>JAQQTO010000062.1:34780625-36257500 GCA_029884595.1 Ormosia semicastrata
TTATTGGAATTTCATATCTCTGTTTTTGTCTTGCCCATGTCTATTTTTGTGTTTTATGCAAAGATTATCACCATTATCATATCACTTTTAAGTTTTTTTTAAATTTTAAATTTAGTTTTTTTAAATGAAATTTACTGAGCCTTATGGTGCTATTTAAATCAAATTTAATAATTATTTAACGTGATAATCCAAGAGGATACACAACGAAAGCTTGATCAAGTTGTACATATGAAAATCCTATTTTGGGTTGTATACCTTTGAATTGATAAGTTTTAAGAATGCGTTTCATTTGATTCTGTTGTCTGGCTCATAAAATCAATCGTTTTGTTTATTTAGGAACCCTAGTTGTTCAAAGTCTTGTCTCTTTTAATAATTGGAACTTAAAATTGGTGGATACGACCAATGTTGGTCCTTTGTTTCAGTTCAAACTCTCTAGATTTTCATGTGGTTTCAACCATGCTTCACATTTTTGGTTGCATGGATTTTGAATTTTGATTTTACATGGTTTACTACCCTGTGCTATTTCCTTCTGGGAAAGCTAACACTGTGGTCACCACTATAGTCATAGTGGATGTTTGGCATGTATTGTGCATTAGTTTTTGTTAGTGTTGGCTATTGTCAATTTTTCACTTTTCTTTACCCTTTAACTACTGCTCTGTGTCTTGGCATTGTTTCCATTTTGTTGATGATTATGATGATTTGGGTCTAATGTTATCTTTTCCACACTTGGAATGAGATATTGGTAAAAAGATCATAAAATTTAGAATCCACTAGCTGAGCGAACATGACTTAACCACAGTGAGAAAAAGAAAAACATTTAAATTCTTTATAGAATGGAAACCCATTTAAATGTTACTGTTTTCAACCTTCTTGGATCCTCCATTTCTATAATCCTATGTGTGTTTTCGATTTATCTGTCTTTTTCCCTTAGGATCAACGACTGACTTGAATTTTTTGTTTCATTTATTTATTTATTTACAATAATGGATTTAAAGCATCCCTATTTTATCAATCGGTTAAATGTTGTTATATTTTTTTATTCACAAAACAAAATTAGTCTTGTAAAAATATAATCTTTACTGGTTACTTATAATTATGTTCTTATTCTACTGCTCGGATTCATTCACTTCTTGTTGGATGCAAAAACAGGTCCTTTGTACCAGTACCAAGATCTCTAGTCTAAATTCAGTTTCCCTTTCAATTAAGGGTAGAAATTTTCCATCCACTACTTTGCAGTCCAGAGGACATCGATTTCAAGTTACATGTACTATAAGTTTTCCAACCACATGTTTCTCCTTGCCTCAACATATATAACTAGGTATTAGAGGACTCTTGATAGAATAAATTTAGTCTTAATTAATTACAAAAGGAATTTTGAATGCTAGTGTAAGTTTTTGGCTTTGTTAACTGTTGCAGCACTATATGACATTGATAGGTATATTATTTTTTGTCTTTTTCTTATATATTTCTTTTTTGTTCTATACGCTCTTCTAGATGGTTGTTATAGTTTTCTATGAGCCTATTGTGTACAGATTCTATAGCATAAATCTCTTTACTCGATCCTCATGGGACAAGTATAAATCAGTCTTGGCATTTTCTATTAGTTGCCTCTAGACATAAACTATAAATGTCATGCTTTTTTATCACTGTAAGAGCAGATGTGTCAATAATTTTGTCAAATAGCACATAACTAAATTAATAATAAATATTTGATTGTGTTATAATTTATTTTGTAAATGTTCTATCAAATATCAACCGTGAACCAACTCTAGGTTCAACCTGTAGGGAACCAACTCTAGGTTCGACCCGTAGGGAACCAACTCTAGGTTCAACCTCACTTGCTTGAGGGAACTAACCCGTAGGGAACCAACTCTAGGTTCAACCTCACTTGCTTGAGGGAACTAACTCACTAGGCTCAACCTCACTTACTTGAGAGAACCAACTCACTAGGCTCAACCTCACTTGCTTGAGGGAACTAATTCACTCTTACTACTACTCCATCTCAACTCAACTTATTTGAGAAAGTAAAGCATTTACCACAAAACTTGTATATCTAACTCAACTTTAACTATTAAAGGAGTTGCTAGTGTTTCTAGGACTCAAACCATCCCAAAACACCTCCAAATCTTGCCTAAAAAGGTTGATTTTCAAGATTGCACCAAATGTGCATCATAACTCAGAAAATTCTAAAATTTTATGGGCAAATAGCTCTCTCTCATATCTTTTCAATGCCATAAACCTCGCTTCATTTGGATAACTGTAGCCAAAGTTATATGACATTTTACAGAAGCTGAAACAAGGGATTTACTGGTTCACCCGTTTCTGTCCTGACTTTAAATTGTAACTGGGAACAAATTACACATGGAAAAATTATGAAATTTTACAGGTATGAATCCTTATATGTTAGCTTCAAACTATCAAAATTTCATATGAAAAGGACATCGGAGGAGGAAGTTATGCAATCTGGTTTACTGGCTACTAGAATGCATTTTCTACAGAATCTGCCTCGGATTCAAACAGAAACTGGTGCTAATTGGCTTAGTGAAAATTTTTGAAATTTTACAAGCATGTAGCCCTATGTATTATCTTTAAAATGACATAAAAATCATGTCATTTTGATGTCCGTAACTCAAGTTATGCGATAAAAACTGCAGACTATTCAGAATGCATTTTCTGCTGCATATAATGGGAGTGCCAATGCTCCCCTAGTTTGGTTCACTACTCTTCTTCCATAGCTTACTAGGGTTACTTATAATCCAAAAGGGTGTTAAACTCCATATTTACTAGGCCTATAACCAATTATGCTATTTAGATAACTAGTTTAAGCATTTGAATCCTATAACACCCTGTTTATCATACTCTTGATAAACTTGTAACTCAACTTGTACTCATGCCTAGTTCTTCATTTCTAATACTTCTCAATCTTTATTTTATGCAATTCCATGTTAATTGAGATTCTAGATACTCAATCAATGCAAACCACCACTTAGAATTGCATAAAAACTTGAAAATAGGAGATTACACATTTGTGTTGTGGCACAAAACTTGGAGTGCCATGGCCTCAGCTTCTCTGCCCCATAATTCTTGCACAGCTGCAACTGGAGTGTCGCGACATGCACTCCCTTAGGTCTGCATGAATAGTGCCAAATTCTGGTTTTCCAGAATTGCACCAGGAGCTTCATCCTTTTGAACCCAAATCCAAATTTCAATCATTCTACACTAACTCATCACTACTCAACTCAATCAAGCTTCAACTATACTATATCTTCCTATTCTCACCCAAAACCATTATTCCTCATCAAGTCTCTCAAAGAATCTCAAAGAACAAGATGAAGATTAAGGAAAAGAGTAAGAATCAAGAACCCCTACCTTTAGTTGATGACCAACCTTGGAGCCTTGCTCTTCTTCTTTTCCTCTTCCCTTCCTTTCTTTCTTCTCCTTTCTCTCTTTCTCCCCTTCGTTTCTCTGTTTCTGTTCTGTTTTTGCTGAGTTCGTGAGTGAGAGAAGAGAAAATGAAGAGAAAAGGGCAAACTTAGAAACTTAAGTTTCGGTACTGAAACTTATATCTGCTAAGGACACTTTAATCACTCTAATTCAAGTTTTTTAACTTCCAACAACTTTAGAATAAATACTAGGATTTATCTAAATTATTGGTTCACCATTATTTTATTTTTTTATATCTGCTAAGATCAGTCGGGTACCAAAATACATAACAAGTGTACTTAAAAATGCTAAATTGACTCCGATTCTTCTCAAATTTTAACTATACCTTACTTAGCTTATTTGTGACCTAGAAACAAGTTATTCATACTTGTTTCTCTCAACTTAGCCTTTAAAGCTATTTTCTGAGTCATTTTAAGTTACTTTTCAACTTCTATTTTGTAACTAAGTGCCTAAACTAACTCAGTTTATCACAAAATTGAACTGACATGTTAAGCAAGTATTAGGCTACCTTTGTAACCCACTTACAAGCCTAACATGATACTGAGGGTGTTACAAAACATACCAGTGTTGAAGCCTGGTTTTTGGTATCATGGTAGGACTTGTATATTTTACATTTCCACAATTATTTAAAAGATTTATTCAATTCATAATTTTAAGAAAACTTCACTATTGGATTGTTCTTACAAGGATGAAGTGTACTCTATATCTGAGGTTACCAAATAACTAATAAAAAAATTGGATGAAAAATGTAAGATGCACCCTAAGATTAATCTATGCTTACTTAAACAAGGCACTAAGGATTGTTGCAGTAGTAATTGTAATGCCCCTTTTTGGGAGGAAATGTCACATTGTCATTTACAATGCGGAAAATAAAAATGATAAAGTAAAGACCCGGTTCCTTTTATTACAATTAAATTTATCTGGTTAAAGCTGTATAAATAAAATGGTGACTATTTATTTTTGTTATCATATTTGATTACTAAAATATAGTGACAAAACATAAATGGCAATAAAGAGCAAAACAAAAGTAAAGCATACATTTGAATTAACATTGCATATTTATATGTATAATTATACCAAATCTGTTTAGTTACAAAGCCCGATATACCAAAAAGTAAAACTATACCTGCCCAAAGGATCATGCATATACATCCCCAAGATATCAGAATATACAACCCACTACAGTTAAGACATCAGGCCCCCAAAATAAAACACTGGCAGTCATCAGTAGCTACCAGCAATATCAGTCCCTCAGATGAGGAGGAATTGTATCAGGATCCTCTTCAGGATCCTCCGCGAGGTCCTCCTCAGGAACCTCCTCGGCGTCTTCCTCATCTGAGGAAACCTTTATAGGAGCCACTGAATGACGGGTTAGGGCCCGAGCAGTGGAATCAAAAGTCTCTTCTTGTGGGGTGTAGTAGCGGTCACCCCACATCTCCCGGATAGGCAAGTAGAACTCCAAACACACGCTGATGCTGCTCGTAAAGATGGGCGGATCATGACGCCTCCATGCTAGTGAGATCGACACCTCTCCCTCGTAGATAAACCGCTTGGAATTCAGGTTAATATACCAGTAGTCTGGCCCTAGGAGGAAGGCTAGACATACATAACCCAGAAATCCACTCGGGCGCATCGCTATGATCCGATGATAGACGCTAGTTGCGATCGGGCCAAAAGCCGGGGAAATCGGGAGCTCCAACCTCCTTGTTGTCATCTTTGATGGGACACAATATATAGATAGAGAATAACAGAAATACAGGAAAGAGGTAAGACATCCTACCATCATTACCAATTATAGCAGCAAGAAACAAAATGGTGCAAAGCGCCCACAGAGCATATCAAATAATAATCATAAGCATTAAATAGCAGAAATAGACGAATAAGCAGTTGCAGGCAATTATATAGCAGTAACACAACAGTTCAAATTATAATAGTAAACAGATGCCAGATAATATATGGACTCACTATGCATATGCATGCAAAGTCAAAATCCTACTCCATATAGCTAGACACAAACGGTCGGAGAGAAAGATCAGGAGACACGTCTGCAACTCAACTACCGCGGCCAAAGTGCTATAATTCATCAGTTTATCCACGTGCACATCATGGCATTGTACAGACAGTCTACACTAGATCACGACATAGGACAGTGCCCAATCAGGATCATCGGTGCGTTTGCATCGGTTTATCCCACGGACAGAAGAGCTACCAACTGTCCGTTGTAGGGTACCCGCACCCCGACGCCACTATGGTCAACAATATGACCTACACTAGTCTACTCCCACCCGCACTAAGGTGTGTTCAACTCCTAGGCAACTCGGCCTTAACAATAGTCCATCGGACATTCACAATGCATAAAGACTCTATGCATACTCATGTATGATCATCATTACATGTTATTCCACATTATGCCCCAATTGGCCAAACTAAGTACCAACACATCATTGGTCACTCACATGGACCCACAATAGCATAATATTAGAATTAAATAAATTAATACATGATCAAGGTTTACTATGAATTCTTACTTAAATTTAGCCTTTCTTACAAAGTTTGTCTCTAGAGAAATTCTCTTAATCAATTAAATTCTCTATTGTAATTTATTCTCATACACTTAGAAAGTTATTCTAAGATTCTTAAAGTCTGACACTCTCTTGTTCTTACCCTAATTAAAATTACCCTAAGTCTTATGAAAAATTTCATTCTTGGTTCTTTAAAATTTATGAATCTCAAATTATATCCTAATCTTCCAATTTACAAATTTCCTATCCCATTATCAATAATTTAATCACTTGATTATGTAAGTTCCAAGGTTATCAAAATAGCATGATCAAGTCCTAAATGGCCCATAGAGGCCGTGGCCTCTCTAAGAAATTAAGTTCTCAAATTTTTCTCTCCATTAATTACACAATGTATACATGATTAATTATGTTTTCCACTTGTTACAATTGTTCACAAAGAATCCTAAATTTGGGCCCCCAAAACCGTGGCCATCCAAGAGGAAATCCAATATCATTTTCTTCCATTTCATGCCATCCAATCCATTCCAATATATCAATATACATAAACAATCAATCTAATAGCACAATCAAATTGTAAACAACATGTAAACATACTAATCATGCAAACAAAGAATAACCCTCTTTAGGGTTTTCTCACAATCAATCACAAACAAAGTTTCTTAATGCTAATAGAGGTTGAGAATGATTGTCTTCCTCTTACCAAAGTGAAGAAAACAAGAGAAGCCTCTTAGGATTTTCCTTGAAATTTTTCGGATTGGACACCACCAAGAACCCTAAAATTTCAAACTCATTAAAATAGCACCAATGCTTGAAAAATAAGGCATAGGTGGTCACCAAGAAGACCATAGAAATGAAAATGAGATAAAGGAAGTGAAGAATCAAGAAGCTTACCCAAAAGCCCTAAGCTTGAAGCTTGAAGAAAATGGTAAAAATGATGGATTTTCAAAAAATCACCAACTAGAAAAGTGTTTAGGAGATGGAGAGGATTAAGAAAATGGGGTTGGATGAAAATTTTGTGATGGATGAGGGGAGGAAAGGGCTGCTGGCTGAATGGCTCTAGAGAGAAGGAGGAGAAATGTTTTGTGAAGGAGAAAGATGAAGGTTAGAGAGAGAAGTGAATAGAAAAATTAAAGTGATAGCTTTTGAATTTTGAAAACTTGAATAGTTTTGATTAAATGAATTGAAGCACAAATCCCCCCCCCCAAAAGTGCAGCAGCCGTGAGCTAGGAGAGAGGAGAGAGGGAGTGATTAGCTTCCACGGGAAGCTTTGCACAATTCTCAAGAAAATGCATAGTAAGTTTATCTCCTTAATTAAATACATCTAATAGATGATTAATTACATTGTTAGAATTATTTTTCCAGTGAATAAAAGTTACAGTTGATGAAAATAATATTTTATTATTCATCGGATAATTTTTATGGTACAGCAGTTTTATTTATCAGATTAACTTTGGAAAATGTAAACCTCGTAAACTATGCCCGATCTCGGATTTAGTAAGATCCCTCATCGATAGGTTGACAGTTCAAGGTTCACCAGCCTCAGGGAAAATATTTCATTATCCCGACTTCGCTCAGTGCGCACGTAAAACGAGGAATATACTATAATATTTGACATTTTCAAAAAAATTTACAAAAATTCCTAAAAATCACAAATATTAGAAAATGAATATTTTTCACGAAATAAACAATTTTCCAGAGCGTTTCATGGACTCTGCTCAGTGAGTACGTAAAATGAGAAATATATTAAAATATTTAGCATTTCAAAAAAATTCTAGAAAAATCTCCAAAAATCATGAATATTGGAAAATGACTATTCATGATGAAACAAATCATTTCCGATGTGTTACACTGACTCTGCTCAATGTGCATGCAAAACGAGGAATATATTAAAATATTCAACATTTCTAGAAAAATTCACAAAAATTTTTAAAAATTATAAATATTATAAAATGATGATTAATGATAAAATAAATAATTTTCGGGATGTTACAGTAATGAAGTTATACAATATCTATCTATAATTTTTACTGTTGTCCACTAGTGCTCAAGAAAATCATTGGAACTACTGCTTTTGAACTCATGGCATTTGTTATTAGATCATTATTTATACACTAATTTGAATTCATAGCATTTGTTATTAGATCATTATTTTCGGATAAACTATATATAGATATAGACAAGTTGATACTTAATCACCGTGCTGTTCAACGTTTTGGCAGAGTATAAAACTTTGGGAAAAGAATGTGCAACTTTTTCCTTTTCTTTTTCTTTTTCATCTTTTGATTCACATTTGAATATTTGATCCCTATTCAAACTATGCACCCATTAATTGGATTACAAATGCATGTGGAATACTGGCTGTAGAAGTTGTTTGTATTATACCATTGTTTATAACTCTGCTGTGTGTATTATATCATTGTTTCTTCTTGGAAGGATGTCCTGATTTGAAGCCACTTGTCTTCTCATGTTGCCAGGTTAATCATAGTAACCAACTGTCCACTGCTATCCCTTTTTTTTGTTTCATTTCATTGTTTGAAATACATGGACAAATATATGAGACTTCTCTAAAATCCATACAATGACCTTGGATGTTTTAATCTCTTTGCACAAGACAAGCAGATCTTATTCATCATTGTATCACAATCCCTATAACAAGGTTGTGAAGAAAGGTATGAGATGTTGGGTACATGGTCATTTAGTTATTGTGTATGTCCTAATGATGAAAATGCCTGCATGTGATCGTGGCTGATATATGTGTTTTTTCATTAAATGTGCAAGGATAGTTACTTAAACTCAAGTCTTCAGAACATTTTGGTGTTGGTTGTTCTATTGAGCTCTTATATTTCTTCTTCTCTGGGACCTACTTATAAAGGCCACCTCAGTTGTACTACTATTAGAGGTAGTTATCTTAAACTCAAGTCACTCTTTTGTACACAACTTAACTATATTTTTTTTAAACCAATTGTTTCTATAAAACTTATGGTTTTATGGTTAGAATGTGCATGTTTATAGAAATTGAACAGAAGTAAGATCCTTACCTAGTTTAAGTTTCCATGATTACTTGTTCAATTTATTTGTTGAATATTGTACCCCTATGGGATTATAAATGACATTTGTATTTTGAGTCCTCTGTGGAAAGTCACTCAATTGGTGTAAGCATTGGTATTTATCAATTCCAGAGCACTTCAACAGGTAGTGTTATATTAAATCTAACAAAATTTTACTAATTAAAAATACGTGTCATATGTATGTTATATCATATATGCCATACTTAATCATGATATATGACCCAATAGGAGTGGAATCCACCTTTTGTCATTGATATGTAATTTACCTAACACTATTTTGTTCTATCTTGAATCCACCTTTGTTTTAGTTAGCAAAGAAAATTAACGTAAAAAAATTATCTTCCTCTGAAACTGAGTTTTCAATATTATAGCTCAAGTGCTCAGCTCACCAACTAAGTGCACAACTGCACCAAACCCATTAAGCATCACATTAGCATCATCGTTCGTCTGCTCTTGAAAGGCATAAAGAATACCATTAATCAGAAGATCTTCTAATCAGGCATCTATATCAGATGCTCCCAAGTTAGTGACCACATTCTCAATAGTTTCCATAACCATTCGTGGAAAGGTTCACTCTCATCTTTAAGATCCTCAACAATTCTCCCGACAATATCGACAACGCCAACTTTGTTTGCTATCTCTACAGTAGTCTCCACAAGTTGCTTATAGTTTCTTCGATCCAAAGTCATCCTCTTAACCCAGATGTTCTGAAAAAATTAGGGAGAATATCATTTCTAATATAATCACTATGCATACCCTCAAGTAATTACACACTGCTTCACCACATTCAGAATAATTTTCTTCATTTCTTCCTCAAGCGACTGAAATTCACGAATCAGAATAATCATAACTTCCTTAGTATAGTAACTAGCATATAGGGCTTCCATCAACGAAATTGTAAAACCAATTGCCTTTAAGAAATGCTTTTGTCTCCTATCCCAGTACATTTAGGACTATCTAAATATGACATAAATTTTGGATGTTGAAAATAAAAGTTATGAATTTCTAACGAATTATGTGTTAAGAATATTGGTTTAATTTAACTTTCCATGATTTTGCTTTAACATATGCTTAAAGTTTTATTTTCTTATTCAAGTAAAAGTTTGATTAAAACCTTAGTTTCCTGTTTGAGATTCTATATTAATGAGTATGCATACCTTTTCAAGGTACTGCTCATTGTATTGAATCTTGAATTGTCCAAGTGGGACAGTTTAGTAAGAAATTTTGTCTTCGCTTGGTTAATAGTTATTCTTTAAATCTCATATGTTATACTTGTTGAAATTTTGGTCGACAATATTTCCTTTTGTTCTCTGGGTGTATACTTAAACGCAGTAGATCTCACTGCGTTCAAGTCATGCACTTGGAGACCAATGGGAAATGCTGCCGAAATTTCATCAAGTATAAAATATGAGATTTAAGGAATAACTATTAACTAAGTGTTGAAAATGTTTCTTATCAAATGGGATAGGGTCATACCATGTTAAGAAGGAGATAGGGATATAAGGATTGTGTTAATATGCTAAATCAATTTCAGCAATCATGAGACCCGATCGAAGTTGGATGTTACGAAGAAATGATCCTACTGGCTATGTAAGTGAAGAATTCAAGGATGGAGTTAATGATTTCATTAGGGTTGCTCAAGGAGACCCAACAGTTACTGATGCATTAAATCGCATCCTTTGTTCATGTGTTAGATGTAAGAATCGTGCTTGGAGGGAGGTATTTGGGGTAGAACAACATCTGTATAAGTACGAATTTGTGGATGGTTATGTAAATTGGACCATTCATGGTGAGGACAGATGGGGGGATAGAAGCTCAACATCCATTGTCCATGATGATGAAGTGGAGCCTAGGAATCCATACGTGGATATGGTTATGGATGCCGCAGGTGATAGGTTAAATCCAGAAGCTCAAGATTTAGAAGAGGATCCAAATCCATCAGCTGTGAGGTTTTATGACTTGCTAAGAGACGCTGACGAACCTTTATGGGATGGTTGCCATAAGCACACGAAATTGTCAGCTGTAACTCAACTTTTGAACTTGAAGTTGGAGTTTAACATGAGTGAGAGTTGTCATGATAGAATAATTGTCATAATTAAGAGCATGCTTCCAGAGCCTGAAAGGTTACCTGAAAACTTCTACAAATCAAAGAAAATGGTTCATGCGTTGGGATTAGGATATGAGAAGATAGATGCGTGTCTTAATCAGTGCATGTTGTATTACAAAAAATACAGTGACAAGAGACTCTACTCAGTTTGTGTAGTATGTGGACACCCACGATTCAAACCAAAGGCGAGACGTTCATCGAATGAGAAGGATGTGCCGCATTCAGTGTTGCGATATTTTCCCATTATGCCAAGACTCCAACGTCTGTTTATGTCCAAAAACACTGCATAATATATGACTTGGCATGCGGATGGAGTGAGTCAAGATGAAACAATGATCAGGCATCCAGCTGATGCTGAGGCTTAGAAATGATTTGACGATACCCATTCTACATTTGCGTTAGACGCTCGAAATGTTAGGCTTGGCCTGTGTACAGACGGTTTTAATCCATTCAGCGGTTTAGCCACACCATATTCATGTTGACCTATTTTTGTCACATCATACAATCTACCTCTAAGTATGTGTATGAGAAGGGAATACATATTCCTTACTCTTGTAATTCCTAGACCAAAGTCACCAGGTAAAAGTTTAGATGTCTATCTTAGACCCCTAATTGATGATCTGAAGATATTGTGGGATGATAGGGTGCAAACTTATGATGCCTGGAAGAAGCAAAATTTCGATATGAAAGCGGTTTTGCTGTGGACAATAAGTGACTTTCCAACTTATGGAATACTGTCTGGGTGGAGCACTCATGGAAAACTTTCTTGTCCGCTTTGTATGAATCATAGTAAGTCATTTGTGTTGAAGCACGGTAGGAAATGTTGTTGGTTTGATTGTTGTAACACCCCAAATTCTGACTATGTTAATAGTAATAGCAGAATTACACTGTTTTGTATTTTCTGTATGTTATAAAAATAATTTGACTGTTCTGAGATCATTTTTTATCGTTTTGCGTGATTCACTCCTGGTCAGGAAAATAATAATTTTCGGGCCAAGAAAATTCTTATCTGATTTATTTGGAGGCGGGGGATCTTACTAAACTCAAATCTGAGTGATACAGAAAAGAATCTTTTAATTCTTAAAATTTATCTATGAAATAAAAATATTTCATGAATAAATATCTACTATTTTATTTATAGCAGTTATTGCTATAAATTATTGGACCCGATAAATTTTAATTGACAGAAAGTGTGCTTAGAATATTTTCTGTAGGCTAAATCAAAACGAACCAATATGAATCAGTCAAAATAGGTGGCTGGACTTTTCTATCCAATAGGAAGTGGTCAAACAAAGGAGCATAGACTTTGTTGTGGACCATTGGATGAACAGCTTGATTAAGATGTTTTCGATCAGAACCGTTGATCCGATCAATGGTGTGAAATGAATCCTGATAAAATCTCTAAGTAATATCCACCGTAGATGAGATCAATGGATAGGAAACAAAGTTCATTTCAAAGGCTAGGATGGAGTCAAATATAGTGGCTTGACTTTTACTTAGTAGCTAATTAAACCTAAATTAATCATCTTAATTACCTAATTAAGAAACTAAGTAAACTAACCTAGTAATTAATTAGTTATAATCTAATTACTAATTAGATATCCTAATTTTTTTTAGAGGCTATGATATATGTAATTATATACCTAATAAATTAGTTATGTAATTAGAATGTTAATTAAGAGTAATTAGGGAATTTAACCTAATTAATTAGCTAGTTAATTAGCATGCAATTAAGCATTAAGTGGAGTTAAATTTAGTCTCTAAACACCCTAGAGCCACACGGCCAGCAGCCTTGGGAGACATCTCCAAGGTTCTTGAACCATCTTGCATGACAATTTGATGACCAAAAGATGACCAAGCCATGTGCTTCAAGTGTGAACACCAATAGGATATTTTATTTCATGCAAATCCTTTAATTTCCCTATGCATATCCCACGGCAGCCCACTCACAATTTCACTCTCAAAATTTCACTTTTCTCTCTCACCAAAAAGCTTACATTATTTCCTCTCAAATTTCCCAAGAACTCAAGAACACTTTCCTTTCCTATTTCTCTCTATATGGTTCGGCCCCAACACCCATAAACCCTATCCATCTTCTATAATTTCTACTCTCATCATTTCCTAAATCTAAACAACCTCCTAAATACTTTTCATTTAGGAGATTTTGTCTAAATCCTACTCTAAGTGCTTCAAAATCCAAGTTGTATCCTACTTCCTAAAGGTGAACTTTTGATTCCTTGGTTTAAAATTAAGTTTTTGATTTTATATACCATGATTGTTCCATGGTTTTCCATTATTAGGCTTTGGTTATGATTTTACTAATTGTTTTAGAATTGTTAGGAATTGTTTGTGGTTTATACGAAATCAAGGAGAAGGAGAGGAGCTTGAAGGACTTGTCTTCAAGAGGTAAGAGGGAGATTCTACCTCACCAACCAAGTTTTGGTGGTGTGGGGATGGTTTTGTACTGTGAAAAACCCATAAGGGTTCTTCACCTATTGTTTATTGCTTCTTTGATTATGTTTCTATGGTTTATAATTTTGATTTTGTGATTGCATGTGTGATTGTATGACTAATGCTTTGATATATGCTTGTATGGATAATTTTGAATGCATGCAAGTGTATGTATAATTTAGGATGTGAACAACATGATTAAACGATTGTATGAATGCTCCAGAGAGCAATGAGGCTCACGGCCATACTAGGGATTAGAGGACCAAAGTCCTGAAAATGAGGGATTCAAATGAGAATGAAGGATTTAAATGAAAAAGAAATGAGTTTGAATAAGTTTGAATGTAGCAAGTAAAATGGTTTTGGGAAAATAATCTGATATAATTAAATAAATAGGGTTTAAAATGAAATGAGTGTCAATACTTCAATTTTACTGACGTATATCTCACCCTATGGGTTTTGAAGCGCGTCTGTAAAATTTGAGCTGTAATATGTGAAGTAAATGAAAGAAATAACATTTTGGGGAAACAATACAAAGACCAATTTTTAGAGGGGTTATACTGTAAATTTTTATAAAAGAGGGACAAAATTATAATTAAAATTTTAAGAAGGACCATAATGTAATTTTTATTTAAAAGAGGGGTCATATTGTAAATATTTTATAAAAGAGAGATCATTTCATAAATATTAGTTTTATGAAGGGCTATTTCATAAATATTAGTTTTATGAGGGACTATTTCATAAATACTAGTTTTATGAGGGACTATTGTTGAAATATTATTTAAGTGAGGACAAAAATCTAAATATTATATTTTAAGGGGTTATTATGCAAATATGAAAAAATAAAGTCAAATTTTGGTGTTAAAAGAGAAAAATAGTATTTTTGATTTAAAACGCATGAAAAATATTTTACGCGATTTGAAAATGCGACAAAATGGTTGCGCGATTGAGAAAATGCAAAAATATGAATACGCGATGAAAATACAGTAATAATACTATTGGGTTATTGAGTGGACCCCGATTATGAGATAATAAATTGGAACTGTGATTGGTGCATAGTACATGCATTGGAAAGGTCCGATGGACTATATGAGGCTAGTTGCCTAGGAGAGACTACATCTCTTGAGTGGGTGCGATATGCGTAGTGTAAGTCACTCGTTGACCTTGGGGGCATTGGGGTGCGGGTTGCCTACAATTGGCAGTTAGTAGCTCTTCTGTACCATAGGTTAGACCGACGCAACACACCAATGATCCTAACCGAAACACTATTCTTAATCAAGATCTGATAAAGACTGTCGTGTATATGCTAGATGTGCAAGATTGAGCACGTGGTCTGAGTCATGTTGGTATCGACAAATCTTTTTGATTACTCTCTCCGACCTGAGTTTTAGCTCCATGAAGTAGGGAAATTGAGTCTGTTTGCATACATATAGTTATTGAGGGTAATATCGTAATTTTTGCTTATGATAATTGAATTGTTGATTATTTGGTTGATGCTAGTGGCATGATCGTAAATATTATTTATTTCATGTGTTTTGTTGATAAATGATATTAATGGCATATTTGTAATTATGGTATGATAGTTGTATGAGATATTGCATGTGTTTATCTTCATTGCTACCATACTGGTAATGGCGTAGGTGATCTCACCTCTATGTATGTCTATTCTGTATTATATTTAAATTTGTAAAGACGTCGAGTAAGAGGTGGAACAAGAAGCTGAGGAAGAGTAGATTCCCGTTAAGGACGTTGAGTTTTGAGACGATGGTGATGACTTCTTTCCTTGGCTATATGAGGTTGACGTTTCTTGGAGGAGAGAAGGCGTGGCATGTTGATTTGGATAGAGAGAGTATTTACTATATGGGGGACTTAAATATTAGATTGAGTAGATTACATCTAGGACATCCGTACTTTAGCGTTAACATATATGTACACCTAGAGTTTCCAATCTCTATTAGGCAGTACTGAGGGGCTTACTATCGTACCCCTAGTGAGGCTAGTATTGTGTCATCTGTTTGGACATCTGTCTGTAGGACTTCACGTCAAGCTGGATTCCTATATGCTGAGGAACCTGAGGAGGACCCGTTTGAGGGTCCTGCTATCTAGTAGGACTTGGGCAATATGTTAGTTTAAGTTTAAATATTTTGAAAGTCTAGTTTGTAATTATTTAAGTATGACAATACCAAAGGCTTGTATGTATATATGATGTAAATTATTTGTGATAATGTTGTTATGTTTTTATTTTCTGCTAAGTTCATCTTATTATTATTATAAAATTTTATATCTTGTATTTATATTACAAGCACGATTTCTAATGAAGGGGTAATTTGGTAATTAAGTAACATAAAATGTGGCACCCTAAAGAGGGTGTTACAATTGTCATCGCCAATTTTTTCCTTTTAATTATCCATTTTGCCGTGATCGAAACTCTTTTAAGAGATCAACAGTGGAAAAATCTAATCCACCGCAACGGCTGAGTGGGACAGATGTCTTGAATAGAGTGACTCAACTTAAGGAAATCATTTTTGGCTTAAATTCAAGTAAACAAAAATAAGATGGCTTTGGTATACACCACAATTGGGTGAAGAAGAGTATATTCTGGGAATTGCCTTATTAGTCCACTAATCTAATATGACATAATTTAGATGTTATGCATGTCCAGAAGAACATGTTTAATAATATCTTCAACACTGTCATGGACATAAAGAGCAAGACAAAAGACAATGCAAATGCAAGAGAAGATTTGAAGATAATATGCAAACGTCCTACCTTGGAGCTAATAGTTGAGAATGGCAAGTGTAAAAAACCAAGGCAACGTATGTCTTGGATGCCAATCAAAGAAGGATGGTGTGTGAGTGGATAAAACAGTTAAAATTTCCTGATGGGTATGCGTCGAATATCGCACGTTGCATCAATGTAGACGGCGGAAAGATATATAGAATGAAAAGTCACGATTGTCATGTTTTTATGCAAAGATTAATTCCTCTGGCATTTCGTGATATCTTACCAAAACCTATATGGGGACCGTTAACAAAACTAAGCTTGTTCTTTAAAGAAGTTTATGCAACTGAAATATGTGCTTCCACCATGGAGAATGTAGAGCTTTCTATCATTGAAACAATTTGTAAGTTAGAGAAGATTTTCCCTCCAGCATTCTTTGACGTGATGGAACATCTAGTCGTGCATCTCCCTTATGAAGCTAAGGTTGGAGGACCTGTGCATTACAGGTGGATGTACCCCTTTGAGAGGTGTATGCTATACTTGAAAAGAAAGGTCCGAAATAAGGCGAAAATTGAAGGATCTATTTGTGAAGCGTATATTTTAAAAGAAATTTCCAATTTTGCTTCCATGTATTTTGATCCCCACCTACAATCCAGGCGCACTCAAGTTCCTTGGAATGAAGACGGTGAGGAAGATACAATTAATGAATGATTGTCTGTTTTTAAACATCCATGTCTTCCTATCGGGAGAGGTCGAAATAGATTCTTGACAGATGTAAAACTTCAGATTGCTGAGATATATGTGCTTGTAAATTATGGAGAAGTAGAACCTTATCTCCAGTAAGTTTACTCTCTATCTAATAAATTTGTTATTAATGTGCTAAATTTATACTAAATATTAATTAATGTATTGATTAGACAATTCGAGGATTCGTTAAGGGAAATAGATCCCAATATCACTGATGATCAAATATTAGAAGCTCGAGATAAGGACTTCAGTAGGTGGCTAAAACATCTAGTGAGTCCTTTTATCCATAATTGTGATCTATCATATTAAATTAAATGTTCATTATGCTAGATGTTACAACTAGCTATCGTCTATGTAATGATACAGGTTAATATAGGCCAAGTTGAGGATCAAATGATACGAGAGATAAGTTATGGTCCATCTAAGTCCGTGACTTCTTATTGTGGCTTAATAGTTAATGGGTACAGATTTCATACTAAGGTGTACGAACAAAATAAAGCTACCATGAATAGTGGCGTAAGTGTTAGAGGTAGTATATATGGTGAGAATGACTTTGACTATTATGGCATCGTTGAAGATATATTGGAATTGTCATATGTAGGAAATCAGAACAGAGTATTTCTTTTACAATGTCATTGGTTTGACTAGATAAATGGAGTCAATGTTGATGAGAGATATGGGTTGGTTGACATCAAGCATAAATCAAGACTTCACTCAAATGAGCTATTCGTCTTAGCCGAACAAGCACAACAAGTGTACTATACAAGATATCCACAAAGCGAGAATAAAGCTAATGGTGAATGGTGGGCAGCTTGCAAGGTCAGAGCAAAACTCTTCGTGACTGAGACATTGAATGACGAAGGTGATGAATTGAATGACCTAACTGCCACTAATTATTACCAAGATGATGGATCCTTTGGAATACACAATCCTGTCATAGATGATGAAGCAGTCTCCTTGTTTGATACACATTCCCAAATGGAAGAAGTGAACATACGTGATATACATTATCCAACGGACGTTCTGGTTGATGATGAGTTCATTGATGACAATGAAAATAATGAAATTAATGAATTCTCAGATGAAGATGAGGAATCTTTTGCTTCAGACTTAAGTAGTTAAAATTGAAGCTTGTTCAATAAATTTCGTTAATGGTATTTTTACACTGAAATATCATTATTATATTTTGAGGTTTTTATTGACATATAGTTTCTTAACTCCTCATGTTTCATTATGTTTCCTTATGCAGATATTCATCATGACCATTCGAGGTAGAGGTGCTGGATGCGGTCGTGGGAGAGGCCGTAATGTTTCATTTGTCCATGATTCTCCACCACTACAGCATTCTCAGCCCTCTCTAGGTATATACCTGTAGGATGTTTCATTTTAGTTATTGTTAACTCGTGATTTATATAAATGTAATATACATGTATTTTTTTTTTATGTATAATTATGTTAGGTGTAACTTCAGCTATTGGCCCATCGACCAGTGCAAGCCTACCAGCGTCTAGTCCATTGACCATTGGAGGCGCATCAGCTTCTGTCCCACCCCTTATTGACCCAACGATTTCTATGCCACCTCCTGCTGACCCACCCACTAGTGGCCCGAATGTGGTGCCTTCATGTGGAGAATCCAATGTAGAAACAGATAGCAGGGAACTTATATATGTGGTGCCTGTCCCTGAACCGTAAGTAATAGTGATATATCACCTTTTATTACATATATTTACTTTTAGATTACCAACATTATCTTCTTGTACTTACAGGAGGAGGTTTCTCCCATCGAGGGTGACACGCGACATTATGTACAATGTCATGACACGGATGCCTGTTCCGGCTAGTACGTGACGAGGTTATCCAGCTGAGATGAAGGAAATACTATTTAACGACTTCATGGTAAGTAATTGTGTTTATAAAATTATATATTATACGTTTATTGAAAAATAAATATACATACATATCATTTGTGTAGGCTAAGCATCGGTTCACATCTGATGCTAATCGCGGCATGGCGAGAACTATCTGGGAATGGACTATCTTGGACCGTTATCTAGACCATTTGAATAAAGCACGAGATAAGGCCTTTGAGAGGGAAATTTAAACAACTTGGCTAATGTTAAGGGCCATGGGCCCAAAGGAATGAGGACAGAAGTGTGGGATGGCTTGGTCGACATTTGGCTGATAGATAAATGGATGACGAGTTCTGCAGCTGCCCGAAGGAACAGGGCAGCTATGCCTGATGCCTTGAAGCATACAGGCGGGTCGATAAGCTTTGGTCAACACAAGAGCAAGATGGTAATATAACTTCCTCATTTAAAGTTTTAATGATAAGCATCTGTGTATTAATATTATAATTACTTGAGTTATTTGCCTATCTTAAGTATGACAGTATTTTAGAGGGATTGCCTTACTTTTGATATGTGTTTATTATATAATATTCTTCCATATGGGATTACAGGAGGCAGAGTTAAAGCATCCGGTTTCTTACAGAGATCTGTATACAAAAGTTCATAAGAAGAAAGACGGAAGCTATGTTTCTGAGCGCTCGAGGAATTTTATTGTAGGTGTCTTGTTCCTATTCAAAAGTCATATATATTTTAGCTTATTTATTTTTTTGTTGATATTTTTCTTGTTTTGTTATTTTTAGGAGTCATATGACACCGCAATGACAAAAAAATATGGAGAAAACACTTCCTCTCACCCTATGGTTGACCCGGAGGTCTGGTTGGATGCGGCGGGTCCCAACAAGAAGAGACGTGTGCATGGCATAGGTAACAGCTTGCACATTGGTAATAACACCATGTAAGCTTCATCCTCCTCGGTTGCAGGTCCTTCCTGCTCTACACCATTGACACAGGACATATCTGAAACTATAAATATAGCAGTGGCAACAGCGATGGCTTTGTTTGTCCAGAGTCAACTTGTCCCTATGTTGGCGCCCTTCCAATCGTTCCTATCTATGATCGGATCAACAAATGTTGCTCCACAACCACTATCGCAAGGTTTAGGTAGGGAGGGTCAAGAGGAAGACGAAGACGAAGACGAAGATGACGACGACTTAGACTGATTGCCATTTTTTATTCTTATTGTCTACTTTGTATAACTTTCAACTATATTGATTGATTATTTGTATAATAACTTTTAACTATATTATTGGATTATTTGTACAAGTTTTTTGTTGTAGCAGTTTATAATTATTGGATTGTTTGTTGTTAGATTTCTGTTTGCTGTAGTTTGATATGCAGGTTTTGGGAAAGTAATAATATATATAGGTTATTAAAAAAACAACCTACCTGATTACCGAGGGATTAGCAAGGGATTAGCGACAGAATCAAACATGGTATTTAGTGGGAGAATAGCGATGAAATAGCGATGTATGTGTTAGCAAGGGATTAGCGAGGAAATAACAAGGGAATATCTAGTGAGAGAATAGCGATGCAATAGCGAGGGAATCATACAAGAAATCAGCAACGAATTCGCGAGGGATTAACGAGTAAAGGTAGCGAGGTATTAGTGAGGGAATTGTTAGCGAGGGAATAGTGACGGAATAGCGAGGGAAATTGACAAAATTGGTATATCATGTTAGAGAGGGATTGGCGAGAGAAGTTAGCAAGGGATTAGCAAGGTAATAGCGAGGGAACTGTTAGAGAGGGAATAGCGAGAGAAATTGACACATCATACAGCGAAGGAATAGCGAGGGAATTTTCCTCGCAAAATAGCGACGGAATAATGGAGGCATATTAGCGAGGGATTAGCGAGGGAAATGAATTTTCTTGAGACGGATTAGAGAAGGAATGCTTTCCCTCGCTAATTAGTGATGAAAAAAAAGTGACTAACTTATCCCTCGCTAATCCCTCTCTAATCCCTCGCTAAGTTAATTAGCGAGGGATTAGTGAAGGATTAGCGAGGGAAATTTCCCTCTCTAATTTCCTGATTTCTTGTAGTGAATCCTTGTAGAGATACATAAAGTGTTCACCTGTTTCCCGGGTCCAACACACCCGTTCTCTCCCCAGGGACAAAATCACGAATTCATCATCCCTTTTACCCCCCTCGGTGAGCTCCAAATACTCCTTCAACTTATCCAATTCCATGCTGAACTCATAGCGAGATATCCTGTTATAGGCGTCGTCGGCAACCCACGTGCAGGGTAACAACGGACCTTGACGAATCCTAATCGCCTGCTCTTCAGCCTGTCGATCCGGCTCTCAAACTTTAGGAACAGAGGCAAGCCCTTTAGCTCTTGGCTGCCTCTTTCTAGCCATTTAGTTTCCTAGAAGACACACAGAGGCTTAGGGTCAGAACCAGTTATGTTCAAAGATCCAAACATGGTAATGGATGAGCAGAGAAAACTGAACACCCACGCGCTGGCCTCCGTCCCCACCTTGGCTAAAGCCTCAGAGGGACACCCCTGCCACACACAGTGCGATGGAGGAGGTGCTCCATTAGGTATTGCCATTGGAAAGAGGGAAAACAATATTCCCATCCATTTGCAAAAAAAAAGAGGAACGAAATACACTCCGCTAAAAGAAGTGCGCAAACCACTCAATAATCGGCAACTAAGTAGAGAGGAATACCTTGCAGAAAATTTGAAAATAGGAAAAATCGATCTTGTAAATTTTTGAAAAGGCCAGAACCACCTCTCTCTGTCGTTAAGCTAGTTGGAAATCCCTTCAGACCACTAGTTTAGGGAAAGAGTAGCGAAGGAATAGCGAAATGCAAAAAGGGAAAGGGTAAAACCCTATTTATAGAGGCTACAGCTAGGGGGTATTTCCATCCGACAAGTCTATATTTGAAAAGATGTTCATTATGGTGTGCAAAGCACTATGCACGTCCACTCAATCGTAGCAAGCCACGTGGCCCACGTCGCTGTCATGGCAGTTGAGGGGACGGTTACTTAGTAGACCAGGAGACAACCCTAGTATCTACAACATTCACAAAACTTTACGGACCTCGACACATTATATACCCCAGATAATTCCCTCACGGTACAAAGACCTCGGTTAGACTGCTTAAGCTTTACACTTCGTCGGTCTCGACTAAGTACAGAGCTGGGGGCAACGTGCTATACAGGACGAGCTTTGGACTCACTCCGGTACAATATAAATTCTACGGATTAAAAAGATGGATGATTCAAGCAAAATAATATTTTATTTCATTCTATACATCATCATACATCAATACAAGGAGAAGAAAAACATGGGATATGAAAAGGTTAAACAACACTGACGAGCCCAGAGGCCAACTTCCTACTTGTATGCTTCACATCCAAATTCTCTAGAGCTCACACCGGTCTCTTCCCTGTTGAGGCTTCTTGAAAAAATGGATAGGCTTCGAAAAACCAAAGATAATCGGAACAGAACACTGCGGCCGGATCAATGGAATTCTGCCTCCACTCTTCGATGCCATCTTCACTACGTTAAAAGAGGCCGGGGTGCGCTCTCCTTTGGTGGATGGGGAATGGATTTCTCATGAAGATATTGTTCCACTGGAAACTTAGTCAGTTTCACGATCACTCCTGAATTGCTTTAAAGCAGCCACCTCAATAGTCCCTCCGGCTTATTCAAGAGGGGGACTATGAAGGGCTCTATTTCTCTAATTACCTCCGTCCAATACGACAGGTATCACAGAACTCCCCAACGACAGAGCATGAATTAGACATACCCTTGTATGCTGGGAAAGCAAAGTTTCTGTCATTACTACGCTGGGAAAGAAAGGTTCCAGATAGAAGGAAATCGTTGGCTAAAAGAGAATATCTTCAAAGATTTCGAGAGGAACAAGAAAATGACCTTTGCGAAGGGCGAAGCTCTAGCTTTCTTTGAGCATGAGTACAGGCATAAGAGAAACAACAAAACCATTCTGGAAAATAGAGGGAAAAAATTAAAAGAAGGAATGACAGTATCAGACACGAACCTTCTATATTTATAGAATGAAAAGCTTTGACTAGCCCCATGAATCAAATCAGCCGCACTTAATGCTCTCCCTTTCCCATTGGTTATAGGAGCAACGGGTGTTTGGGAAACATTGAAACTGATCCTCTTTAAAGGATCCTTATCTCCTAATAAAGTCAGAAGCAACAATTTCCAAATATAGGACTTGAATCTGTACAAGTTGTAGGAAATCTCACCGCAAAGGGCCCCAGTAACCCAAGGGGACAACAAGATCCAAATCCCGGAACAAGGAATACGAATTTACCACATTCTAACCCCAGAGGTATTTCTATACAATGGATGTCGGCCTCAGTATGAGACATCACAAAACTTGGCGTAAAAGTCGAGGCGTAATCCACTAAGCTTTATCTTAATAAAGCTAATACCTTGACGCTTACCTATCCTATCAAAGCGCCAAGCTGGGGGCAACTGTTTTGGACCATGGATCAGGATCCTATCCAGAAGGATCAACCCGGCGCACGCTCCATCGGACTTCTCCATTAATACCCCGGAAATGTCTGTAAGACCTCGGGCTACGACATTGAATCATATGACGAGGATCACTGAATTAGCGTAGACTTTTGTAACTACCAATCAGGATCTTACGAAATTAAAGGCTCTGTAACCTTTCCTCGCAATTAATAACCATAACGTTCACAATTCAATAATACCTGTACTTAATGTCACGATTCCAATCATGCTCCATAAAGACCAGGCTGGATCAACCTAAGGAGATAATTGTGATCTAAACACAAAAATCCAACTAGTACAGGGCTTGACTTGAGCGTTGGAGTCTTTTTGCAGGTACCACCCCCCTCTAGTTCAACAGGCTCAGCAGTGGCTACGCTAAGAGAAAACCACCACTAACACACCTTAACAAGTATCCCTCTGAATTCATTCAGAACAGTACCCATATCATCTTCATCACGTCTCTTGTATTAGATGTCGTTGTTATTCTGATACCTACGTTTGTCATACATAGATGGTTTCTGCCTTTCGTGTCATGTTTACACAAAAAAGAGTACATATTACAAACAACGTAACTCCAACTTTCTACTGTTTGTTTTAAACTTAACCAAAGTCAATCAAGGTCAAAATATGAAGCAAAGTAGCAAGTAGAGTCAAATCGAGATAACACAAAAGGTAGGTTTTTTTATGAAAGAGGATAAACATCAACATCGAATACATTTACCTCACACGGGATCTTATACATATAGATATGGTCTAGTTCCTTCAGTTTGAGGTCCTTCGTCATCTGCTCCCGTCCATTACCCTCAATGCATACAATCCTCCACAAATCTCAGATGACACACGTATTCATGCATGTTGCCCTAGATCCTAAGCCAGGCGTATGGAACATCTGGGTAAACGTAGCTCTCAGTAGCTCCATAATAGTACAAGACAAAAACAACAATTTGTATCAGTTATTGAACCCATGAATGGACAAGTCAAAAGATAACAACAGAACGTGAACCCATATTTTTTAAAAGATTATTATGTCTTACCATTGGGAGTCCCCGAGCACCGAAACTATTGACCAGAAAATTGCACTTGTTGCAACATTCATCCTCTTCTACAAACCGCGACCAGTCTTCACCGAATTCTAAGTCACAGTCACAAGGCGATGATGCTTAAGGTACATCCATGGCTAACCTGAACGGACTGGTTTATGGCAGGTTTTAACAGTAGTGCAAAATAAGGGCTGGGAATGGTAGGCAAAATGTGTGTCTACATTGGGACTCTATACTAAAGGAATGGAAAAAGATACTTTTATACTATTAAAAATGAGTGTATTATTATTTATATTATTTTTAAGAGATGTAATTGAGTGAAAAAAATAATAAAAAATATATATATAATAAATAATATTAAATAAAATATAAAAAAGATATATATATTATTTAATATAAGAATATAAGAGTTGTAATGGAATAGCGACAATGTTACGCTTCATTAGCTGTGATAATTTAAAATATGAATACCTTACCTAGTCAGTCACTGTAGATATAATGCGGTTGTTTGTTACAGTCCATGTGAAAGTGCCTATCTTCATTTTGCCTAGAAATTGAGAGACAAGTGAAAATAGTCCCTCCAATGACCTCAATTTAAGGACTAACCCCAATTAGATTCAAATTTAAAAGCATGTAAATGAAGTACATAAAATCATGCTGGGCCATAACACCAACAGCAGTTATATTCAAGTAAAGCTGATAAAACGGGTTCAACTTATTAGGTTAATCCGTTAACCCGTTATTTTTTTACGAGTTGGGTTCAAAGATTGAACTCATATTTTTTTTCAACCTGTATAATCTACTTCGCTTAACCTGCGGGTTAAGTAGGGGGCGGTTGTTGGCCGGTGAGTTGACTCTTTTTTTATTTTTAAAAATGATAAGTAATATTATAAATGAAAAATTCTTTGATGTTATATAATTTATGTCTAAATATTTAATTAAATTATTTTAAAAATTATATTTTAAATATGTGGTTTGTAATTTTTTATCATTATTATTTATTATTTTTTTATAATATTTATTAATTTTTTATATAATTTTTTTATTTTTAAGTGGGTTCTAGGTTGACCCGCTAACTTATCTATTTTTTTTCATTTTATCTTTTATACAAACCAACCCACCAACCTGTCTTAAAGCGGGATGAGTTAACTCTTCTAACTCATTTTTTAAAACGGATCAACTCACCCTACCCCGCATTTTAACGAATTAAAGCAGGTCGAATTAGATTAGAACAAATTGACCCATTTTATCAGCTCTAATCTATCATTCAAGGGGAAAACATGGCTGGAATAAAAGATGACTTTGAAAGGAATGAACAGTTCGAGGACTGATAGTGGGCTGGGTATTTTAACCGAACAAAAGATGTCATTATTTGTATTGGCCGTCGAATTAGATTGATCTTTACCGTGCAGTTGTAATAACAGTGCATTATAAATGTATAATAATTACTAAACGTCAAGCAGATCACTTATATCTGCAGACTCTTTCAAAATTTTGGCATTCAAGGAACGCCAATTACGCTTCTACTATAAGGCTATTACAGATATTCAATTTTGTTCCGTATTATAGCACCCAAAGATGGAAATATCCTCTTAATGTTAATATTTTCAATCTATCAAGTTATGACATACCATGCTATGACCTACCATGCTATGACCTACCGTGCTTACCTCTCAATTATTAGTGTGGAAATTTATTTATAGCGTTTGTGTATTTTGTAACATCCATGTAACCACACATACGAGGGAAAAAATGTGAGGATCCAAATACCCTAAAGCCTTTTTCTATAATTTTGTCCAATCATTTATTAATGAATCAAACAATTTTCGTCGTGACTCGTGATTAAGGAGTTTAACCCCCACAGCGATGGAGGAAAGCATCTTTCGGCCCATTATGGCAAGACAAGTCCTAAACAATTGGGTGCCTCCTTATTTTTAATTAAAAACGTTGAAACAATAGGGACGTTAAAACAAGTATGAACAATCACGTTGCTCAAGGAGACTTGTATTGCCACCAAAAATGTGCAACCAGATAGGTTCGATCGTGACGATTCAAGTGTATCAAAGTTAAATCGCACATCAGTATGCATGTTATTGGACGGCAAGTGTGATTGGAAATGGAAAAAAAATTATGGATAACAACGCCGCACACTGCACAATGCACAATGCGTATTGTCATAACGTGACATGATGGATCACTGCCAACAGATAATATTACATTCAAATACCATTAATAGAACAACGAGTTGGAGCAAATAGCGTAAAGGGTGGCTGATGGTGTATTGTAACTCGTTAAATCACATATCCGGTCAGTCAATCGGGGGGTAAGGGGTTGCACACTATTGTATATATTTAAATGTGTCTTGGGAAAGCATTAGTAATCCATAGTTTGTTTGATTTTCATTAAATATCATTGAAAATATTAATAAGACCATAACTTTTTTTTCTGTCCACACATTTTATCAGTATCTCATTTTTTTCAAGGGGTTTTGGAGAGAACGATAGACATTACATTACCATATTTATTAATGGAAAAGGATGTTCCTAAATATCACTTTTTAGTTGACATTTATTTTGTATCTCATTTAATAGTTGTGATTAAATGAAAAAAATAATATAAAAAAAGTAATATAATAAATTGTATAAAAAATAATGACTAAAAATGACGTGCGACAAAAAATGAGATAAAAAAAATCATATTTATCTAAAAAGCAATCATGATTTTCTCACACTATTTTTATGTCACATTATCTTTTACATTACTTTTTTATACTATTGATTATATCACTTTTTTCTATCACTTTTGCTTAATTAATCACAATAATTAAATATTAGTGTATAGTGGTATGATAAGAAAAATAATGTGATATGATCATTTTCCATTATAAACAAAACCCTGTTAAAACTCCCTTTTTTTCATTTGTGTAAAACATATAACGCTTCCAGTGCACTAACACAGGGTGGAGAAGGTTAAACTCTTTTCAAATTGCAGCCATCACCAATGTAACATATGGATACCGAGCAGAAAGATAAAGTGTACGTCGTATTCTCTGGTCGACAGCCTAATATGTACAACAATTGGGCACAATGTAACAAATAGGTGCATGGTTTTAGGGGTGCTTGTTATAAGTCCTATACCAATGCGGAGAAAGCTATGGCTGACTGGGTAGAGTTCTGTGGCGAAGAGGAAGAAGGGAGGCATGAAGTTGGCCAAAGTTCCTAATCATCCCAAGTGTCAGCCGACTATGGTCTGCACTGTGATGTTGGCATTGGGTGTCAAACCAAGGGGGGGTGTACCCCACTAGGGCTACACACAGGTCGGGTTGGGTTGGGTTTAGGGTAAATAAGAATCCAAACTAATTAATCAACGTTGGGTTAGGTTGGGTTGGATTGGGTTTCAAAAATTTTTTCAAGTAACTCGACCCGAACCAACCCGATTATAATCGGGTTGGTTCTGGT
Organism: Ormosia semicastrata; assembly: GCA_029884595.1. Classification (NCBI taxonomy): domain Eukaryota; kingdom Viridiplantae; phylum Streptophyta; class Magnoliopsida; order Fabales; family Fabaceae; genus Ormosia; species Ormosia semicastrata. The sequence goes on from JAQQTO010000062.1 coordinate 34,808,579, forward strand.
CGGGTAATTGGGTTGCTCAAAATTTCAAACTGACTAATTAAGCATTGATTTGTGGGCTATTGGCAAAAAAGCTTCTACGGGTTGAACAAAATAACACCAACTCTTTCAACTACTTACTTACTTTGTGGGTGTTCCTGAATCCTGATAAATGATAATAACCATATACTTCAAAAATTTCAAATTAAATAGTCATTTGGTCATTTTAAATAATAAATATACAGGCTATTGCTTCTGCTTCTTACAAGATAAACGTGAGTCACACATCACCCACATTCTCACATTCAATACACACTCAAATTTTGCAATAAACAGTACACATGCAGATAGCCCAGCAAGTGAACAAAATGGAGACAAATGCTCCTCAAATATGAAATACAAACGCAAGAGTAGGACTTTTAGAAAAGACATATCCTCAAAGGAAGGCTTGCTATCCAATATAAAACACATCACCATAATATACAGATAGCCCAGCAAAAGCACATAATATTCACCGTTAAATGATCTCAAACTTCGAATTTCAAACAGATTCTAATTTCCTTTGTGAAACTATGAAAACAGAATTCATATTTCATAATTCATATTAAGACAGAAAGTACACAAAATTCTAATGTCCTACTTCTCTATTTTACAAAATAAAATACTCAAGTAACTACACAGATAAGTAACACTAACAACAATAAGTAACAAAACAAATGCAAGAAATTGAGAAAGTAACAACAATAAAGCTCAGGCCCCAGTGACTACACAGTTCTATTTTACACCAATGAGTAACAACAAAGTGAATAAACCAAATATCTCAAACATTTGTCAAAGTGTAATGCACAAAACAAAAAAGAAAGCAAACCCAACTGACTACACAGAGTCACAGACCTCATGTGGCACTCTAACTGGATCCTCCAAAAACAAAACAAAATCCAATAGAAACAATAGTAAAACTCCTCAAAGTCAATCCTTCTAGCCCTTCCTGCAATATGATAAATAAATTGTTATATGTTAATTGACATTCACAAAAATGTAAGAACATTTAAAATATATGATATTACCCCATCCTCTTGCTCCTAAAATCACTAGCAACCTCAACTTCTTGAAGTCTAGAAACCCCTGACATTTCTAATAATACAATAATAGAATAAAACATAAAATTAAAAATGTCAAATGAATAAAATGATGAACTACATGTAAAATTAAAAAGTTAAAAATAAAAAATGATGATTGTATACTTGATTCAACCTGCTCAATCTCCTCCATTTGACTCTGTAGATCATCCACCTTCTTAGGAGGCCTTAACCAATTTTGAGTACAAATTAAGGCCTCCACTATGGTAGGATGCAAAGAACTACGAAATGGATCAAGAATACGACCTCCAGTGCTAAAAACAAACTCAGATGACACCATAGACACTGGAATGATCAATATGTCCCTAGCCATACAAGAGAGAATATTGTTCTTTGATGTCTTCCCTTTCCACCACTTCAAGATGTCAAACCCCTCATAATTATCGTCAACGTCATCCTCCATGTATTTATCCAACTCATTCTTCTTTTGCTCACCTTGCTTTTTCTTCAACTTCAACTTAAACTTATCTTCCAAATTAAAACCACATTTACTACTACTACCAACATTTGTTTGTGTGCTAACATCCGATGAATTGACACTAGAATCACGAGTATCGGGGATAATGGGATACAATGTAACATATTGTGCAAATAATAAAATTCAATGTAATCTAACTTATACCTTAGGTAAAGAAAAATAGTCACAAATAATAAAAAATTTAAATTCCTATTAATATCCCAGTACTTATCAAACTTCACCTTTATGTGCATTGCCATTCTTTGCAACACAACATCTTCACTTCTAATCCACAAAGTTAATGAATTTTGAATTTCACACAATTTATGGAAGAAAGTATTAGAGGTCACATGCAAAGAATTGGAAAAAGTAAGTGTGGCATCATAGAAAATCTTCAAAAACTTTATAAAAACACGAGCACGATTCCAATCATCATTATTAGGAGGTCCCCCTTCACTGTCAAGAACATGCAAGTAAGTTTGATCCTCATATTCAAGGCGATTAAATGCCTTCTCAAATTGTTCAGCCACTTCCAATATCAAGTAAGTAGAATTCCACCTAGTTGGCGTATCAAGTATTAGCATATGATTATTAATAACATTTGCCTCTTGAGAACACCTCTTAAAAGTAGCCAATCTGCAAGGAGAGGACCTCATGTACTTCCATGCACCCCTAATCCTAGCAATGAAGCAATTTAACTCCTTCAACCCATCATTAACAATTAAGTTCAAAATATGAGCACAACACCTCATGTGCATGAGCTCCCCTTTCAGCAAGGTGCACCCATTCTAATCCTGCATTCCCCTAACTAAATATGATAGAGCTGAGTTGTTAGCACTAGCATTATCCATGGTGATTGTGCTAATTTTTAGAATACCCCAATCTTTCAAGCATTTCTCTAAAGATTTCCCTATGGTCTCACCCCTATGGTCACCAATCAACCCAAAACTTAAAATTTTCTTATGCAATTCCCACCCACCATCAATAAAATGTATAGTCACATGTATATAATTAATGTTTTGAATCTATGTCCATGTGTCAGTTGTTAGTGAGACCATTTGTTGGTTGTAAGACAATACAGACTTCAATTCACTTTTTCCTCTATAAAAAGTTGCATGATATCTCTTGCTATAGTCATGCGACCGAGTATTCTAAATCGAGGTTGAGTAGTACTCATGAAACCTCTAAATCCAGGATTCTCAACAAATTTAAAGGGAAACTCATCTATGATATTCATCTTGCAAAGCTCATGCCTACATTGTTCTTGATTGAAATCTACAAGCTTCATACTCACAACACTACTAAGGTCATCCTCACTTGACTTTCCAATAGCAATAGTTTTTTTCTTCTTATCAACCTCCCTTTGTGGATTCTTTCACACACTTTCAAGTGTTTTATAAGGTTAGTGGTGCCGTGATTAGAGCTATTACAAGCATATGACTTTCCACAATAATTACAACTAGCTCTATCACCATCTTTAGTGAAATAAGACCAAGCATTTGAAAGAGGTCTAGTAGGTTGCAATCCAGTTGGTGTTGGTGGAGTAGGAGCACTTCCTACTTGAGTCCCACTAGTGTTGTGACTCTTGTGAGTTTCCATAAGATTTTCCACTTAAAGAGAAACGCTGCAATAACATTTACAAGTTACAACAAAAGAAATGACTAACAACTAAAATGTAACTAATAAGCTAACAAGGGATAATGGTGATATATGATGACTAACATCTAAAGTATCTTAAGACACAAGCATTTATCATCCCTTAAATTAATAATCAGAAATGTACAATAAAAAATGTCCCCAGCAAAAGGCAAAGCCTCCAACTACTCACATCCAACCTTTATTGCTCACACTTCAGTGCTTCACAGTAACACACAAAAATATATGCACAATACCAAGTTATGAGCACAAGCCTAACACCTAAATAGATCAAATTTGGAGGTAGCAGAATTTGAGTTCAAATGAGGAAATGATTCAAAAGTTTTACTTTTCAACTTTGAGTTGAAACATGAAAGCAAAAAGAGAAAATGGCAGGACTTGTGTGGACATCTACCCTATAGAAACACTCACTAACATTTAAGTAAATTACTAAAAACCTTTTTACTAAAATTTATATATTTTTTTAATTTACCCAAAATAAATTGACAAGTTTCTCATGATAAGAGATAAAGTGAGAGACTAAATACTAATAATCAAATCATTTTTTGAGGAGAAATATTCTAAATACTCATTTGTTGCATCATTGTTGTTTGTACCTCATGTATTGAAGGAATACACATATTTGGTCTCCCCTTATTAAATCCTTCTTTCCTAACAAGTTGTACTAATGTCCTGTGATGTTTAATAAGCAAAGCTCATGAATTTTGTACGTTTGAAAGAAGTAAATGAATATTGACATGTGTGTACCCAACACTAGTGGAGTCATTTGGTGTTGGGCACCACAAGCTCCGGTCACTGCTAACCACAGGAAAGACAGCATTTGATGTAGAATTTTTACGTGTGAATAGCATTTGAGTAAACTATTGAAAACCTTATTTATTGCATTCCATAACAAAATTGAACAACACACTTCTAGAGAAACTAACATAGAAGATAACAAAGGCATATTTGTTCATACAAATCACTAGGTGAAGGGAGGAAAAGGCAAAGCCAAAAACACCATAACATATTAGATAATACGTATATCAGTCAGCTGTATAAAAAAAGGCCAAACAAAAAATGTGCCTAACATAAATCCAAGAAATTTCACTTCCATGGACTGGTAAATAAAGAAATTTCACTCCCAAGTCTCAACTGAAATCAATAACGACGAGGGTGAGACACTATCAAAGGATAAAATAGTGTAACAATAGCAAAGAGTCAAAGAAAAAAAAAAAAGCCAAACGGATAACCTCTAACCCACAGCAACAGGCTGAACCAGGTACCACAATCAGAGAAAGAGAAGGGAGGAGAAATTCTGGTGAGAGATTGAGAGAGGGTTGGGATTGAGAAGGGGGAGCTTAGGGTTTCTAATTTGGGATTTTACAAAAAGAAGGGAAGAGAAATCAAGAGAATGTGAGCAGAGGTGGTGGACTAGGTTTCTGGTGGAAGACGCCACCGATGGTGGCTGGGTCAAGAGGGTAGGAATATTGTTGGTGAGAGAGGGTTGAGATTGAGAAGGGGTGGTGCCCAGGGTTTCTAATTTAGGATCTTGCAGTAAGAAGGAGGAGAAATTAGGAGAATGTGAGCAAAAGTGGTGGCTGTCATCGTGTCACATACACGTCGCCGCCGGTGGTGGCTAGGCTGAGAGGGGAGGAGGAGGATTGAGGAGGAATGGGGGTGAGGTGAGTGGTGACCGAGAAAATCAGTAGAAATGAGAGAGAGGACGCTCAAGTGGGGTAAAAAAGAAGGTGGTATAAATGTATAATCGCAAAACGATATCGTTTTAATCAGGTAATCGGGTAATCGGGTCATCGGGTCGGCCCCTTGAACCCGTCACCTGAACCAATTAATGGATGGGTTGGTCGGGTTTTATCCAAACTAACCAGATTACCTGAACCAACCTGAACCAATTAAGTTGGATCGGGTAGGGTTGACCGGGTCATTGGGTTGACTGGGACCCATGTGCACCTCTATATCCCACAATGCCCCCTCCAACTACAAGTCCATCATCAATGGCTGCTCCTCAAATGGACAAACTGTCAAGTACTTCAAGTATTAGGGGATGCACAGATTTGGGGTGGATTCTTCCAAAAATTTAATGCTTACATTCAATTATATAATCATAACATGAATGGGTTTTAGTTAGCATGGGATTCATTGACGCGGGGTCTTCGTAATGCTTACACTATAGCATGCATGCTAGTTACACATAACGCCAAAATAGATTTTTATCCAATGTATGGAAAATAGGGTTAAAAAAACCTACATAACCCCACATATAATCGGCTATATGACAACTGAGTTGGTAAAGTTAGTTTAAACTCAGCTAATAATTAATTAGAGACAAACCATTGCACGTGAAGCCATGCATCGCAATAGACACGATACTTGTTTATTTGTTTTATATGTAATTTTCATATGATGCTTATACCAATAGAAGATGAAGTTTATGAAAGGATAAACGTGAATATATATATATATATATATATATATATATATATATATATATATATATATATATATATATATATATATGTAAGCAACTTTGATTAACTAAACTTCATTAACCAAATAGTAGTTCACAAAGGTCCACTCACCGTTCATTATCGGGACAGTGGACCACATGTTACATATTATTATAATGTATATCATTACCTAAATGTGTAATGATATACAGCCCACGACGTAGAAATGTAATATGGTTCAACTATTTGCTTCAACTGTACTCTCACTCAGATTTAGGTTGCATTTGCAGGGGCTTCAATTGTGGGAAAGTTGGGTCATCCTCTCACCACACCTATGGTAGGAACAAGTGGGACTAATCTTGAGTTTGTTCCACACTAGAGTTTGGATCAATTTTTGATAACTTTCAACATGCAATCAACCCTGCAACAAGCATGTCAAATACTCCACATTCAACCACCTACTTATACTCCACATCATTATACATTTCCCAATGGTCAATCGTACTACATGGTTCAAGTAGCATTGGCTACAAAGCTAATTGGTAGTCCACTTGTATCATTTGGCCGATGCGCCATTTCTGAGTATGATGCATATAAAGATGCAACATTGTTAATGCTCTATCATCTATTAAACGGAACTGGGAAGACCATTTTTGACGTTAACTACAACGAAGTAAATCATCTACAAGAATAATTACATAAAGCAGAAGCTGAGAATTTCGACTTAGTTTTGGAAAATTCCTATTTGAAAGAAAAGCTATGAATTTTAAGCAATAGATTTCAGCTGTCGTAAGTACAAGAATATTTGAATTTCGATGCAGCAATCTGGGCTTCAGAGGGTGTATGTATAATTTTATAACTCGTTCGACTAAAAGTGCAAGTTCCAGTATACTTGTGTGCATTTCTTGTCATGAAAGACAAGAAATGTTAGTAATATACACAAAAAACTTAGTTCCAACTCTGAGAGAAACTATCTTCCTCCAACTTGCTACCATGTTTCTATTTTCTATGCACTCATATCTCCCAATTGAGTTAATGGATACAAGTGCAATGGATTAAGAGGGTTAGATGGACATAGCTCCTCCCAAAGTTGGAATCAAATGTTGTTCGTAATATACTCCTCGTCGATGTACATGCAGTGGTTGTTAAATTGGGGTACAACAACTATAGAATTACATTGCAAGGTGCGTGCGATAGGTAACAACGATAATTAACTTCAACTGTGGAAAAATATTGTAGGATATCAAATAAAGCAATTAATGACAAGAACATTGGGTATAATCTTATCATCATATTAAGGATAAGATAATATCCTTAATATCTTACACACTTCATATGTGTCATAATATCTTACACCATAAATAATACATCCGTTCTGATACAACCATTTTTTGGTTAACTATAATTTTATTCCAGCCCTTATCAAATGCTGATTTTAGGGTTGATATCCCTTTACATTTTTTATGAAATGGTTTGCATCCTTATAAATTTCGATTGGCCAAAAATTAGTCCCTACCTGTATGTCACCTATCATAAGTGGTGATGACAATTTGCTAAAATGATGGACATATGCACCTATTGGGTGATGGACCAAAAGTGGGCATGAAACATGTAATATCATGCGAGGAAGCCAACTATGGGGAAATATGTACATGGGTTGAGGAAGAAATAATGGAATATGGATTTGGAGCTATATTTGACAGAGAAAGGGTGGAGAATGGTAATGATGGTTGTGAGTTAGGGACTATTGCACATATGGGAAGACATGGGGAGGACGAAAGAGGAGACTTAGAACCCTAGTGGATGACTAGTCTTCCACGTGGCATAAATGATCTGAGGTGACTTCCAAATGACCAGCTGACACGTAGAAGCGTATGCCATATTACCACTTCAACAATTAGCACCATTTGCCACACCACCACTACACCACAAAATGTAAATTAGGACAATTTATTTGTATCAAGCTATAAGTATTTTTCACACTCTACATTTAACCTCAATTATTTGTCATCAATTTTTTGTTAGCTTCCCATATGCTAGGAATGACGAATCAACCTCATAACCGTATCTGAAGATATGAATCCATTACTAAGGAATTGATAAGATGCTACGGGATTCCAAATATGTGCTTCATATTGACTCATGCTAGGAATCCTTATCCAATTTATAATAAGCGACCCTAAATTTTAATGTGAAGAAATGACAATAATTACCATCTAACAATAGGATCACAATCATTCAAAAATTTATAGTTAGAAATTACATATTTTCGTAACAAAATGAGATGTTTTACGAAGACAAATCAAATATAAATATGTGAAGATATAACTATTTAAAAATAAGAATAAATTTAAATATACACAAAAACGTAAAAAATAAAGAAATTGATGTTTCAAATAAATAAACCAAAGAGATGAATGTATTTAACACTATTCAACAACAATGAGAACAAATTAAAGACTTCACATATACCACATCCTTGTATGGGGATATTCACAATAATTTTAAAGACAATTAAGACAATTATATTTTGCATAAGTAAGAATATTGTAATTATGTAATTATTAATTTCCCAAAAACATCACACGAGAGCAAATTATAGCAAGTAATAGGTTCATAGCAGATACATAACTTCATAAACTGACATAAGTATAGGTGTTAAAACAAACAATTAGGTATTTGTATAAAAAACAAAATCTCAATAACTAGCATATGATAGAACACATTACACCTTACATGACATGTTAAAATGAATGTGTAACAATCTGTAAAATGAATTCATTGCACACACATGGGAAAAATATTTATTAACAAAGACCAATATAGCGTAGATTGGAATTTTTGAGGGATATAATATTTGTACTCTAAAGGACATTGGCCATTAATGGCGAAATGACAAGCGCGATTTATAATGTGATAATAGGTTTATTAATGTATACAAAAAAGCGTGCAACACTAGTTCTTTATTCAATATCTTGCTCGAAAAGCATCATTGCGCTTGTTCGGTTTCATTGTGCTAGGTGACAGATATTATATATAGTTCCCACTCTTCCGTCATTGCCATACGTCTACGACAGAAGGCATCTGAAAGCATAAACACACCCCGAGTTCAAGCAATTTCACACCCTTAATAAATCTATACTACAAAGATGATAATCCAATGGAGACAGTGGAAGTCACGGGTGATGCACTGGAGCTATGTTCACAGACAAACCCTGTGTAAGACATGCATCATATACGATTGCCTTCCATTCATTACTTCATGTGTAGATTTATCTAGTTAAATCACGCATTCATTTAAATTAATAAATGTGTGTGTTTACGTTGTTTTATGATACAACAGATTTAATCCGGACCAAACTTCTGCAACAATGGCTGACAAGAGAGTGCAGGATATTTACGGAGACTACCAACAAGTGAGCAGCTGCATTTATTGTTACCCATTGACATTGTTATAAACCTTATAAATGTCTAATAGCAACCATTAACCACACCTTAATCATGATAGGCCTTACTAACCCAACAAGATTAGTCCTTGGTAGCTCAGTCAAAGAAACCAGCATGGGTAGATATAATGCTGAGCACGATGGAGGTTTGGTCTATGTAAAAAGTTATGTTATGACCACGTCTAAAATCGTATATTAACTGGTACCGAGCGATCAAAAACATTAATTTAGGAGGCTTGGTGATTCATGTATTTTTGTTGTATGGAATACTTTTACATCTTAAAGGTGTACTACACGTTTTGTTATTAAAAGTGAACATATATCATCCATGACTACAGTCTTTAATTTATAATAACAATTGGTGATTCATGACCTTTTTCCATGGGGTGTGTAGGCGATACACAACCGATTGACTGCCTTAGAGAGAGAGTGAACACAGATGAACACCAAGGCAGATAATGTAGTCAATACAAAACCAGATTGATTGGACCATATTCACAGAATATCTGAGTCTAAGAGTGCAATGCCAACAGACGTCATCATGGATGTCCGGACAATAGTAGGGATGAAGTATATATTGATGAAGATCTATCATCTCCAAAACTTTATGCAGCATAGGCCACGACACCATTGTTTGTCATCCTGCAAAGGACTCTGATATTGGAAATACCACGTCCTCTAATATGCGGGAAAATAAAGGAAAAGAAAAGGTCACGTACACACTGTATAAGAGGAAGGTAAGGTTCTATCTACCTTGTAACCCTCTTTTAATTTTAATTTAAAAACAAGAACAATTCACCACTCATTAGGTTAACTATATGTTAGTGTAAATGCTATGCAACGGTTACAGTAGACTGGGAAAACTGAACAGAGTGCCCAAATTTTTTGAATGCACATGGCATAATGAATATTGGATGACTATATTACCTTGCGCTGATTGATTAGCTGCTATATGTATAGACTATTTATGTTTTTGGGTTATTTTCTAATTAATATGTATCGATGTTGTAGATTTGGTTTAGAAGTTTATTAATTACCCACTAATGATCCTCACATGGTCCGAAGATATAACCCATATTGCATAATGTGAAAGATGTCGATTTAAAAACCATCCAACTCCCATTAAGGCCAAACAAACGTGTAATGGGCTACTTAATATGGGTTATATTGCTGGCCCATTGAACATTCATGTTATTTTGTTAATAAGTTATTAAACTTCAAGTTGGAAGAACTGAAACATCTTAAAATTAGTATTAATAAATTCTATTTAATTAAACATTCATACGTAATAAACATTAGTCTAGTAATGCATCATCAATAGAATAATTAAACATTTTCAATAATCATTATATCACTAAATAAGAAAGTAAAAGGTTAATGTTGAATTTTGGTATGTTAAAATGGTTATTAATACTCTTTGGTAAAATTTTAAATATTTATCATAAAAATAACAGGTTAAATTTATTTAATATAGTTGATATAATAGTTAATATAACTGATGACTTTGTAGTGTAGTCTGTATGTACTACAGTTGACTTCACCCACCAAATTTGTGTGGGCCTATATCTCATTTAGGCTTACTTTAATTCCACATACAAGCCCTCAACTATCATTATACTCTACCTAGCACCTGTCATTTGTTTCAGACGCCTTCATCTCGCCAAAGTCTGACAGGGTGGACAAGGAATCTAGTTCCAGTAACTTCAAGGTTCCCACCAGGGACGCATTCTCCCCTCCAACGCGCAAACTCTATTCTATAACATAGGGCGCTATTGGAAGAAAGTCTTTTTGAGGTGCTTCAAAATCAACTGGACTGACTATACCAAGGGTAATATTCCTCCTTCATTCCATACGGTGAACTTTGGCAAACACGCTAGATATTAACTATGGTCATCTAATGTACAGTACTTGAACTCCCACTTCAGGCCCACACTAGATATGGACCTGAATAAGATGGAGAGACTGTTAGCTGCTTATGTATTCACCCACGACCTCGAGGAAATGTAATACTAGCATCTCTATGACCATGGATGTACTGACATTCATGCATTATTTGATTTGTTCTTTCTTGTTTACTTTGTGATTGGATATATCTTCCATTGTCATTGGCTTACTATTAATTTATTTGACCCTCTTCTAATTTCCCAACTAAACCATGTGTTATATTTCTTTTCATCGTGTATAATTCCAACTAGATTGCATATGTGTATAAAGCGAGGTCCTTTTTATCAACGGCGACACTAGACTGACAAGGGCAGACTTCATGTGTATGGCCCCACACATGGAAATAAGCCAAAAGGTAACCCCAAATGGGATAAGCTAATTGTTAAATGTCCAGTCATTCAATAAATTTCTCTTCAAACTAACGATGTATATTTCCATCGTATTTCATTTCACAACAGATTGTGAAGGCCATGGCTCAGAAGACAACTGCCATGCAGAGAATCAGTGAGTCGATTACAACATGGTGCCTCCCACCGTCCTTTGTGGTAAAAGCACACTATACTAGTACAAGTTGATTGCTTTTAAAATGGGATGATCAAAACAAATTCTGTCCACGATGGTAGGTCTCAACTCTTTTTAAGAGTGATAATAGAAGAGATGTTAACAATATACTGTGATCATTGGATGCCACCCATGTCCAGCTTAAAATTTGTAGGCTTATTTACTTGTTTTGGTTAAACACTTAAAATTATACATCATAACAGATATATACATAACATAATGGATGGTTTATTAGGTGGCAAATATATGTTCCTATACACGAAGAGGATATCACTCATTGGTTCCTAATGGTCCTCAGCATGGATGAGAGGAGAGTATACCAACTAGACTCGTGCTCTGATGTAGCCCACATGGAAAGGAGGAGGCAGACCATGAAAAGCCTGGTATTGGATATGTCCCTAATGGCCATTCAAAATAATATATATTATCACCATGGTGTAGTTATATTTAGTTTATTTTTTGTCATCTAAGTGTGATATGCTAGCTAGAATGATGAAATCAGAAAATTATGCTTTGGAATTGGTTTTCCCACCTAACTCTAACACATGAAAATTCACTGAGGCAAAGGGCATCCCGAACTATGGAACCAGGTAAACAAACCACTAACTATACCCTGCATGAACTAGTCTCCTATATTTATGACATGTTTCCCAAAAAGTTGCAATACATAGGATGGGAACATTGACTTAATATTATTTGTATGTATAACGGAACATCACTTTAACCAAATCATTTAGCTAAATTAAAAGATGCAGTATACATTGTATAGACAATTTATAATTGTTTGTTAACCCAATAAAACAAGCATATCATAACATCACATGATAGTACTTGCCTGATAGGATTTATACAATAACTATAGTATACGTGAGGAGCACCAACGGTTACAATGTGCAGGATTGATCATGACCAACACAGATAAGATGAAATTTTATTTACTTCAAAAGACACTGTTGAATTCTTAGGGAGAGTATTAATTGTAAGTGACTTTGTACTTGGTTGCTGAATAATTTAGAGTTGGGTAGAAACCACCATTAATAGGTGGGGCTGTGTTGTATGAATGTAATAGAAGGCTGACTAAATTGCGTACAAGAGGAGAGAATCAGGTGTATATGGGTATAAAACTACAACGAAGTTCGCAGATCGGCAGTTTCCAAATATGAGGCAACTTTTTGGAGAGAGTGGACACTATAAAACGGCCTAGAACATACCTTATTTATGTGTAGTCAATTCTCATAATATAGAACCAGGCCTAGGTTATCACCTTGATGTAGGCATGAATGTAAATGTAATTCATTACATATTGATCAATGTCGTCACCAAATTCAACAGTACTTGTTTTGTTTGTCAAGTTTCTAGCATTGCATTATTGGTTAAAAATAATTGTAAAACAAGACCTCTTTAAGATGGTGGGTAGTTCATGTAACTACAGCAAATCATATCACATGAGTTGATATGACGCATTAGTACCTCACCAACTCAATAACTAATAACGCTCGCATGCAGTTACAATTCAACAGCTTGGGTGTTAGAGTGGCTGGACATGGCGTATGCCTTCATCTCCAATTTAATTGGAGTGGTAGTTGACAATTATCACATAAAACTTTCCACCATTTTATGTTATTCATCCACAATTTATCAGTGCTAAAGTGCAAGTTTTACATATATTGTTGTAGTTGAATGAGAATGCGGTGAGGATGAAGACAACTCTGTCATTGGTGACTGGTTCTTACAATCAACTAAAGAAGATAATCAAATGCAAGACTGAGTCAATGTGGAAGAGGATTGCTTGTTCAAATAAATGAAGCTCTGCAATGGTTTGGGTCTGTCTGATGCTTTGTTAATCATATGTGTGGTTTTTGTAAACAATATTGGAGTCATCATATGCTCTTATACTTTATTCGCTTCCTACTTTGACCAATATAAACACATCCACATGATGAAGAACAACTATATTATATGTTATACAATTTTTGTTTCTTATCTACATGATTATATGGAGTAGAAGCAGCAAATTGAAGTCTCAGTTTTACATAACAGAATACTGCCCTAAACCCACAAAAATAGAAATAGCAACAATAAAAACCAGACACAAGAAAAAAAATCACAACTGCCATCGTGCATTATATGACCCTAGTCATACTATTAACCAATTCCTCACCAAAATCATGTTATGCCTTTCTATTCCCCTTTCTACTTCCTTTCAACACGTTCTACTCCCAAAAAAATTACCCCAATGTCTAATTGCCATGACGCCAGTCAGTTATGCACGGTAACAGCTGCCTCTGGCATTGCAATTCTCACATTTGGCCCATTTGAACCCATCCCATTCGTATTCTTTCTAGGTGTCCTCTTTCGTAGTGTTAAATGGCAATCATATATAAAACAGTTGAACACATTAGCCTCACCCAATATGTCCATATTGGGCACAACATCTCCATATGATGAACATACTATTATCAACATTAATGTTAAGTTATGGTTGTTTCATAACAACTCAAATAAAAAAATAAGTACTAAAGGGTGATATAACACATGGCAAATGGCTTAATTGATTCGATTTTAGAGTGGACCGTAATGGATGAATTCAAAATAAAGCATTAATCCATCTAAGAGACATTACAAAGTACTTAATACTATCCGACCGATCTATGTCCTAATTTTATAGATAAATATTCAATCTGTCCATTAATCCATTTTAATGTTTTAATGGATTTGTTGGATGGGTGTCTAGCTGATTCATATTGAACAAGTATGACTATTGGAAAAATTTTATTGTTTACTCTAAACACATGCATTTCTCTTATAAGTAACGTGTATCTCCTTAAAAAATATGTTCTTATGCGTAAAAAAAATTTACACATATTTAATACATTTTATCAGTGCTGTTTTGCAATACATTATATCATTAGCACTATTTTTCTATTACATTTATCTATAGGAATTATCATAACTTGTATTTTTATCATTGTATACATCTTGTTTTTTCAATTATTTGATTATTATATTCAACAACACATAGTTGCAATTAACGCCCATTTGATAGGCACATGGGCTGATGGACGTACATCAGATGGATAGCTCGTGATTGAACTTCACTAGCATCCTAATTATTTGCTTCCAACACATAATACTCTAGAAGCAGTGGAAACACGTAATCCAATATTTTTTTTCTAGACACCATAGACGTATATTATGTAGAATGGCAATAAAGTTGGATATCCATTACATTGATTCGTAATTGGACCATCATTGGATATCCAATACATTACTTGGTTGAATTACTAACTATCAAAAAGTAAAGCTAATCCATTACATCAAATCCAATTAAATTGGTTTTAATAGAAATGGATCAGATGAATTAAAACTTATTGAATTTAATTGCAGCGCCAGTGTGTTCATGTATAGAAACCAACTTATACTGCACTGCAGGATAATAATAGCCCTAATGCAAATCAAGTTGAAGATGTAAATAACTTACTTCATCGTACCCACAATTTCCACATGTATATTGTAAATGGATTAGCTGACACACGTATTGAACATGTGCACATAATTTGCTAATGCAAATTATCCAATGGACTCATTCGACTAAGTAAACCCAACAGGTATAATTACATGGATGTTGGGCGAATACTCATACTACGATTATAAGTTACAGTCTAACTAAATATTCGAATACCACAAAAACTATATACACATACACCAACTGAATAAAACGTAATAATCCTAATTACATCCAGCATTGTTTTACATCATGACAAATAATGAACGACGATAAGCAATAGCCTACATTCAACAACCAAACATAACCCAAAAAAAAATGATAGACTTGCATACATAGGCCAGATCATTCAATTATGAATGCTACATAAAGGTAAATTAAGTAATTAAATGGAATAAAGCTCTTCAAGGACATTAAAAGAATGAATAGATTCCAAATCGTCAAAACCCATTCAAAAGACATAATGCCATATAATGCCATCCATCCTGTCAAAGTAAACATGATGAAATTTCATAACAGAGCCTTGGCATCTAAAGCATTATCGAAAAGTATAACATTAATAACATATCTAATACCCATGCTCCATGCCATCCCATTAGAAATACTACCCAAATCCTTCCTCATCTGCCGTGTCATCCTGCTGATTGTTCATAATGTTAATGTCATTCCAATCTTTTACAAATTCATAAATATTGACTTTAGACATTACTTAGTACATACGATTTCACAGTCCACCTGAATTGAACAAGGTTCAACCCCATCAGCCATTGGTGCAAAACATCGTACACCCCAAGACATATAATCTGCATACTTTCCAGCTTTGGGACAAGAGGTTCGATTGTGTCCTTCACTCCTGCAAAAGCCATAGCGAACTGTTCACTTTGTAGGTCATTGGGATGACGACGATGGTCCACAACCCTTACACCTGCCAACTACAGGGTCCTTAACCAAACATTCCAGACTACCTAAGCCTTGAATTGAAGTATGAAAGTCTATACCATTCTTCCTTGCAAACTATTCGATCTCATTCACAACCTTGTCTCTGATGTCATTATAATCTTGGTCATTATGACATGCAAAATTACACATCAACCGACAAGTGTGAAGTAATGACCCATACCGAGTTATGTACAATGACATCTCCCCAGTCAATACACCTTTGAAACACGCTGCTTCGATTGATTGCTTCGCTGACTTCATCCATTTATTCAGCACAATTGACTGAGGCAATTCTTCCATATCTATATAGACCATGACTACAAGTATATGTACACATGGAAGACGAAAAGATTCCATTCTTAGGCAGGAACATCTAAATTCTATGCATTGTGGGTTGTACATAACACGCCATGTCATTCCTGGCATACAATACTTTGCAACCAAAAATACAATTGACGACAAGGTTTCTCTACAACCCACAACCTTCACAGTTCTGGACTTAACAAGCAATGAGCAATACAAATAAAAATACCCCGAGTAAAAACTTAAGATCCATTTCGCTCTAAAGATGTATAATAGCTTTGCATCACAGGTTCCCCATGATAGGACTTGAAATCATCCGCTACCTCACTGTTACACAAGAAGTCAAGACAACATTGGAATTAAGGCAAAAAACTCAGCCAACTTGGAATGACTTTGCACAAACCTCCCAACTTGGGCATGCAATGCTTGCATCTAGATGTCGTCCTAAACCAGGCAAAAATGCTCCATCTAATATAGGCTATTGCCCACATTTTCTTCTTCTGATATAACTCTACAGCCCATAGGTGATTTCTAACATTACATTCTTGCACCATACCTTGCCACCTAGCTTCAAACTCATTAAACTCATAGTCACCCAGCATGCATTTTTGGTACAAGTGTGTGAACCTTGGCTGCCCTACATTCGCTATGGCATTCCTTAACAAATGCCACACACATAATCTATGATGCACTAGTAGAAAAACAAATTTGATCGCATTTCTCATAGCACAGTCCCCATCAGTTATGACTGATTTAGGACATCTCCCCTTCATGCAAGCTAACAATTGCTGCAGCACCCAAACATAGGTTTCCTCTGTTTCGTTGCAAACAATGGCACTAGCAAAAATGCAAGTCTTGTAGTGATGGTTTACACTAGAGAACACAACCAATGGCAACTTGTACTTATTCATATTGTATGTTGTATCAAATGCCAACACATCGCCAAACACTTGATAGTCAAGCTGACTACTTCCATCTGACCAAAACAAATGTGTTAATCTGTCCTTAGAATTAACTTTGTGCCTCCAAAACATCAAAGGATC
Organism: Ormosia semicastrata; assembly: GCA_029884595.1. Classification (NCBI taxonomy): domain Eukaryota; kingdom Viridiplantae; phylum Streptophyta; class Magnoliopsida; order Fabales; family Fabaceae; genus Ormosia; species Ormosia semicastrata. The sequence continues at coordinate 34,825,995 of JAQQTO010000062.1, forward strand.
TGTGCTTGATAAACCACAAAGGAATTTCATGGCACCTTTAACATCACCCTCTTTTAACCTACGTTGCTTTTCAACCTCATTATATATCTCTCTTTTCTGAAATCCCACCATGTTAAACCTACTAGATTGCTTTGCAAAAAATCCATAAATTTGGGGTATACTAATAGCGACTTCTCTCATGCTATTTATTTGAGCAATGTCAACTTCCTTCATTTTTCGATGAGACCGTGACATTCCCATGAACTTCTCGCCCAATAATTGGTGATTGTGATCATCATTAATATACACAACAAACCATCACTATAACACTTTGATTTTTCATTTTTCTTGATATTTACAAGTTTGATAATATTTGTGAATTTTTGAAAATTTTTAATTAATTTTAATTATTTTAATATTATTTTTAACTGTATGTGTGTTTGAGGCAGGCCTAGAAAAATAAAAAAAAATTCTTGGACCAGAAAGTTTTGGACTGTTAATGCGAGGCCGGGTGAACTTACCAAACCCAAAATCAGAAATAGTTGTCAAAAATTTTCTTTATCTGAGTTTTTGTTACATTCTATTATTCATTGGATAAAGCTATTATCCATTGGGTAAAACTATTATCCATTGTGTAATGTTATTATCTATTAGACAATAATTAGCAGTAGCCTTTGTCCATTGGGTAATAATTTATGGAAAATATCTAGGTTAGTCAAAGATGATGGCTATGATATCTTTATGAACAACCAATAAGAAACAAGCTTGGTGAAGAAGCTTTGAATGTCCACCCTTGATTTAATCAATGGATGTGAGGGGCTGTAGTGAGCAAATTGGTCACTTTTTCTCTCCTTGTATCTCACGACCAAGAAGGCTTTAGGAGACAAAAATCATAATTCAAAGTTATCATCTTTTCATGCAAAAAGCTAACACAAATTTCTCTCACTTTCTCTCCCAAACCTCACGGCCTTGGTGCCTAAAATCACCTTCCAATCTCCTATAATTCAAGATAATCACATATCTTGAATCTATACATAATCCTAAGACACTTTGGTATTGTGATCAAGAGTTAGATCATTCATCTTCAAGTTCATTTCTCAAGCTTAAGTTCAAAAGGCTTTAGGTAAAGTTCTTGAAACTTAATTTCTTATTTCATTCTTGAAATTCTAAGACCACACTTGATCTATTGTTACCTTAATCAAGCCCTGGATATTAATTTTTGTATATTTACTTTGATTTTTAAAAGTAACTTGGTGGTGAAAGTTTGACACAAGGAGTCCTACATGGAGCTAGGAGGCTACATCCAAGGTAAGAGGGAGATTAACCTTATCAACCATTTATAGTGGTGAGGGACACGAAATTGTGTGTGATTGTGTGGTTTGTAATTATTTGTTCTATGTGATTTATTGCTTTGATATTATGCATGAACATGTTAGAGTAGAATTTTGATGCTTATAGTATGTTGTATGCTATAATTTGTGCTTGAGAGGAAAGGAATTTTTGGTTCCAAAGACCATGAGGCTCATGGCCTCCAAGCTTTCCAAAAGGGAAATCCAATGCAAAATGTTTTATTAAATGTTAACCTAAAGGATTAGTGATAAGAAATTTAATTAAGGAATTACAAAATAAAAATAGAAATGAATATATTTTTATCACTAAATAAAAAGTGGATTTCGGCCATAGTATTGGAAATAGGATGGAGAATTAAGTTTGAAACTTAAAATATTTTATTTAAATGAATTTTTAATAAGGAAGATGGAAAAGATTTTATTAAATTAAAATAATATGAGTTTTGAAAGAATATTAGAAAATATTATTTAGAGGAGTTTTAGTAAGGAAATAATTTTTAAGGGTAGTTTGGAGTTTAAAATTTTTTATTTAAGAAAGTTTTATTAAGAGTAAAGAAAAAAGATTTTAAGGTATCTTGAATTAATTTAAATGATTTAAGCTTTTGTGGAAAATGTTAGGAAATATTATTTGGAGAAGGTTTAGTGAGAAAATGTTAGAAATATTATTTAAAGGTGATTTATTAAGGAAATATTGGAATTAAAGTCTAATTTTTATATTAAATGAGAAAAGTTTTAATTTGAACTTAGAATACTGAGAAAATATTTTATAAAATTGAAGATACGTAAAAAAACTCTTATGTGATTTAAAAATGGTGATTTTTAACTACGCGATTAAGAAAACATTTAAAAATCCTTACATGATTAAGAAAATGTTAAAAAATTGTTACGTGATTTGAAAATTAACAAAAGTTTTATGCAATTTGTGAAAACGCAATAAAAATGCTACGCGATTGAGAGGAACAGCAAGTTTTACTGTCAGGCCGATATACTGGACCCGAGAATGTAACTGTATGATTGTAGCCGGTAGTGGCTTATGTTGTGTATTGGGTTATTGATCATGCATAGTTTTACAGATGGGTGTCTGTTGAGACTATTGTTGCCTAGGAGATGAATTACACCTTAGTGTGGGTACGAATTACATAGTGAAGATCTATGAATGATCTTGGAGGCATCGGGACACAAAATTCCACACATGGCCAGTTGAATAGCACTATTGTGCCGTGGCAACCGATGCAAACGTACCGACGATCTCGACGAGACACTATTCCTATTCTCGATATGACGTAAAATGTCTTGTATAATGCTTGATGCGTACGCGGATAATTTTTACAGCACTTGGTCTGAGGCGGCCAATATATAGACATATCTTCTAGATCATTCTCTCTGAAATTGTGTTTAGCTCCATAGAGTAAGAAATTGGTTCATTATGCATGTGCATAGTCAGTTATCATATTGTTGTGGTATATATGTGTTATGGTAATTATCTGCTATTTGATGCAATGATTATATGATGCCATGAATATGTTTATTAATGCTGTAAATGAATGGTATCATTGCCATTGATGTTCCTATGCTGTCATGATGGTATTGATGTAAGGGATCTCACCTCTTTGTATTATTATTTTGCCTATTACGTGTTATGCCATTATTCTATGAAGACTGCGATGGCGATGAGGCAAGGTCCATAGTGTTTTGTTAGTGTACAGTTTCATGGGGGCATCAAAGCGTGGAACGTCCATTGGGACACGGGGCATATTCAGTATGCTGGAGATGTTACCTTGTTTTGGAATAGGACCTAGCATTGGGTTGCTATGTTTTCTTTGGATGCTGCTGTTTGTTTGGAGTTCTATATGCCTATTGGAAAGTTATGGGGTAGTCATAGAACTACTTCTAGTGAGGACTCTGATGTGTCGACTGCTCGGACTCCTGTCCATAGTGACATGCCCCGACCGGGGAATTCGTCTGTTAGGGATCCCGAAGAGGATCTGGAGGAAGATCGGGTGCAGGACCCTACTCTTCAAGTTTTTGGACTTGGGTTAAGTTTACTTTTTATATGGTAGTTATACATATTATCTAGAGTATGTAAGTTTTATGTATTTAAGTTGTTACCAAATCTATGTTATGTGTATAAGATGTATATTATCCAGTTCTTATATCTTGTGTTTCTTTAATTTGGTAATTTTACGTTATCCGCAAAAAAGAAATTTTGAAACCCGTATTATAATTTTATTAAATATTTTATAACTTGGGTAATTATTTAAAAGGAACTGGTAGGAAATGTAATGTCCTAAGGAGGGTGTTACAATTGCCCTATGTCTGCATCAACACGAATCCGCATTTCAGCCTCACACCCACACCTAGTTATAGCTCTAGGCTCCCTCTTACGATTAGGCATATCATACCACTTGATTCTTGAAATCCCTAGCTAGAACACACAAATGAATACCACACCAGGTCATTTTTTTTTATTTTCCCATTATTGTGCTTCCTTACACTAAAACCATTCATGAGCACATACTCATTGTACACCTCATAAGCGGCATCAACAATTGCAAACTCCATTGACTTCAACTCTATTGGGGTTAATGTATGCATGTTAAGCACTCCATAATCACAACTAACATCCAAATCAATGTCTCCACACATTACTGACGTCCTTACATTATCATTTGCCTTACCTTCACCCTCAAATGGCAACACATCTTTAGGAACCTAGAACACATAACATCAAAACTATTAAATTCCAATGCAACAATCAAACTATCTAACTTGTAAAGATTTTACAAGCAAAAACTTATATTGTTTAGATTGGATGCAAACGAAATAGGGTTCCCTATTTACCTTATAGATGCCACTTGCCATATCGTTCATTGTTGATTCAACAGTCTCAACTCTCTCCATCTATAACTTGTTGACTTAATGCAATCACCTTCCAAATCCCCTGCTTTTGTGACTACTAAACCACAAAACATAATCATAGAGGCATATAATAAACACAAATTGCACATAATGGTACTAATTTCACAGAAACATAATCAATTAGGTTCTTTGGTATTTTTAACACTTGAAAGATTGCAGATAATTCTTGGTCTGAATTCTGTTTCCACCAAACTTTCCTGCACATTGAAAATCAGCTTATAATTTGTAACGTAGTGGTACAACATATATCGCTGTTTACTGTTATGAACAAACCAAGATTTACTCATTTAAGTAGATACAACGTATCCATATACTCCCTATAAATTTTGTATCTCCATTTCAAATTGATTACTAGACCAGACACCAATAGTAGAATTAGTAGATATTCTACATAAGGAGCCATGTAGACCAATCAAGCCTTTATAGGTGAGAACTAGTAACACTTGTGCACACACCTCTATAAAAGAATCACCACATTTTAACTCGTTCTATTTTAACTAATTCTATTTTAACCCATAATAATGACATATTCTATTTTTATAATTTTTTTATCAAAATTTATTTTATTAGACGACTAATGACCAAACTGTAGACGCAAGAATTATGCCCAAACCTTAATATGAAGTTAGGACACACACTACTTTTTAGTTGTGGGTGGATTATTTAATTGATCACATATACTTCAAATTTCCTTCCCAAAATAATCAACATAAAGTTTACATTGCCTTTAATTCAATATTTCATGAGACGATAAAATATACACAAGCTTCTTGTCATTATATTCCACAAATTTGTCACTATTTAGGCAGCTATGTTATATCTCACTTCAGATTTTCACACCTACATAGTCAGTTAATACAGCATCACAACAAAAAGGCTACAAAATCAAAAAAAAAAAATAGTGTATTAGCTAAATAAATTGACTCTCAAGACCATGACCATAAATGTGTTCCAAATCTAGGATCTGCATACCTTTACTTATAAATGTCAAGTTAAACCTTATAACAAATCACCAAAAAATGGACTGATTTAGTCCATGTGCTGATTGTATGACTGTTTGGTCAGCATTGAAGAATAATTACCTATTACATAACTTGTGATATCTAATGAACCTCTGTTACACTACCTACACCTGTTGTCTTCTATAATGTTATAAAATAAACAATAAATTTGTAGGCAACACATCGACTTATATTTATCACTTCAGTAAATAATTATATAAAGCAGTGACCTTGCAATGGAAAAACCAAACACAAGAATAAAAAATAGAGCATACTTCAAAACTTAACATTACTGTCAAGGTCCTATTTCAGTTGTGATAGTTAACTAATGCTATAAATCCACAATTGCTAACTAGTGTTACAATACAGATACCGAGTTCTCCCTTTACAATTCCTTAATAGAAATAACAAGGAAAGGGGCAAAATATAGCCCATGGATAAGACAACATCAAAACAACAGTTGGCAATCCTTCAATCTACATGGAAATGAGTCACATTATGTTTCCAACAAAAAAAAAAGCCATGCCAATAACTTCAATTACAGACTCACTAAATACCTGGTCTCGACTAGTATCGGCTACTTGAACAACATTGCATCTTTGCCATCCACATGGTCCACCTTCCCCAACCTAATAGTGTTACACAACAATACATAATGGGCAACCTTTGCAAAAGAAGCAAATAAGGTTAGAGGAGAAATCACCAAATACACGAAGGAAATTAGATACCCTGAACTGGTTTTTGATATTTGTTTTGGGTGTAAAAAACACACTATTTTCATACACGGACTGATCAACAAATACCCATCACCATACGATTTCAAAATACAAAACAAATTTACAACTACTAAAATAGGACAACACCAATTTCGATGAAAGTTTACCTGCAACCATGGGTTTTCAGCTTGGAGCATCCATGCTCAATTCTTTGATAGGAGTATTGTAAAAGCCACCTTGTTTCCCTCATGCTAAAATCCATTCACACTCCTATTAACCAAAGAAAAACATGATAGCCATGGAGGTAAAAAAGACAAGAGAAGTACGTGAAAACATTTTCCCCGACCTCAAATTCTACACGAGTTTGTCAAGTTGGAGAGGTTGGATGGTCTTGAAACTATGCTTGTTAGATAACTCTTGCTTTCTTCTACACTTCTTCTAACTTGATCTTGGGCAATTGGAGACTCACTCACCACTATGCAAGGCCTTTCTTCCCCAAGCTCTCACTAAAACTCACTCTCTCTTTTCCTCTCTATCCTTTTAACTTTGGTGTTAAGTCACAAATGAGGGTGATGACAAGGGACAGATCCAAAGGGGACAAGCGGATGCTATTGTCCTACTTTTGGGTTGATATAATTATTGAAATTGAATTTTGACCCAAGTAAAAAGTGTAGTTAGTTTTAAAGTAGGAGACAAAAAGAAGTTTTAGCTTCTCCAATACATATCTAATAAAAAAACTTCTTTAATATGTTTTCATAGTAGCGGTAAGGGGGTTTTCACATTTGCTTCAATATTCTTCTCATTTATTTGGAGGAAATTAGAAAAAGTGAAAAACCAACTTTGATGCTTTGGATATTAGAATAAGAAGCCACATAAGCTTGTCATAAAAAAAAGTTGTATAAGTTAAAGACAAAAGTTAATTTTGTGGTTGTGCTAGAATTGTTGTACCCTGCATATAGTAAGATTTTTTGTTTATGTATTTTGATTTTTGTCTTTCATAATTTTAGCCCCCTAATTAGTTGATTATTGGACCTATCCCTGGTGGTGAGGGTGTACGAGGAGGTTAGTTGTGGCTCTAACCATGGTTTGGGAGTGGTTGGCTTAAATTTTACTAGGATTGGGTGGTTGAGTTAACTTATAGGAAATGTTAGATATTTTTAAAATTATATCAATTTTGTAATGTTTACATTTCAACCAATCAGAATTATTCTAAGTGGGGCATGTGGTAATTTCTCACACTACCCTTTACTTGTAGGCTTTTATGTAATGATTATTTTTCTTATTCTAACTACTAACTGATGCGTGAAATCCGCAAGTGTACGGTTTCGTCGTCAAGTAATAAAAAGATTGAATCCACAGGGACTGTGTTTATGAATACTAATTAATTAATTAATTCAATTAAATTAAACAAAAAGAAAATATGATTGTTGATTAAGAAGAACGTAATAACAAACCAATAAAATAAAAATCAAAGTGCAGAATTTAGAACAAAAACAGCAAGTTATCAAGAAGGGGATTTTCAAATTCAAGAAAACTTCCAAGATTGGGGTACCACAATGATACAAGACAAATCCTAATTGACAACCCTTTTATTAAATCTGAAATTCAATTGAAGGTGAATTACCCTAAATTAGTTAATGTTCTTTCTCAAGATACAAGATCCGTGCCCAATTAAACCAATTCCTACTCTCGTGGTAATTGAATTTAAATTGAACCCATTACGCTTTGTGGTAATTCATTGAATCCTCGAAAGGCTAAAACTACTCTCGTGATTTAGACCTTAAGTTCAATTCTTATGGTTCCAACACCTAGGTTCACCTCTCAGTACGTCCCTAAATGCCTATGAGATGCAAATAAGTGGCCAGCAAATTCATATGAATAAAAGCAATAAGGATTGAATCAAAGAACATTCAAGATTAATAAAAGGGGAAACAACGTCAATTAATCATTATCAATGTATCAAAGGGTATTGCCCAATCCTAGAAACAAAAGAAACTACTCGGACATAGAGAAGAAGAAATCAGAAAACATGTTCATCGACATCCAAACCCGTAATCCAAGAGAGAAGAAGGCAGAAAGATCAAGAGCAAGAGCCTCCAATATGCCTCCTTCAAAACCAAATTAGAACCCCCTAATTGTATTCAGAACATCTATTTATAACCTAGGGTTTTAATTAGCTAAAAAGCCCCAAAAGAAATAAAAATTAAAACTAAAATTCTGCTGCGCACTGCGAACCACGGCCGTGGTAGGCACCACGGCCAAGCCGTGGTCAGTTCTGGATTTAAGTTTGATTTTGCCTTTTCTTGACTCCCTCGAACCATGGCCGTGGTGGAAACCACAGGCAGGCCGTGAATCCCTCTGGAATGGTCTTTTTACACCTTTTTGCTATCCATTAAGCTCCAACTTCAAACATGCAAGCATTCCATTCAATCCAAGGCCAATTCAACATTAATCCTGTACAAGAACACCAAAAACACCACAGTTATCCGAACTAAGGGAAAAATAAACCAAAAGGGAAATTAAAATACCTAAAATATTCAAGAATGCATGCAAAACAAGAACAAAACATGATGTTGTTTCGCACACATCAAATCCCCCCAAGCTTAAGACTTTGCTTGTCCCCAAGCAATAATTAATGTCAAACCAAGATGTGGGATCAAAAGACAATAAAGAATAAGGAACCCGAGAAAACAATATCCAAGCAATAGGCTAAGACAAACAAAGAATCTAAGAGGTAATCAAAATCAAGTCCAATTAGAGGCTAAGTTCTCAGAAATCATGCATCTTCATTGATTGAATTAAGTTCACTCCACTAACCACACTCAAAGTGTTTAAGGGTGAAAACCATATGCTCAAAATCCTTCAAAGAAAATGTACTTCCATATGCTTGATAAGAAACCAAATTTCCACTAATAATCAGCATGCATGCAAGAATCAAAAGGTCTTTCAAGGGTTGTAATGGGGCCATGGGAATGATGATAGGTAAGGTAGAGAAAGGAAGGTTTGCACAAATGGCTCATCAAGATTTTCAATAAACACAAGAAATCCAATAGAACATAAATGGAGCAAAGACAATTTTTCAATCTAAAACATAACTCCACATTTCAAAGAATTTTCTTCCTTACTTTTCCTTCTCCTCTTTTTCAAGCTTTCATCTCATGATGTTTCTTTTGTTTTTTCTTTTCTTTTTCTCTTTTTTTTTTGAGAAAGAGGAAGCTCAAATACATATAATTTCCAACACAACTTTCAAGCCCAAATCACTCTATTTAATATTCTAAATGGTAACCAATAATGTTTCAGCATAGGTATCATGAAAACAAGTATGCAATAGGCTCAAAATGGGCAACTAGAGGATGAAAGTGTAACAATTTCAGAAGGCCAGAAAATACCTAAAATGCCTTAATCACATTCAAGAATGCAACCAAAATTTTCTCCTCAAAAAGGTTTCAAATCAAGTTCTAGAGCACATGATCAATGAGGAATATCACTCAACACAAAGAATGGGAACAAAAATCATATAGTGCATACATCCCATATAGGCTCAAAACTCACATTTAGAGGTTTAAAAATTCAATGAGAAGCATAAATTCAGAGAACATATGCTAATTATCAACTATCAAAAGATCACCTCTACTATCAATTAAAACAATGCTTGTTGCCAACTACAAAAATCAACCAATTGGGTTCCAAATCAATACCATCTCAAAATCCTCAAAAGAGAGGGGCACAAGTTCAACCAAAAACCCAAGAGATATGATGGTGTGAAAATGCAACATGAAAATACAATGCAAAACAAAACATGAAAATGCATGAAACTAATGAAAATGAAGATGAAATTACCAAAATACCCCCAAGCTTAGAACTTACATTGTCTCCAATGTAAAAATCTAAAACAAGAGAAGGGATAAAAGAAAAGAACTCACTGCGGTGGTGGAAAAACTTCTGGTGTTCAATCCATGGCCATAGAATTTTTCATGGGCTGAGTGTAGAACTTTCTGACTTCACTATTCTTCTAATTTGAGCTTCAAAAAGGGTCAAACCTAAACAATATCCATGAGATAAAGATCAAACCAGTAATCCGACACACAAAGTCAAAAGAAAAAGAAGAAATAAAAAGAAAGATAAAAACAAAGAAACTTGGGTTGCCTCCCAAGAAGCGCTTGTTTAAAGTCATTAGCTCGACTCTGGTCTGGTTTTTGTACTCAGGTGATGTCAATAGAGCAGTACTCAGTCCCCACTCCTTCAAAGTGTTTCACTCTCTGGCTATTTATCATGAAATGCTTATGACCTTCTTTCTGTACCTCAAGCACACCGTAGGATAAAACTCGAACGATCTCATATGGTCCTGACCATTTTGACCATAACTTACTAGGACAGAAACGTAGAAGCGAGTTGTTAACAAGAACTTTATCCCCAAGTTTGAATTCACGCTTCTCGACACACTTGTCATTCTGCTTCTTAGGTCCTTTCTTGTAGGGCTTGGACTCCTCAAATTTTGTAGTACCCTTGGGCAAGGTCTTTTCGAGCATAACATCAGCCACCGATTCCTGCACACCTGAAAGCATGACACTATCCACAACATTAGTAGCATCTATGTGATTACATGAATTTAAGGAATTCGAATTATTTTCAGATTTAAAAACATCAAAAACTACTTCCTCATCATTTAATCGCAAAGTCAATTTTCCTTCATGGAGATCAATGATCGCCCTTCCAGTGATAAGGAATGGACGCCCAAGTATGATCGGCATTGTAGCATCAGCTTCCATGTCAAGCACAACAAAATCCACTGGCATGTAAAACTTACCAACCTTAATGGGAACATCCTCCAAGATGCCTATGGGGTACTTGACAGAACGATCTGCCAATTGAAGTGAAATAGTTGTGGGTTTCAGCTCACCCACTTCCAACTTCTTACACACAGAAAGGGGCATAAGACTAACACTAGCCCCCAAATCACACAAAACTTTATCAAAACTGGTATTCCCAATCAAGCAAGGAATAGAGAAGCTGCCAGGATCTTTGAGTTTAGGAGGTAACTTATTTTGAATTAAAGCGCTACACTCCTCAGTTAAAGCTACTGTCTCAAATTCCTCAAGCTTCCTCTTATTAGACAAAATGTCCTTAAGAAACTTAGCATAGGTAGGCATTTGTTTTAACGCCTTAGTGAAGGGTATATTAATGTACAATTTCTTAAGAACCTCTAAGAACTTCCCAAACTGCCTATCTAACTTGGCCTTAGCCAATCTTTGAGGAAAGGGCACTGGGGGTTGGTATGGCTCAGGGGGTACATACTTAGACACTTACTCATTAGTTTCCTCCTCACCAAAGGGCTGTGTCTTGGTCTCTTTTTCCTCAGTCCCCTCATCTTTGTCACTCTCCCCCTTACCTTTGGAATCCTCAAATTTCTTTCCACTCTTCAAACTCATAGCTTTACAATGTTCATTCCCTGGGTTTATTTCTAGTTGACTAGGAAACTTACCTTGTTGCCTATGTGAAGTGCTTGCTTGTTGGGCAATCTGGGTTTCCAACATCTTATTGTGAATGGCCAAATTGTCAACCTTAGCTGATAACTCTCTAATGGCCTTAGTCACAACTTGCCCATGGTGCCTAAACTCCTCATTCTGCTTAGACTGGCTCTCAACAAAATTCTCAAGAAGAGACTCAAGTCTAGATTTTTGTACCTGTTGAGATCCAGAAGAGGGTTGAGCACTACCTTGCCCAGCTTGATATTGACTATTCCGGTAAGAGAAGTTAGGATGTGACCTCCAACCAGGGTTGTAAGTTTGGGAATACGGATCATTCCTCCCCTTTTCGTTGAAGTCATGGAAATTATGACATGATTCCACTTGCTCTACCGGTGCACCATGTGAGGATCCCATTCCAACTTGGCATTCAGCACCAATATGTCCCTATGCTCCATAAATCTCACAAAAATTGTTAGAGGCACCTATGGCATTAACATGAGCTTTCTCAAGCATGTCAAAACGTTTATTCAAAGAATCAAACTTTGACATAATTAAATCAACACCATCTACCTCAAACTTACCTCCCGAGAGCTTTATCGGGTTGTGCCCTCTTTCATTGGCCCATTGGTGATGATTTGAAGCTACACTCTCAATTATCTCATAAGCTTCTGTGAGCCTTCTATTCATCAAAGCTCCACCAGCTGCGGAGTCAAGAGACACCTTCGAAGAATATTCCAAACCATTGTAGAAGGTGTGGACTATCAACCATTTCTCTAACCCATGGTGTGGGCAGGCTTCCAGCAAAGCCTTATATCCCAAGCTTCTGACAATGACTCGCCATCTTTCTGAACAAAGCTTGTGATTTGGGTCCTTAGGTGAGCAGTCTTGGAAGGTGGAAAGAATTTATCCAAAAAGGCTTGCTCCAATTGGTCCCAAGTAGTTATCGTCTCAGCAGGAACAGACTTCAGCCAAGCTCTAGCTCTATCTCTCAATGATAGAGGAAACAAGCGGAGACGAATAGCATCAACAGAGGCGCCTTCGATCTTGAGGGTCTCACAGAACTCCAAGAACATATCCACGTGATCATTAGGATCCTCTGATGGCAATCCTCCAAACTAGTTCTACCTTATCATAGAAGTAGGGCAGGAGGTATAGTGAAGTGCCTGGCTTCAATGTCTGGCCAAGTAATTCCAGATCGCAAACCCCGAGTATTAGGGGCTGCATACTCCTTTAAAGGTTTATTATCTTTAGCTGCTGCCATGACAAGTGTTGGTTCAGATATTTCCCTTACTCTTTGCCTTTGTTGTCTTCTCCTTCTACGTAAAGTTCTTTCAATTTCTGGATCTGCTTCAACAAGAGTTCCAGAACGTCTAGTACTTTGCATAAACAAGAGAAATTACCTATAGAGAGTCAAAGAAAAAACAAGAACGTAATAATATGGTAAAAATAAAAAGGTTTAAAATAATTAAATTAAAAATTAAACTGATATTCAAGAAAAATACAGTCCCCGGCAACGGCGCCAAAAACTTGATGCGTGAAATCCGCAAGTGTACGGTTTCGTCGTCAAGTAATAAAAAGATTGAATCCACAGGGACTGTGTTTATGAATACCAATTAATTAATTAATTCAATTAAATTAAACAAAAAGGGAATATGATTGTTGATTAAGAAGAACGTAATAACAAACCAATAAAATAAAAATCAAAGTGCAGAATTTAGAACAAAAACAGCAAGTTATCAAGAAGGGGATTTTCAAATTCAAGAAAACTTCCAAGATTGGGGTACCACAATGATACAAGACAAATCCTAATTGACAACCCTTTTATTAAATTTGAAATTCAATTGAAGGTGAATTACCCTAAATTAGTTAATGTTCTTTCTCAAGATACAAGATCCGTGCCCAATTAAACCAATTCCTACTCTCGTGGTAATTGAATTTAAATTGAACCCATTACGCTTTGTGGTAATTCATTGAATCCTCGAAAGGCTAAAACTACTCTCGTGATTTAGACCTTAAGTTCAATTCTTATGGTTCCAACACCTAGGTTCACTTCTCAGTACGTCCCTAAATGCCTATAAGATGCAAATAAGTGGCCAGCAAATTCACATGAATAAAAGCAATAAGGATTGAATCAAAGAACATTCAAGATTAATAAAAGGGGAAACAACGTCAATTAATCATTATCAATGTATCAAAGGACATTGCCCAATCCTAGAAACAAAAGAAACTACTCGGACATAGAGAAGAAGAAATCAGAAAACATGTTCATCGACATCCAAACCCGTAATCTAAGAGAGAAGAGGGCAGAAAGATCAAGAACAAGAGCCTCCAATGTGCCTCCTTCAAAACCTAATTAGAACCCCCTAATTGTATTCAGAACATCTATTTATAACTAGGATTTTAATTGGCTAAAAAACATCAAAAGAAATAAAAATTAAAACTAAAATTCTACTACGCACTGCGAACCACGGCCGTGGTAGGCACCACGGCCAGGCCGTGGTCAGTTCTGGATTTAAGTTTGATTTTGCCTTTTCTTGACTCCCTCAAACCATGGCCGTGGTGGAAACCACGGGCAGGCCATGGATCCCTCTGGAATGGTCTTTTTGCACCTTTTTGCTATCCATTAAGATCCAACTTCAAACATGCAATCATTCCATTCAATCCAAGGCCACTAACCAATATGACTACCAGTCACCCTAGATTAGTTTAATTTCATATTTAAATTATTTACTCTAAATTATTTAATTATTAAAATTTAATTTTTATTCCGAGTCCTCTAAAAATAATATCATATATGTATTTTATTTTCTTAAGCCTTTTTGTTATGTCTTATATATTCCTGCACACTTTCTTACATGTACACTATCTTGCGCATTTACCTATACACTTTAAGCATATAGCTTAGGTGTTAGGTAATTGTCTATATTAACTATATTTTTTAAAATTATATTATACTAATCCCCACCACATGAGTAAAGCAAATTAATAAGGAAAGAAAAATTCTAGACATACACATTAATATTAAATAAAAGAAATAATGCACAAACAACATATGTAAAAAATCCAGGTATTCTATAAAGAAGGAGGATGTTACAGAATCAACTTTATTATTTCATGATTGAGGCGTTTGTTTCAACCCATATAGAGCCTTTCAAAGTCGATAAACTTTATTCTTATTTTCTTTTACGACATAGCCTTGGGGTTGTTGTACGTATACCTCATCTTCTAACTCTCCATTTAGAAAAGCAAACTTGACATCAAGATGGAACACCTTTATCTCCAATTAGGCTGTCAAAGCAAGAACAATTCTTATTGTCTCCATTCAAACCATCGATGCAAAAGTCTTGTTAAAGTCAGTTGTTGATTGTTGTTAATAGCCTTTTGCAACCAATTTGACTTTATACTTTTGTATACTACTATCTTTATTGTACTTGGTCTTAAAGACCCATTTTAGTTCAATTGCTTCTTTTTCTTTTTGACAAATCAACCAATTCCTAGGTCTTTTGCTCTTTTGACTATTTATTTTATCAGCAAAATGTGTTGGGGATTCAAGTGAGTTCCAATTGAGATGTGGGTAAATAAGTTCAACATTGAAAAGGAATGGACAAAATGAGGACTTGATAAGTGGTCGGACTCTTGAACCTTAATGCCTTATGGTTTTGATTTAAGACATTGTGTTATCCCAATATTGTGGTTCATTTTTAAGTCCCTTGGTAGCAAAGTTTTTGACTCCTCACTTTTTAACATGTGGTATCAGATCTGATAGTTTAGCTAGGGTGAGTACTTTGTCACATTTGTTGGTGTTCTCATCGTTGTAGCTGTAACATCATCCTTATCCTATTAGCTTTATTGATTGTTATAATAGTTCCTTAGCATTTGTGTGATTTACCTGTTAATTTTTGTAATTTTTTGAGTTAGTTTAAGCATAAAAATATAGCACAGAACGTGAAAAAAAAATAGTTTATATTAGCCCAGAGATTAGTATAGACTTCTTAAATGATGAAAATAAATATGAAAAAAATTAATTCTGGATCATAAATAATTAGAATGAATTACATTAATTTTTGGAGAATTAAATAAATTAGTTGGTATTCTTAATAAATAGAATGAATGTTTAAAAGCCAAATTAAATAGGAGAGTAGTTTGGAAAATTATAAAAAACTTTGTGGAGTCATTAAATAGAGGATGAAGATTATTCTAGAAATGATTACAAGTCAGAGTAGATACTTGTAAGCATATTAGTTTAACTCCTTAAGTTTACATTAACTTAAGGAAAAGTAATAGAGTTTAATAACTATCAATGGTCTGTATAGATATGTATTAAATAATGTGTATAAGAACTTAATGGAATCCTAGAATTTTTTATAATATTTATAGAAGTTAGAAACTCATCAATGGAAGATCAAAGTATCCCTACGACAAATCTCTTACACTCACTAGTAGCCACACCCATTTGGTCTTATCCTTATCTCTGTTAGAATTTTTTATGGACAAACATAAATCATATTATAATTTTATAAAACCCAAATTAATTGGATGTCAAAATTATTAAAACATTTTGTTTAACCCAAATTTGTGATTAGTATTGTTAATGAGCCTATTGTTATTAAAGCACTACTCATATGTGAGTTTTGTTTTATGAGTCCTATATATGAGTTTGTATACTAGGTAGATTTAACCCATTTTAATTATTCTATATATACAAGGAAAGGCCCCTATTCCTAGCCACTCTATGCATACAGTTACCCCATTGATACTGACGTGTGAGCGACTATTGTGGAATAGGAATAGTATCTCTCCCTCATCAAGATTGATTTAAGGGTTTCAACAATGGCTTCTTCATCGACACATTTTCAAGGTAACTCTAAAAGTTTTTATATATTTTGATACTTCATAACTTTTGGGATTAATAGATCTGAAAAATCTTAACAATTGGTATCAAAGCAATGTTTTAATCCAAATTATGACTATCAATTTTTGTTTTACCTAAAAATCGTATGAGTTTTAAAATTGAAAAAACCTGAAATCCTAACGCATGTGATGTTTGATTCAAATTTTGTTTTTATGATTAATTTTTTGAAAATTGGGTGAGGGTTTTTGTAGATCAGGTTATCCTAAGTCCAAAAATATATATATTGCATTATAATATTATGAATTCACAAAGAATTTTGCTCAAACTCATGGAACTCTAAAACATTTAAATTTTATGATTTGTTTTTTCTTTTGTTGATCAATTCAAGAAATTGATTTAGGGTTACTGAAAATCTCTAAATTTCATTTTCATAGACACAAGAATCATGTCAAATAGTTAAGAAAATAATGAGAATTTCGTAATAGAAAGCTCACGAGGCTGTAACGGATTGGGTTCGAACAACCCAAAAATTTTGTGAATTAATTCTAAAAATTGACTTAGGGGTTTTATATATCTCAAATTTCTCAGTTTAATAACACTTGAATCATTGATTTTAGTTGAGAAACAATGGAGAAATCGCTAAAATACTGCATTTGAAGCCATATTTTTGTGCTTATATTTTTTTATCAAAAGCCCACAAATTTCATGCGAAATTTTCAAAACTTTTTCAAAGGGTTTAGTAGATCTTGAAATTCTGAATCCAACGGCACAAGAATTGCGTCAAATGGATGTAAAACGGAAGAGATATCAAAGAAAACCCATCACACCATGAATTGGGTCGAAACCAAGTCAAACAACCTGAATTCTAGTCAAACAGGTAAGGAAGAAGATGGTTTTCTACCCACACGCATGGCTACTCGTGATCCTGGAGAGTGCAGGAGAGTGTGATCTATAGAAAATTGATTTTTCAATTTCATTTTTTGCATTGTTCTGCACGCGTCCTGATTTATTTTTGGTGAATTTTATTTATTTTTTCATGCTTATTTATTATTTATTCCAAAATTTCTAGAGATTAAAATTGTTAAAAATATATGGTACTCTCATCTTTTGCCTCTAGACATTTTTGTATATTATTGTGATGTTTCTAGGCATGATATATATTGTGCACTCTCAGAGTTTATGTTGTTTGGTCGCTGAAATAATGTTTGGTGTTATTTTGTGCATAAATTAATATGTAATGTTTTGAAAACTATTTATTTTTTTGCTACTTATGCGATTTGATTCTGGGAGTGGTTGTTTTAAGTATTGTGGTATTGTTTTGGGGCAGTTTGCATTATTGTGAGCTCGCCTTCGCAAGACCAATTATGTTAAAATATCATTTTGTTGATATTTTGTTAATAATGTGGCATTAGAGATTATGTTGATGATGTGCTTACCCTATCGCTTTGTCTTTATTAATATAATTCCTAATGATTTGTTAAGTGGTACTATTTTGGGGCACTTTGTACGATTGTGAGCTCGCCTTCGTGGGACCAATTATGGCAAGGTGCTATTTTGTTGATAAAATATTATTATTTTGTGGCATTAGGGATTATGTTGATAATGTGTTTACCCTATCAATTTATCTTTATTAATGTAATTCTTGATGATTTGTTAAAGGTATTAAGGTTGTGCCCTTAAAGTTCTCAGTATCCTTTCGGTACTAGCTTTAGGGACATGATTTTGATGTCTATGAAAGTTTACTCATGTGTTGTAATTTGGGACCTTTAGGTGGGATTGCAATTGCATGGAGAAGCTCCATTATGGTTATTTGCTGATCTTATTTATTGAAATACTCGATAAGAAAATCTCCTTTTAAAATATTGATTCAGTTTTGCTTATGAAAATAAATATTTTGACAAAGTTGTTCGACCAATTATAAGGATTGGGTTAAGTCAATGAGTTTATTTCTGACCATCTCTGTTATTGATGTTGCTCTCACTGTGGAAGAGCCCTGAAGCCCATAGATGCGTTTTCAGCTGCGATTAGGGTGAAATATGAAAAGGTGGGATCATTCAAATAAAGTTCGTCTTATGACCATAAAGTATAGCAAGGACAAAGCCATTGAGAGTTTTCATCAAGTGAATAATGTTAACCAATTTTGTAAGTCTATTGACACATCTAGAAGGGCCTATGACCTCTCTGTGTTGACAAGACTAAGTATGATAGTGTGAATAGTGATCGTGAATGTGCCATGAAATTTGCAGATTAGCTCAGACGAGCTAATTGTATAAAGTTTAATAACTGGATTAAAGAGAAGGAAGTTGAACCCCTGGCTCTAATGTGTTTTGAATCAAATATTGTTAATGTTCCTTCTAATACTTGTTGGTTAGATATTAGTGCAACTACTCATGTTACAAACTCATTACTGGAGTTAAAAATAGGTGAAAGGCAAATGAAGAAGAGTTGATGATCATAGTTGGAAATATAATTAGTGTCAAAGTAGAGTATATATGTATTATTTCTTTAAAGTTATGTACTAGATATGTTTAGTCTTAAAAGATACAATTTTTGTGCCTTCTATGAGGAGGAATTTGGTTTTCGGTTCCTATTTTATATAGTTGCACTATTATGTCTATTGGAAATAACGTTATAGGAAATAAAAGTAGCTAATGATGATTGATTAGATTCATGTACATAGGGAATAATGTTCTTGAAAATGTAAAATTGTATTTATTTCACAGTATACACATATATCATTCTTGCTGAGTGCTAATCACTCAAGCAATTAAAAAAATCTTCCCTTCTAATTTTTCTAAGTCTCTAAATTCTCTTTTCAACTTGGTATCAGAGTGGGTTCGGTCCTGCCTCTGGTTACCATCTTAGAATCTCTGCCATCTAGTCCGGTAGAAAATTCCTCAATAAATCATTTGTTACCTATGTCTTTTTTCTATCACAAACAGTAGTCACAAACAGTCTCCACTCACAAACATTAGTCAACCCGCACTCAGCCATTGTCTTAACTGTCCACCACCAGAGACACACTGCACGCGCACCACCAAACTACTCAGAAGGTTCCGACTGGCCAGTCCACCAAGACCCATTACCAGTGGAGTTCTTATATGCCCCCATGGGCCATCACACGCGCCTCTACCTGTCGGCGCGTGAGCTTCACGCGCCACCTTCCTGGAGTCCAATCACCATTGCATTGATGCTATCTGAACCGCTGTCTCTTTCTCTTTCCATTCCTTCCATCACCTTACCCAATCGTACCTTGTGCCTCTTTGCTACCCATTCACCTTTATTTCTGGAAACCTCTCAATACCAAGATGGAATCTAGAACTGCCTCTCAAATACCCATAAAATTTCAACCAAGTTAGATGCCTACATAAACCCTTCCTTCTCTATTTCTGGAACCCCAACAATAACTTCAGAAAAGCTAAATGGAAAAAAATTATTTAGCTTGGTCAGCATCTGTAGAGCTTTGGTTTCTTGGTCAAGGAGTCTATGATCATTTGGAAAAGTCCTTTGATGATATTCCAAAAGAAAATCGTAGTCAACGGGAGAAACTTGATTATTAGCTTTGTGCCTTGTATGACAATCCGTCGAACTAACCATTTTGGAAAACTTTAGAACTTTAAAACCTGTCATACTTTTTGGAAGAAGGCTCAAAGTGTTTTTGCTAACGATATACAGAAGTTATAAGATTCAGTACAAAAGTTGGTCACTCTCAAACAATCAGACCATGAAATGATTTCCTATGTTTCAAAAGCTCAATCTGCAGTTTAGGAGTTAAAAAATTTCTTGGAAGCTGACACCCTTGTAGGTATAAAGACAAAACTTGACAATCTATATATGGTGTTGATCCTTCATGGGATGAATTCAGATTTTGATCATGTACGTGACCAAATTTTAGCTGGTCAAGAGGTTCCTTTAATGGAGAATCATATTACTAGACTTTTTCGAGTCCCTTCACCAAAAGTGGGAGGTAATTCTATTGATTCAATTGAAACTTCTGCAATAGTATCTAATCATGGAGGATGAGGAGGTCGTGGAAATCGTGGAGGATAATGAGAAAGAGGTGGTCGTCCTCAATGTTCATATTGCAAAAGAATGGGTCATACGCAAGATACATGCTACCCACTTCGTGAATTTCCAGAAAAATCTGTGAATGTCTCTAAGACTGAAGGAAAGTTCACAGAGGACGAATATCAAGAATATCTTCAATTAAAGGTCGTCAACCAATCTCAGTCCTCCATTGCCACAGGTGCCCATCATTCTACAGCTTGCATTTCTCAGTCTAGTAATTCTCAAAGTCCATGGATTATTGATTCATGTGCCTCTGATCACATTGGTGGTAATAGTTCTTTATTCTCCACCATATCTCCACCTAAATTTTTGCATTTCATTACTTTAGCAGATGGTTCCAAAGTTGTTGCCAAAGGAATAGGTCATGCTTCACCTACTCCTTCTATGTCTTTAAAATATGTTTTATTCTTACCCAACTGTCCTTTTAATTTGATCTCTCTTAGCTAACTTACTCACTCTCTTAATTATTCTGTAACATTTGATGTCGATTCATTTATCATACAGGAATGTGGTATAGGTCGGATGATTGAAGTAGGACGTGAATCTTGGGGCCTTTACTACCTTCAATCAGCTTCTTCCGAAACTTGTGTTGCAGCTGCATCTGTCAATCTTCTTCATGAACGTCTAGGTCATCCAAGTTTGTAAAAAATGAAAAAATTGGTTCCAAGTCTTATGAGTCACGTCAACCTGGAAAACATGTTCAATCTTTTTTTCCAAGTCAAGTTGAAAGTCAAATAAATTCTCATTTTTCTATTATTCATTCAGACATATAGGGTCCAAGTCATGTAACTACATCTTTGGGTTTTAAATACTTTGTTACTTTCATTGACAAATTTTTAAGATGTACTTGGGCATTCTTAATGAAAGAATGTTCTGAAATATTTTCTATTTTTATCTTCTTTTATACAGAGGTTGAAACCCAATTTGATAAGAAAATTAAAGTTCTTCGAAGTGACAATGCAAGAGAATATTTTTCTACTGCTTTCTCTTCTTTTTTGACTTCAAATGGGATTTTACACTAGTCAACTTGTCCTCATATACCCCAACAAAATAGAATAGCAGAAAAGAAAAATAGACATTTAGTTAAAACTGCTCAAACATTATTGCTTCATGCAAAAATGCCTGTTTCCTATTGGGGTTGTAACACCCCGAATTTTTTTTTTCAGTTAATTGTGATTTTTATGATTGTTATGATTTTTGTGATTTTTGTGAATTATTTAATTTATTTTGATTATTTTATTATCATTTTTGGACTTTTGTGAGTTTGAAGCGGAGCCAGAAAAATAAAATAATTTTGGGGCTGGAAAAAAATTTTGATTGTTAACGCGGGACCGGGGGAGCTTACTAAACCTGAAACCAGGAACAGATTTCAAAATTTTTCTTTTTCTTAGATTTTATCTGACTGATGTAATCTAGGTACATTTTATTATCCATTGGAAAATAAACACTGGTTTTGCTGGTAGTAGCCTTTGTCCATTGGTTAATATCTTTTAGTAAATATCTAGTTAGATGACTAGTAATAAGCCTCGTCATAACCCTTCATCATTTCTACTTATGACTCACTTTATTGATGAGCTAATGGAAAGCAAGCTTTTAAGGTAAGCTTGAAGGAAGTCAAGCTCTATGGTTATGACTCACAATTTTGAACCAATGTGAAGAAAGCTTCCAAGTCAAGCTTGAAGAGGCTTGGAGGAGAAGTTTTGGTCACCTACACCCTTGGGTGTACACGACCAAGGTAGTTTATAAGACAAGCTTAGAAGACAAAATGGTTACTTAATCTCATTTGAGTTTATCTTGTTCTTTTTAGAAACAAAAATATCAACTCTCTCATTTTTTCTCCTTAGCAATTTCGGCCAACACTTAACCTTTACTCTCTAATCTTGTTCAATCCAAACCAACCACATATCTTGAATCTAGACACCATTTGGAGACACTTTCATGTTGTGATCTTCTTCAAATTAATCCATCTTCAATCACTTTCTCAAAGCCTAAGTTTGAAGGTTTTTAGGCGAAGTTCTTGATCTTCACTTCTAATTTTATTCTCAAAGTTCTAGACCATAAACTTAATCCATGGTCATTTTATTTCAAGCCTTAGATTTTAATAATTGTATGTTTAATTTGTTTTAAGGGTCTATTTTGGTGGTAGAAGTTTATTCCAAGAAGGCAACTAAGGAGCTTTTTTATCATTATCTAAGGTAAGAGGGATATTAACCTCATCGACCAACTTGGTGGTGAGAAACAAAATTTGTGGTTGTTGGTAAAAAATCCATGTGAGTATTCACTTGATTGTGTGAATTTAATGATTTATGTTTGTTAGCTATATGTGATTATATGACCTTGATAGTATGCATGAAATTGCTATGGTAGGAATTGATGATTGGAATGCTTTACATGTTTTGAATCATGTGTGAAAGGCAAAATTTTTGGTCCCTATAATACTCCTCGAAAGGCATTACATTTTAGACAAACTCCTTTTAATTCTTTACCCAAATTATAAAATATTTGATATTATTTTAATACGGGTCTCAAAATTTCTTTTTCACGGATAACATAAACTTACCGAATTAGATAGACACAAGATACAAGAATTGAATAATATACATCCCTAGTACATAACATAGATTAGTAACAACTTAATTACATACAACTTACGTACTCTAAACAACACATGATTACCATATAAAAATTGAACCTAACTCAGGTCCAAAAACTTGAAAAGTAAGGTCCTGAACCCGATCTTCATCCAGATCCTCTTCGGAATCCCTAACAGACAAATTTCCCGGTCAGGGCATGTCACTACGAACGAGAGTCCGAGCAGTTGACTCCACAGAGTCCTCCCTAGGGTTTCATCTATGATTACCCCATAACTCCCTAGTAGGCATATGAAACTCCAAGCCAATAGCAGTGTCTAAAGAAAACGTAGCAACTGCATGCTGGGTCTTACTCCAAAGCAAGGTAACGTCTCCAACATACTGAATATGCCCCGTGTCCCAATGAACATTCCATGCTTCGATGTCCCCATGAAATTGTATGCTAACGAAACCTCGTGGATCTTGCCTCGCCACCATCGCAGACTTTTTAAAACATAAATATAGAACAGAACAAATAGAACAATACAATAAAAGAGGTGAGATCCCCTACATCAATACCATTATGGCAGCAAAGAAACAATAATGACAATAATGTCATTCATACAAAACAATATCACAGAATAACAGATATAATCATGTTATCAACTAATCGATAATTTAACAATATATATATCACACATACGAATATTGATCATAACACAAAATAAGTACACAGACCATGCTTATGCACAATGAATTGACCCCTCTTATGCACAATGCACTAATTTCCTACTCCATGGAGCTAAACACAAATTCAAGAGAATGATCCAGAAGATATGTCTATATATGGGCCGCCTCAAACCAAAGTGCTATAATTTCTCAATGTACACATTATGGTATTATACAAGACATTCTACGCTAGATCGGGAATATGAATAGTGTCTCATCGAGATTATCGGTGCGTTTGCATCGGAAACCATGGCACAGTAGTGCTATTCAACTGGCCTCCTGTGGAATTACCGCACCCCGACGCCCCCAAGATCCATTATAGACCTTCACCACGCAATTCGCACCTGCACTAAGGTGTAATTCAACTCCTAGGCAACAATAGCCTTAACAGACGTCGACTGACAAATAATGCATGATTCATGACTCTATGCATATTACAAGTCTTTACGGGCTATAACCATACGTTGATATATCTAGGTTCAATATATTAGCCTGATAGCAAATTACTGTATTTCTAAATTGCGTAACATTTTTATCGCATTTTCACAATCGCGTAACACTTCTATTACGTTTTCAAATCGCGTAATAATTTTTCAACATTTTCTCAATCACATAAAGATTTTAAAATATTTTCTCAATTGCATAGCTAAAATTCATCATTTTTAAATCGCGTAAGAGTTTTTCTACATATTTTCAATCACATAAAATATTTTCTCAATATTCTAAGTTCAAATTAAAACTTTTCTCATTTAATATAAAAATTGAACTTTAATTCCAATATTTCCTTAATAAATCACCTTTAAATAATATTTGTAACATTTTCTCACTAAACCTCCTCCAAATAATATTTCCTAACGTTTTCCTCAAAAGCTTATATCATCTAAATTAATTCAAGATGTCTCAAAATCTTTGTTCTTTACTCTTAATAAAACTTTATTAAATAAAATATTTTAAACTCCAAACTATCATTAAAAATTATTTACTTACTAAAACTCTTCTAAATAATATTTTCTAATATTCTTTCCAAAACTTACATTATTTTAATTAAATGAAACCTTTTCCATCTTCCTTATTAAAAATCCTTTTAAATAAAATACTTTAAGTTTCAAACTTAATTCTCAATCCTATTTCCCAATACCATGGCTGAAAATCACTCTTTTTCTTAATGATAAAATTTATTCATTTCCATTCTTATCTTAGAAATCCTTAATTAAATTTCTTAACGTTAAACCACTAAATTCACAATTTATAAATCATTTTCATCTTTTCAACTAAAACTCCATTAAATAAAATACTTCAAATCTCCAAATTACTTCTTAGTCCTGATTTCACTATATTAGCGAAAAATCACTTTTTAATTAGTCATAAAAATATATTCATTTTCATTTTTTTTTGTATTCCCTTAATTAGCTTTCTTATCACTAATCCTCGAAGTTAACATTTAATTAAACATTTTGCATTGGATTACCCATTTGAGGGCATAGAGGCCGTAAGCCTCATGGTCTTTGGAATCAAAAATTGTTTCCTCTCAATTACAATTTATAGTATACAATATAACATAAAGCATCAAAATCCTACTTAAACAAGTTCATGCATAATATCAAAGCAATAAAATCACAAAAGCGAAATAAATACAAATCACACAAGCATACACATATGGTGAATAAATCCTCACATGAATTCATCACCATCATACAATTTCGTGTCCCTCACCACCATAATTGGTTGATGAGATTAATCTCCCTCTTACCTTGTATGTAGCCTCCTAGCTCCTTGTAGGATGCTTTGTGTCAAACTTCCTCCACCAAGTAATCTCTTGAAACCCTAGAACTTGAATTCGAAAATCAAGCTTGAAGATGATTGAATCAAGACTTGATCACAACATAGAAGTTGCTTGAAATGGTGTTTAGGATCAAGAAATATGGTTGGTTTAAATTATAAGTGATTGGAAGGTGTTTTTAGGCACCAAGGCCGTGAGCTAGTGGAGAGAAAATGAGAGAAAGTGAGAGAAAATGGTGTTTAGTTTTGAGAGAAAAGATGATAGCTTTTAGAATGTGATAGAAAAATGAAACTTAGTCACTTTAGAGACTAAGTGGCTATGAGGCCTCATGGAGAGAGAAAGAGATGTTTTGTTTTGCTACAAGTCATCACAACCATTAGTTAAATCAAAAGTAGATATCAAAAATTTCTCCACTAAGTTTACATTCAACTCATCTCATCCATTGATTAGATCAAGGGTTGATATCCTAAGCTTCTTCACTAAGCTTGCCCTCACAACCGTTGATTAGATATATGGTGGACATGCAAAGCTTCTACTCCAAGTCTTGCCATCCAATGTGTAACACCCACCGTAGGGTATCACATTTAAGACTAATCCTAATATGACTTACCCAAGTTGTAATAGAATTAATCTTGTAAAAATATTAATTTAATTAATTTTTTTTAAAATTTCTTTTGCTGAATAAACGAACGTAAATAAAATAAATTAAAACTGTAAATACAAATTGAAAGTGAAATAAACACACCATAAAATACATTAATATTACAACCCTTGTCCTCAAATAATATACATAAATACACTACACTCCAAAAAGATACATATGTACAACATGTACATAAAAACATAAACTGTTTTACTAAACTTTTAAAAACTAGATATTTGGGCCCTCAGAAGGATCCTCCTCCTCTGTATCACCAAAGAACCCAGGCGGATACATCACTCGCCTAACGGGGGTTCTGGTAGAAGACACCATCAAGTCCTCCTATGGTGTATAGACAGTGCTGCCCCAGAGTTCTCGGATAGGCATCGTGAACTCTAGGCGCACAGATGCATGCTGTGTCAAAACAGGAATCCCATTGCGGGTTCCACTCAGACCCAAAGTCAAGTCCCCAGTATATACAAAGCAGTCATTATTAAAGCCAACCTTCCAAGCATCAATCCCACCATGGAAATTTACTTGGACAAAACCCAAAACTTGGTGCCTTGCCGCCATCTCAACAAACAAAGAGTAATATCACTGATAGTAAAAAGAGTTATCAGCTCATCCGTCTTCCCGGTCTTCATCAGACATACACAGTAAAACAGATATAATACAACAAAGAGGTGAGATCCCCTACATCAATACCAGTATGGCAGCAGAGAAAACGACAGTAAATAAACAGAATATAACATCAAGACAGTAAATCATATTATCACATATCAGATAAAATAAATCAGATAAGTATAATTATCATTTCAATATGCTAACTAACTATGCATATGCACAACGACTAATTCCTACTCCATGGAGCTAAACACGTTTTCGGAGAGAGTGATCCAAAACACATGTCTGTAACTCGGTTGTCATGGCCAAAAGTGCTATCAATTTATCAACGTGCACATCAAGGCATTATACAAAACATTCTACACCAGATCGTGATATAGGACAGTGTCTCGGTCCGGATCGTCGGTGTGTTTGCATCGATCTGCCTCACGGACAAAAGAGCTACCAACTGTCCATTGTGAGGTACCCACACCCAGACGCCCCCAAGGTCAACAAGTGACCTACACTTGTCTACTCGCACCCGCACATAGGTGTGATTCATCTCTTAGGCATATAACATTAACCAAATAAACTGACATGCTTTTCAATGCATGATGTATGATCCAAACACACATATAATCATTATTATTAAAATATTTCACATACCCTCACCTTCTCTTGGCGGTATCATTATTCAATATAACCGGGCCCACCACAATAGCCCGACAGCAAACTGCTGTTACTTTTAATCGCGTAGCGATATTATCGCATTTTCAAAATTGCAGAACATTTTTCTTTTGTTTTCAAATCGCATAAAGATTTTCCAACATTTTCTCAATCGCGTAAATAATTTATTGCATTTTCATATTCGCGTAGCCAAAAATTACTATTTTTAAATCATGTAAAATATTTCTAACATATTCTAAGCTCAAATTAACTTTTTTCTCATTTATTTTCAAAATCTGACTTTAATTCCAATATTTCTTTAATAATTTCATTTATAAATAATAATTCCAACATTTTCTCACTAAAAATAGTATTTTCCACAAAATAACATTTCTTTGATTAAGTTGTGATATTACAGCTCAAAATTTCCTAACGCGTTTCAAAATTCAAAGGGTGAGCTGTACGTCAGTAAATTTCAAGTTTTAACTTTTATTTCAATTAATAACCTAATCACATTAATTTAATTAAAAATTAGTTTACTTTCTTTTAGGTCTAAAAACCTATCAAATTAATTTCCTATCAATAAAATACTTAATCCTACGATTAGTAAAATAATTTTGGATCTAGGATATTAAAAATGAGTATGTTGGCTGAATTTCATACTATCCTCCATAAATCATATTTAATTATTTTCTATTACTTTATTCCTTGCAAAAACACTTAATTTAATTTCTTGTCACAAAATCACTTAATCCTTAATTAGAAAAATAATTTAGAACACTTGGTTCCCTTGGTGGTGTTGAGGCCGTGAGCCTCTAGATTCTTTGGAACCATCATACAATTTCTCATTATGTGAATCACATCCTACTTTACACAAAAATCAACATGCTTTCTAAATTACATATTCAAGCATACTTTTAAAGCTATAAACATACCAATCACAAATAAAGAAAGCTTAAACAATCAAGTGATAAATCCTTATGGATTTTTCACCACAAACAATTCCATTTCCTCACCACCAACACATGGTTGATGAGGTTAATCTCCCTCTTACCTCTAAGAAGACAAAAACTCTCCAAGTTCCTCCTCCTCTTGATTTCGTGAAGCACCAAAGAAAACCCTAACAATCTTAAACAAATCTTAAAGTCATAAACCAAGCTTAAAAATAAGAAACCATGGATCAATCATGGTTTAAAAATTCAAGAATCCATCTTAGGATCAAGAAATCAAGAAGTTACCTTAGGAGTAAAAAATCAAAGCTTGATTTTTGAAGCACTTAGAAGATGATTTAGACAAAACTCTCAAGATGAAAAGTGTTTAGGATTGTATCTAGGTTTAGAAAGTAGAATTGGATAAAATTATAGAAGCTTGGAGGTAGGGTTTAGGGGTAGAGGCCGTGAGCTTCCAAGAAAAGAGAAGAAATTGAGCTTTGAGTGTTCTTGGTTGTTCTTGAAGTGAGAGAAAAGATGAAAGAGATTTTCTTGTCACAAAGTGTAGTAAAATGAAATAGAATAGCTATTTCCAAGTGAATTGTCGTGTGGTTGAGTGAGTAGGAATGTTAAGACTTGTTTAGCAAGTTTGGATTTGATCACATGGATTCACATGGCCTATGTAATCAAATGGTCATCAATTGGTCATAATAGATCATTCAAGAACCTCCTAGTACACCAAGTGTCCGTGTGGCTCAAAAGGGAAGCTAACTAAGTTTGATTTTCAATTAGATTCTAGTTACACTTAGTTTAGGTAGTTAGTTTACTTAAGCTAACTTAGTTAGGTTATTTAGTTACATAACTAACTATCTAGTTACTTAATTAGATCATGTATTTGTCATGCTTCTAGAAAACCCTAGATATTTTCCTAGTAACTATGACTTCTAAGTACTAGTAACTAAGTTAGTTTCATTTAGTTACTAATTAGGCTATTAGGGTAACTTAGTTAGGTTATCTAGTTACTTAGTAACTAGTCCAACTACTTTTGTTAACTACTTCTTATTGGTTCATTTAGAAATAATCACAATCTATTTTTTGACGGATAAAAGATACCGGGTCTATTACTCTATGAGCAGAAGCTACTGTTTCCAAAATAGTAGATATTATCTGACAGATAATAAAACGTAAAATATTTTTATTTCACAGGTAAATTCTAAAAATTAAAAGATCGGGTAGCGTATTTCTCAGATTCGGGTTTAGTAAGATCCCCCAGCTCCAAATAAATCAGTAAAGATTTTTTCTGACCCAAAAATTATTATTTTTCTGACTCAGAGTAAAGCATACACAATGATCAAAAATAGTCTCAGAACAGTCAAAATAAATTTACAACTCATAGAAAACACAAAACAGTACAATTCAGACATTATTGTAAAATAGTAAATTTTGGGGTGTTAAAACTCTCCCCCTCTAAAAAGAATTTTGTCCCCGAAATTAATCATACCTTAAAACAATTGAGGATATTGTTCCCTCATTTTATCTTCCATCTCCCGTGTAGCATCTCCTGTCATTTCATTCCAAATTACTTTCACTAACGGAATTGTTTTCCCTCTGAGTTGCTTTACCCTCCTGTCTTGAATCTTAACAGGAAGCGTCTTATATGTCAAATTTTCTTTCAATTATACCTCATCGGGCTGAATGACATGAGAAGGATCGGGGATATACTTTCTCAACTAGGACACATGAAAAACATTATGAAGGTTGGAAAGAAAAGGCGGTAAAGCTATTTGGTAAGCAACTAGACCTATCCGATGAAGAATTTGATATGGTCCAATGAATTTAGGAGTGAGTTTTCTGGATTTTATAACCCTTCCGACACCAATCGTGGTTGCTACTCGTAAAAACACATGCTCACATTCCTCAAATTCAAGAGGTCTTCTTCTTTTGTCAGTATAGCTTTTCTATCTACTCTTAGTTACCCTCATTTTCTCTTGTATCATCTTTACCTTCTCTGTTGTCTGTTGCACCATCTCAGGTCAAATGGTCATACTTTCTCCATATTGATACTAACACAAAGGTATTCGGCATCGTCGTTCATATAATGCTTCATAGGGTTGTATCCCTATACTTGAGTGAAAATTGTTATTATAGGTGAATTCTACTAAAGGCAAGAATTCATCCCAACTCCTTCTTGGTTCTAACACACAAGCTATAGATCTTCCAATGACTAAATAGTCCTCTCCGTTTAACCATCAGTTTACGGATGGTAAGCCAAACTTAAACGAAGTTTAGTCCCTATTACTTCATGTATACTTTGCCAAAATCTCGATGTAAACCTTAGATCTCTATCGAAAATGATACTAGAGGGTACAACGTGAAGTCTAACAATTTCACCAATGTACACCTGGGGTCAATTTCTCCATTAGATACTTAATATTGATTAGCAAGAAGTGAGCAGACTTCGTAAGCTGATCAACATTGACCTATATAGAATCATAACCTTTCTTAGTCTTTGGCAATCCAGTAACAAAATCCATGGCAATACTATCCCATTCCATTCTAGAACAGTGAGGGGTTGTAGCATACCTGCTGGTCTTTGATGTTCAACTTTTGCCTTCTGACACACATGACAAGATGACACATACTCAGCAACATCTTTCTTCATTCTAGGCCACCAAAACAAACGCTTCAGATCTCGATACATTTTGGTCATTCCTGGGTGTATACTCAGCTGGCTCGTATGAGCTTCATCAAGAATCAACTTTCTCAATTCCAGATCACTAGGCACACAAACTCTGCCTTCAAATCTTAGAATACCATCATGTCTTTCCTAAACCGTTGACACAATATCTCACTCTATCATCTCCCTTTCAGTTTGTAGAAATTCGTCATCCTTCTGCTTCTCTCGAATTTCTTCTATTAAATCACTTGTAATTGTAATTGTTTGAACAAATCTTTCTTGGCGTCAACTCCACAGACACCCACAAATTCTAGAATTGTTCTATTAATTCTTCCTCCTTGATCATCATCGCAGAGACACTAAGCATCTTTCTGCTTAAAGCATCTGCCACAACATTAGCCTTTCCAAGATGATACTGGAGTTGAAAGTCATAGTCTTTCAAGAATTCTAACCACCTCCTTTGTCTCATATTCAACTCCTTTTGGTCGAACAGATACTTCAAACTTTTATGGTCACTGAAGACGTTGAATGTAGCTCCATACAGAAAGTGCCTCCAAATTTCCAATGCAAAAATAACTGCAACTAGCTCCAAGTCATGCGTTGGATAATTCTGTTCATGTACCTTCAGTTGTTCTGAGGCATACTCTACAACTTTTCTATTTTGCATTAGTACACATCCGAGCCCTTGGTAAGAAGCATCACAGTACACCTCAAAAGATTTGTTCGTATCTGGTAGAATCAACACTAGTGCAGTAGTCAACCTCTTCTTTAATTCTTGAAAACTCTTTTCGCATTCATCGGTCCAAACAAAAGCTTGATTCTTCCACGTGAGTTGCGTAAGAGGTTCGGCTATCTTAGAAAAACCTTTAATAAATCTCTGATAATATCTGGCTAATCCAACAAAACTCCAGAGTTCAGTCACAGTCTTTGGCCTTTCCCATTGAAGAACTATCTCCACCTTTGCTAGATCCACTGCAATCCAGTCCTTAGAAATCACATGACCTAAAAATTGTACTTCTTCCAACCAAAACTCACATTATGACAATTTTACGTACATCTTCTTCTCCTTCAAAATCTAGAGAACTATGCTAAGATGTTCAGCATGCTTTTCATGATTTTGAGAATAGATCAGAATGTCATCGATAAAAACAACAACAAATCTATCTAAGTACGGACGAAAAATCCTATTCATGTAATCCATGAATATCGCAGGAGTATTCATCACTCCGAACGGCATTACAAGATATTCATAATTACCATAACGCGTTCGAAAAATAGTCTTTGGTATATCCTCTGCATTGACATGAATTTGATGATAACCTTATCGCAGATCTATCTTAGAGAAAACAGCTGCTTTTTTCAGTTTGTCCATCAAATCATCAATCCTTGGAAGTGGATACTTGTTCTTTATCATGACTTTATTCAACTGACGGTAGTCCACACACAATGGTGACGTCCTATCCTTTTTCTTGACTAATAACACTGGAGCTCTCCATGGTGAAACACTAGGTCTCACAAAGTGCAATTGAAATAGGACCCGCTCCTGGTACAAGATCGATAGAAAACTCTATCTCTCTTTCCGTTAGTAATCCGGGTACTTTGTCAGGAAAAACTTCAGGAAACTCATTTACAACAGAAATAGCATTCACATCCTTCTCACTCTTAACTTCTAAAGAAGATAGCAACATGTATCCTTGGGCTCCATCCCTTAATAAAGAATCAACTTGTTTAGCAGTTAAAAATCCAGAAACCTTATCAGGAAATACTAGGGTCTTTTTAGAACAGTCTAATAGGATATGGTTAGAAGATAACTAATCCATCCCTAAGATTATATCAATATTGGTAAGAGGCAAACCAATTAAATTAATAGAAAAGACTCGATCTTTGATAGTAATAGGACATTTTAGGCATATTTTAGTAGTACTAACAGGTTTGGCAGTAGGTGTAGAAACAATCAGTTGAAAACTCAAAGAAGACATAGGCAATCCCAATCGACCCACACAGTCATATGCAATAAATGAATGAGTTACACCCGAATCATATAGTACAGTTAAAAAATTACCTGAGATGACACCTTCTCCCTGAATAAGATCTTTAGACTATGAGGCCTCAGTTCTACTCATAGTATAAACACGTCCATCAACTTGTGGTTTAACAGCACGAACATTGCTCACTGAAGGCTCCATCTTTGCTTGATCGTAATCCTTAGAGACATGACCAGGCTTTCCACATCAAAAATAGATTATACCCTTGATTGTGCAATCCCTCGTCATGTGGCCCTTTCCACACTTCATGCATTTCATTGGCGATGCCGCTGTCTGATTAAATCGATTGCCACTTGAACCTCCTCCACGTGGCTGCTATTGTTGTTGCTTCTGACTTCCCGAGGGTCGAGAGTATAGTTTCCGCTGAAACCAATTATTGTTATTATTGCCTCCAGCACAAAGGTGTTCTACACCGTCGTCCATACAGTGCCTCATAGGGTGCCATCCCGATGCTCGCATAGAAACTATTGTTGCAGGTGAACTCTATCAAAGGCAAGAATTCATCCTAACTCCCGGTTTGTTCCAAGACAAAAGCTCTCAACAGATCTTCCAATGACTAGATTATTCTCTCCGATTGACCATCCGTTTGCGGGTGATACGCCGAACTAAGATGAAGCTTCATCCTCATTCCTTTTTGCAAACTCTGCCAAAATCTAGATGTAAATCTTGGGTCTCTATCTGAAACAATGCTCGAAGGCACACCATGTAGTCTAACGATCTCACCAACATACACTTGAGCCAATCTCTCCATCGAATACTTGATATTGATTGGCAAGAAGTACGCTAACTTCATAAGTCGATCCACAATTACCCATATTGAATCGTATCCCTTCCTAGTCCTTGGTAATTCACTCACAAAATCCATCGTAATGCAATCCCATTTCCATTCTGGAATAGTCAAAGGTTGCAGCCTTCCAGAAGGTCTTTGGTGTTCCACTTTAGCCTTTTGGCAAACTAGGCATGACAACACATAGTTGGCAACATCTCTCTTCATTCCTTGCCACCAATATAATCTTTTCAGATCCTAGTACATTTTAGTAGTTCCGGGGTGCATGCTCAACTTGCTCTTATAGGCTTCATCAAGAATCATTTTCCTAAGCTCAGAATCACTCGGAACACAAACTCTATCTCTAAACCTTAAGATTCCATCATGTCCATCTATGAATTCAAATATAGCACCCTACTTCACCAACTCCCTCTCCTCTTGTAAGTATGGGTCACTTCCCTGTTTCTCTTGGATCTCTTCCATCAATCCACTCAAAAATAGTGATTATACTTAAGCACATTCTCCCTGGTGCCAACTCCACAAATAGCTGCAGATCCCTAAACTGTTCTATTAGCTCACTCTCCTTGAGCATCATAGCAGAAACATTAAGGATCTTCCTACTCAAAGCATTTGCTACGACGTTTGCCTTTCCGGGATGGTATTGAAGCTGGAAGTCATAGTCTTTCAAAAGTTTTAACCATCGCCTTTGTCTCATGTTCAGCTCCTTCTGATCAAACAGATATTTCAAACTCTTGTGGTCACTGTAGACGTTGAATGTTGCTCCATAAAGAAAGTGCCTCTAGATCTTCAATGCAAACACAACAGCAGCTAACTCCAAGTTATGTGTAGGATAGTTCTTCTTATGCACCTTCAATTGCCTTGAAGCATACGCTACTACTCTTCCATTCTGCATAAGAACACATCCTAGACCCTGATATAAAGCATCACGATACACTTCGAAGGGTTCACCGGGATCAGGTAGGATCAGCACTGTCGAAGTAGTCAACCATCTCTTCAACTCTTGAAAACTTTCTTCACATGCATCAATCCATTTGAAAGCTTGATTCTTTCTAGTAAGCTGAGTGAGAGGTCCTGCTATCTTGGAGAATCCTTCAATAAACCTTCAATAATAGCCTGCTAAAGCCATGAAGCTACGAATTTCGGTTATCACCTTTGGCCTTTCCCATTGGAGAACTGCCTCCACTTTCAATGGGTCCACTACAATTCCTTCCTTTGAAATCACATGATCTAGAAACTGAACCTCCTCTAACCAAAACTCGCATTTAGACAGCTTAGCATATAACTTCCTCTCTTTCAAAATCTGAAGAACCACTCTAAGGTGTTTGGCATGTTCCTCCTGACTTCGTGAATAGGCCAAAATGTCGTCAATAAAGACAACAATGAATCTATCTAGATATGGATGAAAGATTTGATTCATGTAATCCATGAATACGGCAAGAGCATTTGATACTCTGAACGGCATCACAAGGTACTCATAATGCCCGTAACGCGTCTAAAAAGCCATCTTAGGTACATCCTCTACCTTCACACGTATCTGATGATAGCCAGAACGTAGATCAATCTTGGAGAAAATAGCAGCTCCCTTTAGCTGATCCATCAAATCATCTACCCTCGAAAGTGGGTACTTGTTCTTGATTGTTATCTTGTTTAGCTGATAGTAGTCCACACATAACCGAGAAGTCCCATCCTTCTTCTTGACCAACAGCACTGGAACTCCCCACGATGAAACACTAAGTCTCACAAACTTCTTCTCCAATAGTTCCTCCAACTGCTTCTTGAGCTTGGCTAACTCTGATGGTGACATTCGATATGGTGCCATAGATATAGGACCAGATCCTGGTACAAGATCGATAGAAAATTGTATTTCTCTTTCTGGTGGTAACCCAGGTATATCATCAGAAAAGACTTCAGAAAACTCATTATCCACAGGAATAACATTCACATCGGCCTCACTCTTGACTTCCAAGGAAGACAAAAGCATGTATTCTTGAACTCATTCTCTTAAGAAAGTTTTGACTTAGTTGGCAGATATAAATCCAGAAATCTCATAAGGTTTTATTGGAACAGTCAAGAATGATATAATTAGAAGACAACCAATCCATTCCTAGGATAACATCTATTTGAGAAAGAGGTAAGCAAATCAAATCAACCGAAAAGATTTAACCTTCCACATAAATAGGACAGTTCAAATAAACTTGAGCAGTAACAACGGGTCTAGCAGTGGGAGTAGAAACAATCAAATCAAAAAGTAAGGAAGACATAGATAACCCTAATCGGTGCATACAATCATAGGCAATAAAAGAGTGGGTCGCCCCTGAGTCATACAGTACAATTAAAAGATTACCTCCTATGGCACAATCTCCCTTAATCAGATCTTCGGATTGGGAGGCCTCTGCTCCACTCAAAGTGTAGACTCTTCCTCCCGCCTGAGGTCTTGTGGCACATACATTGTTAATAGTGGGCTCTGCCTTGGGTTGATTGTAATCTCTTGCAATGTGTCCAGGCTTCCCATATTTGAAGTAGATGATCCCTTTGATTGTGCAGTCCTTCGTCAAGTGGTCCCTTCCACACTTGAGACATTTTGGTGCCGATGCCCTGGTCTGGCCAAACTTGTAGCTGCTAGGACCTTCTCCGCACGATTGTGGCTGAGCTTGATTCCCTTGCGGCCTTGATTATAGTTTTTGCTGAAAATGATTGCCACCGCCATTTCTCTCCTTTTGGAACCGAGAGGGTCCAAAGTTACGGTTCCTTGTTTCATGTGACTGGTCCAATTCCTCAAGTCTACAGCACTTGTCCAAAAAGGCTGGGAACTGATCAATTCCCAAGGGTAGCACCGCTCTCTTCAAATCATGCCTCAAACCTTCTTCGAACTTGCGGCATTTCCACTCCTCATCAGGATGGAGCTGGAAATACCTTGAAAACTTCGACAAACTCTCAAACTTGGCAGCATACTCATTGACCGACATGCTTCCTTGCCTTAGGTCTAGGAATTCCATTTCCTTTGTGTGCCTCGCACTAGCTGAAAAGTACTTCTCCAAAAACTTGTTCTTGAAAGCTTCCCAAGTGATCACTGTTCCCTCAGCTTCCAACAGTCGATAGGCTCCTGCCCACCAATCTTCAGCATCTCCAACCAACACGAAGGTAACATAGGTTACCTTCTGAGCATCAGTGCATCCCATTCCTCGAAATATCTTCTCCAGCTCTTTGATCTAAAGGTTTGCTTTCTCCTGATCGAACTCCCCTTTGAATTGTGGTAGGTTGTTGCAGCGAAACTTCGACAGGTTCTGCATTTCAGTGGCAGCTTCTTGTTGTTAGGCAGCTCTTTAATTCTGCTGCATCATAGCCTCCGCCATCCTCTGCATTGCCTCCGCTGCTGCAGCCATACTCTTGTGGTGTTATTCAGGATTCACACGTACTACTCCACCTCGAGTCATCATGTTCCTTTGGAGTCAAACTAAACATTACACAAGGAAAGTCAGGTAAAGTCATATCCAACAACTTTGTCTCCTTTCGGAAACCAAACACAGAGAAATCACACAACACAAGAAAGACAAACCTAACCACAAACCCCAAAAGACTCAAACTTGGGCTCTGATACCAACTAATGTAACACCCTCCTTAGGGTGTCACATTTATACCTCAAAACTTCTTTAACTTAACAAAAATCGTGGGAAAAAGGTTTGATCTTAGAAAATATGGATTATAAATTTTCTTTTCAAAACATAAGCTTAAACGAAACATAAACATCATAGGACATAACTTACTAAATATTACACACCAAAAAGAATATATACAATAGTGCCATGGATCATAGTCCACCCAAAATTACAAGTTTATACACAAAAGACATAAGTAGCAATTTAATGAAACATCGACTAGCCTAAGTCTAGATACCTAGGGAGCAGGATCTTCCCCTGGACCCTCCATTGGATCCTCTTCAGACTCCTTCATGGGTTCCTCCTCTTCGGACTCTTTCCCAGCCAAACCTCTCAGCTGTGGCAGAAGCCCACGAATAGGAGTCCTAGCGGATGATACCACAGGATCCGGATCCTCTCTAGGGGTATAATACAAGTCACCCCATAACTCCCTAATCAGCATGAAAAACTCTAGACGCACAAAAATACTAAGAGAGAATAAAGGGGTCCCATCACGGGTCCTACTAATAGACAGAGTCAATTCTCCTACGTATCTAATCCTTTCTATGCCCCAATCAATCTGCCACGCGTCTGAGGCTCCGTGGAAAAGAACTCTGACAAAACCAAGGGAATCTCTACGAGCAGCCATCCAAAAGCAAAACAACAAAAATTGCAAGCCTTCTTCTGCCTCTCTCAGTCTTTAACAACCAGGACACATAAAACAGAAAGTAAATAGAATAGCAATACAAAAAGGTGAGATTCTCTACATCAATACCAGTATGGTAGTAAGAGACAGCAATTGTAACATCCCGAGACTGCCTGCAGGATCGATGAGTGTCCTCACAAATCAACATCGGTCTTTTCAGTGTGCTTTGTCCTCATTCACATGCATCCTAGGAAACTTCCCAGGAGGTCACCCATCCCACAAGTGCTCCAAGTCAAGCACGCTTAATTATAGAGTACTTATGTTCTTGGCTCCCGAAAAGAAGATGCATCATGTTGATATGAGTGGTGCTAATCAATTCCTTTAATCCATCCTCAATTATGCAGTCCCATACCTATATAGTCTCTGGATCCCTCTCATTCCGGTGTGTATTCAGTTCATTCATGTGTCCCTTCGCCTAGAAGCCTGCCAAGAGCCGCTCCTTATTTGTGCTTCATCTTTTTTTGCACCGGTGACCACTCCCCGCTCTCGTCGGCCCTGGGTGTCACATGCCCACCAGCTTCCGCATAGTTCGTCCCCGAACCACACCGTACTGAGAGAGGTCCCGTCTCTGATACCATTTATAATGTCCCGAGATTGCTTGCAGGATAGATGAGTGTCCCCACAAACCAACACGGGTCTTTTCAGTGTGCTTTGTCCTCACTCACACGCATCCTTGGAAACTTCCTAGGAGGTCACCCATCCCACAAGTGCTCCAAGTCAAGCACGCTTAACTATAGAGTACTTATGTTCTTGGCTTCTGAAAAGAAGATGCATCATGTTGATATGAGTGGTGCTAATCAATTCCTTTAAGTCATCCTCAACTATGCAGTCCCATATCTACACAGTCTTTGGATCCCTCTCATTTCGGTGTGTATTCAGTTCATTCATGTGTCCCTCCGCTTAGAAGCCTGCTAGGAGCCGCTCCTTGTTCGTGCTTTATCTTTTTTTGCACCGGCGACCACTCCCCACCCTCGTCGGCCCTGGGTGTCACAGCAATAATAGTCAAAATCACAGAATACAAAAACAACCATTATAGTCATAAAATTATCAACAGGCATTATAGTAAAAAATCCACAGGCAGTTCCACAGTATAACACATTACAATAAAATACGAAATATCTATGTGAATGCACAATGGACTGACATCTAATCCATAGAGTTCTAACTAACATTAGAGAAAATGATTGGGGAGTCAGTGTCTGTATCTTGTTAGCCTCAAATCACGTGCTTCACAATCTCATCAATAAGCACAACTTGGCTATACAAGACACTCTCAACTGGATCGGGAATAGGATAGTGCCTGGTTGAGATCGTCAGTACGTTGCACAGTCACCACGGCCTAGTGGAGCTACCTACTGGCCACATGTGGGATACCTGTGCCTCAACACCTCCAAGTTCAACAAGTGAACTACACTATACAATTCGTATCTGCACAAAGGTGTAATTCATCTCCTAGGCATTTCGCCTTGACAACAAGTCATTCCGACTTTCACAATACATGATCTCATGACAATGATCAACAATATTTATACAACAATAGAAGTTCCACCAAGAGGAGCCATAACAGGGCTTAAGTCATCACTGACATTCTCGGGTCCAGTACGTCGGCCCGTCAGCACAAAGCTATTATATTCCATCACAAGGTATCTTAAATGCACAAGCTCAAGAACCATCTTTTCAGTTTTAACTTTAGTTAAGATACTTTCAAGAATTAATATGAAAATTCACTCTAATCTTAAAACTCTTCTAGTTAAGTTCCTCTATGTAATACCTCTTCACATTTTCATGAAAACCTAAAAGAAAACTACATCAATTTAATCTCACAAGTTCCTTTCCTTTTTCCTCTTAAGCCCTAAAAGTGCTCTACTTTTTATGATCTCTTTTTCTAGCTTACTTTCTCTCTTAAAGCCGAAATCTTTCTCTAACTAAGTAGTCAAGGTTTGGTATTTTCCCATTCCTTCATTGTTGTTAAATTCCTAATCCAACTCTATTTTTATTTAAGTTTCCAAGTTCCAAATTTACACAAAATTTCCTCTTGGATCCCCTCTTTGGGTTTCTTGGCCGTGAGCTCTCTAGGGTTCTTGGGCCTTAAAAAATTTCACTTTCCACAAGGATTTCAAGTAAGCAATATACATATGTCAAGCATTAAATTTCCATTCCATAAAGATCATAGAGAACATCAAACTCCAAAACCACATAGATTACAAAAATCACAAAAATCACCAAGAGTCAAAAACAATCAAGTGAAGAATTCTCACATAGATTCTCCACTCTCAACACAACAAAAAGTCTCTCACCACCACGAAAGGTTGATGAGAGTGATCTCCCTCTTACCTTGGAGGATAACCAACCACCTCTTGAATATCTCCTTGAACAAGCTTCCTCTTCCAAGAGCTTCTGGAAAAATGAAAATGACAAGCCAAAGAATCAACATTTTAAGCTTGGAAAAAAATGACCATGGATCAAAATCA
This sequence comes from Ormosia semicastrata, assembly GCA_029884595.1. Taxonomy (NCBI): domain Eukaryota; kingdom Viridiplantae; phylum Streptophyta; class Magnoliopsida; order Fabales; family Fabaceae; genus Ormosia; species Ormosia semicastrata. The sequence continues at coordinate 34,866,585 of JAQQTO010000062.1, forward strand.
TGGTCTTAGAAAGAAGAAAAGAAAGAAAAATGGAAAAGAAGAAATTTTACTTTAGAAATCTTCAAGCCCTAACTTGAAGAAATGCTTGGAAATGATGAACAAGCTAAGATCTTCAAACCAAATGACCTTAGAAAGAGGTTTTGATGTAGGAAATGTAGATGAGTGAAATCAAAGAAGATGAAAAGGTGGATTTGGTGGAGTGGCCGTGAGCTAGAGGAGAGAAAATGAGAGAAGAAAATGAGAGAAAACAAAGTGTGTAGCTTTTGGATGAAGAGAGAGAAATGGATAGAAAAGTGATGAAAATGAAAATGAGATACAAGCTTACTCTAGAAGCCTCCTTTCTCTCTCCATGGTCGTGCACTCTCCTTGGGAGGGGAAGCCAAGCTTCCTCAACAAGCTTCACAAAGCTTCCTTGCGAAGCTTCTCACTTTAGTCCAAAAGTCAAAAGTGATGTCATGTGAGTGATGTCACAAAAGTGACTAAATAGAAATAATTTACAAGATCTTTTTTGCAAGCTATTATCCAATTGACAAAAATAACAGTTAACAAAGCCGGTATCTATTGTCCAATGGATAATAGAGCATACCCACATTTTATCTGTCCGATAAAATCTCAGACAATGAAAACTCTGAAAACTGTCTTCGGTTTCGGGTTTAGTAAGATCCCCCGGCCCCGGTTCAACAGTTCATAATTTTCCAAAAATAATATTAAAATAATCCGTGTAAGCCAAATTAATTCATAAAAATTCACAGAAATTCATAACAGCACAGAGAACACAGATAAACTGAAAGCAAGAAAATATTGGGGCGTTACACCTGGTAGGTTTAGGAGGTAACAGATTCCCTCCCTACCCAACAAGGAACCGGGTTCTTGGGAATAGTCAAGTTTCATGAAATTTCATGATATTACATTTACATCCTTGTTTGAGCATAATCATACATCATACAATCATTACATTATTCGATATTTAATTATATTTATGGTTTATGATTCCTTGTGATTGTGTGTCTTTGCTCAATGATATTTTACATTGTATAAGCGGTTGTTAAATATCATTAATTGTTCTAATGTGAGTTATTTTAGAATTATAGTTAAATTGTGAATATCGCATAAAGAATGAATATGATAGTTTCTAGAGTATTACGTAATAGTTTATTTGCTAGTTATAGTTTTATGTTATGGGTTGTATATTCTTATACAACTGCTAGTATTGGTACACTATTACTGAGAATTTTTTATTCTCACCCTTTGTGTTGCCATGTAAATCTAAGTGGAAGCTTATCTGCAGAAAAGAAGAAGAAGAAGACTGAAGACTAGTTTAGTTTTATATTTCATCAGTTTAAATTTGTATATCTTGTATATATGTCTATTTTGAGAAGTAAATAGTTGTATAAAGAACAATACGTAAGTTTTGATATGGTTGTATATGTATATATATGGATGTTTGATTCCACAAGGCTCTCCATAATGATTTATTTACATAAATGTTATGGGTTAGACTAATGTTTAAGTTAGAAGTAGCATAACTAATACTGTTATCCAGGCATATTTCAGATATACTAGGATTTCAGTATTAGGATGTTACAACACGCATAGGAGTGTCTAACGGGTTGGGTCAACCCATGAACCCATGGGTTTTGACTTAACCTAACCCACAAAATATGGGTTAGGTTGGGTCTGCGAGTTGAGTCGGGTTAGAAAACACTCCAACCTATAAGGTACGAGTCGGGTGACGAGTTTGGAAAGTGTCGACCCATGCAAAGCCAACCCACCCAAGTAGTTTTTTTTTTTTTTTGTAAAAGCCATTTAGCCATAGTGGCAATTAATGTTGTTTTCCCATGACTTTTCTATACAGTCAATTAATTTTAAGTGTAGGCATTGTAGTCACATTGAGAATGTGACCAAAAAAATAGTGATTAGAAACTCATAAAAGGTTTGACAAATCAATGTGATGAAAATCTAAGTGATCGCTTGGATGACAAAAAGTATAATGAGAAAATTGAGAATGAAGTAAATGATTATGTCAATCCATATTCTATATGTGATGACATGGATTTCAATTAGTTAATGTGATTTATTTTTTTTATAACTTCTAGGACATATTAGCTTGCTTTAATTTATTTTAGATTTATGTTAGCTTAGTAAGACTTAATAAGTTTATTTATAACATTGACTCGTATTATTGAGAACAAATTCTCTAGAAGGATTAAAAACACAATAAACATAGAATCAAAATTTGTGGATAGCATATATTTGTTTATAAACCAATTAAAGGGAATAAATAACTCAAACAAAATAATATGCTTGTTTTACTAACATTTCATAACTGGATGAAAGATCTTAGAAGAAGTTCTCTACTTATTAGGAAAATTTACATGGTGATAAAACTATAATACATTTCAAAAAAAAGCTAGAGAATAGAAGCAGAGTAGAGGAAGTTTCTTTACAAGTATTTGATCTATGAATAGTTTTGTTTAGTTTGTTCTAGATTTAGTAAGACTTATTAGTTATTAATTTGTTATGCATTTATTGACTTATGGTGTTTAATTTATTTAAAATTGAGACTTATTATATTTGAGTAAAGTTGATTGAGATTTATGGTATTAATTTGATAGATTGAGACTTATTATGTTTGAAATTAAGATTTATGGTGTTAATTTGTTAGATTAAGACTTATTATGTTTAAAACTGAGACTTATAATATTAATTTATTAGATTTTATATTTTAACCATTTTTTGAAGAATTTTTTTTAAAAAATATCAGACCCACAGTTTGACCGAACCTAACTTACTCTTGAACGGGACGAGTTGAATCAGGTTGACCAAAAATACACTGCTGTGATAAACGAGTGAGGTCCAAAATCACTGCTGACCCACTCAAGTTACCCGGCGGCACCCGTAGACACGCACGTCACACACACAAACTAAAACAAATCAATACACGATACAAATGCAGAACCATAAATTCCATTGTAGATTTCCTGTTCACATCCACACGTCCATCTTTGGTTGCAATCGCAGATACACAGAACGTAAAATTACTCTTTTGCAGACAATTTTAACTTTTGTTTAAATGTGGTCAGTTGGATGGGGGCTAATTTTGTCTTCCCAATATTACTAACGTACTCTGCCTTTTAAAGAAAATTTAGTCCCAATTTTGTCCTTCCATTTTTTGGCCTTCCCGATTGCTGTCCTTACCAATTAGGGTGCATTGGTCATTTTTTCCACCCAAAATTTTGGTTTTCCTTCTCTCTGACAACTCTCTGCCTAAACAGACCTTCTACGTCAGTCATCTCTAACCATCTCCTTCTTCTCTTGTCCTGTATCCTGTCGTGTCGTTCCAAGTGAGTGGGTGTAGTCAGAACCTCAAGCCAGCGCACGCAACTGCACGTCTCATATTCAACCTTTATCCTATCGTGTCGTTGCAAGAGGGAAGAACATATCTGACACCATGTGCAAGGGGTGGAGTTGTTGTGGCAATGGCGTGTCTGTAGGAAGGCCAGTACTATCGACCCGTCTAACTGTAGGAGGAGCGGGGTCTATAAATCAGCTGCCCATGCTCCTACTCCAGCAGGTTATTGTAACTTCCCCCCAATTTTGACGAAATTTGAATTTGAATTGTGACCCTCTACTCCTTATTTATAGGGTGGCTTTTGCATTCTTAACATGTCGAAAACTGACTCTCAATCTTCTTTACTTTTTTATTCTGTGTTGTTGCCCTGATTGTGTGTTGTTTTCCCTATTCTTGATTCTTGATTTCCGATCTCTCTTTTGGTGCTTTTACCCATTTGATATGGCTCCACCATCTGATGCCTTGATGAAAGTTGTTCCTGAGAGAGAGGCTTGGAGGTTTAGGGTTCGGATCTTGAGGCTGTGGAAGGTTCCTTCATACAACAACTCCAAACTACCAGGATCCATTGAGATGCTTCTTTTGGATGAGTTTGTAATGAAATATTTCCTCTGCTGCTTTTGCTACATGGTTCATACTCTTATATTATTCATTTCGTGTTCTGACTTTTATATTGTTGGACATTGTGTATTTGTTTTAAAGGTGGTAAGATTCAAGCAACTGTGAGGAAAACCTTAGTCTACAAGTTCCTCAATGTCCTTATAGAGGGCAGTGTCTACAAGATGTGTTACTTCACCGTCATTCCAAATACGGGAGCTTATCGTGCTACACACCATGAGTTTCGCCTTATTTTTCAATTTAGGACTACGGTTGCTCCATGTGATTCTGTCATTGCTCCACAGTATGGGTTGTCATTTGTGGCATTTAGTGATGTCTTAGGAAATGAAGGAGATTCTGACTTCCTTATTGGTCCATGTTTTCTTAACCTACTATTTCATTTTCCAAAGGGAAATGATCATCTTACCGCAAACAGTAATTACACCTATTTTAACACCTATTTGCCATGTCAGCTTTTATATAAAAAAAAAAGAAATCTGTCTTTTTCATGCATTTTTCCCGTCGAATGAAGATTTAGTCGAATGAAGATCAATTCTGTCGAACGAAGATCAGTTCTGTCGAATGATGCATAAAGATGTCGAATATGGTAGAAGATAAGTTCTGTCGAATGATTTGTAATGCTGTCGAAGATATTGTGACAACCAATGATATGCATCATTCGACAGAACTGATCTGCATTCGACAGAATCTTCATTTGGCGGGAAAAATGCATGAGAAAGACAGATTTCTTTTAAAAAAAAAAATAAAAGCTGACATGGCAAGTGGGTGTTAAAATAGGTGTAGTTACTGTTAGCGGTAAGACCATCATTTTCCTTTTCCAAAATATCCTTGGTTTTCTTCAAATATGTTTGTTTACTTACATATTGTACCCTTTGCAGATGTCATGGGTCTCTTGGTTGCCACTTCTACCCAAAAGGAGTATGAACGGGATGGAAAGCCAACTAAGATGGTTGTAATAGAGCTTTCTGACTGCAAATAGGTGATCTATTTTCCCATCACATGGCCTTTCATTAATATTTCACAAAATTCATTTTATTATGTTCACATCTTACTGCATCATTTGTTATTCATTTTAAACTTGTGACTAACACGTTTGCTCCATTTTCACAGTGTCAAGCTTGAGTGTGCTTTGTTTGCTGAATATGTTGATCAACTAAATGCTTTTCTAACAGAAGGTAATGTTGACCTTCCTGTTGTCGTCATCCAACTTGCTAAAGTGAAGCTCTTCCAAGGTAACCATGTGTATATTTATTTTTGGGATTTTTTTGTTGCTCATTTTATCTGTTTGGTCTAACCTCCTTCGGTGTTCCTGTTTATGTCCTTCATTTTGCTTTTTGGGTTCACACATATTTTTCGTCCACTTGTGGTTTTCTTCATTATTATTTTTTCTAAGGCAAAATTGTAATCCAAACCGTTATGCATGCAACCAAAATCATGTTCAATCCTCCAATTGCTGAGGTCATTGCTTTTAGACAGAGGTACATTTTGTGTGTCATGTTATTGTATACACACTTCTTCTAAGTGGTTCCAGCTATCCATATATTTAGTTCTACGAACCATTTTAATTTGCTCATGTGTACTGGATTTCTTTCAAAAATAGGATTATTGTAGATAGCCCAATTGGGAGTCAAGTTGGGTGTCATTCTGATTTGCATACAACTTCCATGGAAGATGACTTCATGAAACTCCATGACCAAAAGTCCATTGATCAGATCACTGAGTGGAAAAAGGTTTGTCATGTGTCCTGTTATGTTATTTGGAGTACATGGTAAACTATTTTGCCTTTGTACTTTTTTTGTGGTTTACATTTTAATCTTCTCATTGTTTTGCTTTATAATGGAAGGATGGGTTCTTCATAGTTATGGCAACTGTGAAGGCAATTGTGGATGATGTAGACTGGTGGTATAGTGCCTGCAAATGCCGAGGTCTGTCTCTCCAGATTCTGGCATGTACTATTGTGATGTGTGCCTCTGTCATGTGGTCTCTGTGACACCAAGGTATATACCCATGCTTTCATAAACTCTTTGGTTTCTATAATTGCATTCTTAGAGTGTTATTCGACTGATGCACTTTTCCTTTTGTTTGGTTAACAACAAAGGTATAGGATAAGGCTGGAGGTTTGTGATGGGACCTGCTAATCTTTGTCTTTGTGCTTTTCGACCATGAAGCACAGACTCTGTTAAAGACCCCATGTGCTCAGTTGTTGGCTGAATGTAACAAGGTGGTCATACTTTGTCTCTCACATTTTAGCTGTAGTTTTTGTGTTATTGTCGATGATTTTTTTAAAAATTTCTACAACTCGACTCAGTTTCCCGTATTCCACCATGGTTTTCCTGTTTTAACCATCCACTTTTCTTTTTATAGGTGGGTGGTGGTTTTTATTTTCCAAGTATAATATCTGGTTTGGTTGGGACGAAAATGCTTTTTAAGATTCAGACCAAATCAGCGTCATCTCCTCATTTCGATGGCTCTTTCTGTGTTAAAAGGGTATGTAATAATGAACATATATTGGCTATGTTCATGCTACAAGGCGCCGACAACACCCTTTCAAAGGTCTGTACGTCTACTTATTTTTTTGTTAATTGTCTCTACCAATTGTCTAACGTCGGATTCTACATTTTAATGCAGTCTATTTTCAATCCACCTTTCCCAAACACTTTGAATCTGGTAGACAATGTGCCAGATGTTGAAATTATTCCTAGCCAGGTAGAACATAATTCTCCTACCCTTATTCTTCGTTAGATTCGCTATTGACAGTTTTTATTTGTAACATACAGCAAATAACACAACATAAAAAATGTTTAGTTATATTTGTGTAAAACGATATAAGTAATATATATATGTAATTTTAATTTTTGTATGCAGGCATTTGTTTCTCAAATGATTGTGAATCCTATTCCAATATCATCCGACAGCAGCTTTTCCAAGGGTAAGGCAACCCCTACAAAAAGGAAACTCTATGGCAGCATTGAGGCAAACAAGGACGGCAATGCGTTTCCTCCATTGAAAGCAATAAAGATTTAAAAGGACTGACTTATGTTGGGGAATTTGGTAATAGCTGGAGTTGGGATGTAGCAAGGTTTTTTTTTGGTCTGATCTTTTAATCCAGCATATTATACTTAATACTTGGATGTAGATGCTGACTGGTGATTGGGTCTCTGCATAGATGATACCTATCTCTTTTGGAGCTTTTGGTTTTTGTTGGGTGGAATGTACACTGTTAGAGTAATTATGGAAATAGTCAACGTTCCACTTATTTTGGATTTTTAGACATGACCAGTACAGTTATTTTGTAAAGCTCGTGTGAATGTAAGTAACAGACAAATTTGATAATGAAAGAGCAGTTTAGTAAGTCAGTCTCAGTACATATTTTTATTAGCTGGCTTCCTTTTACTAGCAGCTCTACAGATACTATAGCTTGACAAACATTTACCCCTCATCACTATATTACACCCTCTAACTTATGAAAATCATAGAAATGCTGTCTGCTGTTAGTTGATGTTAAATTTCAAAGGCATTCATTATAAGTCATTCCATTATTACATTTGGTATAAGTGGTATTACGAATATCTTCCAACTATTTGTCGAATAAAGATCGCTTTTGTCGAATAAAGATCAGTACTGTCGAATAAAGAACAGTGTTATTACCTATATTGCTAATCTTATTCTTATTCTTATTCTTATTTTACTTGCTACATTATGCACACGTCCCTATATAATGGGGCAAAGGCAGGATAAATTGAGCAATTTAAGACTGAAAATTTGCAAAGGCAAAGGAATTTCTTAAAAGTGTGAAAATCAACCCTGTCGGATTAGAAGAATCCGACGAATAAGTTACAAGTCGTGACGAATTTCAGGTAAACCTTGCTGAGTTAGAAAATGGTCCTCCTTATGTTTGTCAGGCTCTATAGCCTAGAAGAAATAAGGCGAAAATGAATTATGTTAATAGAAAAATATATTTGTTTGACGTTACAAAAGCCGACCAAATTTTAGATGTTTGTCGGATAGTCGTCGGCTTTTAAAGTCTGATGGAATTAAAGACCATTTAAATTTATTCAAGTGTTTTCTGAAAATTCTGATGCATTTGTCGAGATTAAATCTGGTTTAAGGATTAAATCTACAAACGGCAAATATTGAAAGCCATATATACCGACGATGTGTGAAGTCAACATTGGCAGGGAATAAATAAGGAAAATTTCTTCGTTCCGTCAAGATACTTGGCAATTACAGGTTATATTGTCGAGATAAACTTAAGTCAACAGAAAACACAAATGTTGGTCGGGTAGGCTAAACCGACAGATACTACATATATTTCAAGGTTGTGTCTTCCCTAGAGCTTCACAAGAAGTTTATAGTGATTCTCTGTCACATAGAGTGGGCTGGTCGCCAGGCTCCAGAGATTGTATTTTGGTGCTAAGGGCCTTGACTTTACTTCTTAGTTCACAGAAATCACTTTGAATCTTTTGTTGAAAATTGAGTTATCTGTTACAAAATTTTGTCCCTCTCCAGAAGCTGTCGAAAGCCAAAACTTTGGGGGGCATCTGTTAGGTGATAAATCTTAATTTTGGATTCGACAGAGAAAAGTCCTCATGTGTATAAATGTGAGGTTACCTTTCGACAAAACAAGACATGACAGAGAATGATGGAAGATCCCAGACATGATGGGACTTGTGATGAAAATGGCCAAGTTGCAATTTGACAGGACCAATGCTGACAGGAGAACATTATTTGACAAGAATGGCTAAAAACCAAGTTCTGTCGAATGAAGATCAGATTTGTCGAACAAAGATCACTTATGTCGAATAAAGAACAATGCTGTCAAATAAAGAACAGTGTTATTAACTACATTGCTAACCTTATTCTTATTCTTAATTTACTTTCTACATTATGCACACGTCTCCATATAATGGGGCAAAGGCAGGATCAATTGAGCAATTTAAGACTGAAAATTTGCAAAGGCAAAGGAATTTCTTAAAAGTGAGAAAATTAACCCTGTTGGATTAGAATAATCCAATGAATAAGTTACAAGTCCTGATGAATTTGAAGTAAACCTTGCTGAGTTGAAAAATGGTCGTCCTTATGTTTGTCAGGCTCTATAGCCTAGAAGAAATAAGGAGAAGATGAATTATGTTAATAGAAAAATATATTTGTTTGATGTTACAAAAGCCGACCAAAATTTTGATGTTTGTCGGATAGTCGTCGGCTTTTAAAGCCTGATGGAATTAAAGACCATTTAAATTTATTCAAGTGTTTTCTGGAAATTTTGATGTAGTTGTCGAGATTAAATATGGTTTAAGGATTAAATCTACAAACGGCAAATATTGAAAGCCATATATACTGACGATGTGTGAAGTCAACATTGGCAGGGAATAAATAAGGAAAATTTCTTCGTTCCGTCAAGATACTTGGCAATTACAAGTTATATTGTCGAGATAATCTTAAGTCAACATAAAACACAAATGTTGGTCGGGTAGGCTAAACCGATAGATACTACATATATTTCAAGGTTGCGTCTTCCCTAGAGCTTCACAAGAAGTTTATAGTGATTCTCTGTCACATAGAGTGGGCTGGTCGCCAGGCTCCAGAGATTGTATTTTGGTGGTAAGGGCCTTGACTTTACTTCTTAGTTCACAGAAATCACTTTGAATCTTTTGTTGAAAATTGAGTTATCTGTTACAAAATTTTGTCCATCTCCAGAAGCTGTCGAAAGCCAAAACTTTGGGGGGCATCTGTTAGGTGATAAATCTTAATTTTGGATTCGACAGAGAAAAGTCCTCATGTGTATAAATGTGAGGTTACCTTTCGACAAAACAGGACATGATAGAGAATGATGGAAGATCCCAGACATGATGGGACTTGTGATGAAAATGGCCAAGTTGCAATTTGACAGGACCAATGCTGACAGGAGAACATTATTTGACAAGAATGGCTAAAAACCAAGTTCTGTCGAATGAAGATCAGATTTGTCGAACAAAGATCACTTCTGTCGAATAAAGAACAGTGCTGTCGAATAAAGAACAGTGTTATTAACTACATTGCTAACCTTATTCTTATTCTTAATTTACTTTCTACATTATGCACACGTCTCCATATAATGGGGCAAAGGCAGGATCAATTGAGCAATTTAAGACTGAAAATTTGCAAAGACAAATGAATTTCTTAAAAGTGAGAAAATCAACCCTGTCGAATTAGAATAATCCAACGAATAAGTTACAAGTCCTGATGAATTTGAAGTAAACCTTACTGAGTTGAAAAATGGTCGTCCTTATGTTTGTCAGGCTCTATAGCCTACAAGAAATAAAGAGAATATGAATTATGTTAATAGAAAAATACATTTGTTTGATGTTACAAAAGCCGACCAAAATTTTGATGTTTGTCGGATAGTCGTTGGCTTTTAAAGCCTGATGGAATTAAAGACCATTTAAATTTATTCAAGTGTTTTCTGGAAATTTTGATGCAGTTGTCGAGATTAAATATGGTTTAAGGATTAAATTTACAAACGGCAAATATTGAAAGCCATATATACCGACGATGTGTGAAGTCAACATTGGTAGGGAATAAATAAGGAAAATTTCTTCGTTCTGTCAAGATACTTGGCAATTACAGGTTATATTGTCGAGATAATCTTAAGTCAACAGAAAACACAAATGTTAGTCGGGTAGGCTAAACCGACAGATGCTACATATATTTCAAGGTTGCGTCTTCCCTAGAGCTTCACAAGAAGTTTATAGTGATTCTCTGTCACATAGAGTGGGCTGGTCGCCAGGCTCCAGAGATTGTATTTTGGTGCTAAGGTCCTTGACTTTACTTCTTAGTTCACAGAAATCACTTTGAATCTTTTGTTGAAAATTGAGTTATCTGTTATAAAATTTTGTCCATCTCCAGAAGCTGTCGAAAGCCAAAACTTTGGGGGGCATCCAAACTCAATAAGAAATGGACTGTTATGTCAGAAATGTACTGTTATGTCAGAAATGTATTATTCTGTCAAAAATGTACTGTTCTGTCGGAAATGTATTGTTCTGTCAGAAATGTACTGCTAAGCAGGTTTCTTGTGATTAATCTAAGCCATTGATTATTTTTATGATTAAATCAATGGCTTGGATCACATGGTGTATGATACACCCTCCAAAGGAGGGTGTATATTAGAAATAGCCAAAACTTAAACATAATATTTCTTCCTATTTAAACAAAAAAAAAACTGTCAAAAAATTGATTTTACGCTACCAATACATGCTACTTGATTTTACCAGTTAGGAACTACTGCTATTTTTTTTCACTCTTTCTCATTTTTTAAAGTCTTCTCTGTATACCTACTGTCCTTTCATCTCCTTTTTGGTTTGAAAAATCGGATCTTCTCTCCCATTTGGTTTCAGAACTCAAAACTTCTACAAGTGGAACGTGTGAGAAGAAAATCAACAAACTTCTAAATTCGTCCTGTCAGACTTTCATACCACTCTTTCTCTCTACGTTCATCTCAATATTTTTGCTAAAGGTAATCATTTTCCCCTTTACTGCTTCAGATTGTCCTTATGTGATGGGAGTTTACACAGACTACGGGACATGGTTGTAGAAGAGTTGTTAATTGATTTTCTCTCATTGTTATTACTTTATTTTTCTTTGGTAGTTTTTCTTTCGTAAGAACAACTCTTTAGCCAACAAATGTTGCTGAGTGTAGGGGGCAATATCCAGTGTTAGTATTCTTTTTTCTCGTGTAGTGTACACTGTTTTTGAAATCTTACTTTCATGCTTCACTTAATTTGCTCTTCTGATACTACTTTCTTCTTTTTAAATTGTTTTCTTGCTGAAAAAAGTTTCAAAACTGATTGGGCCAACTCTCACCCATCTTTATATGCTATATTTGTCATAACTTATTTTCAATCTCAAGCATTTATGTTGCACACTGCAGCCTCACACACATTGATCAGTTGACTCCTACTTGAGGCCAAAATATTTGAAAATAAGGTACTAATTTTGTATATATAAATAGAAAACTTCTATTAGTAAGTCTTAGCACTACTCTCCCGTAGTCATACTCTTCCTAAATTTTAACCACCAATTTCTTATATCATGTCTTCTTTTATATAATCATATGGAGTATTCACATAGACACAAAAAAAAATAAATTGTGTTGTCCAGTTAAGATTTGTTGTTTTTTTGTAAATAAATTTTGTTTAACTGTCTCTCCTCATGACAACATCAAAACAAAACTGACATAAAAGGAACCATATGCCATATCACCAATATTGTAATATCAATTCCTGTCATTCATGCAGTATATAAAATAATATAAAAAAATACTTCTATTTATATCAAAGGAATTTAATATTTTTAAGCAATTACGTGAAAGAAATTTGGTATACACTTAATACTTCTTTACTCAAACACGCAACCTAGATGACTATTCATTTAAATCAACTATTGAATGCATATGCTATATGAGGGTTGTAAGGGTACTTTTTGATTTTTAAATACAACTCATCTGTCAATTTTAGTCTAGATATATATTTCTTGTGTCAAACATTTTCCAATAACGTCAACACATTTGACTTGGGTAGTTAATTGGTAGTATCAATGCCTTCTAAGAGTCATTGTTGTATTAACACAATCTTTTGGCTTGTGAATATGATCGTATTCAGAAACAGCAACTTTGTGTGTTTGGCGATTGTTGAGGTTGAAAACCAAGAATAAACGTCATGAATATTCAAAGAACCAACGACGCTAGGCAAGCTCGAGCAGAGAGAAAATTTCATGTTCATCGTAATCAGTGTAAAAGAAAAGCTCATCCATCTAAAGGCATGTATACTAACAGTGTTTTATAATCTTTTCATATATTACTATAACTCATATATGTAGCATTGATTTCACCTGGTATACTTAACAAAATGTACTCCACTGCTAACTCTTTGAACCACCTAGGTCTGCCCACGTGTGATGAAAATGAGGGAACTTTCAACTGATTTTCTATTTCACGTCCAACCCGAATTCGACAAAGTGAGTTGCTCCTTGAAATTGAAATTCCAATTCTGTACTTCAATATAGCCCATTTGTTTTCATATAGCTTGAAAGTAATGATAATGTATTGTCTTTCTGCAGTGAGACAATGGAATGTTCTACGTGAGACCAATGGAATTGAGGTTGAAATTGCTCCGCCATGTTCTTACTCAGGTTTCATGCTCAGTTGATTCAATTGTTTTATTACACAGTTGTACTTTAGATGGCCAATTGCAGTTTCAGTTTCATATTTCATGTTCTTAGTCTATTTGGAAATGTGGTATACGCTTATGTACTACATGTCAATATCATTGTTTTAAGTCACTCTTTTGATTTTTGGATGTAGATGTCACTTCCTTATTTAACGAGTATGCCAACAGTCAATCTATTGATAATAGCAATGATCAAACTAATGTTGTTTTAGAGCATGAGTTATATGCTGAAAGTGAAAATGAAGGTTGGTAAAGATATATCATACTTCATAAAGTAAAATATTTTTTAAAATTTATATTCCCTCACCATCTTACTTATCAATTTTCTTCCTCCATGTGTAGTTTTCTTGGATTTTGGTTATTGTAATCATTCTTGCATGCAATGCGGTGCTTTGGTTTGGTATGAAGAGCGGTCAGAGAAATCAATCCGGCTTGTGAACCCAGATTTTTCAATCTGTTGTATAAAAGAGAATGTGCAACTTCCACTACTAACTAGACCTCCTAATTTGTTATGGAATTTATTCATGAATGTGGACTCTCGAAGTCCTCATTTCATTGATAACATTCGTCTCTACAATAATATGTTTGCATTCACTTCAATTGGAGGAAAGATTGAGACTTCTTTGAATGATGGTCATGGTCCTCCGCAATTTATTCTTAGTGGCCAAAACTACCATCGGATAGGATGTTTGCTTCCTATCAGTGGACAAAAACCAAAGTTTGCTCAACTATACATTTACGATACACTCAATGAGTCATTCAATAGGATTCATCATTTCAGGTTTTTTCATGGAATTTATTATTATGTTTACGTCTTTCTTTAGGTTTCTTATTGTTAAATTCATAATTCATTATTGCTTTCTTCTTACTGATCATATTTTCTTTTTTTGTTTTACAATTATAACATTCTCTTACGTTCGCACTATAGTATTTGTTTCTTATTACTACTATTTTTCTTACAGTGGCAATAATTCTACTTCTACTATAGACCCTACTTTGGTTGATGACTTGATGGCTATGCTTGATGAACATAATGTACTGGCAAAATCTTTTAGAAGGGTTAGAGATTGTTTCCAATCAGATGAAACTCAACATTTCTCTCTTAGATTACTTAGACACCGCACTCCTGATGCTAGGATGTATAATTTACCAACAATCGATGAAGTTGCAGCTCTAATTGTTGGTGATTTTGATTCATCTGACGTTGGTAGAGACATCGTTTTACAAGGTCGGGATGGCCATCTAAAGCGAATTAGTGAAACACACCCTTCTTATTTGTCGCTTCAATACCCTTTGTTATTCCCATATGGTGATGATGGTTACAAAGAAGATATTCCCATTTCTGACTGTTTTCTACCTCTGGTGTAAGAAAAAGGACTAGAGTGTCATTGAGAGAATTTGTTGCATATAGACTTCATGAAAGGGAGGTAGAACAAGGCATTGTTTTGAGAAGCAAAAGACTATTCCAATAGTTTATAGTAGATTGTTATTCAATGATTGAGTCGCAAAGATTGTCATACATAAGGGCTAACTAACAAAATATCAGATCAGATTTTTTAAAAGGGTTGGAAGAAGCGGTTGATCGTGGTGACATTAATCCAGGTTCATCTAGGGTTCGAGTTATTTTGCCATCTTCTTTTACTGGTGGTCGTCGGTATATGTTCAATAATTGTCAAGATGCTATGGCAATTTCGAAGAGATTCGATTTTTCAGATTTGTTTATGACTGTTACATGCAATCCTAAATGGCCTGAAATTGCTCAATTCCTTAATACTCGAGGGATCTCAGCATCTAAACGTCCAGATATTGCATGTAGGGTATTTCGCATGAAATTAGATGCATTGATGAATGATTTCAAAAAAGGCTATTATTTTGGAAAGGTTGTTGCTGGTAAGACTTTCTTCCTGACTTACTTTTTATTACTTTTGTTATTCCAATTCTCTTTACATCAAGCGGACCAATAAATTTTTATCCTCTTATCAGGTACGTACACCATCGAATTCCAAAAAAGAGGCTTACCACATGCGCATATTTTGTTATGGTTGGATCAAGGTGATAGGTTGCACACCATTGAGTCAATTGATAAAGTTATATGTGCAGAGTTGCCGAATAAATACAAATATCAAAAGTTGTATGATGTTGTTACCACATTTATGATACATGGTCCTTGTGGTCGAGGTAATAGTTATTCACCTTGCATGAAGAACAACAAGTGCTCCAAATTTTATCCTAAGAAGTTTGTTCAAAAAACCTCTTTTGATGAAGATGGCTATCCAATATACAGACGAAGAGATCTGGGTGTAACAGTCATTAAAAAGGATGTTCACTTGGATAATAGGAATGTGGTGCCATACAACCCAAAGTTATTAATGAAGTATCAAGCACATATTAACTTGGAATTTTGCAACAAGTCAAACTCAATCAAGTATTTGTTTAAATATGTCAACAAAGGTCCTGATCGCGTTACAATGTCTATGTCCAGAGAATTGTCAGGTATGACTGAAAAAGAAGAAGTTGATGAAATTAAACAATATTATGATTGTCGCTATTTGTCTCCATGTGAGTCAATTTGGCAAATTTTCGCATTTGATATCCATCATAGGTGGCCCCCAGTCCAGAGGTTGACATTCCATTTACCAAACCAACAAAATATAATTTTCCATGATGATGATAGAATTGATGAAGTTGTGGATAAAAATAAGAGCAAGAAAACTATGTTCCTTGCATGGATGGAGGCTAATCGTATGTTTAATGAGGGGCAAGACTTGACTTATGGTGAGTTCCCTTCACGATTTGTTTATTGTGCTAATAGTCAACAGTGGCAATTAAGAAAAAAAGGTGCTTCAATCGGTAGGTTAAATTTTATACCTCCTGGACTTGGAGAGTTGTATTATTTGAGGCTATTGTTGAATTTTCAAAAAGGTTGTACAAGCTACGCCAGTATTAGAACTGTCGGCAACGTAACACATCATTCTTTTCAAGATGCATGTCATGCTCTTGGATTATTGGCTGATGATAAAGAATTTGTGGATGCAATAAAAGAAGCATCTGAGTTAGGGTCTGGTCACTATGTTTGTCGGCTTTTTGTTACTTTGTTGTTGTCAAACTCTATGACGAAGCCTTTGTTTGTGTGGGATCAGATATGGGAGTTGCTAGCAGATGGGATTGTTTATGAAAGGCGGAAACTTTTGAATCAACTAGGTATATAAATAATTTTTATGAGTTTTTTGATTCCATAAATTTACATTTCTCTTTACCATGTAGTTATTGCCTTTAAATGGATTATTTCATTTTTTAAATATCATGTTTTCTATTTGTTTTTTTTTTCACTGTGAATATCTATTGTTTTAATTTAAACAATTTTTGTTCTTAGATATCTCAATTACACATGAAGAGTTGAAGTCATTATGCTTATTTGAGATTGATAAATTGTTACGTGCAAATGGAATATCATTGAAGGATTTTAGTCCTCTGCCATATCCTACTTTATCTGATGAATATCAATTTGAAAACATTTTCTTGGTTAATGAATTATCTTACAACAAGGAAGAAATGATTGAAGAGCATAAGAAATTGTTTCCCCAATTAACTGATGAGCAATGTGTTGTTTATGATGAAGTTGTTGAGGCTATATGTAATGGAAATGGAGGATTTTATTTTGTTTACGGTCATGGTGGAACTGGTAAAACATTTGTTTGGAAAACACTCTCAAGTCGACTTCGTTCTGAAGGAAAAATTATTTTGAATGTTGCTTCAAGTGGCATAGCATCCCTTCTCTTACCTGGTGGTAGGATTGCTCACTCACGATTTGCTATTCCATTAGCTTTGACTGAAGATACTACATGCAATATTAACCAAGGAAGTTTGAAAGCTGAATTGTTGCGTCATACAAGTTTAATAATTTAGGATGAAGCTCCGATGGTTAATAGATGGACATTTGAAGCATTGGACAGAACTTTGCGTGATATCATGTGCTATTCAAATGTTAATGGTTTAAATCAACCTTTTGGTGGAAAAGTTGTTGTTTTGGGTGGAGACTTTCTTCAAATCTTGCTTGTTATTCCTAAAGCAACAAGGGCTGATATTGTCATGTCTGCTATCAATTCCTCTATATTATGGAAATTTTGCAAAGTGCTAAAGCTAACTAAAAACATGCGCTTACTCTCTGGCATTGACAGTCCAAATCTTGAACAAATTTATGAGTTTAGCAAATGGATTCTTGATATTGGTGATGGTAAAATTGGTGTTGACAACAATGGTGAGTTTGATATTGAAATTCCAGATGATCTTTTGCTTTTAAACTCTTCTGATCCTATTCCGACCATTGTTGAATCTACATATCCTAACTTGGTTGGACACTTGCATGATTTTAAATTTTTTGAAGACAGAGCTATACTCGCACCTACACTTGAGAATGTCGATAAGGTCAATTCGTATGTTCTTTCTTTGATACCTGGTGAAGAAAAGGAATATATTAGTTTTGACTCAATTTGTAAATCAGATGAAGATATAGGTTTTGATACTGAATGGTTAACCCCTGAATTCTTAAATGAGATTCAATGCTCTGGCATTCCTAATCATCGACTCATTTTGAAGAAGGGTGTTCCAGTTATGTTAATGCGTAATATTGATCAGGCTTCAGGTCTTTGTAATGGAACAAGGTTGATAGTTGTTGAGTTGGGCATTAATGTAATTGGTGCTAAGGTTGTCACTGGCAATAATATTGGAGATAAGGTGTACATCCCTCGAATGAATTTAATTCCTTCTGATCCTGGGATACCATTCAAATTTCAGCGCAGACAATTCCCATTATTTGTTTGTTTTGCCATGACCATTAATAAGAGTCAAGGCCAAACTCTTTCACATGTTGGTTTATATTTACCAAGGCCTGTTTTCTCACATGGTCAACTCTATGTGGCAATATCTCGTGTCAAGTCCAGGTGTGGCTTGAAAATTCTCATTTGCAATGATGAAGGTGAGCTTTGCCACATGACAAAGAATGTTGTCTTCAAAGAAGTTTTCCAAAAAATTTGTATTTGAGTTTACATTATCTCACTTTGTCAATTGGAGTTGTTTTATAATTCAATCATGTACGATAACTCCACATTACCGAAGTTCATATCCTTTTGTCTCATACTATGCTTAATATGCATATTCTACAAAATGTTATACAATTAGTTTTGTCAATTTTTAAATGCAATTTTCTCCATTATTGAGAAGTTATATTGAGAAGGATTCTTATTGCCTAGAATTATTATATATTTGGTTCTTCAAAAATACTATCCAATATTCCAATTATTCATGTAAGATCTAATTAACTTTGTTATTTACTGTTATAAGATATTCAAAGTCAGGTAAGGCCACTTTTCTCTATGATAACGGATTTGGATATAGGAATTTAACAGTTATCATGAAGAAATTTGAACATGACTTTCCACCTCCAGTTTATGGTGTTTGTTCACTATTGTCTCCATGTTTGATGTTGGTTTTCAAACATGGATTACATGTATGTTCTGTACATAGTTGGTATTTAAGATCTGCTGCTCTATTGGACTTGACGTTGGATATGCTATCTTACATTTGATTCATTATAACTAAACCATGCATCGGTCAAACAAACAAGCTTTTCAAAATTTTATACTACACTTCTTAAGTTTTCTCTCTCCCATATATGTTATAGATTTTGTACAATTATGTCATATATATTAGTTCATTGAAAGAGTGTTGTGTACATACACTACTTATTTTTGTCCAATGATTCTTCATTTATTTTTTAGCTTACTTAGTCAATATGATACTACTTTTAATTGTATAGTACTTTTTATTTGTGTTTCTCAGTTTCATATCTTTTTTTTCCCAAATCATAAGTTTTTGAGGTTTATGAGATAAAGTTAAAACTAATTTTTTGTGTTACACAACATTTAAATTTTATTGTGTTCATTACAAAAACAATCAGATCCAGATCCAACGAAAATGACAACGACCCGTGTGTTGCACGGGTTTCCTACTAGTTAACAGACCATACATGATAGGATAGAAAGCCACGGCAGCAATGGCATCGCAACCGTTGCCACTAACACGAACGCCACCTTCGCTACATTCATCATCATCATCATCTTCTTCTTATCTTCCCACCTTCCACCACCACCACCACCACCACACACACACCCTCTTTTGCAATGGAGCAGCATTCACAAGGCTATACCATCGCCGAACCTCACCTACTCTTTCCCTTGTTTCCTCTGTAGGAAAGGAAGACACTGACCTGCGTGTCTCCTCTCAGCAGGAACAGCAGCAGGACGATGAACCAACCCCTCAGGACCTTGAATACGTGGCCCAAATCAAAAGGGTATATCTAATTTTTTCTGAAAATTGACTTTTTTTGTTTTTTTTAATCACTTCTTAATTGCATTTCCATCCCCACTTGCAGGTTTTGGAGCTTCTCAGGAAAAACCGGGACATGCTGTTCGGTGAGGTACTTCAACCTTTTCATCTTTTTTTTTTTTTTTTAAATTTGATCTATTCATTAATGGTGTGTTTGTTGATGGTATTTCATGATAAGATGCTAATGCCCTTGTGGGAAAGAGGGGATAATATATGAAAAGAGAGACAATTGTGATAGTCAAGTATAAAAATCTGAAGTGAAAATCAGCATCCTTTGCCATCTATTAAAAAAAAAGGTGCTTGTTATTAGGTTGGGTAAGGTACTAAGGTTGTGATAATGCCATGATAATTAAATATCCATTCTTTAGCTTCATTTAAAAAAAAAACTATACAAAAGTAAAAGGCAGTAATTTGGAACACTTGAGTAAAAGAACTGAGATGAATAACTGTTCTGTATCGAAGTCAAGGGTAGGCATACCTGGCCTTGAGCATACTGGTTTTGAATGGTAGAGCCTCCCATTACTGCGGTGGAGTGAGAGGGGGATGGTGTACTTGGAAGGCACTTTGATCCTCAGGTTAGGGTTAGCTCTAGGAGGCAGTAGTGAGTGAAAGATGTGTACCTGAGGGTACTGAGCCCTTTATATAGTGTAAATGATGCTTAGCTAGAAAGTATCCTAGGAGAATCCAATTTCCTTGGACTTTGGGATTGAGAAGGGGATTTTATCTCTATTTTCTATTATGTAGGAATTTGGTCTTATCCCTTTTGTTATGGAGATTCCGTTGTTGTCAAGGGCGTTCTAGAAGGGATCTTGGCCGAGCTCGTGAGTCCCCACAATGGTGAGTCTAGGCCCGAAATCACAGTTCATAAGAATAACTGTAATTAGTTCTCTTAAATAGTGCCATAGATATTTTGTGTTGTGCAGTTTAACTATCATATGACCATTTCTCTCTTTAGAATTCCTATATGATAGTGGCGCAGAAATATGAAGTGTGTATGATTTTGTCTGGGTTAGAATGGTGTCAAAATATCCATTTAGATTGAAAAACAAACCTTCAGGTTTTATTTTTTACTCCTATTCTTGCTTACTCATCACTGCATCTCCCAATCAGTCCTTGTCCATAATGATCAGTGATTCTTTCTTTTTCCTATTTCCAGGTCAAATTAACCATAATGATTGAGGACCCTAGAGAAGTTGAGAGAAGAAAATTACTTGGCATTGAAGATCCTGATGCTCCGACTAGAGATGATCTGGTTGCTGCTTTGGAAGAAGTAAGTTTGTTCTTTTATAACGGTGATTATCAAAATCATGCTTTAAAGTGTAAAAGCATAAACACTTTCACTTATACCAAAAGCTTTAGAATTTTTTCAAAATAATGTTTGGGTTGAAAATTGGGTCATTTTTTAGTGTACAAGAGTTCGGCTTTTGATAACCTGTTCAGATCCAACCCAACTTGTTAAAATAACATTAAAAAAACCCTCAAATGATGTGTTTTGTCCATTTTTTTCCCTGTAGTGTTCGCGACCATGCTTTGCTCTTTGAAGAGACGATTGTTTTTGTGTGCCCTCACTCTTAACTCCTCAAGAACTGCACCACAGATTTTATTTCTTCTATCATCAATGCAAAAGTGACTTCCTTCTAGTTTCATTAACTTCTATTAATATCTTTTGGTAACTTCTAACTACCCTGGTATATGTTTCTAAAACCAAAAAGTTAAGAATGAGACGGTTATTAGCAATTTGTTGTCTCAAATGTTATATATCTTGTGTAATTGTGTTATGCCACCTTGACTTTTTGATACAATATAAGCTTGATAGCTGCTTACGGAAAAAATAAAGTTTGACTCTGAATTTATTAGGTGAACGAAGGAAAAATTCCAAAGAATAGAGTTGCTGTCCAGATGCTTGCTAAGGAATTGGCTTCATGGCCTAATATAAAGGTATGATTCAATTTGAGAATGTAATAATCTCTGGTTCAACATGCATAATGTCTTGAACATGTGTGAATTTGTTGATTGGTTTGTGTACTGTTTATATATTTTGGGATTTACTCTCTGGCAGCTTCCTTGTGTTGTTTAGTGGAGGCTTTATTTTCTCAATGACCTATGAAATGCATCAAACCAGTAATTGTATTTTAAGATTGGAATTGAGCTATAATTCTAGATATGGCCTCATAATCACTTTGCTACCTTCCCTGGATATCAGTTAATAGTTACCCTATTTGAGAGTCTTAGTTTAAATAGGAAAATTGTAGTCACTCTTTTCTTTTTTGTAATAGGATAACCATATAGCTATTTAAGTTTGTAGGTAGTCATGCAAATTCAGAGATGAAACTGGAGAATTCAGAAATGAGAATTGAGAACTGAGTGGAATTGATGAGCGTTTATGCTTGAAGGCTTGTCATAGTCCCAAACCTCAAGTATTTTTAAACCCTAAATTTTTCCTCTTTTCTTCGTTGCACCATCCTTGTCCTGGCCATAAAGTCTATTATTAACGTAGAATTCAATTCAGTCACCTTTTCATCTTCCAAACTTCAATCTTCTCACCAATGAATCAAGCTCTCAAATTAAATTCATTTTCCCTCAAACCTAAACCCTGAAATCTTTAACTTCAAATCCCTTAATTCTTCCACAAAGATTTACTACCGAATTAGATCATTTGCTGTTTGAAATGAGTTTAATTTTGATCCATTGTCAAAGTAAAAATTTTCACACTACCATCAAATCTTTTGTTGACACATTATTAAAATAGTTTTACTTTTCAAGTAGTTGTTGTCATAATCAAACTCATTTAATAATGTGTCAATATATGATTAGATGATAGTGTGAAAGATGTTTACACTGATTGTGGGTCAAAATTAAATCCTTAAAATATATAGGGAGAATCGGATAGAAGAACCTGGAAGAAACATTTATTATTTACAAAGACCATTGTGGTTATTATGTTCAAAACTTTGGTCTTTGAATCTTTTTTTCTTCTTTTTTTCTTTTTCTTTTTACAGTTTGACCATGACAAGATAGCCAATTATTTAACACAGTAGCTAAACTATTTGATTCAATCATTGAAAAATATTGGACCCATAGAACTTTTACTCTGAATGTAGTAAAATTAATCACCCACTCCCCAAATCTAATTCTCCCAGTAATATATTATATATTAGGAAGGGTGTTTAAAACATATGCTGCCTGTTAAGTGAAGTGTACTCAGGAATGCAGGCAACTTTGAACTTCTAACACCTTTTGTACAAAATTAGAATGGAAGCCTAAATCTAAGAGCTGGGATAAACATTGAGTTAATAACAACATGAAGATCTATCCTTTGATTTATCATTAATCTGAGAATGAAAGCAAGAAATTTTCTCCCTTTCCTAGTATATAAATTTGTCCCTATTCCCTGATGCTGAACCAAATTTGAGCCGTTGGACTGATGCCTTGTTAGATCTAGGCATTTATCTAATGGAAGACATTTATCAGGTGCCCTTGTCAAATAATCTGCAGCTCTACATTGTACATATGAATTCATTTCCTGTTTGACTTTTCTATGATTGCACTTACTCTGAGGATGGCATTTTCATCCTGTTTGACTCTTATTATCAGGAAAAAACTAAACTGACTGTACCTTCAAACAACTAGAACATGATCATTGATTCCAAAGTATCATTAAATGCTGTTGAAAGTTGCACACTAATAGACCCCCAAGCAGGATAATACAATTTTGAATGGAAAGAGTTGAATTTCTATTTATATGGCATTTATGATCTGAATAGGAAACACAAATTGTAGGATCCTCAAGGCCTTTCTTTTAGGATTTCTTTGATGATCTTGTTTTAAGGAACAGAAGCATAAGCGTAATTTCAGTTTACCATGGTGTGATTGGTGTGGTGGGATTTGAAGCACATATGAGCTATGCAACTGAGAAAGGAGCTATTGTTCTAGGGCTATGATACGAACCTTAGGAGAACCACACCACAAAAGCTGGCCATTGTAGTTGGAGAGCCCAAGGCCATATAAACCCCACACCGGAATCCCATACTTCCGATATGAGACTCAAATCCCATACCTTGCAATTGGATCCTAACATTCCACCACGCTCTGCAGCCCCGCGCCCACGCGGGCTGGCTGTACACTAGCCCTCTGACTAGTCCCGGGCGAACACTGCAATGCCGGCATCACCACCCGCGCCGCTCGTTTGCAGCTGAGAGACATGGTGGAAGGCTCTGATACCAATTGATACGAACCTTAGGAGAACCACACTACAAAAGCTAGTCATTGTAGTTGGAGAGGCCAAGGCCATATAAACCCTACACCGAAATCCCATACTTCCGATATGGGACTCAAGTCCCATGCCTTGCAATTGGATCCTAACAGGCTATGAGTAGTAATCCGAGAAGTTCTTCTACTAAAAAACTTGTCTGCTAGTGGAATGTTGGTTAAGGTTTTTGTAAAATTTGTCTTTAGATACTTCATACTTGAACATATAGCAGAGCAAATTTTACCAACTTAATCAAGGAAGAACTAAAAGAATGCTGGATTACAAAACCTTGACTGACAAGAATGTTAACATCAAGATCTCATACAAAACAAGTGGAAGCTGACAGTTAAACTGTCTTAGGGCAGCTAATTGATCATAGTCTGAGATTCTGAATTTTTATGACAGTTGCTCTTACGTAAAAAGATATTTGAGAATGTTACCGACTTTGTACTGCAATCTTGCCTCAAACAGCTGTAATGAAGTCCTACTAACTATAGAAGTTGTAAAACTTTAAGAACATTTCATTAATCAAAGCACTGCAATCGTTTGTAGAATGCTTGCGTATATAATATATAATATAAAACAATAAAATCCTAGTTTTTTATTAGAATCTAATATGTTCCTTTCTTAAAAAGACTTTTAAAAGGATAAAATAATGTTGAGCATGGATATACATAAAATTTTCTTTTAACTGAAAAAACATTATGGTTCTTGTTAACTGGGAGAAAAAAACCTTATCCAATGTGGGTACAAGTCATGTATTTATATAGGAAAAAATAATCAGAACACTATAGTACATAAGACCAAAATACCCTTAAGCACACTAAACACGTGCTTAATATCCTACTCTTAACACTTTCCCTCAAGTTGGATCATATATGTTAATTATGCCCAACTTGTTACAAAGATAGTTAATCCTACTCCCATTAACAGCCTTTGTGAGTGTTGAAGAATTATAGGATTAGGGTTTGGAAGGGAAGGAAAAAAGAGAAAATGGCTAACATTGAAACACTGAATATATTATTGATAAGATGACATGTGATACAATTTCATAACCTAGTACTTCTATTTATACTAATACTATAAGCCCAAGCCCATTAACACTAAGACTAATAACATAATATATTCTAACACTCCCCCTCAAGCTTAAGCTTACTAAACTTAAGCTTGTTACAAGTAGAAAACCAATAAAGGCATAAACTGAAAACAAAGAACATTACCAACATTTAAAATTCAACTGATCTCAACAAATAGCTAAAGAAACTAGTGCTCCCCTTGTATAACAAAGCCTTGGCAACGTACTTGGCAGATAACTCCTTGTTTCTCCTCGGCACACATCTCGAGCAAATGAGACTAGTTTTGGGGTCTTTGACCTTTCTCCTCAGTGGCCGCCTTGACCTCCAAACTGGTCTTCAAAACACTAAGTCGGGTATTATACCACCCAGTAACACAAATGAGGGTCCTTTACCAATGTTCAAAGTCTTCAATCTGCAAACCCAACAACCAAGAATAGGCTGAACAACAACCAATCAAACCATTGCCACCAACCAAACGCTGCCACACACCATCGACGTGAACTCCACAAGTGCTCCGCTTCGGCTACAGCCAAATGTGGCACCATTGGCCACCCAAATGCAGTCAACAATGACGAGCTAGCTTCGTTGTTCCTTCTCAAATGATGCTATCACCAAGAAGAAGAGAGACTCTACTCACATCCAAGGTGGCTTCATCTTGTTGATAGCCCTTTCCTCCTAGGATAGACCAACTACCTTAGGGCGGCTTCATCTAACAGGCATCCCTTTCCTTTAGTGTCTCTAGGGGGCGGCTCCACCTCATTGGCAACTCCTTGCCTCTCCCATAGGTGGCTACACCAAATTGGCAGCCCTTTTCTCCCAGCTTAAATATACCATGACTACAACCACATCAAGGAGATTGAATAAAGAAGAGAAGAGAAATTGGGAAATTCTTGCTCCCATACCTGTGACACCCTTGGTCACACCTTTTTGGCTGGCCAAAACCACAAGTTACTAGGATGACTCCTGCTCCCAAACCTACAACACCCATGGTCGCACCTTGCTGGCCTGCTATGATACACTTGATCGCCAGAAACACTGCCCATGGCACCCTTGGCCGCGCATAGAAGAAGA
The DNA here is from genome assembly GCA_029884595.1 of Ormosia semicastrata. Lineage (NCBI taxonomy): Eukaryota > Viridiplantae > Streptophyta > Magnoliopsida > Fabales > Fabaceae > Ormosia > Ormosia semicastrata. The sequence continues at coordinate 34,892,535 of JAQQTO010000062.1, forward strand.
AAGGAGGGAACCAGCCCACAAGAAAAGAGGGAACTAGCCCATGGCACCCTTGGCCGTGCATAGAAGAAGAGAGGAGGGAAGAATAGTCAACGGTAACAAAACACTGCACATCCACAAATCAAGAGCCATTCTCAAACAATCAATTCATGAAACAAGAAAATCAATCCTCACAACAAATGTTCACATAATTCCACCATCTCAGACAGCTCTTAGAAGAATCAACCCAACATCACTAAGCACATCAAAGATGCGAGAAAACACCAAATAACATCAACCCACTGCACACAACCTCAGAGACCACCCCACAACATGAGTTTCTTTGTCCCAGTCCATTAACCATCGCACCCCATTCTGTAGTCTGAGCTAGCACCAAAAGCCACAAAAAAATCAGCAAAATCATTGAAATCAGACAGGAAAACACCAGAACCAACCAATAGGAAGCCAACCTAGAAGAAAACACCAGAACCCAGGCAAAACCTCATAAACCGGACCTGAAAAAGCCACAAACGACAAGGAAAACCACCAAATCGGCCTGAAAATTGCACCAAACAGATCTGGGCTTCAAAGAAGTAGCTAAAATCGCACCAAAACCATACCAAACAGCATTGAAACCTACTCGCTAGAGCCTTCACCGGAGCTCTGTTCACCGGCAACCCCTTCTGGTTGTCGATTGGAACTATCCCTGTCGAAAAATCAGACACCTGCGAACTGTGCGTAACGTGCAAAACCCAACCTTGCCGGAAAACTGCTGGCGACCTAGCCTCCACCGGTCGTCCTCCCACCGTCAGTCAGACTAAACCTCGCTGGTGACCACCCCTAAGTCATCTGAAACTTGAAGCAGTAGCGGTGGGCTGCGCAAGCCTTGAGGTGTGAAACAAACATTGTACTATCCCTTTTTTTATTTTCCTATTTTCTTTTAAACAAAGCTAACAAGAGAGGAAATATGAGACAAAATGTAAAGGAGAGAATATACAACCGAGTTTCATGAACCCGAAACAACAGAAGGGAGAAACTCTCCTCAAGGTAGATGGTACCACTCTGATACCATATTGAAGAATTATAGGAATAGGGTTTGGGAGGAAGGAAAAGAGGGAAAACGGCTTACACTAAAACACTGAATATATTATTGATAAGATGAGATGTGATACAATTCCATAACTTAGTGCTCTTATTTATACTAATACTATAAGCCCAAGCCCATTAACACTAAGACTAATAACATAATATCTTCTAACAGTGAGGATGTTAGCTATTTGTTGCCCAGTTTTGACATGTCTTGTGGATATAAGTCATTGTTGAATCTTTTCCCGAATGAAGTGGCAATTAGCTTCTATGTATTTTGTTCTTTCATGGAATACCAAGTTTGAGGCAATGTGAAGGGAAGCCTGGTTGTCACACTATAGCTTCATAGGTGAGGACGCCTTGAACCCGATCTCATCAAGTGACTGATACACTCATAATAATTCACAAGAAGTTTGTGCCGTTGTTTGATATTCAGACTCTGCACTTGACCTTGCGACTATATTTTTTTTCTTGCTCTTCTAAGAGATCAAATTTCCTCCTAGGAACACATAGTAACTAGAAGTTAATTTTCGATCTACAGGACACTCGACCTAATCTGCATCAGGGTACCCTTCTAATCTGCAATGACCATAGTCTTTATAGAGAACTCCACGCCATGGGGCATCTTTTAGATACCTCAAGATATGCAACACTGCATCCCAGTGAGAATCTCAAGGGGATGACATAAATTGACTGACTACACTTACAGAGAATGAGATGTTTGGACGTGTCACAGTAAGGCAGTTTCAGTTTGCCAACTAGCTTCCTGTACCTCTCAGGATCTGATAGTAATTCTCCATCATCCGCAGTGAGCTTCATGTTTGGAATCATCGGGGTTTCACAAGGCCTAGTTCCCAACAGACCAACATCGGAAAGAAGATCAAGGACATTTTCTTTGAGAAAGAAAAATGCTTTTTCTGCTACTGCTTACTTAATTCCCAAAAAATACTTTAAGGGACTAGGTCCTTTGTCTGAAATTTGGTTTGAAGGAAACTCTTGAGTTCAGAAAGCCTAAAGGTGTCGATCCCAGTTATCACTATATCATCAACGTAGACAACCATGAGAATACAACCTCCCTCGGATTGCCTATAAAAGACAGATTGATCATAATTACTGCTTTTCAGGCCAAAGTCAAGAACCACTTCACTTAACCTACCAAACCAAGCTCGAAGAGATTGTTTCAATCCATATAGAGAGTGTATAAGTCGAAAACATGCCCAGACGCTCCCTGAGCAACAAAGCCAGGTGGTTGCTCCATATAGACTTCCTTTTATAAGTCCCCATGAAAAAAGGCATTTTTAACATCAAGTTGATGCAAGGGCCAATGATGATAAGTAGCCAAAGAGATAAATAGGCGAACTAAGACCAATTTAGCCATAGGGGAGAAGGTCTCAGAGTAATCAACACCATAAGTCTGAGCATAGCCCTTGGCAATCAGCCGAGCCTTGAGGCGAGCAACAGTCCTATCTGGGTTTACTTTAACAACGTACACCCATTTGCAACCAATGTCACGTTTACCAATAGGAAGAGGAATAAGGTCTCATGTTTGATTATGTACCAAAGCCAACATTTCCTCCTCCATGGCATGTCTCCACCCATCATGAGCCAGAGCCTCAGAAATAGTTCTAGGAAATGTGACAGCATCAAGAGAAGCTACAAAGGATTGGGAAGAAGGTGAAAGATGCGAGTAACGAATAAAGGAAGCAATAGGATGTTTAGTGACATAAGAATTTTTACCTTTTATGAGGGCAATGGGAAGGTCTAGAGTTAGATCTTGTGACAAAGATGTTAACGGATGAGGTAGCTCAGTGGAGGAGCCAGGTACATCCTTGAGTGCTTCATCTGAGGTGGGTGGAGCATAACAAGTATGACGAACATACACTTGTCGAATGGGTGGCTTAGGAGGAGGACAAGACAGTGTCGGAGCATCAGAAGTCGAAGATGAACTAGAGGAAGGGCCTTGAAGCTTTTATAAACAAGAATTTCCTCTTCTTCAATGGTAGGAGGACAGGTGGATTGTGGAAAGAACGAAGTAGACTCAAAGAAAGTCACATCAGTGGAAACAAGATAGCGGCCCAAGTCGGGACAAAAGGACCTATACCCTTTTTGATAACGGGAATAACCAGACATACTTAAGAGATCGGGGTTGTTGCTTAGATACTTGAGGCCAAACATCCTACACAAACATGTACATCCAAAAATACGAGGAGGAAGGGGAAACAAGGATTGAGATGGAATGAGAAGAGAATATGGAACTCGACCCTGTAAGACAGAAGATGGCATCCGATTAATCAAGAAACAAGTAGTAGAGACAGCATTAGCCCAAAACTCTTTAGGAACAAACATATGAAACAACAAGGCTCTAGCAACTTCCATGAGATGTTTATTTTTATGTTCAGCCACTCTGTTTTGTTGGGGTGTAACCACACAAGAAGATTGATGGATCATCCCATGTTGATGCATATAGGATTTAAACTCATGGGAAAAATATTCTTTTGCATTATCACTCCCCAAAATGCGAATAAGAGTACTAAACTGAGTTTTAATTTCAGAACAAGAGGCAGTAAATATCAAGAATAATTCTGAGCGGAATTTCATAAAATATAACAGTTGAATGGACAATATGATGAATGCTTAAGGAAAAACTCCTTAGCAGATGTATATTTATTTTAAAGTCAATCTACACTATAGCACCTACAGCACCTACTACACTACAGCACCTACAACTATTTTCAACTCCTAATTATATACAATCCCTGATTTATAGGGATACATAATCTCAACAACTTACATAATCTCAACAACTCCTAATTATATACAAACATAATCTCAACAACTCCTAATTATATACAATCCCTGATTTATAGGGATACATAATCTCAACACTCCCCCTCAAGCTGGAGCATATAAATCATATACACCAAGCTTGTTACAAATATACTGAATTCGAGGACACCGAAGAGACTTTGTGAAAATGTCAGCCAGTTGATCGCTTGAGTTAATAAATTCAGTAATAATTTCCTTGGAAAGCACCTTCTCTCGGACAAAGTGACAATCAATTTCTATATGCTTTGTTCTCTCATGAAAGACTGGATTTGATGCTATGTGTAAGGCAGCTTGATTATCACAGTATAACTTCATCTGTTCAATACGTCCAAACTTCAATTCTTGAAGCAATTGTTTCACCCAAATTAGCTCACAAGTAGCTGCTGCCATAGATAGATATTCAGCCTCTGCACTAGATCGAGCAACAACATTCTGCTTCTTACTCTTCCAAGACATCAAATTGCCACCAACAAAAACACAATACCCTGAAGCAGACCGCCGATCAATAGGTGAACTAGCCCAGTCTGAGTATCCTACAATTTGAGTGTTCCCTTTATCTTCATACAGCAACCCTTGTCCTGGAGCCTTCTTAATATACCTCAAAATTCGCACAACAACATCCCAATGATCATTATGTGGAGACTGCATAAATTGACTTACCACACTAACCGGAAAAGAAATATCAGGTCTGGTAATAGTGAGATAGTTCAGCTTCCCTACAAGCCTTCGGTATCTACCAAGGTCTGGATAAGGTTCTCCTTGATTTGGTAGTAGGTTGTTGTTAGGGTCCATAGGACTGTTAATAGGCTTACAATTCAGCATACCAGTTTCTTCCAATATATCTAAAGCATACTTCCTTTGTGAGACAGCAATACCACTCCTAGACTGAGCCACCTCAATACCAAGGAAGTATTTGAGTTTACCAAAGTCCTTAGTCTGAAAGTGACTACACAAATGTTCTTTCAACTGAGATATCTTCTCATTATCATTGCCGGTAATAACTATATTATCCACATAAACTACCAAATAAATACATCGGCCATGTTCAGAATATTGATAAAAGACCGAATGATCAGCTTCACTTCGGGTCATACCAAACTTCTGAACAACAGTACTGAACTTTTCGAACCATGCTCGTGGGGACTGTTGTAGCCCATAGAGAGATCGTCGTAACTTGCACACTAATCTTGACTCCCCCTGAGCAACAAAATCAGGTGGTTGCTCTATATAGATTTCTTCTTCAAGGTCACCATGAAGAAAAACATTTTTAATGTCCAACTGATATAATGGCCAACGACCGATGGCTGCCATGGCTAGAAATAGGTGAACAGAGGCAATTTTAACAACCGGAGAGAAGGTATTACTGTAGTCTAGACCATATATCTAAGTATAGCCCTTGGCAACAAGCCGGGCTTTAAGAAGATCAATGTTACCATCCGCCTCAACTTTGACAGCATACACCCATCTACAGCCAACAACAGTTTTCTCGGAAGGGAGAGGGACTAAGTCCCACGTACCACTGTGCTCAAGGGCAAGCATCTCATCAATCATAGCTTGCCTCCAACCTGGATGACCGAGTGCCTCACTGGTATTTTTAGGAATTGAAACAGAGAACAAAGAAGACACAAAAGCATAATATGATGGGAATAAATGATGAAAATTCAAGAAATTATAGATTAGGTGAGGATTTCGAGTAGATCGAGTACCTTTTCGAAGAGCAATAGGAAGATCAGTGACAGACTCAGAGAGGTCCGTAGCAAGTAGAGGCGTTGGAGTAGGACATGATTCACTAGGATGCACGACTATCTCAAGTGCAGGAGTGGTATCCCGTGGTCGACGTTTATAGGTAATGAAGGGACACTGAGGGGGGTCTGGGCAAGGCACCTTAGACAAAGTTGCTGGAGATTCTGGAGTATCGGTTGATGGTTCCTGCAAAGGAGACAAAGGTGGACCAAAATAAGGAGCAGGTAAAACCTCAGAGACCACATTTGGTTCAACTGAAGAGGTAAAATATAGTGTTTCTTCAAAAAAAGTAACATCAGCAGACATGTACCAATGATGAGTGACGGGAGAATAACAACGATATCCTTTTTGTAACCTAGAATACCCAAGAAAGACACATTTAATAGCACGAGCAGATAGCTTATCTTGACCAGGGGAAAGATCATGAACAAAACAAGTACATCCAAAGACACAGGGAGGAACATGATAAAAGGGGCCCTTGGGAAATAGGATGGAATAAGGAATCTGGTTTTGTAGGACAGATGATGGCATACGATTAATCAAATAATATGCAATTAAAACAGCATCACCCCAAAATTGTAAAGGCATACTGGCATACAATAACAAAGTTCGAGCAGTTTCAATAAGATGACGATTTTTTCTTTCTGCTACTCCATTTTGTTGGGGTGTATGAGGACATGTTGATTGATGTAAGATACCATGAGATGACATAAAAGATGAAAAAGCAGTTGAAAAGTATTCCTTTGCATTGTCACTTCTGAATATCTTAATTGTTTTGCCAAATTGAGTTTGAATTTCAGTACAGAAGGTTTTTAACTCAAAACGATCTTTTATTAAAAACAACCAAGTACAACGAGAGAAGTCATCAATGAAAGTAACAAAGTACCTAAAACTTGAAGAGGTAGACACATGACTGGACCCCACACATCAGAATGAATAAGAGAAAAAATAGAATCAGTTTGACTTTTGACCTGACTTAGAAAAGAAGCGCGAACATGCTTCCCAAATTGACATGACTCACAATTTAGAGACTTTAACTTTGTAAGATTAGGAACCATGTTCTGTAGTTTTGACAGACTGGGATGACCAAGGCGTTGGTGGAGGACTTGGAGACTCAATCGCAGCGCAAACCATTGATGGAGATGACTCAAGATAGTAAAGTCCATGTGCTTCATGCCCTACGCCAATCGTCTGTCCCGTACCACGGTCCTGGATAACAAAGGAATTAGAATCAAAGGTTACTGAACAGTTAAGAGAACGAGTAAGTTGACTAAGAGAAATTAAATTAAAAGGACATCCAGGCATGAACAAGACGGATTTTAAAGACAGTTTCTGTAGGTGAAATACAACCAATACCTTTGGCAGTGACCTTTGAGCCATTTGCCAAGGTGACAAAGTGTGGAAAATTAGGTGTAGAGAGAGAAGTAAAAAGGGATCGATTACTAGCTACATGATCGGAAGCACCCGAATCAATTATCCAAGGACTTGGAGTATTACCAATATGAGAAATACAAACTATAGGATTACCCGTATGAGCAACTGTGGTAGTAGAGGACTGGGTTTGCTTGGTTGCCTTTAACTGAAGATACTTCTAGAACTCGGTTTCAGAAAGTGTAATGGGCTGTTTTCCAGATAAAAATTCAGACTTTTTCTCCTCTTCATGACCCGAGTCAAATTGAGTGACATTGACAGTTTTATCTGGGAACCTATGAATAGAATAACATGTGTCCTGAGTATGACCTGTCCTCTTACAATAAGAGCATTGAAGATGACTTCCACGATCTCTTCGACCGCTTCTACCCCCACGTCCACCACGAGACCTTGAAGTGGTCACCATGGCTGACGCTTCGGTTATGTTTGAGCGGGAACCAGAGACTGATTTAGGGGAAGGAACTCTCAGAAGACGAGTGATCAAATTCTCTATTGTGGGAACTTCTTGGCCAGTTAAAATCTGGTCGCGGACATGCTCAAAATCTGGGTGCATGGCCCGTAAAACCAACACCACATATAGGTTATCCAGCTTATTTAACAAACTCTTATGATCATCATCCTGCAAAAACATTTTCAATTCCTTAACTGCAGCCTGTGCCTGAGTGACAAAGGCCATCATGTCATGATCATACTACTTAAGAGAGGCCAACTTTTGAGCGAAGTCATATAGGCGCTGTATATCATTAGCAAACACATTACGAGCCTTATTCCAGAAAGTAAAACAAGTTTTAAAAGTTCTGAAATTAGTCAAAATAGTTGGCTCCACAGATTGCCATAGTAAAGCACATAATTGATAATCAAATTTCTCCCACTGACTCTTATGTTCTGGGAAAATATTAGAGGCTGATTTCTCCAAATGAACAACAAGTCCCTGACCTAAAAACCAAAGTTCCACAGAAGCTGACCAAGCCAAATAATTCTTACCATTTAGCTTTTTCGACATGATTGTGGGTGACCCGAAAAAAGCATATGTAATAGGAACATTACCAGAAGAGCCTTTTGTACCAGAAGAGGACTGTGAATGACTTGGAGCAGGTATTTTAGATTCAGAAGTAGCGGAAGACATTTTACAAAGAACAGGAGTAAGAAACAGGGGTTGTTTCATGTAAACAGCAGGAGGTGTGACCGTGAGTACTCAACAAAAAAAAAAACACAACCTGCAAGTTGACTGGTGTCGCTGGAAAAATCGCTGTCGCCGGAAAAGTCACTGGAAAATTTTTCACCGAAGGGTAGTGGGCTCACCGGGCATTCCACTGCCACTTGTGTCTTCACTTGTTTAATAGTCTAGCCTTGATGGGGGCTATGACTCAGCCTTGACGATGGTTGTGACTTAGCCTTGACGGTGGCTGTGACTCAGCCTTGACGGTGGCTGTGATGGGTGATCAACGGTTTGACAGCCCCAAGATCAACCTGCTGTTGATACCAAGTTGAATGGAAAATATGATGAATGCTTAAGAAAAAACTCCTTAACAGATGTATATTTATATTAAAGTCAATCTACACTATAGCACCTACAGCACCTACTACACTACAGCACCTACAACACCTATTTTCAACTCCTAATTATATACAATCCCTGATTCATAGGGATACATAATCTCAACAACTTACATAATCTCAACAACTCCTAATTATATACAAACATAATCTCAACAACTCCTAATTATATACAATCCCTGATTTATAGGGACACATAATCTCAACAATAACCAAGCCATCCTTGAAAAATCATCCACAAATATAACAAAATACCAAAATCCAAACTTAGAAGTAATAGAACAAGGACTCCAAACATCAAAATGAACAAGTTCAAATAGGGATGCAGCCCGCTTATTGACACGTAAAGGAAAAAAACTCTTATGATGTTTAGCCAACTGACATGACTGACAATCTAAAACAGAAAAATGACTCAAACCATGACACAACTTTAAAGATTGTAAAGAAGGATGAACCAAACGATAATGAAGCTGAAGAGAATTGACCACACTTGAACAAACAACGGGTGTGGATATTAGATGTGGGCAGCACTTGAGGATGTACAGGCCATTCTATGCGCGACCCCTACCAATCACCCTCTTCGTCCCAAGTTATTGAAAGACACAAGAATTAGGAAAGAAATGAGCACTACACTTAAGAGGAAGATGGTGGTGCTGACCAAGATGCTTGGAATTGTTTATATTGAGCAAACTCTTTTGCTGTCATCATAATGGTCCTTACATAAACTTGATGTTAAGAATGCCTTTCTTCACGAGGATTTACAAGAGGAAGTCTATATGAAGCAATCACTTAGCTTTGTTGCTTAGTGGGAATCTGAGCATGTTTGTTGACTTAAACGCTCTCTATATGAATTGAAACAATCTCCTCGGACTTGGTTTGGTAGGTTGAGTGAAGTGGTTCTTGACGGAGGTAACATTAGAATTCTCGTCAGTCATTCTCACCAACTAGAAGAGATAAGCCAAAAAGAGCAACAAAGGAGGGAAGGAACCATTGAAGATGAGATCAGAACCCCAAAAACCACGTTATAACACCCAAAGAGCAAACTTGCACGTAAAAAATGGCCTTGCCGAAGAAGAGACCAGTCGCTATAGACGTCATCGGCTGAACCCACCTCGAGCGCCTGTCTTTGTTGGAAAACAGAATCGCCGGCCACCCAAACAACGAGGACCACACACGAACCACCAACATGCACCCAGGAACCTCCGATCTGAACAGAACTGATGACCTAGCACCTGCAGGTCGTCAACTATCTTGCCAGCTCAGTGCCGGATTGGTTTGTCACCGACGTCCACTTGCTGATCGCTTGAGAAGCTAGACTGCTACCCTATATTTCTAGGTTTTGAAGGAGTGTCTATTTTTTTCTTTTTTTTCTTTTTTTTAGAGAAAGAGGAAAAAGGAAAAAAATTGGGAAAAGTGGAGAGAAAAATTTAGATATCTCTTGATACCATGTTAATTGAGAGAAAAAACCTTACCCAATGTGGGTACATGTCATGTATTTATATAGGATAAAATAATCAGCAGTATAGTGTAGTACACTATAGTACATAAGACTAAAATACCCTTAAGCACACTAAACACGTGCTTAATACCCTATTCTTAGTAGTTCTGTTTATTTAATGAACAACAAAATTAAATTTCAAATGCATATCTATTTTCAGGTTTAATTAATCTATTTACCTTATTGTGAAACTTTCGTGATTTTGGTTAGAACCTTCATTTTGTTGTTTATTTTGGTCCTTGAAAGATATACACGAGTTGACTTCACATTGGTCCTCCATTTATACTGACATCAAAGTGGTCTTTTAATGTTAATTAATGTCATCAAATTGGTCTTTCATTGGGTGAAACTGATGGCATTAACTGCCTTTGAAAGATCAGTTTGACGTTGCTTATAAATAGAAGACAAATGTGATGTTGAGACTTTGAAAGAACAACATGGTCGTTTACTCTAACTTTTATTTTATTTTATTTTTTTGGTTTTAATCACTCTAATTAATGTAGTAGCAATTAAAATTTGTAAAAAAAATTTGGGCAAATTACACTGACCGCTCCTGAGGTTTAGCGAAATTAAACCCGTCACTCCCCTTGTTTGCACTCCTACATTGACCTCCCTTGAAACAGATGGACAGGGGAGGTAAGTGTAATGACAATATAAACCTCAAGGAGAGGTCAATGTAATGACAATATAAACCTCAAGGGAGGCTAGTATAATTTCTAAAATAAAAAGAGGTGTTGGGTGTAATTAGGCCAAACCTCAGGGGAGGTCAGTGTAATTTGCCCAAAAAATTTAATGTAGTAAAATGAACTAATAAACATGAACATAATCTTTCTTATGATATTCCAATATGGAAGTTCTTCATATTGGAAAAAGTATGTGGGATCCTTTCATAAATTTTTAGTATTGAGATATTTAAGTACACAAGAAATAATGAAATATTTGTGATATTTCTCTTATTCTCTTGTTCTCAATTAGTGTTTGATGGTAATGGACTTCTATTTGTGGTGACCAACAGATGAGAACAGCCGGTCTAACCTAAGAAAAAAAGTAGCATCATGTAACCCAAACTGAGTGGAAATGATAGGTTTTACTTTCTTCCAAAATTTAGTAAAGAATTGACGTATTGCTGCAACTTTATCTCTAACATCCAAAGTATAGGTGCATCTGTTCAAAACTGGGTTTTGAATATTACTTGAGAAGGTAAGAAATGGTGGACTCCTTCGTGGCGCAACCACACAACAACGAGTGAGGGGAGGGGTACTTACAAAAGACACTCTGACACTCAAGTCTGTAGGTGCGCAAGGAGGGTAGAGTGTGTATTGTGAATTAGGTCATACCTTTGTCCTCTTGTTGAGTACCTTTATATATGAGCATTTTAGGGTGTGAAATATCTAAGCATTTAGTGCGTATTGAATGCTGTCCCCCCGAATCATGGAAAACCGTTATTTCTTGTCATGATTCCCCTCTTTATGCGGGGCATGATGAGTAGGGCTGCACAACCCGACCCAATGACCCGAGAACCCGAACAACCCGATCCGACCCAATATAAAATATCCGGGTTGGTTCGGGTCATCGGGTCCGTTCGGGTAGAACCCGATCAACTCGACCATTTATTGGTTTGGGTAACGGGTTCAAAAAACCAACCCGATGACCCGACCTAACCACCCAACTACCTGATTGCAGCCAAAATTTTTCTCTTATCACACTTTCCTGATTTCCTCTCTTTGGTCCATTTCACTTCACTTCTCTAGTTCTCTGTCTTTACTCTATCACCTTCTCCTTCTTTCTTTCTCTCTCTCTCTCTAGGATATGGGTGTAGTGCAGATAGTGCTCTTCATCTTCAAGTCGTTGGGGATGACGGTAGCGGACGCTAGTGGAGATGACGATGGCAGCATAGATCTAGGGAGCAAGACGGCGGCGTAGTTCTGGGGAGCACGACGGTGGCGCAGGTTAGGGGAGACGACGACGACACCAATTGGGGGATCAAGAGTGCGACATAGATCTGGACAAGGATCTCGTCCTCCTCTGACGTGAAGGTTGGCTGCACAACGCAGGTGACCATGCATGTGACTCTGCGATGGTGACAACCCCACTGCAAACATTCCCTATTTATAAAGGGAGTAATACGCCCTGATTGGCTTCCAAGAGGCGAACCAACTACGCGTTCAAAGTCACATTTAATTGTTCCTTCCTTGTGATTGGCAGAATGAAATCTTGCTCGCACTGGAAAGGCTTACGGCTTTTGCCCTAATTCCTGTGAGGTGTGGAGCGGTTTCATCGATGTCTCTCCTCTGCTTCCTTAACTATCTTCCATGGTGCTTGCCATGCCTTGGGTGTGTAGGAGTGTTTTGGAGTCGTGGGATCGTGAAGCCTCTTCTTTATGTTGATCAAGAGGGAAGGGATGAGTGCATCTTGAGGAACCGTTGAGGTGGCCGTGGTTGGTGCTTGATCATCATCATCATCTTACCAGACTACCTTCTTGGCTTCCTTTAAGTGGGCTCTTTTGGACGAGCATAGTTTATAGGTCCTTCTTGTAAAGCTGATGATGTTTGGAATATGAATAATAAAAACTTGCTTTTTTGAATATTCACTCCATGTCTTGCTTGATTCTGGTAGTTCTTTATTTTGTTTTCATAACTCCGAGATGGGTCCCACGCCAGATCTCAGTATTTGTTTCTTTGATGAACGCTTGCTTTGCTTGACCGAGATGAGTCCAAAGCTCGATCTCAGAGGTCGGGTTCGTTTAGTCTGACGAACACTTATTTTGCCAGTCGAGATGAGTCTAAAGCTCGATCTCGATGGTTGGGTTCATGTAGTTTGACGAATACTCATTTTGCCAGTCGAGATGAGTTTGAAGCTCGATTTCGGTGGTTGGGTTTGTGTAGTTTGACGAACGCTCGTTTTGCCAGCCGAGATAAGTCCAAAGCTCGATTTCGGTGGTTGGGTTCATGTAGTGCATGTGACACAGAAGCCTCTTGGTGTGAGGTCCACAATCCCGGGCTACAGTCAATTACTCTTAACCTCTGTAAACTATGGTGGGTTTATGGGTTAAGGCGAGGCCGTAAGGGTACGGGTGAAAACCCTTGAATGCGTTACTTAACCTCGGAGGGCGTTCAAGTGGATTCCCCTGTGTGGCCGTCTTATAAAAATACGCTTAACCTTTGTAAACCTGGTCGGTTTATGGGTTAAGGTTAGGCTCAAATGGGTACGGGTTAAAACCCTTTGAATGCACTGCTTGACCCCAAAGGGTGATCAAGTGGATTCCCCAGTTTGGCCTTTTGTAAGGATGTTGGAATAGCTTATCCTTTTTGGACCTTGTATTCCTCGAATCTCGCCAAGGTGCGATAACCTTATGGGTTACGTAAGGCCGAAGTGCTTTGGGACTTGAGATCTTGGCTGAGGTACTAGCTATGGATAGTGATGAACTGAAGTACTCGTGGACTGAAGGTCGTGACCAAGGTATTGACTTTCGGATAAAACAACAGTTGTGAAAAAACTGATTCAGTGATATCCAGAGATGTTTATTACATGGTCCCAAAGTGATATCCTGATACAGTGCTCAACTATAGTATTTTCTTAGATTGTTTGCGTTCCAAAAGTTCTTGATTTCCTTGCCCGAGAGGGTTTCTAGGGCGTAAGCTCGTGTTAGTTTTGGACGTGATTCTGCATGGTCCTTCCCAGTTAGGAGCTAGCTTCCCATCTCTTGTATTTTTTTCTCTGATGTCCACCTTGCATAGCACGAGGTCGCCAAGGTTAAACTGGCGTGGAATCACTTTGGAGTTGTATCGCGCAATGATCCTCTACTTGAGGGCTGTCTCTTGGACATGGGCAATATGGTGTTACTCTTAAAGCAAATCAAGCTCTTGGTGGATGAGGTCTAGGTTGGTTTCCTCATAGAGGTTTTGCTTCCTCTAGCTTGGCTCTCTTATTTCCATCAGGATCATGGTCTCACAACTGTAGGTCAATTTGAAGGGGGTTTCTCCTATAGAGGAGTGTAGCGTGGTCTGATACGCCCATAGGACATGGTCTGGTTATTCCACTCAGTTTCCTTTAGCATCATCAAGTCTCTTTTTTATTCCCCTAAGTATAACTCGGTTGGTGATTTCAACTTGCCCGTTGGTTTTTGGATGCTCTACTGAGGTAAAATGTTGTTTGATTTTGAGCTCGGCCAAGAGACTCTTGAATTTCTGATTGGTGAACTAAGTTTCGTTGTCTATGACAATTGATTCTAGGATTCCAAATTTGGTGATAATGTTCTTGTAAGTGAACTTTTGGATTCACATAGAGGTGATTGTGGCCAACGGTTTTGCCTCAATCCACTTGGTGAAATAATCAATGGCCACTACAAAATATTTGACCTACCCTGGTGCTTGGTGAAAGGGGCCTAGAATGTCCATTTCCCATTGGTAGAATGGTTAGGGGACGAACATTGTTAACAATTCTTTGGGTGGAGCTGTATAGACATCTGCGTGGCACTGACATTGGTCGCATTTTTGCACATGGTCTTTGCTATCAGCTTCCTTGGTGGGTCAATAGTATCCAACCCTCAATGCCTTTTGTGCTAAAGACTTGTCCTTGAGATGGTGCCCTGAGCTTCCTTTGTGAATTTCGGCCAGGACATATTCTGCCTTGCCAAGACACTTGCGGAGGGTGTAACGCCCTAATATTGATATCTTGTTATATCTAACTTACACAAGGATAAACAGTACTAGTAGTGTCACCTACTACGTACTAATATAATAATATATCCATAATCATCAAAGTAGTCATTATAGAGAGCCTTGAGGGATGCGGAAAAACATACATACCTACATATATATACAACACTAGCCTTAGAAAGCATATTGTAATACATAACTCTTTTTACATTACAAAACAAATATAAATAAATAAAAGCTTTGTACTAGAAGCAATAAAAACTAAAACTACTCTAGTCTTTCAGCTTCTTTTTCTTCTTTCCCTTAGTAGGGCCTTGACCTGGATTTGTCATGGAATAACAAACGGGGTGAGAATTAACAATTCTCAGTACAAGTATCCCACAACTAATCATACATAACATATTAAACATAATCTTAACACATGCTAAGTCAGATATGTTTAAATACTCTATAAGGTTTAACCTTAGTAACTAAAGAAACCAAGTTAACTTGCATACGTACATACATACTTAGCTTATTTAAGAACCAAGCTGTTTTACTAGGAACTTTGGCTTCTTGTATTATCGTATAGTAGGGAGGGAATGCTGCATCCTCACACTACTTGTAACCCTGGCACTCTGAGAAACTAGGGCTAAATCTTTGTTCAAAGAACCTTTTGGACTTTCCCATTTATCTCCTTTGACTAAATGATTGTGCACATCATGCGAGGTTATCCATTCTAGTATAGCATCGAAAAATCTGCTATTCTCTAGGGCAAGGTTCTATTAGTCTTGGTTGCACTAAGGTTCATACATTTCATATACATACTAAATGGTTATTCCCTTCATGAAATACTTCTAGTAGTATCTTAACACACTAAAAAACATGTATAAGGAATCCTAACAAGTAGGAAACTCAAATTCTTCAAGATAAAAATCATGGTACTCATTGCCTAAGCGCCCACTTTTTCAGCGCTTAGGCATTACGTGATAGAAACTATACTCTGTTTTATCTGTCGTTGAGCGCCCAAACTCTGAGCGCTTAATCGCTCAGCTCCCGAGCCCTCTGGACTAGCGCGCTTAGGCGCTTACTTTTTGAACGCTTAATTGCTGGCTTCCAGAACCAAAAATATGAGCTCTCTAGCCTTGGGCGCTTAAGCGGCCAAAAACTAGGTGCTTAGGCGCTAGGCACCTAAAACTTCTGTTACTATTCTATTGGTTTCCAAACCAATTTTTAAACTTCTAAATTCAGGTTCTAAGTGGTTTTCAACCCTAAATATGGTCCCTAAGCATGTTAAAATCCTCATGCTCACAATCAACTCATCTAGCATGGAATCATGAATAAGAAACAAGGGCCTACATGCCCATTTCTGAACTTGTGACCTAAGTATTCAAATAAGTTTTTCCAAGGTTCTAGTCAACAACCATGCATAGATTAAGCTAAAACAGACCATACTCAACCATTGAAGACAACAACCAAGCAAGAAAACATCATAATCTTCTCAAGACCCATTTTTCATTCCAACGTGCATACCTCAAATAGCAAAGATGGAGATGGGAAAAGAGACACACATGAACACAAACACCCCTACCTCTAGTATCAAGGATGAACTCAAGCTTGAGCTTTGCCTTTAGCCTTCCTCTTCCTTTCCTCTTCTTTCTTCTTACTCTTCTTTTCTTTCCTTTCTTTTTCTTCATTTTCTGCTGCTGTTTCTACTTCCACGAGAAAGAGAGAGAAATGAAGTGTGATAGGAGTTAAAAACCAAGAAAAGTCAAGAAAGTTGACTACTAGAAGAGCCGTGGAAACTTAGATATTTTGCTAGAACTTTTTATCTGTTAAGAACGCTTAGATTTTACCAAATCAAGTTTCGTAACTTCCCTAAGGATTAGAATAAATCCTAAGATTCATCTTGATCCTAATTTCATCATTTACATAAGTTTCCATATCTGTGACTCATCAATCTGGTATATAAATACTCAATCAGTGTACTTAAAAATACTAAACTGACAATGCTTATCCTCAAAATTTAACTGCATCATACTTAGTTCATTTGTGATCTAGAAATAAATTCTCCATATTTATTTCCTTTAACTTAGCCTTTAATACTAATATCTGAGTCATTATAAGTTACTTTTCACCGTTAGTGTTACAGCAAAGTGCTTAAACTAACTCATTTTGTCACAAAATTAAACAGACATGTCAAGTAAGTATTATGATGCCTCTATAATCATATACAAGACTAACATGTCAAAGAGGATGTTATAGGGGGGGGAGAGAAACCATGACGATACAACTGGTTGTCATAAATAGTGTGCTAGGCTTCTTTTTGTACTATCTTCTGGGCTTCTTTCTAATCCTCAGGTAGAGAGCCACTGCGGAGGTAGGCTAATAAGGGTGTCATCCAAGTTTCCCCATCTTCTAGTAGGAGGACCTCGTTGTCCGTGATACTAAGAGAGGGTAAGGTGTCCTGGATCACTGACTTGTTATTGTTGGGGCCGTTGGTACTGGCGAGTTTTGATAGGATGTCGACCCTAGAGTTTTGTTCTCTTGGGATGTGCTCCACCTTAACACTATCAAAACTCTCCATTAGCTTTTTTACCTTGGCTAAGTACTTCTGTAATAAGGGTTCCTTAACCTTATATTCCCCTCGAATTGGAGAGGTCGCCAGCTGGAAGTCACTGCATAGAAATATGTCTGTAGCTCCCATTTCCTTTACCATATCAATGTCTGCTATACATGTCTCGTATTTTGCTTGGTTGTTTGAGGTAGGAAACTCGAACCTTAACTAATGTTCCAACATGAGGCTGACTTCGTTTTCCAACATGACCCCGACACCACTCCCTTTGGGATTCGAGGATCCATCAATATAGATGGTTCAGGAATGCGCTCTAGGATAGCCAAAGTTTGGTATGAGCTCGACCAAAAAGTCAAATAGTACCTGGCCTTGGCTCGTAAGCAATTCTGAACTCGGAGAGTTCTACTAACCAGACAATCATTCTCCTCGCGAGATCTGGTTTGTGTAGTACTTGCTTGATGGGTTGGTCTATTCTCACTACTACAGGGTGACATTGAAAGTATTGTCTCAGTCTTCTTGTAGTGATTACCAACGCTAGAGTTAGCTTTTCAATTTTTTGGTAATGGATCTCGGGGCCTTGCAGGACTTTATTGATGAAGTAAACTGGCCTTTGACCCTCATTTGTCTCTCTTATCAAAACTGAGTTGATTGCCTTGTTGCTGACAGAGAGGTAGGTGTAGAGTGTCTCGCTAGGGTTTGGTCTCGTCAGGATAGGTGGTGTAGACAGCATCCTCTTCAACCCTTGAAAGGTAGCTTTGCACTTCGAGGTCCACTCAAAGTTCTTCCTCTTCTTTAAAGTTTTAAAGAGGGGGAGAGATTTTTGAGTGGCCATGGCTAAGAAACGTTTGAGGGTTGCGATCCGTCCTATGAGCTGTTGCACTTCCTTAATAGATTGGGAATTGCAAATGTTGAGCACGACTTAACATTTCTTCGGGTTGGCCTCAATACCTCGGTTTGTCAGCAGAAAACCTAGAAATTTGCCAGCCTGTACCCCAAAGGCGCACTTCTCTGGATTTAGTCGCATGTTGTGTTTTCGAACCTCAGCGAATACCTCCTCCAGGTCTTTATTGTGGTCACTGGTGTCAGCCGTCTTGACTATCATATTATCAATGTATACTTCTAGCATTTTGCCAATTTGTCCCTCAAAGACCTTGTTCATAATATGCTGGTAAGTTGCCCCTGCATCTGAGTCCAAACGGCATGACCCGGTAGCAGTAACTTCCCATTTTAGTTATGAAGGTAGTCTTGTCTTCATCTTCTGGGTTCATGGGGATCTGGTTGTATCCAGAATAGACATCTATAAAGGAAAGTAGCCTAAAGCTGGATGAGTTATCCACCAGCTTGTCAATGTTAGGAAGCGGGTAGTGGTCCTTTGGACACGCTTTGTTGAAATCGGTGTAATCGACACACATACGCCACTTCCACTGGCTTTCTTGACCAAAACCACATTAGAGAGCCATGTGGTGTAAGAGACCTCTCTGATGAACCCGGCGTCTAGGAGCTCCTTTACCTGTTTTTGGATTACCTCTTGCCTTTCAGGTTCGACCTTCCTTTTATGTTTGGCCACCAGTTTTGCATCCTTTTCAATAGAAAGTTGGTGGCAGATAAAGTTTGGGTCTAGACCAGGCATGTCAACAGAAGTCCAGGCAAACAGATCCTTGTTTTTCAGTAGGATCTCGGTCAGCTGAGATCTCTCTCCCTGACTTAACTATTCTCCAATCTTGGTTACCTAGTTTGGCTTGGAACTAAGTTGAAGGGACTGGAGCTCTCCGTTAGGTTGTGGATGCGTACCGTGGATTTCCTCGTGCACGTCCAACTCGGTCAAGAGGACGTTGGCTGTGCCCGTAGTGACTGGAGTCGAATCGTTGCATCGGTCTGCAGTTCGGGGTCATTTGGCAATTTTCAGGCTCTCGTTGTAGCACTTCCTTGCATGACTTGATCTCCTTTAATTGTCACAACTGCCCTGGTGGTCCAGAAATTTCATGGCCTGGTGGGGTGTGGAAATCACGGCCCCAAAGGCGTTGAGCAGCCCAGGATAACATTGTAGGCAAAGGGGCAATCAACTACCAAGAACTTGACCTTGACAGTTTTAAAGTGGGGGTCTTTCCCCAAAGTAAGGTGAGTCTCAATATACCCAACCGGGGTGATCTTATCCCCTGTTAACCCGATCAGCTCGTCGGTGTGCGGGATAAGCTCTTCCTTTGATAGGCCTAACTTGTTGAATAAGTCTAGGAACATTATGTCTGCTGAGCTTCCTTGATCCACGAACATTCTACGGACCTCGGTGTTTGTAATTATCCCGATAATGACCACGGGGTTATTGTGATCCGAGGCGGTGTTTCCATAATCTTCATCAGAAAAAGAGATCGGTGGAGACTTTTTTGTCCCTCTTCCTGTCTTAGATTTTGTGAGGGATGCCACGCTCATCACAAGTTAGGTTAGGGCCCTCTTCCTGGCATTTCCTGACTCGTCGTCGCCCGCGAAGCCCCTCGAAATGGTGTTTACTGTTCATGTTACTTCAGTGTGGCAACAGTCATCTACCTAAATCTTGCCCTCCATCTGATCTCCAAGGTGTTGCGTCGCTAATAACTACTGTCCAGCATCCCTAAAAGGTGCTCTCAAATGGCTCAAATGTTGCCTCATTAGAACTCGCGAAGGAGGAGGGGGTTTCTCTTTGGTGGAGGAAGCCTTCAGCTTGTCTTGCCTAGGTTTTGGATGGGCTACAACTGATTTCAGATATGGTTCGTGAGCAGCAAGGGCAGATGCCAGGTGGCAATTTGCAGAAGGTGGGTTGCGCAGCGGAAGCGCGATTCTGGTTGGTTGAGGTTTGTCTCCTCGTGTTCACCACGATGATGGCTGTGATTGAAGTGTTGATGGTGGTGTTGGGAGTAGAAATTTATCGTTTTCCACAGATGGCGCCAATGTTCAGATCTGGGTTTTGAGGATTACTTGAGAAGGTAAGAAATGGTGGACTCTTCCGTGGCATAGCAGCACAACAACGAGTGAGGGGGGGTACCCACAAAAGGCACTCCGACGCTCAAGTTAGCAGGTGTGCAAGGAGGGTAGAGTGTGTAATGTGAATTAGGTCATATCTTTGTCCTCTTGCTAAGGACCTATATATATGAGCATTTTAGGGTGTGAAATATCTGAGCATTTAGTGCGTATTAAATGTTGTCCCCCCAAATCATCGAAAATTGTTATTCCTTGTCATGATTCCCTTCTTTATGCGGGGCATGATGAGGGTTGATTTTTGTTGAGGGGATTACACCTTGCATATAGGTTGTTTCACACGCACAGTATCGTTAGGGTGCCAACCTGGCTGGTCGAATCGCTCCAGATCTATGGACCTATAAGCCGGTCTAGAACAACATCTATAGCTCTATGTCCAAGAAAGCATAGGGTTTTCTAGTAGGACTGAAATGAACTGAAAAAAATATTTAATGTATCTGAAAAATTGTAATACATTGTTTGTTTAGGAATTTTTGTCCTGTCTTTTGTTTGTGTCTTTTATGTCTATCATGACTCTATTAGTTTTATCTTTTTTTTTTCGGGTACATAACTCTTAGTGTTATCTATATTCGTAGAGTTGAGTGATTGCCTGTGTCATTCACTGCCGTTCCTTTTTAGTCTTGAACTACAAATTCCTCTTGAAAATGAAATGGAAGTACACAAATTAACGTGTTAATATCCATTTCAATGTTAATTACTACCTGCTGGCTATTCTGCTCACTTCTCTTTAATATCTTAATATGTTGACTCAGATTATTTTTCTGATGGAAATAAAAGAGAGGTCTTACACTATGTAATTGTAAGTTAAAACTTCATAGTTTGTCCCAAACTAATTGTTTATTACCTTTCATTTTTTCCTCTGATATAATGTATTAGTACGATCGTATAAAGGTTTTTGCTGATTATGAAGATGTTTTTCTTTCAGAATGTTTAATTAATTGGTGCTATTTATTATTATTATTATTTAAAAAATGGACAGGCTGAAGCACCAAAGAAAAAGCCCAGCAAATCTCTCTATGCAAAAGCCACGGACACTGGAATCGATCCTCAAATGGCTGCAAAGAAACTGAACGTTGATTGGGATTCAGCTGCTGAAATTGAAGATACGGATGTTGACGACGATACTGAAGTGCCTCCAGCGGTGGTCAGTTCTTAACCTACCTCAGATAATTTGTGATTCTTTTGTTTTGCTTGTGTTGTTTGGTTTTCCAGCATGACTATTGTTATTTTAATTATGATTCTGTAAATATAATTCAAGGAATATTTGGTGCAACCATAAACTTATATAAAATCTCTAAATTATTTGTAGTGCGTGCCTCCTACAAATTTTTTAAAATAGATACAAGCTATTGCTTGACTTTTTGACTACATATTAGTTAGTCTATTTATTTTTTTGAAAATTAAATATTTGACCTAAAAATCAAATTCTTATTTTTAGGATAAGGCATTACATTTAGGGCTATGAATTTTTAAAAATTTGTTGAAGCAGAATAAGGAGTTCTTACTATTATTCTTTAGATAAGTTCTTTTTATTTATTTATTTATTTATTTATTTTAATTATTTTATTTTTTATTTTTGGTCAATCCTTTGAGCGTTCCACTGAGGAAGTCATTTCTTCTGCAGGGCTATGGAGCACTATACTTGGTAACGGCTTTCCCTGTTATTATAGGTATTTCAGTAGTTTTGATTTTGTTTTACAATTCCCTCCAGTAGGAACTGGCATTCCACTCAAATTCAGTGTATAATAATAATATTACATTATATGAAAATGAGTTAGTATATCACAATGTTCACCTAACATCATCAAAACGTTGTTAGTCGAACTGCGTTACAAAATTCACCTTTTCGAGGAAAGCTGCTCATGAAAGAAAAGCCCATGTTTATCGCCATTGATAGTTTATTTCCTACCTTGTAAGTGTATGTTCACAATAAATATTCGTTGTGGTTGGCCCTAGATTCTTTTGTATGCTTCCACTTAAGGCATTTTTTTTCGGTTTCTGGTTAATGCCAGCACGTTCGAAGTTTAACTAGTGATTTATTCTGCTGTCTGACACTTGTTTTATCATGTCGTGCATACGATAAATATAAATAAAAAAAGGGGCAATTGACCATTATCATCATTATTTTCAACTCCATACTTATTCTTTATGAGAAGTCAGCATTTTCTTATGGGAAAAATATATAATTAATCTATTTTAGAGAGAGAACATGGTCATCACGACTAAATTGTGGATGGACACGTTGCCATGCTGCAAACAGCACACTGTCTAGATTGTATGTGTGTGTGTGTGTTTTATGTTTTCCCACTCTCTATAAGTGGCTCAGTCAGTTACGTTCTCGCATTCTACAAGTCCGTGGCATTGTCAAGTCCAGTTTCTGATACAGAAATCCCTCTTATCAAAAGCTTGGCCTCCAAAAAGTAGATAAAACAAAGAAAGATGAAGCAGGCATTGCAAACATAGCTGAAGGTGATTTCCCTGTAACAATGATGGACGAACCCAAAATCTCAATCAAGGAGAGCTCGCAAAAAGAAAAGCAGATTGTGGTGGATCCACTTTCACTGAAAGAATCTTCTATTAAACAGGGATTCTTTGAGACTGCTCTGCCAACTGTTGGTACAACTTTGACTGCCAGTGATTTGCACCCTACACCGCTACATCCTCCAAAGCCAAAATTCCTGAGCCTTAGTCTTCCAAATTCAGCCAACTCATCACCCCGGTTGACTTCAACTCTGTTGAAGAAGAAATCCAAAGGTGAAAGTCTAGAATCACCACATCAAGCGAGTAACTTGACTAGCTAGCATCAGCAACTGCTACAAGAAATCCACTTAAAGAGGAGCAAGTCATGTGGTGAAGGAAGAGCAAGTGCACCCTCGGATGAATTTGATCTCTGGTTGACCATACCAAGTGCAGTGGAACATGATAACAATAGGCATCATGGCAGCTTCTCCAAAATTGAAGCTATCAAAGAAAGTCCTGAGAGTGGCAAAGACCTGGAAACACCTGCAGATGAGGGATTTAAATGCAGTGCTCTTTGCCTGTATCTGCCAGGCTTTGGTAAAGCAAAGCCAGTTAAAGCAAGAAAGGAAGGATCAGTAATGGAAGTTGTAATATCTAGGACGGTTTCTTTGGAAAAGTTTGAATGTGGTTCTTGGGCTTCTTCAGCACTATTCCATGAGATTGAAGGAGGAGATCCCACGAACTCCTCCTACTTTGATCTGCCAATGGAATTGATCAAATGCAGTGCCAATGATGTACATGCACCCGTTACATCAGCTTTTGTCTTTGAGAAGGACCGTAAAGGGATTCTCAAGAATGGTTCCACCAGAGTAAGTGCTAGAAAATCAGATACATCACCTCGCCATGTTCGGTTTTCTACGTCAACTTCTACATCCTACCCTGCCTCTCCAGCATCCTGCATTAGTCCTCGCTTAAGAAAAGCCAGAGAGGATTTTAACGCCTTCTTAGAAGCACAAAGTGCTTGAGAATCATGAAATCACTCCTATGGAAGGTGGAGTAAAAAGAAATACTCCAACACTTTATTTGTAGTCGGTCCTGCCACTGTCAACACAATCGTTTTGCATGAGCTACATGTTAACTGATTAATTTATATGGGAAAAGTGGAAGGTGCTTTTTGCTAGTGATACAAATGATTGCACAAAATCTTCTCACCATGCACAAAATATATTCAACTATGTAATTTGAGGTAACAAATGTTTTACTTGATATTCACTCACATTTGGGCTACATAAGCAAGTTATGTTGTTTTTAACAATGGTCTGTCACAACCGAAAGCAAATAAAGTATATGGTTGAAAGCATAAGGTCTAACATAATAACGCCCATTTACAGGTTTGCCAAATGATAAGGCCCCAAACAAATTGCAACTGACACATAATTTTGATTTATAACATAACTGAATTGTTGACACCGACGATGCAATAGTCACATAACACACTCCTAAAAGGTGTTTTTATGTTGTAGTCCAAAAGGAAAAAAAAAAAAACACTGATTCACTAGCGTTGAATTGCCATATGCATCTCGTCAGCAAAGCGTAAACAAAAAGAAAACCCTATACATGTGTCTTACTCACCTCCTTTCTTGCTCATGTAGAGACTACGTTGCAATGGTTGCTGAAAAATTAAGATGACATCAACGAATTATGTGAAAATAGTTCTTCATGAGTGTTTTTTTAAAGGAAAATGATCATCTTACCGTGTACAGTCCACACACCTGTTTTAACACTATAGGGCACGTCAGATAAAATTTGAGATTTGGCTTGCCTTTTTTTTTGTTTCCCTCTCCCTCTCATTTCCCATCTCCCTCTCATTTCTCCCTCTCGTTACCCCCTCTCCCTCTAATTTCTCTATCTTTCACTTCTGCCATTTCTCCGTCACCCACATCCGTCCGTCTGCACACAAAGCTCCCACCGCTGCCTCTGTAGCATTAGTGTCGCTACCATCTGTCGCTTCATCAAGGTACTTGCAACATTAAAATTGTAATAAAGAATGCCAATAAAAATCTGTCGCACTATTTAATGCTTATCATGGAGACAAGCTAAATTCCCCATGCATTTCAAACAGGAAAATGAAGATTTGGCTCTTGTTCTCTTGGTGAACATCTCAAAACTTCCTCTTCAACACCAGGAAATTTGAGAAGAATCATTGTTAAGGTTTCAACCTTTCCGAATCTTTCCATTGTTTGTTATATATCATATACCTGTTGAATAGATGTTTTGCATTATGTTTAGTTTTGGTAGACTTTGGCTACTCTATCCGTCCCTTGCTCAGTGACTTCATCATTTCGTTTTTTCATTTATCTATAATATATTCTGGCAAAAATTATGCAGTGATTACATGTTCCTTTTCTCTGATGCTTATATGTACATGTAGCTCACCTTTTACATGTCCTTTTTATGTCTTCTTGTTCTAACTGTGTCCCCTAGTGGTTGCCTTTGCTTTTTGATTATACTGCCCATATTGCCATGTTCATAGTTAAACCATTCAGATTTTTTTCCCTTTTTTTTTGTCATTGTTAAAACATTTTGATAAGTGCTGGCAAAAATATTTTGGAACCTTGTATCTTAGACATAATGGTTATTTGAAGAACAAACAAGAGAAAGAAGCAAATATGCATATAGGATTGATTCTAGGAAGAGAATATTATCCATCAAAATTGGCTCTTGTATGTGAATTTCACTCATGAACATATTTAGAGCTTTGCTTATGTTCATATCATGTTTTTTGCTTTTGTTTTTACTAGTCTATAAAATTGGTCCCTTGAAAGACATGACAGACAATGGTGGCCTTCAAAAATACTATAGATGTGTGTCTAAACTAAACAATAATGTTGAAAGTGGAAGCATGCTACTTAAATAAGTGGTGACACAATGCCCCAAGCAGAGGTGCTTGCTTACAAAAAGTTTTCTGTAAAGCTGTTACCCCCCACACACACAACTAGAGATGCTTAGAGAGCTAGAAGTATTGGCTTTAGTTGTAATTCCTTATAAACTATTGCTTGTTGGTTACTTGTGTTTGTTGATTCTATCGCTTATCATGCCACTTTTTTTACACTATTTTGACTTCTTGGTTAACGAGGTATAAATTTTTAGTTAATGACGTGTATTGGATGGTTAACGGCTTAACCATCGACCACGAATTTACCCAGTAACCAACATATACATATTATTAACCACAAATTTCTACCTCGTTAACTAAGAGTAAAAAATGTTGTAAAACAATAGTCACATTTTGTCCTTTTTTTTAATCCAAGCCTCGACACTTCCACTCATTTCTCTTTACTATAACTCTAACTCATACATAAATGTAAGAGCATGCCTTATAGTCACTATGTCTGCTGAACATTGATAGCTAAAATGCATTCCACTTGCTAAATTTTTGGATGGTAACATGAGTTTTGCATGTGCAGGTTAATGGAATTAGAAATAAGTGCTTCTATAGAGGATGAAAATACTATCAATGATGGTGGAGTGTTAGATAATGCTGGTGGCGGTGCTGAATGCATTGAAGAAGCAAATGAAGCTGAGTTAACTATGAGTGATAGCCTCAATGAGCAATCTGAACCTTGTGAGCCTGCAGCAGGCATTATATTTCCTTCGGTGGTTGTCGTTAAGTTATTCTATCGATAGTATGCTATTGCAAAGGGATTCGATTTCATCACTAGAAATTCAAGAAAAGGAAATGATGGAGAGTTAAAATACTTCATTCTAGCATGTTCACGAGGAGGGAATTGTGTGTCAATAGTACCAAATGATTTGAATACATATCCAACAATCATGAATAACTGTCAAGCGAAGATAACTGTCAGTTTGAACAAAAATGGACTTTGGTACATAAAGAAAGTTGTACTTGACCACTCTCATGATCTTAGTCCAGTGAAGGCAAGGATGTTCCATGAAAACAGAAACATCAGCATGCACGTGAAGAGAAGAATACAGATCAACAATGAAGCAGGCATCAGGCTGAACAAGACCTTCTGTTCTCTTGTTCATGATATAGGAGGGTATGATAATATGCCATTTGTTGAACGAGACGTAAGAAACTATGTTGGGAAGGAAAGACGTGCGATTGGGAAGGAGGGTGATGGCAAGGCTCTAAGGAGTTATTTTTCATGGATGCAACAACAGAATAGTAATTTCTTCTATTCTATAGATTTGGATGATGACTTTCATGTGAAGAACGTTTTTTGGGCTGATGCAAGAAGTAGAGCAGCATACGAATCGTTTGGAGATGTTGTGACATTTGACACAACCTATTTGACAAATAGGTATGACATGCCATTTGCTCCATTCGTTGGTGTGAATCATCATGGGCAATCAATTTTGCTAGGATGTGGTTTACTATCTACCGAAGACACTGATTCGTTTGTGTGGCTGTTCGAATCTTGGCTTAATTATATGTCAGGAAAGGCTCCAAACGGTATTATCACTGATCAATGCAAAGCCATGAAAAATGCAATCCAGATAGTGTTTCCTACTACTCTCCATCGATGGTGCTTATGGCATATCATGAAAAAAATCTCAAAGAAGTTGAAAGGTTATGGTGAATATAACAGTATGAAGGATGCTATGAAAAATGCAGTTTATGATTCCTTGACAGAGGTTGAATTTGAAGGAAAATGGGTTACTTTCGTCCAACAATATGGCC
This sequence comes from Ormosia semicastrata, assembly GCA_029884595.1. Classification (NCBI taxonomy): domain Eukaryota; kingdom Viridiplantae; phylum Streptophyta; class Magnoliopsida; order Fabales; family Fabaceae; genus Ormosia; species Ormosia semicastrata. The sequence goes on from JAQQTO010000062.1 coordinate 34,920,038, forward strand.
TACAAGACAATGAATGGTTGAGTGGGTTGTACAATGAGCGGTATAAATAGGTCCCAATCTTTTTGAAGAAAGATTTTTGGGCTGGAATGTCAACAACTCAGAGGAGCGAGAGCATTAACGCATTTTTTGATAGGTATATAAACTCAACGACTCTGCAGCAATTTGTGAGGCAGTATGATAATGCTCTCCATGATAAGGCAGAAAAGGAATATGAGGCAGATTGTCGATCATTTAACAGCATTATTGCACGCGGGTCGAACTCGATGATTGAGAGACAATTCCAAGGTGAGTACACTCATGCGAAGTTTAACGAGGTTCAAGCTGAATTTAGGGGTAAAATGAATTGTTCTATTTGTATTAAGTGTGTTGTGGATAAAATTTGTACTTATGATGTGTTAGAGGAGATGGTAGTAGTTGGAAGTTCGAAGGAAAGAACAGTTGAGGTGGTATTTAATCACGCCAATCATGATGTTAGATGCAAATGCTTGTTGTTTGAGTTTAAAGGTATTGTGTGTAGACATTCCCTTGTCATGCTTGCGCAAGAAATGGTGAAAGAAGTGCCTTCGAAATATATTTTGCCAAGATGGAGCAAAAATATAAGAAGGAAACATGCATACATCAAAAGCAGTTATGATGTGAAAGAGTTGTAACCTCAAATGCAAAGATTTGATAATTTGTTGAAAGAGTTTTACGAGGTTGCCGAAGTTACTGCGGAGTGTGACGATGCTAGTGATTTTTTTCTCCAAACGTTGCGTGCATGTAAAGGCAAGGTGTAGCCGATTGCTACATCGAACCAATAATGTCACATGTCATAAAGGTCAAGACAAAACAGGCAATGTGATTACCACTAGCAGCAGTCAAACGAAGGAGTCATCAAGTGAGATTTATAGTCCATTACGTGTAGCACGTAAAGGCCACCCTCGATCAAATAGGAAAGTATCAAAAGTTGACCAAATTGTGAAAAAAAAAAGGAAGATAACACATCAAAATCCACACATGTTCACAATCCATGTGATTGCATTTGGATATGTTTTGTTTGTGTATGGAACAACTGTGTACTGTTACCTCTTTTGGGAAGAACGCATATATTTTGAAATGTGTTGTTAACTTATGTCTGTTGGTTTTTGTAGGAGTGTATCGAGGGAAGCATGAGTCAGATCAATGGAAACAAGTTACATGTATGCTCATTTGTGGAAAGATTGACTCCTGGAGAATGAGGTGATGACTGTACTGTGGTGTGTGTATGCACAAAAATTAAATTTAAATTATAATTAGTGTTGAAGTGATTGTTATGTTTCGGGGTAGTATTGATGAAGTCATTCTTATGTGTAAACTTTTATAAGAATTTATAATTTAACTTTGGTTATATTCTTCTTTTACAGTCAACAGCTGTTGACTTGGACACAAATGTTGATGTTTATAAAGATAGTTGATGGACTTCGAAGCTGGTAGAAAGTTTAGCACAAAGTTCTCTATCATTACTTGAAGATTTTGAACATGATGTCACTAGTGGGCAAAAGGCATGAGAAACATATGCTAAATTTTAGGTTCTATACTTGATTGTAGTTGACTTATTTAAATGTTTTTTTCAGGATGCTAGTAGTGAGATTCCATACATGAATTTTGCCAGGATTAGTCATTCCAAGCAATTTCAAGAAACATGGGCCGAGGAACACTGACGTTGTACTTAACTCATTCAATTAATTATAATTTTTACCATTTTATTGGGGTTAATGTTTAGGTTGAAAGACTAAGGCAATTAACTTTGGTGTTGCAGGTTTATAGGGCAACTGTTGATTTACCTGTAATGGGTTCAACGATTAGTGCTAGCAGAAATTGCATATTTTTTGCCAACTTTTGATGAGAAATGTGGTGGTGGCAAAGGGTGAACTGTGATGACATAACATATATTAGATCTTTTTTATATGTATACAACATTTATTTTGTTGTAAGTAAAGCAACCTACCTAGGTATTTTTTTGGAATAGGTTATTTGTGTAGTTTAGTGAATGACATAGTACTTATAAAGTGTACATAATTATATAAGGTTATGTAAATAGTCAAGTATAATTATTTTTTTGGTATAGGTTTATAAGGTATCCAATGAAATTTGTATATGTATGAAGCACAATTATATCTTATAGTACATGTAATGTGAATGTATTTGTTTAGTTATTTTTATTTGATCAGTAATGCCATTTTTTAAGGCAAAATCAATTTTTCAAAAATTCAAAGGAAAATACTGTTATATCTCATTTTCTCTGTTCCTACGCTTCTGAAAAAGGTTAGTTAATGAAGAACAAAAAAGTGACTAATAACATGTAGAAGTTGGTTAACAGGGTAAAAGTTGGAAGTGTGTTAATGCGCCAACAAGTGTACGAGTTCGTATAAGTAATATAGAAGTATATATTGTTCCCACAAGGGTTGAGATTAGCACAAGTCTCTTCACTAATTTCACTACTTAATCATACTCAAAATTGGATAGAGTTTTGTTCAAACAGGAAAAGTAAATTGAATGAAAACAAATTTAAAGAAATAAATTCGCAACAATGAATAGGATAGGAAAATCGAAGAGATAAAGAAAACTACAAGAGGAAAAGAGAACACGTAAGTCATTCTTCATGATCTGGAGACGTTCCCCTCTTTCTTGGTGGTTGAGCAGTCTCTTTCACGCTTCCGAATGTTGATTCGTGCTTTATTTTTTTTTTTTTATGTTCCTGACGGCTCTCCCTTTCAATTTGGTCAGAATTAATGTATTTATACTCTGGTATGGGCGCTTAAGCGCTTTGTCTGCAGCACCTAGACGCTTATCATCTAGAGTGCAATTTTCTGCTATAAATTGGAGCGCCTAGGCGCTTACTATGAAGCGCTTGGGCGCCTAATGTACAGAGAATTCCTCTTGCTGTGCTCTAGGGCGCATAGGTGCTACGTATAAAGCGCCTGGGCACCCAATGCACAAATATGCAGCCCTTCAGCCTTCACCCTATTAACCAACTTCTGTTAGTCATTACCACTTTTTTGTTCATCATTAACTAACTTTTTCACAAGCGTAGAAATAAAGTTAGTTATTGAAGAATAAAAAAGTGGTTAATGCCCTATACAAGTTGGTTAATGGGCATGCACAAATGGGTAACCCTTATTTGCTTTATTCACCTTGTTAACCAACTTGCATAGGGCATTAACCAAGTTTTTGTTCTTTATTAACTAACTTTTTTCACAAGCATAGAAACAAAGTTGGTTAATGAAGAACAAAAAAGTGGTTAATTCCCTTTGGTACATAGTTAATGGGCATACACAAATAGGCAACCCTTATTTGCTCTATTTACCTTGTTAACCAACTTGTATAGGGCATGAACCACGTTTTTGTTCTTCATTAACCAACCTTTTTCATAAGCGTAGAAACAATGTTGGTTAATGAAGAACATAAAAGTGGTTAATTCCATACATTATGTGGTTAATGGGCATGCTGCTGCTTCCTTTCCCACTGAGTTTCTATCGCCCAGTGGCCAGTTGGCCGCCCGGTGACCGGGGCGATGCTACTGCCTCCTTTCTCACTCTGAGTTTCCATCACCTAGAGGCCAATTGGCTGCCCGGTGACCTGCTTCTTTTGCAGGTCCTTTTCCCTTGCACAAATAGGCAACCCTTATTTGCTCTATTTACCTTGTTAACCAACTCGCATAGGGTATTAACCACGTTTTTGTTCTTCATTAACCAACTTTTTTCACAAGCATAGAAACAAAGTTGGTTAATAAAGAACAAAAATGTGGTTAATGCCCTATACACGTTGGTTAATGGCCATGCACAAATAGGCAACTCTTTTGCACTCTTTACCTTGTTAACCAACTTTCATTGAGCATTAACCACGTTTTTGTTTTTCATTAACCAACTTTATTCACAAGCATAGAAACAAAATTGGTTAATGAAGAACAAAAATATGGTTAATGCCCTCTACAAGTTAGTTAATGGGCATGCATAAATAGGCAACCATTTTGCTCTCTTTACCTTGTTAACCAACTTGTATAGAACATTAACCACGTTTTTGTTCTTCATTTACCAACGTTTTTCACAAGCATAGAAACAAAGTTGGTTAATGAAGAACAAAAATGTGGTTAATGCCCTCTACAAGTTAGTTAATGGGCATGCACAAATAGAACCATTTTGCTCTCTTTACCTTGTTAACCAACTTTCATAGAGCATTAACCATGTTTTTGTTTTTCATTAACCAACTTTGTTCACAAGCATAGAAACAAAGTTGGTTAATGAAGAACAAAAATTTGCTTAATGCCCTCAACAAGTTGGTTAATGGGCATGTAAGTTGGCTAATGTCCTATGCAAGTTGGTTAATGGCTATGCACAGATAGGCAGCCCTTCCGGCCTTTACCCTGTTAACCACCTTTTGTAGGTCATTGGTTATACTTTTTTGTTCTTCATTAACCTACTTTTTTCAACAGTATGCACAAATATTACCGAGTTCTATTTATTGGGAATCTAACTTTCAATTACGATGATGACATTCAACCACATGAACAAGGAGATTTTTCAGTTTCATTTTTCATTGTTACATGAAATCACAAATCCAATAGTAGTGTAAAAACTAAATTCAACATTGTCAAGTTAACGGCAAACTTCTCAAATGAGCCACCTCCACTCAAAAATATCAAACATTCTACACACAAATATATGGGATTAGCTAATAATTACATTACACAGTTCACATCCTAATATCTATTAACCATCAGTCAACCAGTTACATCTGTGTGTTCTTCCTCTTCCTTAGCTGATATACATATGGAGTTCGAGTGGATGCACTTTCCACATGCTTCCTCGGTTGGAGTTTTGCTCGCGTGGCAATGTTCGATGGTGGTTTATCAGTGGTAACAGCCTCAACATTAGCTTCAGCCTGGACATTATTTCGATCTGTGTAACAAACTGACCTTATGTTACATGTTACACACACACACACACACACACGATATGATATATATATATATATATATATATATATATATATATATATATATATATATATATATATATATATATATATATATATATATAAGGCAATTGGCAATTGAGGCAGTACAAAAAAGGTTTGCATAATTACCTTCATCATTCTCTTGAGGCAGGTTTACTAATCATTCACTTGAAAATGAATGTTGATTTTTAAAAATTCCCACAAAATAGAGATATGGTACATGAATGCCTAAAAATTTTTCCAGAATTGTATTTGTATCATCTAAAATTACTTACTTCCCTATTCTACTATACAATATACAATAATTTAATTATTTTTAAATCTTTCATGCAATTCTAATGTTAATCAAACATTCCTCACCGTCATTCCGAGTAGCAGTATGACTGCGAAGACGTGGGCTTTCTACTGTCAAGGGTGATGCATGACCAGACCTTTGCTGAGAACTGGCTTCATACCCTTCACTGTCACTATAGAAAGGCATCACAAATGCATCACTTTGTCAATGTATGTTTCCAGGATGATGCATGGTAGCAGCTGAAGTTGAAGGCATTGCCACCGCTGGATGCTGAAGCACAATTTGTTTCAACATACTCAGTTCTTGCTCTAGAAAGGTAATCCTCTCCTCAAACTGCTTATTCTCTACCACCACCCGACAAAGTTCACTAGTATGGTCCTCCATATCAAAAGACCTTGCTCGATCATGCCCAATCTGGGGTTGTGCCTCGTCCAATGCTTCCTTGACTATTGCAGCCATATCCTCGATTATCTGCTAATGCACAAAATATACTAGATGCACAAATATCAAATGTTGATGGAATACTAGCATACAAATTTTTTTTCTTACCAAACATGTTATAGGAAGACTAATTCAACCATGCTTACCAAATTGTGTCGAAATGCCTGATCAATCTTGTCCTTACTGCTGCCCACGTTTTGCCAATTCAAATATCATGGAAAAGGAAACATATGGGGGTTCCTGTCTGTTTGCCTCATGGACAGGTGGTCCAAAGCCCCAATCTAGATCAAGCAATTGTCAAACTTAAGTACATAGTTTTACTAGGAAGGTTAATATGCTTATAAAATTCATGCATACGAAAAAAATCACTACAACTTGAGGATGGAAAGAGTATATACCTGAAGGATAGCTGCACATCCTGTTATATGTCTTTGGCTTGAATTCTCACCCATTTTCACAACAGACGCCGCTACGCTTAAACTATCAACCAAGAAATCGTATACTGCTAAACCCCAGCAGTAATTACCAAGAACATCCAAGTCATCTAACATTTTAATTATGCCGCTATACACATATCTCCCTGTTCTTGGAAAATAGAACACGCCAAATGTAAGGAGTATGTACAGCCTACAAAAGTCATCCACCTGATGGTCACCTCGATAAGCATGAAGCAGTTGGATAATTCTATCAACGATGACAATTGCACCCCCAAACATATTCAATGTTTGACATTCGCCTCCATCGTCAGCTTGGACACGTTCACCTCCGATGCGTAGTCCAACCACAAAACATACATCGATGGGATTAAAACCAACCACTCGACTTCTAACCCTGAACCCCCTACTTTGGTCGTCCCATCGGCAAGCTAATTCCCACAGTAGTATGCCAGAGATTTGTAAATTTTGTGGCATATTTACAAGCGCTTTGAATGGAGTGGCCTCGATTCGGGTTCTTTGCGCAGAAGTCAAATTATTGTTAATATCAACCAACACATTGGGTACGCAGGCATGCCTCAAACGTAACTGAAAAGTGTAACTGTAACACCCCTCGATTTAATAACCAATGCACAATCGTCATTATGTCACGGTCACTAAATGTCGGCGTGCTAACTTTGTCAAACAACAAATTTACCATAAAATTTTAAACATTTCTTATATGAGGAAAATAAGAGCCACGAATGAGTAGTTACATATACAACCAGTTAAATTATGAATTATAATATGTACTCAATTTACAACATTTAAGTCTGGATAATTATCTTGAAGCATACATATACTCAAAATACACTTTATATAGGTAATGCAAAATGAAATATAAACTACCCATAATATATCTATGACTAAGGAGTTGGGCACTCCATCGTATCCCGAATGCGTGAGGCAATTCCGGGTTCACCGGTGTAGTGAGAAATACAAGATAAGGTCTTCCATCGCAGTCCTCTTCATCGTCAAAGTCAGATCCCCAGCATGTCACACACGCCATCTTGGTCATTGAAGTCTTGGTATCACCAGTGAAATAATTCGAACCAAAACCCAAAAGAAGCTCCCTTCGCGCCAGCGTCACCGGTTACAATGGGTCAAGCCAATAAAGTCCAAGGGAAAAAACCAACCTCGTTCCCACTTACAGTCTTTAACCAAAGATTTACATAGAATAAAGAAGTACAAGAAAGAGGTAAGACATCCTACCATCATTACCAATTATAGCATCAAGAAAACAAACGGCGCAAAGCGCCCACATAGCATTTATGACAACAATCATGGAGATAAGCATTTAGTAGCAGTTATGATCATCCAAACAGTTCCAAGCAGTCACATATATATATATACAGATATATTAAAATGCAACAGTTCCAATTATAATAACATTGTATGCCAGATAATTCATGGACTCACTATGTACATGTGCCCTCAATAATCAAAATCCTACTCCATGGAGCTAGACACAAAACACTTGGAGAGAATGATCAGGGAGACATGCCAGTATCTCGTCAGCCATAAAAACAAGTGCTTTCCATATAATATAATCAGTCATTTTGCGCAACAGGGCTTTATACAGCGGCATTCTCACAAGATCTTGATATAGGACTGTGGCCAGTTAGGATCGTCGGTGCGTTTGCATCGGTCTTGTCCCACGGTTAGGGGCTACCATCCGCCCCTTGTGAGACTCCGCACCCCGACGCCCTCAAGGTCGTCTAAGGACCCCACGTAAACCCGCACTAAGGTGTTATTCAACTCCTAGGCAACTCGGCCTTAACAAAGTCCAACGGACATCCTCTTTCTCTTTTTATGCCATGCATGACTCTATCATGCTTCTCATGACAACTCGGTCAATCATGCCTCAAATGCATGTCATATGATTTATCCACAATGCATACAGACTCTATGCATAATCATGTATGATCATTATTACATACTATTCCATCATGCGTCCACAATTTGCCCAAGTAAGAATTAACCCAATCAATGGTCACCCAAATGGACCCACAATAGCATGATATTGTTGTTAAATAAAGTAATACCTTTTAAAGCGTATTATGAATTCTTACTTAGGTTTAGCTTTACTTACGAGTTTATCTCTAAAGGAATTCTCTTAGTTAACTTATTCATATGTCCTTAGAAGGTTATTCTAAGATCTCAAAATCTCACACTCTCATGTTCTTCCTTTATTCCGAGTTCTCACTAGTTGTAAGGCTCAATCACGCTCCTTGTTTTTCCTTCATTATGTGTCCCTACTTTGTTTTTAGTCATCCGATGTTATTTATAATTAATATAGTGTATATTAGTCCCAAAAGTTGAAATCGGGAGGTCACAAGCCGAATCACCCATTCCTTTGCTAGGTAAAAAGAATTGGAATATACTTGTAATTTCGACGATTGTGTATACGGTGAGAAATTGAGCCGCTGTTCGACGAGTAGCAAACACGACAGATCAAGGTAAATGGAAAATAATGGCAGGGGATAAACTCTAAATGTCTTTGTCGAATTAGGGACGAACTTCGACCGGATGAAGTACATACTTGTCGAATATGCTACCACATTTAGAAAACATGATTCGACGGACACTGACATTAGGTCGGTTCCTCTATTAAACCTTCAGAATTCTACTCGACGGATTTGGAGAAAATCTCTATTTAATAATCAGGAACTCCACTCGACGGGCATTCACATCCTAACTCGACGGATATAATTCTCAGCCTAACCCGACGGATTTTCACATCTTAACTCGACGGATTTCCACACTTTAGTTCGACGGATATTCTCATTGGGTAAGTTTCTCCATTAAACTTTCAGAACTCTACTCGACAGATTTTCACACCTTAACTTCGACGGATATTCCCATCCTAACTCGACAGATTTTCACATCTTAACTCGACGGATATGATTCACAGCCTAACTCGACAGATTTTCACATTGTGTTTGAGTGGTCAGAAATCTAAACTCGACAGGTATGTCACTCGACGGATTCTGACTTTGGGAAAATGTTGAGGTCTCACTTAAGCTGATCCACGGATTTAACTCGACCGATTTCTGGAAAAATGTTGAGGTTTCACCTATACCAGTCCGACAGATACTAAGAGGGCCACACTTTCTAATTCGACTAATTCACCGACGGAGGTGTAAATGGGGGGGTCACTAGCTTCGACAACTTTTGACATGATGAAGGGCCCCACTTGTCGACAAGTTTGGCCAGAGCTCATTCCCGACAAGTTTTAACATCTTAATTCGACTGATATGGCTCACCCACTCTCGATGATTTTAACATTTAGTTTAGGATGGATCAGCAAACAAGTCATTACCATTTTCAATATAGGATCTCTGTTTTCTGGGTTCAAAACCGTGACCATACGAGAACCAAAACGGGGCTCATTTCTTTCCATTTTACACATTCCAAACATATATATATATATACATACAAAACTCCAGCAATCAGCTAACATTTATACATCACAAACAACATTTAAAAACAGAAAGACTCTCAACACAAATTACTGACGTTCCTAAATGCTAAGAGAGGTTGAGGAGGAGTGTCTTCCTCTTACCTAAGTGAAGAACAGGGATAAAGAAGCTCCTTTTATGCTTGAAAATCTGATTTTCTTCACCACCACCAGAACCTTGGGCGTTCAAGATCCACAAAATTAAGATCAAAAGAGAGAATGGCAGCAGGAAACCAGAATGCACGAAAATGAGGAGAAGGGAAAAAGTTAAGAACTTTACCTTAAAGGTCCAAGCTTTGGGGCTGTTTTGAGCAGAAAGAAAAATGAAGACACAGGGAGGAGTTCCAGCAGAAACAAGGTGTGAAGGTGGAGAGGGGAAAATGGTCTCTGTCGGGTTGAGTAAAGGAGGCTTGAAGGATCAACAATGGTGAATGTGGGTGGTGTGCAGCCGTGAAGAAGAAGAGAGAAAAGAGAGTGAGAGCTGCGTGAATGAGAGAAAATGGGAGAAATGAAATGGAAAATGTGAATGAGCAGCAGACATGGGGAGTGGGAAAATGGAATAGTCAATGTAATAGTTCCCTCAACGGTGGTCGTGCAAAGATAAATTGGGGAAGAGAGAGGAAAGGTTGATTAGATGGAAATAGGAAGCTTCCTTGAGAAGCTTTGTGGTTTCTCGAGGAAATGAAGTGTAAGGTTGTCACCTTAATTAAATTCATCGACAGATGAATAATTAAGTGCTAAAATTATTTTCTCAAGTGAAATAAAATTACAATTGATGAGAATAATATTTTATTACTCATCGATGATTTTATGATATGTTGATTTCATGTATCGATAAAGTCTCGTGAAACGTAAACCTCGTAAAGCGTGTCCAAACAAGGTTTAGTAAGATCCCCGTTGACGTTTCCACAAAAAGTTTATCATTTTAGGAAAAAAATAATTTTATTTTCCTACCAAAAAAAATATATACGTAAAACGAAAAATATATTAAAATATTCATCGTTCACGAAAAAAAATCCTAGAAAAATTCCTAAAATTCACAAATATTATAAAATAATTATTTATAATGAAATAAAGAATTTTCGGGATGTTACAGTAACAATAAAGTTCATGTTAGTAGTAAATAAATAGCAGTCATGTAAATAGTAAAAGTAGTTCACGTGTTCTATACATTTTGCTTGTTTGAACTTGTTGACCCCTCCTTCCTTCTTGATGGTGCCATGCTCCAATTTTTACTTTAGGTAACACACTTTATAAATTAAACAACAGCACCTGCAAAAAGATGGAAAGCATTTTAGATATCAATGGTAAAAAGATTTTTCAGAGTGACTGTAAGTCATGTTATAGGTCATATCATTTGTCCTAATAGCATTTTAACAAGCGTAGAAACAAAGTTAAATTGAAATAGTAAAAACACTCTGAGAATCTACCTCTTTAAACATATTATTGCTCCTCTCATTAGCCTTATGACTACCATTAAATTCAGCTCCTCCCCTTATTAAACACAGTGAAAACCAAATCAACTAACGAAAAAAAGTTAGCAAGCACATACCCTCCCCTATAGCCTTCAAAAATCATAAGAAAACGAAAGTCACAGTTTTCTTGCTTCCTCAACCTATAAATGGATATTCAAACTTCAAAGACATTACTAATAATTTTCCCTTTTGGTGGATCAGTTTAACTAGATTAATATAGAATAAGTTGGGCACCATTCACACAATTATTCTATATTATTAGTTGCCATCCCTCGTTCTTTCACTAGGATAAGGTCCATCCCTTGTTCCATTAATAGAGGACCTGTTAGATGAGTTGGCCGGCTCGTGTATCTTTTCCAAGTTGGATCTTAAATCCGGGTATCATCAAATTCGCATGAAGGCTGAAGACGTTGAGAAAATAGCCTTTAGGACTCACGAGGGGCATTATGAATTCCCTGTTATGCCGTTTGGGCTAACAAATGCACCCTCTACGTTTCAAGCCCTTATGAATGAGGTATTAAAACCCTTCCTAAGGAAATGCGTCTCAGTGTTCTTTGATGATATACTTGTGTATAGTCCTACACTTCAGTTGCATTTGTCCCAATTGGAGGCTATTTTGAGAGTTTTGCAAGAAAATAGATTGAAAGTGAACAAGAAAAAGTGTAGTTTTGGCTAGCCTAGTTTGGAATACTTAGGTCATGTGATTTCTGCACAAGGGGTAGCTGTTGACCCGAAGAAAATAGAAGCAATGACTAGATGGCCAGTTCCGAAAGATCTAAAAGGACTCAGAGGTTTCTTAGGACTAACCGGTTATTACTGGAGATTTGTGCGAGGATATGGGAAGATTGCTCAACCCTTAACCCAGTTACTTAAGAAAGATAATTTCAGGTGGGGACAAGAGGCATAATCAGCTTTTGAGGAGTTGAAGGCAGCCGTAATAGAGTTGCCTATCCTAGCAGTTCCAGATTTCACCAAACCATTCGTGGTCGAATCTGATGCATCTAGTACAGGTTTGGGGGCAGTTTTAATGCAAGATGGGGAACCTCTAGATTTTGGGAGTCAAACTTTATCAGAACGGGGACAAAACAAATCAGTATACGAACGAGAATTAATGGCCGTTGTGAAAGCTGTTCAGCGATGGAAACATTACTTAATGGGGAGCCATTTCACTATCATTACTGATCAAAGAAGTCTGCAGTTTCTGGATGATCAAAGGTTACTAACCAAGGAGCAGTTTAAATGGACCTCTAAATTGATTGGGTATGATTTTGAAATACATTACCGCCAGGACAAGGAAAATTCAATAGCCGATGCACTCTCTAGGCGACTAATGTACTCAGCAATTACCATATTGAAAAGTACAGAATGGGAAGGTTTAGAAGTAGCTATAATAGCAGACCCCAAGCTGAGTTTGATTGTTCAAGAACTACTCGTCAACCCTCAAGCACATGAGGGTATGAATTTAAAGGGGGCAGGCTATACTTTCAGGGTAAACTAGTGCTACCAAAGTAGTTTCCTCGAATACCCATCATCTTACAAGAGTTACATAGTACTCCTACGGGGGGACATTCGGGTTTCTTTAGAACATACAAGAAGATTGCCAGTGTAGTGTTTTGGGAGGGTATGCGCAAGGACATACAGAATTTTGTTATTAATTGTGAGGTTTATCAGCGACACAAACATGAGACTTTAGCACCCGGAGGTCTTCTGCAGCCATTGCCTATTCCAACACAAGTATGGATTGATATCTCTATGGATTTTATTGAAGGGCTACCTAGAGCTAAGGGTAAAGACACCATCATGGTAGTGGTGGATAGGTTGACTAAGTATGCACATTTTGTGCCATTGAGTCACCCTTTCACAGCAATGGAAGTTGATCGAGTTTTTGTAAAGGAAGTTGTCCGGCTACATGGTTTTCTCACTTCAATTGTATCGGACCAAGATCAGGTTCTTCTCAGTAATTTTTGGAAAGAGATATTCAAATAGGCAAGGACACAACTAAAGTACAGTTCAGCCTATCATCCTCAATCGGACGGGCAAACGGAAATGGTCAATAGATGCCTAGAAACTTATTTGAGGTGCATGACAGGGACCAAGCCGAAACACTGGCCTGATTGGTTAAATTAGGCGGAATTCTGGTTTAATACAAATTATAGCTCCTCCACTAAGATGACTCCTTTCAATGCCCTTTATGGCCATGATCATCCACTTGTGCTAAAAGGGACCACTATTCCCTCGAGGGTGGATGCTGTGAATCAGTTGCAGCAACAACGTGATGTGGTGCTACAAGAGTTGAAGGCAAATCTGCTCAAGGCTCAAGCACAACATCGTCATCAGGCTAATAAGCATAGAAGGGAAGTGATCTTCCAAGAAAGAGACTAGGTTTATTTGAAACTCCAACCATATAGGTTTAAGTCTATAGCCAAGAGGCCTAATGAAAAACTGAGCCCACGCTTTTATGGTCCATACCAGATTTTGCAATGGATTGGGCAGGTGGCATACAAACTGAAGTTGCTACCCGAGAGTCGCATACACCCAGTATTTCACGTCTCACTCCTCAAGACAGCAACCCCACCTCAGTCCAACCCTCAACCATTACCACCTATGTTAACTGTTGAGCTTGAACTAGAAGTTATACCGGAGTCCGTGAAGGCTGTAAAGAGGAACACACAAGGTGATATGGAGGTCCTAATTCATTGGCAGCAACTACCCGATTCGGAAGATAGTTAGGAATTAGCAACTACAGTCCAGTATGCTTTCCCAAGCTTTCAACTTGAGGACAAGGTGGAAGTCTTAGGGGGGAGTATTGATAGAATACAAAAGGTTTATGAAAGAGGGAAGTGGCGCGAGAAACGTTGGACCACAGGGAACCAACAAAATAACTAACTCTATTAGTTAGTTAATAACTATAAATAGGAAATTGTAAAGGAGTTTTGGTCATTTTGAATTTTGAGGAAATTTGGGAGGGGAGAGACCAGGTTCTCTCGAATTAGCCTGGGCAATTATAACTGTTCTATCTTCTTCTATTCTTCTTCTATCTTGTAATCTTTTCTCTAGGTCATCTCTGTATTTCACATTAAATGCAGAAGTGATTCCTAGCGTTCTTCAATAAAGAGGTATATTCAGTGAATTAGTGTCGGGTTTTATCAAAATGCTTGTCTTGTATTGGCCACACCTAAAGCATCAAACTTTAAGCTGCCCAGCATCATATCTCTAGAACCCACTTTGATTTTCTGTCACTTTGAATTTCCATTGCAAACATCATATCTCTAGAACATACATTTGAATCTCATTAAGCTACCTTAGAAAACAAGCTCCACGCACTTGACAAAATTAGAGTCCTCTCTGATGAGTATTGCTCTTTCAGGAAATCTTGTTTCCACATTGAGTTACTTGCCTCTATTTTTGGAACTTGTTTTTGGAAGACCAGATTCTCAACTCTCAAAAAATCACATGGAATTCAAGGAGCTAGTGTAACACCCGCCTTAGGGCATCACACTTCGTGTTACTCAATTACCAAATTACCCCTTCATTGGAAAATTGTGCTTTATGATGTAAATACGAGTCATAAAATTTCTTGATGATAGTAAGATAAACTTAGCAGAAAATAAAAACATATCAATATTGTCACAAATTATTTACATCATATATACACAAATCATAATATTGTCATATTTTAATATTTACAGACTAGACTCTCAAAGTATTTAAACTTTAATTTAAACTAAAATACTGCCCAAGTATTACTATACAGCAAAACCCTCAGACGGGTCCTCCTTAGACTCCTCAGAAGATAGAAGTCCGACTTGACGCGAAGTCCTACGAACAGGTGTCCGCGCAGATGACACTATACTAATTGCACTAAGAGTACAATAATATATTCCCCAATACTGTCTAATTGACAATGGGAACTCTAAGTATTAATATTCGCACTAATGTCCAAGATGTCGTCTACTCAATCTCATATACACAAAGAGACGAGATTCCTCTATCACTTCAAAACTCAGCGTCCTCTACCAGAATCTACTCTTCCTCAGCTTCTTGCTCAAGTTCTTGCTCAATGTCTTTAAAATTATAAATACAATACAGAATAGACATACAAAGAGGTGAGATCACCTACGCCAATACCAGTATGGTAGCAATGAAGATAAACACATACAAATTCTCATACCACCACAAATTCTCATACCAACACATCATACATAATTACAATTATGCCAACAATATCTTTTATCATCATAATTCATACAATAAGCCATAATTACGACCATGTCCTTATCAACATTCAATTATTCACTAATTCATTTATCATAAACAATAATTACGATAATACTCTCAGTATCTCTGCATATGCACCTAGACTCAATTTCCCACTCCATGGAGCTACAACTCAGATCGAAAAGAGTGATCATAAAGATCTGTCTGCACTACATGCCTCGGACCACGTGCTCAATTTTTGCACATCTAGCATATGCACCAGTCTTTATCAAATCTTGATTATGGATAGTATCTCGATCCGGATCATTGGTGTGTTATATCGGTCTAACCCACGTACAGAAGAGCTACCAACTACACATTGTAGGCAACCCACACCCCAATGTCCCCAAGGTCAACGAAAGACCTACACTACGCATATCGCACCAACTCAGGAGATGTATTCTCTCCTTCCTAGGCAAATAGCCTTATCCAGTCCATCGGACCTTTTCAATGCATATACAAATGCACCTTTCTCAGTTCAATTCATTCTATCATATCCTCAATTAAATTTCCTTTATGTCAAGTTCGGGGTCCTTATATTGGCCCAATAGTGTCATTACTGTAATTTCATCATGAAACCATATTTTTTTTCGCATTTTCTCAATCGCGCAACGACTCTATCGTATTTTCAAATCTCGTATCAATTTTTCAACTTTTCTTAATCATGTAAAATATTTTTCACACGTTTTAAATCAAAAATACTATTTTTCTCATTTAATACCAAAATTCAACTTCATTTTTCATATTAGCATAATAACCCCTCAAAACATCATATTTGCATTATAATCCTCATTTAAATAATATTTTTACAACAGTCCCTCATAAAATTCACATTTACGAAATAATCCCTCGTAAAATTCATATTTACGAAATCATTCTTCATAAAATTCATATTTACAAAATAGTCCTTCATAAAATTCCATTTTACAAAATAATCCCTCCAAAACATAATATTTGCATTATAACCCCTCTAAAATCATTAATTACAATATGGCCCCATTAAAAATAAAAATTATAATATTGCCCCTCTAAAAATCATATTTATAATAATTCATTTTCCAAAAATCATTTTACTTTCTATACTCAAATTTGTCCTAAATTTATTTAAATCTCTCAATTCTCATTTTAATTCATTAATTTGTTTACATCCGATTATTTTCCCACAACTTTCAAACTTATTCAAACTCATTTCTTTTCCATTTAAATCCTTCATTCTCAATTAAATCTCTCATTCTCAGGACTTTGGTCCTCTTTTTCATGTTAAGGCCGTGAGCCATCAAGCTCTTTGGAGCTCTTATAAATTCGTTTCCACATGTTATTCACATCTTACTTTACTCATACATTTTCATGCATTCAATTTCATACATACAAACGTACATCAAGCAATCAACATAATATCACACATGCAAACACAATTACGAAACCATAAACACTAAAATCATAAAGAAAGAGACATCAAACAATAAGTGAATAAACCCTTATCGGTTTTTCACCATACACAACCATCCCCACACTACCAAAACATGGTTGGTGAGGTAAAATCTCCCTATTACCTCTTGAAGACAAGCTTTTCAAGCTCTTCTCCTTCTCCTTGTTTTCGTACAAGCCACAAACAATTCCTAAAAATTCTAAAACAATTAGTAAAATCACAAACAAAGCTCAATAATAATAAACCATGGAACAAACATGGCTTTGAAAATCATAAACATGAATTTAAACCATAGAAATCAAAGTTTACCTCCAAGGAAGTAAGATAGAAATGGGATTTTGAAGCACTTAGAGTGGGATTTTGGGAAAACTTTCTAAATGGAAAGTATTTAGAATAGTGTTTAGCTTTAGGAAATGATGAGAGTGAAAATTATAGGTGAGTGATGGTGTTCTTGGGTGCTTGGCTGAACCAATGAAGAGAAAAGGAAGAAAAATGATGCTCAGGTTCGTGGGATTTTTGAGAGAAAAAGATGAATACTTTTTGATGTGAGAGAAAATGTAAAATTGTGAGAGTGAAATTATGAGGCGGCTGCCGTGGGATAAGCATAGGAAAAATTAGGATTTACTTGAAGTAAAATATCCTATTCTGAGTGCACATGCTATTCCACATGGCTTATGTCATTCACTTGACTTTCAAGGCTTTTGGATTGTTCAAGAATCATGTAGAACCTCCTCCAAGTTGCTGCATGGCGGTGAATTTCAAGGGGCAATTTTTGACGAAAATCAACATGACAGAATGATGTAAGATGGAAGAACATTATTTCCCAAGAATGGCTAAAAGTCAAGTTCTGTCGGATGAAAATTCTGTCGAATGATGATAAAAAATTGTCGAATATACTAGAAGGTTAGCAGAAATTCTAATTCGACGGACAGGTGTTGACATTGGAGAAATCTTCCAATTGTCGAATCGACGAAAGTACTATATAGTCAAAATTCTAATTCGATGAATTTTGACATTAGAGAAGTTTCTCCACTAAATGGTCAGAAATTCTTACTCGACGGACATTGACATCTCACTCGACGAACATTGACATTCTAACTCAACGGATATTAACATTCTAACTCAACGGATATTGACCTTAGTTTTGTTTCCTATCCATTTATTAAATCTATGGTCCATATTCAATGCTTGCTACAGGGTTCGACGATAAATGTTTGTCCAACAATGAGCAACCTTCGACATAGAGTCGTGTTTCGACAATGAATAGTAGTACTATTCATCATCAGTTAGGTCGATTACATAGCAATCATCTTCATTTTGATTTGCAGAATCGTCTGACAAGATCGAAGGAAAAGGAGAACCATATTATTTTTATTAACTGACTCCCTGCTAACAGCAACGTCCATCGTTTTGTCGAATCTGAGGACGTCTTCCATGTTTTTTTTGAATAGATAGTCTTTGTCGGAATAGATGGTCTTGGTCAGAATAGATAGTCTTAGTCGGAAGAGGCAGCAATAACAGCCAAAATCTTTGATTTCTGATTCAAAAACTGAGAATCAGCTTCATTCAATTTTGAGGTATTTTGGGTTCTGTCGAACTACCGGTTGATGTTGTCGGGAAAATGCTCCGGAGGTGTCGAATTCAGCTCACCATTTAGCATATGTTTGTTTTTAGTAATTAAATCTGACGGGATCAAAATGTTAGGAAAATTTGTTCGAGTGTTTGGATCTTGTCCAAATTCTGTCGGTGTCAAGACCTTCAAAAATTTGGATTGTCGAATGAGTTATGTGAGATTGGTCTTTTAGATCCCTGTAAGGCTTGAGAGAGACCGAATCAGTATTGACAAGAATGTATTCATAAAATTATAGTTTTGTTTTTCGAACTAGATTTGTCAAAAATAGACTTGAAATGAAAACAGTTAGGGAAAATCTTGAGGAACTTTGGTCGGGTTGGGATCCCAGAATTTCGATCGGATTGGGATTTCCAGAATTTTGGTCGGATTGGGATTTTCAGGATTTTTGGCTGGATTGATTATAATGGCAAATTAAACTATACCGGGTCAAATAATTCATTGCAATAGCAGCTATGAATAAAGCAACAGATATTTATCAGTAAAATAGAATTATTTTACAGATAAATTCTAACAATTAAGAGATTCATTTATGTGTTATTCAGATTCAGGTTAAGTAAGATCCTCCGTCTCTAAAAAATCAGATAAGAATTTTCCCAACCTGAAAATTATTATTTTCCTGATTAGGAGCAAATCACACAAAACAATCAAAAACAGTATCGGAATAATCAAATTATTTTTATATTGCACAGAAAACACAAATAGTGTAATTTTGTCAGTTCGGTAACATAGTCTAAAATTTGGGGTGTTACAGCTAGCACTTTCTTGCATTCTAAAATTGCTACCCCGTGTTAGTTTGGAGCCTTTAAATATGATAAAAGATGAGTCTAAATTAGCAACATTCATGCTATTATTTAATAGGGAAGTAGCTCGGTTAAGACTAGTCTATGTCATCTTATAGAATCAACAGCATCATCACAAATAGAAGAGGTATGTTACATGCTTGGAAACTTTCACAAACTAGTGCATCAGATTGTTCTAGTTGTTCACAAAAAAAATGAGGTTTCTAAGGCAGCAATCAAAGCCATATCATCATTATGTTCCTTGCAATCTAATAGACAGAGTTTGGTGAGAGCAGGAGCTTTTGATGGGGTTTTAACATACATATTTACATATTTATATAGCGAGGTTTCACTCTACTTTGCTCTCTCCCCTACACCACAACCGAACCCAAACAATCAATCAAATGGTATGGCAATGTTCAAGGATTAAAATGTACAGAGAGAGAGAGAGAGAATGTTACCACAAAGATTACAACGATGAAGGCAGCAACACAGGCAGTGCAGCGGAGTGATGGAGTGGACTGGGAGTGCCTCGCATGCACGCCAACTAGAACCTCGGACGCTAACTGGGAGTGCCAACTGCAACCTCGCATGCCAACTGCACTTGCATGGTCTTCGACGGACAGTGGTCTCTGTCTTAGTTTGGTACGAAGGGGAAATGACAATGCCAAACGAGAGGGACGACTGGATGGGAGAAAAGGGAGAATAGGGGGAACAGGGAGAAAGGGAACGAATAGGAGTATGTAACAATGCCAAATGAGAGGGACAAAGGGACGGGAGAAAGTAACCACTCCGAGGTTCAGAAATTGGGGAAATAGGGAATGAAGAATAGCATAACAGATGGAGGGGGGAATTTTGAGAGGGAGAAATGGACCTCAGAAATGGAGAATGGGAGGGAAATGAAAAGGCTGAGGTAGAAAGGGAGAGATACAGAGCTTTTTGGGAGAAGTATGTATCCCAAATGTACACTGACGTCAGCCAAACTACAGTGTGGAGATTGGTGTTTTACTGATCGCGATGTGAAAGTTTCCAAGCATGTAACATACTTCTTCTGTTTGTGATGATGCTGTTGATTCTATAAGATGACATGGACTAGTCTTAACTGAGCTACTTCCCTATTAAATAATAACATGAATGTTGCTAATTCAGACTCATCTTTGATCATATTTAAAGGCTCCAAACTAACAAGGGGTAGCAATTTTAGAATGCAAGAAAGTGCTAGCTCCTTGAATTCCATGTGATTTTTTTAAGAGTTGAGAATCTGGTCTTCCAAAAATAAGTTCCAAAAGTAGAGGCAAGTAACTCAATTGGAGGAAACAAGATTTCTTGAAAGAACAATACTCATCAGAGAGGACCCTAATTTTCTCAAGTGCGTGGAGCTTATTTTCTAAGGTAGCTTAATGAGATTGAAGCGTGTGTTGTAGAGATATGATGTTTGTAATGGAACTTCAAAGTGACAGAAAATCAAAGTGGGTTCTAGAGATATGATGCTGGGCAGCTACCCCATCTATGCTTTAGGTGTGGCCAATACAATACAAGTATTTTTTGAGGCACTAAAACATTCACTAATGCCATACAGATGGTGTCAGAAAATATCAAACTTCCTTTTCTCCTTTGGCCACTAAAGCCTTAACATAGCAAAAGAATTAATGACAAGAGGTATAAAGTAGAAAGTAATGGCTGAGTGGTAAATGGGATGGGAGATGGCTGAGAAAATGGTCCATTACAAATTGTTGCATCCAAAGAAAGTGATGGGATAAAAAAAATTCATAAAGTTGGGAACTTACATTCAAAATTAGATGCAGAAAATATGAGTGGTGTATGGGGAAGTTTCTGTAAGCCTAAAGTTCTTCCGGACAAACAAGACAGTGAAGAAAGAGAAAGAGCAAAAGTGCAATCTTATTGGAAAAAATAAACAAAAATGGACGCTATCCTAGTGAAAGAACGAGGGATGTTAACTAATAATATAGAATAATTGTGTGAATGGTGCCCAGCTTATTCAAATTCTATTCTTTGTTCTTAGTAAATTTTAGTACTACCTTAGCAATTTCTGTATCTATTGTATAGGTAATTATAGGTTCTACATATTTAAATCTAAATGTGCTACACGGCAATATGTTGACATTGTTCCTGAAAACTAGAAATATGATAAGTAGGATATGTTGTACATTATTTTCATTCCCTATATTTAATACCCCATCACATAGGATCACCTACAAGGGCATCTTATTTGTCATTTTGGTAAAGTTGCTAGTCAACATCATGGATGGAAGTCGCATATATCATGATTTCATGGACACCAAGCAAGGATGTGATCAGATTAGCTGAAGGTTAATTAGCATGCAATTTCAATTCAAAGAGATAAAATTTAAGTATATACTGATTGGGTGCTATAGGACTTGAAATCTAGAAAGAGTCTTATAATAATTGTAACAAACATTGTAGCTTGAGGTTTAGGTACATTAAATTGTGCTTAGTTAATCAGCCACTCTCTAGGAACATAAATCATCATTTCTTCGTGTTCATTAGAACAAGGGCTGATAGGAGAAACATCTCTCCTCCATTTGCAATGACGAACATTAGTAAGAAGTCTATCATGGAAAACCACCCAGATAAATATTTTGATGCTTTCTGGACCATGTCACATCTTTAATTCTATGAGGGATGGCTAGTTAGTGGTAGGTGATTTCAATGACATTAGAAGTAGTAATGAAAAAAGAGGATATATGTGTAACACCGTCAGTAACATGTTAGGCTAGTAAACGGGTTACAAAGACAGTCTAATATTTGCTTAACATGTCAGTTTACTTTTGTAATAAAATAAGTTAGTTTAGGTACTTTGTTGCAACACAGAAAGTGAAAACTAGTCTAAAATAACTTAGAAAATAGCTTTAAAGGCTAAGTTGAGGGAAACAAGTATGGATAACTTGTTTGTAGGTCATAAATGAGTTAAGTACGGCACAATTAACTTGATTCTTGATTTCAATGGCTAAGTTAGGATAGTTTTAACTTAATGGGTGCTAGTTGGCCATTTATGGCTTAAGTTAATCCATTTTTGGTTCATGAAGAACTTGAAAAAATGGATTACAGTTATTGAGATCTCTAGCCTAAATCTGTACCCAAGTAAACTCATAGGTTGTAAAAGAGTTACAACAAGTTTAGAGGCCTACATAGGTGTTAGAAATCATTAGAATCCATGATTAGAGGTTTAGGGATTAGTTTGGAATAAAAAATTCTGTACAACACATTGTGCAGAACTCAACTGTAACCTACGTGCGCTTAGGCACTGGCTCTTGGGCGTCTAGCACCCAGAGACCAGAGACAAATCACTGGGCGCTTGTCGGTAAGCGCCTAAGCGCTAAAAACGAGCATCTGGGCGCCCAAATATCAGCAAAAACCAGAAACAGGGCACTCTGAACAGCTTGTGGTTCTAGTTACATTACTTGAGCTATAGATATCAGATATACCTGATTCTTATGGGAAAGGAAAGCTAAGATATAAGACTTCATGTAGTTAAATTTTTATAATTTTAGAACAAGCCAATTAGTACCAGTTTCTGTTTGAATCAAAGGCAGTTTCTATAGAAAAGGCGTTCTGGCAGCCAGTAAACCAGATTGCGTAATTTCTTGCTCCGATGTCGCATTTACATGAAACTAGTAGCATTTTAAAGCTAACATGTAAAGCTTTTTTTCCTGTAAAATTTAAGAATTTTAGCATTCTTAGTTTGTTCCCAGTTTCAGTTTAAAGTCAGGGCAGGATTGGGTAAAACAGTGAATGTTATGTTTTAACTTCTGCATAATGTCGCATAACTTTGGCTATACCTAGCCAAATGAAGTGAGGTTTATGCCATTAGGAAGATATGAGAGAATGCTACTTACCTATAAAATTTCAGAATTTTAGGAGTTAGGATGAACATTTGGTGCATCCATGAATATCAGCCTTTTTAGGCGAGAATTGAGGTATTTTTGGGATAGTTTGACTTTGCCATGATGATACATATTCTTTAACAGGATATATGGACCTTTTATAATAGAGGTCATTAGTTGAGGTATATAAAGTGATTTACATCATTTTACAGGTGCTGTTGTTTCATTTATAAAGTGTTACCTAAATCAAAGACTAGATCATGGCACCATCAAGAAGGGAGGCGAGGTCAACAAGTTCAAACAAGTAAAATGTATGCAACACATGAACCTTTTTTTACTATTTGCATGACTGCTATTTATTTATTACTAATATGAACTTTATTGTTACACTTTTCAGTTACGTTTGAGGCATGCATGTATACCCAATATGTTGGTTGACATTAACAACAATTTGTCTACTGCGCAAAGAACCCGAATTGAGGCCACTCCATTCAAAGCACTTGTACATATGCCAGACAATTTATAAATCTCTGGCATACTATTATGGGGATTGGCTTACGGATGGGACGACCAAAGTAGGGGGTTCAGAGTTAGAAGCTGGGTGGTCGCTTTTAATCCTATCGATGTATGTTTTGCGCTTAGACTGCGCATCGGAGGTGAACGTGTCCAACCTGACAATGAAGGGGTATGTCAAACATTGTCTTTGTTTGGGGGTGAAGCTGTCACCGTTGATAAAATTGTCCAACTACTTCATACGTATCGAGGTGACCATGAGGTGGATAATTTTTGTAGACTGTACATACTCCTCGAATTTGGCGTGTTCTATTTTCCAAGAACAGGGAGATATGTGTATGGTGACATGATTAAAATGTTAGATGATTTGGAAACTCTTGGTAATTATTGTTGGGGTTTAGCAGTATATGAATTTTTGGTTAATAGTTTAAGCGTAGCAGCTTATGTTGTGAAAAGGGGTGAGAATTCAAGCCAAAGACACATAACAGGATGTGCAGCTATCCTTCAGGTATATATATATATATATATATATATATATATATATAATATCTGTAAACTCGTAGTAATTGTTTCCCTTGCATGAATTTTATAGCCATATGTCTATATTAACATTCCTAGTAAGACTATGTAATTAAATCTGACAATTGCTTGATGTAGATTTGGGCTTTAGAGCACCTGTTCATGTGGGACAATAACCCTCGAATGTTTCTTTTTCCACGATTTCTGAATTGGAAAGACATAGGGAGCAGTAAGGACAAGATTGATCGGGCATTTCGACACAATTTGGTAAGCATGGTTGAATTAGTTGTTTAGTAACATGTTTGACAAGAAACAAATTATGTACATGCTAGCATTCCAATAACATTTGATATTTGTGCATCTAGTGTGTTTTGTGCATTGGCAGATAATCGAGGATGTGGCTGCAACAACTGAAGAGATGCAGTTTGAAATACTCAGAGAAGCATTGACCGAGGAACAACCCCAGTTTGGGAATGATCGAGCAAGGTTTCTACGTATGGAGGACCATGGTAATGAGCATCGTCGATTAGTGGCGGAGAATAGGATCCTTGAGGAGAGGATTTCCTTTCTCGAGCAAGAACTGAGTATGTTAAAACAAATTGTGCTTCAACGTCCAGCGGCGGCAGCGCCTTCAACTTCAGCTGCTGCCATGCATCATCCTGTAAACATACATCGACAAAGTGATGCATTTATGACGCCTTTCCATAGTGACAATGAAGGGTATGAAGCCGGTTCTCAGCAAAGGTCTGGTCGTGCATCACCCTTAACAGTAGGAAGCCCACATCTTTGTAGTCATGCTGCTGCTCGGAATGATGGTGAGGGATGTTTGATTAACGTTAGAATTACATGAAAGATTTAACAATAATTAAATTACTGTATATTATATAGTGGAATAGGGAAGTAAGTAATTTTAGATGATACAAATACAATTTTGGCAAATTTTTTAGGCTTTCATCTACCATATCTCTGTTTTGTGGGAATTTTTAAAAATCAACATTCCTTTTCAGGTGAATCATTGGTAAACCTGCCTCAAGAGAATGATGCAAGTAATTGTGCAAACCTTTTTTGTACTGCCTCAATTGCCAATTGCCTTATATATACATATATTTGTGTAACATGTAACATAAGGTCAGTTTGTTACACAAATGGAAATAATGTCCAGGCTGAAGTTGATGTTGAGGCTGTTACCATTGATAAGCCACCATCGAACATTGCCACGTGAGCAAAACTCTAACTGAGGAAGCGTGTGGAAAGTGCATCCACTCTAACTCCATATGTATATCAGCTAAGGAAGAGGAAGAACACACAAATGTAACTGGTTAACTGATGGTTAATAGATATTAGGATGTGAACTATGTAAAGTAATTATTAGCTGATCCCATATATTTATGTGTAGAATGTTTAATATTTTTGAGTGGAGGTGGCTCATTTGAGAAGTTTGCTGTTAACTTGACAATGTTGAATTTAGTTTTTGCACTACTATTGGATTTATGATTTCATATAACAATAAAAAATGAAATTGAAAAATCTCCTTCTTCATGTGGTTGAATGTCATCATTGTAATTGAAAGTTAGATTCCCAATAAATAGAGTTCAGTAATATTTGTGCATACTGGTGAAAAAAATAGGTTAATGAAGAACAAAAAAGTATAACCAATGACTTACAAAAGGTGGTTAACAGGGTAAAGGCTGGAAGGGCTGCCTATCTGTGCATGGCCATTAACCAACTTGCATAGGATATTAACCAACTTGCATAGGGCATTAACCACATTTTTGTTCTTCATTAACCAACTTTGTTTCTATGCTTGTGAAAAAAGTTGGTTAATGAAGAACAAAAACGTGGTTAATGCTCTATAAAAGTTAGTTAACAAGGTAAAGAGAGCAAAAGGGTTCTATTTGTGCATGCCCATTAACTAACTTGTAGAGGACATTAACCACATTTTTGTTCTTCATTAACCAACTTTGTTTCTATGCTTGTGAAAAAAGTTGGTTAATGAAGAACAAAAACATGGTTAATGCTCTATGGAAGTTGGTTAACAAGGTAAAGAGCAAAATGGTTGCCTATTTGTGCATGCCCATTAACCAACTTGTAGAGGGCATTAACTATATTTTTGTTCTTCCTTAACCAACTTTGTTTCCATGCTTGTGAAAAAAGTTAGTTAATGAAGAACAAAAACGTGGTTAATGCTCTATGAAATTTGGTTAACAAGGTAAAGAGAGCAAAATGGTTGCCTATTTGTGCATGTCCATTAACCAACTTGTAGAGGGCATTAACCATATTCTTGTTCTTCATTAACCAACTTTGTTTCTATGCTTATGAAAAACGTTAGTTAATGAAGAACAAAAACGTGGTTAATGCTCTATGAAAGTTGGTTAACAAGGTAAAGAGTGCAAACGGGTTCTATTTATGCATGCCCATTAACCAACTTGTAGAGGGCATTAACCACATTTTTGTTCGTAATTAACCAACTTTGTTTCTATGCTTGTGAAACAAAGTTAGTTAATGAAGAACAAAAACGTTGTTAATGCTCTATGAACATTGGTTAACAAGGTAAAGAGAGCAAACGGGTTCCATTTGTGCATGCCCATTAACCAACTTGTAGAGGGCATTAACCACATTTTTGTTCTTCATTAACCAACTTTGTTTCTATGCTTGTGAAAAAAGTTAGTTAATGAAGAACAAAAACGTGGTTAATGCTTTATGAAAGTTAGTTAATAAGGTAAAGAGAGCAAAAAAGGGTTACCTATTTGTGCAAGGGAAAAGGACCTGCAACAGAAGCCAGGTCGCCAGGCGGCCAACTAGTCGCTGGGCGATGGAAACTCAAAGTGGGAAAGGAAGCAACAGCATCGCCCGAGTCGCCGGGCGGCCAACTGGCTGCTGGGCGATGGAAAGTCAGAGTGGGAAAGGGGCAGCAGCATCGCCCTGGTCGCTAGGTAGCCAACTGGCTGTTAGGCAATGGAAACTCAGAGTGGGAAAGGAGCAGCAGCATAACCCCGATCGTCGGGCGGCCAACTGGCCGCTGGGCGATGGAAACTCAGTGGGAAAGGAAGCAGCAACATGCCCATTAACCACGTACCATAAGGAATTAACCACTTTTTTGCTCTTCATTAACCAACTTTGTTTCTATGCTTATGAAAAACGTTAATTAATGAAGAACAAAAACGTGGTTAATGTCCTATGCAAGTTGGTTAACAAGGTAAATAGAGCAAATAAGGGTTGCCTATTTGTTTATGCCCATTAACCATGTACCATAGGGAATTAACCACTTTTTTGTTCTTCATTAACCAACTTTGTTTCTACGCTTGTGAACAAAGTTGGTTAAGGAAGAACAAAAATGTGGTTAATGCCCTATGCAAGTTAGTTAACAAGGTGAATAAAGCAAATAAGGGTTGCCTATTTGTGCATGCCCATTAACTAACTTGCATAGGGCATTAACCACTTTTTTGTTCTTCAATAACCAACTTTGTTTCTATGCTTGTGAAAAAGTTGGTTAATAATGAACAAAAAAGTGGTAATGACTAACAGAAGTTAGTTGACAGGGTGAAGGCTAGAGGGCTGATATTTGTGCATTGGGTGCCCAGGCGCTTTATACGTAGTGCCTATGCGCCCTAGAGTGTAGTAAGAGGAATTCTTTGTACGTTAGGCGCCCAGGCGCTTCATAGTAAGCGCTTAGGCGCTCCAATTTATAGCAAAAAATTGCGCTCTAGACAATAGGCGTCTAGGTGCTGCAGACTAAGCGCCTAGGCGCCCATACCAGAGTATAAATACATTAATTCTAACCGAATTGAAAGGGAGAGCCATCAGGAACGTCAAAATAAATAAATAAATCACGAATCAACATTCGGAAGCGTGAAAGAGACTGCTCAACCACCAAGAAAGAGGGGAACGTCTCCAGATCATGAAGAATGACTTACGTGTTCTCTTTTCCTCTTGTAGTTTTCTTTATCTCTTTGATTTTCCCATCCTATTCATTGTAGAGAATTTATTTCTTTAAATTTGTTTTCATTCAATTTACTTTTCCTGTTTAAACGAAACTCTATCCAATTTTGAGTGTGATTAAGTAGTGAAATTAGTGAAGATACTTGTGTTAATCTCAATCCTCGTGGGAACAATATATACATCTATATTACTTATACGTACCCGTACACTTGTTGGCGCATTAACACACTTCCAACCTTTACCCCGTTAACCAACTTCTGCATGTCATTAACCACCTTTTTGTTCTTCATTAACTAACTTTTTTCAGAAGCGTAGGAACAGAGAAAATGAGATATAACAGTATTTTCCTTTGGATTTTTGAAAAACTGATTTTGCCTTAAAAAATGACATTACCAATCAAACAAAAATAACCAAACAAATACATTCACATTACATGTACCATAAGATATAATTATGCTTCATACATGTACAATTTTCATTGGATACCTTATAAACATGTGCCTAAAAAAGTATGTCTACTTGACCATTTACATAACCTTATATAATTATGTACACTTTATAAGTACTATGTCAGTCACTAAATTACACAAACAACTTATTCCAAAAAAATACCTAGGTAGGTTATTTTACTTACAACAAAATAAATGTTTGAAATAATAAACAGATCTAATATATGCTATGTCATCACAATTCATCCTTTGCCACCACCATATTTCTCATCAGAAGTTTGCAAAAAATATGCAATTTCTACTAGCACTACTCTTTGAACCCATTACATGTTGAATTCACTTTGAAGTTGTGATGATTTAACATCTCCCTGAGGGTCACCATAATCTAACCACTGCTCTTAAAATCTATTTGGTTTGGGTTGATGAGTTTTTTTTATGGCAGGATCTGCTTCCATGTCCGTTCAATGCATGTCCGCCTGCAGAAGGAAGACAATTGTCTGAGGCTGGGAAAAGAGATAAAATAGAGTCTGAAACATCAGCCTTTGTAGATCCAACTGAACCCCTTTGAACAGAAAGGGGTGCTCCAACTGATTGCAGCTCCTTCATAAAAGTTGTCCCAGAAAGTGTTTCCAGGGTCAATTGCTTCAATGAACTGGAAACATATGCATTTGCCTCTCCTGGATCATCAAGTATGTTACCAGTAGTGACTCCTTCAGTGTTGCATACCTTGTCTGTAAAATCCACATCTAGAATAGAAGATTGTTCCATATATTCATAGCAGGTTCCTTTCAGTAACAAAGAAAGGAGGTGTTGGGATGAATGATTATCAATATTTGAATTTGACTACTCAGTCTTTGCATAAAAATCTTTGTCCTGCATGGGCTGCTTAAGTGATGAAACATTTTCACTAACTTGTGACATAATTGATTGTTCTAGATCTTCACATGTGAGAACTGTCGGTAAAAGCTCAGGTTTATCACTCTTGTACGATTGCTTAGAGTTATCAACAATGGTATGTGCTACATTTGATGTGATATGCTCATTTGCAGGTTCAGCGTATTGGAAAGGAGAAGCAGGTGCAACACGTCGGGTTGTCTCCATATCAGAAACCTGCAACCCACCTTTTTCATTGCCAATAATCAGTGAGAGCAAGTCATCTGGCCTATGTGTGAAGTCATCCAATGGCCTCTTTTCTGCAGCAAAGTAAGTGGATGAACAACATAATTTAAGTCACAGAGTATAACTTGAAAAGCCTACAAACATTGAAGTACTAAAGCATCTTTATATATACCTTCTTTAACAAACCAATGAGCAAACTTAGAAGATTGGAAGGCATGTGGACTCCATGTCTCATCTGCTTTATGATCAGGCTGCTATCAAAGCAAGAGCTTAGATAGTCAAATCAATAATAACATTGTAGAACATAAGCTCGAAATAAAACACTTATCCAAATCAATAATTTCATAATTTCATTTCAATATCCAACATTAATAAAATATTACAACCACAACTGCAATTTAGAAGTAAAACCAAGTTGCATGCTAATTTCATAATACCTCAAACAACTTAAATTTGAGCTCAACATATGAAAAAGGACATCATTTAAGAGCAACTAAACTACAAAGCAGTCACAAATAAGATACAAATAAAAAATGTCAACTACCTACCTCTGTTGCATGAGTGTTAGTTGATGTTTTAACTCCAAAGTTTCTTTCCAACATTGTGCTTGCAAAACCAGGGGGTACAAGTGGTCTTGCTGCTGAAGGAATGTATGCAAGAGAAGATTTCTCAGAATCATTGTTTAAAGTAGATAGAATTGCGGGAGGCTCTGCTGACTCATTGCTTCGGTTAGCTAGTCTTTTCTCATCACTGTCTAGCAATAGAGTAATGTCATAATCGTCATTATTCTTGTCTGGGTTCAACTTCTGCTTTTCTTGGAAAGCTTTCTGTCATTCCCTTCTCATCAACTTGAAAGAAGCTGTCAAGAAAGTTATCAACCATTTAACTTGAATCTATCAAGCATAAATTTAGCCATGGATCTAAATATAGAAGTAAGCAGGATTTTGTATAGCCATAAAAATAAGAACAGAAACAGCCTCAACCACAATATCTGTTAGAAAATAGCAGTCACCTCTTCTTTTTCTTTCCTCTTCTGCTCTGTTCTCACTTGTACATTCCAAAGAACTAAAAGTTTCATCATTATAATTTTCGTGAGTATCCCTACGTGAGTGAGGTGCCTGGAAAATATCAGAAGCCAAAAATTGCACAAGACATCTAAGTTAAAGTTACTTATGATTTCAATCCTTTCAATAGCTGCATCATATCAAATAAAAATCAAACTTTAGACTTTTTGAAGGTGATGAAGACTATAATTTAGCCAACATACATATGTCTGAGATATAATAGCTAGAACTAACCTTGTAAGGAGTTGCCATTAGCTCGAGACTTCGGAGCAGATAGCCTAGGTGCATGTCCAGAGGGCCTTGGAAAAGAGCCACTACCTAGAAGTCCATCATGCTCAGGACCTTGCCAAGACATACGAGACTGGTTGTCAAAATGTTTTCCAATGATGGAAGTACTTGACGAAGCGACAGAGGGCAGCAGCACTGACGGAGCTTCGTGCGGGTTATAGAGGCAGCGGTGGGAGCTTTGTGTGCGGACGAAGGGACGTGGGGGATGGGGTGACGAAGAAGTGAAAGAAGTGAAAGATGGAGAAATTAGAGGGAGAGGGGGTAGCGAGAGGGAGAAATGAAAAGGAGACAGAAAGAGGGAGAGGGAAACGAAAAGAAAAGCAAGTCAAATCTCAAATTTTATGTGACATGGCCAAAGGTGTTAAAATAGGTGTAGGACTGTACATAGTAAGATGATTATTTTCCTTTTTTAAAAATTGTGAACCTAAGTTTCAAAATCACTTTGTAACTTAGGTTCTTTGGACACAGTGGTTAAAGAACTATGCTTTTAAGGTAAAATAAAGACTTGAGCTTGGAGACACTAATTGCAGAAAAGGCCTAACCATATCGCTTTGCCCGAAGGAATTAACCTCACATCTAAAGAACTAGAAAAAAAAAATCATTTGATATGCAATTTCAATAAAAACAAAGAAAAAGAAAAAGCCATCTTCTGATTTGGTCAACATATTTGGAGATCATCCAGTGATAGCTTGTGTGCTGTCAGTAGTTTCAATTTTCTTCAAATCAAAGAATAGAAACTTCATTAAGGAAGATCTCTAGCTACTTTGAAAATAAACAGTTGAAGAGATTGGTTACACACTGTGATGAACTGTGCAAAATCATCAAGACATGATAAGCCTAGTATATATAACTTCGTTCCCAAGTTTACTGGTTACCTCGTGACAGCTAAAATTACATATGCTCCAAAAGTTTAGAAAGGGAACACAACAACTTAAGGAGGCGAGTCATGCATGAATATTCCATAGTCTATACCTCAGATCCAGTGGCTCCCCCTACAATAAATACAAAAATAAGTTAGCCCATCTTCAAATCACTTGATGCCTTCCATATAACTAAGCCATTATTAGCGAAGACAGAATAGAACAACTGAAAAACAATTTACAAATATTTGTTTTCTCTCTCTCTCTCTCTCCCTATATAAATAATTAGAATTGTATGAGAGAAAATAATTCTGTTCTGAAGTGGATTTAGAGGGTACTTAAGATAGACACATATATGATGGTTTCCTCCTTTGGCAGCAACGATCGAGCATGTTGAGACGGGGGGTGGGTATCTGCAAAGGGACTCCAATGCTCAAGCCAAGTCATGCTCAAGTAAAGAGGAGTATAATGAGTAATTTACTGATACCTGATTAGGGTTACTTAGCATTGTATTTATAGAGCATGTACAGAATCCTTATGTAATCTGTATTGAATGCATGTATTTAGGATTAAGATCCTGATAGGAATTACTTTTCTTCTATTATTGGGATAAATCCCTATAAGTTAGGAACTCTCAACATAAGAGCTACTTATCAATCTGAGACAGTTATGGATCTTATAATATTGTAAGTAAATGATTGACAGTTACAGATACTTAGGGGTATATCCTTGTACATATCTAGCGATCTTGATATTATGGCCCAATGTCGCTCAATGTATATAGCTATGAGACCCTGACTACGTTCAAGGCCTGCCAGGGAGGAGTCCACGTACATGTGTACTGGGTTGATCTATCTAGACGGGATCCTAAATCACAGTCTAGAACAGTTGCCCCCAGCTTGGCGCTTGGAAGGATAGCCAAGTGTCAAGTTTTAACAGGATCATCCGGGCACACGATTATCACAAAAGTCTTAAAAATTAACACCAGACCCCAGATGTTTTATGTGTAATGCCGGTGTCCATAATATGTAGTTACATCCCTCAGATTCTGTGCCCCCAAGCATTAATTTTTGAGATTTCCTTTGATGGTTTTCACGCAAACTCTGAGTGTGATCTCTAAAACTGCGGGTAGTAAACAGTCTGCAATTCTCTGGGGAGTGGTTGCTTTGACTTCATTGGGAATTAAATATCCTTTAAAGAGGATCTTAGTTTCGTACTGTTTCCCAACTGCCTGATACTCTGTAACAAATCAGAAACTGGAAGCATTAAACGTGACTACCATCATGTGATCAGATTGCCTTTTACAGGGCCAATCAAAGCGCCTCATTTTTTCTATAAATAGAAAATGTTTGCAGTGGAGTGCGCATCCTTTTTTTTTCGCTTTATAACTCTGTGTGAGAATGCTCTTTCCCGAAAGAGTAGTTTTCCCTTCATCCTTTGCACTTAGATGAAGGGTTTTGCTCCCTGTAAGGATTATTCTCTTAACCCTTTCGAAATTCTTGAAGGTAATTGATCCTCTACAAGCAGCTTCCTTTCTTCAAAGGAGCCTTTCTTTCTTGGCATAAAGTAAAGTAGCCATGCATTTAAAGAGGCGGGATCCTTTCTATCCTGGCGTATATGGGGACGTCTGACCCAATGTGTTGTTAGGATAGAATGATGCTTCCGTCAACTAAGGCATGGGGACACTGAGGAGCACACTGTTCCCTCCTCCACGTTTTTCCTGGGTAATTTGGAGGCATCTAGCTGAACTTCTTCATAGTGTAGCTGGATATGCAAGAATGCCAACTCGAAGGAAAGGAAAACCCTTTGGGAGTAACTTGGGGTGATCTGCTCTTCTTGACTTGCTTTACAAAGAGATAACTGTGGTTGGCCTCTATTTTTATTGTGAAGGAGGCAAGGAAGAAGAAATGAAGTGGCTTTAATCTATTCCGGTGAAGAGAGTAGAGGAATTGTGGATATGACTGTGAATATGACAGCGCAACAAGATGCTTCGATCGTGACATCCCATCCTTAAGCTCTCATACAGACACTATTTTCACTTTTCTTTTAATGTATTTTTCTTTCTCCTTCCGTGGGGGTTGACGATGTATGGAATAAGATTATCAATAAAATTTTACTGATGTTTCCCTTTTCTTCTTTCCACCTTTTTTACTTTTCTGCCCTCCGCCTCATGTTGTCCAGGGTAGGTTGTTAGAATCAAAACGTGTTTGCCCATTTGCTAACCGCAAGTGCACGGGTCGCACAAGTAATAAAATGATGAGTACAGGTATCGTTCCCACGAGGATAAGTTTATTTCTAATGCTAAGTATTAACTGATAGCTCACCTAGCTCTATTCAAGAACATAAAAATGGATAAAAGTAAAGAAAGTAAAGACAGAAAGCAATAAGGATAAATAGTTAGAGTTTAGGGAAATCTTTCTTCACCCTTTACATCAATCAACAGCATACAATCCTCTTCATAAACATGAATGCAATGATTATGTTAGCTTGAGAATCTATACTAGCTAAACACCTATGTCTAGGTTATCTAACCATAGTTTCATTTGCCCAACTCACTAAGTGTCCTTGAGAGTTAACACAAAATCCACTCTTTAAGGTCTATTCTCAAACATGTGCTATGCATGGCTAAGAGGTATATTTCTATCCCATTAGCGAATCAACTCATCTCGCCATTGGAATAGAATCGAACATGTATCAATCATACATACGATCTCAAATCCAAATCCTTATGTCTAGGTTCATTAGATTTTATCAAATCAACTTAAATGTTGGCCAAACACTTAAGATCAATATGATTGAACAAAAACAAAGATCCACATAAACTCAGAGAAGAACAAATCATTAATATTAATAAAAGGATTCAAAGTCATCCTTAAATAAAGCTCAGTTATACAATGAATATGAGAACAAATTACAAAATACATGTTCAAGTAATGAGGAAGAGAAAAGAGAAAAGAAAGAAGGAGAAAGCTTATGAATTTCGCCATTGAAGCTCGGATCCTCCTCTAAGAGAAAGAGGGCTTCCATCCTTAGCTCCCCAAGCTCCATCTCCACCTCCAATGGAGGTCTAGCCGAAGCCTCTAACCCAGAAAACTAAAAACCTAAAACCTAAAAGAGAGAAAACTGAGAAAGAGTGAGAGGGTGCGTGAAAAATAGAATAAATAGGCTCAGCTCGCCGACGCGCGCTACAGCGTGCACATTCCCACGCTATTGTCTGTCCTGTCAGTATATGGCTGGTTGAGACCTTCACGCCGCGGTGTGCACATGTTTGCGCCGCTGCGTGGAACTCTGGAATGCTTCCTTGGCTTTTTTCCTCCAATGCTGGGCTTTGGCTTGCATCAATTTGTCTATTTTGAGCCCTTCCTACATTAGAGAAAGCACCAAGTTAAATATAATTGCAAATTTACTTAATCAATCAACAAATATGCACAAATTACTCAAAAACATAAAGGAAGGTATCCAAATGATATTTAACAATTATAAGCATAAAACCTTTCAAATATGCATAAGAACAAGGATTAAGCATGCCATGAAGCACAAATATGAGGCA
The DNA here is from genome assembly GCA_029884595.1 of Ormosia semicastrata. Classification (NCBI taxonomy): domain Eukaryota; kingdom Viridiplantae; phylum Streptophyta; class Magnoliopsida; order Fabales; family Fabaceae; genus Ormosia; species Ormosia semicastrata. Next base: position 34,955,421 of record JAQQTO010000062.1, read on the forward strand.
TAAATAACTACATTTTATAGAGTTATCACACCCCCCAAACTTAAGATGTTGCTAGTCCTCGAGCAACACAAAGTATGACTAAGGAAACTTGTTTTGACAATTCATGCTCACATGTATTCAACAATGATAAATTCGATTTTCTTTTAACCACAACCAGTGCACAATGATTATAATGGCCCTCAAAGAATGCTCATGCCTCACTGTTAAGCTCAACACATACATAATCCTTAACATGCCATCAATTAAGCTTCTAATCATGCACATGACATTCCTCGCAAACATTCAAGCTCAACTTATCTTTTTCAAATCATACTCATCCGGATAAGTTTATGAACCTACACATGGATACAAATCAAGATTCCTCAAAATTGTAGCACAACTCTCTCTCCACTAATGTAAATCACACATGATTGAGGATCAAAAGGGACTTTATAGCTTGTAATGTAAGGCCAAGGTGATGGGGTGAAGAACAAAGGGGAATGGAAAACATACAAACATTGAGAACATAAGATTATATTTCAAGACTTGAGTCACTACAACAAGGGTATACAAAATGAAACAATTAACACTATTTAGAATCACTCCATGCTTTTTTCATTTATGCTTTCTTTCTTTCATTTGTTTTTCTTTTCTTTTCTTTTTCTTTTTCTCTTTTTGTATTTTCTTTTTCTTTAACAAAAACAACTTTTTGTACAACAAACGGTTCCTTCAAGCCACTTTTGTATTGAACAACATAATTACCCTAAACTTTGGACTCAAGTGAAGAAATAACATATCATGCACTCAACAAACATAAAGGAAAGGAAAAAAAATTGCAATGCTTTCGCATGCATTAGAATGGTTACAAGGTAGGAAATATGAGGGTGAAAGAAGAATATAGAAGGCCAAACATTTAGAAAGCTTCAAAAGGGGACCTAGGGATATAATCATGTAAGGGTAAGCTTGAAAGGCTCAACTGGTCCTAACAATGCCCTAATCATTTCCTCAATCATGCATAACCTAGGATTTCACCTCAAGAGAGTTGCAAAACAATTTCAAGGATAGTAGAAATTATCCACATGCACAATCCATAAACATTCTCTAGACAAGCACTCAAATCTTTCCAAAGTTAAACAAGCATCTAAGTGAGAAATATATTATGCATAAAAACAAACAAGATTGCTTCAGCATGCTTCAAGATCACAAATGGTTTCACAAAAGAATTGAGGATAATTGCAAGCATTTATATCATTGGCCAACCATCACACACTAGCAAATGGCAACAAATCATGCATTGAAAAGATTTATCATTTTTCATTCAAGCATGCATAGCATCATGTAGAGAATGTTGAAAATTGAAACTTTTATCAACAACCTACTAGTAATAGCCAAAACAGGATATAATCATGAAAGCATGATGACTATCACTAGCACATACTTAAAGTATCAAAACATGTGTAATCATTAAGCATTAAGGGTGAAAATATGCAATGATACTCCCCCAAACCAAAGTGATATATGTTCTTAGTGTTCATGGTCTATAGGGTACTTGAGCAAGTCAAAACAGCAGCCTAACTAGAACTGAGCATTATTGAATAAAGAAAAACAGAGAAAATAAAAGAAAATTACAAAAATAGGGTCCACGCCAAGGCGTGAACATTCCCATGCTGAGGCGTGGAGCTCTTTGGTGCGTTCCCGATATGGCAGAGAGTGGAACGCCGCGGTGTGAACAATACCACGCCGCGGCGTGAGAGGTCTGACTGTAAAATTCTGCAGCAGACTCAGCTCTGTTGCCATTTTTGCTTCTAAGGGACCTCTAGCACTAGCAAAACATGTATAAAATCTTAAAACACAGAATGTATAACAAAAACATAACAAAAACACAAAATCAAACTATAACTACTTATTTAAGCAAACTAAAAACAAAAGCATAAAAACATGAATTAAAATTATTTACAACAACAAAACATAAAAACTTGAATTAGAACTAAGCAAACTCATTGTCAATATTAGCAATGCGGAAATAATGCCTTATCCCCTGCAACGGCGCCAAAAACTTGTTAGGATCAAAACGTGTTTGCCCATTTACTAAACGCAAGTGCACGGGTCGCACAAGTAATAAAATGATGAGTACAGATATCGTTCCCACGAGGATAAGTTTATTTCTAATGCTAAGTATTAACCGATAGCTCACCTAGCTCTATTCAAGAACATAAAAATGGATAAAAGTAAAGAAAGTAAAGACAGAAAGCAATAAGGATAAACGGTTAGAGTTTAGGGAAATCTTTCTTCACCCTTTACATCAACCAACAGCATACAATCCTCTTCATAAACATGAATGCAATGATTATGTTAACTTGAGAATCTACATTAGCTAAACGCCTATGTCTAGGTCATCTAACCATGGTTTCATTTGCCCAACTCACTAAGTGTCCTTGAGAGTTAACATAAAATCCACTCTTTAAGGTCTATTCTCAAACACGTGTTATGCATGGCTAAGAGGTATATTTCTATCCCATTAGCGAATCAACTCATCCCACCATTAGAATAGAATCGAACATGCATCAATCATACATACGATCTCAAACCCAAATCCCTATGTCTAGGTTCATTAGATTTTATCAAATTAACTTAAATGTTGGCCAAACACTCAAGAGCATTAAGATCAATATGATTGAACAAAAACAAAGATCCATGTAATACCCCAACTTTTGGGATAATTATAATATCGTCCTGAAAGGTACTATTTTGTGAATTCTGTGAGTGTATTTGACTGTTGTGTGTGATTTACTCCGAGTCAAGAAAATAATAATTTTTTGACCGAAAAAATCTTATTTTAATTAATTAGAGTTGGGGGATCTTACTAAACCCAATTCTGATTGATATATATATTAATCTCGTAATTTTTAGGATTTAACTGTGCGATAAAATAATTTTATATTATTATAATATTATTTTATGTTATAGTACCTATTGTCTCAAAAACAATAGAAATCTACTTCAAAATGATCACGAATCTTTAAAAGTCTGTGGGACCCGCGTTTAGGAAAAAATAGTCAACGATTTTGACTGGACAGATTTCTAAGCCAATAGGAGCAAGTCAACGAAAGTGGCTTGACTATTTTTAGGAAAAGGTCAACGGAAGGAGCATGGACTTTAATGTGGACCGTTGGATGAAAACTTAGTTAGGAAGCCTTTAACCTCAACCGTTGATCAAATCAATGGTGTGGATGTGAAATTGATTAGCAAGCATTGAATATTGGCCATAGATCTAATCCACGGATAATCCACGGATAAGAATTAAAGTTGAAATAACTGGTTAGGAAATAGTCACCCAAACTTGGCATATTTCTTCCAAACCTCATTATATTCCAAAAGAAAGCTTTTGGTCAGTAATCCCAATCCGACCAAAATTTTGGAATTCCAATCCGACCAAAGTTCCTCAAGATTGTCCCTAATGGTTTTCATTTCAAGCCTATTTCGACAAACAAAACTACAATTTTATGAATACATTCTCGTCGATACTGACTTGGTCTCTCTCAAGCATTACAGGGACCCAAAAGACCAATCTCACATAACTCATTCGACAATCCAGAATTTTTTTTTGAAGGTCTTGACACTAACAGAATTTGGACAAAATCCAAATACTTTTGAAGAAATTTTCCTAACATTTTGATTTCTGTTGGATTTAATTACTGAGATTACATGCAAGCATATGCTAAATAGTGAGCTGAATTCGACATTTCCAGAGTATTTTTCGACAACATCAATTGGTAGTTTGACAGAACCCAAAGTACCTCAAGACTGGATGAAGCTGATTCTCAGTTCTTAAATCAGAAATCAAAGATTTTGGCTGTTATTGCTGTCAATTCTGACCAAGACCATCGATTTTGACAAAGGCCATCTATTCAAAAACATGGAAGATGCCCTCAGACTCGACAAAGAGATAGACGTTGCTATTAGCAGAGAATCAGTCAATAAAAACAATCTAGTTCTCCTTCTCCCTCAATCTTGTTGGACGATTCTGCAAATCAAAATGAACATGAGTGCTATGTAATCGACCTAACTGTTGATGAATAGTACTATTCATTGTCGAACACTGTTCTATGTCAAAGGCTGCTTATTGTTGGATAAACATTTATCATCGAATTTGATCTTCTGATCGTTTAGGACAATGTCAATATCTGTCGAGTTAGAATGTCGATGTTCGTCGAGTTGGAATTTCTAACCATTCAGTAGAGAAACTTCTCTAATGTCAAAATCCGTCGGATTAGAATTTCTGACCATACAGTACTTTCATCGGTTCAACGCTTGGAAGGTTTCTCCAATGTCAACACCCGTCCGTCGAATTAGGATTTCTGCTGACTTAGTATATTCGACAGTTTTTGATCTTCATTCGATAGAGTCTTCATTCGACAGAACTTGACTTTTAGCATTTTTGTGAAATAATGTTCCTTACATCATTCTGTCGTGTTATTTTTCATCGAAAAGGTAGCCTCACAAATTAGCATATATAGTTGGATAATTAATTAGGATTGGTTGGGAAACTAAACCTAATTAATTTGCTATTTACGTAGTAAGTAATTAGACTTGAATTAAAAATAAATTGAATCCCTAAATGCCCTTGAACCACACGGTTTTGCAGTAGCCTTGGGAGGCAAATTCGACAAGTTCTACATGGTTCTTGAACCATCTTGCAGGCACACTAGGTGGCTAAAAGGTGACATAAGCCATGTGCACTCAAATAGGATATTTTACTTCAAGTAAATCCTAATTTCTCTATGCTTATCCCACGGTACAACCGCCCACTTATTTTTCACTCACACAATATTTATTTTCTCTCTCATCAAAAGCATTCATCTTTTCTCTCAAAAATCCCACGAAACTAGGCAACCATTTTCTTCCTTTTCTCTCCACATGGTTCGGCCAAGCACCCAAACACCACCATCAAACCTCTATAATTTTACCTCTTCATATTTCTTAAACCCAAATCATATTCTAAACACTTTTCCTTCACAAAGTTTTACCAAAAACCTACTCTATCTAGTTCAAAATCCAACCTTTATCTTACTTTCCTAAGGGTAAGTTTTGTTTCTATGGTTTAAAGTTTGATTTTTTGATTATCTAAACCATGTTTGTTCCATGGTTTTTCAATATTGATCCTTGTATGTGTTTTTACTAATTGTTTAAGAATTTTAGGAATTTGTTTGGAGGTTACATGAAATTTCAAGGAGAGGAGGAGATTAACTGATTATTGTCTTCAAGAGGTAAGAGGGAGATTTAATCTCATCAACCTTGTATGGTGATGAGAAAATGGATTTGTATGTGTGTGAAGAATCCATAAGGATTCATTTGTGTGTTTGTTTATTGTTTTTATTATTTGTGTGATTGTTTATTGTTTTCATTATTTATGTGATTGTTTATATGCTTTCCTATTTGTGATATATTTTTGCTATGCATGTTTATAGCTTTAAAATATAGTGTATGTATCTTGTATGTGATTATATAATTGCATTTGTTTATAATTGTATAATTATTAAAGTAGGATGTGAATAATATGTAACGAATTGCATGAGTGTTCCAAAGAACACATTTGAGGCTCACGGCCTTATCATCAAATAGAGAACCAAAATGTTCTCAACCATTTTCTAAATCACTGATTTAAAGAATCTAGGTAAAATAATAAGTTTAAGAATGATTTTGGATTAATTAAGGCCAACATGTCATTTAGTGTATAATTGAATGCCATTTTATTTTCGATTTTTGGCCAACATGCTATTTTATTTTCTAAGATAAGTTAGGTAATTAATTTACAAAAGATACTGATTCCAATGAATCTTTGAGAAAACAAAAGGAATAAATTTAGTCCTAGAATTCTAAATTAGCAGAATTTAGTTTAAGTAAGAACTAAATCAGACGCTTGAAAAATACTAACGTAAGGCTCATTTTATGAATTTTGAACCGCGTTAGCGAGTTTCAAAGCGTAATTATTGGGTAAAAATAAAATGAACTATATTTAGTGGAAAACATGAAAAATACCTTATAATGATTTTACAGGCAAAATGCTGCCAAAATTTACTAAAATCAAGCGAGTAAAATGAAAAGATTCCATATTATATTTATAACACAAAAAAATACTCTACATATTTTAAATGTACTAGATATAGTTTTACACATTTCTAAAATAATGATTTTAAGCTATTCGGTTAAGAAAATGAATTAAAAATCTTACGCAATTGAGAAAATGATTTAAAAACATTACGCGATGTTCAAAAATATCAAAATATATTTACACAATTTTAAAACATTTGTAAAAATGATGAGATTGTGAAAATGCGATAAAATTCCTACGCGATTGAACGATACTGTGAGTTTTGCTATCGGGCCAAAGTGGTGGACCCGGACAAGTTGTGGTGTAGTACTGTCAAGTGGGACATACTATACTTTGGTATTTTGTGACTAAGTGTAACACCCTCCTTAGGGCATCACATTTCTGACTCCCGACTCATAATCTGAAAAGAAGTTCGCACAAAGTTTGAGTTATAAAAGATGGGTTTCAAAATTTCTTCTTTACTGAAACGTAAATTTACTGAAAATATTAGGTAATATTGAAAATCATATTTCAACTATTCATTATGCAATATTGACACCAATTAATATCACAATTTAAAGAGATATATAAAATTAATAGACTTATTATTTTTAACAGTAGCAAACCCCATGACGGGTCCTACTTAATAGCACGGTATAACACTAACATTAAATCTTAACATACTCGTTCCTTCTCTTGTATCAACTTGATGCATCAGAACTTTACTCCTTGTCTACCCGGCACATCTTCGAACTTGAGACAGCCACTTTTCAATGTTTCCATCAATTTCTGAGTATCTACCACCCGTTATGTCTAAGATAACTCATTCCTTCTACTGTATAATTTTAACAATACAGACAAAGTAAAATAATATAACAAAGAGGTGAGATCACCTACACCAGTACCAACATGGCAGCACAGAGATAACACAAACAGCAATATCATACAGATAGATCATACTACAATTATGATCATGTCATCAACATTAATCAACTATCATCATCCAATCATTTATCAATTCAATTATCATAAGCAATAATTATGATAATGCCCTCAGCATTATCATCATCATCATCCAAGTATTCAAAACAATTATCACAACCAATATTCCTCAATTAATATATCATACAGATATAAATGTTCAGATTTATGCATATGCACAAAGATTCAGTTTATCAAAAAATAACTCCATGGAGGTTTTCACAATTTCGAGAAGAATGCTCTGGTTAAATGTCAGCCTTAGCCCAAAGACAATCTCCCAGTCGTTGAAAAGAATCGTGTTCTTGTCGGGTATCGTCAATGCATTGCAACGGACTGCATCGCCAAGTGGCACAGGGTACTCGCCAATTGTCCACTGGTCGACCGCCGCGCCTCGACGCCTCCAAGATCCATCATAGACCTCACTATCAATTCTCATTCCCTCTTCAACCACAAGGGCCATAATAGCTATTAGATATATTTTATACAATGCACGAATATATCAGTGCAAGTCCAACCCCAAAGGGCCAAATCTTTTCAATTTCATTTATTCAATGTAATCATATGCTTCAACGCATATTTTTCCAATGCACGTATAATGTACCAAATCCAATCACAGACATATCTTTCCAATGCATGTATAATGCACCAAATGCTAATCATAGGTAAAATATGTCATTTTCTCACACAGCATCCATATACTGGTTCTACAGTATTTATAAAGTATTTTCAACAGAAAAAACATATTATCACATTTTCATAGTTATAAAATTCTTTTGTCATGTTTTCACAAAATTGCGCAACATTTCCATTTCATTTTCACAATTCCAAAATGTTTCTGTTACGTTTTCACAATACTGCAACTCTTCTGTTGCACCTTTAAATCACGTATTAAATTTTTCAACATTTTTACAATCATATAAAAATATACGTTTCTCAAATTGCGTAACAATTTTTCACCATTTTCAAAATCGCGTAACTTAAAAATCATTCTTTTAAGTTGCGTAAATCATTTTCCATCATTCTCAAAATATTTAAAACAATTTTCAAATCACATAAGATTTTTTGTCATTTTTACAATTACGTAAAAAATATTCTATCACTTTTAAATCACATAGTGATTTTTTTTTAACAATAGTTCAAATCACGGAAAAATATTCTCTCATTATTTAATCACGTAGTGATTTTTCAATAATATTTTTAATAGTGTAAAATATTTAAATGCTTTCCAAATCGCGTAGAAATATTTTAACATTTTTCAAATCACGTAGAAATACGTTAACATTTTTCAAATCTCGTAGAAATATTTTCTTGTATTTAAAATCATTTTTAAGATACATAAAATATTTTTTAATATTTTACAATTACGTAAAATATTCCTCAATATTTCAAATATTATTTTGGACTAAAATAAATCAATATTAATTTCAACACATTCTTCAAATTGTGTAGCTTAAAAATCACGTTTTTAAGATATGTAAAACATTTTTCATCACAATTTCATTACAGAAAATATTTCTTAGCCTTCAAAAATTCCTTTTTAACTTTTCTCAAAATAATATAACTTTGTATTTTATTTTTCATATTTTCCTTATTCAAGAAAATCTTTTTCCACATTTCTTAATTCAAGAAATCCTTTTCCAAAATATAATTCAAAAAATCACTTTTCCATTGATATAAATCAACGTTTCAAAACTTAACATTTTCTAACGTACTTCAAAACTCAAAATAAGTTATATGTTAGTAGATTTTCATAATACCACTATATTCTTCATTTTTTCCAAATCATTTCCAAACACAACCTTCTTCAAAATAAATTGAAGTTTGAAAATATTTTCGTTTACAAAAACTTAATTTCTCAAGTGATTAAAATGCTCTGATTTCCTTTTCAAATTCCTTGTATTAAATCAATTATATTTCCACTTAGAAAATTACTTTGTTACATCAAAATCTAGGCATTATAAGCCTTCAAAAATGTGGACATGACTATTGAAAATTATCAAAACATTTTTCCTTCTAAATTGATATGGTTTTACACAAACAAAATCATTAAAATTTTATTTTCAAAACTGAAGTATCGATGGTTATAAAAAACTAAACTCATTTGTTCAAATCCTTTTTTACTTTCTTTACAAATCCTTTTTCACTTTCTTTGCAAATCCTTGTTCACTTTCTTTGCAAATCCTTAAAATCAATGTTTGCTCGTTTCATTCAAAACTCATATTTAGAAAAACACTTAGGATCTTTTTACACAAAATAGATCAATAAAAATTCCTCAAAGATCGTATTCTTGTTTTCTTGAAAAACAAACCCTTTGTTTATTTTCTATACTCTTCAAATCATCCATTTTTATTTTTCATGAAAATATTAATTTGTGAACACCTATTTTGAGGTGTCTTGGCTAAAATTCTCATTGTCCTAAGGACTCAAAAATCAATTCCCTTATTCTTGAAAATTTTCAACATGAACCCTAATCAAGGGCATCAAAAATCGAATCCTCTCATTTGGCTATTGGAGCCAAAAATTGAATTCCTTTTCATCACCACATCATGACATACACATATATATATTTCATCATAAATACTATAAGCATGCCATATACTTATCATGCATAATATAAGCATATCATCAAAGCCATAAAATCATACAAAGCATATCAAACATAAGCAAATAAACCAAAACTCATAAACACACATAAATTATTACATGACCATGGATTGGAATCCTCACATGGATTCACCATCCATCAAATATAAGACCATCTCTTACCACCATACTTGGTTGGTGAGATGGATCTCCCTCTTACCTCTTGAAGATCCTCAAAAGTTTCTTGATTTGCTTCTTTTTCTAAGTCCTTCACCACCAAAGGCTTCTCAAATACAAAACAAAATACATAGAAATTAGTATACTAAGCTTGATTAAGAGGAACCATGGATCAAACATAGTTTAGAACATGAAAAAGAGAGAAGAAATGAAGTTTCCTTACACTTCACCTCAAAAACCCAATAACTTTGATCTTGAAGAAAGTCCATGAAGATGAATGATTTAGAGAAAGTCTCCAACATGAAAGTTGCTTAGAATATTATGTAGATTCAAGATCTATGGTTGGATTAAATTAAACAAACTTGAAGGGTGGTCTTAGGGTGGTTGATCGAATTCCTCACAAGAAGGAAAACATAAGCTTTTTGATCTTTAACTTGAAGGACAAGGTTGTAGATAATAGAATTTTGAGAAGTTCCTAACATGAAAGTGTTTTAGATTGATGAGAGGATTCAAGATATGTAGCTAGATAAAATTATAAAAGATTGGAAGTGGTTCTATGGGTGGTGACCAAATAACTCAAGAAAGAAAGAAGGTGAAGTTCATGGTGTTGTTCTTGGTGTTCTTGAACAATTGAAAGAGAGAGAAGAGAGAGAATGGTCTTTGTGTTACTAAGTGTGATAAAAAATAAAAATAGAGGGTTGAATTGAAGTGGGCAGCCGTAGGAGTGAAAGAATGAAGAGATAAAAATTTATTTAGCATAATTGAATGCTTTCACATGCATGCACATGGTCTTCACATGGTCTAAGTCACTAAATGCCATCCATTGGTCATAAAAGTCCATTCAAGAACCTTGGAGAAGCTCTCCAAGCTGCATGACCGTGTGGCTCTTCATAGGATTAGGGACTTAATTATTTTCAATTAAAACCTAATTGTATGCTAATTAATTAGTTAATTAATTAGGTCTAGTTTCCTAATTTCACTTAATTAACATTCTAACTATATAACTAATTAATTAAACATATTATGGCATATATCATAGTCTTTAAATAAAATTAGGACATTTAATTAGTAATTAGATTATCACTAATTAATAATTAGATTAGTTCACTTAGCTTGTTAATTAGGCCATTAGATTAACCAAATTAGGATTAATTAGTTACTAATCAAATTCAAGCTACTATTGTTGACTTCATCTTTTTCTTTGGCCTAAAAAGCCTATTCAAAGTTGTCTCCCCTCCAAATACTCTACTAAGGATGCAAACAAATCAATAATGGTCAAGAATGATATAATATTGACCATGACAAGTAATAATGGTCATCAAATCACCTTTAGCTCCAAAATACTACAAAAACCGTCCTCTCCTTGCATTATGCATGCAATAATATTGTCATCTTTTTCAAGCCATTATTTGAAGCATTCCTAACCATTGATTAATTCAATGGTTAGGATTTAGGTAGATTTTTGATTTTTAGAAGACTAAATCTAGGCCATTGAATCTTTCTCCTTTAAATCCTAGCCATTAGATGTGTCTCCAAAATAAAGGGTTAAGATTACTCATTCTTACTTTTAATCCAAGGGTTATAATTAGTCATAGCCTTTTTAGAAGACCAAATCTCCACCATTGATTAAATCCAAATCCAATGGTCATAAATGGTCCTTGTTACTTTATAAGACTAAATCTCCACCGTAGATTAAATCTAAATCCAATGGTTATAAATGGTCTCTATCACTTTTCAAGACCAATTCTACACCGTTGATTAAATCGACGGTTGATATCAAAGCCTTCCTAACTAAGTTTATTCTCACACCATTGATTAAATCAATGGTGATTATCCAATGCTTCTTTATTAAGTTTGTTTCTGAACCGTTGATTAAATCAATGGTTAATATTCAAACTAAGTATTCTCATCCAAGGGTACAAATCAAGTCAAGCCTTTTTTGTTGACTACGCAGTATAATTTTTATTATTTTTATCTGCTATAACCCTACAAATAATATTTTTACTGTATTTTTATTACCTGATAAATAAATACAGTACAAAACACAGTAAAAAAAAATTGTAAAAACTGTTTCCAGATTCAGGTTTAGTAAGATCCCTTGTCTCTGTCTAAATAGTACAAATTTTTTTATTCGTAGAAAAATTTTTACTTTGCGGGACCCATCTGGGCCCATGTATGGTCACCTGGGCCCACATAGGACCACCTGGGCCCACATACAATAAAAAAATTCATAATCATCCACAAAAATCACAAAAATTAGAAAACACAAATATCAAATCAGATCACGTAAAATAATTAAAACTTAACGGTAAAAATTAAATTACGTAAAGTTTTCCCCGGCCTAAAAATTTTTATTTCCCTGACTCGGAGTAAATCACTCAAAATGATCAAATACGCTGACGGAATAATCAAAATAATTTTACAGTATCCAAAAATTACTAAATAGTAAAATTCTGTTAACTGTCAAAATTACTGTTTAAGAGATCAAAAATTTTGGGGTGTTACACTAAGGGTATTTTTGTAATTATGGTAAAATTTGGATAATAAGGATATTTTTATAATTTTAGATCATGCTTAGAGTGTTGTGTCAATTTAGTTGATAATTGGCGATTGATTGATGAGGCGAATTACACCATGTTTTGGTGTGATAAGCGTAGTGTGGTTAATTTATGAACTTGGAGGCATTAGTGTGCGGAGAATCCCATATGTGGACAGTGGTAGCACCTCTGGGCCGTGGTAACGGGTAACACACTAATGATCTTGACAAGCACTATCCTTAATCGGGATCTTGAGGAGACTATTACGTACTATGCCTATAGTGCATGATGTTTTGACTGTGTACTACTACACGATGTTTGGACTATGGACTATAGACACAATGTTAGACAGTGCAATAGTTTGGTTGGGCAGCCATAAAGTATTATTAGTTTCTATTTGGATCATTCTCTCAGATATTCGTGTTTAGCTCCATGGAGTAGAAACGAGTCAGTGTGTGTATCATTCATCATCTGCATTTTAAATGTTTATTATGTTCATGCATTATCTGCATTTTACTGTTTACCACAATCTGTGATAAAATGTATGATCTATTGCTTTTATATATTATGCATGATATAATGGTATGTGTTATTTTAATATGTATTGCTTGATATATTATGCATGATATGTTGGTATGTACTGTTGTGATAATTATTTTGTACTGTCGTTTTCTTATTTGCTATGCTGGTAATGATGTAGATTGTCTCACCTCCTTATTGTATTGTTCTATCTGTTTCTATTTTATGTTTATATCATCGAAGACTACAATGGCAGCAAGAGGAAGTCAATTAGGTTTCTTTAGACTACAATTTCTCGAAGGCGCTGAGGCTTGGTATGTCCACTGGGACACAGGACACATAGAGTACAGTGGTAACGTGACTTTATCAGTAAGTAGGACTCGACATGGGTTCATTACTACACGTTATACGGTTGCTTTCGTAGAGATTATTTTACCTATTAGGGAGTTGTGGGATGAGTTTCACTATACTCCTAGAGAGAACTTCGATATACTTTTGGGTCGAATTTCTATCGGTCAAGACATTCCTAACTAGGGAATTTGTCTTATGACAAGGGCTCATATCTTAGGTGTTATGTTTGAGTAGTATGCTGTCTTTTACTGTTTCTATTAAAATATTAATAGTGGTAAATTAATTGTATACATCAGACAAGATTCATTTGTATATTAAGGTGTGATTATGTTTTATTTTATTTTGTGTTCCGTGTTATCTTATTTAATGTTATTAAATATAAAAAGGAAAAATTTTATCACTAATATTATTTATGTACCAAATGTTTTACAACTTGGGTAAGAATTTTATTTTATTTTATTTTATTACATCATAAATGTGACATCCCCACAAGGGTGTTACAATCCACACAAACTCAGAGAAGAACAAATCATTAATATTAATAAAAAGATTCAAAGTCATCCCTAAATAAAGCTCAGCTATACAATAAACATGGGAACAAATTACAAAATACATGTTCAAGTAATGAGGAAGAGAAAATAGAAAATAGAGAAGGAGAAAGCTTATGGATTTCGCCATTGAAGCTCGGATCCTCCTCCAAGAGAAAGAGGGCTTCCATCCTTAGCTCCCCAAGCTCCATCTCCACCTCCAATGGAGGTCTAGCCAAAGCCTCTAACCTAGAAAACTAAAAACCTAAAACCTAAAAGAGAGAAAACTGAGAGAGAGCAAAATGGTGCGTGAAAAATAGAATAAACAGGCTCAACTCGCCAACGCGCACCGCGGCGTGCACATTCCCACGCCTTGGCATAGAACTGTCTGTCCTGTCAGTATGTGGCTGGCTGAGACCTTCACGCCACGGTGTGCACATGTTTGTGCCGCGGCGTGGAACTCTGGAATGCTTCCTTGGCTTCTTTCCTCCAATGCTGGGCTTTGACTTGCATCAATTTGTCTCTTTTGAGCCCTTCCTGCATTAGAGAAAGCACCAAGTTAAATATAATTACAAATTTACTTAATCAATCAACAAATATGCACAAATTGCTTAAAAACATAAAGGAAGGTATCCAAATGACATTTAACAATTATAAGCATAAAACCTTCTAAATATGCGTAAGAACAAGGACTAAGCATACCATGAAGCACAAATATGGGGCATAAATAACTACATTTTATAGAGTTATCATAGGTTCAATGCTTACCCTGTAATCATGTTGCCCCTAACTCGACTTTAGTTGTTAATATGACAAAATGACGAGTTATAGCTCTGACTTTTTCTATACTTCTTGATTGTATTGGCCTTTCTTAGGAAACTACTACCTTAACTTTATTGGAAATTAACAAATCCATTAATAGGGTAATAAATTCGTGCTGTTTCCCAACTGCCCATTTACCTCTCCACCAATCAAAAACATAAAGCATCAAAGATGACGTTTATCTCGTATGAACAGTTCACCTTTCTAGGGACCAATTAGAATGCTTCACTGTGTCTATAAATTAGGGAATGGTTGCATTTAACCTATCATTCCTTTTGCTTCATTCTTCTATTCTTGCCAATGCATTCTGGAATACAACCCTTCAAGGCTTTCTTCTCATTATATTCAAAGAGGGTTTCGCCCTCTGCGAAGATCATTTTCTTGCTTTTTCCAAAATCGGTGAAGAGGTTCTTCCTTTCATTAGCCAATAAATTTTTCAATGGGGACTTTTCTTTCTCAACATAGTAATGACAGACACTTTTCTTTCCCAGCATACAAGTGAGTATCTGAAACATGTTCTACTACTGGGAAAATCAGTGACTCCTGTCACGTTGGACGGTCCTCCTCAGAGAAACAGAGCTTACACTCCTCCTCCTTTCTGAGAACTTAGCAGGTGCTTTGGTTTGAGCCTTGTTATTTCTTTAGATAAGCAGGAGGGATTATTGTAGCAGCTCCATAATTTGAGGCAACTTGGTGTAGTCATGAAGCTGGTGGAATGATCTTCTTCATGAAAGACTGCATCCCATCCGACAAAGTAAATGAGGAGCTGATGCTCTTCCCTTATACATTCCATGTCTCAGTATTTTCTTTTTCCTCTTTTCCAGATGTAAGATGATGTATGAAATGAGAACAAATTAATAAAAATTCATTTATTTTATGTGATGCCCACTTCCTTCTTTTAGCTTTTTATCACTGCTCGCATCTTTTCCTTTTTGCCGGGGTAAATCCAACACTTATTCTAGCATCATATTACTTTGTCCCGGCTTAGTCTCGTTTTGAATAAGTAGTAAACTCTTTAATCCAGGATTCATATAATTTACCATCTATAAAATGTTGGCCAAGGTCTCACTTCGTTGCTTTAACAGCCGTGATCCAAAGCAATAACTCTTCGTCAAGCAAGTATCATGGCTAAAACCGGGGTTCGTGAAAATGATTCGAACTTAAACCTCAGAAGTTGTGTGACGTTTGAGTTTCTGTACCATTGTCTTTCCAACTACCTTAATAACTGTACAGGCCACGTGGTACATTTTCGCTGGAAGGACGTGCATAGTGCTTCACGTGCCATGATGAGCATTCTTTTGAAAATTGAGTTGTAAGGACAACAATACCCCTAACCGCTTAGCCTTTATAAATAGGGGTTCAGGGGTTCATAGTCTCCATTTTACTGTTCCCAAATGTCTTCCAGAGAACTCTGCGCAGTGACAAAGTGGGAGCCCTAGAGGATCTTCGATCATTTTCATCGTCAACAACTCTGAGCTTTTATTATACAGTATTTTCCCTTCTCTTTCTTCCACTGAATTGCAGAGTGG
The DNA here is from genome assembly GCA_029884595.1 of Ormosia semicastrata. Classification (NCBI taxonomy): domain Eukaryota; kingdom Viridiplantae; phylum Streptophyta; class Magnoliopsida; order Fabales; family Fabaceae; genus Ormosia; species Ormosia semicastrata. Next base: position 34,971,517 of record JAQQTO010000062.1, read on the forward strand.
CTACGCGTTCCTCATAGGAGTGCATTTCTGGTTTTCCATTTCATAGAGTAGATTTAGGATTTTCAATCCTTTTCACATGGTCTTATCCTCTTGAAACACCCTTTCTGCCATTGTAAGCATGACAAAGGTGTCTCTTCTGAAGTTTCAAACTTTGGAGGGAGAAGAGGTCGGCATATGGGTGTGGACTGTTCCGTTCACCCTTCACCGTGTTTGAATTTTTAATTTAATTGATTTTGACATTTACTTACCGGCCTCTTTGGGTGTTCTTAGGATCTTCATGGGCAGAGGTAGAAGGGGAACCAGAGCCCAAACACCTGTTGTTGAAGCTCGTGAACTAAACGAGGACGAGTAAATTTGGATTCGGCATGGTCTGGGGCTAGTATATCCATGGGTAGGGGAAGATTTCTGGGAGCGTACATCAGAACTTTCTTCTAAAAACGAGCTTAGACAATTAGTACAATTTTTGGAGCTGACCGAAGGGAGAAACCGCGATAGAGAATTTCAGGTTTTATGCCCAGAATGGAATGAGCGAGTTTACTCATCTTGGGAGGCAGGTTCACATTTCATGTTCCTCTATGAGCCCCTTTTCATTAAATTAGGGCTTTGGTTGCCCTTTACTGAATTCCAAATTGTCGTACTCTAGACTCTGTGAGCAGCCCCTACCCAGATTCATCCTAATGGCTGGGGTTACATCATTATTTTTGAAATATTTTACCGGATCATGGGGCTGCGGTATTCAACCAACGCCTTCTTTTATTTTTATGCCCGAATAAATCCCCAAGGGTCAGCAAAACAGAAAGGCTAGCTCACAATTCGGTCAAGATCTGGTCGCAAATCCTTTGATATTTTTCAAGATAGTTTCAAGGGATTTAAGACTAGGTTCTTCAAACTGATGGCAGCAGAGGGGTTTCACCCCTTTTTCCTAAAAGACGATGGGGAGCCCAAGTTCCCTTTATACTGGACCGAGGATGCCTGGTGTTTCCCCACTATACTGCTTGAAAAAGAAGAGAAAGACCTTACTCTGGATGAGGTCAACTATGTCAAATTTATAACCCAATATTCTAAAAAAATATGGGTTTATCAAAATCAAAGATGTCCTTGATACCCCTGGTGATGTTCTTCTCTTTGTTTTATTAGGTAAGAATTAGGATATTATAACCCATAGTTTATTCCGTACTCTTTGCACTTTGAATTTCACTACTTCGTAATTTTACTTGTCTGACTTTTATCTATTGTCTCATTTCAGTGAGTAACATGGCATCAAGACCTTCCCTCATAGCTCTGCAGGCCTCGAGCTCGAGGAGGAAAGGATCGGGGTCTTCTAGTGCCCCTACTGCCACTATCTCGGCGTCTACAAGCTGGGGTGTTATTATTGAGGATACCTCAGAGGAACCAGACTCCTTATCACATAGCCTTCAAGGAAGGAAGAAGAGAGCTATCGAGAGCTCTGCTGACCGGGGTAGGGCAAGAGCTTTGGATGGCGGCAATCAAGAGAAGACAGACCCCTTGCCCATCATCCTGGGGCAGTCTGATGCCGGGCCGTTCATAGTGATAACTCCATGAAATATAGTTATTTATACCTTATATTTATGCTTCATGGCATGCTTAGTCCTTGTTCTTATACATATTTGGAAGGTTTTATGCTTATATTTGTGAAATTTTATTTTGAGATCTTCCTTTATGTTTTTGAGCAATTTGTGTATATTTATTGATTGATTAATTAGATTTGCAATTATATTTAACTTGGTGCTTTCTCTAATGCAGGAAGGGCTCAAAAGAGACAAATTGATGCAAGTCAAGGCCCAGCATTGGAGGAAAGAAGCCAAGGATGCAATCCAGAGCTCCACACCGCAGTGCAAACATGTGCATGTCACAGCGTGATGGTCTCAGCCAGCGCATACTGACAAGACAGAAAGCTCCACGCCGTAGCATGGGCTTGTTCATGTCACGGCACGTATCGGCGAACTGAGTCTATTTATTCTATTTTTCGTGCTCTCTCTCCACTCTCTCTCAGTTTTCTCTTTTAGTTTTTTGGTTTTTAGGTTTTAGGGTTAGAGGCTACAACTGAGTCTTCCATTAGAAGTGGAGATGGAGCTTGGGAAGCTAAGGATTGAAGCCCTCTTTTCATTAGAGGAGGATCTGAGCTTCAATGACGAAATCCATAAGCTTTCTCTTTCCCCTTTTGCTCTTTTCTCTTCCTCATTTCTTGAACATGTATTTTGTAATTTGTTCTCATATTCATTGTATAGCTGAGCTTTATTTAGGGATGACTTTGAATCCTTTTATTAATATTAATAATTTGTTTTTCTTTAAGTTTGTGTGGATCTTTAATTTTATTCAATTATATTGTTCTTAATGCTCTTGAGCGTTTGACCAACATTTAAGTTAATTTGATAAAGTCCAATAAAACCTAGCCATAGGGATTTGAGTTTGAGATTGTATGTATGATTGATGCATGTTCGATTCTATTCTAATGACGGGATGAGTTGATTCGCTAATGGAATAGAAATATACCTCTTAGTCATGCATAGCACGTGTTTGAGAATGGACCTTAAAGAGTGGATTTTGTGTTAGCTCTCAAGGACACTTAGTGAGTTGGATAAATGAAACCATGGTTAGATGACCTAGACATAGGCGTTTAGCTAATGTAGATTCTCAAGCTAACCTAATCATTATATTTATATTTATGAAGAAGATTGCATGTTGTTGGTTGAAGTAAAGGGTGAAGAAGGATTTCCTTAATCTCTAACCATTATCTTTACTGCTTTTTAGTCTTTAGTTTAATTGTTTTCCCCTATTTTTATGTTCTTGAATAGAATTAGGCAAGCTATCAGTTAATACTTAGCATTGGAAATAAACTTATCCTCGTGGGAACGATATCTTACTTTATATCTATATTACTTGCGCGACTTGTGCACTTGCGGTACACAAAAGTGGTCAACATATAGATGGGCAGTTGCTGAGCGATAAGGTGATGGGACATATTTCAGAAAGGAATATGGCCCAAACCCTGGCCAAGCTTTAAATAACTGCACTTCAAACCACTGTCGAGGTCAGCTATCTTGAAAAGTCCATCGAGGCGATCATTAGGAGGATGACAGAGGAAAACAAAAAACAAAATGAAGAGGCCTCCTGGAAGTTGACCGCGACTCTTAAGCTAAATGAGGACGCCCAATCCCGGATTACTGAGCTAGAGGCGGTGTAACATCCCAAAAATTCTTTATGTGGTTATAAATAATCATTTTACAATATTTATGAATTTTAGGAATTTTTGTGGATTTTTTTGAAAATGATGAATATTTTAATATATTCTTCATTTTACGTGCGCACTGAGCGGAGCCGGGATAACGAAATGTTTTCCCTAAGGCTGGTAAACCTTGAACTGTTAACATGTCAATGAGGGATCTTACTAAACCCAAGGCCAGGCACAGTTTACGAGGTTTACATTTTCTGAGGTTTTATCTGCTAGATAAAATCGCGGTATCATAAAATTATCTGATGAATAATAAAATATTATTTTCATCAATTGTAACTTTTATTCACTAAGAAATTAATTCTAACAGTGTAATTAATCATCTGTCTAGTGTATTAAATGAAGGAGTCAAGCTTACTATGCACTTTATCAAGAAGCGCGCGAAGCTTATCAAGGAAGCTTCCTCCAACCACTCTTTCTCTCTCCTCCTTTTAGGTGCTGCACGTTTGACCTTAAGGGGGGCATATTTCAATTTTCTTTCTCACATTTCCCCTCTTCCCAATACGCAGCTCACTGTTCACTCATCTTTCTCTCTTCTCTTTTCACTCGACAGCAGCAACCTCATTACCACCAACACCTCCATTTTATCTTCAAAATCGTCACACTCCTTGCACCATCTTTGTGTTTGGAGGACCACCATCTTTGAGGAAGTCATCTTCAAAGCTCACCATTCTCTCCATCTTCGTTCTTTTCCACCTTTAAAGCTTAAAGGTTGGAGCTTTAAGGTAAAGCTCTCAGCTTTTTCTTCCTCCCTTCTCATTTTCGTAACCCACTGTCATTTTGATGACCATGGGTATGTGATTACCATGCAACATTGATGATGAGTTTTGATGATAACAAATATGGAGATGATGAGATGATGAGAAGATCAAGTCCAAGTTGTTCAAGTCTAGCTTTAGGACTTAGGATCTCTCTTGTACAGAGCTCTCATAGAATATCTCAGTGTTTAACTCAAAAGATCTAAGAACTTGTTTTTCTACAAACCAAATTAAAGTTCTAATAAGCCTTTGATAATAAAAGAGATTGTGGTTTTTCTAATCTTGTTCATAGAAGCGTTTTTCATGTTTTTAACAGAGGCATTCGAATGCTTTTAAAGTCATTCGAATACAATCTTCTGAAAAAGCTTCTACAAACGTGTTTTTTAATAAAGGTATTCGAATACTCATTTGAGGCATTTGAATACAACGTGTTTTTAATAGAGGTATTCGAATACCATATGAGGCATTCAAATACAACCTTCTAAAAGGCTTTTACAAACGTGTTTTCAGCTAAAGGCATTCGAATACCTTGGTTTGGTATTCGAATAACGTGGGTCTGATCTATTTTTTATATACTGATTTCAGAGGTATTCGAATACCTCATAATGGCATTCGAATAACCTAAGCTTAAACTATTTTTTATATATTGATATCAGTGGTATTCGAATACCACAATAATGTATTCGAATAACCCACGAGTTTCAGCTTCTGTTTTTTGAAATTGATACGCAAACGGATTTTGCATTTATTATGCATTCAATTTCCCCAGCGAAATTTTCTGTTTAAAGGCTCTATAAATAGAGACCTTCCCTCACGGCTGACATACACCAATCCTTGAATTTATTTTCTGGCTGTGCTAAAATACTGCTTGCATAAATTCTCTCTTTCTCTCTGTGCTCTTTTGATAAAATTCTGAGATATTGTTAGAGAGCTCTCTAGTGCTTCAATTTATATTACTTACTCTGAGTGAGAGTTTCTCTTCATCTATTTTCTGATATTTTGTATAGAGGGTGAGGTATCCTTCAAGGTTTGTATAAGGGTGAGGTATCCCTGCAGGCTGAGACTTTAGCACAAGGGTAGAGTGTCCCTGTGTGTGAAAAGTGCTCTATTTTGTAATAGTAGCAAGCACCTATCGAAGCTTGTATACTTAGTGAAAAATCTCAGCTTTCGAGGACTGGACGTAGACCACAAGTGGATTAGTGGTTGAATCAGGATAAATACTGTGCCTGTTTCTCTTTTCTCTAATCTCTTTATTTTATGCAATTTATTTTACTGCGCATTTACTTTTCGCTGTTCTTTATTGTTTCTTTTCTTCTTCTCATTCCTTCTGTGCATTTATTTATTAAGCTTTTGATATTTATTTTAATTAAAAGAGGTTTTTGCGAAAAAGTTTTATACTCAATTCACCCCCCCTCTTGAGTATTGGAAACCACTTGGTAACAAGTGGTATCAAAGCTAGACTCTTGTATAAAGAGCTTAGCAGCTTCAAGAGAACATGACTTCCTCAAATGGTTTTTCAGAAGGATCTTCCATAAACCGATCACCCTTTTTCAATGGGGATAGTTATGCATATTGGAAGGAAAGAATGAAAATCTTCATCGAAGCTATTGATCTAGATGTATGGGATGCTGTCGAAAATGGCACTTTTATACCCACACATGAGGTCGATGGTGTAAGGACCGAAACACCACGAAATAAATGGTCTGATGAAGACAAAAGAAAAGTTCAATTTAATTTAAAAGCCAAAAATATTATTACTATTGCTTTGGGATATGATGAGTTTTTTAGAATTTCAAATTGTAAAACTACTAAAGAAATATGGGATACTTTGCAAGTTACCCATGAGGGTACTAGTGAAGTTAAGAGGTCGAGAATAAATTCTCTAACTCGTGAATATGAATTATTCAGAATGAACCAAGGAGAAAGCATTCAGGAAATGCAAAAGAGGTTCACCCACATAGTTAATCATCTTGCATCTTTAGGCAAAAGTTTTTCTAATGAAGATTTGATTAACAAAGTTTTGAGATGTCTTAGCAGGATTTGGCAACCCAAAGTGACAGCAATATCAGAATCAAGAGATTTGTCCACAATGACTTTAGCTACCCTCTTTGGAAAACTTCATGAGCACCAATTGGAACTAAGCTGACTAAGCCAAAGCGAAGAGAACGATAAAAAGAAAAAAGGGATAGCGCTCAAAGCCACTTCATCAATATTCGACAATGATGATGAAGAAAATGAAGAAAGTTCAGAGAACATCGAGGTAAGTGAAGAAAATCTAAGTTTACTAGTTAAAAAGTTTGGTAAATTTCTCAGGAAAAAGGGAACGCAAAGAAGACCTCCCTTCCCTCCTAAAAAGACACACTTCAAAGGCGAAGGAGCTTCATCGACTCCAACTTGCTATGAATGTGGCAAACCTGGTCACATGAAAATGGAGTGCCCAGTTTATCAAAAGAAGAAGGAGAAATTTGAAAAGAAGCCCTTCAAGGAAAGAAAAGGAAGAAAAACCTACATAGCGTGGGATGAAAATGACATGGACTCAACTGATAGCTCAGATAGCAAAGAAGCTCAACTGTATCTCATGGCAAAAGGAGATGAAGAAGAAAGCGAAAATGAGGTAAGTTCTAATACTACTTTATTGCCCTTTTACGATGAGTTATAAGATGCTTTTGAGGAACTACATGAAGAATCTTTAAAACTCACAAAAATTATTTCTTCATCTAAGAAAACAATTTCTTCTTTAGAATATCAAATTCTTGTTTTAAACAAAGAAATAGAAGAATTGAAAATTGAAAATGAAACTTTAGGAATCATTGATGCATGCACAAATCATTCCTCACATGCGTCTACTTCTTCATCTTGTTCTTCATGTCATATACTTGAAAAAGAAAACGAAGACCTAAAGAACACTATTTCTAAATTCACCTTTGGAAGGGATAACTTAAATATTTTATTAGGAAGACAAAGAGTGGTTTTTCAAAAAGCCGGGATAGGTTATAACCCAAAAAATCAACAAAAACTCTATAAAAATTTCTTTGTGCATTCTAGTATTTCAAGTAGTCCTTTTATTAAATGCTTTTATTGTGGAAGAAAAAGACATAGTGCTTCAACATGTAATGCAAGGAAAAATATAAATACAAAAGTTGGAACAAAAATGGTTTGGGTTCCCAAGGGTACTATACCCAAAACTAACACACAAGGACCCAAGAAAGTTTGGGTACCAAAAGTTAAAAACTAAACTTGTGTTGTAGGTGTGCTTGAAAGCCAGGAGTTCAAATTGGTATCTTGATAGCGGCTGCTCCAAGCACATGACCGGAGACGACTCAAAATTCACCATCCTTATTCCCAAGAATCATGGACATGTCACTTATGGCGATAACAACAAGGGTAAAATTCTTGGAATCTGCAAAGTCGGTAAGAACCCTAACTCCTCTATTGAAAATGTGCTGCTTATTGAGGGTTTGAAACATAACTTGCTTAGTATTAGTCAATTATGTGATAAAGGAAATAAAGTTATATTTGATTCAAATTGTTGCATAATTGAAGATAAAAATGACAAGCATGTTAAATTCATTGGTCAGAGAGTAAACAACATCTATATGATTAGTCTTAATGATATATCTTCAAATGATGCGAAATGCCTTTGAAGTAAGAATGATGATTCATGGCTATGGCATAGAAGAATTGCACACATTCACATGGATCACTTAAAGAAGTTGGTCTCTAAAGAGCTAGTAATTGGACTACCCAAGCTTAATTTCATAAAAGATAAATTATGTGATGCATGTCAAAAGGGTAAACAAATAAAGGTCTCCTTTAAAGCAAAAAATATAGTTTCAACTTCTAGACCTTTACAACTTTTGCACATGGATCTATTTGGACCTTCTAGAACTATGAGCTTTGGTGGAAATTATTATGCTTTAGTGATTGTGGATGATTTTTCTAGGTTTACATGGACTTTATTTCTTGCAAATAAAAATGATGCATTTCTAGCTTTTAAAAGACTTGTCAAAGTTATTCAAAATGAAAAAGGTTTTCAAATATCTTCTATAAAAAGTGATCACGGTGGTGAATTTGAAAATAATGTTTTTGAAAATTACTGTGATGAACATGGCATTAATCATAATTTCTCTGCCCCTAGAACTCCGCAACAAAACGGAGTTGTAGAAAGGAAAAATCATTCTTTAGAAGAAATGGCGAGAACTATGCTTAATGAGGCTGCTCTTCCTAAATACTTTTGGGCGGATGCTGTAAGTACAGCTTGTTATGTAATGAACCGGGCCCTTATAAGGCCTATTTTAAAGAAAACCCCATATGAATTGTATGAGGGAAGAAAGCCAAATGTCTCACACTTTCATGTTTTTGGTTGCAAATGTTTTGTTTTAAATAATGGAAAAGATAATTTAGGCAAGTTTGATGCTAAGTCTGATGAAGGTATATTTCTTGGCTATTCAAATCATAGTAAAACTTTTCGCATATATAATAAAAGAACTATGACTATTGAAGAATCTATACATGTCACATTTGATGAAACTGACCCAAATGGATCGAGAAAGGATATTGTTATTGATGATGTTGCAGAAGTTTTGGCGGAAACACATTTGGATAATAAAGAAAAAGAAATCAAGGAGAAAGAGAATAAACAAAGACAATAAGATTCGTAAGCTTTGGAACTTCCCAAAGAATGGCAAACTTCAAAATATCACTCCCTTGATCAGATTATCGGTGATGTATCTAAAGGTGTAAGTACTCGTAACTCTCTTAGAAATACTTGTAATCATTTAGCATTTGTTTCTTAAATTGAACCTAAGGATTTAATTGAAACTTTTGATGATGAACATTAGATCTTAGCTATGCATGAGGAATTAAATCAATTTGAAAGAAATCAAGTTTGGGAATTAGTCGCTAGACCTAATAATCACCCCATAATTGGCACTAAATGGGTTTTTAGAAACAAACTTGATGAAATTAGGTTAATAACTAGAAACAAAGCTAGATTGGTTGCTAAAGGATATAATCAAGAAGAAGGTATAGATTATGAAGAAACTTATGCACCTGTAGCTAGAGTAGAAGCTATTAGCATGTTACTTGCTTATGCTTGCATCATGGATTTCAAATTATATCAAATGGATGTCAAAAGTGCTTTTCTAAATCGTTTTATTCAAGAGGAGGTATACGTTGAACAACCTCCAGGTTTTGAAAATCATGAACTGCCCAACCATGTTTTTAAACTTAAAAAGGCTTTATATGGTTTAAAGTAAGCTCCTAGAGCTTGGTATGAAAGGTTGAGTAAGTTTCTTTTGGAAAATGATTTTTCAAGAGGAAAAGTCGATACTACTCTTTTTATTAAAAATAAAAAGCATGACATTCTTCTTGTGCAAGTATATGTGGATGATATTATCTTCGGTGCTACTAATGAATCCCTTTGCAAAGAATTTGCTAAGTTAATGTGGAATGAATTTGAAATGTCAATGATGGGAGAGTTAAATTTCTTCCTCGGACTTCAAATCAAACAAACAAACAAAGGGACTTTCATAAGTCAAACAAAATACTGCATGGAATTGCTCAAGAGATTCGAAATGGAAAATGCTAAACACATGGCCACTCCGATGGGCACGTCTTGCTACTTGGACAAAGATGAAGGAGGTAAATCAGTAGAAATAACAAAATATAGAGGTATGATTGGTTCTCTCCTTTATCTTACTACTAGTAGGCCAGATATAATGTTTAGTGTATGCATATGTGTTAGATATCAGGAAAACCCTAAGGAATCTCACTTAAGTGCCGTTAAACGAATAATGAAATACCTAGTAGGCACTTCACAAATGGGCTTATGGTACCCTAAGGGTGCCTCTTGTAGCCTAATAGGCTATTCTGACTCTGACTTTGCTGGGTGCAAATTAGACAGAAAGAGTACTAGTGGGACATGCCACTTACTTGGTAGTTCTTTAGTTTCTTGGCATAGTAAGAAACAAAACAATGTGGCTTTGTCTACCATTTGAGGCGAATATTTGAATATGTTGCGGTAGGGAGTTCTTTGCGCTCAAATCCTTTGGATGAAGCAACAACTCTTAGACTACGGTCTTCAGCTTGATCACATCCCGATAAGATGTGATAACACTAGTGCAATAAATATCTCTAAGAATCCCATACTACATTCTAGAACAAAGCATATAGATATAAGACACCACTTTATCAGAGATCACGTACAAAAAGGGGATTGCATTCTTGAATTTGTTGAAACATCTAAGTAACTTGTAGATATCTTCACTAAACCCCTAGCAAAAGAAGCATTTTATTATATAAGAGGAGAATTGGGCATAATTGATCAATCCAACATTTAAATGCTTGTCATTTGCTTAAATTTGTGTTTAATCCTTCTTGAAATTTTACTGACTTGAGCGTCGGAGTTATCCCAAAATCTTTTTTTGCAGGTACTTCATTAACAGGTATGCGTTTATCTTTCAAAAATTGTATTTTCTGGACATTTATAAGTGCTTTTCTTGTTTAGTTATTCGAATACCTCCATATGGTATTCGAATACCCTTACTGTTATATGAGAAAACCTTCGTTCTTTTTGTTTAAGGCATTCGAATACCTTAAAGGGTTATTCGAATACCCAGAGGCTTTTTTGTCTCAGTCCCCGAAATAGCTCTCTAGAGTATTCGAATGCCATTAGGGTTATTCAAATACCCAGATGCTTCCTATTTCTGTTTCTCTCTGGAGTATTCGAATACCATTGTGTCGTATTCAAATACTTGCTCCCTTAGCCTTCTCCTCTGTCTCTGGAATATTCGAATACCATCAGTTTGTCTCTGGAGTATTCGAATACTTCATGAGTATTCGAATACCTTTAAAAGCATTCGAATACCTTCGTTTGGCAGCCAAGCCCATTCTGGTAATCTATTCGAATACCTTATATGGTATTCGAATACCCTCTGCCTGAAGGCTGCGCCCCTTGAGTTCTTCCAAACACTATATTCGAATACCTCCTCTTGGTATTCGAATACCTCTGGTTTTTCTTTAAAATACCCTCTCCCTACCTGCGTATCCGAATATGCCCTTTTTGTTTTCTCTCAGTTTTTCAAAACCTCTTCATTTTCCCTCTTCCTCAAACCTCCCTTTCTCACCGTCTCCACCCCTCCTTTCTCCTTTTCCTCTTTTGTTTTCTTTCAATGGCCTCATCTTCATCTCGCTCTAAGCATCCTCGTACAAAGACGGCTCCATGCAACAACCCTTTGGACCTTTGAAGGCTTTCCTGCAACGAGCAATAACTCGGGTGCTTCGTTACACACTTTCGAGAATGCAACTTGGTGCATCCTAAGTACCTTGACTTGGGGTTCTTCGAAAGAGAATGTGGTTTTGACTTTCTAAACCGGCTAAACCACCAAGGCGTACTTCGCTTCTGCTCTTTCTCTGCTGCTTTGTATCCCGACCTTGTCAAAATGTTCTACTGCAATCTGAAGATTGAAGGTCAGGAGCTACACTCCAGTGTCTGCAATCAAAACATCATGATCACACCCGGCGATTGGGTTCAAATGTTTGGCTTACTGTCCACTGGCCACTTTGTTGAAGAAGATTCACTTCTCCAACTCTTCGACAAGAACAGAGTAATTGAAGATGTTCTTCGCCCTGGGTTGGCTTTACCTTCGACTCAAAAAAGAGTCAAAGGGGGCATGATGAAGAGCCAGGACAGGCTCCTCCACTATGCTTATGCCCACATCCTCGCTCCTAGAAGTGGGAACTACGCCTACATGAGTGAAGATGACGTGTTCATGCTATGGATTCTAAAGCAAGGTCATCAGATCAACTGGCCCGTCTTCATTATGAAGCATATAATGAGGGCAAGAGGTAAAGAGCGATGTGAACTTCCCTATGGCGTAATCATCATTGCCTTCTTAGGCAAGTATCCACACATTCTGGAAATCAAGCGAGCGACCCCGCTAACCCATCATCACGTTTTTGGGTCCTTTACCCTTAACAAAATGAAGATGATCAGGACTGATGAAGGCTGGGTGTTCCCAATGGAAGTTGATGATGAAGACAACGACCCTGCTGCCCCTACTGCTGCTGCTGCTGCTGATATTCCCGCTCCTGTCACGAATGAGCAAATCCTGGCTACCCTGTTGGATAACAGAACCTACATGGAGAACACCTTCACTATTCTGTTTGACAGAATCACTGGTGTTGAGCGTGAACAGGCTGCCCTTCGAGCTCTGCTGTCTGGCAATGACCCTGCCTCTCCTCCTCCACCACCTGATGCCTATTTCTAGGGCTTGCTTAGTAGTAGGATCTGTTGCTTGTGTTTTGATCTTGGCTGTTTATTGTATTGATTGCCTTTTAATTCCTTTTGTACATGCCATTGGCCACTTATATTTAATAGAATGAGTATTTTTACTTTCATCTGCTGTCAAATGCAAACTATTTATTGTTTATCTCATACATATCGATATGCTTTATTGAATGACTGCCTCCTTTTTGATCATGTCAAAAGGGGAGAAAAATAATCAATCTTATTTGAGAAAAGACAGATTTTATACTGGCTTTTGGATTCCAAAAGCAAGGGGAAGAATATGCTTGTTTTGTTACCTCTGAGAGTAAGTCTCTATCTTTTTGAATTTCAATTTATATAAACTAATGCTTTTCTCAATGATAGTTTGTCATCATCAAAAAGAGGGAGAATGTGATTACCATGCAACATTGATGATGAGTTTTGATGATAAAAAATATGGAGATGATGAGATGATGAGAAGATCAAGTCCAAGTTGTTCAAGTCTAGCTTTAGGACTTAGGATCTCTCTTGTACAGAGCTCTCATAGAATATCTCAGTGTTTAACTCAAAAGAGCTAAGAACTTGTTTTTCTACAAACCAAATTAAAGTTCTAATAAGCCTTTGATAATCAAAGAGATTGTGATTTTTCTAATCTTGTTCATAGAAGCATTTTTCATGTTTTTAACAGAGGCATTCGAATGCTTTTAAAGTCATTCGAATACAATCTTCTAAAAAAGCTTCTACAAACGTGTTTTTTAATAAAAGGTATTCGAATACTAATTTGAGGCATTCGAATACAACATGTTTTTAATAGAGGTATTCGAATACCATATGAGGCATTCGAATACAACCTTCTAAAAGGCTTTTACAAATGTGTTTTCAGCTAAAGGCATTCGAATACCTTGGTTTGGTATTCGAATAACGTGGGTCTGATCTATTTTTTATATACTGATATCAGAGGTATTCGAATACCTCATAACAGCATTCGAATAACCCAAGCTTAAACTATTTTTTATATATTGATATTAGTGGTATTCGAATACCACAATAATGTATTCAAATAACCCACGAGTTTCAGCTTCTATTTTTTGAAATTGATACGCAAATGGATTTTGCATTTATTATGCATTCAATTTCCCCAGTGAAATTTTCTATTTAAAGGCTCTATAAATAGAGACCTTCCCTCACGGCTAACATACACCAATCCTTGAATTTATTTTCTGGCTGTGCTAAAATACTGCTTGCATAAATTCTCTCTTTCTCTCTGTGCTCTTTTGATAAAATTCTGAGATATTGTTAGAGAGCTCTCTAGTGCTTCAATTTGTATTACTTACTCAGAGTGAGAGTTTCTCTTCATCTATTTTCTGATATTTTGTATCGAGGGTGAGGTATCCCTCAAGGTTTGTATAAGAGTGAGGTATCCTGTGGTGAGACTTTAGCACAAGGGTAGAGTGTCCTGTGTGTGAAAAGTGCTCTATTTTAACTTGGTAGCAAGCACCTATTGAAGCTTGTATACTTAGTGAAAAATCTCGGCTTTCGAGGACTGGACGTAGACCACAAGTGGGTTAGTGGTCGAATCAGGATAAATACTGTACCTGCTTCTCTTTTCCCTAATCTCTTTATTTTATGCAATTTATTTTACTGCGCATTTACTTTTCACTGTTCTTTATTGTTTCTTTTCTTCTTCTCATTTCGTCTATGCATTTATTTATTAAGCTTTTGATATTCGTTTTAATTAAAAGAGGTTTTTGCAAAAAAAAATTATACTAAATTCACCCCCCTCTTGAGTACTGGAAGTCACTTGGTAACAGGGTATCTATTTCAATATTTGGTTCTAATTTCATAAGTTTGAATATTCAAGGTTTTCCAGGAAGCTGAGAACGAAATTTTTGACCAAAAAGGAGTAGCCTTTCTTTGTGCTTCTCTAAGGTAAGAGGAAGACACTCCTCCTCAACCTCTTTTAGCATTTAGGAATGTTGTCTGTGTTTGGTATTGAGGGTCATCCTATGTTTACATGTTGTTTGTGATATATGTGTGCTATTTGATTGTTTTTGTGTGTTTTGATATATATCTGAATGTATTGGAACGTATAATATGGAAGGAAATGGCGTACAATTGGTTCTCGGATGGTCACGACTTTGAGCCCAGAAATTTGGAGATTTCATGTGAAAACTAATAACAATTTGAACTTCTGACCACATCCATCGAATTCGACTTCCTGATTATTTAGTGCAATGTCAAAATTCGTCGTGTATGAACCCTTGGCCATGCCCGTCAAAATTAATCTTCATGCCAAACCCGTCGAGTTAGAATGCCAAACCCGTCGAGTAGAGTTTCTGATCACTTGGGAGAGAAACTTCTCCAATGCCAAATCCGTCGAGCTTGTATGTCAAAACCCGTCAAGTAGAGTTTCTGATCACTTAGGAGAGAAACTTCTCCAATGCCAAATCCGTCGAGTTTGAATGTCAAAACTCGTCGAGTAGAGTTTCTGACCACTTAGGAGAGAAACTTCTCCAATGCCAAATCCGTCGAGCTTCAATGTCAACATCCATCGAGTGACATATCCATCGAGTAGATTTTCTATTCGTTTAACAGAAACTTCTCCAAAGTCAATATTCATCAAGTTTAAATGTTAACATCCGTCAAGTAGATTTTCTGTCCGTTTAACAGAAACTTCTCCAAAGTTAATATTCGTCGAGTAGAATGTCAAGATCCGTCGAATTAGAGTTTCTGACCATAGTGTTTTCGTCGGTTCGACACTTGGGAGATTTCCCCAACGTCAACACCACCCGTCGAATCAGAATTCTGGCTAATCATCTAGTATAATCGACAGTTTTGATCTCCATTCGACAGAACCTCCATTCGACAGGAATTGAGTTTTAGCCAATCTCATTATATAATGTTCTCCCATCTTTCATCTTTTTGCCATGTTATTTTTCGTCGAATGGCAGCCTCTATTTTTCACTAAATACATTGTCTCCATCAAATTCATAAGTGTAGTTTGTCACCCAACACCTAGCAATTAAATTAGTGGCTTTGCTGGTGATTCCGGCCGTGTATCTTCCTGGACTCACGACTCTTGGACAAATATAACCATATTAATCGTGAATAATTGAACGGCTAGAAACTAATTAGGAATACATAAAGAAGGAAAAACAAGGAATGTGAGTATGCCTTACAGCTAGTGAGAATTTTGAATATAGAAAAAACATGAGTATGGGTGAGATTGTGAGGAACATAATGAATTTAATGATTGACTTCTATCAAGATTATGAATGGGATCGTGGTTGTCCTTAAAATGTGTTATTGGCTTGATGTGGATCCGTGAATGGGATCAAACCCTGTTGTTAAATCATATGACATGCATTTGAAGTATGATTGACCTAGTTGTCATGAGGAGCATGATTGAGTCATGCATTGCACAAAAAGAAAGAGAACGTCCGTTGGACTTTGTTTAGGCCGAGTTGCCTAGGAGATGATCACACCTTTGTGCGGGTGCGAATAGACAAGTGGGGTCCTATAATTGGCCTTGAGGGCGTCAGGGCGCGGGTGTCACGCAGAGGGCAGTGGTAGCCCCTCTGGACCGTGGGACAAACTGATGCAAACGCACCGACGATCCTGACTGGCCATAGTCCTATATCGAGATCTTGTGAGAATGCCGCTGTATAAGGCCTTATTGCGCAAAATGACAGATTATTTTCTGGAAAGCACTTATTTTTTTGGCTGACGAGATACTGGCATGTCTCCCTGATCATTCTCTCTGACTATTTTGTGTCTAGCTCCATGGAGTAGGATCTTGATTATTGAGTACATGTGCATAGTGAGTCCATGAATTATCTGGCATACATTGTTATTATAATTGGAACTGTTGTATTTCTGATATATCTATATATATGACTGCCTGGAACTGCTTGGTTGATTATAATTGCTACTAAATGTTTATTACCATTATTGCTGTCATAAATGCTATGTGGGCACTTTGTGCCATTTCGTTTCTTGATGCTATAATTAGTAATGATGGTAGGATGTCTTACCTCTTTCCTTGTTTCTTCGTTACTATTAGTCTATATATTGCGTCTCATCGAAGACAACTGCAAGGAACCGGAAGCTCCCGACTTCCCCAGCTTTTGGCCTTACCTCGACTGAGCGACTGCTGAAGAATATGGAGCCACACACGTAGAGATTTTTGGGAGATGTGCGCCTAACATTCTTAAGAGGGCCAGAGTGCTGGCACATCAACTTTGGCTCTGAGCATTGCGTCTATTTGGGGGATGTATCAATATCTCTAGCCTGGATGCGCCATGAGCCGCCTGTTTTCACCTACTGCATTACCCTACGTCTGGAATTTCAACTTCCGATACGCGAGATGTGGGGTGACCATTATTACACCCCGTGGGAAGACTCCTTTCATTCCACAGCTCGGGCCCCGTCCCGTAACTCTGCGATTCCTATGGTGATTTCCTCTGATGAGGAAGATCCTGAGGAAGATCCCGAGGAAGTCCCTGAGGACGACCCCGAGGAGGATCCTGACACGATTCCTCCTCACTTGAGGGATTGACTTTACTTGTAGCTACTGAGGGCTACCAGTATTTTATTTTTGGGGGCCTGATGTCTTGTCTGTAGTGGGCTGTAGATTTTGATACCGTGGGGATTTGTATGTATAATCCTTTTGGGGCAGGTATAGTTTTGCTTTTTGATATACCAAGCTTTGTAACTAAATAGTTTGATAATTTTATATATATAAAGATGCAATCTTAATTTCTTATGTATGCTTTACTTCTGCTTTTGTTCTTTATTTTCCATGTATGTTTCGTCACCATGGATATTAATTATCGTTAATGTTAAAGTAACAAAAAAAAATATACTCGCCAATTTAATTACCCAACTATAATCAAGTAAATATACATATTATTAAAATGAACCGGGTCTTAACAAATAAAATTTTATTTCCGCATTGTAATTGACAATGTGACGTGCCCTTCGGAAAAAGGGGCGTTACATTAAGTTGATATCAGAGCCCCGGTTTATGTTTCTTTGGGTCTTGTGGTTGAGTCTGTCTTGTTTGTGTTGTGTGTTCTCTGAATAGTATATGTAAAAGTGTATTGTTTGGTGTTCCTAGTGAATGCAACTTACTTTTCTATGTTTTCAGTTAATCTGATTTAAGAAAGTAAGATAGCGCGAAGGGAAGATATGGCAGCAGCTATTACAGCGATGCAAAGGATGGCTGAGGCCATCGCACAGCAAACTGAGCAAGCCGCACAACAGTAAGAGAGAGTTGCGCAGCAATAAGAGCGAGCTGCTCAACAGCTAGAGGCTACTGCTGATGCTCAGAACTTGGCAGAGTTTTGACGCCATAACCCTCCTCAATTCAAAGGAGAATTTGATCCGGACAAGGCTAGTCTGTGGATCAAGGAATTAGAAAAAGTCTTTAGAGGAATGAACTGCGCTGAGGATAAGAAAGTGAACTATGCTATTTTTATGCTGGTAGGCAATGCTGAAAATTGGTGGACTGGAGTGCAGAGAATGCTGGAAGCTGCAAACCGAGAAATTACTTGGGGCTTATTCAAGGAGAAATTCTTGGAAAAGTACTTTTCTGCGAGCGCAAGGCATGCGAAGGAGTCGGAATTCCTCAACCTGCGACAGGGGAATATGACCGTTAGCGAGTACACAGCGAAATTCAAAAACTTGTCACAGTTTTTGACGTACTTTCAGAATTAACCAAATGAAGCATGGAAATGCCGAAGATTCACGGAAGGACTGAGGTATGAAGTGAAGAAGGCTGTAATCACCTTGAGGATTAATGAATTCTCACAACTGCTGGATACTTGCTGTGACGTAGAGGCTCTGGAGCAATCTAGAGACACGAGGAACAGGAACTTTGGGCCTGCGAGATTCCAGAGAGGCCGCAGTAACAATGCTAACCATTTCCAGAAGAAGCCATACTCCCGACCAATGGGGAATCAGCAACAAGCCATCGGTGGAAGTTCTGGTGGAGGTTTTACTGGGAACCGAACTGGCCAAAACGTGGCGTACCCCTCCAAATGCCGGAAGTGCAGAAAAGATCATCTGACAAGGGATTGTTCTATCAAAGGGATTATCTGTTTTCGATGTGGAAAACCTGGACACATCTACAGAGACTACAATCAAGTGAAGGTTGAACCTTCAATGAATGCTGCAAAAGCCAAGAAACCACAAGCTGGAGGACGAGTTCACACTATAAGGGGAGCTGAAGCCTCCGAATCCGAAGATTTGATACAGGGAGAAGGCATCATAGAAGGTAATCTTTTAACTGTACTGTATGATTCTGGGGTAACCCATTCTTTCATAGCATATGACTGTGTACAAAGACTGGGTCTACCTGTGTCGTCTTTACCTTTTGACTTAACTGTTTCTACCCCCACTGATAAATCGATAGTTACTACCAAAGTCTATCTAAATTGTCCATTGGTTGTTGAAGGTCAAACCTTTTCGGTCGATCTAATCTGTTTACCCCTTTCCTAACTAGATTTTATCTTAGGGATGGACTGGTTGTCTTCTAACCATGTTCTGTTAGACTGTTCTAGAAAGACCATAGTTTTTCCCATAGATGAGAATTCTAGATTTCTGACGGCCAACCGAGTTCAAGCTCTCTTGAAAGAAGGAGCTCACGGATACATGCTACTGTCTTCTTTGAAAGTCGAGAGTGAGGTTGATGTGAACACAATTCCAGTAGTGAATGAGCTTCCCGAAGTCTTTCCTGATGATGTACCTAGTTTACCACCGGCTCGAGAGATAGAGTTTGCTATCGACCTAGTACCGGGAGCTGGTCCCGTGTCTATAGCACCGCATAGGATGGCACCGAAGGAGTTAGCCGAGCTCAAGAAATAGCTAGAGGAGCTTTTGGAGAAGCAGTTTGTCAGACCAAGTGTGTCGCCGTGGGGAGCACCAGTATTGCTTGTTCGCAAGAAGGATGGCAGGTCAAGATTATGTGTGGACTATCGGCAGCTGAACAAAGTAACGATCAAGAACAAATATCCACTCCCGAGAATTGATGACTTAATGGACCAACTGAGGGGAGCAGCGGTGTTTTCAAAGATAGATCTGCGATCTAGGTATCATCAGATATGAGTAAAGATGGAGGATGTACCCAAGACTGCTTTTCGTACCCGATACGGTCATTATGAATACCTCGTGATGCCGTTTGGTGTGACGAATGCACCAGCTATCTTTATGGACTACATGAACTGAATCTTTCGTCCTTACTTGGACAGATTCGTTGTGGTCTTCATTGATGACATTCTGGTATACTCTCAAAATCGGGAGGACCATGCTGAGCACCTCAGTATAGTTCTTCAGATTCTGAAAGAGAAGGAATTGTATGCCAAACTGTCGAAATATGAGTTCTGGCTGGAAGAAGTTAAGTTTCTGGGTCACGTGATCTCGAAAGATGGAATTGCAGTGGATCCATCGAAGGTGGAGCCAGTGCTACAATGGGAAAGGCCGAAGTCAGTGACAGAGATTCGTAGCTTCGTGGGTTTAGCAGGATATTACTGGAGGTTTATTGAGGGATTCTCCAAGATTGCCGGACCACTTACACAACTCACAAGGAAAAACTAAGCTTTTGAGTGGACCGACAACTGTGAACAGAGTTTCCAAGAGTTGGAGAGTAGACTGACTACCTCACTGGTGTTAGTGCTACCCGATCCGAATGAGCAGTTTGAAGTGTACTGTGATGCTTCATACCAAGGGCTAGGATCTGTACTTATGCAGCATGGAAGAGTAGTGGCTTATGCTTCAAGGCAGTTGCGAGTGCACGAGAAGAACTACCCGACGCACGACTTGGAGTTAGCGGCTGTAGTTTTTGCTCTGAAGATATGGAGGCATTTTCTCTACAGAGCGGTGTTCAACATTTTCAGTGATCACAAGAGTCTGAAATATTTGTATGATCAGAAGGAGTTGAACATGAGGCAGCGAAGGTGGTTAGAGTTCCTGAAGGATTATGATTTCTAACTTCTATATCACCCTGGCAAGGCAAATGTTGTAGCAGACGCCCTGAGTAGGAAGATGATCAGTGTCTCTGCCCTGATGATCAAGGAGAAGGATATACTAGAGTAATTTAGAGATGTGTGGTCTTTTATCGAGTTAGAACCAGGGAAGATTTGCATGAATATGGTTACCATCACAAGTGAGCTGATGGATGACATATGGGAAAAGCAGAAAGTTGATGAGTTTTTATAAGAAGTGAGGGAACAGATGAAGCAAGGTAATGAAACAGCATTTGCGGAAGGAACGAACAGAATTCTGAGATTCCGTGGAAGAGTTTGTATTCCCCGAGACCAAGAACTTAGAGAACATATCATTAACCATGCTCATACAAGCCAGCTGAGTATGCATCCAGGCATAACAAAAATGTACCAAGATTTGAAGAAGTTGTTCTGGTGGCATGGGATGAAGAGTGACGTCACTAGACGTGTATCGACTTGTCTAGTTTGTCAAAAGGCAAAAGTGGAACATCAGAGACCAGCAGGATTGCTGCAACCGTTGTCTATTCCTGAATGGAAGTGGGACAGTATTATAATGGATTTTGTAGTCGGATTGCCAAGAACAAGAAAAAGGTCATGATTCAATTTGGGTAATTGTGGACCGACTCATGAAATCAGCACATTTTCTCCCGATCGACATAAAATACAAACTAGAGAGATTGACTCAGATCTACATTGGAGAAATTGTTAGACTGCACGATGTGCCTACGAGTATTATTTCGGATAGAGATCTGAGATTTGCTTCAAATTTCTGGGAGAGTTTGCTAGAAGCGTTGGGGATGCAGTTACGTCTGAGTTCTGCTTATCACCCACAGACCGACGGTCAATCTGAGAGGACGATCCAATCTTTGGAAGATTTGGTTAGAGCTTGTACCCTAGAGCAGACTGGAAGTTGGGATGACATTCTACCCTTGATAGAATTCACCTACAACAACAGTTATCATTCGAGCATAGGGATGGCACCCTATGAAGCTCTGTATGGACGACGGTGTCGAACACCTCTGTGTTGGTACCAAGACGGCGAGCGCCTTACTGTTGGACCAAAGATTATATAGCAGACAACTGAGAAAGTTAAGATGATTCAGGAAAAGATGAGGATAGCTCAGAGTTGGTAAAAGAGTTATGTAGACCAAAGGAGAAAGCCTCTTGAGTTTGAGGAAGGCGAGCATGTATTCTTGAAAGTCACACCTATGACTGGGGTAGGCCAGGCTTTAAAATCTAGAAAACTCACTCCTAAATTCCTTGGACCATACCAAATCATTCGCCGAGTAGGTCCTGTAGCATACCAAATAGCCTTACCTCCTTTCTTTTCAAACATTCATAATGTTTTCCATGTATCACAACTTCGAAAATACCTTCCTGACCCAAGTCATGTCATAGCACCGGATGCAGTACAATTAAAAGAAAACTTGATTTATGAGACGTCTCCTGTAAGAATCGAGGATAGGTGGATAAAGCAACTAAGAGGCAAGGAGATCGCATTGGTGAAGGTAATCTAGAACGAGGTGACTGGAGATGCAACCTGGGAGCTGGAAGACAAGATGAAGGAGCAACACCCACAATTATTCTAAGGTATGCAAATTTTGAGGATGAAATTTCTTTTTAGAAGGGGAGTGTTGTAACATCCTGAAAATTCTTTATGTCGTTATAAATAATCATTTTACAATATTTATGAATTTTAGGAATTTTTGTGTATTTTTCTGGAAATGATGAATATTTTAATATATTCTTCATTTTACGTGCGCACTGAGCGGAGCCTGGATAACGAAATGTTTTCCCTATGACTAGTAAACTTTGAACTGTCAACGTGTCAACGGGAGATCTTACTAAACCCGAGGTTAGGCACAGTTTACGAGGTTTGTATTTTTTGAGGTTTTATCTGCTAGATAAAATCGTGGTATCATAAAATTATCTGATGAATAATAAAATATTATTTTCATTAATTGTAACTTTTATTCACTGAGAAATTAATTCTAACAGTGTAATTAATCATCTGTCTAGTGTATTAAATGAAGGAGTCAAGCTTACTATGCACTTTATCGAGAAGCGCACGAAGCTTCTCAAGGAAGCTTCCTCTAACCACTCTTTCTCTCTCCTCCTTTTAGGTGCTGCACGTTTGACCTTAAGGGGGGCATATTTCAATTTTCTTTCTCACATTTCCCCTCCTCCCAATACGCAGCTCACTGTTCACTCATCTATCTCTATTCTCTTTTCACTCTACAACAGCAACCTCATTACCACCAACACCTCCATTTCATCTTCAAAACCGTCACACTCCTTGCACTATCTTTGTGTTTGGAGGACCACCATCTTTGAGGAAGTCATCTTCAAAGGTCACCATTCTCTCCATCTTCATTCTTTTCCACCTTTGAAGCTTAAAGGTTAGAGCTTTAAGGTAAAGCTCTTAGCTTTTTCTTCCTCCCTTCTCATTTTCGTAACCCACTGTCATTTTGATGACCATGGGTATCCATTTCAATATTTGGTTTTGATTTCATAAGTTTGAATATTCAAGGTTTTCCAGGAAGCTGGAAATGAAATTTCTGACCAAAAAGGAGCAGCCTTTCTTTGTGCTTCTCTAAGGTAAGAGGAAGACACTCCTCCTCAACCTCTTTTAGCATTTAGGAACGTTGTCTGTGTTTGGTATTGAGGGTTATCCTATGTTTACATGTTGTTTGTGATGTATGTGTGCTATTTGATAATTTTTGTGTGTTTTGATATATATCTGAATGTATTGGAACATATAATATGGAAGGAAATGACGTACGATTGGTTCTCGGATGGTCACGGCTTTGAGCCCAAAAATTTGGAGATTTCATGTGAAAACTAATAACAATTTGAACGTCTGACCACATCCGTCGAATTCGACTTCCTAATTATTTAGTGCAATGTCAAAATCCATCGTGTATGAACCCCTGGCCATGCCCGTCGAAATTAATCTTCATGCCAAACCCGTCGAGTTAGAATGTCAAACCCGTCGAGTAGAGTTTCTGATCACTTGGGAGAGAAACTTCTCCAATGCCAAATTCGTCGAGTTTGTATGTCAAAACCCGTCAAGTAGAGTTTCTAATCACTTAGGAGAGAAACTTCTCCAATGCCAAATCCGTCGAGTTTGAATGTCAAAACCCGTCGAGTAGAGTTTCTGACCACTTAGGAGAGAAACTTCTCCAATGCCAAATCCGTCGAGTTTCAATGTCAACATCCATTGAGTGACATATCCGCCGAGTAGATTTTCTGTCCGTTTAACAGAAACTTCTCCAAAGTCAATATTTGCAAGTTTAAATGTCAACATCCGTCGAGTAGATTTTCTGTCCGTTTAACAAAAACTTCTCCAAAGTCAATATTCGTCGAGTAGAATGTCAAGATCCGTCGAATTAGAGTTTCTGACCATAGTGTTTTCATCGGTTCGACACTTGGGAGATTTCTCCAACGTCAACACCACCCATCGAATTAGAATTTCGGCTAATCATCTAGTATAATCGACAGTTTTGATCTCCATTCGACAGAACCTCCATTCGACAGGAATTGAGTTTTAGCCAATCTCGTTATATAATGTTCTCCCATCTTTCATCTTTCTGCCATGTTATTTTTCGTCGAATGGCAGCCTCTATTTTTCACTAAATACATTGTCTCCGTCGAATTCACAAGTGTAGTTTGTCACCCAACACCTACCAATTAAATTAGTGACTTTGTTGGTGATTCCGGCTGTGTATCTTCCTAGACTCACGACTCTTGGACAAATATAACCATATTAATCGTGAATAATTGAACGGCTAGAAACTAATTAGGAATACATAAAGAAGGAAAAACAAGGAACGTGAGTATGCCTTACAGCTAGTGAGAATTTTGAATAAAGAAAGAACATGAGTATGGGTGAGGTTATGAGGAACATAATGAATTTAATGATTGACTTCTATCATGATTATGAATGGGATTGTGGTTGTCCTTAAAATGTGCTATTGGCTTGATGTGGATCCGTGAATGGGATCAAACCCTGTTGTTAAATCATATGACATGCATTTGAAGCATGATTGACCTAGTTGTCATGAGGAGCATGATTGAGTCATGCATTGCACAAAAAGAAAGAGAACGTCCGTTGGACTTTGTTAAGGCCGAGTTGCCTAGGAGATGATCACACCTTAGTGTGGGTGCGAATAGACAAGTGGGATCCTGTAGTTGGCCTTGAGGGCATCGGGGTGTGGGTGTCGCGCAGAGGGCAGTGGTAGCCCCTCTGGACCGTGGGACAAACCGATGCAAACGCACCGATGATCCTGACTGGCCACAGTCCTATATCGAGATCTTGTGAGAATGTCGCTGTATAAAGCCTTGTTGCACAAAATGACTGATTATTTTCTGGAAAGCACTTGTTTTTATGGCTGACGAGATACTGACATGTCTCCCTGATCGTTCTTTCTGACTGTTTTGTGTCTAGCTCCATGGAGTAGGATCTTGATTATTGGGTATATATGCATAGTGAGTACATGAATTATCTGGAATACATTGTTATTATAATTGGAACTATTGTATTTCTGATATATCTATATATATGACTGCCTGGAACTGTTTGATTGATTATAACTGCTACTAAATGTTTATTACCATTATTGCTGTCATAAATGCTATATGGGCGCTTTGCGCCGTTTGGTTTCTTGATGCTATAATTAGTAATGATGGTAGGATGTCTTACCTCTTTCCCTATTTCTTTGTTACTATTTGTCTGTATATTACGTCTCATCAAAGACAACTGCAAGGAACTAGAAGCTCCCGACTTCCCCAGCTTTTGGCCTTACCTCGACTGAGCGACTGCTGAAGAATATGGAGCCACGCACGCAGAGATTTTTAGGAGATGTGCGCCTGACATTCTTAGGAGGGCCAGAGTCGGCACATCAACTTTGGCTCTGAGCGTTGCGTCTATTTGGGGGATGTATCGATATCTCTAGCCTGGAGGCGTCATGAGCTGCCTGTTTTCACTTGCTGTATTATCCTACATCTGGAATTTCAACTTCCGATACGCGAGATGTGGGGTGACCGTTATTACACCCCGCGGGAAGACTCATTTCATTCCACAGCTTGGGCCCCGTCCCGCAACTCTGCAATTCCTATGGTGATTTCCTCTGATGAGGAAGATCTTGAGGAAGATCCCGAGGAAGTCCCTGAGGACGACCCCGAGGAGGGTCCTGAAGATGATCCTAACACGATTCCTCCTCACTTGAGGGATTGACTTTACTTGTAGCTACTGAGGGCTACCAGTATTTTATTTTTGGGGGCCTGAAGTCTTGTCTGTAATAGGTTGTATATTTTGATACCGTGGGGATTTGTATGTATAATCCTTTAGGGGCAGGTATAGTTTTACTTTTTGATATACCAGGCTTTGTAACTAAACAGTTTGATAATTTTATATATATAAAGATGCAATGTTAATTTCCCATGTATGCTTTACTTCTGCTTTTGTTCTTTATTTTCCATGTATGTTTCGTCACCGTGGATATTAATTATCGTTAACGTTAAAGTAACAAAAAAAAAATATACTCGCCAATTTAATTACCCAACTATAATCAAGTAAATATACATATTATTAAAATGAACCGGGTCTTAACGAATAAAATTTTATTTTCACATTGTAATTGACAATGTGACGTGCCCTTCGAAAAAAAGGGCGTTACAGGCGGCATTGTCTTCCTCTGACCTGGCCAAGAAGGCGCTTGAAGCTAAGGGTCTTCATGCCGACAATACAATCAGCACCCTCCAGGATTGGATAACTCAACTAGAGAAGGATGTGGAAGAGTTGGACACCATTTCGGGGAATATCCGCAGGGAATAGTTTTAGAATGTCGTGGCCCAGATTTAGCATTTCAATCCCAACGTTACTCTTACCTTGGAGGAGCTTAACTCAGAAAAAGTCTTCCATGATGGTCAACTTGTTTGGGCACGGGAGCTTGCCCAAGTTGATTCCGCTGCCAACTCGAATGTAGATCTGGTTCTAGAGGAGGAGAAGTTGACACTTAGGTATTTTTCCTTTTTCTTCTTCTCTGCCCTTGCGTGGGGTTCTTTTGTTTTTTGTAAGAACAATTGCCCCAAATCCGAGGGTCTTTTTTTTAAACCATAAACTTTACTTTATATGCATACTTTTCCTTGCGAATTCAATTTACTTCCATGGTCCATTTTGGGTCCAACGCCCGAGATGGAATGCAGCAATTCCCTTATGCGGACTTAGGAGGTAGTTTTCTTATATCGGGGTGACCATGGTCTAGGATCCCACACCCATATAATGAGTGTATAGCATTCCACTTGACTTAGGTAAAAATTACGCCTTAGTCTATAGTCCGACGCTTTTCATAATCAAGCATTTTGGAATTTGAGACTTAGGCAAATATAACACCTTAATCCATAAACCAAAGTTCATAATAAAGAACGCCTGGCATGTTAAGATTTAGGCAAATATAACACCTTTCCTGGGGCGTTTAGAATCCCTTGTGGCTTAGGTATAATTTAAAACCTTAGTCCGAGGTCCGTATGTTCATCTTATCGAACATATGGCATTCTGGTCATAGGTATAATTTAAAACCTTAGTCCGAGGTCCTATGTTCATCTTATCGAACATATGACATTCTAGACCTAGGTATAATTTAAAGCCTTAGTCTGAGGTCCTATGTTCATCTTATCGAACATATGGCATTCCAGACATAGGCATAATTTAAAACCTTACCTGGGGTCCCATTAGGGTCCCATCTGGCTTAGGTATCATTGAGGACCACAGATATTAATTCCGTAATGTCTTTTGATTGTGTGACCGCTTGATAGTCACTACCAAGTGTCGAGGATGGGAATTGACCCTTTCCCATGACTTGGGCTTATTAACATGTCTTAGAATGAAAAAAATCTGAATAACTCTGTTTTAATTGATGATTCTTGGGGGGTTAAAGTCCGTACAGAGTGTAGAATTCAAAAAGATGGACGGATTAGACTTTAGCTTTACTAACAAAGTAGGCCGTTAAGGACATCTAGCTATAGTATCTTTTGAGTTTATCCCTATTCCAATAATTCTTGATTGGGGTGCCCGTCAAAGTCTCTAATGTGTAGGCTCCTTTGCCAGTGCTGACAATAATACGATAGGGGCCCTCCCAATTAGGGGCTAACTTTCCTTGAGAAGCATTTTTCCTTCTGATATCTGCTCTTCTGAGCACTAAATCGCTTGGTTGGAACCTTCTAGGAACTACTTTCTGGTTGTATCTGACTGTTGTTCTTTGTTTGAGGGCAACATCGCATATGTGGACCACGCGTATCCTTTCTTTGATCAAATCTAAGTTTTCCCTGATCAGACCGAGGTTGTTGTCCTCAGAGAATTACTGATTGCACAGACTTGGCTCACCTATCTCTACCGAGATCATGGCCTCACACCCATAGGTAAGTTTAAAAGGAGTCTTACCCATAGTGGAATGGGGTGTGGTCCGATAAGCCCAGAGAACATGGTCAAGCTGCTCAGCCCAATTCCCCTTGGCATCATCCGATCTTCTTTTAATTCCTCGTGCAATAATTCTTTTGGCTGCCTCGGCCTGTCCGTTAGTTCTGGGGTTCTCCACAGAACTACAGTGGTGTTTAATTTTTAAGCCTGCTAGAAGCTCTTCGAAGCCCTTATCCTTAAATTGGGTTCTGTTGTCTGTTATAATGGATTCTAGAATTCCAAACCTGGTGATAATATGGTGCCAAGTAAACTTCTAGATCCATGATGAAGTGATCGTGGCTAAGGGTTCTACCTCAATCCACTTCGTAAAATAATCCACTGCAACCACCAAGTACTTCAATTGACTTGGGGCTGGATGAAATTGACCCAGGATGTTCATGCCCTATCTATAGAAAGGCAAAGGTACTGTCATTGTAGACAGCTCTTCAGAGGGAGCCTAGTAATGGTTCGAGTGGCGTTGACACTTATCATAAATTCAGATATACGTATGGGAATCAGCTTTCATCGTTAGCCAATAATATCCTGCCCTTAGCGCTTTCGAAGCCAAGGCCTTGCCTCCTAAATGATGTCCATAACTTTCTTTATGAATCTCAGCAATGACATATTCGGCCTCTTTTAGAGTGTGGCATTTAAGGAGGGGTGAAGAGAAACCATGACGGTATAACCGTCCATCATAGACGGCGTACCTTACAGCTGTCTTGACCAACTTAGAGGCTTCTATAGCATCGGAAGGCATAATCCCAGACTGCAAGTACTCCATGATTGGGGTGATCTAGGATGGATTCTCCTCCTGTACTTGAAACATGACATAATTCACAATGAAAGGTTGGGAAAGGGTTTCTTGAATTACTGACCAGTTATTTTTGGGGCCTTTAGTGCTGGCTAGCTTGGACAGAAGGTTTGCCCTAGAATTCTGTTCTCTCGGAATATGCTTAACCTTTGTCTCTTCAAAGTTCTTAAGGAGCTCTTGCACTTTAACCAAATATTTCTGTAGGAGGGGTTCCTTAACTTGATATTTGCCCCGAATCTGCAAGGTTACAAGTTGGGAATCTCTACAGAGTATGATCCTGGTTGTCCCCATGTCTTTTGCCATTATCAACCCGGTAATACATGCCTCATATTCAGCTTGGTTGTTCGAGGTTGAAAACTCAAACTTTAGGAAATGCTCCAATGTTAGTCCCTCTGAGTTTTCCAAGATTACCCTGGTGCCACTCCCTTTGGGGTTGGAGGATCCATCAACAAAAATGGTCCAAGAGATTTTTGCTAGGTTGCCAAGGTCCGATGTGAGTTCCGCTACAAAATCAGACAACACTTGGGCTTTTATTGCTAGCCGTGGTTGATAAATGATCCCAAACTTAGAGAGCTTAATTGACTAGGCAATCATCCTTCCAGCTAAATCTGGCTTGTGTAATACCTGGCAGATGGGCTGATCTGTTCTTACCACCACCGGGTAGCATTGAAAGTATTACCGCAGTCTTCTAGCCATGATGACCAGTGCGAAAGCAACCTTCTCAACTTTCTGGTAGTGGTGTTCAGGTCCTTGCAGAACCTTGCTCACAAAGTAAACCAGTTTTTGCCCTTCATTTGTTTCCCAGATTAACACAGAGCTCATTGTTTCCTCATGAACAGAGAGGTATAAGTAGAGCGCCTCACCAGGATCCGGTCTTTTTTAGAAGAGGAGGGGAGAATAGCAACTTCTTTAAAGATAAAAAAGCATACTCACATTCTTGGGTCAATGCAAAACTTTTCCTTTTTTTTAGTAACTTAAAAAGGGGAAGAGATTTGTAGGTCGCTTTGGCAAGGAATCTCGTGAAGGCTACAATGTGGCTTGTAAGCTGTTGTACCTCCTTAACACTTTGAGGACTTTTCATGTCAAGGACTACCTGGCATTTGTTAGGATTAGCTTCAATCCCACGGTGGGTTAACATAAAACCCAGGAATTTCCCAGCTTGGACCCTGAAGGCACACTTCTCGGGGTTTAGCCTCATGTTATATTTCTTGACCTGGGCAAATACTTCTTCAAGGTCTATTACATGTGATCCACTTTGTGGGATTTTCATTATCATATCGTCTATATACGCCTCTAGCATCTTCCCCACTTGGCCTTCAAAGACTCTATTCATCATCTTCTGATAGGTGGCTCCTGCGTTTTTTAGGCCGGAGGGCATGACCCTATAGCAGTAGCTCACCCTGTCAGTGATGAAGACGATTTTATCCTCATCTCCGGGATACATAGGAGTTTGGTTGTACCCGGAATACGCATCCATGAATGACAATCACTTGAAACCTGAGGAACTATCCACTAACTTATCCATATTAGGGAATAGGTAAGGATCCTTAGGACAGGCCTTATTCAGATCTGTATAGTCTACACACATCCTCCACTTCCCATTGGATTTCTTGACCAGGACCACGTTGGACAGCCATGTGGTATAGGAGATTTCCCTAATGAAGTTGCCACTTAGTAACTCCTTAACTTACTCCTCAATGACCTATTGCCTTTTTGGGCTGACTTTTCTTTTCTTCTGAGTAACCGACTTCACACCTTCTTGGATGGACAGGCGGTGACAGATGAAACTGGGGTCGAGCCCCGGCATGTCAGAGGATTTCCAAGTGAAAATGTCTTTATTCTTTAGCAGTAGTTCTGTCAGTTGCTATTTTTCTTTATCTTCCAAATGTGCTCCAATCTTAGTGACTAGATCTGACTTGCCCCCAAGTTGGAGAGGTTGCAACTCATCCTCCGGCTGAGGCCTAATACCATGAATTTCTTCTTTAACATCTAATTCGGTCATAAATATGTTGACCTGATCCAAGACTGGGCCAGGGGTGTTAGATTTTCTATTTTTGGTAACTCTATAGATCTTCAAGCTCTCGTTGTAACATTTCCTGGAGGCTATTTGACTTCCTTTGACAATAATGACCTCGCTGTTCTTGTTCAGGAATTTCATAATGAGGTGAGTAGTGGAGACCACGGCACCAAAAACATTTAGAGAGGGATGACCTAAGATAATGTTGTAAGTTGAAGGGCAGTCTACGACTAGAAACTTCACTTTGACCATCTTGAAGGGTTTGGATGACCCCACAGTCAAGTGGGTTTCGTAGTAGCCTATCGGGGTGATCTTCTCACCCGTAAAACCTGTCAGTTCCCCATCGTGAGGAGTCAAATCCAATGGTGGTAGTTCTAACTTCTGATAGAGATCTAGGAACATGATATCTGTCGAGCTTCCTTGATCCACAAAAATTCGACGGACTTCGGCATTTGAAAGTATTCCAGAGATAACGAGTGAATTATCATGTTCTGGGATAACTTCATCATATTCCTCGTCCGTAAAAGTGATGGAGGCTACTTTTGTGTTAGCAGTTTACATTCTGGGTTGGGAATGGGACACACTGAACACCACCATCCTCAAGACTTTCTTTCGGGCTCCATTTGATGATCCTCCACCAGCGAAGGCGCCAACAATGAAATTAATCGTTCTATTTGGCTCAGAGCGACTATCACCATTATCATCGGCTAGGGTGTCCCTGTTCCTATCCTGCCGGTCGTTGTTATCCCAGCGTGGTGGAGTCTGGGATCTTTTCCTAGGACTATGAGTCCTTCTTTTATGGTGGGGGGATGGGCTTCTCCGCAGGCTGCGCTTGCCACGATGTTCTTCGTTTTGGACCCAGAGAATATACTGTTGTAGTTGTCTTGCCTTGATTAAAAATCCAATGGCATCACAGAGTTGATAGCAGTCTTCAGTATCATGCCCATAACCCTTATGTCATGTGCGGTGCTTAGAATGGTCCTTCTGCTTGCCTTTCCTGATGGGAGGTGGTCTCCGTATATTTTGAAACTCAGTATGCATTACTTCCCTCAGGATTATTTCTCGTAGGGTATTCAGTGGAGTATAAACTGAGTATCCAGCTCGATGTGGATTATCTTTGGAAGATCGGGGCTATGGGGAATTACAGTTAGGCTTCTGGTTAGAGGATTCACCTTTATCCCACCTCCTCTAGTCCATGGTAGCTTCTTCTAGGTCCATATACTTCTGGGATCATCTCTGGAACTCGCTCAGGTTCTCTGGTTTCTTTTTGACCAGAGAAGCAAAGAACTTAGAACTAACCCGAAGACCATTTCTGGCATAGTGGAGGGCTATTCTGTCATCAAAGTTTTCCACGTTAGTGTAAGCCATCATGAAATGCCTTACATAATCGCGGAGTAGCTCATCCTTCCCTTGGCGGAGTTTTGCTAGGGATTCAATAGACCTGGGATGTTCCTTATCGGTGGTGTATTAGAGCAGGAAACATTGTTTGAGATCCGACCAATTGACCACAGACCTCTGTGGCAGGCTCGAAAACCATTTAAGGGCTCCCTTCTTCAGGGAGAGAGGAAAAGCACGACATAGCAACTTCATGGATCCTCCGTGAAAACAGAGAGATTGCTCATAAGCATTGATGTGCTCTTAGGGATCCGTGGTTTTGTCATAAATCTCCAAGTTTGCTGGGAATTTAAAATTCCTAGGAACACAGTATTCTATTAGTTGATCAGAAAAAAGGTGTTCCTCGAATCAATGGTGCGGATTGTCATTTTGGATATTAGCCATGGAAGGGTTGGGATGTGCCCTCCTCTGATTGTTTCCCGCGCTAATACTGCCACCATCACGGTGAGGTCTGGGTCAGTTTTCATGCATGGCTCGTTACATGTTTTCCAACCTCTGATATTACTCATTCAGCATAGCCATATGTTGTTGAAACATGTCTTGAAACTGGCGTTGAGATGCCATGGACCGATTCGTGCGTTGAGAGCAAGATGCACGATCGCCTGTTTCACTATTAGGCATTCCCAAACGCTGGTGAACAGGGATTCTGCACTATTAGGCATCAGAGTTGCCTTCTTGTGCTGGGATTCCAAGCCTATCTCTCACAGGAATCCTATGCGGTGGGTTTAGACTTTCATCGGAAACTGAGGTGGCATACCCGTCGCGTTAGTTCTCTACATTGAGTGCCTGGTTTCTCGCAGCAGAGGCCTTAGCAGCTGGCAGAGGGGCAGGAAGTGGAGGGAGCCAAGCGGCCTAATCTTGTCTTTGGTTGATGGAGGCTTGCCCAGTATCTCTCCTAGAATTCTGCCTGATGTTTACCATGATTGGAGTGAGATTATAAGTTTATCTTTCGCACAGACGGTGCCAATATTCTGAAGTGGATTCAGAGGGTACCTGAGATAGGCACGTATATGATGGTTTCCTCCTTTGGCAGCAACGATCTAGGGTGTTGAGATGGGGGGTGGGTACCTGCAAAGGGACTCCAATGCTCAAGTCAGGTCGTGTTCAAGTAAAAAGGAGTATATTGAGTAATTTTCTGATACCTGATTACGGTTACTTAGCCTTGTATTTATAGAGCGTGTACAGAATCCTTATGTAATCTATATTGAATGCAGGTATTTAGGATTATGATCCTGATAGGAATTACTTTTCTTCTATTATTAGGATAAATCCCTATAAGTTAAGAACTCTTAATATAAGAGCTACTTATCATTCTGAGATAGTTATGGATCCTATAATATCGTAAGTAGATGATTGACAGTTACGGATACTTAAAGGTATATCCTTGCACATATTTAGCGATCTTGATATTATGGCCCAATGTCACTCAATGTATATAGCTATGAGGCCCTGACTACCTTCAAGGCTTGCCAGCGAGGAGTCCGCGTACACGTGTACCGGGTTGATCCATCTAGACAGGATCCTGGATGACGGTCCAGAACAGATTCTATATATGTGTATGTGCAAAAAGGTTTATATTCAGAGGAAAAAGTTCATAAATACAACTGAAATGAAGTATAAATTGATAGAAATTTATCGAATCTATTAATCCCAAAATTTATGACATATCAAAATATTTAAAGAGTTTTAGGGTATACCTTGAAAAGGCGCCGATGAGGAAGTCATTATCGAAACCCTTAAAAGCAATCTCGATGAGGGAGATATACTATTCCTATCCCACAGTAGTAACTCATGTGTTAGTATCAATGGGGCAATTGTATGCACTAGAGTGTGACTAGAAATAGAGGTCTCTCCCTGTATATATAAGATATCTAGAATGGGTTAAACCTACCCACTATGTCAAACCCACATACAAGACCCACAAACAAACCCACCTATGAGCAGTACTTTAATAACAATAGGCCTATTAACAATATTGATCACTATTTGGGCTAAACAAAATGCACTAATAATTTTGACATCCAATTAATCTGAGTTTTATAAAATTATAATATGATTTATGCTAGTCCATAAAAAAAATTCTAACATTCTTCCACTTGAACAACATAAGTCATATTACATTATTTCAATAAGAAAAAAATTCTCCAGATTAATCAAATAATATGTGGTCACAACATGATGTCAAAATTGAGCTAGCACTCTTAACAAGTCCAAAATGAGACTACAAACATCTCAACAATACAGAAAATCATACTCGAAAGAGTATTGATATTATACATGCAAGATACTCATATCTCGATGACCCAACAAAATGTGGTATATAGGTAATGGGAAAGCACATCCAAAATTACATGATAATATGTGATCAAAGTGCATTTCCTAACAAAATAACCCCAAGTATCCGCTCAAGATGCTTTCTGAGATTTAACAAACATCTCAGCATAATAAAAAAATGAGATTGAGTCCAAAATATCTCCACAATATGCTATAATATGAACAAATAATACTACACAGATAATAATAATAACAATATTATATGGTAACGACAATAATAATAACATAATTGTTTAAGGTCTCAAGGCATACTAATAAAATGAGGTCACAACAAAATTACAAAATAAACTCTCACTAACCCAAAACATCAAAAGACCTTATTATACCCATATAGGTCACATGACCAACAAAACTTTGACAGCTAAACCTTTGGTTAGGGGATATGTAACCATAAGTTATGTAGGGATATACTCAATATGAGTTTGAAATTCCTTAATCTTCTCTCTAACAAACATATACTTTGTGTCAAAAGCTTTGAGCACTTAAAGCTCGTATTGATTTGAGAGAAGCACACTACGGTAAAGTTATCACAATAGAAAGAAAGAGGTTTGAAAATACTCTCCACAATACAAAATTCAGTAATCAAATTTTTCAACTATATCACTTGACGCGTAGCCTCATAACAAACTATATACTCTGTCTCTATAGTGGAAGTAGCTACAAGTGTATAATTAACACACTTCCAAGCAACAACTACTACTCCCAACATAAAGATATATACCCTGATGTGGACTTGTGGTCACCTAGACAACCACCATAATCAAAATTAGAATAGCCAATCACCTTAAGGTGATCCAACCTCATATAAGTTGATGTAACATCCTCTTTTTAGTATGTTAGACTAGTTTATGGTTACTAAGGTAGCATAACACTTATTTAATATGTCTATTAATTTTTGTGACAAACTGAGTTAGTTTAGGTACTTTGTTACAACCCAGAGTATGAAAGGTAGCTTAAAATGACTCTAATAGTAGCATAAATGGCTAATTTGAGGGAAATGAATCTAGAGAATTTGTTTCTAAATCACAAATAGGTGTAAGAGGATGTAGTTAAAATTTAAAAATAATCAGTGTCAGTTTAGTATTTTTAGGCATATTGGTTATGCATTTGATGCCAATTGACTAGCAACAAATATAAAAAAATATGATAATAGTGAAATAACATTTTTGATGAATCTTAGTATTTATTTTAAATTTTTTCGAAGCTAAAAAACTTGATTTAACTAAATCTAAGTGTTCTTAGCAGATCAGAAAGTATCAATGTCAAACTTAAGTGAGACAGGTGGTATACGGGATATAGCCCTTATATTTGACTTGTTTTTCCTAATATTTCACCTCACCTCACTCATTTTCTTCCCACGAAAATAGAAGCACAGTTTACAGTAGAGAAACAAGGGAGAAAAGAAGCGAAAGCTAAGGAGGAGGAAGAGGAAAAGAGCAAGAAGGCTAAAGGAAAGGGCAAGGCAGATTGTAACACCCTAATACAGATATGTGGATATATCCAGATTATACCGAGATAAACAGTACTAGCTGCGTCACTTACTACATAACTAACTAATAATATATATTCATAATCACAACCAAGCAATCATAGAGAGCCTTGAGAGAATGCGAAAAACATAAACTCATACATATACATATACAACCTTAGCCATAAAAGGCATATTGTAATACATACCTCTTAATACATACAAAACAAATGTAAACTTTATACATAAGCTTTGTCTACAAAAGCATATAAAACTATACTAGTCTTTATGTTTCGTCTTCACTCCCTGAGCAGGGTCTATTGTAATACCCCAACTTTTGGGATAATTACAATATAGTCCCGATTTGTATTGTTTTGTGAATTCTGTGAGCAGTAAATTTAATTTGACTATTCCGTGAGTGTACTTGACTGTTATATGTGATTTGCTCCGACCTAAGAAAATAATAATTTTCTGGCCGGATAAATCTTATTTTAATTAATTGGAGCTGGGGGATCTTACTAAACCCAATTCTAATTGATATATATATTAATATCGTAATTTTTCAGATTTAACTGTGCAATAAAATAATTTTATATTTTTAGAATATTATTTTATATTACAGTACCTACTGTCTCAAAAACAGTAAAAATCTGCTTCGATTTGACCACAGATCTTTAAAAGTGATGTGGGACCCAAGTTTAGGAAAAACAGTCAACTGTGCTGACTTGATAATTTCTAACCAATGAGAGCAAGTCAACGAAGGTAGGCTTGACTTTCTAAACCAATAGGAATTGGACACCTAAGGAAGCATGTGTTTTCATTTGGACCGTTGGATGAAGACTTAATGATGAAGCCTTTAACCTAAGCCATTGATCTAATCAATGGTGAGATTAGAATGATAGGTTTATGATCAAGTGATATCTGCCTTAGATCTAATCTAGGGCTAAGGATTAAATATGAACTAAGGGTTAGGATTAAGTCAACAATTGTAGGCTTGAAAATGGTTAGTAACCTAATTAAGCTTAATTCAACTAATCTAATTACTTAATTAGCATACTAAGTGAACTAGCTTAGTTATGAATTAATTATAATCTAAATACTAATTAGATATATTAATATTAATTAAAGGTTATAATATATGTTAATATATACTAAATTAATTAGTTATATTAATAGTATGTTAATTAAGAATGGTTAGGATAATTAACTTAACTAATTACCTAATCTATTAGCAAGTAATTAAGTGTAATTAGAGAACAATTAAGACACTAAGAAGATGAGGGAGCACACGGTTTTGGGCAGCAAAGAGGAGTTCTACATGGTTCTAGAAGGATTCAATGACCTAAGCCATGTGCTTGGCCATGTGAACACACTTTGTGATATTTTGCATGCAAAATTGATCACTCAACCTCCCACAAGGCACTCACACGGCGGCAGCCCTCTAAAATTCACTCTTCACTTTCATTTATCACACTTATCCTAAGTCACACTCATCTTTTCTCTCCAAAAATTACCAAGAACCAAGAACACTTCTCTTTCTTTTTCTCTCCCTAAGTTTCGGCCATACACACCATCCACCCACCCAAACATCTATAATTTTATCTCACCTTATTTCTTAAACCTAAATACCATTCTAAGCATCTTTCATTCACAAAGTTTTCCCAAATTCCTACTCTATCTTGCCTAAAATTCCATTTCTTGCTTACTTACTTAAGGGTAAGTTTGGTTTCTATGGTTCAAAACTGAAATTTTAATTTTTCTAACCATGTTTGTTCCATGATTTTCCTATTTTGTACCTTGTATGTGTATTTACTAATTGTTTGAGAATTTTAGGAATTATTTTGGAGCTTGTACGAAATTTGGAGAAAAGGAAGGAATCTAACCGATTAATTTGTCTACAAGAGGTAAGAGGGAGATTTAATCTCATCAACCCTAAGTGGTGATGAGAAAATGGATTGTGTTTGTGTGTAGAATCCATAAGGATCGGTTGTATGGTTTATTTGTGATTTTTATTATTTTTGATTGTTTAAATGCTTTACTAATTGTGATCTTAATTTGCTATGCATGATTATGGTTTTTATTATTTTTGCTATGTATGTTTATGGTTTTAAATATATTGTATGTGTATTATATGTGATTTAATAATTGTATGTGTTTGTAACTGTGTAATTATTAAAGTAGGATGTGAATAACATGTGCGATTTGCATGAGTGTTCCAAAGAACACACCATCAGGCTCACGTCATTACATCCAAAAAGAGAACCAAAATGGTCTCAGCAATTTTCTAAATAACTGATTCAAGGAATTTAAGTAAAATAATCAAAGTTAAAAATGGTTTAGATTAATTGTGGCCAAAATGCCATTTAGTGTATAACCAAATGCCATTTTATTTTGACTTGGCCAACATGCCATTTTATTTACTAAGATAGGTTAGGTAATTGTTTTATAACATAAATTGATTCCAAAGAATCATTGAGAAAATCAAAGGAATTAATTCTGTTCTAGAATTTTAACTTAGCAGAATTTAGTTTAAGTAAGAAATTAATCGGACACTTGAAAAGTACTAACGTGGAGCTCATACTATAAATTTTGAAGCGCGTTAGTGAATTTCAAAGTGAACTTATTGGGTAAAAATAAAATAAACTATATTTAGAGGAAAACATTAAAAATACCTTATACTGATTTTATAGGCAAAATGCTGCCAAATTTTATTAAAATCAAACGCATAAAATGAAAAGATTCCATACTATATTTATAACACAAGGAAAATACATTACGTATTTTAAAAGTACTAGATATAGTTTTACACATATTAAAAATGACAAATCTATGCTATTCGGTTAAGAAAATGAATTAAAAATCCTACGCGATTGAGAAAATGATTCAAAAACAATTTACGATGTTTAAAAATGTCAAAATATCTTTACGCGATTTAAAAACATTTGTGAAAACGTAGAGATTGTGAAAACGCGATAAAATTCCTACGAGATTGAACAATACTGTGAGTTTTACTGTCGGGCCAAAGTGGTGGACCCAGACATATTGTAGTGTAGTACTGTCAGGTGGGACATACTATACTTTGTTATCTGGTGACTAGGGGTATTTTGGTAATTTCTCATAAATATGGTAAAATTTAGATAATAGGGGTATTTCTGTAATTTTAGCTCATGTTTAGAGTGTTGTGCCAATTTGGGTTATAATTGGTAATTGATTGACGAGGCGAATTACACCGTGTTTGGTGTGATAAGCGTAGTGTGGTTCATTTATGAACTTGGAGGCATTAGTGTGCAGAGAATTCCACATGCGAACAGTGGGTTGCTCCTCTGGGCCGTGGTAACGGGCAACACACTAATGATCTTGACAAGCACTATTCTTAGTCGAGATCTTGAGGGGACTATTAAGTACTGTGGCTGTGGTACACGATGTTTGGACTGTGTACTGCTACACGATGTTTTGGACTGTGGGCTATAGACACGACGTATTGACAGTGCAATAGCTTGGTTGGGCAGCCATAAAGTATTTCTAGTTTCTTTTTTGGATTATTCTCTTAGATATCCGTGTTTAGCTCCATGGAGTAGGAACGAGTCAGTGTGTGTATCATTCATCATCTGCATTTTAATATTCATGCATTATCTGCATTTTACTGTTTATCATAATCTGTGATAAATTACATGATTTATTGCTTTAATATATTATGCCTGATATTATGGTATGCATTATTGTCATATATTGTTTGATATGTTGTGTATGAAGTTTTGGTATGTGCTATTGTGATAATTGTATTGTACTGTCATTTTCTTTATTGCCATGCGGGTAGTGATGTAGATTGTCTCACCTCTCTATATGTTTTCTCAATATTACTGTATTACTTCCGTAAAGAGTTTGAGGTAGAGGAGGATCAGCCTCTTGAGGTACAGTACCCTGACGAGCAACAGTCGGGCGACATCTACGAGGAGGAGGAACCAGTGGATCACACTAATCGTCAAGACTGATCTTGAGATCATGACATTGCCAGGATTCTTCGGGTTCGTAAGACTGGAGTTTCACGGGAGTTCCGAGGCGTGGCGTATGCATGCGGACCGAGGGACTGTAGCTTATGTGGGACGTTTGACGGTGTCCCTATGTAGAGAGTATGACGGGGAGGTCATATTCACTACTATGCTTTATTTACATTTAGAGTTACCTTTGACCATTAGGCGTTATTGGCAGGGAGTTTTCCATGCGCCTAGTGAGCTTAGTAGCGAGTCGACAGCTCAGACTCGTGTCCGAAGTGCTGTGAGATCTCATAGATGCACACTTTTCGATGGTTATTCTGGAGGTGATGGACGATGATTCATCGGAGAGTTTGATATCTACCGAGGTGCACTTGGGCAGTACTATGTTTTAGTTTTGTGTCAACTTTTTACTGTTTTATTAAATACATGTAGTTGTAAATTATGTTTGTACTAAAAGAGAATCATATGTATATTATGGTGAGTTTATGTTTGTTATATCTTGTGTTTCGTGTTATTTTATTTAATGTTATAATTATAAAAAGAAAAAAAAATATTCCACAAATATTATGTAAGTATCAAATGTTTTACAACTTGGGTAAAGTTTTATTTTTATTTTATTTCATTGTATTCATAAATGTGACATCCCCACAAGGGTGTTACATTAGTTGGTATTAGAGCCCAAGTTAGAGTCTTTTGGGGTTGTGGTTAGGTCTGTTTTTGCTTGTGTTGTGTGAATCTCTGTGATTTGTTTCTGAAAGGTTACATCTGACATTGTTTTGTCTTGTTGAAGAAAGAGGATGTCTGGAGGAAGAGAAAGGCGTGCAAACGTGGCACCTAATGTGGACCCAATGGTTGTCGTTCTTTGAGGCTATTCGACAAATGCGCAAAGAAGTGATTGCTCAACAAAATCAAGCAAAATCAAAGAGCAGCCCAACATCAAGATGCGACTGCTGATGCTTTGAATTTGTCCGAGTTTAGACGCAACAATCTGCCACAGTTTAGAGGCGAGTTTGACCCTGAAAAGGCAAGTCTTTGGATTCAAGACTTGGAGCGAATATTCGAAGGAATGGGGTGTGCGGAGAATAAGAAGGTAACATTCTGTTTATATGTTGAGAGGAGATGCCGAAAATTGGTGGAGGAATACCCGCCAGCTGTTGCAAGCGGAAGGAACTGAAATCACCTGGGAGGTGTTTTATGAAGTATTTCTGGAGAAGTACTTTCCCGGTACTGCTCGACATGCCAAGGAAATGGAATTTCTTGGTTTACGTCAAGGGAATATGACTGTGGGAGAATATGCTGCAAAATTTGAGAGTTTGTCACAATTCTCTCGGTATTTCCAAAACCAACCAGATGAGGTATGGAAGTGCCAGAAGTTTGAAGACGGGTTAAGAATGGAGTTGAGACGTGCAGTGTTATCGATGAGAATGAGGGAATTTCCTGTGTTGATAGACACTTGTCGAAGACTCGAGGCATTGGAGCCGTCCCGAGATCAAAGGAATCGTAATTTTGGGTTGACTAGGTTCCAAAGAGGGAGTAGTAGCAGTGGTGGTAGGTTTCAGAGGAAGCCTTATGCGAGACCGTCGGGGAGTCAGCCGCAACGTCCATCTGTTGGGGGAAGTTTTGGTGGAAATCAAGCTAATCAGAATGTGGCATTTATGCCGACCTGTTTCAAATGTGGCAAGAAAGGCCATCTATCTACGATTGTCCGATAAGAGGAACGATCTGTTTTAACTGCAAAAAGCCTGGACATATTTCAAGGGATTGTACGCACTCGAGAGGAAGCTGTGGTGAGGAATGTTCGTGCTACTCAACCGAGATCCGGAGGGAGAGTGTATACAATGACCGAACCGAAGCTTCTCGGCCCGAGGATCTTATTCAAGGAAAGGTGTCATTGAAGGTAATCACCGACTTTGCTATATGATTCGGGTGCAACACACTCATTTATTGCATATGATTGTGTGGAACATTTGAAACCTACTGTGTGTCTTCTCGAGTTTTCAATTGATTGTTTCTACACCGACTGCCAAGCTCTGTTGTTACATCCAAGATATGCATGAACTGTCCTATTGTCATAAAGGATCGTAAGTTTTCGGTCAACTTGATTTGTTTACCTCTTGTTGAGATAGACGTAATATTAGGAATGGATTGGTTATCTTCTAACTATATCCTTATAGACTGTGCGAGTAAGGCCATAGTTTTTCCTAAGGAAGAAAGTTCTGGATTCTTGACTGCTGTAAAGGTCAAGTCATTGTTAAGGGATGGAGCTCAAGGGTTTATGTTGCTGTCTTCTTTGGAAGTCAAGTCTGAGAAGGATGTGAGCACTATTCCTGTCGTCAATGAGTTTCCAGAGATTTTTCCTGACGATGTACCTGGTTTGCCACCAGAAAGGGAGATCGAATTCTCTATCGACTTAGTACCTGGAGCGAGTCCCATTTCGATTGCACCGTACTGAATGTCACTGGTAGAGTTGGTAGAGTTGAAGAAGCAATTGGAGGAACTGTTGGAGAAGCAGTTTGTGCGACCTAGTGTTTCACCATGGGGAGCACCAGTGTTGCTAGTCAAAAAGAAGGATGGAACTTCGCGTCTTTGTGTAGATTATCGACAACTGAACAAGGTGACTATAAAGAACAAGTATCTGCTACCGAGGATTGATGATTTGATGGATCAATTGAAGGGAGCCGCTGTATTCTCTAAGATAGATCCACAATTAGGTTATCATCAGATTCGTGTCAAGGTCGATGATGTACCCAAAATAGCTTTCCGAACTCGTTATGGACATTATAAGTATCAAGTAATGCCGTTCGGAGTGACGAATGCTCCTGTGATATTCATGGACTATATGAATAGGATTTTTTGCCCATACTTAGACAAATTTGTCGTTGTCTTCATCGATGACATTCTAATCTATTCTCAAAGTCAAGAAGAGCATGCTGAACATCTCAGTATAGTTCTCCAGATTTTGAAGGAGAAGAAGTTGTTTGCGAAGTTGTCAAAGTGCGAGTTTTGGTTGGACGAAGTTCAATTTCTAGGTCACGTAATTTCCAAGGAAGGTATTGCGGTAGACCCATCAAAAGTGGAGACTGTTTTACAGTGGGAAAGGCCTAAGACTGTGACTGAAGTTCGAAGCTTTGTTGGATTAGCCGGATATTACAGAAGATTTATTGAAGGTTTTTCCAAGATAGCTGGACCATTTACACAACTCACGAGGAAGAGTCAAGCTTTCGATTGGACGGAGGAACGTGAGGCGAGTTTTCAAGAACTGAAGAAGAGGTTAACGACTGCACTAGTGTTAATTCTACCGGATCCTAACAAATCTTTTGAGGTGTATTGTGATGCATCTTATCAGGGGTTAGGGTGTGTGTTGATGCAGAATCGGAACGTGGTAGCTTATGCTTCAAGACAATTGAAGGTTCATGAGAAGAACTACCCAACGCACGATTTGGAGCTAGCTGCAGTAGTTTTTGCGTTGAAAGTGTGGAGGCATTTTCTATATGGGGCTATGTTCAATGTCTTTAGTGATCACAAGAGCTTAAAATACTTGTTTGATCAAAGAGAATTGAATATGAGACAGAGGCGATGGTTGGAATTTTTGAAGGACTATGATTTTCAGCTTCAATACCATCCAGGAAAAGCGAATGTGGTTGCTGATGCCTTAAGCATAAAGGTAGTAAGTGTTTCTACTATGATGATTAAAGAGGAAGAGTTGATGAAGCGATTCAGAGATCTATGGTTATCAATAGAATTGGTACCTGGAAAGATTCGTCTAAGTAGAGTTGTGGTTTTGAATGACTTGTTGGAGATAATAAA
Organism: Ormosia semicastrata; assembly: GCA_029884595.1. NCBI lineage: Eukaryota > Viridiplantae > Streptophyta > Magnoliopsida > Fabales > Fabaceae > Ormosia > Ormosia semicastrata. The sequence goes on from JAQQTO010000062.1 coordinate 35,015,083, forward strand.
GGAGAAACAATATGAAGATGCGTTTTTACAAAATGAGAAGCAATTGTTGAAGCAAGGTCATAAAGCGACAGTGGAAGAAGGATCTGATGGAGTCTTAAGGTTTGAAGGAAGAGTTTGTATACCTGACGATCCCGAACTCAAGAGAGCGATCTTGGATGAAGCTCATACAAGTAATTTGAGTATGCATCCGGGAACGACGAAGATGTATCAAGACTTGAAGCGACTGTTTTGGTGGCCAAGGATGAAGAGAGATGTAGCTGAACGTGTGACGTCTTGTCTTGTCTGTCAGAAGGCAAAGGTGGAACACCAAAGGCCTGCTGGTATGTTACAACCTTTGACTATCCCAGAGTGGAAGTGGGATAGTATCTCAATGGATTTTGTTACTGGATTTCCGAGGACGAGAAAAGGTCATGATTCGATATGGGTTATAGTTGATAGGCTTACGAAATCAGCACATTTCTTTCCAATCAATATTAAGTATCTGTTGGAACGCTTAACCCAGATATATATCGACGAAGTTGTTAGACTTCATGGTGTACCGGTAAGTATAATTTTTGATAGGGATCCGAGGTTTACGTCAAAACTCTGGCAAAGTTTGCAAGAAGCTATGGGGACTAAATTGCGATTGAGTTCTGCATACCATCCACAGACTGATGGTCAGACAGAGAGAACAATTCAGTCGTTGGAAGATCTGTTGCGTGCTTGTGTGTTAGAACAGCAAGGGAGTTGGGATGAATTTCTGTCTTTGATAGAATTCACTTACAACAATAGTTTTCACTCAAGCATAGGAATGGCGCCCTATGAAGCACTTTATGGACGACGATGCCGAACACCTTTGTGTTGGTATCAGGATGGAGAGAGTATGACTATTGGTCCTGATCTTGTGCAGCAGACTACAGAAAAAGTGAAGATGATACAAGAAAAGATGCGAACGACTCAGAGCCGTCAGAAAAGTTATGCTGATAAACAAAGACGACCTTTGGAATTTGAAGAAGGCGATCATGTGTTCTTGCGAGTTACGCCTACGACGGGTGTCGGAAGAGTTCTTAAGTCAAGGAAGCTTACACCTAAATTTATAGGGCCTTATCAGATTATTCGTCGGATTGGTCTTGTAGCTTATCAGATAGCTTTACCGACTTTTTTATCCAATCTTCATAATGTATTTCATGTGTCTCAGTTGAGGAAATACATTCTCGATCCAACCCATGTGATAAAACCTGATGAAGTACAACTGAAGGATAATTTGACGTATGAAACACATCCTGTTAGAATCGAAGACAGGAAAGTGAAACAACTTCGAGGGAAGATGATAGAACTGGTGAAGGTAGTGTGGAATGATGTAACGGGAGAAGCTACATGGGAATTAGAGGATAGGATGAGGGAGCAATATCCTCAATTGTTTGATGTATGATGAATTTTGGGGACGAAATTCTTATTAGTAGGGGAGAGTTGTAACACCCCAACTTTTGGGATAATTATAATATAGTCCCGATTTGTACTGTTTTGTGAATTCTGTGAGCGAGTAAATTTAATTTGACTGTTCCGTGAGTGTACTTGACTGTTGTATGTGATTTGCTCCGACCTAAGAAAATAATAATTTTCTGGTCGGATAAATCTTATTTTAATTAATTGGAGCTGGGGGATTTTACTAAACCCAATTCTGATTGATATATATATTAATATCGTAATTTTTCAGATTTAACTGTGCAATAAAATAATTTTATATTTTTAGAATATTATTTTATATTACAGTACCTACTGTCTCAAAAATAGTAAAAATCTGCTTCGATTTGACCACAGATCTTTAAAAGTGCTGTGGGACCCACGTTTAGGAAAAACAGTCAACTGTGCTGACTTGATAATTTCTAACCAATGAGAGCAAGTCAACAAAGGTAGGCTTGACTTTCTAAACCAATAGGAATTGGACACCTAAGGAAGCATGTGTTTTCATTTGGACCGTTGGATGAAGACTTAATGATGAAGCCTTTAACCTACGCCATTGAACTAATCAATGGTGAGATTAGAATGATAGGTTTATGATCAAGTGATATCTACCTTAGATCTAATCTAGGGCTAAGGATTAAAGATGAACCAAGGGTTAGGATTAAGTCAACAATTGTAGGCTTGAAAATGGATAGTAACCTAATTAAGCTTAATTCAACTAATCTAATTACTTAATTAGCATACTAAGTGAACTAGCTTAGTTATGAATTAATTATAATCTAAATACTAATTAGATATATTAATATTAATTAAAGGTTATAATATATGTTAATATATACTAAATTAATTAGTTATATTAATAGTATGTTAATTAAGAATGGTTAGGATAATTAACTTAACTAATTACCTAATCTATTAGCAAGTAATTAAGTGTAATTGGAGAACAATTAAGACACTAAGAAGATGAGGGAGCACACGGTTTTGGGCAGCAAGGAGGAGGCAAGGTGGCTTGGTTCTACATGGTTCTAGAAGGATTCAATGACCTAAGCCATGTGCTTGGCCATGTGAACACACTTTGTGATATTTTGCATGCAAAATTGATCACTCAACCTCCCACAAGGCACTCACACGGTAGCAGCCCTCTAAAATTCACTCTTCACTTTCATTTATCACACTTATCCTAAGTCACACTCATCTTTTCTCTCCAAAAATTACCAAGAACCAAGAACACTTCTCTTTCTTTTTCTCTCCCTAAGTTTCGGCCATACACACCATCCACCCACCCAAACATCTATAATTTTATCTCACCTTATTTCTTAAACCTAAATACCATTCTAAGCATCTTTCATTCACAAAGTTTTCCCAAATTCCTACTCTATCTTGCCTAAAATTCCACTTCTTGCTTACTTACTTAAGGGTAAGTTTGGTTTCTATGGTTCAAAACTGAAATTTTAATTTTTCTAACCATGTTTATTCCATGGTTTTCCTATTTTGTACCTTGTATGTGTATTTACTAATTGTTTGAGAATTTTAGGAATTGTTTTGGAGCTTGTACGAAATTTGGAGAAAAGGAAGGAATGTAACCGATTAATTTGTCTACAAGAGGTAAGAGGGAGATTTAATCTCATCAACCCTAAGTGGTGATGAGAAAATGGATTGTGTTTGTGTGTAGAATCCATAAGGATTCGGTTGTATGGTTTATTTGTGATTTTTATTGTTTTTGATTGTTTAAATGCTTTACTAATTGTGATCTTAATTTGCTATGCATGATTATGGTTTTTATTATTTTTACTATGTATGTTTATGGTTTTAATTATATTGTATGTGTATTATATGTGATTTAATAATTGTATGTGTTTGTAACTGTGTAATTATTAAAGTAGGATGTGAATAACATGTGCGATTTGCATGAGTGTTCCAAAGAACACACCATCAGGCTCACGACATTACATCCAAAAAGAGAACCAAAATGGTCTCAGCAATTTTCTAAATAACTGATTCAAGGAATTTAAGTAAAATAATCAAAGTTAAAAATGGTTTAGATTAATTGTGGCCAAAATGCCATTTAGTGTATAACCAAATGCCATTTTATTTTGACTTGGCCAACATGCCATTTTATTTACTAAGATAGGTTAGGTAATTGTTTTATAACATAAATTGATTCCAAAGAATCATTGAGAAAATCAAAGGAATTAATTCTGTTATAGAATTTTAACTTAGCAGAATTTAGTTTAAGTAAGAAATTAATCGGACACTTGAAAAGTACTAACGTAGAGCTCATACTATAAATTTTGAAGCGCGTTAGTGAATTTCAAAGTGAACTTATTGGGTAAAAATAAAATAAACTATATTTAGAGGAAAACATTAAAAATACCTTATACTGATTTTATAGGCAAAATGCTGCCGAAATTTATTAAAATCAGACGCATAAAATGAAAAGATTCCATACTATATTTATAACACAAGGAAAATACATTATGTATTTTAAAAGTACTAGATATAGTTTTACACATATTAAAAATGACAAATCTAAGCTATTCGTTTAAGAAAATGAATAAAAATCCTACGTGATTGAGAAAATGATTCAAAAACAATTTACGATATTTAAAAATGTCAAAATATCTTTACGCGATTTAAAAACATTTGTGAAAACGTAGAGATTGTGAAAACGTGATAAAATTCCTACGCGAATGAACAATACTGTGAGTTTTGCTGTTGGGCCAAAGTGGTGGTCCCAGACATGTTGTAGTGTAGTATTGTCAGGTGGGACGTACTATACTTTGTTATTTGGTGACTAGGGGTATTTTGATAATTTCTCGTAAATATGGTAAAATTTGGATAACAAGGGTATTTCTGTAATTTTAGCTCATGTTTAGAGTGTTGTGCCAATTTGGGTTATAATTGGTAATTGATTGACGAGGCGAATTATACCGTGTTTGGTGTGATAAGCGTAGTGTGGTTCATTTATGAACTTGGAGGCATTAGTGTGCGGAGAATTCCACTTGCGGACAGTGGGTTGCTCCTCTGGGCCGTAGTAACGGGCAACACACTAATGATTTTGACAAGCACTATTCTTAGTCGAGATCTTGAGGGGACTATTAAGTACTATGCCTGTGGTACATGATGTTTGGACTGTGTACTGCTACACGATGTTTTGGACTGTGGGCTATAGACACGACGTATTGATAGTGCAATAGCTTGGTTAGGCAGCCATAAAGTATTTCTAGTTTCTTTTCGGATCATTCTCTCAGATATCCGTGTTTAGCTCCATGGAGTAGGAACGAGTCAGTGTGTGTATCATTCATCATCTGCATTTTAATATTCATGCATTATCTGTATTTCACTGTTTATCATAATCTGTGATAAATTACATGATTTATTGCTTTAATATATTATGCCTGATATTATGGTATGCATTATTGTCATATATTGTTTGATATGTTGTGTATGAAGTTTTGGTATGTGCTATTGTGATAATTGTATTGTACTATCATTTTCTTTATTGCCATGCGGGTAGTGATTTAGATTGTCTCACCTCTTTATAGGTTTTCTCGATATTACTGTATTACTTCTGTAAAGAGTTTGAGGTAGAGGAGGATCAGCCTCTTGAGGTACAGTACCCTAACGAGCAACAGTCAGGCGACATCTACGAGGAGGAGGAACCAGTGGATCACACTGATCATCAAGACTGATCTTGAGATCATGACACTGCCAGGATTCTTCGGGTTCGTGAGACTGGAGTTTCACGGGGGTTCCGAGGCGTGGCGTATGCATGCGGACCGAGGGACTGTAGCTTATGTGGGACGTTTGACGGTGTCTCTATGTAGAGAGTATGACGGGGAGGTCATATTCACTACTATGCTTTATTTACATTTAGAGTTACCTTTGACCATTAGGCGTTATTGGCAGGGAGTTTTCCATGCGCCTAGTGAGCTTAGTAGCGAGTCGACAGCTCAGACTCGTGTCCGAAGTGCTGTGAGATCTCATAGATGCACACTTTTCGATGGTTATTCTGGAGGTGATGGACGATGATTCATCGGAGAGTTTGATATCTACTGAGGTGCACTTGGGCAGTACTATGTTTTAGTTTTGTGTCAATATTTTACTGTTTTATTAAATACATGTAGTTGTAAATTATGTTTGTACTAAAAGAGAATCATATGTATATTATGGTGAGTTTATGTTTGTTATATCTTGTGTTTCGTGTTATTTTATTTAATGTTATAATTATAAAAAGAAAAAAAAATATTCCGCAAATATTATGTAAGTATCAAATGTTTTACAACTTGGGTAGAGTTTTATTTTTATTTTATTTCATTGCATTCATAAATGTGACATCCCCACAAGGGTGTTACATCTATACTTGGATTTACATGGAAAAACAAACTGGGTGAGAATGAACAATTCTCAGTAAAAGTCATTCTAATACCAGCTAGTTATAACATTATACAAAGAAATATATAACAACTAACATAGGAGTTTCCTCCACTTTTCTCATAACTGCATACCATCTTGTAGTGTGCTCTAAACTGATAACCTACATACCGTTAGATACAAACAACTACCCATACAATTATAGATATCAACAGTAACAAACAATTGCCCATACAACTATCTTGAATGCAATGTTAATGATACACTACTAGAAAAATCAAGTTTAGAGATGAAATTTAGAGACAAATAAAATTCTATCTCTAATAGAGACAGAAACAGAGACAGAAATGATGATTCAGAGACGAAAAATAAATTTTACAATTCAGAGATGGAATTTATAGACGAAAATTATTCGTCTCAGAAATTTCTATCTCTATTTCTATCTCTAAATGGTCAATTTTAAAATTTAAAAAGTCAAATAGATTTAAAGAGGGAATTTAAAAACAAAAATTATCCGTCTCAAAAATTTCTTTCTCTATTTCCATCTCTAAACAGTCAATCTTGAAATTTAAAAAGTCAATTAGATTTAGAGAAAAAATTTAGAAATGAAATTTATTTACCTCTAAATTTTTTATCTCTAATAACACTATATTCCATCTCTAGATAATCTATATAATTTAATTAATAATTTTTTTTATGGAAGTTAGAGAGAGATTGTTTCCGTCTCTAATCACTTCATAATTCAAGGGTTTCAGAAACCCAAAATTGGCAAATTAGATCTCCTCTCCTCTACGCTCTTTGATGCTCTCTATCGCTCTCCGTCCTTCTGCTCTCTCCGTTGTGGTCTGCTCTCTCTATCACGGTCTGCTCTCTTCCATCCATGCACTCCCTTCTCTTAGCCATTCTCCTCGGCTACAAGATTTCCCTCACCCTTGCATGGGAAGGAGAAGCCACGAACTCTCAGAGTGTGTTTGGAATGAATAAAAATGAGAAATAATTTGATTTGATTTGATTTGAGTTGATTTGATTTAATTTAAAAATCAAATTTTGTGTTTGGAACTTTTAAAAAAAATAGGATTTGAATTGATTTAGAAATCAAATTTTGTGTTTGGAATTCATTAAAATGAGAATTGATTTGATTTGATTTTATCATTTTACATTTTAACTCTTATGAAAGATTGTTAGAGATAGTTATTAAGGGTAAAATAGTATATTTATTTCAAATCAAATCAATTCCTAACAAATCCTATCAAATTTGATAGAATTTAAAAAACAAAAGAAATGAAATCCATGGAATTTTAAAAATCAAATCATTTCCCATTTTTTAACATTCCAAATACAAAATTTAATTAAATTTGATTTACAAATGAAATCATTTCCTATTTTTTTGCATTCCAAACACACTCTCAGGAAATTCTCTTCTCAAAGTCGACGACACCATTGAAATCCCCTACATCTCCGACGAGAATGCCAACGAGGACCCGGAACTCTGGGTCACAGTCAAGGATGAGGGCCCCATCGGGAAGAGTTTGAAGGACGCTATGGTTTCCAAGGGGAAGCCATTGATCTTAGAGAAAATTAGGGTTTGGGTGCAGAGCATGGCCAAAGGTGGCCCCGTCAAGGATGAGTTGGAGACCAAGAAGGCTGCGCTGCCACAGAAGAATCATTCTACTGAGTCTCCCACACCTGCCACACCGCCGAATAAAGATGGTTTGGTGGAGAAGGAGGCGAAGAAAGAGAGTGAGAAGGGGTGTAAAAGTATTAGCTTGACGGAGAGGTTCAATTGCAGGGCTAGAGATTTGTATGATATATTGTTGGATGATAACAGGTGGAAGGGTTTCACTCAGAGCAATGCCAGGATCAGTAAGGAGGTTGGTGGGGAGTTTAGAATTTTTGATGGGTCGGTGATTGGAACTAATTTGGAGTTGCAGGAAGTTAAGTTGATTGTGCAGAGATGGAGGTTCGGGAGCTAGCCTAATGGGGTTCAATCTTTGGTAAATATTTTTGGTTTGATTGCTCTATGTTGAATCTTTAAATGCATGCTGTGTGATTGGTAGATCAATGTTTAATGTTGCATGTTAATTCTGCAGGTGAAGCTTGTGTTTGAGGAGCCTGAACCGAGAGTTACTATTGTCAAGATGATGCAAAATGATGTGCCCGTAGGAGATAGGTGAGTGTTTGGCACTTTGATTGCAATAACCCATGACCCATCACATAAGTAGCTTGCTCAAATTTTTCAGGAGATGAAGACAAATTCTTCTAGATAGGAAAGTGGCTGAAATAATGATATCATGATCTGTAATAGTAACTATCAAATAATATGTAACAAATAAAAGAAAAATTATAAAATACTAAAATTTTAAAGAGGGGCATGTTCATAAGGGGGAGAAGGGGTGCTTGATTCACAATGAAAGAGTAATCACAGCTGCATTTGTGATGATAAGAGGGTTAGTGTCAGTGAGTTCATAAGAAAATTTTATCATTCTGCAGTTAAGCCTTCCAAATTTCGTGAGCAGAATAACTTTACACATGATTTACAGGAGCTGGACAGTAGAGAATTTATAACACAATCATGTATTGGACATGATACTTGCTCCCTTAGTGTTCAAGATATGAACAATTAATCTAAGACTAGTTCTAAATAATCTTCGCAACATTAAAATATCCAAGACAATAATTTACAAGCCACCATAATAGAACCCTTGAAAGTCACCACTTGAGCTAATGTTAGTCATCAAATGGTTGTTAGGCCTCAGCCTTACTAAGTCATAAAACTCAAATCATTTGGGAATGGCCCAACAACATGTTAAGTTGCTGTCTAGATTGTTTCTCAATAGAAAATTAAATATTAAAATTCCCCTTAAGAAATTTAACCTACAGTAGACTTGCATTTAGTAACACAATGATGCTTTTGCCATAAATTCAGTCATTTATGGTGGAATAAAAGTAATATATCAGATTACTCCAAAAGACGGAAAAGAAGAATCTTCTCTCATTCAATTTGTTATTTTGTTTATTTCTTAAGCATCTGGAAATCTATCAATGAGAAAATTAAGAATTAAGAAGTTCAGCACTAAGAAGTTAGAAAAAGTGACAACATCATTATTCACTGAATAATTCTCCTTTCTGTGTTAAACTCTATCTCAATTCTTTACCTTTCATTTGGAGGCTTATTTGCTAATGTCAATTGCAAACTTGTATTCAGCATTTCAAGTTATTTGTGAAGTATTTAGAAAAGCTATAACTTTAATTCAAGCAAATAAAGAGTGTCTTCTGCATCTTCTTCAATACTTTATGCTTTGGCATCTTCTTCATCTTTGCAAGCCATCTTTTGTGCAATAGTTTCTGGTTTTGCTCTATATCTAATTTGAATGTATTTTTTCATTAGTGTCGTTACTTGTTCCTGTTGTCATTGCAATGAGTTAGTTGAAAAGTTACTTTGCTTTAACCTGCTTTTTGTCAAATCAGTATTTATGCAGAAGAAGAATAGGGGTCAATCTGTAATCTCGCAGTTTTTCATCATACAATGGCAAAGGTATCTCATTTTTTTTATAGAATTGAGAAAATCTTGAAATTATAGGACCAATCTCCTGTGAAAAAATAGAATCTTGTACTGATATACTACTAGTTCTACTAGGAAATGATATGCACATGCTAATTTTGGGGGCAATTTTTGGGATTTCATCATCATGTCAAGATTTTTTAATGAAATATTCAAAGAAAAGACTATTTTTTTCTTTTGAAAAAAATTTGTTTGATTCTAGGAGCTGCAATTTTGTTCTTTACTATTGGAATAACTTAACTTGATGCTCTTCTGATTTCCAGAAGAGTTATCCATTGAGCAAGAAGCTGAGAGAAAAGTTGGGTGGCTGTTAAAATTGCTATTTTTTGGGACAACTTCAGTAGTGGCTTATGAGTTCTTTCCTTACATGGGTATCAGCATTGTTCCTGTAAGAATTTTTGACTTATAAAGTTTACATTTGCTCATAATGGTTCAAATCTGACAATATTGTTAAAATAAAATAATTTTAGGAGATAATTTGATGCACCAGTCAGTATCACTTTTGCGTGTCAAGGATCCCTTATTTAAAAGGATGGCAACTTCTATAGATTAGCTCATTTTGTAATTGATGGTAACCTGTACTATCTTTACATTTCTATTTGAAATTGAAGCACTTTGCCTTGTATTTGTCCTTTGTATATTAGGGTAGTCTTTTTGCAGAACATATTCCTATTCTTGCCACAAGAGTGTTTCCATTATCCTTGATGTTTCCATTATCTAGTGGCAATCGTAGCTTGCCTGCAAGATGACAAAATTATGGTGAATTGAGAAATTTGATTGAAGACTTTGAATTCAGATCAAAGGGTTATGGAATGAGACTTTTCTTTTGAACTGATTGTGAAATAGTTACTGATAAAATTAGCTGTAGTTGTTAAGAGGTAACAGCTAAAAGAGCTACCTTGCCAATTATAATTTTTTCTTGACTAAGCACAAATATTGCAATGATCCAAAACTAAGTTCTTAGTTCTATTATGTAACTGGTAAATTCCTTGATGGTTTAGCTAGTTTATGCCTTAGGTAACTAGTTATTGAGTCTCCAATTACATATTCTATGCTTCCAACATTTTATAATTTTCTAGTTTTAGTTTCATTTGAAGGGAGATTCGATTTTAGCCAATCTTTTGTAATTTGCATTACTTGATTAATATTTTGATCAATGTGTTATTGTGGATACTTGGGTAATACTTTGAACAATGTGTTAAATGTTAAAATTAGTTTATATTATTGCTTGAAATTTTATACTATATAAATGAATAGTGTATAAATATTCGAAATTAAAATTCTATAAAAATAATATATAAAATAAATTATATATATATTTTTAATATATTTTTATGTGCATAGGAAAATATTTTTTTTTTATAAAATGAAGGTGTCTAGTTGTGGCAAACCACAATTAGATGCTTAATTTTATTTTGATATTTTTTAAAATATTAGAGACGGATTTAGAGACGAAAAAATCTGTCTCTAATTTAGAGACAAGACATAGAGACTGAATTTTTCCATCTCTAATTAAAGAACTAGAGATGAATTTTGATAACTGAATAGCAACGAAATTTTAAAATATAGAGACGGCAAAATTCTGTCTCTAATTTAGAGATAGAATTAATTCTTCCTTCTCTAGCAATCAGAGATGCCACTTTTAGCGATGAATCAATTTTTGTCTCTAATTCCGTCTCTAAATATTTAGAGACGGAATTTTACCAATTTGGAGACAAAATTTTTCTGTCTCTAAATCTGATTTTTTTAGTAGTGATATGCAATATGGTTATGCCTAAGAAATATCCTAAAGATATGCTTGTACAATGTTTTGTTTTGAAATACATGCAAAGTTTTATTTTGAAAACCAAGAATACCTGCTCATTCCTAGAACCTGAATGTTCCATGTACTTCTGCTATGGTAGGGAGGAAGAGCTGCAACCTCACTCTACCTGTAACCCTTGGCTCTTGGTCAGGAATGACTTGTTCCCTTAGGAACATCTGACTCCCGTCTGCCTGGCCAAATGATTGTACACATCATAGGTTACCATACATTGGAAGAGCAAGCAAAACATCATACATAAATAGTTAGCTCCATTAAGAACAAATATATTTACTAGGAAATGGTTTAGTATAGCATGGGTAAAGAGGGAGGTCTTCCTCAACCTCATTTACTTTGGTAAAGAGAGGTTCTCAAATTCTCTCTTACCATTATCCAAAACTTACCCTAGTTTAAAAATAGTTTAAAAATAACATTGCATAGTAATTTAAGCATCAAAGTATCAAAAACAGAATTAAAATCCTTCTCTGTCGGGCTGGCGCTGGCGTCTGGGCACTGGCACGGGAATAGGGCAGTAGCAAACCAGTTGCTGCATCAACTCATAGTGTAGATTTTTGGCACCTAATTTCAGACCAATTTAAAGCCACTTAGGAAACAACATCAACCACAACTATTTCACAACAATCAAGCATCAAAATCTCCTTAAAAATCATAGCTCAAATTAGGGTTTCATAACCATTTTTAAATAATCAAAAACCATGGAAATCTAACAACATAAATCTCATTTCTTTACTTTAGAAACCAAGAACAAACCATTATTAAACTGAAAGGAATGAAAATTAGCATAGAAGTCTCAATTAACATGGAAAAACCCTTCCATTTTCACGGCAAAAATAGCAACCAGGAATGGAGAAAATACAAAGCAAAGCAAGAAAACATTTCCCCCTACCTCTAGCTTGAAGTTTCCTCTGGATTTCCTTTGATTTTTTCCCTCTTTTTCCCTCTTGTTTTCTGCTCTGTTTTCTTAGTTTCCTGACTCTGTTTCTGTTCTTGTTCTCCGGCTCTAGATCGCGTGAGAGAGTGAAGAGAGAAGTGAGAAATTCTCACTTTTAAAAGAATAGAACTAGGGGCATTTTAGTCTTTTTGCCAAACTTCGTATCTACTAAGAATATTTTAATTTTACTAAATCAAGTTTCTTAACTTCCAACAATATTAAAATAAATCTTAGGATCCATCTAAATTCTTGTTTTACTATTTTCATAATTTTCCATATTTGTCATTTCTCAATCCGGTATTAAAACACTTTTACAATGTCCTTAAAAATACCAAACTAACTCCGTTTGTCCTCAAAATTTAGCTACATTCACTTTCACACATTTGTGACCTGGAAATAAATTTTTCATATTTATTTCCTTTGATTAAGCATTTTTGCTATTTTTCTAGAGTTAAAATAGTCATTTTTTGCATATTTTTATTGCAGCAAAGTGCCTAAATTAATTCAAAATGTCACAAAATTAACAGATATGCTAAACAGGTGTTAAGCTACCTCTGTAGCCTCATACATATTTAACATGCTAAAAATAGAATGTTATAGCCACGATAAAAGTAGGTCATACATATATACATCAAAGCCTCTAAGGGCATAGTGTTATATATACAACAACAAAATTACAACTCAAAGTACATCATACACAAGTTGTTTATACAACAAAAACTAAAACTAAGCTAGTTTTGTTGCCCTTTCTTCGGTTGCTTCATGCCTTTAACAAGGTCTTGACTTGCTTTTACCATGAAAACATAGAAAAAGGGTGAGAACATACAAATTCTCAATATATACATATATATCATGACATTCAATATTATAAATTGCATAAAAACATAATTTATATCAACATTATACAATCGCCCATATAACTGTATAATACCAACTAAACTTGGCAAATTGCTTAACTCTCTTCATTGCCTAATTTAGGACTTAACTCATTTTAAGGCTCGTGTTAGTAAGTTTATCTCACGTTACTACACTTAATAAGGTTGATAATATTTCTCATGTTACTAGACAAATAGTTTAGCTTACTACTTTGTCGTAGGTAAAATGTTGTACTGACACTTTCCTCTCGCAATCACCTCCTTAACAAAGGGCTTTAATCGCTACTTTGTAAGGTTAAGAGGTTTATCTCACTCCCTTAATTCGGATAATTGTGCTAAGGCTCAATTTTAACTAGAAAAGGAACCAACTCTTAGCTAATACTCAACTTCAAGCAATTCTTAACTATAGAAAAGCTTAGAAACTCTAACTAGCTTTAATATACTAGGTGGTTATTCCTTTTGTGAAATATCCCTAAAAGTGCCTTAATACATTTAAGAAAACATATATAAATGATCTCAACTAGCAGGGAACCTCAAAACATTAAGAATAACATTCTTGAAAATTCCTGGATCCCATGCCTAGGCACCATTTTCCCATGCCTAGGCGTGGATGGTGCCTTGTTTCACGCCTAGGTATGAACTTGTCACGCCTACGCGTGGCACTCTCTGGCTGATCCTGGACTGAAAGTTCTCAGTCCATGCCTAGGTGTGGCAATCCTGCGCCTAGGAGTGACTTTGTTGCAGAAAATTCTACAAAAATCAAGCCACTGTTCCATTGATTCCAAATTGATTTTTAATCATCCAATCTTGGATTCTAAGTATTTTCCAACCCTAATCATGGTCTCTAATCATATTAGAATCATTAAACACTAAACCAACTCATCATTCATGGATTTAAACCCTATCAAGCATGGAAATTTCCATTAACCAACTTGTTACTCAAAATGGCCCTTGGACATCTACCAAGCAAAAACAAGCTACCATGCATTCATCAAACTATAAACACCCTAACTCAACACTTGGAACTATAAACCAAGTCAAGAACATAAATTTGCTAATCAAATCCATTTCTTACTTTTCATGTAACCTAACTCTAGCTAAAGAGAAAGATGGAGGAAAGTTATGGAGATTAAGATTAGAAATCCCCTACCTTAAGCTCTTTGTGATGGAGGTTGATTAATCTCAAGCTTTAGCCTTTCCTTTCTTGCTCCTCTCCTCTTCCTCCTTAGATTTCTCTTCCTTTCTTTCTTGGGTTCCCTTGGTTGTTGGTGTGCCTTCTATTTTTCATGAGAGAGAATGAGTGAAATGAGATAGGAATGAAGTGAAAATATTAGGTAACAAAGTAAATATAAGGGGCTTTCGTTTATGACCTTGTTTCACTTAAGTACTCAACTGATATTTCCTAATATACTAAGAACACTTAGATTTAGCTAAATCAAGTTTTTCAACTTCCAACAACTTTAAAATAAATATTAGGATTTATTAAAAATGTTGTTTCACCATTATCATAATTTTTCATATCTGCTGCTAGCCAATCTGACATTAAAAGCACAACCAGTATGCTTAAAAATATCAAACTAACTCTAATTATTCTCAAATTTTAACTACATCTTCTTACACCTATTTGTGACTTAGAAACAAATTCTCCAGATTCATTTCCCTTAAATTAGCCATTTATGCTACTATCTAAGTCATTTTAAGTTATTTTTCACACTCTGAGTTGCAACAAAGTGCTTAAACTAACTCAAATTGCTACAAAAATTAACAGACATGTTAAATAAGTGTTATGTTACCTTTCTAATCATAAACTAGTCTAATATGCTAAAAAAAGGATGTTACAAAATGAGAACCAAGGGCATGTGTAAAAGATTAGGACTTGTGAATCATATGGTTATGAGGTATCATAGGTAGGAGTCATATTTCTTAAATAACATGTTGTAGCATGTAATATCACTTGTGATGTGATGTGGTGTACTAGGTATAGTATACTACGCTGTTTAGCATAGTTAGTTCACTTGGGGTAATGTGGACTTGGTGATATTAATTATGTGATGAGAATAATACATAGAGTAAGTATGTGAGTATTCTTGCGTATTTGTCACAGTGGTTACCTGTATATGTAGTGGTACAAGTATACTCATTGTGATGGGTAGAAAAGAGTCCATTCAATACCAGGTAGTGAGAAATGGTCGTGACTATACTACCTAGAATAATACAAGGAAACGAGTTCCTGGGAATAGTCGAGTTCATGACATTGCACAAACACTATTTTAACTACATTTCATATTCATTACTTTAGGACATACGTTAGGCATAATTATATGGCACAAGCATGAACATATAATTCTATTGCATTTGCCTTTCGGTGAAAGTTGTATAGGCAATTGTCTTATTTATCTTCAGGTTTATGTTTGCTTGGGAGTAACACATAGAGTGAGTATGTGATTGTTTCTTTAGTATAAAGTAGTGACTAATATACTTGTTGCAAATATATTCCTGATTTGTTTGGTTTGTTTATTCATTGTGAATGAATAATTACTAATATTGGAATGCTTATACTAAGGATTTGTGAATTCTCATCTCACTATGTTGTCATGTAAATCCAGGTGGAAGCCCTAAAAAGGAAAAGAAGTAAAAGCATAAAGACTAGTTTTAGTTTTATATGCTTTAGTAGTCAAAGCTTATGTATTTATTTATATTCACTTTGTACTGTAAAATCTATTATGTATTACAATATGCCTCTTGAGGCTAATGTTGTACATATATGTGTGCATGTTTCCACATTTCATAAGGTTCTCTATAATGATTATAGTGTACATTATGGATATATTATTATGTTTTTATGTAAGTAGTGATGTTGTAGTGCTATTTATCTTTGTGCATGCTATCTACATCGAGATTTTAGTATTAGGGCATTACATATGACAATTTTAAGGGCGGTTGCTTATCATTACATATTCATGACATTGCAATTGTATGGGCAATTACTTACTTTTGAGAATGTGATGAAGATATGCAGATTTTGTGTGGAAATGGTTTCTATGCAAACTAATAAAATGAGATTCTATTTTGGGAAGAGAAAGGAAGTTGTTTTGGATTTTGCCACATTTCTCGAATAATTTGTGTTTTTTTTACAAAGTGTTTTTCCTCGAAATAGCTAGAATGATTATGATGACACATTTTATTGATTAAACTACTGAGAATATGTGATTCTCACCCCATGTGTTGTGATTTTCATAATGATTCCAAGGAAGAAGACTTATGGAAAGTGAAGTGTAGACCGGAGCTTGGGAGCTTAGTCTAGCTCTAATTGTAGCTACCAGTTTCTTTTTGAGTTGTATGTTGGTAATGTTTTGAAACTTGTATATTATGTGCCTTGAGATGTCTAGTTTACAAGCTTTGTATATATTTTGTATTTGATAGAAATACAGACATTATGTATTTACTCATCTTCTCGTGGCTCATATTTTCTGTATATAAGAAATTGGTATATAAGAAATGTTTTTAGTAGATAGTAGCATGTCTGGATCTAATTACTTTGGTATAATCTCGATTATACTATTGGTATTAAATTTTGGATGTTATAATAAACTGCTCTGACACCATAATGTAACGTCTTAGTTCGAATTACTATAGTATATTCGAAAATATGTATATGTAGATATGATTAGGCTATTACTACTAACTTTAAAATATAAATCCTTTGTAATTATACATTTCAAAGATATACATGTAATTGAAAAATAGAGCCTCGAAAAGAAAGTAATCGAAGGAAAGTACTCGAAATTAATCATCATAAGCACACAACTGAAACATTCGATTCTTTATTGAAATATAGAAGATACATAACTTGTACATAAGTGTTTGAATACAACTTGGCCTTCATGGCATATATACAATATATATACAAATCGAAGTAAACACTACTCAAAGCTACTTGTAACACTTTAATACAATTATCGTAAAATAACTGGAATATTTCAAGATAAAGAGTATCAAGAATGTCACTTTCTAATATGCGTAAAATATAAATTCATAACAACTTGTATAGTAATTATAAAGAGCCATGAAGGATGAAAAAGAACATATATATACATCACTGGCCAAAAAGTTACACTGTAATACATAAACTTTTACAAACTAGAAAGCAAAGTATAAAAATACAAGCTTAACAAAAAAGAAACAAAATAACCAAAACTAAGTCTTTTTGCTTCTTCTTCTGTAACGCCCCTTTTTGGGAGGGAACGTCACATTGTCAATTACGATGCAGAAATAAAATTATATAGGTTAAGACCTGGTTCTTTATAATATAATATAAATTTACTTGATTATAGACATGTAATTAAATTGGCGAATATTTTTTTTTAATAACAATAATTAATAAACACAGAGACGGAACATAAATAGAAATAAGGAGCAAACAGAAGTAAAGCATACATTGGAATTAACATTTGCATATATATATATATTTATCAAACTGTTTGGTTACAAAGCCTAGTATACCAAAAAGCAAAACTATACCTGCCCCACAGGATCATACATACACATCCCCAAGATATCAGAAATATACAGCCCACTACAAAAGACATCAGGCCCCTAAAATAAAAATACTGGCAGCCATCAGTAGCTACCAGCAATATCAATCCCTCAGATGAGGAGGAACCGTATCAGGATCCTCTTTAGGATCCTCCACTAGGTCATCCTCGGGGACCTCCTCGGGGTCTTCCTCATTTGAGGAAAACTCCATAGGAGCCACTGAATAACGGGTCGGGGCCCGAGCAGTGGAAACATAAGTATCCTCCTGTGGGGTGTAGTGACGATCACCCCACATCTCCCGGATGGGCAAGTAGAACTCCAAACACATGCTGATGCTGCCCGTGAAGATGGGCGGATCATGACACCTCCAAGCTAATGAGATCGACACCTCTCCCTCATAGATGAACCGCTCAGAATTTAGGTTAATGTACCAGCAGTCTGGTCCTCCAAGGAAGGTCAGACGTACATAACCCAGAAATTGACTCGGGCGCGCCTCCATGATCCGTCAGTAGGTACTAATCGCAGCTGGGCCAGAAGTAAAGAAAATCCGGAGCTCCAACTTCCTTGTCGTCGTCTTCGATAGGACACAATATACAGATAGAGAAATAACAGAAATACAGGAAAGAGGTAAGACATCCTACCATCATTACCAATTATAGCAGCAAGAAACAAAACGGCGCGAAGCGACCACAGAATATATTAGATAATAATCATAATTATTAAATAGCAGAAATAGACATATAAGTAGTTGCAGGAAAAAAAATATATATATATGTATAAAACAGTAGCATAACAGTTCCAATTATAATAATAGTAATAAACAGATGTCAGATAACATATGGACCCACTATGCACATGCATACAAAGTCAAAATCCTACTCCATGGAGCTAGACACAAACGGTCGGAGAGAAAGATCAGGAGACACGTCTGTAACTCGACTGCCGTGGCCAAAGTGTTATAATTCATCAGTTTATCCACGTGCACATCATGGCATTATACAGACAGTCTACACTAGATCACGATATAGGACAGTGCCCGGTCAGGATCGTCGGTGCATTTGCATCGGCCTGCTCCACGGACAGAAAAGCTACCAACTGCCATTGCGAGGTACCCGCACCCCGACGCCTCCATGGTCAATAATATGACCTACACAAGTCTACTCGCACCCGCACTAAGGTGTGTTCAACTCCTAGGCAACTCGGCCTTAACAATAGTCCAAAGGACATTCACAATGCATATAGACTCTATGCTTAATCATGTATGATCATTATTACATACCATTCCACAATATGCCACAATTGGCCAAAGTAAGAATCAACACAATCATTGGTCACTCACATGGACCCACAATAACATAATATTATTATTGAATAAATTAATACATTTTTAAGGTGTATTATGAATTCATGCTTAGGTTTAGCTTTTCTTACAAAGTTTGTCTCTAAAGGGATTCTCTTAATTAATTAAATTCTCAAAGTCTTACACTCTCTTGTTCTTCCTCAAATTAAATTGCCCTAAGTCTTATGAAAAATTCCATTCTTGGTTCTGTAAAATTTATCAATCTCAAAGTATAATTTAATTTTCCAATTTTCTAATTCTTGCATCCCATTACCATTAAATTAATCACTAGATTATTAAGTCCCAAGGTTACCAAAGTTGTATAATCATACCCTAAATAGCCTTAGAGGCCGTGGCCTCTCTAGTGATTTAGGTTCCCAAATTTTTCTCTTCATTACTTGCATAGTGTATACTTAATTAATTATGTTTTCCACTTGTTAAAATTGCTCACAAGGAACCCCACATTTTGGCCCTCAAAACTGCGGCCTTCTATGGGAGATTCCAACATTATTTTCTTCCATTTCGTGCCTTCTAATCTAATCCAATATATCAATATACACAAACAAACAATCTAATAGCATAAACACATTATAAACAACATGCAAACATACTAATCATGCAAACAAAGAATAACCCTCATTAGGGTTTTCTCACAATCAACCACAAAGAAGGTTTCTAAGTACTAAAAGAGGTTGAGGAGGAGTGTCTTCCTCTTACCTAAGTGAAGAACAATCAAAGAACTCCCTTGAAGCTCTTTGGATTTTCGGATTTGGTACCTCCAAGAACCCTAAAATTTCAAACTCATTAAAATAGCATCATTGCTTGAAAAATAAAGCATGAATGGTTACCAAAAAGACCATAGAAACGAAAATAAGAAAAGGGGATGAAGATTCAAGAAGCTTACCCAAAAAGCCCTAGGCTTGAAGCTTGAAGAAGATGGTGAAAATGATGGATTTTCAAAGAACCACCAACTAGAAAAGTGTTTAGGAGATGGAGAGGATTAAGAAAATGGGGTTGGATGAAAATTGTGATGGATGAGGGCATGGAGGGGCTGCTGGCCGAATGGGTCTAGAGAGAAGGAGGAGAAAATGATTTTCTGAAGAAGAAAGATGAAGCTTAGAGAGAGAAGTGAATAGGAAATTAAAGTAATATTTTTTTGAATTTTGAAAACTTGTATAGTTTTAATGAAATGAATTAAAGCACAAATTTTCTCCCCACATGGTGCTGCAGCCGTGAGTGCATGGAGAGAGGAGAGAGAGTGTGTGGCTTCCATAGGAAGCTTGGAGGAAATTTCCAAGAAGCTTCCTTGAGAAGCTTTGCACAATTCTCAATAAAGTACATAGTAAGCTTGTCTCCTTAATTAAATACACTTGACAGATGATTAATTACACTGTTAGAATTATTTTTCAGTGAATAAAAATTACAGTTGATGAGAATAATGTTTTATTATTCATCGGATAATTTTATGATACAGCGATTTTGTTTATCAGATAAAACTTCAAAAAATGCAAACCTCGCAAACTGTGCCCAACCTCGGGTTTAGTAAGATCCCCCATCGACACATTAATAGTTCAAGGTTTACCAGCCTCAGGAAAAACATTTCGTTATCCCGGCTCCGCTCAGTGCGCACGCAAAATGAAGAATATACTATAATATTTGACGTTTTCATAAAAATCCACAAAAATTTCTAAAAATCACAAATATTGAAAAATGACTATTCATCACAAAACAAATAATTTTTCAGAGCGTTTGACTGACTCTGCTCAGTGTGCACGTAAAATGAAAAATATATTAAAATATTCAACATTTCTAAAAAATTCTAGAAAAATCTTCAAAAATCATGAATATTGGGAAATGACTATTCATAATGAAACAAATCATTTTCGGGGTGTTACACTGACTCTGGTCAGTGTGCATGTAAAACGAAGAATATATTCACGCAAAATGAGAAATATATTAAAATATTCAACGTTTCCAGAAAAATCCACAAAAATTCCAAAAATTTATAAATATTATAAAACGATGATTAATGATAAAATAAATAATTTTCGGGGTGTTACAACACTCTCCTTCTAAAAAGAAATTTCGTCTTCGAAATTTTCATACCTTAGAATAATTGTGGGTGTTGCTCCTTCATTTTGTCTTCTAGCTCCCAGGTTACGTCTCCGGTTATCTCGTTCCAGATTACCTTCACCAATGAGATCTCCTTGCCTCTCAATTGCTTTATCCTTCTATCCTCGATTCTTACAAGAGATGCCTCATAAGTTAAGTTCTCTTTTAATTGTACTGTATCTGGTGTTATGACATGATTTGGGTCAGGTAGGTATTTTCGAAGTTGTGACACATGGAAAACATTATGAATGTTTGAAAGGAAAGGAGGTAAGGCTATTTGGTAGGCTACTAGACCTACTCGGCGAATAATTTGGTATGGTCCAAGAAACTTCGAAGTGAGTTTTCTAGATTTCAAGGTCCGACCTGTAACGCCCTTTTTCGTAAGGGAACGTCACATTGTCAATTACAATACGAAAATAAAATTTTATAAGTTAAGACCCGGTTCTTTTTAATAATATGTATATTTACTTGATTATAGTTAGGTAATTAAATTGGCGAGTATATATTATTATTATTATTTTTAATACAATAATAATCACAATAATCAACAACCACGGAGATGGAACATAAATGGAAATGAAGAAATAAAGGCAAAAGTAAAGCATACATGGGAAATTAACATTGCATCTTTATATATATATAATTATCAAACTGTTTAGTTACAAAGCCTGGTATATCAAAAACAAAACTATACCGTCCCACAAGATTATACATAAATATCCCCACGGTATCAGAATATACAGCCCACTACAAACAAAACATCAGGCCTCCAAAATAAAATACTGATAGTCCTCAGTAGCTACAAGTAAAATCAGTCCCTCAAGTGAGGAGGAATCGTGTCAGGATCCTCTTCAAGATCCTCCTCGGGGTCGTCCTCAGGGACCTCCTCAGGATCTTCCTCAGGATCTTCCTTGTTAGAGGAAACCACCATAGGAACGGCAGAGTTACGGGACGGGGCCTGAGCTGTGGAATGAAAAGAGTCTTCCCGCAGGGTGTAATAATGGTCACCCCACATCTCACGTATGGGAAGATGAAATTCCAGACGTAGGCTAATACAGCAGGTGAAAACAGGCGGCTCATGGCTCCTCCAGGCTAGAGATAATGATACATCCCCCAAGTAAACGCAACGCTCAGAGCCAAAGTTGATGTGCCAGCACTCTGGCCCTCCTAAGAAGGTCAGACGCACATCTCCCAGAAATCTGTGCGTGCGTGTCTCCATATTCTTTAGCAATCACTTAGTCGAGGTAAGGCCAAAAGCCGGGGAAGTCTGGGGCTTCCGCGTCCTTGCAGTCGTCTTCAACGGAATGCAATATACAGACAAATAATAATGGAAAGACAAGAAAGAGGTAAGACATCCTACCATCATTACTAATTATAGCATCAAGAAATCAAATGGCGCAAAGCGCCCACATAGCATTTATGACAGCAATAATGGTAATAAACATTTAGTAGCAGTTATAATCAACCAAACAGTTCCAGGCAGTTATATGTATATATATCGATAATACAACAGTTTCGATACAATAGCAATAAATGCCAGATAATTCATGGACTCACTATACATATGCATTCAATAGTCAAAATCCTACTCCATGGAGCTAGACACAAAACAGTAGGAGAGAATGATCAGGGAGACATGCCAGTATCTCGTCAGTCATAAAACAGGTGCTTTCCAGAAAATAATCAGTCATTTTGCGCAACAAGGCTTTATATAGTGGAATTCTCACAAGATCTCGATATAGGACTGTGGCCAGTCAGGATCGTCGGTGCGTTTGCATCGGTTTATCCCACGGTCCGGAGGGGCTACCACTGCCCTCTATGAGACACCCACGCCTCGATGCCCTCAAGGCCAACTACAGGACCCCACTTGTCTATTCGCACCCGCACTAAGGTGTGATCATCTCCTAGGCAACTCGACCTTAATAAAGTCCAACAGACGTTCTCTTTCTTTTTGTGCAATACATGACTCAATCATGCTCCTCATGACTACTAGGTCAATCATGCTTCAAATGCATGTCATATGATTTAACAACAAAGTTTGATCCCATTCACGGATCCACATCAAGCCAAAGCACATTTTAAGGATAACCACAATCCCATTCATAGTCATGATAGAAGTTAACCATTAAGTTCATTATGTTCTTCACAACCTCATCCATACTTATGTTCTTTCTGTACTCAAAATTCTCACTAGTTGTAATAGCATGCTCACGTCCCTTGTTTTTCCCTCTTTATGAATCCCTAATTAGTTTCTAGTTATCCAATTATTTACGATTAACATGCTTATATTAGTCCAAAGCCTTGAGTCCAGGAAGATACATGGCCGGAATCACCAGCAATACCACTAATTTAATTGCTAGGTGTTAGGTGATAAATTACACTCTTATCACCGTGGCCATCCGAGAACAAATCCAATGTCATTTCCTCCATATTATACATTCCAATAGCATAAACACCTTACAAACACATGCAAACAAAGGGTGGCCCTTAATAGGTTTCCCTCACTTTCAATCACAGACAACGTTCCTAAATGCTAATAGAGGTTGAGGAGGAGTGTCTTCCTCTTACCTTAGAGAAGCACAAAGAAAGGCTGCTCCTTTTTCTTCAGAAATTTCGTGCTTAGCTTCCTAGAAGTCCTAGAACATTCAAACTTACAAAATCAAAACCAAACCTTGAAATGGATACCCATGGTCATCAAAATGACCGTGGGTCACAAAAATGAGAAGAGAGGAAGAGAAAGTTGAGAGCTTTATCTTAAAGCTCCAACCTTTAAGCTTCAAAGATGGAAGAGAATGAAGATGGAGAGAATGGTGAACTCTTGAGGACGACTTCCTCGATGATGGTGGTCCTCCAAACACGAAGATGGTGCTAGGAGTGTGACAGCATTGAAGATAAAATGGAGGTGTGGGTGGTAATGGTGTTGCTACTGTGTGAAGAAGAGAGAAAAGGGAGGAAGAGAGCAGACGTGAGGGAGGGAAAATGAGGAAAATGAAATGTAATATGCCCGCTTTAGTCAGCCGTGCAGCACCAAAAAGGAGGAGAGAGAAAGAAGTGGTTGGAGGAAGCTTCCTAGAAGCTTCCCTCAAAGCTTCCTTGAGAAGCTTCGCGCGCTTCTCGATAAAGTGCATGGTAAGCTTGTCTCCTTAATTTAATACACTAGACAGATGATTAATTACACTGTTAGAATTATTTTCTCAGTGGATAAAAGTTACAATTGATGAAAATAATATTTTATTATTCATCAGATAATTTTATGATATCGCGATTTTATTTAGCAGATAAAACCTCAAAAAATGTAAACCTCGCAAACTGTGCCTGGCCTCGGGTTTAGTAAGATCTCCCGTCGACGCGTTGACAGTTCAAGGTTTACCAGTCTCAAGGAAAACATTTCGTTATCCTGGCTCCGCTCAGTACGCATGCAAAACGAAGAATATATTAAAATATTCATCATTTCTAGAAAAATCCACAAAAATTCCTAAAAATCATAAATATTATAAAATGATTATTTATAATGAAATAAAGAATTTTTGGGATGTTACATGGCCTACCCCAGTCATAGGTGTGACTTTCAAGAATACATGCTCGCCTTCCTCAAACTTAAGAGGCTTTCTCCTTTGGTCTGCATAACTTTTTTGTCGACTCTGAGCCATCCTCATCTTCTCCTGAATCATCTTGACCTTCTTAGTTGTCTGCTGTATAATCTCTGGTCCAATAGTAAGGCGCTTGCCATCTTGGTACCAACACAGAGGTGTTTGACACCGTTGTCCATACAGAGCCTCATAAGGTGCCATCCCTATGCTCGAATGATAACTGTTATTGTAGGTGAATTCTATTAATGGTAGAACATCATCCCAACTTCCAGTCTGTTCTATGGTGCAAGCTCTAAGCAAATTTTCCAAAGATTGGATCGTCCTCTGTGATTGACCATCGGTCTGTGGGTGATAAGCAAAACTCAGACGTAACTTTATCCCTAATGCTTCTTGCAAAATCTTCCAGAAATTTGAAGTAAATCTCAGATCCCTATTCGAAACAATACTCGTAGGCACACCGTGCAGTCTAACAATCTCTCTAATGTAGATCTGGGTCAGTCTCTCCAGTTTGTATCTTATGTTAATCGGGAGAAAATGTGCTGATTTTATGAGTCGGTCCACGATTACCCAAATCGAGTCATGACCTTTTCTTGTCTTTGGTAAACCCACTGCAAAATCCATCACAATACTGTCCCACTTCCATTCAGGAATAGACAACGATTGTAGCAATCCCGCTGGTCTCTGATGTTCCACTTTAGCTTTCTGACAAACCAAACAAGTCGATACACGCCTGGTGACGTCACTCTTCATTCCATGCCACCAGAACAACTTTTTCAAGTCTTGATACATTTTTGTTGTGCCTGGATGCATACTCAGCTGGCTTGTGTGAGCATGGTTGATAATGTATTCTCTAAGCTCTTGGTCATGGGGAATACAAACTCTATCTCGGAATCTCAGAATTCCATCGGTTCCTTTCGTAAATACTATTTCATCGTCTTGCTTCATTTGCTCCCTCACTTATTGCAAGAACTTGCCAACCTTCTGCTTTTCCCTTATGTCATCCATCAGCTCGCTTGAGATGGTAACCATATTCATGTAGATCTTCCCTGGTTCTAACTCCACGAAAGACCATACATCTCTGAACTGCTCTATCAGGTCCTGTTCCTTGATCATCAAGGCGAAGACGCTGATCATCTTCCTGCTCAGGGTGTCTGCCATGACATTTGCCTTGCCAGGATGATACAGAAGTTGGAAATCATAATCCTTTAGAAACTCCAGCCACCTTCGCTGCCTCATGTTCAGCTCCTTTTGATCATATAGGTATTTCAGACTCTTGTGATCACTGAAGATATTGAACGTCGCTCTGTAAAGAAAATGCCTCCATATCTTCAGAGCAAAAACTACAGTCGCTAACTCCAAGTCGTGCGTCAGGCAGTTCTTCTCGTGCACTCATAACTGCCTTGAAGCATAAGCCACTGCTCTACCATGCTGCATAAGTACGAATCCCAGTCCTTGGTATTAAGCATCACAGTACACTTCAAACTGCTCATTAGGATCGGGTAGCACTGACACTGGCGAGGTAGTCAGTCGATTCTTCAACTCTTAGAAACTATGTTCACAGCTGTCGGTCCATTCAAAAGTTTGGTTCTTTCTTGTGAGTTAGGTAAGAGGTCCAGCAATCTTGGAGAACCCCTCGATGAACCTCCGGTAATATCCTGCTAAACCCAGAAAGCTTCGGATCTCTGTCACTGACTTTGGTCATTCCCATTGCAGCACCGCCTCCACTTTGGATGGATCTACCGCAATCCCTTCCTTCGAGATTACGTGCCCCAAAAAATTAACTTCTTCCAGCTAAAATTCACATTTTGACAGTTTGGCATACAATTCCTTCTCTTTCAGAATCTGAAGAACTATACTGAGGTGTTCAGCATGGTCCTCCTGATTTTGAGAGTATACCAGAATGTCATCAATGAATACCACAACGAATCTGTCCAAGTAAGGATGAAAGATTCGATTCATGTAGTCCATAAAGATAGCTGGTGCATTCGTCACGTCAAATGGCATCACGAGATATTCGTAATGGCCGTATCAGGTACAAAAAGCAGTCTTGGGTATGTCCTCCGTCTTTACTCGTATCTGATGATACCCAGATCCCAGATCGATCTTTGAAAACACCGCTGCTCCCTTCAGTTGGTCCATTAAATCGTCAATTCTCGGGAGTGGATATTTGTTCTTGATCGTCACTTTGTTCAACTGCCGGTAGTCCACACATAATCTTGATGTACCATCTTTCTTGCGAACCAACAGTACTGGTGCTCCCCATGGTGACACACTTGGTCTGACAAATTACTTTTCCAAAAGCTCCTCTAGCTGTTTCTGGAGCTCAGCTAACTCTATCGGTGCCATCCTATAAGGTGCTATAGACACGGGACCAGCTCCCGGTACAAGGTTAATAGCAAACTCTATTTCTCGCGCCGGTGGTAAACCAGGTACATCCTCAGGAAAGACTTCGGGAAACTCATTCACCACTGGAATTGTGTTCACATCAACCTCACTCTCGACTTTCAAAGAAGACAGTAGCATGTATCCGTGAGCTCCTTCTTTCAAGAGAGCTTGAACTTGGTTGGCCGTCAAAAATCTAGAATCCTCATCTATGGGAAAAACTATGATTTTTCTAGAACAGTCTAATAGAACGTGGTTGGAAGACAACCAGTCCATCCCTAAGATTATATCTAGTTGGGAAAGGGGTAAACAGATCAGATCGACCGAAAAGGTTCGACCTTCAACAATCAATAGATAATTTAGACAGACTTTGGTAGTAACTACCGGTTTATCAGGAGGGGTAGAAATAGTTACGTCAAAAGGTAAGGTAGACACTGGTAAACCAAGTCTTTGTACACAGTCATATGATATGAAAGAATGGGTTGCCCCAGAGTCATACAGTACAGTTAAAAGATTACCTTCTATGGTGCCTTCCCCTTGTATCAAATCTTCGGCTTCGGAGGCTTCATCTCCGCTCATGGTGTAAACTCGCCCTCCAGCTTGTGGTTTCTTGGCTCTAGCAGCATTAATCGAAGGTTCAGCCTTCGCTTGATTACAATCTCGGGACACATGGCCAGGTTTGCCACATCTGAAGCAGATGATCCCTTTTATGGTGCAGTCCCTTGTGAGATGATCTTTCCCACACTTCATGCACTTCGAAGGATACGCCACGTTCTAGCTAGTCCGGTTCCCAGTAGAACCTCCACCAGAACTTCCACCCATGGTTTGTTGTTGATTTCCCATTGGTCGGGAGTATGGCTTCTTCTGGAAGCGGTTAGAACTGTTACCGCCGCCTCTTTGGAACCTTGTAGGCCCAAAGTTTCTGTTCCTCGTATCTCTAGATTGCTCCAGAGCCTCTACGTCACAGTATGTGTCTAGTAGCTCTGAGAATTCATTGATCTTCAGGGTGATCACAGCCTTCTTCACCTCATACCTCAGTCCTTCGGTAAATCTCCGGCACTTCCAGACTTCATTTGGCTAATGTTGAAAGTACGTCAAAAACTGGGACAATTTTTTGAACCTCGCTGCATATTCGCTAACGGTCATATTCCCTTGCCTTAAGTTGAGAAATTTCGACTCCTTCGTATGTCTTGCGCTTGCAGGAAAATACTTGTCTAAGAACTTGTCCTTGAACAACTCCCAAGTAATAGTAGTTTGCAGCTTCCAGCATTCTCTGCACTCCATTCCACCAGTTCTCAGCATTTCCCACCAGCATAAAAGTAGCACAGTTCACTTTCTTGTCCTCAGCGTAGTTCATACCTCGTAAGACCTTTTCTAACTCCTTGATCTGTAGACTAGCTTTGTCCGGATCGAATTCTCCTTTGAATTGAGGAAGGTTATGACGTCAAAACTCCGCCAAGTTCTGAGCATCTGCAGTAGCCTCGAACTGTTGAGTAGCTCATTCTTGCTGTTGAGCAACTCTTTCTTGTTACTAAGTAGCCTGCTCAGTTTATTGCGCGATGACCTCAGCCATCCTCTGCATCGTCGCTATAGCTGCTGCCATATATTCGCGTCGTGCCATCTTACTATCTCAAGTCAGAGTAACTGAAAACACAAGAAAAGTCAGTCGTATCCACTAGGAATACCAAACAATACATCTTTGCGTTTGATTTTCAAAGAAACACATAGCACAAACAAGACAGACTCAATCACAAGACCCAAAGAAACATAAACTGGGGCTCTGATACCAACTTAATGTAACGCCCCTTTTTGGGAGGGAACGTCACATTGTCAATTACAATGCTGAAATAAAATTATATAGGTTAAGACCTAGTTCTTTATAATATAATATAAATTTACTAGATTATAGACATGTAATTAAATTGGTGATTTTTTTTAATAACAATAATTAATAAACACAGTGATTGGAACATAAATGGAAATAAGGAGCAAAAGTAGTAAAGCATACATTGGAATTAACATTTGCATATATATATATATATATATATATATATATATATATATATTTATCAAACTGTTTGGTTACAAAGCCTGGTATACCAAAAAGTAAAACTATACCTACCCCAAAGGATCATACATACACATCCCCAAGATATCAGAAATATACAGCCCACTACAAAAGACATCAGGCCCCCAAAATAAAAATATTGGCAGCCATCAGTAGCTACCAGCAATATCAGTCCCTCAGATGAGGAGGAACCGTATCAGGATCTTCCACGAGGTCATCATCGGGGACCTCCTCGAGGTCTTCCTCATCTGAGGAAACCTCTATAGGAGCCACTGAATGACGGGTCGGGGCCCGAGCAGTGGAAACATAAGTATCCTCCTGTGGGGTATAGTGACGGTCACCCCACATCTCCTGGACGGGCAAGTAGAACTCCAAACACACGCTGACGCTGCCTGCGAAGATGGGCGGATCATGACACCTCCAAGCTAGTGAGATCAACACCTCTCCCTCATAGATGAACTGCTCGGAATTCAGGTTAATATAACAACAGTCTGGCCCTCTGAGAAAGGTTAGACATACATAACCCAGAAATCCACTGGGGCGTGCCGCCATGATCCGTCAGTAGGTACTAATCGCAGTTGGGCCAGAAGCCGGGAAAATCGGGAGCTCCAACTTTCTTGCCGTCATCTTCGATAGGACACAATATACAGATAGAGAAATAATAGAAATATAGGAAAGGGGTAAGATATCCTACCATCATTACCAATTATAGCAGCAAGAAACAAAATGGCACAAAGCGCCCATAGAGCATATCAAATAATAATCATAATTATTAAATAGCAGAAATAGACAAATAAGCAATTACAGGAATATATATATATATATATATATATATATATATATATATATATATATATAATTATAATAGTTTCAATTATAATAATAGTAATAACAGATGCCAGATAACATATGGACCCACTATGCACATGCATACAAAGTCAAAATCCTACTCCATGGAGCTAGACACAAATGGTCGAAGAGAAAGATCAGGAGATACATCTGCAACTTGGTTGTTGCGGCCAAAGTGCTATAATTCATCAGTTTATCCACGTGCACATCATGGCATTGTACAGACAGTCTACACTAGATCATGATATAGGACAGTGCTTGGTCAGGATCGTCAGTGCGTTTGCATCGGTCTGCCCCACGGACAGAAGAGCTACCAACTATCCATTGGGAAGTACCCGCACCCTAACGCCCCTATGGTCAATAATATGACCTACACTAGTCTACTCACACCCGCACTAAGGTGTGTTCAACTCCTAGGCAACTCGGCCTTAACAACAGTCCAAAGGACATTCACAATGCATATAGACTATATGCTTAATCATGTATGATCATTATTACATACCATTCCACAATATGCCACAATTGGCCAAAGTAAGAATCAACACAATCATTGGTCACTCACATGGACCCATAATAACATAATATTATTATTAAATAAATTAATACATTTTTAAGGTGTATTATGAATTCATGCTTAGGTTTAGCTTTTCTTACAAAGTTTGTCTCTAAAGGAATTCTCTTAATTAATTAAATTCTGAAAGTCTCACACTCTCTTGTTCTTCCTCAAATTAAATTGCCCTAAGTCTTATGAAAATTTTCATTATTGGTTCTTTAAAATTTATCAATCTCAAAGTATAATTTAATTTTCCAATTTGCTAATTCTTGCATCCCATTACCATTAAATTAATCACTAGATTATTAAGTCCCAAGGTTACCAAAGTTGCATAATCATGCCCTAAATAGCCTTAGAGGCCGTGGCCTCTCTAGTGATTTAGGTTCCCAAATTTTTCTCTTCATTACTTGCATAGTGTATACTTAATTAATTATGTTTTTCACTTGTTAAAATTGCTCACAAGGAACCCCACATTTTGGCCCTCAAAATCGTGGCCTTCCATGGGAGATTCCAAAATTATTTTCTTCCATTTCATGCCTTCTAATTCAATCCAATATATCAATATACACAAACAAACAATCTAATAGCATAAACACATTATAAACAACATGCAAACATACTAATCATGCAAACAAAGAATAACCCTCATTAGGGTTTTCTCACAATCAACCACAAACAAGGTTTCTAAGTGCTAAAATAGGTTGAGGAGGAGTGTCTTCCTCTTACCTAAGTGAAGAACAAACAAAGAACTCCCTTGAAGCTCTTTGGATTTTCGGATTTGGTACCTCCAAGAACCCTAAAATTTTAAACTCTTTAAAATAGCATCATTGCTTGAAAAATAAAGCATGGATGGTCACCAAAAAGACCATAGAAATGAAAATAAGAAAAGGGGATGAAGATTCAAGAAGCTTACCCAAAAAGCCCTAGGCTTGAAGCTTGAAAAAGATGGTGAAAATGATGGATTTTCAAAGAACCACCAACTAGAAAAATGTTTAGGAGATGGAGAGGATTAAGAAAATGGGGTTGGATGAAAATTTTATGATGGATGAGGGCATGGAGGGCTGCTGGCCTAATGGGTCTAGAGAGAAGGAGGAGAAAATGATTTTGTGAAGAAGAAAGATGAAGCTTAGAGAGAGAAATGAATAGGAAATTAAAGTAATAGTTTTTTTGAATTTTGAAAGCTTGTATAGTTTTAATGAAATGAATTAAAGCACAACTCCCCCCCCACATGGTGCTGCAGTTGTGAGTGCATGGAGAGAGGAGAGAGAGTGTGTGGCTTCCATAGGAAGTTTGGAGGAAATTTCCAAGAAGCTTCCTTGAAAAGCTTTGCACAATTCTCAATAAAATGCATAGTAAGTGTGTCTCCTTAATTAAATACACTTGACAGATGATTAATTACACTGTTAGAATTATTTTCTAGTGAATAAAAATTACAGTTGATGAGAATAATATTTTATTGTTCATCGGATAATTTTATGATACAACGATTTTATTTATCAGATGAAATCTTGAAAAATGCAAACCTAGCAAACTGTGCCCGACCTCGGGTTTATTAAGATCCCTCATCGACACATTGACAGTTCAAGGTTTACCAGCCTCAGGGAAAATATTTCGTTATCCAGGCTCCGCTCAGTGCGCACGCAAAACGAAGAATATACTATAATATTTGACATTTTTAGAAAAATCCACAAAAATTACTAAAAATCACAAATATTAAAAAATAACTATTCATCACAAAACAAACAATTTTCTGGAGTGTTTGACTGACTCTGCTCAGTGCATACGTAAAACGAGAAATATATTAAAATATTCTGCGTTTCTGGAAAATTCTAGAAAAATCTCCAAAAATCATGAATATTGAGAAATGACTATTCATGATGAAACAAATCATTCCAGGTGTTACACTGACTCTAATCAGTGTGCATGCAAAACGAGGAATATATTCACGTAAAACGAGGAATATATTAAAATATTCAACATTTCCAAAAAAATTCACAAAATTTCTAAAATTTGTAAATATTATAAAACGATGATTAATGATAAAATAAACAATTTTTGGGGTGTTACATCTTCTCGCCTTTTTCTTTTTGGAGGGTCTTGACTTGGATTTACATGGAAAGACAGAGGGAGAGAATTCACAAAATCCTCAGTATGAGTAAACGAAAACCAGCAGTTATTCTTTTACAACAAATAAACAAGATAACAACATTAAGTTATTCTTGCAATAGATAAATGAGCCACTACTCAACACTGTTAGAATATATACATACACTCTATGTAACATTCGCAAGGCAAGCAATAACCTAACTCACATTTATATTGAACAATGATATCAAATAACTGCCCATACAATTGTAAGATATCATCAAGTAAACGAGTAGATAAGCAAGACAACCGCTCATACAGTTGTTAACAAATACAATGTTTTATGTTATGAGATATGATTATGCTCAAACAATACCCTAATAATATGATTATGCAATGCTAATGCTAATTATACAATGCTAATGCAAATTCTTATTTTTAAAAAGCACATGTTACTTTCTTATTTCCCAAGAACCACATTCCCTCGTATATACTAAGCAGGATAAGCTTAAGAGCCTATACCCTACTTGGTAATAGGTGAATTCCTTTCCCTCACCAACGTAAGAGTACTACTTCCATGCCCATACCGATAACCCTGACCATAATCGCATGACTGCTACAAGAATTTAGATCCAAAACCTCATTATCAGGTCATACGGTTGTGCATACCATCTAAGGTTACAATACATAAGAAATAACAAATAACAAGTTTGAAAACCAAATATGCAAGAGTATTCTCAATTCATAATTAAAACAATCACAAGATCCTCACAACCTAGTGAAAAAGTAATACTAGTACATGTAAATCTTAGCCTCACTTATCCAACAAAGTAGCAAGAATCATGTCACTAGCAGTCTCATATCTAGAACCTCACATCATACAAGTGATTTCCAAGTCAACCTCATGTTGAATAGGGTCCTAGGTAGTTCCTATGGCATTCTTCATCTCAAGGATGCCTAAGGTTTCTCAGCTCTTCACATATGCTAGGTGGTCATTCTCTCCAAGAAATACCTCCATTAGTACCTCAACACACTTAACAAGGCATATATGAGTCATCCCAACACTTAAGAAATTCTAAAACTTCAAAAACACAATACTGGAAGGTCCTGCATCTCACGCCCCGGCCCAGCCCCTTGCACACCATGGCGCACTGCTCTCTAGTCCCTCACGCCTCGGCGTGGTGCATTTCACACTGCGACGTGCGGCCCCGGGTTTCATCACTGAAACTCGCGCCTCGGCATGGCATCACTCACGCAATCACGCTAGTGGTTTATCTGCAGAATTTTGTAGAAAAATAGGGTCGAGTACTATTCCATTGGAATAATTCTCAGATTTTGGTCACTCCAAATCAGTTTCTAGGTGATTTTAAGTCCCTAACCCATTCAATAACATATAGGAATCATCAAACACCAATACAAACATTAACTTTGGATCCAAGGTCAAAATCACTCATTGAAAGACCTAACTTCTCACTTTGTGCATCATGAGTCCAAATGAAGAGTTCTAAGTTTCTAACTCAAACTCATACCCTGCACAAGTCATAAACAACCATTGAAACACATTCAAGTAAGAAAAACACATCAATCACCTCTAAAACCCAATTTGACCTATTATGTATCAATATGCACAAATGGCAAAAATGAAGAAAAGAAGCTACAGAACTCTAATCCTCTACCTCAAACTGTTATGATGATAGAGATTCAAGCCTCACACTTTGTTCTTGGATTTCTTCTTCTTCTTTTGTTCCTTATTTTCCTTTTCTCCACTTTGAGCTTCCTTCCCTGCTACTGTTTTTGTTTCAAGCGTGAATAGAAGAGAGAAAAATAAGGAATGAGAAATAAAGTAAAAAATAAGAAGTCAAGAAAAGTGGCTGTTTCGGTCGTGAGATCTTTGGAGACAAAGATATTTTACAGTATAACTTATATCTGCTAAGAATACTTAGATTTCTCCAAAACAAGTTTCTTAACTTCCAACAAGTTTAAAATAAATCCTAGGATTCATAAAAAATCTTGTTTCACCAAAACTACAATTTTTTATATCTGTGACTAGTCAATCCGGCTTTAAAACGCACAACTAGTATGCTTAAAACTACCAAACTAACTCAGATTATTCTTAAATTTTAACCATGTCACAGTCTACACATTTGTGACTTAGAAACTAATTATCCAAATTCATTTCCATTAGCTATGCCATTTATGCTAATATCTGAGTTATTTTAAGCTATTTTTCACTTTTCGGATTACAGCAAAGTGCCTAAACTAACTCAGATTATCACAAAATTAAATAGGTATGTTAAGCAAGTATTAAACTACCTCTGTAACTAATTACAAGTCTAACATATCTTAGAGAATGTTATATTTCTCCCCTCTTTTTTAAAATTTTGTCCCTAAACTTGCTTACCTCATATAAACAACTCTGGGTAGTCTTGCTGCATGTGGGACTCCAACTCCCAAGTCGCCTCCTCAAAGCCAGCACCATCCCAAAGCACCTTCACTAGATGAATTTGCTTACCTCTAAGCTCTTTGATCGCTCTGTCCACGATCCTTACTGATTGCGTAGCATAAGACATATCATCCTTTAACTGCACATATTCATTTCTTATGACATGTCAAGGGTCTGGATTGTGCTTCCTAAGTTGTGACACATGGAAGACATCGTGAAGGTTAGATAATCTGGGAGGAAGAGCAATTTGGTAGGCTACAGGTCCAATTCTCCTTAGGATTTGGCAGTAACTAATGAAATGAGGATTTAAGTTTCGTGTTCTCAATGCTCTACTAATCCATGTTGTAGGAGTGACTCTCAAGAAATCATGATCTCCCTCATTAAACTCTGGAGGTCTTTTCCTCCTATAAGTATAACTCTTCTGCCTACTTTAAGATATAACCAACCTATCCCTAATCATCTTAATCTAATCCGTAGTCTGCTGTACCAACTCAGGACCTAGGATGGTTCTCTCTTTAGCCTCATACTAACACAAATGGGACCTATACTTTCTACCATAAAGTGCTTTATACGGTGTCATACTTATTCTAGTATGATAATTATTGTTGTAGGCAAACTCCACTTAGGATAAGAACATATCCCAACTACCTTTTTGCTCTAGCACACATGTTCTTAGCATATCCTCAAGGGTTTGGATAGTCCTTTCCGATTGACCAATTGTCTATGGATAATATGCTATACTCAAACTAAGCTTTGTCCTAAAAGCTTTCTGCAAGGCTCCCTAAAATCTAGATGTGAATCTAGGGTCTCTATCAGAAACTATGCTAAGGGGAATATCGTGCATCCTAACTATCTCCTGTAGGTATAACTGAGCTAGTCTATCCATGGAGTAGTTAGCTCTAATAGGTATAAAATGGGAAGACTTGATTAGTCTATCCGCTATAACCCGAACCACATCAAATCCTAGTTGAGTCTTGGGTAACCTTGTCATAAAATCCATTATGATGTTATCCCATTTCCATTCAGGGATTCTCAAAGATTAAAGATGTCTAGAGGGTTTCTAGTATTCTATCTTGACATTTTGACAAGTGAGGCACCTAGACACAAACTCGGCTATGTCCCTCTTCATTCCAAACCACCAAACCATCTTCTTCAAATATTGATACATCTTAGTGGCCCTAGGATAGATAGTGTACTGACTACAGTGAGCTTATTCAAGGATCCTTTCCTTGATTTCGGATTCATTAAGAATGCAAAGTCTACCTCTAAACTTAATCATCTCATCATCTTCCATATCAAACTCTAGGATCCCTAAAAAGATATGCTCACTTATATCACTAAGAGTCTCATCTTTCTTTTGAGCTTCTAAGATCTAAGTCCTCAAGTCACTCACTATGTCCATTCGATTCACACTGAGACTATGTGGTAACACAGTTATTGAAAAGCTTATGTCTCAAAAACTCTCAAGAATTTCACTCTCCTGAATCATCATCTGGGACACATGTTGGGATTTCCTGCTTAATGCATCAGCCACCACATTGGTTTTACCTGGATGATACTTTAACTCAAAGTTGTAGTCTTTCAAAAACTCCATCCATCTCCGTTGTGTCATGTTCAGCTCCTTCTGATCAAATAAGTACTTCAAACACTTGTGATCACTGGATACCTCAAATTGGACTCCATACAAGTAATGTCTCCAAACTTTTAGGGAAAACACTACTGCCGCCAACTCCAGATCATGAGTAGGGTAGTTCTCCTCTTGTGGTCTCAACTGCCTCGATGCATAGGCAACTACTCTCCTATGTTGCATCAGAACATACCCCTACCCATCTTTGAAGCGTCACAATACACCTCAAAGTTCTCCAACGGATCCAGAATTACCAACACCGGTATAGTAGTCAACCTCAATTTTAACTCTTGGAAATTATTCTCACAATCTTGAGTCCACTCAAAAGTACTATCTTTCCTAGTCAATCTAGTCAAGGGTAGCACTAACTGAAAAAATCCCTTTATGAACTTCTTATAGTACCCCGCTAGGCCTATGAAGCTCCTGATCTCAGTCACAGTAGTGGGTCTCTCCCACTACAACACTGCATCAACTTTGCTGGGTCCACAAAAATCCCACTCTGAGATATCACATGTCCCAAGAACTGCACTTATGAAAGCCAAAACCCACACTTAGATAGCTTGACAAATAGTCTATTCTCCTTAAGTTCTTCAACACTATCCTTCGATGTTGTTCATGCTACTCCACAGTGTTAGAATAGATTAAGATATCATCAATAAACACCACAATAAACTAATCTAGGTAGGGTCCAGAGATCCTATTCATGTAATCCATGAACAATATCGGTGCATTGGTCAACCCAAAGGACATCACGAGGTACTCATAATGCCCATACCTAGTTTGAAAAGCGGTCTTTGGGATATCCTCTTCCCTAACCCTTATCTTATGATACCCAGACCTAAGATCAATCTTTGAGAAAATCGTAACTCTTCTAAGTTGATCCATTAGATTATCTATCCCAAGTAACAAATATTTGTTTTTGATGGTTACTTTGTTCAGCTATCTGTAATCCACACAGAGCCTCATGGTACTATTCTTTTTCTTCACTAGTAACACAGGTGCTCCCCATAGAGAAACACTCGGCTTAATGAATTGTTTGAATAACAAATCCTCAATTTTCTTTTTAAGTTCAGCTAACTCTAGTGGTGCCATCCTATAGCGTGCTATAGAGATGGGTCTCGTGCCAGGAACTAAGTCTATAGAAAGCTCTATTTCTCACTTGGGTAGCAACTCCACTATGTTAGTTGCGAAAACTTCAGGATATTCACTCACCATAGGTATTTCACCTAA
Organism: Ormosia semicastrata; assembly: GCA_029884595.1. Lineage (NCBI taxonomy): Eukaryota > Viridiplantae > Streptophyta > Magnoliopsida > Fabales > Fabaceae > Ormosia > Ormosia semicastrata. The sequence continues at coordinate 35,052,904 of JAQQTO010000062.1, forward strand.
GCTGTGCTCAACCTTAGCAATTGGGGAAAACAAGAGAACATATCCTAGAGCTCCGTCCTCTAAATAGAGATTAACTTGATTTGCATTGAGATACATTGACTCATATAGAACAACTCTAGTAGGTATATCTGACAAGAAAACTAGGGAATTATCTAAATAATTCAACACTACATGGTTGGTGGACAACCAATCCATACCAAGGATGATATCAATATTTACAAGAGGTAAAACAGATAAGGTTTACAAGGAAAATCCTATCTTTTACCTTAACAAAACGATCAAGACACGATTTAGATGTTGTAACTGGTTTACTGGTGGGAGTAGATACCGATAAATCATATAAAAGTTCAGACATAGGTAAATTCAGCATATTCACACAATCATTAAAAATAAAGGAGTGGGATGCTCCTAAGTCATACAACACAATTAAAAGATGATCGTGAATTATGCATTTACCTTGGATAAGCTCGGAAGGCTAAGTCACCGCTTCACCACCTAGAGTGTAAAATCTGCCTTTGGCTTATGATTTTTAGGTAGGCACAACTTCTTTCCTTAATGCACACTCATTAGCAAAATGCCCAGGTTGCCCACACATAAAGCATACCGAGCAAGGTTGGTCTCCGCACTGTTTCCCACAATTGGAACACTTAGGTCCCAAAAAATCCTTTTGAACCTGCTTACCCTTCTTCTGAGGAAATTTAGGTTTAGAAGCTCCCTTCTTGAATAAGCTTGATGCAAGATGAGAATTTTGACAATTCGTTGAATTTGGACACATATTGGCCATTAGACACGTCCCCCTGCTCCAACCTAAGAAATTCCATCTCCTTTGCATTTTGTAGATTTTGTGGAAAGAACTTTCCTAGAAAAGAATTCTTAAAGATCTCCCACGTAACAAGAGTTCTTGACTCCTCAAAGGCTCTCTTGATGTCCACCCACCAATCCTTTGCTTCTCCTTCCAACATAAAAGAAGCAAAAAACACCCTTTTCTCATTCGAGCAAACCATAACAATAAAAATATTATCCATCTCTTTAAGTAAACTCTCAGCTCTGACTAGGTCATACTCCCCCTTGAAGGAAGACATATTAGATTTCTTGAACTCCGAGAGATCTTGGAAAGTGTGATTCCTCCCAACTACCTCTTGGTTTGGTTGCCCCTGGTGATGTGGTGGTGGTGTAGGCTATTGATGTTGAGTTGTACCCATCCTCTCAAACATCCTAGTAGTCCCAGTTGTTTACTTTCTAATAACTTCAGTAGTAGCAGTTGTCTACTCTTGCATAGCTTTAGTGGTAGTGGCTGTTTGCTCCCTCATTGCATCATCCATTGCCATAAAGGCTCCAACCATGTCCGGGCCTTCATTGGTTGAGTTCTTATTCCCATGAGTTCGTCTCGGAGACTCCATAGTTTTCTGTACACACAGAATAATAAATATTGAGCTGGCAGTAGCTCAAAATAGTCATACCAAGAACAAGTCATGCAGTTATATCAAACATCTCATACAAGAGATAAAGAAATGCATAACAAATAAGGAAATATTAAACATGCCTAAGCATAGTCAGTCCATATCCCGGCTTAACAGGATGAACTGCTCTGATACCATAATATAACAGCCTAATACAATTATCATAAAATAACTAAAATATTTCAAGATAAAGAGTATCAAGAATGTCACTTTCTAATATGCACAAAACATAAATCCATAACAACCTGTATAGTCATTATAGAGAGCCACGAAGGATGAAAAAGATCATATATATACATCACTGGCCAAAAAGCCACACTGTAATGCATAAACTTTTACAAACTAGAAAGCAAAGTATAAAAATACAAGTTTAAGCAAAAAGAAACAAAATAACTAAAACTAAGTCTTTTGCTTATTCTTCTTGCCTTTTCTCTTTGGAGGGTCTTGACTTGGATTTACATAGAAACACAGAGAGGTGAGAATACACAAAATCCTCAGTATGAGTAAACCAAAACCAACAATTATTCTTTCAGAACAAATAAACAAGATAACAACATCAAGTTATTCTTGCAATAAATAAATGAGTTACTGCTCAACATTATTAGAATATATACATATCCTCTAGGTAACATTCGCAAGGCAAGCAATAACCTAAATCACATTTATATCGAACAATGATATCAAAAATTGCCTATACAATCGTAAGATGTCATCAAGTAAATGAGCAGACAAGCAAGATAATCGCCCATATAGTAGTCAACAAATGCAATGTTTTACGTTATGAGATGTGATTATGCTCAAACAATGCCCTAATAATATGATAATGCAATACTAATGAAGATTTTTGTTTTGAAAAAGCACATGTTACATGCTCATTTCTCAGGAACCATGTTCCCTTGTATATAATAAGTAGGATAAGACTAAGAGCCTATACCCTACTTAGTAATAGGTAAATACCTTCCCCTCACTAACATAAAAGTACTACTTCCACCCCTATACCAGTAACCCTGACCATAATAAAATGACTGCTAGGCGAATTTAGATCCAACACCTCATTCTCAAGTCATATGATTGTGCATATCATCTAAGGTTACAATACATAGGAAATAACAAATAACAAGTTTGAAAACCAAATATGCAAGAGTATTCTCAATTCACAATTGAAACAATCACAAAATCCTCATAACCTAGTGAAAAAGCAATACTAGTACATGTAAATCTTAGCCTCACTTATCCAACAAAGTAGCAAGAACTGTGTCACTAGAACTCTCTTATCTAGAACCTCACATCATCACTTCACAAGTGATTTCCAAGTCAACCTCATGTTGAACAGAGTCCTAGGTAGTTCCTATGGCATTCTCCATCTCAAGGATGCCTAAGGTTTCTCAACTCCTCACATATGCTAGGTGGTCATTCTCTCCAAGAAATACCTCCATTAGTGCCTCAACACACTTAACAAGGCATATATAAGTGATCCCAACACTTAAGAAATTCCAAAACATTAAAAACACAATGCTAGAATGTCCTGCAACTCATGCCCCGATGCAGCCCCTTTCACATCGCGGCGCACTGCTCTATGGTCCCTCACACCTTAGTGTGGTATCACTCACACTGCGACACGAATGGTTTTTCTACAGAATTCTGCATAAAAACAAGGTCGGGTACTGTTCCAATGGAACAACACTCGGATTTTGGCCACTCCAAATCAGTTTCTAGGTGATTTTAAGTCCCTAACTAGTTCACTAACATATAGGAATCATCAAACACCAATACAAACACTAACTTTGGATCCAAGGCCAAAATCACTCATCCAAAGACCTAACTTCTCACTTTGTGCACCAAGAATCCAAATGAAGAGTTCTAAGTTTTTAACTTAAACTCATACCATGAACAAGTCTTAAAAAACCATTGAAGCACATTCAAGCCAGAAAAACACATCAATCACTTCTAAAACCCAATTTGACCTATTATGCATCAATATGCACAAATGGCAAAAATGGAAAAAAAGAAGCTACAAAACTCTAATCCCCTACCTCAAACTGTATGATGATGGAGATTCAAGCCTCACATTTTGATCTTGGATTTCTTCTTCTTCTTTTGTTCCTTGTTTTCCTTTTCTCCAATTTGAGCTTTCTTCCCTACTATTGTTTTTATTTCAACCGTGAAGAGAAGAGAGAAAAATGGGGAATAAGAAATAAAGTAACAAATAAGAAGTTGAGAAAAGTGGCTAGTTTTAATCGTGAGATCTTTAGAGACAAAGATATTTTGCAGTATAACTTATATTTGTTAAGAACACTTAGATTTCTCCAAATAAATTTTATTAACTTCCAACAAGTTTAAAATAAATATTAGGATTCATCAAAAATCTTGGTTCACCAAAACCATAATTTTTCATATTTGTGACTAGTCAATCCGGCTTTAAAACGCACAACCAGTATGCTTAAAAATATCAAACTAACTCTGATTATTATCAAATTTTAACCATATCACAGTCTACACATTTGTGACTTAGAAACAAAAAATCCAAATTCATTTCCATTAGATAAGCCTAAACTAACTCAGATTGTAACAAAATTAAACAGACATGTTAAGTAAGTATTAAGCTACCTCTATAACTAATTGTAAGTCTAACATGTCTTAGAAAATGTTACACTACTACTTTATTTCCCCTTCTTGGAAGGATCTTGATTTCGATCTGTAAATTATCATGGAGGCAAACAAACAAAGGGGTGAGAATTAAAAAATTCTCAGTCATAACATCAGATAGAATCAGTAAAAAAAAATTCCATGATAATTACATAAGATAAAAATTCGTATGAAATTATGTGTGGATGCTCATAAAATGATAAATGTTAAATGATTATGAAATGATAAATGTTAATGATTATGAAATATATAATGATGATATTTATGAAATGTCATGTCCTTCAACAAAGGGCTTTTCTTGCTCCTTTGACCTTAGTAAAGTGCTTTTCTTGCTCCTTTACTCTTGGCAAAATGTTTTTCTTACTCATCTACTAAATACTTTATCTTTCAACAAAGAGCTTTTCTTGCTCCTTTAACCTGGGCTGAGTGCTTTCTCACTCTTTAGCCATGCAATAATGCTTATGATATGCTAATGACATTCTGAAACTGCTGTTATTTGATCAGCTCTCTAAGCCCTTTTTCAAGTTACATCGAAAATACTTCACTTGGTTAAGCCTTTAAAAATAACTTTATCTTTTTTGATCATAATAAAAAATATGCTAGTCGAATAACTCTCATAGTATATTTGATTAGCCTCGAAATCATGCCAATCGAATAGTTCTCTTGGACTATTCAATTAACTTAAAACTTACCATTTTGAAATGGTTTATTCAAATAACTCTCTTAGTCTATCCAATCAATATTGAAAATAGGTCATTTTGAACTTTTCAAAGAGCTAACATAATATTTTGATTAACATCAAAATTATACCAAATCGAATAGCACCCTTAGTCGACTTAATTAGCACTAGTAGTATGTCTTTCTGAAATCATGCAAATTTACTTAGTTTGCTTAGTTTGTCATTGAAATCATGCAAATTTGAATAGCTGGCACATGAAAATTTTTGAATAATCTGTGATATTCTATTCGAATTTCCTTTTGGCCTATTCGAACAAAACACTACAGAAATATATTCTATTTGATTTGCCCTTTGGCCTATTTGAAATAAAAAATATTGTAGAAAGGCATTCTGAAACATCAGAATAATTATTTTCCTATTCATTTCATCTCGATACTAATCCCTTTTACTACAAACATTTATTAAAACCATATCTCATGTAGTAAAGTATTGGATAATCATAAACAACAAGTTCTAGTAGTTGTGTTTATGCATACATATGCTCAAATCTCATAAAACCTATCTCTTGTTACACTTAATCATGATTTTTCTTCGAGTATCATGAAGAACTGGATTCTATCCAGACTTTGCCATTTCTCATGAACAAAGAATGATAAAACACATAAATCAAAGAAACAACCTTCTACCTCAACTCCTTAAAGTGATGGTAGGCTATCAATGATATTTTCTTGCTTTCCTTTTTCCTACGTTCTTCTTTCTTTTCTTTCTTTCTTCGATCTGCTTTCTCTTTTTTTTGTTTTTTCTTTTCATTCCTATCCTAACTTTTCCTTTCTTTTATGCTGTTATTGCTGTGTGAAATGAGAGAAAATGAGAGATATACATGCTCAAAGTCTCAAAGTCAAAGACGGTGGGAAAAAGAAAAATAAGATAATATCCTTTGACTTTATGGTACTTTGAAAGTGCTAAACTTCTTAAGACGTTTAGTGCTTTATATTAACCCAAAACTACCATTATGCCATTCTATTGCATATTAATATACTAATATAAAAAATTAAAACTAATAAGCTAGGGAAAATGTTACATAACATGTCATCATAATAACTTCAACTTCTTTAGGAAAATCAAATCATATTAGTAAATAATATATAGAAAGGTGGCTAAATCTAAAAGGTTCCTCTCTATTCCTGAAGTAGAAATTTCTTTATTATAATTGATCATTAATTCATAATCAATCATTTTATCTAAATCCAACACATCACCAATAGATCATAGATTATATAAAAAAATATAGCAAGTATAAGTTATAACTCACTATCACTAGGATATTCATTAAGCACATTCTTATCCAAACTGAACAACTTCCATTTATTTCTATCCATTCCATTAACATATCATCAAATCCTCATCATACATCATTCAATCTTTAATCCATGTGATAATCCAATAATAATCAATCCCATAGAATTCTATTTATATCACAAATCTCAAACTCTTTATATATACACACTTAAATCTCATTAATCTCATATATATACAACTAATTCATTATAGAAAATCACAAAGAGTTCTAAACTAACCCAACCATGCAGAATTTAAGAAGCAAGAAAAGATAGAGCATAGTAGAGATACATAACAACCCTTATCTATACTCTTTTATTGTTGACGTTCTATTCTTCTTCTTGTTCTCCCTTTATTTTTCCTTCTTCGTCATTCTTCCTATTCTTTCTTTTCTTTCTACCTTCTTGTTATATCTTTTCTGCTGTTAGCCAATGTGTGAGTGAAGGGAAAGTGAGAAGGTCAAAGATGGTGGAGAAAGTTGGAATGATAAGGGCGTATGACTTTCATGACTAAATGGAAGTGTTGTATCTTTTAGGGATACTTTGATCTTCCATTGATAAATTTTTTTTATTTTTCATAAGTGTTATAGAAAATTCTTGGACTTCATTCAATTTTCATACTCATCATTTAATGACTATCTTTATACACCATTAACAGTCACTAACCTATATTACTCTTTCTTAAGTTAAGATAAACTTAAGAAGTTAAGTTAATAGGCTTACAAGTATCACCTTTAACCTATGGTCATTTCTAGAATAACCTTCATCCTCTATTTGATGCCTCCACAAAATGTCATGATTTTCCAAGCTTATTTCCTATTTAATTTGGCCTTTAAACACCCATCTTGTGTTGTTAAAAATGCTAAACTAATTCAATTAATTCTCGTAAATTCACCATAACTTATTCAAATTATTTATAACTTAGAAATAAATTTTTTATATTTATTTCCATCATTTAAGCCATTTATACTAAATTTTGGGCTAATATGAACTATTTTCCATGTCCAGTGTTATAACAGTATACTTAAATTAGCTCAAAAAATCACAAAAATTAACAGGTAACTCATACAAGTGTATTTACATGTTACTCTAACAATCCTTAAGGTTAATAGGTTAGGGAGGATGTTACACTGACGGTGAAGCATACAGAGAAAACAAGGCATCTTGGAGGAAAGATAAAGAACTAGAGTCAAAGGTCCTTGAAATGCCCTATGGGGACCACCGTGAGGAAAATTAGATGAATACACTCCCCTCAAGGTACCTCAGTGCAAAATCTTTAAGGACGTGTATCATACTAAAATCTCCAATCTCTTTAAGCCAAGAACCTTGCGACCTTGAGGACAGGTGGATAAGTCCAAGCATTACAATTACCACAACGCGTATGGACATAACATGGAGGATTGTATCGATCTCCGAGATGCCATCGAAACATTGATCCAATGGGGTCAGCCTCAGAACTGTACAAAAGTCTCGAGAGGGCGAGCCCTCATGGATTCAATAAAGAGATAACAGGAAAAGAAACTATAGCCTTAGATGATTGATGCCCTCCCTTAAGACAAATCAACCCCTCGAGAGCAACCACTTCTCCAATAGGAAGATTCCCCACAGAGAGAGGAAATAAAGGATAGTGAAATCAACACTATTTCAGGTGGTTTTGCTGGGGTGGACAAACGAGATCTGTGAGGAAAGGGCATTTGAAAGTATTGCTCAGTGTGGATCCTAGCTTGGGCCAAAAGGATGTTGGATCCCTCTAAACATTCAAAAAAGCCAAAATATGGGATTGTAACACCCTCTTTAGAGTATTACATTTGAGACTTCAAACTTACCAAACTAGAACCAAATTATAAAAGAATTAATATTGTATGTACGTTTTTCAAAAACTTTTCCTTCGCGGATAATTTAAAACTAACAAAATAAATAGAGAACACAAGATATATCAAACCAAATAATATACATCATATACATTCAACTTTTGTACTTAAAACATTTATATAGATACCGTAGCAAAATATAAACTCACCTAACCCTATACACCTAGTGAGAAGAGTACTCCTCTGGATCCTCCTCGGATTCTTCAGCAGACAAAAACCCCGGATGGTTCAAGGTCCTACAGACTGGAGTCCGTGCAGACGACACAACAGAGTCCTCCCTAGGGGTACGACAACGATTACCCCACAACTCTCTAATCGGCATACAGAACTCCAAATGTACATAAGCATGAAAAGTAAAAGTAGTGACCCCATGATATGTCCTACTCAGAGACACAGTCACATCTCCAATGTAAATAACACGCCCCATATCTAAGTCAATACGCCAGCCATCAGTGCCTTCGTGAAACTGCATCCTCACAAAACTGAGCAAACCATGTCTCGACGCCATTTCAGAACTCAGAACAAAAATCAACACAAACAAAATGGATCCAATTCTTCCCCATCTTCTCCACAATCTTTAACAAACATACATATAAAATAGGATAACATAACAAAGAGATGAGATCTCCTACATCAATACCAGCATGGAAGCATAGAAACAGTAAAGACAATAATGCCATTCATATACAACAACAACAAATATATTTATTGCATCAAATAAAAAATAATTCCACAAACATATATATATATATATCACAATAATATGTCAACTGACTATGCATATGCACAATTGACTATCCCTCAATTCAAGTGCTATAATTTCTCAGTGTGCATGTCATGGCTTATACAAGACATTCTATGGCAGATCGTGAATAGAATAGTGCCTGGTCGAGATCGTCGGTGCATTGCTCAGTCTCCACGACCTAGTGGAGCTACCAACTATCCACTTGTGGTATACTCGTGCCCCGACGCCTCCAAGATCAACAAGTGAACTACACTACGCAATTCGCACCCACACTAAGGTCTAATTCATCTCCTAGGCAAAAAAGCCTCTACAGACACCGTTTGTAAAATTTTTAATGCATGATCAATGACTTAATGCATAACACAAGCCATTATTGGCTACAACCATACATTGATATTTTCGGGTCCAGTACATCAGCTCGATAGCAAACTACTATTTTCTCAATCACGAAACACTTTTATCGCATTTTCATGATTGTGTAACACTTTTGTTACGTTTTCAAATTGCATAACATTTTTCCAATGTTTTCTCAATCACGTAAAGATTTTAAAACGTTTTCTTAATCGCATAGCTAAAAATCATCATTTTAAAATCGTAAAAAGGTTTTTCTACATATTTCTAATCGCGTAAAATGTTTTATTAATATTCTAAGCTTAATTTTAAACTTTTCTCACTTAATATAAAATTTAACGTTAATTCCAATATTTCCTTGATAAAATTCCTCTAAATAATATTTTCTAATTTCTTCCCAAAACCTACATTATTTTAATTTAATAAAATCTTTTCCATTTGCTTTATTAAAAATCCTCTTAAATTAAAATACTTTAAGTTTCCAATTTACTTCTCAATCATATTTTCCAACATCATGGTCGAAAATTACTCTTTGTTCAATGATAAAATTTATTCATTTCTATTTTTATGTTGTAACTGCTTAATTAAATTTCTTATCACTAAATCATCTAGGTTCACAATTAATAAATTATTTTTGCATTGGATTACCCTTTTGAGAGCATGATAGTCGTGAGCCATAGTGGTCATTGGGACCAAAATTTCTTTCTTTTCCAACATTAATCATAGCATATAACATACTTCAATCATCATGATTCTACTATATCAAGTTCATGCATACTATTAAAGCCATAAAAATCACATAAAGCAAATAAATATAAATCACAAAATTTATACAAATAGGTGAATAAATCCTCACATGGACTTTTCACCTACAACCCAAATTTTCGTTCCTCACCACCATAATTGGTTGATGAGGTTAATCTCCCTCTTACCTTAGATGATGCTCCAAAGTTCCTTGTATGCCTTTTTGAAGCAAACTTCCACCACTAAGTTGTTCTTGAAATCAAAACAAACATATAAATATTAACATCTAAGGCTTGAACAAGATGACCATAGATCAAAATATGGTCTAGAACTTGAAAATGAAACAAGAGAAGATTCAAGAACTTCACATAAAAATCCTTAAACTTGAGCTTGAAGAAAAACTTGAAGATGGATGAACTAGATATTGGTCACAACACAAAAGTGTCTTGGAATGGTGTGTAGGTTCAAGATATAAGGTTAACTTGAGCTAAAGAAGATTGGATGATGGACTTTGGGTGTTTAGCCGTGAGCTAAGAGAGAAAAAAGTGAGAGTTTTTGTGTTTCTTTGCTTCACGAAAGATGATAAGTTGAATAATGAGATAGCAAATCCAATTTTGGTCCTCCAAGAGCTCCTTGGCCGTGGGACTTGTAACGCCCTAACTTTATCTTGCTTTTGGTTTATCTATGTTAATCTGTGTTATAAATTTCTATGAATTGTTTGACTTATATTGATTATTTTAATATTATTTTTTAAAAAAATTGGACTGTTGGACCGAGGGCAGAAGATCTTACTAAACCCAAAACTGGAGACAATTTTTAGAGTTTTCCTTGTGTAAGATTTTATCTGACAAATACAATTTGGGTACGCTCTATTATCCACTAGACAATAGATATTGGCCTTGTGAGCTGTGACTTTTGCCTATTGGATAATAGCTTGTAAGAAAGATTTAGTAAATTGTTTCTATCTAATCATCTTTGTGACATCATCAAAGTGACATCATCTTTGACTTTTGGGACCTAAGGAGGAAGCTTCTCAAGGAAGCTTTGTGAAGCTTCCTAAGGAAGCTATGGGAGAGACTTGTTGGAGAAGCTTTGGAGCTTCTCCCTATATGAAGTATATGGCCATGATGGGGGCAAAGAGCTTCTAGAGCAAGTTTCCATTCACTTTTCATCTTATCACTTTTCTATCCATTTCTCTCTCATCAACCAAAAGCTACCCACTTTCTTTTTCATTTTCTTCTCTCATTTTCTCTCCACCCACCTCACAGCCAACCTCCCAAACCTCACCCTCTCATCTTCTTTAATTTTAACAAATCATATTTGTTGAATCTATGTCTCTTTCTAAGACCCTTTAGTGTGAAGATCTTGGCTTTGTTCATCATTTTCAAGCATTTCTTCAAGTTAGGGCTTGAAGATTTGTAAGGTAAAGTTTCTTCATTTTCATTCTCCTTTCTTTCTTTTCATTCTTTACTTCTTTCTAAGATCATGATTTTGATCCATGGTCATTCTCTCTTAGCCTTTGATGTTGATCTTTTGTATGTATTTTTCATTTTCAAGAGGCTCTTGGAGGAGAAAGCTTGCTTCAAGGAGATATCCAAGTAGTGGTTGGACATCCTCAAAGGTAAGAGGGAGATTAAAAGAGTATGGTGATTGGAGTTAATTTTTACATTCATTCTTGAACGTATTATGATTAGAGCCTAAAAGTGAAATAATGGTCTTACATGTTAAAGAAATTTGTGAGAATGTCTCATGTGATTTGAAAATGATGATCCTTGAATTTGCACAATGGAACTGCTTTGTGGCTAAATATAATAGTCTTGTGTTGTCGGGTCGACGTACTGGACAAGGAAATATCAGTTGATGGCTTAACCCAGTGGTGGTTTATTTTTCATGGCACGATGCTGTTAATGAGTGTTGATTTCTCATGTCCTTTTATCATGCATTATGAAAGTAAAAGTCTTGATGACTTATTGTTAAGGCTATATGCCTAAGGGATTGAATTACACCTTAGTGCGGGTGCGAATTGCATAAGTGAAGGTCTATGACTGACTTTGGAGGCATCGAGGCGTGAGTATCCCACAAGTGGCCAATTGGTAGCTCCACTGGGCCGTGGTGACTGAGCAACGCACCGACGATCTCGACGAAACATTACTCTATTCAGGATCTGGCATAGAATATCTTGTACAATGCCTTGATGTGCACATTGACAAATTGATAAATTATAGCACTTGGGCCGCGACAGCCGAGTTACAAAAATATCTTCTAAATTATTCTCTCTGAAATTGTGTTTAGCTCCATGGAGTAGGAAATGAGTGCAGTATGCATAAGAAGGATCAGCATACACATGGTGCATATGCATAGTCAGTGTACATCTTGTCATGGCGTAGTCAGTATACATATTGTGGTAGCATAGCCAGTATACTTATTGTTGTGGCATGGTCAGCGTTCATGTGTTTTGATGTACATTGTTGAATTATCTATCAGTTGATAAGATGATTATATCTGTTGTTCTGTGATATTCCTGTATTAACATGATTAATTATATCTGCTATTCTTGGATATTGCTATATATGGATGGCACTATTGTCATTACTATTTCTTGTTATCATGCTGGTATTGATGTAGGAGATCTTACCTCTTTATTGTCTTGTGCTATTTGTTCTATCATTTTTATGTTCTTAAGAAGACTACGATGGCGACAAGGCAAGATCTACGAGGTTTTTTTAGGCTATAGTTTCATGGGGGAATCGAAGCGTGGAATACTCGTTGGGATATGGGGTGCATTCAGTATGTCAAAAATGTCACCTTATTTTGGAGTATGACCCAGTTTGGGGCTGCTATGTTTACTGTGGACGCAACTGTTTCCTTGGAGTTTGTTTTGCCTTTTGGGGAGTTATAGGGTAATCGTAGAACTATCCCTAAGGAGGACTCTCTAGAGTTGACTACTCGGACTCCCGTTCGTGGTGACATGCTCCAACTTGGGGTTTTGTCCATTAGGGATCCCAAAGAGGATCTGGAGGAAGATCGGGTGTAGGACCCTACTCTTCAAGTGTTTGATCTTGGGCTAGGTTCAATTTTTATATGGTAGTCATTCTTGTCTTTTAGGAGTACGTAAGTTTTGTGTAATTAAGTTGTTACTAATTTGTGTTATGAATATGAGATATGTGTTATTTAGTTCTTATATTTTGTGTTTCTCTGTTTTAGTAAGTTTATGCTATTCGCGAAAAAAAAATTCTAAAACTCATATTTTATAACTTGGGTAAAGATAATAAAAGGAGTTAGAAGGAAATGTAATGCCTTTCGGAGGGGGTGTTACATTAGGTTGTATCATAGCAGTTCATCCTGTTGAGCCGGAGTATGGACTGACTATGCTTAGGCATGTAGAAATTTCTATGTGTGTTGTTCATTTCCTTGTCTCTTGTTTGGTATGTTGAAAGAGGATTGCATAAGTTATTTTAGGTTGGATGTTAGTAGTTACTGTTATACGGTTATATGATGCTAAGGATTAGCTTACTCAATATGTAATATTCTATGTGGACAGAAAACTATGACTTCAACTATGTGAACTAGGAGAATTGGAGTTCTTCTAGAAAAGGTATAGTTGGATGACTGAACTCCTATAGAATTGTTTGTATCTGCACCCTTTGGAGTGGTACCTCCAGTGTGAGTAGAGTCCAAGTTTGAGTCTTTTGGGTTTGTGGGTAGGTTTGTTTTGTTTGTGCTGTATGTTTCTCTAAAACCAAACATAGAGATGTAATATTTGATTTCTGAAAGGAGACAAAGTTGTTTGAAATGATTTCACCTGACTTTCATTGTGTATTGTTTAGTCTGACTTCAAAGGAATGTGATAGCTCGTGGTCAAGGTGCACATATGGAAACGGGACATGACAACGACAGTATGGCTGCGGTAACAACAGTAATGCAAAGGATGGCTGACGTGATTACACAACAATATCAGAGAGCTTCTCAACCACAAGAATCGACAGCGGAGACTCAAAATTTGTCAGAGTTTCACCGAAACAATAAGCCACAGCTTAAGGGTGAATTTGATCTAGAAAAAGTGGACCTTTGGATCAGGGAGTTAGAGAAAATCTTTAGAGGAATGAGATGCATAGATGAGAGGAAGGTAACTTGTGCTACCTTTATGCTCGTTGGAGATGTTGAGGACTGGTGGGTAGGAACGCAACAGTTGTTAGAAACTGAGGGAAGGTTTATCATATGGGAAGTTTTCCAGAGCAAGTTTTTGGAGAAGTATTTTCCAGCCAGTGTGAGGAACGTGAAAGAAATCGAGTTTCTAGGCCTAAAACAAGGAAGCATGTCAGTCAGTGCGTATGCTGCTAGGTTTGAAATCTTGTCAAAGTTCTCAAGGTATTTCCAGCTATAGCTTGATGAGGAATGGAAGTGCCGTAAGTTTGAAGAAGGATTGAAGCATGACTTGAAGAAAGCGGTATTGCCTTTGGGAATTGATCTATTCCTAGCCCTTTTGGACAAGTGTCGTAGGATTGAGGAGTTGGATCATTCTCGGGATACAAGATCCTATGACTTTGAACCATCTAGGTTCCAAAGGAGGAGGAAATGTAAGGTCAATCGAGCCCAGTGAAAACCGTATTCACAATCATCGGGGAATCAACAACAACAGCAAACAAATGGAGGAAATACTAGTGGTAGTAAACTCAATTAGACCGTGAAATTTTTATCACATTGTAAGAAGTGTGGAAGAAATCACTTAACGAAGGAGTGTACGAGTAAGGAAATGATCTGTTTCAAGTGCTGAAAGCCCAGACACATCCCCAGAGGCTGTACCAAATCGAAGAAGGGGTCTTCTATTAGCAATGTACGTACGACAAGACCCCAAGCAAGAGGAAAAGTCTACACGACGAGTGGAACAGAAGCCTCCCAACCTGCAGGACTAAACAAGGGAGATGAAACCATAGGAAATAAGCCTTAAATTGTACTGTTTAACTCAAGGGTGACCCATCCTTTGTTGCTTATGACTGTGTGAACCATTTGAGTTTATCTATGTTTTCATTTCCTTTTTGACTTGAATATTATTATTCCCTATTGCTAATCATGTTGTTACTATACAAGCCTGTTTAAATTGTCCTATTACTGTTCAAGATCGGAACTTTTCAGCCAATTTGATTTGTTTATCTCTTTCACAAAAAGACATGATCCCATGAATGGATTAGTTATCTTTTAACCATAT
This sequence comes from Ormosia semicastrata, assembly GCA_029884595.1. NCBI lineage: Eukaryota > Viridiplantae > Streptophyta > Magnoliopsida > Fabales > Fabaceae > Ormosia > Ormosia semicastrata. The sequence goes on from JAQQTO010000062.1 coordinate 35,067,943, forward strand.
CTTGTTATTTTGTTCCAATAAAACTTTATTGTTCCCTGAGATTGAGATTTCTGGATTTGAATCTGGAAAGCTTACTCCTGAATTCATTGGACCATATCAAATTTTTCGTCTGATAGATCCGATAGCCTATTAAAACCTTTCTTTCTAACCTTCATAGTGTCTTCCATGTATCTCAACTGAGAAAATATGTTCCTGGTTAACGTACCGAATGCAGTATAATTGAAAGAGAACTTGGCCTATGAGACATTTCCTGTTAACATTAAAGATAGGCGAGCGAAACGACTCAAAAGAAAAGGAATTGCCTTGGTAAAGGTAATCTAGAATGACATGACTAGAGATGTAACGTGGGAGCTAGAGGATAAGATGAAAGAGCAATATCTAGATTTGTTCTAAAGTATGATGAATTTTAAGGACGAAATTCTTTTTTAGAAGGGGAGAGTTGTAATGCCCCAACTTTCTCTTATTTTTGGTTTATCTGTGTTAATCTGCGTTGTTATGAATTTCTGTGAATTTCTATGAATTGTTTGGCTTATATGGATTATTTTAATATTATTTTCAAAAAAATTTGGACTGTTGGACCGGTGCTGGGGTATCTTACTAAACCCGAAATCGAAGACAATTTTTAGAGTTTTCATTGTCTGAGATTTTATCTGACAGATAAAATTTGGGTACGCTCTATTATCCACTGGACAATAGATACTGGCCTTGTGAGCTGTGACTTTTGCCCATTAGATAATAACTTGTAAGAAAGATCTAGTAAATTATTTCTATGTAATCATCTTTGTGACATCATCTTTGACTTTTGGGACCCAAGAAGGAAGCTTCTCAAGGAAGCTTTGTGAAGCTTCTCAAGGAAGCTTTGTGAAGCTTCCTAAGGAAGCTTTGGGAGAGGCTTGTTGGAGAAGCTTTGGAGCTTCTCCCTATGTGAAGTACATAACCATGATGGGGGCAAAGAGCTTCTAGAGCAAAATTCCATTCACTTTTTATCTTATCACTTTTCTATCCATTTCTCTCTCATCAACCAAAAGCTACCCACTTTCTCTTTCATTTTCTTCTCTCATTTTCTCTCCACCTACCTCACGGCCAACCTCCCAAACCTCACCCTCTCATCTTCTTTAATTTTAGCAAATCACATTTCTTGAATCTACGTCTCTTTCTAAGACCCTTTGGTGTGAAGATCTTGGCTTTGTTCATCATTTTCAAGCATTTCTTCAAGTTAGGGCTTGAAGATTTATAAGGTAAAGTTTCTCCATTTTCATTCTCCTTTCTTTCTTTTCATTCTTTTCTTCTTTCTAAAATCATGATTTTGATCCATGGTCATTCTCTCCTAGCCTTTGAAGTTGATGTTTTGTATGTGTTTTTCATTTTCAAGAGGCTCTTGGAGGAGAAAGCTTGTTTCAAGGAGATATGTAAGTAGTGGTTGGACATCCTCAAAGGTAAGAGGGAGATTAACCTCATCAACCATGTTATGGTGGTGAGGAACAAAATATTTGTGTTTGTGAGTGGAAAAATTCATGTGAGAATTCATTCACTCGATTGTGTGATCATTGGTGTATGCTTGTTTGATTTTTTACAACTATATGATGTTGTTTGTATGCATGAAATGACTATGGTAACTTAATGGTTATATGTGATGATTAAAGTATGATGCATGCTATGACTATGTTGCCAAGGAAATGATTTTAGGTTCCAATAATCTCTTGAGGCTCACAACCTTTTGGCCTAGGAGGAGACATCCATGAGAAAAATATTTTATTGATTTAGAACTTAGATGATTAGGAAGCAAAAATATGATTTATGAGTTTACAAATCAAAAAATGGAAGAAACTAAGTTTTTACCGTTGAAAAGAATTGGTCTTTGGCCATCATATTTGATAATGGAATGGATAGGTAATTTGGGGACTTAGAATATTTTATTAAGATGATTTTGATAGATGATTTTTGGTAATGGTATTTGATAAAAGGGGATGGAAAAGTAATTTGGAGACCTAGAGCATTTTATTAAGATGATTTTTGATAAGTTAAATAGAAAGGATTTTTCTTAGAATTAGAATAATGAAAGTTTTGGAAAGAATGTTAGAAAATATTACTTGGATGATTTGAGGACTAAATTAGGATTAAAGAAATTGATTTTGGCTTCAATGGTAGAAGTAAGATAGAAAGATGATCTGAAATTGGAAGTATTTTATTTAGTAGGGTTTTAGTTGAAATCTTGTTGTTGAAGATGAAAATTTTGAGGCCGAAAGACTTTAGGCTCACAGCCAAGTGGTTTTAAAAAGGGTATCCAAGGCAAACTTGTGTGTTGATTTGGAACTTAGATGCTTAGGTGAAAAAGGAATTGGATTAAGGATTTATAATAATGAAGGAGTGACATAATAAGTTGTGGTCTTTTAATAAGAAAAGAATTTCAACTTTGAGTGGGAAAAACATGCTAGAGAGAGAGATAGTGAAAATTTGAACGACTTAGGAAAAAAGGAAAAGAATGGTGAGGTTAAGACAATGTGGTTTCTTTTAGGTTTTTCGTGAAAAATATGAGGAAATGTTACTAGAGGAATTTATTTAGAAGAGTATGGTGATTGAAGTTAATTTTTACATTCATTCTTGAACATATTATGATTAGAGCCTAAAAGTGAAATAATGGTCTTACATGTTAAAGAAATTTGTGAGAATGTCTCATGTGATTTGAAAATGATGATCCTTGAATTTGCACAATGGAAGTGCTTTGTGGCTAAATATAATAGCCTTGTGCTGTCGGGCCGACGTACTGGACCCAAAAATATTAGTTGATGGCTTAAACCAGTGGTGGTTTGTTTTTCATGGAACGATGCTGTTAATGAGTGTTGATTTCTCATGTCATTCCATCATGCATTGTGAAAGTAAAAGTCTTGATGACTTGTTGTTAAGGCTATATGCCTAGGAGATTGAATGACACCTTATTGCGGGCGCGAATTGCATAAGTGAAGGTCTATGACTGACCTTGGAGGCGTCGAGATGCGAGTATCTAATAACTTCATAAAATGTAGTTATTGGTGTCCTATTTTTATGCTAGAATGAATGCTTAGTCCTTGTTTATAATGCATATTTAGAAGGTTTTGTGCTTATATTTGTTATATTCAGATTCTAATGCTTTCCGATATGTTATTGAGCAAATTGAGTTTAAATTGTTATTGTTTATGTGTGTTTGGATGCATACTTTTGAAGACTTGTTTTGATGATAACAAAAGTGAAGAATAAATGAAGATAATAATTAGACCAAGTCCAAGTTTATATTTGATTAGCATTAGGACTTAGGATCTATTGTACGGAGCTCACTTGGATATCTCTTTGTTTTTGAAAGAAAAGATAAAACTTGTTTTTAAACTTAGTATCTCTGAAAACATCTTTGTCAAAATGGTTTTGAACTGAGTTATTCGAATAGAGCTTAGCCTATTCGAATAAATGCCTTCACGAGGATCTGTTTCTTAAAGTGGCTATTCGAATAACTATCCTGTTATTCGAATAACTAAGGTTTTCAGAAATGAGTTTTTAAGTGAGTTATTCGAATAACTCAAACGTTATTCGAATAAAAGCCCTTCTGTCTGAACTTTTTTTTACAACTTTATTCGAATATGACAGCTGCTATTCGAATAACCGTTCGTTTTCAAAACTCTAGTTTTAACAGAGTTATTCGAGTAACATATTGGTTATTCGAATAACCAACTTCATATGGCTTTTTACGTTGTTTTCAGAAACAGTGTTATTCGAATAAGCTTTCCCTTTATTCGAATAAACACGGAGCTTTTGTTTACATATATGGAAACAGACAGGTTTTCAAATCTGTGTTAAATGATATTTATTATACCTTAACGACTTTTTCCGCATTTTTCCCTATAAATGGCAAGCTTGGGTCACGAATTTCTTTGCCCATAACTCTGAATTATTTTCTGAATGCTCTAATCTGTGAAAACTATTTTTCACGCTCTTTTTGATTAAAAACTTTGAGATATTTTTGTGATAGCTCCATTAGCACTTCAATTTGTATTACTTACTCTGAGTGAGAGTTTCTCTTCATCTATTTTTCTGATATTCTGTATCGAGGGTGAGGTATCCCTCAAGGTTTGTATAAGGGTGAGGTATCCCTGCAGGCTGAGACTTTAGCACAAGGATACAGTGTCCCTGTGTATGAAAAGTGCTCTATTTTGTAACGGTAGCAAGCACCTATTGAAGCTTGTATACTTAGTGAAAAATCTCGGCTTTCGAGGACTGGATGTAGACCACAAGTGGGTTAGTGGTCGAACTAGGATAAATATCGTGCCTGCTCTTCTTCTCTTTATCTCTTTATTTTATGTAATTTATTTTATCATACATTTATTTTCTGCTGATCTTCTCTTCGTCTCATTCCTTTTGTGCATTTATTTATTAAGTTTTAATATTTATATTTTATTTAAAAAAGGTTTGCGAAAAAGTTTTATACTCAATTCACCCCCCCTTGAGTACTGGAAGCCACTTGGTAACAAGTGGTATCAGAGTTAGACTCTTGTATAAAGAGCTTAGCAGCTTCAAGAGAATATGGCTTCTTCAAATGGTTTTTCAGAAGGATCTTCCATAAATCGACCACCCTTTTTCAATGGGGATGGTTACGCATATTGGGAGGAAAGAATGAAAATCTTCATCGAAGCTATTGATCTAGATGTTTGGGATGCTATCGAAAATGACGCTTTTATACCCACACATGAGGTCGATGGCGTAAGGACCAAAACACCACGAAATAAATGGTCTGATGAAGACAAAAGGAAAGTTCAATTTAATTTAAAAGCCAAAAATATTATTACTACTGCTTTAGGATATGATGAGTTTTTTAAAATTTCAAATTGCAAAACTGCTAAAGAAATGTGGGATACTTTGCAAGTTACCCATGAGGGTACTAGTGAAGTTAAGAGGTCGATAATAAATTCTCTAACTCATGAATATGAATTATTCAGAATGAACCAAGGAGAAAGCATTCAGGAAATACAAAAGAGGTTCACCCACATAGTTAATCATCTTGCATCTTTAGGCAAAAGCTTTTCTAATGAAGATTTGATTAACAAGGTTTTGAGATATCTTAGCAGGATTTGGCAACCCAAGGTAACAGCCATATCAGAATCAAGGGATTTGTCTACAATGACTTTGGCTACCCTCTTTGGAAAACTTCATGAGCACGAACTCGAACTGAGCAGACTAAGTCAAAGCGAAGAGAACGATAAAAAGAAAAAGGGGATAGCACTCAAAGCCACTTCCTCATTAATCGACAATGATGATGAAGAAAATGAAGAAGGTTCAGAGAACATCGAGGTAAGTGAAGAAAATCTAAGTTTGCTAGTTAAAAAGTTTGGTAAATTTCTCAAGAAAAAAGGAACACAAAGAAGACCTCCATTCCCTCCAAAAAAGACACATTTCAAAGGCGAAGGAGCTTCATCGACTCCAACTTGCTATGAATGTGGCAAACCTGGTCACATGAAAATGGAGTGCCCAGTCTATCAAAAGAAGAAGGAGAAATTTGAAAAGAAGCCCTTCAAGGAAAGAAAAGGAAGAAAAGCCTACATAGCGTGGGATGAAAACGACATGGACTCAACTGACAGCTCAGATAGTGAAGATGCTCAACTATGTCTCATGACAAAAGGAGATGAAGAAGAAAGCGAAAACAAGGTATGTTCTAATACTACTTTATTGCCTTCTTACGATGAATTACAAGATGCTTTTGAGGAACTACATGAAGAATCTTTAAAACTCACCAAAGTTATTTCTTCTTCTAAGAAAACAATTTCTTCTTTAGAAAATCAAATTCTTGCTTTAAATAAAGAAATAGAAGAATTGAAAATTGAAAATGAAACTTTGGGAGTCATTGATGCATGCACAAATCATTCTTCACATGCTTCTACTTCTTCATCTTGTTCTTCATATCATATGCTTGAAAAAGAAATTGAAGACTTAAAGAACACTCTTTCTAAATTCACCTTTGGAAGGGATAACTTAAATATTTTATTAGGAAGACAAAGAGTGGTCTTTCAAAAAGCCGGGATAGGTTATAACCCGAAGAATCAACAAAAACTCTATAAAAATTTCTTTGTGCATTCTAGTGTTTCAAGTAGTCCTTTTATTAAATGTTTTTATTGTGGAAGGAAATGACATAGTGCTTCAACATGTAATGCAAGAAAAAACATAAATACAAAAGTTGGAACAAAAATGGTTTGGGTTCCCAAGGGTACTATACCCAAAACTGACACACAAGGACCGAAGAAAGTTTGGGTACCAAAAGTTAAAAACTAAACTTGTGTTGTAGGTATGCTTGAAAGCTAGGAGTTCAAATTGGTATCTTGATAGCGGCTGTTCCAAGCACATGACCGGGGACGATTCAAAATTCACCGTACTTATTCCCAAAAATCATGGACATGTCACTTATGGTGATAACAACAAGGGTAAAATTCTTGGAATCGGCAAAGTCGGTAAGAACCCTAACTCCTCTATTGAAAATGTACTGCTTGTTGAAGGCTTGAAACATAACTTGCTTAGTATTAGCTAATTATGTGATAAAGGAAATAAAGTTATATTTGATTCAAATTGTTGCATAATTGAAGATAAAAATGATAAGCATGTTAAATTCATTAGTCATAAAGTAAATAACATCTATATGATTAGTCTTGATGATATATCTTCAAATGATGCGAAATGCCTCTTAAGTAAGAATGATGATTCATGGTTATGGCATAGGAGAATTACACACATTCACATGGATCACTTAAAGAAGTTGGTCTCTAAAGAGGTAGTAATTGAACTACCCAAGCTTAATTTTATAAAAGATAAGTTATGTGATGCATGTCAAAAGGGTAAACAAATAAAGGTCTCTTTTAAAGAAAAAAATATAGTTTCAACTAGTAGACCTTCACAACTTTTGCACATGGATCTATTTGGATCTTCTAGAACTATGAGCTTTGGTGGGAATTACTATGCTTTAGTGATTGTGGATGATTTTTCTAGGTTTACCTGGACTTTATTTCTTGCCAATAAAAATGATGCATTTCTAGCTTTTAAAAGACTTGCCAAAGTTATTCAAAATGAAAAAGGTTTTCAAATCTCTTTTATAAGAAGTGATCATGGTGGCGAATTTGAAAACAATGTTTTTAAAAATTACTGTGATGAACATGACATTAATCATAATTTCTCTGCCCCTAGAACTCCGCAACAAAACGGAGTTGTAGAAAGGAAAAATCGTTCTTTAGAAGAAATGGCGAGAACTATGCTTAATGAGGCTAATCTTCCTAAATACTTTTGGGCGGATGCTGTAAGTATAGCTTGTTATGTAATGAACAGGGCCCTTATAAGGCCTATTTTAAAGAAAACCCCATATGAATTCTATAAGAGAAGAAAGCCAAATGTCTCACACTTTCATGTTTTTGGTTGCAAATGTTTTGTTTTAAACAATGGAAAAGATAATTTAGGCAATTTTGATGCTAAGTCTGATGAAGGTATATTTCTTGGCTATTCAAATCATAGTAAAGCTTTTCGCATATATAATAAAAGAACTATGACTATTGAAGAATCTATACATGTTGCATTTGATGAAACTGACCCAAATGGATCGAGAAAGGATCTTGTTGTTGATGATGTTGTAGAGATCTTGGTGGAAACTCAATTGGATAGCAAAGAAAAAGAAATCAAGGAGCAAGAGGATAAACAAAGACAAGAAGATTCACAAGCTTTGGAACTTCCTAAAGAATAGCAAACCTCAAAATATCATTCCCTTGATCAGATTATTGGTGATGTATCTAAAGGTGTAAGTACTCGTAACTCACTTAGAAATACTTGTAATCACCTAGCGTTTGTTTCTCAAATTGAACCTAAGAATTTAATTAAAGCTTTTGATGATGAACATTGGATTTTAGCTATGCATGAGGAATTAAATCAGTTTGAAAGGAATCAAGTTTGGGAATTAGTTGCTAGACCTAATAATCACCCTATAATTGGAACTAAATGGGTTTTTAGAAACAAACTTGATGAAAATGGTTTAATAACTAGAAACAAAGCTAGATTGGTTGCTAAAGGGTATAATCAAGAAGAAGGAATAGATTATGAAGAAACCTATGCACCTGTAGCTAGATTAGAAGCTATTAGAATGTTACTTGCTTATGCTTGCATCATGGATTTCAAATTATATCAAATGGATGTCAAGAGTGCTTTTCTAAATGGTTTTATTCAAGAGGAGGTATACGTTGAACAACCTCCGGGTTTTGAAAATCATGAACTACCCAACCATGTTTTTAAACTTAAAAAGGCTTTATATGGTTTAAAGCAAGCTCCTAGAGCTTGGTATGAAAGGTTGAGTAAGTTCCTTTTAGAAAATGATTTTTCAAGAGGAAAAGTTGACACTACCCTTTTTATTAAAAATAAAAAGTATGACATTCTTCTTGTGCAAGTATATGTGGATGATATTATATTTGGTGCCACTAATGAATCCATTTGCAAAGAATTTGCTAAGACAATGTAGAACGAATTTGAAATGTTGATGATGGGAGAATTAAACTTCTTTCTCAGACTTCAAATCAAACAAACGAACGAAGGGACATTCATAAGTTAAACCAAATACTGCAAGGAATTGCTCAAGAGATTCGAAATGGAAAACGCTAAACACATGGCCACTCCGATGGACACTTCTTGCTACTTGGACAAAGATGAAGGAGGTAAATCAGTAGAAATAATGAAATATAGAGGTATGATTGGTTCTCTCCTTTATCTTACTGCTAGTAGGCCAGATATTATGTTTAGTGTATGCATGTGTGCTAGATATCAGGCAAACCCTAAGGAATCTCATTTAAGTGCTGTTAAACGAATAATGAAATACCTAGTAGGCACTTCACAAATGGGCTTGTGGTACCCTAAGGGTGCCTCTTGTAGCCTAATAGGCTATTCTGACTCTGATTTTGCTGGGTACAAATTGGACAGAAAAAGTACTAGTGGGACATGCCACTTGCTTGGTAGTTCTTTAGTTTCTTGGCATAGTAAGAAATAAAATAGTGTGGCTTTGTCTACCGCTGAGGCTGAATATGTTGCAACCGGGAGTTGTTGTGCTCAAATCCTATGGATGAAGCAACAACTTTTAGACTACGGTCTTCAGCTTGATCACATCCCGATAAGATGTGATAACACTAGTGCAATAAATATCTCTAAGAATCCCATATTGCATTCCAGAACAAAGCATATAGAGATAAGACATCACTTTATCAGAGATCATGTACAAAAAGGGGATTGCATTCTTAAGTTTGTTGAAACATCTAAGCAACTTGCAGATATCTTCACTAAACCCTTAGCAAAAGAAGCTTTCTTTTATATTCGAGGAGAATTAGGCATAATTGATCAATCCAACATTTAATTGCATGTTTTTCTGTTGAATAATTTCACATGGATATATGCTTTGAATGTCTTGAACGTTCTTCTTCTGTGTGCTTGTTTGTTAGTTTTATTCGAATAAACAAACTTTTATTCGAATAAACCTCTTTATAGCTTTTATAATATGTGTTGAACATCAGATTTATTCGAATAGAACCTCGATTTATTCGAATAACTTGATTCCTGTGTTATATCCTGTATGTTTTTCTTCTCTGTCTATTCGAATAGCACCCTCCCTATTCGAATAACCAGAAGCCTTTGTTTATCAGTGTTTCTTTCTGCCCTCTGCTTATTCGAATAATCCTCAGGTTATTCGAATAACCTGAACCTCATTTTATCAGTCCTGACTGATAGGCCTCTGCGTATTCGAATAACTCCAATTGTTATTCGAATAAACCATGTCAGCTAACCAAAACGCTTGGCTTTCCCAGTTGGTCTATTTGAATAGAATACCCCCTATTCGAATAAACCCTAGTTGTAACACCTTTTTAGTTTCCTGTGCGCCTGTCTTTTCAGCTTTCCAGCATGGTTTATTCGATTAAACCCATAGTTATTCGAATAAACACGAGTTTTCTTTAAATAACCCCTGTGCGCCCAAAACGTTTTCACCCTCCATCTTCTCTGCTCTTCACGTCTCCTTAGCTCCTGCCATCTCAAACTTGCTTACCCCTGTGTTTTCACTCTCTTTCACCTTCTTCCACCATGGCCTCCTCCTCCAGCAAGCGTCCTCGCATGAAGAATGCTCCAGGCACCAACCCTCTTGATCTGAGAAGGCTCTCCTCCAACGAAGAGCATCGTGCACGCTTCATCTCGTACTTCTGGGAGCAAAACTTGATTCAACCCAAGTACCTTGACCTCTCTTTCTTCCAGCAACATCGCGGCTTCGACTTCCTAACCCTGCTGCAAAACCAGGGAGTTCTTCAGCTTTGCTCTCACCGGGCCACTGTTTATCCAGCTCTGGTGAAGATGTTCTTCCGTAATCTGGCTTTCGATGGCCAGAATCTTCTCTTCGAGGTCTGTGATCAGAACATTGTGATCACACCGCTGGACTGGCTAACTGTTGGGAATTGCGGATCAAAATATCTCGCAGCGGAATAATAGGATTCCCACACAGGATCCATGCGAAAAGTCTATAATCTGAGTTTTTTAAAATTTACCTCTTGAAGCGTGATAAACATAAGCGAGGTGAATCACCAACACCGTAATAGCGACGATGTTTCTGTAGTATCCACACGAACAGACTTGCAAAAGGAGTCACGCCTCTGTTTCGCGGTGCTAGCTGCGAATAGAAGAGAAGAACCTTTCACCTTGTCTCTCACTCACTTTCTTAGGTGCGGCTAGGGTTGTGTTGTAACATCTATAGCAGCCCCCTAACAAGATACTATTTATAATAGTGGCTGCCTTAAGTGAGTGTGAGCAGTAGCAAGGTAAGCTGTGCAACCCTAAAACCCATCTGTCATGAGTTAGGCCCACAATTGAATCCGAGTCCAACTTGGATCCTTATTGCTCCAATTTAGTCTGTTCTAAGTGTGCGACCCTGCAGGTTCTCATGACGTTGGTAGTAATATTAAAATCTCATTTTAATATTTAGTCTGCTACCCAAGTAATGAGAATGTCAGTGATTTGACATAACCTATCCGTGATCAATGTTTCCGTGTAGTTTAGTCCCTTTGTCCAGATATCCAGATTGAACACAAGGCATGGAACGTGTCACCCTTGTTTAATTCAATCTTTAGTTTCCTGATTCCCGAGTAGACATAGTAATAACAAATGAGATCAATATCTCATATTGACTCATTTGAGCATGGCCATGCATTTCATAGTCTCACTCAATCAGGGGGCCCGAAGATATCACTCCTGTTATGTAGGAGGGACAAATCCCATCTAGGTCACTCACATTCCTCCACATGCATCGCAATATGTCTAATAACCAACTTTATAATCATCTTGTTACAGATGACGTTTGATGGCATTTAAAACACACAACTCCTCATGTAGGAATCATAGTGGTTTCAGGTCAAAGAACCACATACACCATTATCACTATGAGAATCACTTATGACACTCATGTAACGATCCACGTAGCGTTCTCATGGCGGGTCTGTCCAATACATCATTACTCTAATATGTATCCATGTGTAGACTTGATATCTCATATCCATTACCCGTGAGATGTGGTCATCAGTCTACGCACATACTAGTCTCAATGCATTATTGTTGTCCTAATTAACAATAATACTTGACTAGGGACATTTAAGAATAGTATTTTATCCAATAGGATCTCACCATCAAGTCATCCACTTGATGTCCTATGATATCAAACTTACTATTCTAAGGACTTTATTATGTCTATCAAAAAAGAACACAATAAATGAAATGCCTCATATATCAAAAATAGCATAATATAATGTATGTCAATACAAACAAAATGTATTGGCCACTAGGGCATACACCAACACTAACTCTGTTCGGGCTGTAGTTCTCTGGCACCTTTGTTGAAGATGGTGACACCCCGTTTCTTGAAGATTTCAACAAGCTTCAGGCGGTTGAAGACCTGCTGAAGCCTGGTCTAGCCTTGCCTGACAAGGGTCTCAAGGGTGGAATGCTAAAGAGCCAAGACAGGCTTCTGCATTACGCCTTCGCTCATATCCTAGCTCCTCGCGGTGGCAACTACGCCTACCTCAGCGAGGAAGATGTCTTCATGCTGTGGTTTCTGAAGAATGGCCATCAGATCAATTGGCCTGTGTTCATCATAAGGCACATGATAAGGGCCAAGGGCAAGGAGAAATCAGACTTGCCTTATGGCATTCTTGTCACTACCTTGCTGAGCAAGTATCCTCAAGTCTTGGAGACTGAGCGAGCCATTGCTCTAACTTACCATAACGTCTTTGGAGCTAATACCTTACGGAAAATGAAGATGATCCAAACCGATGAAGGCTGGGTGTACCCAGATGAGGTCGCTGAGGATGAGCTTGATCCTGCTGATGCCCCTGCTGATGCCTCTACTGCTCCTGCTGATGTACCTGTTGCTGCTTCTACTCTTATCACTTTGGAACAGATCATGGCCACCTTACAGGATAACCAAGCTTACATGGAACATACCTTCTCTATTCTGTTTGATAGAATAGAAGGCGTTGAACGTGAGGTTGCTGCCCTTCGATCTGCTTCACCTGCTCCTGCACCAGCGTCTTCACCACCACTTCCGGATGCTTACTTCTAGGAACTTTAGTTCTTAGGCTATCTGTTTTTGGCTTCATGTTATTTATTTCTGGCTTGTGTAATTGACTCTCTTTATTATTAATGCATAAATAAAATTTCCTGTTGATCTATTGATATGAGTATATTTCTTTTTATGCATCCTTACTTTGGTATATGTTTATGGGACTTACCCCTCCTTTTTGCTCATGACAAAAGGGGGAGAAATATTTGATCTTTTAACTTTAATTGAGAAAAGACAGGTAAATTTGAAATGAGATTGGATTCAAATTGAAAGGGGGAGCTGAGCACATATCTGATATATATTACCTCTTATAATTAAAGAGGGGGAGTAAGCTTTTATACCTCTTTGTGAATTCCAATTATATGCACTAACGCTTTTCTCATTTATAGTCTCATTGATAGTTTGTCATCATCAAAAAGGGGGAGAATGTGTTTGGATGCATACTTTTGAAGACTTGTTTTGATGATAACAAATGTGAAGAATAAATGAAGATAATAATTAGACCAAGTCCAAGTTTATATTTGATTATCATTAGGACTTAGGATCTATTGTACGGAGCTCATTTTGATATCTCTTTGTGTTTGAAAGAAAAGATAAAACTTGTTTTTAAACTTAGTATCTCTGAAAACATCTTTGTCAAAACGGTTTTGAACTGAGTTATTCGAATAGAGCTTAGCCTATTCGAATAAATGCCTTCACGAAGATCTGTTTCTTAAAGTGGCTATTCGAATAACTATCCTGTTATTCGAATAACTAAGGTTTTCAGAAATGAGTTTTTAAGTGAGTTATTCGAATAACTCAAACGTTATTCGAATAAAAGCCTTTCTGTCTGAACTTCTTTTTACAACTTTATTCGAATATGACAGCTGCTATTCGAATAACCGTTCATTTTCAAAACTCTGGTTTTAACAGAGTTATTTGAATAACATATTGGTTATTTGAATAACCCACTTCAGATGGCTTTTTACATTGTTTTCAGAAACAGTGTTATTCGAATAAGCTTTCCCTTTATTCGAATAAACACGGAGCTTTTGTTTACACATATGGAAACAGACAGGTTTTCAAATCTGTGTTAAATGATATTAATTATACCTAAACGGCTTTTTTCACATTTTTCCCTATAAATAGCAAGCTTGGGTCACGAATTTCTTTGCCCATAACTCTGAATTATTTTTTGAATGCTCTAATCTGTGAAAACTATTTTTCACGCTCTTTTTGATTAAAAACTTTGAGATATTTTTGTGACAGCTCCATTAGCACTTCAATTTGTATTACTTACTCTGAGTGAGAGTTTCTCTTCATCTATTTTTCTAATATTCTGTATTGAGGGTGAGGTATCCCTCAAGGTTTGTATAGGGTGAGGTATCCCTACAGGCTGAGACTTTAGCACAAGGGTACAGTGTCCCTGTGTGTGAAAAGTGCTCTATTTTGTAACGGTAGCAAGCACCTATTGAAGCTTGTATACTTAGTGAAAAATCTCGGCTTTCGAGGACTGGACGTAGACTACAAGTGGGTTAGTGGTCGAACCAGGATAGATATCGTGCCTGCTCTTCTTCTCTTTATCTCTTTATTTTATGAAATTTATTTTATCGCACATTTATTTTCTGCTGATCTTCTCTTCGTCTCATTCCTTCTGTGCATTTATTTATTAAGTTTTAATATTTATATTTTATTTAAAAAAGGTTTGCGAAAAAGTTTTATACTCAATTCACGCCCCCTCTTGAGTACCGGAAGCCACTTGGTAACATTATGTAAATTTGTATACGTTACTGATTTGGTGTTTTCTCTATGTTAGGAAGAGCTCTAAACAAGGTCAAATATGGAGCATTTGAGCCAAAAGTCCAAGAAGAAGCCAAATTAGCCTTTCAGCAGTTTACGCCGTGGCGCAAGATTGTGCACGCCGTGGCGCAGAGGTGCATCTCAGTCATTCCATACTTGAACCCGAGAGTTCAGCGTCGCGGCCCAGAAGATGGGTGCACCGCGATGTAAAGAGACCAACCCTATGGGTGCCGCGGAGGAAGATAGTGCACGCCGCAGCGTGATGCGGCAAGCTGAGCCTATAAATAGGATTTTTCACATTTTTCTCAGAGTCTTGGCCGTTTGAGCCATTTCTATTTTTAGTTTTCTCTCTTTTAGTTTAGGTTTAGGTAGTTTTAGATTAGTAAGCTTTGACTAGATCTCCATTGATGGTGGATTGGAGGCTAGGAACAAGGATGAAGGAGGATTCAAGCTTCAAAGACAAATCAATAAGCTTCCTTTCTCTTTTTCCTTTCTCTCTTCTCTTCCTTATCTTCCTTGAATATGAGTTTACTTGTATTTTCATGTTCATTGTATAGCTGAGTTATATTTAGGGATATTTTGGATCCTTTTCTATATATATTAATGATGTGTTCTTCTCTGAGTTTGTGTGGATGTTTGGTTTTATTCAATCATAATCTATGCTTAATGCTTACTATTGGTTGGCCATCAATTGTATGATCCTAATATTGCAAATGAACTAGACATAGGGATTTGTTGATATGGATATGGTATGGTTGATGCATGTTTGACTTTTCAGTGATTCGTTAATGGGATAGAAATATACCTATTGGCCATACATAGTGTGTGATTGAGAATAGATCGTTCATGAGTGGATGTTGCGTTAGCTCTCAAGGAAACTTAGTGAGTTAGGTAATTGAAACTAGGGTTGATTGACCTAGACATAGGCTTTTACCTAATAGAGATTCTCAAGCTAACTTAATCAATGCATTCATGTTTATGAGGAGGATTGCATGTTGTTAGTAGATGTAGTAGGTGAACACGGATTCCCTAAAACCTAACCATTTATCTTTATTACTTTTGTAGATTAGATTTAGTTTAGTTTATTGCTTTCTTATTTTTATGTCTTTGAATAGAACTGATTAAGTTATTAGTTGATATTTAGCTTTGGAAATATTTATCCTCGTGAGAATGAACTTTTACTCTGTATCTGTATTACTTGAGCGATCCGTGCACTTGCGGTTAGCAAATGGGCAACACGTTTTGACCTTATCAAGTTTTTGGCACCGTTGCCGGGGATAAAGGTTTCTATATGGCTAATATTGACAATGAGTTTAGTTAGTCCTAATTCAAGTTGTATATAGTTTGTTTAGTTAGCTTATATGTTTTAGTATGCTTTAGGTTTATAAATAGGTTAATATGTTATTTTTGTGTTTTATTATGTTTGTGTTGTACATTTTGTAATTTAACTTTTTGAACAAGTTTTGCTGTAGCTAGAGACCCATATGAGCCCATTCCAGCAGCAAAACTGTGTTTGCTGCTAAATTTAGTAGCTAAACCTATTGTTACACCCCTCGATTTAATAACCATGGCACAATTGTCATTATACCGCAATCACTAAATTTTTGGTGTGCTACAACTTTTTCATAATACTTTTCCAAATTTAAATACATATATATATATATGTATATATTTTTTTTTTCCAAATTAACTCATTGTACATTTACAGAAAACATGAGCCACGAATGCAATAATACATAAGTCGTCGTTAACATATATGATTCAATAGGATATATGCGAAATACAGTACGTATGACTAAATTAATTAAGTTAAAGCATACAGAGTGTGGCGCATTTCTCATACCACTCACAATGAAATACATCAAGATTTACTTAAAAATGCAAATATATTAAAAATACATCATAGCATAATTAATGTAGAAGAAAAACATAAACTACCCATAAGACATCTATGTCTAAGGAGTTGGGTACTCCATCGGATCCACCTCGGGATCCTCCCCCGGGTCGTCTGAAGATATAAGGACGGGACCGAGTACGGTCCCACGAGTAGGTGCCCTAGTAGCTAATGCCATGGAATCGGCATCCTCTCTAGAGGTGTGAATTGGGTCACCCCATAGCTCCTGAATAGGCAAAGCGAACTCTAGATGTACCAAGGTAGTAAGTGTCAGGACAGGATCTCCATCGCGGGTCCTCCTTACGGTCAGGATCAGGTCTTCAACATATCGTATACGCTGTCCAACCCAGTCGACTCACCATGCATTGGCGCCACTAGTAAACACGATCCTAACAAAATCGATAGAACCTCTTCTCGACGACATTGCCGAATATAAGGAATCAAACCAAATAAAATTCGGTAGGAAATCAACAACGTCCCCTCAATAGTCTTTAACCAAGAGATTACATAGAATAAGAATAGTACAAGAAAGAGGTGAGACACCCTACTTCATTACCAATTATGGCAGTAAGAAACATAAACGGCGTAAGACGCCCACATAGCATAACAAAATAATAAACAGTATCAAGAAGCAGATATTAAGTAGTTTAACAGTTTCAAGCAGTATATCATAAATAAGATAGCAAGTCCAATTATCATATAAATTAAATGCCAAGTAATGTATTGACTCACTATGCACATGTACATAATATCAAATTCCTACTCCATGGAGCTAGACACAAACATCGGAGCGAATGATCAGGGAGACATGCCAGTATCTCATCCTCCTAGGACCAAGTGCTTTCAGAAAATCATAATCAATAGTTTTGCGCAAAAAGGCTCTATACAGCGGCATTCTCACAAAATCGCGATATAGGACAGTGCCCAGTCAGGATCGTCGGTGCGTTTGCATTAGTTTGTCCCACGGTCCAGCGGGGCTACCGACTGCCCGCTGTGAGATGCCCACGCCTCGACGCCCCCAAGGTCAACAGCAGGACCCACACTAGTCTATTCGCACCCGCACTAAGGTGTGATTGAACTCCTAGGCAACATGGCCTTGAGAAATAGTCCATTGGACTTTCACAATGCATGATTACTCCATGCATATATCATGTATATTTATCATTATATACTTTTTCACAATATGCCTCAATTGGCCAAAGTAATCACTAACACATCGTTGGTCCCTCACATGGACCCACAATAAATATATTATTAAGCCTTAAATAATGCATTACACCTTTAGGATACATTATGGAATTACGTCTAAATTTCTACATTCTTCTTAATAACTTTCTCTTTTTGGGGAATACTATCACATTATTCATTTAATCATTATTATTTTAATTACATAAGTCTATCATTAAATTTTAAACCTAATTCCCTTAGATCGATTCAAGTTAAATTATTTATCATTCTTACTTGCACTCATGGTCTTGTTTTAATTAAAATTTATTATAAGTTATTGAATGAAACTTCATTCTTGGTTCTTTCCATTTTATGAAGCCCTAATTGCTTACTAATTAATCATTTAATTAAGTATCTCTTCAATTTAATTTTTCTTATGAAGTTCCTTTCGTTATTGGGTTCTTACTTTAAACCTAGTCATATTCACTTACAAGAAATTATTTCTAAGTCTTACCAATGCCTCACACATCCTTATTTGTTCTTAAAGTCCAAAGAATTCCTTTAGCTTACTAAATTTATTTCCTTCCATTACATAATCCTCTTATTTATTTACTTGATTAATTAAATGCCATAGTTGTATGAAATCATATGATCGAGCCATTTTTAGCCATGAATGCTGTGAGCCACTCTAGGTTTAGGGTTTAAATTTTTATTCCATTAATCACATATTATCCACTTGGTTAGCTAAGTCTTCCACTTGTTATAAATTTTTCACCAAGAACCCCAATTTAGGGCCACAAAATCGTGAGCCTCATGGAAGAGGACCAAGTCATTTTTGCTTCCAAATCAAGATTCCAATCCATCCAAACACATACATATACATAATCAACCAATCAATTAACTTAAACAAATTAGAAACAATATGAAATCATACAAATCATACAAACAAAGAATAACCCTCAATAGGATTTTCTCACAATCAATCACAAAATTAAGCTTCCTACTACCAAGAGAGGTTGAAGAGGATTATCTCCCTCTTACCTAGAGGAGAAAACAAACAATAAAAAAATTCCCTTGAAGCTCCCTTGAATTTTCGGATTCCACCAACATCAAAACCCTAGGGCATCAAATTTCCACAAGAATCACAATCAAAGCTTGAAAAAGGCATCCATGGTCACCATAGTGACCATGGATCATGAAAATGAAGAGAAAGGGGTAAGGAATCAAGAACCTTACCCAAAAGCTTGAAGCTTTGTCTTGGATGACAATGGAGGAAAAGTTGATTTTTGAAGAAAACCTTTCAAATAGAAGTTGTAGAGGAGGTTGAGAGGAGTATAGAAATTGTGTTTGTGAAGAGAAAAGTGAAGAAAAATGGTGGAGGAGGGGCTGCAATTTCGTAGCTATGGAGGAGGGTAGAGAGAAAGAGGAGAAAATGTTAGAGAGAGAAGTTGATAGGAGAAAAAGATGGTGACTTTTTGCTTTTGAAATTAGAATTGAATTGCCTAATTAAATGAGGCACAATATTGGGCTTCAATTGGGGCTGCTGCTGCTGTGGAGAGTGGGAGGGGAAGAGAGATAAAATAAAGCTTCTTTGAGAAGCTTGGGTGCATTTTCAATAAAGGAGATGTGATTAGACATAAAGGAGATTACATTTGGATAAGATAATGTGATTTAGTAATTAAATAATGAGGTGGTTAGGATTTTACTACAAGCTATTACCCAATGGATAATTGTTGTAGTACACAAGCCAGTATTAATTATCCAACAGATAATAAAGCGTACTGCAAAGTTTTATTTAACAGTGCGTACAGAGATTTTATTTATCAGATAAAACTTCACAAAATGTAAACTTTGTAAACTGTGCCCGGCCTCTGGTTTAGTAAGATCTCCCATTGACACATCCAGAGTTCAAGGTTTACCCGTCTTAGAGAAAATATTTTCGTTTTCCCGGCTCCGCTCAGCGCACACGCAAAATGAGTAATATACTAAAATATTCGACGTTTCCAAAAAAATCTAGAAAAATTTTCAAAAATCACAAATATTGGGAAACGACTATTCATGATGAAACAAACAATTTTCGGGGTGTTACACTAACTCTGCTCAGTGTGCACGCAAAATGAAAAATATATTAAAATATTCAACATTTTCAAAAAAAATATAGAATTTTTTTTAAAAATCACAAATATTATAAAATGACTATTTGTGATGAAACAAATAATTTTCAGAGTGTTACACTGGCTCTGCTCAGTGTGCACGTAAAATGAAAAATATATTAAAATATTCAACATTTCTGAAAAAATCCTAAAAAATTCTTAAAAATCTCAAATATTTTAAAACGACTATTTATGATGAATGAGATAATTTTCGAGATGTTACACCTATCACGCCACGGCACAAGATGTTGCACGCCGCGGCGCAGGTGCTCGTTTTCTGTAGAATTCTGCAGCTTTTTGTGTACGCCATGGCCCAGGCATGGGAGAGCCGCGGCGTAGCACCCTTATTTTTACCTTTTCTGTTATTTTCTCTATTTTTCTGTATTTAATAATACTCAGTACTAGTTAGGCTACTATTTTGAGAGTCTCAAGTACCCTATAGACCATGTTCATTACAGATACATTTCATTTTGGTTTGGGATAGTATCTTTACATGTTTTATTACTTTTATGCTTAATGTTAACATGAATGGGTATTTTGAGTATGCAATGGTTTTAGTCATCATATTTTCATGATTATATCATGTTTTGACTAATATTGATGTGCAATTGATAAGATTTTCAATTTTCACTGTTTGCAAAAGATGTTATGCATGCTTGAATTAAGAAAGTTGAATCTATTTGAATGCATGATATGTTGCAAGAATGCTGGTGTTGTTTTGATTGTCCCATGATATGAAAGGTTGTTATTTGCCCCCTTTTTAGTGAAACCTTATGTGATCTTGAAGCATGTGAAACAATTTAGTCGCTTTTGATGCATGATTTACATCTCACTTAGATGCAAGTGTAACTTTGAAAATGATAAGAGTGCATGTCTTGAGAATGTTTATGGATGTACATGTTGAGTTTTGATTATCCTAGAGATTATTTTTGAACTCTCTTGAGGCGAAATCCTAGGTTGTGCATGATTGAGGAAATGATTAGGGCATTGTTTGGACCGATTGAGCTTTAAAAGGCTTACCCTGATATGATGATATCCCTAGGTCCCATTTTGAAGCCTTATACTGTTTGGCCTTATTTGTTTTTCATAACCATTGTGTTTGTTAACTTGTTAACCATTCTAATGCATGTGAAAGCATTGCATTTTCTTCCTACCATCATTGTCTGTTGAGTAAATGGTATGTTATTTCTTGAAGTGAGTCTGATGATTAGGGGTGTTAATGAATAATCAATTTAAATGAGCCTGAAGGAACCAGATGCAAAGAAAAGAAAAAGCAATGCTTTGCAAAATAAAGAAAATCAAAAGAGAAAGAAAAGAAAAGAAAAATTAAAAAGCAAAGCAAAGCAAAAGAAAAGTAAAGTCGAAAAGCATCATAATGGTTTTGGCAAGTTTGCTGATCTCACTGTTAAATACCCTACTAATATCAGTTAGTGGCTCATGACTTGAAGTAGTATGTTGTGTGTCTTAATGTTTGTATTGTATCATTTCCCTTCATTTCTTCCGCCCATACCATTGGCCTAACATTATAAGTTGATAAAGTCCTTTTTGATCCTCAATCTTGTGTGATTTACATTAGTGGAGAGAGAGTTAATTTACAATCTTGTGGATTCTATGAATCATATACATGTATTTTTATAAACTTATCTGGATGTGTATGACTTGATTAGGAGAAGTTTATCTTGCATGTTTGTAAAAAATGTGAATTACATGAAAAGTTGTTTGGATTGATAGTATTTAAAGCCTTGTATATGTGTGGAACTGTTTATGGGGCATTTGCACTTTTTAAGGAATGTTTCAATCATTACATACTAGATTTTGTTTAAATGAAAAAGAAGATTGAAATGATATTTGCTGAATGAAAGTTAGTTTGATTTGTTAAGCAGATATACTTAGTCCTATTTTGTTTTGCTCGAGGACTAGCAAAATGTAGGTTTGGGGGTGTGATAACTTCATAAAATGTAGTTATTGGTGCCCTATCTTTGTACTAAAATGAATGCTTAGTCCTTGTTTATAATACATATTTGGAAGATTTTGTGCTTATATTTGTTATATTCTGATTCTGACGCTTTTCGATATGTTATTGAGCAAATTGAGCTTAAATTATTATTGATTATGTAAATTTGTATATGTTACTGATTTGGTGTTTTCTCTATATTAGGAAGGGCTCTAAACAAGGTCAAATATGGAGCATTTGAGCCAAAAGTCCAAGAGGAAGCCAAATTAGCCTTTCAGCAATCTACGCCGCGGCACAAGATTGTGCACGTCACGGCGCAGAGGTGCATCTCAGCCATTCCATACTTGAACCCGAGAGTTCAGCGCCGCGGCCTAGAAGATGGGTGCACCGTGGCGTAAAGAGATCGACCCTATGGGCGCCGCGGCGGAAGATAGTGCGCGCCACGGTGTGATGCGGCAAGCTAAGCCTATAAATAGGATTTTTCACGTTTTTCTCAGAGTCTTGGCCGTTTGAGCCATTTTCATTTTTAGTTTTCTCTCTTTTAGTTTAGGTTTAGGTAGTTTTAGGTTAGTAAGCTTTGGCTAGATCTCCATTGATGGTGGATTGGAGGCTAGGAACAACGATGAACGAGGATTCAAGCTTCAAAGACAAATCAATGAGCTTCCTTTCTCTTTTTCCTTTCTCTCTTCTCTTCCTTATCTTCCTTGAATATGAGTTTACTTGTATTGTCATGTTCATTGTATAGCTGAGCTGTATTTAGGGATATTTTGGATCCTTTTCTATATATATTAATGATGTGTTCTTCTCTGAGTTTGTGTGGATGTTTGGTTTTGTTCAATCATAATCTATGCTTAATGTTTGCTGTTGGTTGGCCATCAATTGCATGATCCTAATATTGCAAATGAACTAAACATTGGGATTTGTTGATATGGATATGGTATGGTTGATGCATGTTTGACTTTTCAGTGATTCGTTAATGGGATAGAAATATACCTATTGGCCATGCATAGTGTGTGATTGAGAATAGATCGTTAATGAGTGGATGTTGCGCTAGCTCTCAAGGAAACTTAGTGAGTTGGGCAATTGAAACTAGGGTTGATTGACCTAGACATAGGCTTTTAGCTAATGGAGATTCTCAAGCTAATTTAATCAATGCATTCATGTTTATGAGGAGGATTACATGTTGTTGGTAGATATAGTGGGTGAAGAAGGATTCCCTGAAACCTAACCATTTATCTTTATTGTAATTGTAGATTAGATTTAGTTTAGTTTATTGCTTTCTTATTTTCATGTCCTTGAATAGAACTAATCAAACTATTAGTTGGTATTTAGCTTTGGAAACATTTATCCTCGTGGGAACGAACTTTTACTCTGTATTTGTATTACTTGAGCGATCCGTGCACTTGCGGTTAGTAAATGGGCAACACGTTTTGACCCTATCAGTATCCCACAAGTGGCCAGTTGGTAGCTCCACTGGGCCGTGGTGACTGAGCAACGCACTGACGATCTCGACGAAATACTACTCTATTCAGGATCTGGCGTAGAATATCTTGTACAATGCCTTGATATGCACATTGATAAATTGATAAATTATAGCACTTGGGGCCGTGACAGTCGAGTTACAAAAATGTCTTCTAGATTATTCTCTCCAAAATTGTGTTTAACTCTATGGAGTAGGAAATGAGTACAGTGTGCACAAGAAGGGTCAGCATACACATGGTGCATATGCATAGTCAGTGTACATCTTGTCGTGGCGTAGTTAGTATGCATAGTGTGGTAGCATAGCCAATATACTTATTGTTGTGGCATGGTCAGTGTTCATGTGTTTTGATGTACACTGCTGAATTATCTATCAGTTGATAACATGATTATATCTGTTGTTCTGTGATATTCTTGTATTAACATGATTATATCTGCTGTTCTTGGATATTGCTATATATGGATGGCACTATTGTCATTACTGTTTCTTGCTACCATGCTGGTATTGATGTAGAGGATCTCACCTCCTTATTGTCTTGTGCTGTTTGTTCTGTCATTTTTATGTTCTTCAGAAGACTGCGATGGCGGCAAGGCAAGATCTACGAGGTTTTGTTAGGCTACAGTTTCATGCGGGCATCGAAGCGTGGAATGTTTGTTGGGACACGGGGCGTATTCAATATGTCAAAAATGTCACCTTATTTTGGATTATGACCCGGTTTGGGGCTACTACAATTACTGTGGACGCAGCTGTTTCCTTAGAGTTTGTTTTGCCTTTTGGGGAGTTATGGGGTAATCATAGAACTATCCCTAGGGAGGACTCTCTAGAGTCGACTGCTCGTACTCCTGTTCGTGGTGACGTGCCCCGAGTGGGGGTTTTGTCTGTTAGGGATCCCGAAGAGGATCTGGAGGAAAATCGAGTGCAGGACCCTACTCTTCAAATGTTTGGTCTTGGGCTAGGTTTAGTTTTTATATGGTAGTCATTCTTGTCTTTTGAGAGTACGTAAGTTTTGTGTAATTAAGTTGTTACTAATCTATGTTATGATATGAGATTTGTGTTATTCAGTTCTTATATTTTGTGTTTCTCTATTTTAGTAAGTTTATGCTATTCGCGAAAAAGAAATTCTAAAACTCGTATTTTATAATTTGGGTAAAGATAATAAAATGAGTTAGAAGGAAATGTAATGCCTTTCGGAGGGGGTGTTACAGGACTCCTTGGGTGCAAGGTGTCCAAGATGAGTTACACACAATGAGTCACATAATGAGTCATGTAGTGAGTCACTTGGAGAGTCATGAGAAGGAAAAATGAAACTCATGACTAGGCTCATGACTAAGCACCTACAAGATATTTACCGGTAGTTATTAACCAATGGACAAAAATTACTGCTAGCAAAACTAGTATTTATTGTCCAATGAATAATAACATTATCCAATGGATAATAACACAGTAAAATCTCAGAAAAAGAAAATCTTCGAAAACTGTTTCCAGTTTCGGGTTTAGTAAGATTTTCCGGCTCCGCATTAACAGTCCAAAATTTTCTAGTTCTGAAAAATTTTTATTTTTTCGGGTTCACCTCAAACACATATACAGTCTAAAATAATAATAAAATAATCAAGATAAATTTAAAATCTATAAAAAATTGACAAAAATTATAAAAATTATAAAACTCATAAATATCAAGAAAAAGAAAAATTCGGGGTGTTTCAAGGACCATGGATCCCAATTTGGGCTAAAAACATCTAAAACAGCCAAGTATGGGACCTCAGATCGTAACTTATACCAAAGGGACGTTGGCTTCCTAATGCGAAAATTAATAGCCAAGTATGGGACCTCATATCCAAACTTAGTTCAAAGGGATGTAAGATCCGTCTAAATAGTCGAAAATGACAAAGTATGAGACCATGAATCCTAACTTTGGCCAAAAGGATGTTAGATCCCTAACGTGAAATTTAAAAGCCAGGTATGAGACTATAGATCCCAACTTAGGCCAAAGGGACTTGGATCCTTATGAACATTCAACTAAGCCTAGTATGAGACCATGAATCCTAACTTAGGCTAAAAACATCTCAACTAAAAGGACTATGGCCAAGTTAACTAAAAAGTAGCAGATTAAGCATACATTCCAAAGGGAAATATATGTTCGTACAGAAATTAAAATGCCCACGAAAGGCCAAAATTACCATCAAGAGACTCCTGGTTGGCATTCTCCCCCGAAGTGTTAACATCGGCAATCCCCAGCGAGGCATCAACCTCGACATTGCCACCCTCGTCATCATCATCGACATCCGACACATAAACTATCTTGCCATCAACAACCATCTTTAGCTTGCCTACCCTGGGGAGGTCCAACCCTGGGTTAAGGGCCCACACCTGTGCTAAGGTATTATTGAAAGACTCCTTGTTAGTATCCTCCCAATCCTTTGCGAGCTTAGCCTTCTCCTTTGCCCAAGCACGATGGTATTTTTCATATGCCCGCTCTACCTTTGAGATCCATCATGCCAGCTTTGAGTTCTTAGATTCAAGATCTGAGACCTTAGACTCAAGTCTCAAGGCCTTGCACTTAGCATCGTTAGCCTCCTTTGCCTTGGCCTCAGCTTCCTCTGCCTTTTTCTTCCATTCGTCAGCACGATCATTAGCAGAGGTCACTATACCCTCGACGGTCTTCAAGTCAGCATGGAGAGCGGTTAGCTCGGTCTCCATCTCCTCCTTTCCCTTCTACCAACACGAGCTCTTCTCTTGGAGTAGCTTTAGGTCCGATTCCATGATCGCCATTTCATTTCATCAAAGATGACAATTTCCAAAAACTTGAAGAGGTTGATAACTTGGAACCAAAGCCTCTTACCACAGAGAAAAAGCTTACCCAAAGACTATTGGCTCGAAAAGTCCTTTATAATCTTGAAGAAAAGGTCAGCGTGCTTGGATACATCAAAGGATCGCCCCCAAATAGACGTTGATGAGATCGGAGAACCCTTGGTAAGGTCAATATGACCACCAATAGCCAAGGTCTTCACAGTGGGCCCCTCACCCACACTCACCACTTTCTTGAGAGGTTGTGTCGACGAGCTCCAAACTCATATTCTTAGCTACAACCTCGGGCTGACTACTAGATCCGAATGGGTGGCCTTGGAGTTAGAAGCGGTCGCTACTTGCTTCATGAGCTTATTCAGCTTCTCACCATAGTGCCATGCTCTTTGTATCCACACAAATAAAATAAACCATAGTCAAAAGTTGATTAAAAACTAAGGCAAGAAAGAATAAAAGTATTAAAGAAAATAAAAGCTTAAAACTACTACATTAAAGAGAATAGAATATATTCAATATGAACCATATAATTTACCTAAGATGCCCACCATGTCAGCTTCAACATAGTTTATTAACTGCAAATAGCATAAAAGGTCCTTCTTCATCATCTCGAAGAAGAATTTAACCTCTTCTTGCTTAAGCTTCGACATCCTTCTCCACTTGGTTTCCAACTTCTTACTCTTGAATCCTTTGTGCTAGTGCAGGTTAAACTTTAGTTTGCCCTCCAGGGTTAAGAAGAATACAGGACGATCCAGGGCAGCCTCCTCTCGGAAGAAAGTATCTTCAAAGTCTTTATATGACTCGTTATAGGGCTCAGAACATTTTTATCCAACATGATTTTGATAGATTGACTGCAAGATGGAGAACAAAATAAGAAGACATTAGCAGAGACGGGAAAACTGAAATGATGATAGACGATCTCTAAAGATCATATAAAAGCCCAACTATTGGGATGCAGTCGTGAAGGAGCCGCCTCTATGTTTTGCAGTACATCGGTCTGGAAGGGCGTGAATGGAAATCGAGTCTCAAGGCTAGTTAAAAAGGTATTGTACATATACATAAAATGCATCCCCCTGCCTTTAAAGTCCGTAGTATAGGGGCATAGACATAATCAACTTCCCTCTCTCCATCTATCGTTAACTACATGTATTCTTGAATTGCATCTATAGCTTCTCCATTATGTATGATGAAGCGTATACCCAACGACTCATAATCCACCGACTGATAAAGGTCCTTATACGAGGGAGGTGGGGACTTCTTCAACTTCTGCTCTAACACCAGCTTCTTTTGCCCCAAGACCACAGAAGACGAAGCAAGAACAGAACCTGTAGAGGCCAAAGAACTATCAAATTTGCTACTCAATGGCCCAAGGTATCTCACCATCTCCTTTCTGATCCCAAAGATTAGATGAATGCCGCGAAGATTGTCCTTTAGCCCCATGGTCTCAAAATTCCTAATACTCAGCATGGTGCTCAGCGAGAGTAGGTGGCCTATGCACCCCTCGAACAAAACTCCCTTTGGGGCCTTCCTCCACCATGTATGGCGCACGGAGACTGGGGTCAAGACAAAACCTCCAAAGAAGTCTCTTCTCCCCTAATACTTCCCATTTCCCTATTCCTAGCTATAAAACCTAAAAGTGGAAAAAGGAAAGGGAAAAAGAGGAGAAAGTACCTTCGAAGGGAAAATAGGGGAATGAGATTACTGAAAATCGTAAGAGAGTCATCGGAAACTAGAGAAGGTTACCTGAAAGTGGAAAAGCCACCCAAAAATGTTAGGACTTTAAGAAAGAGGCAGAGACCACCACACAAGGACCACTGGAACAACAATGGAGGCAAAACACTGTCACAAAGCGGTGGCCGAAAACTATGCAAAACGATGGGGGGAAAGGAGAAAAGGGGGCAGTTTCTTGTGATAAAGAGTGAAAATGGAGAAACTGCTTCATCAATCCTCATTTATAGGGAATCTTATATGCTAATACACTTGGGGGAAATATTGTCCCCATTTCAAAATTCAAAATGATTGATGGGTGCGAATACCAAGCACGACTGCGCACTAATGTTGGGACATTAGCACAGCAAGAGAAACGTCGGAGGCAAGCCAAGGGGCGTATTAGTGATGCACCCTGGACCACGAGAAGATAGACTGGGAGAAAACATGTGCAAATCCTAAAGCCTTTGATGTTTGTGATCACACAACTATAAGGCCACATGCCTCATCAAAGAAAATCCTTGATCAAGCTTCCTTCAAATCAACGTGATTCGTGGTAGCACACAGAAGTTGAAAAAATGATAGTGCACAAGTAATGCAAGTTTCGTGATTAAGAGCCAAGTGAGCCTAATCACGGAAATCTTCTGAGGTGCTTACAAATCCAGGCTCAAAAAGCACTAACCAAACCATAGTCACGATAGAGCTTGGCACTATGATAGCCATCAAAGCATTGAGCTGGGTGCAATGATCCGGACTGGATGTTGGGCCTAATAAGGTCAAACCCAGTAATCATTTGGATGTGACACTTCATCATTGCAGGATGTAACTATACTTATCCTTAAAGGGAATATTCTCTCTTAAATGTCAATGATTGACCAACACACCAAACGAGGAAAGTCTTAAGAAGTTTCTTTTAAGATATTTACCAAGAACCTAGAAGGACTAATTTATCCCTATATCCTACTTTGTCCCCAAGATATTGTCCTCTATAATTAGGAACAACAACCTTTAGGATATGGATTTTCTTCCTCACTTTCTACTTCTACCTCTTTATTCTCTTTCTTACTTAAACTTGTAGTGCCTTGCAAGTATCGAACCCCCCACTTCAACACATTGAGGATGCACTGCAGCAATGAGCAATCATCTATTGTAGGTGGTTTCCACCACCTTCGCGACCATACAAATAAAAAATTATTCAACTTAATAAATAAAAAATAATTTATAATATGAACAAAACACATGGCATATATGGTCTAATATTTTTTGAATTGATAAATATTATTAAAATGTTATTTATTAAATTTGAGATCCTTGATTAGTAATCAAAACAGAATTAAAATTCTTAATTAGTAAGTTTCAAAGTTAAGATCCTTAATTGATTATCATACTAAAATTGAGATCCGCCAACAATACGTTTCTCATATGTTTGTGCAAGTATAATACTTTTACAGAAAAGCAATTAAACATGAATAAAAATAACAAAGAGAATAGTAGAATTTTAGGAATTAGGAAATAAAAGAACAAATATTTGGGAGGGGAGAAATTATGTTATTGTTATGGTAAAAAGTTATTGTAATTAGAAGCAAATCATACAAAGATGGGTGGGACAGACCGATGCGTTGCCCACTTGCCCTCTCCTCAAGATTTAGGAAAGAAAAAAACTGAAAATTTGAGAGAGAGAAAAAGAAAAGGCGGTTTATGTTGGACTTCTTACCATTGAGTGTTAGGATGGCATAGGATTTGTGCATACTACTATTAGGCTATAGGTGTCGACAAGTCCTATGAGCATCCTTGGTTAATACCACTTGATGAATACAAAAAAAAATTGTAATTTAATCCACAATAAAAAATTTCATACCATCAATAAAAAAATGTGTAATCACTTATTTAGAAATATTTTTTTATCTGGTATTTATAAATATAATTTAAAACTTAAAATAGAAGTAAAAAATTATTTACTATAATGGTATGATTTTTTGTTATATTTACTAATGAAGTAATGATGTAAATAATTTTATATTAATTATACGCGAAATTTAAACTGAAAATTCATTTGAAAGTATTTTATTTTTAATTTCTGAATAATATTCCTCTTAAAGTTGGGCTTTCATGTCATGAGCTTCAAATTGATTCGTTAAAGGAAAAACAAAAACTAGAAAAGGGAAGACAAGTTAATTTTATCATATTTTAAAAAGTCTCACTATAAATAATTTTTTTATATTAATTTTATATTTCCTCGCCACTATAACATCCTTGTTCTGTCCCGGTATCCCAATCTAGAGCCTAACAACAATGGCCCAATTAGGCTAACTCAATAATGGCTCCAACTTGCTAACAGCATAAAGGCTCACCAACCCATCTTCTAGAATATTATTATATCCTAATTGTTCTGAACCGTATCTTGGGCTCTCAATATGTAATCCAGTCTAATACACATACAAGAAGAAGTCCAAGGCTCCACGCCTCCAATTGAGTCAACTTAATGTGATGTCTCAATTTTGGATGATAACAACTTTATTTCAAGATCCGCGCAATGGATGAATCTTGTGATATATCCTAATTGCCAATCATGATCTTATGAAATAATTGCGCTGTAACTGCTATACCAGTATTAAGATAATATAGGGATTCTCTACAACTAAATAAGGAACATATCTCCTGCAATTATAATGGGAATGTATCTCTTTATCAAGAGAACATATCAATCCAACCTCTACAAATATCAGGCTAAGTCACCTAAATCAGATATGAGTTCTCCCATAACATAGACGCAATTAGTGCACATCCTGATTTGAGTGTTGGATTCCTTTTGCAGGTACCTACCCCTTAGTCCAACACGCTTGACAACAGATGTGCATCGAAAGAGTCTACCACATACGTGCCTATCTCAAGTACCCTCTGAATCTACTTCAGAATATTGGCGCCGTCTGTGGGAACGAGAAACTTATAATCCCACTCCAATCATGGTGAACACGAGACAAAATTCAAGAAGAGACGCTGGGCAGGCCTCCACCAACCAAAGGCAGGACCAGGCCACTCAGCGCCCTCCTCTTCCTACCCCTCTGCCCGCTGCTGAAGCCTCTGCTACAAGAAACCAAGCACTTAATGCAGATAACCAATGCGATGGGCATTCCACCGCATAGGATTCCTGTACGAGATAGACTTCGAATCCCAGCACAGGGAGGCAACCCTGATTCCCAACAGCGCAGAGTCCCAGTTCATCAGCATTTGGGAATGCCTAATAATGAGATTGGCGATCGCGCATCCCACTCTCAATGCACAAATTAGTCTCAGGAATTCCAACATCAATTTCAAGACATGCTGCAACAGCATATGACTATACTGAATGAGCAATATCAGAGGCTGAAAGACATGCAATGTGTCATGCATGAAAATCGACCCAGATTTTACCGTAATGATGGAAGTCTTAGTGCAAGAAACAATCAGAGAATGGTATACGCCGATGCTTCTATGCTCAATATCCGGATTGACAATCTGAAATGCGGGTTCGAAGAGCACCCCTTTTCTAATCAACTGATGGCATACCGCGTTCTTAGGAATTTTAAATTTTCAGCAAACCTAGAGATTTATGATGGAACTACGGATCCGCAGGAGTATATCAATGCTTATGAACAATCCCTCTGTTTTCACGGAGGATCTATGGAGTTGCTATGTCGTGCTTTTCCTCTCTCCCTGAAGAAGGGAGCCCTTAAATGGTTCTCAGTCTTACCATAGAGGTCCATGGTTGACTGGTCGAATCTCAAACAATGCTTTATGCTCCAATACACCACTAGCAAAGAACAACCCAAGTTTATTGAATCCCTGCATAGCTCCACCAAGGAAGGGACAAACCCCTCCGCGATTATGTAAAGCGTTTTATGATGGCTTGCACTAACGTGGAGAACTTCGATGACAGAATAACCCTACACTATGCCAAAAGTGGTCTTCGGGTTGGCTCTGAGTTCTTCGCTTCCTTGGTCGAGAAGAAACTGGAGAACCTAGGTGAGTTTCAGAGGTGATCCTAGAAGTACGTGGACCTTAAGGAAGCAACGGTGGACCAGAGGAGGTAGGACAAAGGTGAATCTTCTCACCAGAAGCCCAACCGTAATTCCTCACAGCCCCGATCTTCTAAAGATAGTCCACCCTGGGCTGGATACTCTGTCTATACTCCACTAAATACTCCACAAGAAGCAATCTTGAGAGAGGTGATGCACATTGAGTTTCAGAATATGTGGAGACCGCTCCCATTAAGAAACACAAGCAGAAAGACCATTCTAAGCATTGCACATGGCATAAAGGTTATGGCATGATACTGAAGACTGCTATCAACTTCGTGATGCCATTGAATTTCTAATCAAGGCCGATCGACTATAACCGTATATCCTCCAGGTCCAAAACGATGAGCATCATGGCAGACGCAGAGATGACAAACGCAGTCCATGGCAAAGCCCATCCCTTCACTGCAGAAGGAGGTCTTGAAGTCCGAGGAGAAGATCCCAGACTCCACCTTGTCGAGATAATAATGACCAGCAGGATAGGAATAGGGACGCTCATGTCGATGACAATGGTAACCGACGTTCTGAACCAAATAGAACAATTAACACTGTTGTAAGTGGCATCGCTGGTGGAGGGTCATCAAATGGAGCTCAGAAAAAGGCATTACGGATGGCGGTGTTTAGTGTATCCCATTCCAAACCTAGAATGTTGGCTACTGAAAGAAAAATGCCTTTCATCACCTTTTCAGATAAAGACTATGGCGGTATTATCTCGGAACATGATGATTTACTCATCATCTCAGGAATAATATCTAATGCCAAGGTTCGCCAAATTTTTGTAGATCAAGGAAGCTCAACAAATATTATGTTCCTAGATCTCTATCAGAAGTTAGAACTACCGCCATCGGATTTGACTCCTCACGATGAGGAATTGACAGGTTTTACGGGTGAAAAGATCACCCTAGTAGGCTACTATGAGACCCACCTGACCTTGGGATCTTCCAAACTCTTCAAGATAGTCAAAGTAAGGTTTTTGATCATGGACTACCCCTCGACTTACAACATTATCTAGGCCGTCCCTCACTAAATGCCCTTGGTGCCGTGGTCTCCACTACTCACCTCGTGATGAAGTTCCCGAATAAGAACAACGAGGTTGTCACTGTTAAAGGAGATCAAGTAGCCTCTAGTAAATGCTACAATGAGAGCCTGAAGATTTGTAAAATTCCCAAAAACAAAAAATCTGCCACCCCCAGCCCAATCCTGGACCAAGTCAACATATTCATGACTAAACTGGATGCTAGGGAAGAAATCCATGGTACCAGGCCTCAGCCAGAGGGTGAGTTGCAACCTCTCCAACTTGGAGTCAGGCCTGATCAGGTCACCAAGATTGGGGCACATTTAGAGGAAGAAGAAAAATAGCAACTAATAGAACTCTTGCTAAAAAATAAAGACCTTTATACTTGGACGTCCTCTGACATGCTAGGACTCGACCCCAGCTTCATTTGTCATCGCCTGTCCATCAGAGAAGGTGTTAAGCCGGTTGCACAGAAGAAAAGAAAGGTCAGCCCAGAGAGACAATTGGTCATTGAGGAACAAATTAAGGAGTTACTAAGCAGCAACTTCATAAGGGAAATCTCCTATACCACATGGTTATCCAACATGGTCCTGGTCAAGAAATCCAATGGGAAGTGGAGAATTTGTGTAGAATATACAAATCTGAACAAGGCCTGTCCTAAGGACCTATACCCACTCCCCAATGTGGATAAATTGGTGGATAGCTCCTCATGTTTCAAGTGGTTGTCATTCATGGATGCATATTCCGAGTACAACCAAATCCCTATATATCCCGGAGATGAGGATAAAACCGTCTTCATCACTAACAGAGTGAGCTACTGCTATAGGGTTATGCCCTTCGGTCTGAAAATGCAGGAGCCACTATTAAAGGATGATGAATAGTGTCTTTGAAAACTAAGCGGGGAATATGCTAGAAGTCTATGTAGACGACATGATAGTGAAAACCTCATAAGGTGGATCACATACGATAAACCTTGAAGAAGTTTTTGCCCAGGTCAGAAAGTATAACATGAGGCTAAACCTAGAGAAGTGTGCCTTCAGGGTCCAAGCAGGGAAATTCTTGGGTTTTATGCTAATCCACTGTGGAATTGAGGTTAACCTAGATAAATGCCAGGCGATACTTGACATGAGGAGTCCTCAAAGTGTTAAGGAGGTGCAACAACTCATAGGCCGTGTTGCAGCTCTCACAAGATTCCTACCCAAAGTAGCCTATAAGTCTCTTCCCCTATTTAAGTTACTAAAGAAGGGGAAGAATTTTGAACGGACCCAAGAGTGTGAGGATGCCCTTTTATCTCTAAAGAACTTGTTATCCTCCCCTCCTATTTTGACAAGGCCAGATCCTAGTGAGATGCTCTATTTATACCTCTCAGTTTATGAGGAAGCAATGAGCTCTGTCTTAATCCTGAAGACAAGCGAAGGGCAGAAACTGGTCTACTTTGTTAGCAAGGTTCTACAGGGAATTGAGCTTCGCCACCAGAAAGTTTAAAAGGTGGCTTTCACACTAATCATCACGGCTAGAAGACTCTGACAATACTTCCAATGCCACCCCGTGGTGGTCAGAACAGATCAGCCTATCCGCTAGGTATTGCACAAGTCAGTTTACCCGGAGAATAATTGTCTGGTCAATCGAACTCTTTGAATTTGGGATCACTTATCAACCACGACTAGCAATAAAAAGCCTAAGCGTTATTAGATTTCATAGCAGAACTCACATCGGACTCCAGTAACCTAGCAAGAATCTCTTGGACCATCTTTGTTGACAGATCCTCTAATCCCAAAGGGAGTGGTGCCAGGGTAATCTTGGAAAACTCAGAAGGATCAACATTAGAATATTCCCTGAAGTTCAAATTTCCAACCTCGAACAACCAGGCTAAATATAAGGCATGTATTGCTGGGTTGATAATGACCAAAGATATAGGGGCAGCCAGGATCACACTCTGCAGTGATTCCCAATTTGTGACCTCCCAGATCCGAGGAGAGTATCAAGCTAAGGAGCCCCTCCTGTAGAAATACCTAGTCAAAGTACAAGAGCTTCTTAAAAACTTTGAAGAGACAAAGGTTGAGCACATTCCAAGAGAACAGAACTCCAAGGCAGACTTTTTGTCTAAGCTTACTAGTACTAAGGGTCCCTGTAACGCCCCCTTTTGGGAGGGAACATCACATTACAAATTACGTGTGAAAATTAAGATTGTAAATTAAGACCTGGTTCATTAAACCATGATTAAACTTATTTGATT
This sequence comes from Ormosia semicastrata, assembly GCA_029884595.1. Classification (NCBI taxonomy): domain Eukaryota; kingdom Viridiplantae; phylum Streptophyta; class Magnoliopsida; order Fabales; family Fabaceae; genus Ormosia; species Ormosia semicastrata. The sequence continues at coordinate 35,102,804 of JAQQTO010000062.1, forward strand.
ATAGCTGTGTAAATAAAATAATGAATATCTATATATTTTTTTTCTATTTCTTTACATGTATATATATGTGTACTCAATAACCTGCTCATTAATGAAGTATTCAAATGTACTAACACTTATAAAAGATTCATAAATATGTATATGTATTTTTGTTTAATTGTAAGCGGAAAAACATAAAAACTAATCCATACATCCATACAAAAGATACATTATATATATATATATATATATATATATATCCTGTTTAGATACAGGCTATGAGTCATTAATTACATCAAGGCTCATCAAAAAGAAGCCTGAGCTTTACAAGCCCCTAAAAATGATATACAGACCCCCAAAAAGAATATCAAGCCCCAAAAGACAGATAGCCATCAGTAACTATCGACAATACCAGCCCCTAAGAAGAGAAGGAAGAAACTATGTCAGGATCCTCCTCGGGTTCCTCCTCAGGGTCTTCCTCATCCGAGGATACCCTCATCGGAGCCCACGAATTACGGACCGGGGCTCGGGCAGTGGAGAGGAATGAATCCTCCTGTGGGGTGTAATAACGATCACCCCATATGTCCCTAATGGGCATAGAAAACTCTAAATGTAGCCTAACACTGCAGGTGTAGATGGGCGGATCATAACGCCCCCAAGCCAATGATACCATCATGTCCCCCACGTAGACACAGCGATCTGAGCAAAAGTTAATGTGCCAGCAATCTGGACCTTCGAGGAAGGCCAAAAGCACATAACCAAAAATCCTTGTGGATGTGCCGCCATAATCCAAAAGCAAGTGCTAGTTGAAGTCGAGCCAAAAGCCGGGGAACTCGTGAACTTCACCCCCTTCGCCGACGTCTTCGATGGAACATAATGTTGGTGTATGCCCTAGTGGCCAATACATTTTGTTTGTATTAACATACATTATCTTATGCTATTTTTGATATATGAGGCATTTCATTTATTGTGTTCTTTTTGATAGACATAATAAAGTCCTTAGAATAGTAAGTTTGATACCATAGGACATCAAGTGGATGACTTGATGGTGAGATCCTATTGGATAAAATACTATTCTTAAATGTCTCTAGTCAAGTATTATTGTTAATTAGGACAACAATAATGCATTGAGACTAGTATGTGCGTAGACTGATGACCACATCTCACGGGTCATGGATATGAGATATCAAGTCTACACATGGATACATATTAGAGTAATGATGTATTGGACAGACCCGCCATGAGAATGCTACGTGGATCGTTACGTGAGTGTCATAACCGATTCTCATAGTGATAATGGTGTATGTGGTTCTTTGACCTGAAATCACTACGATTCCTACATGAGGAGTTATGTGTTTTAAATGCCATCAAACGTCATCTGTAACAAGATGATTATAAAGTTAGTTATTAGACATATTGCGATGCATGTGGAGGAATGTGAGTGACCTAGATGGGATTTGTCCCTCCTACATAACAGGAGTGATATCTTCGGGCCCCCTGATTGAGTGAGACTATGAAATGCATTGCCATGCTCAAATGAGTCAATATGAGATATTGATCTCATTTGTTATTACTATGTCTACTCGGGAATCAGAACCGAAGATTGAATTAAACAAGGGTGACACGTTCCATGCCTTGTGTTCAATCTGGATATCCGGACAAAGGGACTAAACTACACGGAAACATTGATCACGGATAGGTTATGTCAAATCACTGACATTCTCATTACTTGGATAGCAGTGATGTGTTACTAGATACCGCTCACTGTTTGTAATATTAAAATGAGATTTTAATATTACTACCAACGTCATGAGAACCTGCAGGGTCGCATACTTAGAACAGACTAAATTGGAGCAATAAGGATCTAAGTTGGACTCGGATTCAATTGTGGGCCTAACTCATGACAGATGGGTTTTAGGTTTGCACAGCTTACCTTGCTACTGCTCACACTCACTTAAGGCAGCCACTATTATAAATAGTACTGTTAAGGGGGCTGCTATAGATGTTACATCACAACCCTAGTCGCACCTAAGAAAGTGAGTGAGAGACAGTGAAAGGTTCTTCTCTTCTATTCGCAGCTAGCACCGCGAAACAGAGGCGTGACTCCTTTTGCAAGTCTGTTCGTGTGGATACCGCAGAAACATCGTCGCTATTACGGTGTTGGTGATTCACCTCGCTTGTGTTTATCACGCTTCAAGAGGTAAATTTTAAAAACTCGGATTATGGACTTTTCGCATGGATCCTGTGTGGGAATCCTTTTATTCCGCTGTGAGATATTTTGATCCGCAATTCCCAACACATAATTATAGACAGAATAGCAGAGAATATAGAAAATAGGTAAAACATTCTACATTCATTACCTATTATGGCAGTAAAGCAATAAAATGGCTCATGACGCCCACATAACATTTCAGAAATGGTAATCATCATTAAAAGCAGATAATAAACAACTTAGAATTTACAAGCAGTTATAATGGTGACAAGATAATGATGATCACATATTTGATACATTAATAAGCTTTCATTCTTAGTCATTTACATTCTTTATGTACTTAATTGATTGAGTTTTATTATGTTTTATAAGTTTGGATTCAAATTGGACTTAATTGAATTTTTCAGCATGATTCATATCTTACACTATTTCTGTATTTGTGCCATATCTTGGGCTGTAGGTGGTTTTTGGAGGTGATTCTAGTGGCATTTGAAAGATAAGAGAGAGTTCTACAACTTTCAAGAATACCTCAAAGGCCCAATCACACGAGTAGATAACTCAAATTGGGGTTGAAGCAAGAACCAGAGTCCTTTTCTTAATAGCTTAACCTATATATACTGTTCATGACATATTTTGGGATAGAAGTTGTCACATGGGATGAAATTTGGATTTTGAATAGTTAAGACCAATATCTACAACTTTCATGTTGAACACTTTTCCAGAATCGGACTCCTTGAAGGTGATATTGGGCTTGGAAGTCAGAACAGAGGAGCTGTGACTGGGCCTGGGCAGTGTTCAGTAATTTAAACGTATCTGGAGTTATAGAAATGATATTGGACTCAAACTAAAGCCATTTGAAAGCTAAGATCCAGCCCTACAACTTTCATGAAGACCACTTGGTTCAAAAATGACGAATGCAATGACTTTAGAGCTGCATGATTTCGGAGATAAGAAATCTCCATAATTTCCCACTCACCTAAAGTCATTTGGCATTTTCCACTCATTTTCCACTCATCCACCCACTAATGACTCACCCCCCTTGTCATTTTTTATCTCTAATCCTCTATAAAAGGGGGCCTTGGCAGATCATTGAGGGTATTTGTAACACTCCAACTTTTGGGTTAATTACAATATTATCCTGAAATGCACTGTTTTGTAATTTTTGTGAGTAGTAAAATGAATTTGGCTGTTTCGTGAGTGTATGTGACTGTTGTGTGTGATTTGTTCCGAGCCAGGGAAATAATAATTTTCTGGTCGAAAAAATTTTATTTTAATTAATTGGAGTTGGGGGATCTTACTAAACCCAATTCTGATTGATATATATATAAATCTTGTAATTTTTAGAATTTAACTGTGCGATAAAGTAATTTTATATTATTATAATATTATTTTATATTACAATACCTACTGTCTCAAAAATAGTAGAAATATGTTTTAACATGACCACGGATCTTTAAAAGTCTGTGGGACCCACGTTTAGGAAAAATAGTCAACGATTTTGACTGTACAGATTTCTAAGCCAATGGGAGCAAGTCAACGAAAGTGGCTTGACTATTTTGAACCAATAGGAAAAGGTCAACGAAAGGAGCATGGACTTCAATATGGATCGTTGGATGAAAACTTAGTTAGGAAGCCTTTAACCTTAACCGTGGATCAAATCAATGGTGTGGATGTGAACTTGATTAGCAAGTATTGAATATTGGCCAGTAATCCCAATCCGACCAAAATTCTGGAATTCCAATCCGACCAAAGTTCCTCAAAATTTTCCCTTATGGTTTTCATTTCAAGCCTATTTCGACAAAACAGAATTTGGACAAGATCCAAACACTTTTAAAGAAAATTTCCCAACATTTTGATTTCTGTCGGATTTAAGTACTGAGATTACCTGCAAGCATATACTACGTAGTAAGCTGAATTCGACACTTCCAGAGTATTTCCCGACAACATCAACTGGTAGTTTGACAGAACCCAAAGTACCTCAAAGACTGGATGAAGCTGATTCTCAATTCTTAAATCAGAAATCAAAGATTTTGGCTGTTATTGCTATCTATTCCGTCCAAGATCATCTATTCCGACAAAGACTATCTATTCAAAAACATGGAAGACATCCTCAGACTCGACAAAGAGATGGATGTTGCTATTAGCAGGGAATTATTTAATAAAAACAATCTGGTTCTTCTTATCCCTTAATCTTGTCGGACGATTCTGCTAATCCAAATGATGATGACTGCTATATAATCGACCTCACTGATGATGAATAGTACTACTATTCATTGTCGAACACTGCTCTATGTCGAAGGCTACTCATTGTTGGATAAACGTTTATCGTCGAATTTGAACTTCTGCCCATATTCGTCGAAATTAACCTTCTGACCATTTCGTAGAATGTTAATATTCGTCGAATAAGGATGACAATACCCGTCGAGTGAGAATGTCAATATTCGTCGAGTTAGGACGCCAATGTCTGTCGAGTTAGAATTTCTGACCATTCAGTAGAGAAACTTCTCTAATGTCAAAATCCGTTAAAATTAGAATTTTTGACCATATAGTATTTCTGTCGGTTCAATGCTTGGAAGGTTTCTCCAACGTCAACACCCATCCGTCGAATTAGGATTTCTGCTGATTTAGTATATTTAACAGTTTTTGATCTTTATCCGACAGAATCTCCATTCGACAGAAATTGACTTTAAGCCATTCCTGTGAAATAATGTCCTTCTATCTTACATCATTCTGTCGTGTAATTGTTCGTCGAAAACTACTTAAGTAGTAAGTAATTAGACTTGAATTAAAAGTAAATTGAGTCCCTAAATGCCCTTGGACCACACAGTTTTGCAGCAGTCTTGGGAGGCAAAATCGACAAGTTCTACAAGGTTCTTGAAACATCTGCATGCATGCTAGGTGGCCAAATGGTGACATAAGCCATGTGCACCTAAAATTAGATATTTGTTCAAGTAAATCTCTTCATTTCTTACCACACCCACACGGCAACCCCTCCATTTTTCACTCTCAATATTCATTTTACTTTAAGTAAATCCCAATTTCTCTATGCTTATCCCACGGTATAAGAGCCCCTTGTTTTTCACTTACCCAATATTTATTTTCTCTCTCATCAAAAGCATTCATCTTTTCTCTAAAAAATCCCACGAAACTAAGCAACCATTTTCTTCCTTTTCTCTCCACATGGTTCGGCCAAGCACCCAAACACCACCATCAAACCTCTATAATTTTATCTCTTCATATTTCCTAAACCTAAATCATATTCTAAACACTTTTCCTTCACAAGGTTTTGTCAAAAACCTACTCTATCTAGTTCAAAATCTAACCTTTATCTTACTTTCCTAAGGGTAAGTTTTGTTTCTATGATTTAAAAATTGATTTTTGATTATCTAAATCATGTTTGTTCCATGGTTTTTCAATCTTAATACTTGTATGTGTTTTTACTAATTGTTTAAGAATTATTAGGATTTTGTGTTGATTTTAAAGAAAACAAGGAAAAGGAGGAGACTAACCAATTATTGTCTTCAAGAGGTAAGAGGGATATTTAATCTCATCAACCCTAAGTGGTGATGGGAAAATGGATTTGATTGTGTATGAAGAATCCATAAGGATTCGATTTGTGTGATTGTTTATGATTTTTTTTATTATTTTTGTGATTGTTTAAATGCTTTCTTATTTGTGATTTATTTTGCTATGCATGATTATAGTTTTTTATTATTTTTGCTATGCATGTTTATGGCTTTAAATAAATTGTATGTATATTGTATGTGATTATATAATTGCATGTGTTTATAATTGAATAATTATTAAAGTAGGATGTGAATAACATGTAACAATTTGCATGAGTGTTCCAAAGAACACAGAATGAAGCTCACGGCCTTACATCAAACAGAGAACTAAAATGTTCTCAGTAATTTTCTAAATCACTGATTTAAAGAATCTAGGTAAAATAATAAAATTAAGAATGATTTTGATTAATTTTGGCCAACATACCATTTAGTGTATAATTGAATGCCATTTTATTTTCGATTTTGGCCAGCATGCTATTTTATTTTCTAAGATAGGTTAGGTAATGGATTTACAAAATAATTGATTCCAATGAATCTTTGAGAAAACAAAAGGAATAAATTCAGTCCTAGAAATTCTAAAGTAGCAGAATTTAGTTTAAGTAAGAACTAAATCAAACGCTTGAAAAATACTAACGTAAAGCTCATTTTATGAATTTTGAAGCACGTTAGCAAGTTTTAAAGCGTAATTATTGGGTAAAAATAAAATGAAACTATATTTAGTGAAAAATGTCAAAAATACCTTATACTGATTTTGTAGGCAAAATGCTGCCGAAATTTACTAAAATCAGACGCATAAAATGAAAAGATTCCATACTATAGTTATAACACAAGGAAAATACTCTGCGTATTTTAAAATATACTAGATATAGTCTACACATAGAAAAAATGATAATTTTAAGTAATTCGGTTAAGAAAATGAATTAAAAATCTTACGCGATTGAGAAAATGATTTAAAAACATTTTTGCGATGTTTAAAAATGTCAAAATATATTTATGCGATTTAAAGACGTTTGAGAAAATGACGAGATTGTGAAAACGCGATAAAATTCCTACGCGATTGAACGATACAGTGAGTTTTGCTATCGGGCCAAAGTGGTGGACTCGGACATGTTGTGGTATAGTACTGTCAAGTGGGACATACTATTCTTTGGTATTTTATAACTAAGGGTATTTTTGTAATTATGGTAAAATTTGGATAATAAGGGTATTTTTGTAATTTTAGATCATGCTTAGAGTATTGTGTCAATTTAGTTGATAATTGGCGATTGATTGATGAGACGAATTACACCGTGATTTGGTGTGATAGGCGTAGTGTGGTTCATTTATGAACTTGGAGGCATTAGTGTGCGGAGAATTCTATATGTGGACAGTGGTAGCACCTCTGGGCCGTGGTAACGGGCAACACTCTAATGATCTTGACAAGCACTATTTTTAATCGGGATCTTGAGGGGACTATTAAGTACTATGCCTGTGGTACACGATGTTTGGACTGTGTACTGCTACACGATGTTTGGACTGTGGACTATAGACACAAAGATTGGATAGTGCAATAGTTTGGTTGGGCAGCCATAAAGTATTATTAGTTTCTATTCGGATTATTCTCTCAGATACCCGTGTTTAGCTCCATGGAGTAGGAACGAGTCAGTGTGTGTTCATGCATTATCTGCACTTTACTGTTCATGCATTATCTGTACTTTACTGTTCATGCATTATCTACATTTTACTGCTTACTATAATCTGTGATAAAATGTATGATCTATTGCTTAGATATATTATGCATGATGTATTGAATTGCTATACTGTATATGATATAATAGTATGTGTTATTGTAATATCTGCTTGCTATTGTAATATCTGTTTGTATTGTCGTTTTCTTAATTGCCATGCGGGTAATGATGTTGATTGTCTCACCTCTTTATTGTATTGTTCTGTCTGTTTCTACTTTATGTTTATATCATCAAAGACTACAATAGCGGCAAGGCGAGATCAATTAGGTTTCTTTAGACTTCAATTTCTCGAAGGCGTTGAGGCTTGGTATGTCCACTGGGACACAGGACACATAGAGTACAGTGGTAACGTGACTTTATCAGTAAGTAGGACTCGACAAGGGTTTACTACTACACGTTATACGGTTACTTTCGTAGAGAATATTTTACCTATTAGGGAGTTGTGGGACGAGTTTCACTATACTTCTAGAGAGAACTTCAATATGCTTTTGGGTCGAATTTCTATCGGTCAAGACATTCCTAACTAAGGAATCTGTCTTATGACAAGGGCTCATAACTTAGGTATTATATTTGAGTAGTATACTGTCTTTTACTGTTCCTATTAAAATGTTAATAGTTGTAATTAATTGTATACTTCAGACAAGAATCATATGTATATTATGGTGTGACTATGTTTTATCTTATTTTGTGATTCGTGTTATTTTATTTAACGTTATAAGTATATAAAAAGAAAAATTTTACCACACATTATTTATGTACCAAAAGTTTTATAACTTAGGTAAGGATTTCATTTTATTTTATTTTTCTGCATCATAAATGTGACATCCCCACAAGGGTGTTACAGTGTTAGGTGTTAGTTACTAAAATGATGTCATTTTGTTATTAGGTTTTCTTGTAGTAATTTTCCTTTGTTCTAAATTAAAGTCATGTTCTTCTTCTTCTTCTTCTTCTCTCTTTCTTTCTTCTTATCTATGAGTAACTAAGTTTCATTTTACTTGGGTGAAAGGGTGAAGCTCTTGGTAATAAAATAAGGTTAGATTTATTCTTCTCTTGTACTTAAATGATTTATATTTTCTAGTAACCATTATACGTATTATAATTTGTTTCTTATAATTTAGAAACCATCTTTGTAAAGAGGAGTTTTTGATTTGTTGTAGACAAAATATTGGCACAATGAATGCTTTAACCCATTTATAAGTGGTGGTAATATTTTTAGGAAACATAATATAATTACGTATATTATTTTAATTGGACTTTTAATGTTGTATTTTCCGATTGGAACCTCCATGTTGCGAGGATTCTAATTGAGTTATAAAAGGAATTAATCTTACCTTTATTTTATTTACCAAGAGTGAATCTTTTTACCCAAGTAAATAATTTTAATCGTAGTAACAAAATATTCACTTCACCTTAATTAATCTTCAACAATTCCCTATGGATCGACCTCGGACTCCCGAGAAATTTATTACTTGAGACAACCTGCACTTGGGTTTGCAAATGCGATAATTGAAAATTGTGCATCAAGTTTTTGGCGCCGTTGCCGGGGACTTGATTTGAAGACTGAATTTCTAGTGTAAAAATTTTGTATATATACTAACATACTAACTAGTGGGGGCACCTCTCCCTAATTTCTCTATAATCTTTAATCATTAATAAAATAATCTTTCTTCTTCTCTCCTCTCTCGCTGGAGCAAAAAATCGGCTTGCCGATTCTCCAATTTTGATATTTTAAATTTACTTTCTGCACTTTATTTTTTGTATTTTAATTTCTGTACTGTGGGGGTAATTTCCATTTTATTTTCTTGTACATATTAACTTAGTGGGGTAACTCTCCCTTTTATTTTTTTTTCTGTACTTTATTTTTTGTATTTATTTTCTGTCATTTTTTTTTTTTGTTTACTAACTTACTAACTCTCTTACTAACTATCTAATTTTTTACTTTATCAGCTATCTAACTTTTTACTTTTTCTGTTTCTAACATTTTAATTTATCTGTATACTAACTTTTTAATTTTTATGCTTATTAACTTATTTGGTGGTTGGTTTATACCACACATTTGTTAATATTTAATGGACAGTTTATACTGCTAACTTATACATTTTATTTTATACTGTAAGTTACTTGTTTATGCTTAATTGGTATCGTGATTTAAATTCTGGCCGTTTGGTTAGAGTTAATCCAAGTACTTTACATATTGATTTGTTTGAATCACAATCACACACATTAAGCACAATGGCTAAAAACGAAAGTGTGCATGATGAACATGAAAATCAACCGTTGCGAACTATGCGTGAGTATCTGCAACCATCTCGAAATTCTAGTCCATCATGTTTTATCTTTCCACTCAATGCCAATAATTTTATATTCAAGCCAGGTATGATTTCTTTGCTTCCTAATTTCCATGGTTTAGAATCTGAAAGCCCATATTTACATTTAAAAGAATTTGAGGAAGTATGTACTGCTTTTCATGATCAAACTTGCACTGAAGAGGTTGTTAAGCTTAAATTGTTTCCTTTTCCTTTGAAAGATAAAGCAAAAACTTGGCTTAACACTTTGAAACCAAGATCAATTGGCACATGGCAAGAAATGCAATGTGAGTTTTTAAAGAAATTTTTTCCAACACATAAAACCAATGCTTTGAAAAGACAAATTCAAAATTTTTCCCAAAATTCCAATGAAGCATATTTTCAAAGTTGGGAACGTTTTAAAGATTTGTTGAATTCTTGCCCACATCATGGTTTTGAAAAATGGCACACTATAAGCTTCTTTTATGAAGGGTTAACACCTGAAACCAAGCAATTTGTGGAAACAATGTGCAATGGTGAATTTCTTGATAAAGAACCCGAAGAAGCTTTAGACTATTTAAATCATTTGGCTGAAAATTCTCAATCTTGGCATAGTACCAATCCTTCTGAAAATTCAATTAGATATAACCTTGCAAATGCTAGTAAAGGAAAATATCATCTTAGTCAAGAAGAAGATTTAAATGCTAGGTTTGCTAGTCTGGTTAGAAAGGTTGAAGCCATGGAATCCGGGAAAGTAAAAGAAATCAAATCTGTGCAAAATGAAGAAATTTGTGGCATTTGTGATGAATTAGGACACTCAACAAATGAATGTCCAAAAATTTCTGTTTTTAAAGAAGTTGTGCATGAGCAAGTAAATGCAATGAATAATTTTAAAAAGCCATTCACTTCTTCTTTTTTAGATACATACAATCCGAGATGGAGAAATCACCCGAATTTCAGTTGGAGGAACAGTAACCAGCCACAATTCATGCAACCACCACCTCCTCAGGCATAGCAAGATTCTCAAAATCCTCAAGGATATGCACCCTATGTCCCACCATATAGGAAAAACCTTGAAGGAACATTGCATGTATTCATGGAAAAATAAGAAGCCATCAATAACCACAACATTCAAGCCATGATTGACATAAAAAATACTCTTGCTAAACTTTCTTCTGCACTTGCCATTCACGAGAATGGAAAATTTCCCTCTTAACCTCAACCAAATCCCAAGGGTCAGTTTAGCCTAAATGAGGGTAGTTCAGAAAGTCAAAAAATAGATCAAGTCAACTCAGTGATAACTCTTAGGAGTGGAAAGGTTGTTGAAAAATAAATTCCTGAACTTTTTGAGAAAGATGATGAGTCAATTCCCAAAGATGAGGATGGGGTTGATAAGCCACCTAGTCAAAAAGAGATCAAACCCTCGTCTTCACCCCCATTTCCTCAAGCATTAAACAATTCAAGTAAAGTAAATCATAACAGTGATATTTTTGAAATCTTTAAACAAGTGAAGGTCAATATTCCTCTGTTAAATGCTATCAAGCAGATTCCTTGTTATGCCAAATTTTTGAAAGACTTGTGCACTGTTAAAAGGAAACATAATGTGAAAAAGAATGCATTTTTGACTGAACAGGTAAGCTCCATTATTCAAAACAATAATGAGTTGAAATATAAAGACCCTGGTTGTCCTACAGTTTCATGCATTATTGGTGAACATAAAATTGAACGAGCTTTACTTGATCTTGGTGCTAGTGTTAATTTGCTTCCATATTCAGTTTATCAACAACTCAACCTTGGTGAGTTAAAACTAACTTCTGTAACTCTTCTACTTGCTGATAGATCAATTAAAATTCTAAAAGGAATAGTAGAAGATGTGTTGGTACAAGTTGATAAAGTCATATATCCTGTGGATTTTATTATCTTGGAAACTGAGCCTATGGTTGATAGTTCTAAGTCAGTTCCTGTTATTCTAGGTCGCCCATTTTTAGCAACATCTAATGCTTTGATAAATTACAGAAATGGAGTGGTGAAGCTAACTTTTGGAAATATGACACTGGAGCTTAATGTTTTCAACATGTGCAAGCAACCACATGAAGTTTATGATGAAAAGGAGGAGATTGAAGGGATTGAGGCCATTATAGATGATCATCTTCAAATCAGGAGTTCTTCTGACCTATTAGAAATCTGTTTAATTAATTCATTTGATTCAGCTACACAATTAGATGATGATGTTTCTGAAATATGCTTTTTACTTAACTGTACACAGGAAATGGAATACAAAGGAAGGAAGCCAAGATTCGAAGAGCTAAAATCCATGAATGATGATGCCCATGAAGAAGTGCCCACACTGGAGCTGAAGCCATTACCTGATGGGTTGAAGTACATATTTTTAGGAAAAGAACAAAGCTCTCCAGTGGTAATTTCCTCATCCCTGACCAAAGAACAAGAAGGTAAGTTGATAGAAGTACTTAAAAGGCATAAAAATGCAATTGGATGGACATTAAAGGATATAAAAGGCATTAATCCATTAATCTGTACACATAGAATACATTTAGAGGATAATGCTAAAACATCTCAACAACCTCAAAGAAGATTAAATCCACACATGAAAGAGGTAGTTAGAGCTGAAGTTCTTAAATTACTTGATGTTGGAATTATCTATCCTATCTCTGATAGCCAATGGGTAAGCCCTACACAAGTTGTGCCTAACAAATCTGGAATAACAGTGGTTAAAAATGAAAAAGGAGAATTAATACTTACCCGAGTCTCATCTAGTTGGCGTATGTGTATTGATTTCAGAAAATTGAATGCAGCCACTAGGAAAGACCATTTTCCATTGCCATTTCTTGATCAGATTCTGGAAAGAGTAGCAGGACATCCCTACTATTATTTTCTTGATGGTTATTCAGGGTATAATCAAATACCAATTGCATTAGAGGACCAAGAAAAAACCACTTTTACTTGCCCATTTGACACTTTTGCATATAGAAGAATGCCTTTTGGTCTTTGTAATGCTCCGGCAACTTTTCAAAGATGCATGCTAAGTATTTTCAGTGACATGATTGAGCATTATTTAGAGGTTTTCATGGATGATCTGACAGTTTTTGATAATTCTTTTGAAAATTGTCTTGATAATTTGGAAAAAGTTCTTAAAAGATGCGAAAAAAAAGGATTTATGTTAAATTGGGAAAAATGTCATTACATGGTTACCTCAGGAATAGTGTTAGGTCATGTGATATCTTCTAAAGGAATTGAAGTTGATAAGGCTAAAGTTGAATTAATTGCACATTTGCCTTTCCCAAAAACAGTCAGAGAAGTTCGTTCCTTTTTAGGACATGCAGGATTTTACAGAAGATTTGTAAAGGACTTTAGTGCCATATCTAGACCTTTATGTAATCTTCTAACAAAAGATACACCATTTGATTGGACTCAAGATTGTCAGAAATCTTTTGAAAAATTAATCAGTCTTTTGACTTCTGCTCCTATCATGCAATCTCCTGACTGGTCTTTGCCTTTTGAGTTGATGTGTGATGCTAGTGATTTTCTTTGTTATGTTGTTTTAGGCCAAAGAAAGGAAGGCAAGCCTCATGTAATTTATTATGCAAGTCGAACTTTGAATAGTGCACAAATGAATTATACCACTACTGAAAAAGAACTACTTCCTGTAATTTTTGCATTGGACAAATTTTGAGCTTATTTAATTGGTTCGTCCACTGTTGTTTTCACTGATCATGCTGCTGTTAGATATTTAATGTCTAAACAGGATGCCAAACCTAGGTTGATACGGTGGATCTTGTTGCTTCAAGAATTCAATATCACAATAAAAGATAAGAAATGAGCCGAAAATGTTGTTGCAGATCATTTGTCAAGGCTGACAACAGGCTCATCTTTTGATAGCACACCTATCAATGATTCTTTTCCCGATGAATTTTTATTTTCTGTCAATTCTATGCCTTGGTTTGCTAACATTGTCAATTTTCTTGTAACAGGTAAGATGCCGCCTCAGTGGACACACCAAGATAGAAAAATGTTTTTGATTGAGGTGAAATTTTTCTTTTGGGATGACCCATATTTGTTCAAATATTGTCCTAATCAAATCTTTCAGAGATGTGTACCCGACAATGAGGTAAGTAGTGTCATTAAATTTTGTCATTCAGAAGCATGTGGAGGTCATTTTTCTTCAAAGAAAATAGCTGCGAAAATCTTGCAGTGTGGATTTTATTGGCCCACTTTATTTAAGGACAGTTATACTTTTTGTAAAAGTTGTGAAAGTTGTCAAAAATTGGGGTCCATTTCTAAAAGAAATATGATGCCTTTGAACCCTATCCTTGTCATTAAAATTTTTGATTATTGGGGAATTGATTTCATGGGTCCATTTCCATCATCTTTTGGATTTGTGTACATTTTGGTTACAGTTGATTATGTCTCAAAATGGATTGAGGCGGTTCCATGTCGGCACAATGATCATAAAACTATTCTAAAATTTTTAAAAGAAAATGTTTTGAGTCGATTTGGAATTCCTCGAGCTATCATCAGTGATGGGGGAACACATTTTTGTAATAAACCATTTGAATCCTTAATGAAGAAATATTGCATTACCCACAAAATTGCAACCCCTTATCATCCTCAGACAAGTGGACAAGTTGAATTAGCAAATAGGGAGATTAAACAAATTTTGAAAAAAACGGTTAACTCAAATCGTAAAGATTGGTCTTTAAGACTAAACGATGCACTTTGGGCTTACTGTACTGCTTTTAAAACATCTTTAGGCATGTCTCCCTATCAGTTAGTTTATGGAAAACCCTGTCATTTGCCTGTAGAATTAGAGCATAAAGCATTTTGGGCCATTAAAGCTTTGAACTTAAGTCTTGATGATGCTTCCAAGTTACGCAAATTGCAATTGAGTGAACTTGAGGAATTAAGAAATGATGCATATGAAAACTCAAAGATTTATAAAGTTAGAACAAAAGCTTTTGATGACAAATCAATTTTGAGAAAAACTTTTGAAATTGGTCAAAAAGTTTTACTTTATAATTCTCGTCTTCACCTATTCCCTGGAAAATTAAGATCTAGGTGGATTGGTCCCTATATTGTCAAACATGTGTATTCTTATGGGGCCATAGACATTGAGAATCCTAGGAATGGTATTGTATTTAAGGTCAATGGACAAAGACTCAAACCATTTCTGGAACATCAAGTTGTTGAGGTAGAATCCATTTCTCTTTCTAATCCTTGTTATGAGTAGAATTTATTTTAATGTTGTTTCTTTCTTTTTGCAGTTCTTTGTGTTCCCGGTTAAATGGCAGATAACCGTACTCCATGACTCTCAAATCGGTTTATTTTTCAGTTTCCCATAATAATTGATTTCTTCTCCTTTTAAAAATGGATGTCATTCTCTCAAATCTAAGAAAACATTTTCCTTCTCTCCCTCTAAATGCTCTAACAAAAGTCTATGAAGTTAGGTGTGAAACACTGAGATTGTTAATGTATAAGGGCATCCCAGAAGATATACGCTGGATAATCGAAGCAAAGGTTCGTTTAGCTGGTGAATCTTCAGATTCATTTGTCCCATACATGCCTGGTCTCGGTAAAAGTTCATTTTCAAAAAGGAGAAGAGCAAAAAGAATGAAAGTTTGTTACAAGTGTGCACGATGGAATTGCAACACGCGATGTCACTCTTTGGGGATGGTTTCCGTAAACAGAGAAGATAAAATATTCTTCATCAAGAATGGACTGAGTAAGGAGTCATTAGATAATATCTTATTGACTCTTAAGACGCATTCTTGTGGAGTTGTGCAGCGTGAACTTCTTAGTTTGTGGAATCTCTTCAAGGACGAGCAAGAGCGTTATAATCTTGGGAATCTGACTCAAAAAGACCCTGTTTGCCAATTTATAAGAAAATTGGATGGGAAGCTTATCCTCGACTCATAGAAGGCGTTTAAGCCGTTTCTGAACGTGAAGCCATAGGAAGATGTGAGCTACAATCACAACAACATGTATATATTATCTTGTACATTTTTAAAAAAAAAAAAGAAAAAAAAAAAAAATGAAAAAAAAAAAAAAAAAAAAAAAAAAAAAAAAGAAAAAAAAGAGAGAAAAAAGAAATAAAAAAGAATAAAAAAAAGACGAAACTTCGGTTGTACTTGGTCTTTAATTAGATTAGGAGCCCTTGCCAGCGGCAGCCCCGTCATTGACTTGGGTAGACCATCGCACGCCGGTCCGTAAATAAGGTTCGTGTGCCATGCTCTGTAGAGAGCCGCACTCCACAACCTAATGTTCACTATCTAGGCACTGTGGAGTTGATGGACAGATAGAAGCGTCCCACTTTGGTTATTAGTGAGAAGTAACCCGCGACTACCAAAGCGTATGAGGCATCTGAGCTTGATCCTCTCTTTTATTAAAAGGGGCTCTCAGCGCCCTGGGATGGAGCGTTCTGGATCTTGGACATTGCGGGTTTCAGATTTTAGCATCTTTGTTGATGTGACGAACCTAAGTGTGAGCTCTCCAGGTTCTAGACCCAGGATGGAAACCCACGATGGTTTCTTTATTCTCTTTTCTTCAAACAAGTGGGAGGGAGAAGAATTCCAAGATTAGCTGAGCCATCTTGGTATGACTGCATTCATGACGAGCAGTATAAAGATACGCCATGAATCCTGTACATAAAGGTATGTCATCATTTGTTATTATTATTTTATCTTTGTATGATTTTGTTGAATTTTGGTTTTGGACAGACGATCCTTTGGATGGGATCCTTCGGGGGTTTCTAGACTTCTTTACCCTGATAGTTTTCTTGAAGTCAAAAAAACAAAAAATAAAAAAACAAAAAACAATTATTATTATTATTATTATTTTTAAATTTTCAAACTTTTCTGACACCAGACCAACCTACCTGTATAGGAGCTATTATTACTTTTTCTATTCTCTTCCCTATTTAAACACTCCATTTTCTTCACTTTCCTACAACTCATAATCCTTCAAAGAGAGTGTGAGTGTAGAAATGGAGGGAGCTTCTTCTTCTGTTTGTAGATTTGCCAGTATCTGTGTATTTTGTGAGACAAGTTATGGTAAGAGTTTAGAGTTTGTAAACGCAGCAACCACTGTTGGTAGAACACTTACTGGGAGGAACATTCGTGTAGTATATGGGGGATGTTGCCTTGGGTTAATGGGGGCTGTATCACTTTCTGCATTTGTAAGAGGTGGTCAAGTTTTAGGTGTCATTCCTGAACCTTTAACTCGAAGGAACATCATTGGAAAGACAATTGGACTGGAAATTCAGGTATCATCTATGCATGGACGAATGAAGGCGATGATTGAAAACTTTGATGCATTTATTGTCTTACCTGGTGGTTTTGGTACTTTGGAAGAAGTCTTTCAAATTGTCTCTTGGGCCCAACTGAACATCCACCATAAACCCATAGGTTTGTTGAATGTTAATAATTTCTTTGAAAATTTGTTATCTTTTGTTGACCATGCTGTGGAACAGAAATTTGTCACACCTTCTGCAAGATAACTCCTTATCTCTACTTCTACTGTTGATGAGTTGATTGATAAATTAGAAGCTTTTGTTTATGAACCTGATTCAGCAACAGCTCAAATAGATTGGTCCAAAGGAAGCAGTGGGGGAAGCAAAATGAAAAGAAAGACAGCCAAGACACTCTAACTATTTAAATAATTACAAGCTTTGGTTTTATTTATCGTACTTTGTTTTTGTTTAAATTTATGTGAGATTTTTTTTTTAGTAATTGCAGCAACAGGTAATATATTCTATCCTTTACCTATCTATGTTTTGACATTGAGGACAATGTTGTGATCTGGTTGGGGGGAAGGATGGTTGTAAAAAAAAATTCAAAAAAAATAAAAAAAGGAGTGTGTTTGTTAATATGTTTGTTGTGTTTGTCATCAATTTATTAACAACAAAAGTAATTAGGGATGACAGAGTAAGGAGTAAATTATTTATTCTTGAGACGCATCAAAAATTGGTGGCAGAGTAAGGAGTAATTGGGGTAGTAACTAGTTTGTGTGGAAGTAGCAATTCAAATTCAGGGAAATTTTCATGATTGAGTTAATTGTCTTCTTTCTTAAAAATCACATGCTTGGTTATGGATGTTGAATTAGTGGACTGAGATTGATAGAATTATGCCTTGTGAGATGTTGAGCCTATTGATGAATAAATTGAACATTTGTACCATTCTCTTCTTTCTTGTGTGAATTTCACTCATGGAATTGTTACTCTAGAACTTGCTTTGATTCTTTTTGATACTACATTTTCGTATGCATACATAAATATGATTGAGGCATTTTTCTTGAAATAGCTACTTTAATCAAATAGCCAGCCTTGTTTAGCAGCATGTTGTCTCAATATGATATCAAGCACTCTTATGACATCTTGGAAATTCTCTGATTCCTGCCAACATAAAGTATTAGAAATGACTTATTTCCTTTTGCTTAACCCTTTTGAGCTTATTTGACTATTCTTTGTTTCGAACTCATTATGTGCCTTAAATGAAAAATCATGTTCTTACTTGACCTTAGGGAATAAGAGAACATTAGTTTTGTCATTCGATGAGTTCTTGAACAAATGTGGGGGTGTGTGTGCAGAATGGTTAAAAAAATGTATATATGATGTTCTTTTTGTAAAAAAATAAAAAAATAAAAAAAATAAAAAAAATCAATCAAAAAAAAATGTAAAAAAAAGAAGAGAGTCAACAAGGTAATAAAGGAAAAGAAAAGAATATGTAAAAGAAATTTGTATTTGGTGGAGTTGGGATAAACTTTCATGCTTGTTAATTGAACTCAGCTCTCATGCTCTTTTATTCTCTGGTATTTAACTTGTCATATCCATATTACCTCCTCCTTTACCTTGACCCCATTACAACCTTGAATAAAGTCCTCATGATTTGTGTGTGCATATGTTCTGAGTAGTGGAGAAGTAGAAGATAAGTAAGCTTATGGTAGTGCAATTTTCATGGGTTGAATTGAGTGAAATACCTACCTTTTAAACATTTGAGGGATTGAGAGTGAATCTTGTGAAAATCTATCATTCTTGACTCATGCTTTTCAATTGAAATATCCTTGCTTGTTGATTTGAGAAGTGAAGATATGTTACCTCATGAATGTTTTGATTACTTGAATGATTGATTGCTCTTCATTTTTAAATATTATTAGAAATTGAGTCTTTTATAGTGTTTAGCTTTTGAGTCTGTTTCATTTTTTTTTTGTGAGTGATCTTATGTGTTTTACTCAAGAGTGCAAAAAGCTAAGTATGGGAGAATTTGATAATCACATATTTGATACATTAATAAGCTTTCATTCTTAGTCATTTACACTCTTTATGTACTTAATTGATTGAGTTTTATTATGTTTTATAAGTTTAGATTCAAATTAGACTTAATTGAATTTTTCAACATGATTCATATCTTACACTGTTTCTGTATTTGGGCCATATCTTGGGTTGTAAGTGGTCTTTGGAGGTGATTCTAGTGGCATTTGAAAGATAAGAGAGAGTTCTACAACTTTCAAGATATACCTCAAAGGCCCAATCACATGAGTAGATAACTCAAATTAGGGTTGAAGCAAGAACCAGAGTCCTTTTCTTGACAGCGTAACCTATGTATACTATTCATGACATATTTCGGGGTAGAAGTTTTCAAATGGGCTAAAATTTGGATTTTGAATAGTTAAGACCAATATCTACAACTTTCATGTTGAACACTTTTCTAGAATCAGACTCCTTGAAGGTGATATTGGGCTTGGAAGTCAGAACAGAGGAGCTGTGACTGGGCCTGGGCAGTGTTCCGTAATTTAAACATATCTAGAGTTATAGAAATTATATTGGACTCAAACTAAAGCCATTTGAAATCTAAGATCCAGGCCTACAACTTTCATGAAGACCACTTGGTTCAAAAATGACGAATGTAATGACTTCAGAACTGCATGATTTCAGAGACAAGGAATCTCCATAATTTCCCACTCATCTAAAGTCATTTGGCATTTTCCACTCATTTTCCACTCATCCACCCACTAATGACTCAGCCCCCTTGTCATTTTGTATCTCTAATCCTCTATAAAAGGGGGCCTTGGCAGATCATTGAGGGTGTTAGGTGTTAGTTACCAAAATGATGCCATTTTCTTACTAGGTTTTCTTGTAGTAATTTTCCTTTGTTCTAAATTAAAGTCATGTTCTTCTTCTTCTTCTCTCTTTCTTTCTTCTTATCTATGAGTAACTAAGTTTCATTTTACTTGGGTGAAAGGGTGAAGGTCTTGGTAATAAAATAAGGTTAGATTTATTCTTCTCTTGTGCTTAAATGATTTATATTTTTTAGTAACCATTATATGCATTATAATTTGTTTCTTATAATTTAGAAACCATCTTTGTAAAGAGGAGTTCTTGATTTGTTGTAGACAAAATATTGGCACAATGAATGCTTTAACCTATTTATAAGTGGTGGTAATATTTTTAGGAAACATAATATAATTACGTATATTATTTTAATTGAACTTTTAATGTTGTATTTTTCGATTGGAACCTCCATGTTGCGAGGATTCTAATTGAGTTATAAAATGAATTAATCTTACCTTTATTTTATTTACCAAGAGTGAATTTTTTTACCCAAGTAAATAATTTTAATCGTAGTAACAAAATATTCACTTCACCTTAATTAATTTTCAACAATTCCCTATGGATCGACCTCGGACTCTCGAGAAATTTATTACTTGAGACAACCTGCACTTGGGTTTACAAATACGACAATTGAAAATTGTGCATCAGATAACAGAATAAATTGTCATATAAATAAGTAAATGTCAAATGATATGGCGACTCACTATGCATATGCATATGGTATCAAAAATCCTACTCCATGGAGCTAGACATAAAACATTTGGAGAGAATGATCAAGAGATATATCCGTATTGCGACTACCAAGGCCTTAAAGTGCTAAAATCCTCAATTTATCAAAGTGTACATCATGGCATTGTACAAGACATTCTACACAGATCTTGATATAGGACAGTGTCTCAGTCCGGATCGTCGGTACGTTTGCATCGGTCTGCCCCACGAACAGAAGAGCTACCAACTGTCCATTGCGAGGTACCCGCACCCCGACACCCCCAAGGTCAATAAGAGACCTACACTTGTCTATTCGCACCCGCACATAGGTGTGATTCAACTCCTAGGCAACTTGGCCTAAACAATAGTCCACCGGACTTTCACAATGCATGATAACTCAATGCATATTCATGTATATCCAACAATGATATACTTTTCTTATAAAATCTTTCTCAATGCATGTTTCAATCATGCTCACCATAGATGTTCGAATTCATAAATCAATCACATATGATTCAATAAAATCATAAAGTCATTTATCCGATTTGTTAGGACGAATAGTCTTTTTCACAATTTAATAAATGCTAATCATTCAATTCAAGATTTAAGGTTTGTATTTAAGTTATCAGGGTTAGAGAGCTCTAATTCCATCATTTTCAGGCTAAAATCCTCAAATTTGGGGCCTGGTAATCGATTACACAGACTAATCGATTACAAGCCTAACAGAAGCCCTGTAATCGATTACAAGCTGGATGTAATCGATTACATCTTACCCAGAAGCCTTGTAATCAATTACATGTTCCATGTAATCAATTACAAGCTGTCTAGAAGCCTTGTAATCGATTACATAAGCCATGTAATCGATTACAAGCTACACAAAAACATATTTCGCAGTTCCAGAAGCTTGGTAATCGATTACATAAACCATGTAATCGATTATAAAGCAAAAATTTACAGAAAACAGAGTCTCTAAATCATTTAAACAAAAACCAAACCATCAAACCTTAACTACAACATCATAATCATATCATACAAGCACTTATGGCTCAACCAAGTCACCAATCCATCAACATACATCAAAATCATGCTATCCAAATAATCAAAACATAACCAAATTCATTCAAACAAATGGGTATCCCACAAATGGGTTTCACCCCATCAACACAACAAAGAGTTTCTCATTACCAAAATGAGTTGAAGAGAATAATCTTCCTCTTACCTCAAGAGACAATATGGAAAGTGAGCTCCTTTCAAGTTTTTTGTCCACCACCCATAAGAAGAAAGCTTGGAGATGATGAGGGGGAAACAATGGTCCAAGTTGGCTTGAGCAAGGAAGCTTGAAGGTTCAACAATGGTGTGTGTGTGTGTGTGTGTAGCCGTGTGGGAGAAGAGAGAAGAAAGAGAGAGACGTGCGTGAGGGAGGAGAAAATGAGAGAATGAAATGTGATTTTTCCTTCCCCCATCCGTACAGCACAAAAGAGAGGAGAGAGAATGGAGTGGTTAGGAGGAAACTTCCTAGAAGTTTCCCTTGAAGCTTCCTTGAGAAGCTTCGCACGTTTCTCGATAAAGTGAAGTGTGAGGTCACTTAGATAATGTCATAGAAGTAACTAGATAGAAATAATCTACTAAAGCTATTACTCAGTGGACAAAATTTACAATTAGCAGAAATAATATTTTATTGTCTCATAGATAATTAAATATTCTGTGATTTTATTTATCAGATAAAATCTCGTAAAACGTAAACCTCGTAAACTGTACTCAACCTCGGGTTTAGTAAGATCCTCCGTTGAGGTTTTCACAGTTCAAAGTTTACCAGTCTCAGGGAAAATATTTCATTTTCCTAGCTCCGCTCAGTGTGTATGTAAAACGAAAAATATACTAAAATATTCGACGTTTCCAGTAAAATCCAAAAAAATTTTCAAAAATCACAAATATTATAAAATAATTATTTATGATGAAACGAATAATTTTTGGGGTGTTACAACTCTCCCCTTCTAAAATGAAATTTTGTCCTCGAAATTTTCATACCTTAGAACAGTTGTAGGTGTTACTCCTTCATTTTGTTCTCCAGTTCCCATGTTGCATCTCCGGTCTTTTCGTTCCAAATCACTTTCACCAATGCGATTGCCTTTCCTCTAAGTTATTTTACTCTCCTATATTCGATCTTTACAGGAGGTACCTCATAGGTTAAGTTCTCTTTCAATTGTACTGTGTCTGGTGCTATGACATGGTTCGGGTCAAGTATATACTTCTGTAGTTGTGACACATGAAAGACATTGTGAAGGTTTGAAAGAAAAGGTGGTAAGACTACCTGGTAAGCAACTGGACCTATCCAGCGTAGAATTTGGTAAGGTCCAAGGAATTTGGGAGTGTGTTTTCTACATTTTAGAATGCGGCCGACCCCAGTCGTTGGTGTGACTTTCAAAAATATATGCTTGCTTTCCTCAAACTCAATAGGCTTTCTTCTCTTGTCTGCATAGCTCTTCTTTTGACTTTGAGCCGTCTTCATCTTTTCTTGCATCATCTTGACCTTCCCAGTCGTCTGCTGTATAATATCAAGTCCAACAATAAGGCGCTTACCGTCTTGGTATCATCACAGAGGTGTTCGGCACCGTCGTCCATACAGAGCTTCATAGGGTGCAATCCCTACGCTTGAATGAAAACTGTTGTTGTAGGTGAACTCTATCAATGGTAAAACTTCATCCCAACTTCTAGTCTGTTCTATAGCACAAGCCCTGAGTAAATCCTCCAACGATTGGATCGTCCTTTCCGATTGCCCATCAGTTTGTGGATGGTAAGCAAAACTCAATCGCAGCTTTGTTCCCAACGCTTCTTGCAAACTTTGCCAAAACTTGGAAGTAAACCTTGGATCCCTGTTAGAAACGATACTGGTAGGTACACCATGTAGTCTAACAATCTCACCGATATATAGCTGGGTCAGCTTCTCCATGTTGTATCTTATATTGATCGGTAGGAAGTGTGCAGATTTTGTAAGTCGATCCACAATTACCCATATCGAGTCACAACTCTTTCTGGTCTTCGGCAATCCAACCACGAAATCCATCGCTTGCTGTCCCACTTCCATTTAGGAATAGATAGAGGTTGCAATAGTCCTGACGGTCTCTAATGTTCCACCTTTGCTTTCTGGAAAACCAGACAAGAAGATACACATCTGGTAATATCGCTCTTCATTCTATGCCACCAAAATAACTTCTTCAAGTCTTGGTAGATTTTAGTTATCACCGGGTGCATATTCAACTTGCTCATGTGAGCATGTTCAAGTATATACCTCCTTAGCTCTTGATCCCTGGGTATACAAACCCTACCTCGAAATCTTAGAATTCCATCTGTTCCTTCCTCGAATGTTATCACATTGCCTTACCTCATTAGCTCTCTTTCTTCTTGCAAAAACTTATCAATTTTCTACTTTTCTCGGATGTCGTCCATTAATTCACTTGAGATAGTAACCATGTTCATGCGAATTTTTCCCGGTTCTAATTCAATGAAAAACCATACATCCCTAAACTGCTCTATCAGATCTTTTTCCTTAATCATCATGGCTGATATACTGAGCATCTTCCTACTCAATGCGTTTGCCACGACGTTTGCCTTTCCAGGGTGATACAGAAGTCAGAAATTATAATCCTTCAGGAATTCCAACCACCTGTGTTGTCTCATATTTAGCTCCTTTTGATCATATAAGTACTTCAAGCTCTTGTGGTCACTGAAGATGTTGAATGTTGCCCCATACAGGAAGTGCCTCCATATCTTCAATGTAAAAATCACAGCTGCTAACTCCAAGTCATGTGTTGGATAGTTCTTCTCATGCACTCGCAACTGTCTCGAAGTATAAGCTGCCACTTTTCCATTTTGCATAAGCACAGCTCCCAATCCTTGATATGAAGCATCGCAGTACACTTCGAACTATTCGCCTGGATCGGGTAGGACTAACACTGGTGAAGTAGTTAGACATCTCTTCAATTCTTGGAAACCTTCTTCGCAAGCATCAGTCCATTCAAATGCTTGGTTCTTTCTTGTGAGCTGAGTGAAAGGTCCTGCAATTTTAGAGAATCCTTCAATGAACCTCTGATAGTATCCAGCTAAACCCACAAAGCTTTGAATTTTTGTCACTGTCTTCAGTCGTTCCCATTGTAGAACTGCTTTCACCTTTGATGGATCCACTGCAATCCCTTCCTTTGAGATCACATGGCCCAAAAACTTGACTTCGTCCAGCCAAAATTCACACTTTGACAATTTGGCATACAGCTTCTTCTCCTTCAAAATCTGGAGAACTATAATGAGGTGTTCAGCATGATCCTCCTGATTTTGAGAATAGATCAGGATGTCATCAATGAAGACAACAACGAATCTGTCCAAGTAAGGACGAAAGATCCTGTTCATGTAGTCCATGAAGATAGCAGGTGCATTCGTTACACTAAACAGCATCACAAGATATTCGTAATGACCACATCAGGTACAAAAAGCTGTCTTGGGTATATCCTCCGCCTTTACTCGAATCTGATGGTAACCCGATCGCAGATCGATCTTAGAGAACACTGCTGCTCCCTTCAGTTGATCCATTAAGTCATCTATCCTCAGTAGTGGATACTTGTTCTTAATTGTGACCTATTCAGCTGGCGATAATCCACGCACAATCGCGAGGTACCATCTTTCTTTCGGACTAGTAACACTGGTGCTCCCCAAGGTGACACATTGGGTCTTACGAACTACTTTTCCAAAAGCTCTTCCAACTGCTTCTTAAGCTCTGCCAACTCCGATGGTGACATTTTGTAAGGTGTTATAGACACTGGACCAGATCCAGGTACCAGATCAATCGCGAACTTTATTTCCCGCTCTGACGATAAACTAGGTACATCATCAAGAAAGACTTCAGGAAAATCGTTGACCACTGGAATTGCCTTCACATCAGTCTCACTCTCGACTTTCAAGGAAGACAATAGCATGTATCTCTGAGCTTCTTCTTTCAAGAAAGCTCGAACTTGGTTGGCCGTTAAAAATCTAGAATCCTCATCTATGGGAAAAACTATGGTTTTACTAGAACAATCCGACAGGATATGGTTGGAAGACAACCAATCCATTCCTAAAATTACATCTAACTGAGAAAGGGGTAAATAGATCAAATCAACAGAAAAGATTCGACCCTCAATAATCAACGGACAATTTAAACAGACTTTGGTAGTAACAACAGGTTTATCAGTGGGAGTAGAAACAGTTAGGTCAAAAGGTAAAGATGACACAGGTAAACCAAGTTGTCGCACACAGTCATATGAAATGAAAAAGTGGGTTGCCCCAGAGGCATACAGTACAGTCAAAAGATTACCTCCTATAGTGCCCTCTCCTTGTATAAGATCTTCAGATTAAGAGGCTTCAGCTCCGCTCATGGTGTAAACTCTACCTCCTGTTTGCGGCTTTACAGCCCGTGTAGCATTGACTGAAGGTTCAGCCTTGGCTTGGTTGCAATCTCTGGAGACATATCCAGGTTTTCCACATCGATAGTAGATAATTCCCTTGATGGAACAATCCCTTGTTAGCTGATCCTTTCCGCACTTCATACACCTTGGCAAAGATGCTACATTCGGTCTGGTTCTGTTCCCACCAGAACCTCCACTGGGACCTCTACTAGATGTTTACTGGTGATTTCTCGACGGTCAGGAATAAGGCTTCTTCTGAAAGCGGTTTGCGTTATTGCCGCCTCCTCTTTGGAACCTGGTAGGTCCAAAGTTTCAATTTCTTATGTCTCGAGCTTGATCTAGAGCTTCCACTTGGCAACATGTATCTTGCAACTCTGAAAATTGGTTGATTTTCAAGCTGAAAACTGCTCTCTTCACCTCATGCCTCAGTCTTTCTTCAAACTTTTGCCATTTCCACACCTCGTCTGGCTGGTGCTGGAAATATGTTGAAAACTTGGATAAGCTTTCAAACCTTGCAGCGTATTCACTGACGGACAAGTTTCCTTGCCTCAAGCTGAGGAACTCCATTTTCTTTGCATGTCTGGCGCTTACGGGGAAATATTTGTCTAAGAACTTATTCTTGAATACCTCCCAATTGATGGCACGACCTTCAACTTCCAGCACTCTCTGTGCTCTATTCCACCAGTCTTCAGCATCACCAATTAGCATAAAAGTAGCATAAGTCACTTTCATGTTGTTGGCACAGTTCATGCCTCGGAAGATTTTCTCCAGCTCCTTGATCCATAAACTAGCTTTCTCCGGATCAAATTCTCCTTTGAATTGAGGAGGGTTGTGGCGACGGAACTCCGCCAAATTTTGCACATTTGCCATAGCCTTGAGCTGTTGAGCAGCCTTTTCTTACTGTTGAGCAGCTCTCTCCATT
The DNA here is from genome assembly GCA_029884595.1 of Ormosia semicastrata. Taxonomy (NCBI): domain Eukaryota; kingdom Viridiplantae; phylum Streptophyta; class Magnoliopsida; order Fabales; family Fabaceae; genus Ormosia; species Ormosia semicastrata. The sequence continues at coordinate 35,129,755 of JAQQTO010000062.1, forward strand.
GGTTGCACGATAACCTCAGCCATTCGCTGCATCGGCTCTATCGCTGCTACCATATCTCCGCCTCGTGCCATATCGTTCTTTCAAGTAATACTAACTGAAACACACAATGAAGAATTAGTTGTATCCTTTCGGAATACCAATCACAGAGAATCATACAGCACACAAAAGTCAAACCTAACCACAAAGACCCAAAGAAAACATAAACCAGGGCTCTGATACCAACTCAATGTAATGCCCCTTTTTGGGAGGGAACATCACATTACAAATTACGATGCAAAAATTAAGATTGTAAATTAAGACTCGGTTCATTAAACTATGATTAAACTTGTTTGATTATAGCTGTGTAAATAAAATAATGAATATCTGTATATTTTTTTTCTCTTTCTTTACATGTATATATATGTGTACTCAATAACCTGCTCATCAATGAAGTATTCAAATGTACTAACACTTATAAAAGATTCATAAATATGTATATGTATTTTTGTTTAATTTTAAGCGAAAAAACATAAAGACTAATCCATACATCTATACAAAAGATACATTATTATATATATATATATATATACTATTTAGATACAGGCTATAAGTCATTAATTACATCAAGGCTCATCAAAAAGAAGCCTAAGCTTTACAAGCCCCCAAAAATGATATACAGACCCCCAAAAAGAATATCAAGCCCCAAAAGACGGATAGCCATTAGTGACTATCGACAGTACCAGTCCCTAAGAAGAGAAGGAAGGAACCGTGTCAGGATCCTCCTCGGGGTCTTCCTCATCCGAGGATACCCTCATCGGAGCCACTGAATTACAGACCGGGGCTCGGCCAGTGGAGAGGAATGAATCCTCCTGTGGAGTGTAATAACGATCACCCCACATGTCCCTAATGGGCATGTAAAACTCTAAATGTAGCCTAACACTGCAGGTGTAGATGGGCGGATCATAATGCCCCCAAGCCAATGATACCGTCACATCCCCCACGTAGACACAGCGATCCGAGCTGAAGTTAATGTGCCAGCAGTCTGGACCTCCGAGGAAGGCCAAACGCACATAACCTAAAAATCCTCGTGGACGTGCTGCCATAATCCAAAAGCAAGTGCTAGTTGAAGTCAGGCCAAAAGTCGGGGAACTCGTGAACTTGACCCCCTTCGCCAACGTCTTCGATGGAACATAATTATAGACAGAATATCAGAGAATACAGAAAAGAGGTAAGACATTCTACATTCATCACCTATTATGGCAGTAAAGAAATAAAATGGCGCATGATGCCTATATAACATTTCAGAAATAGTAATCAACATTAAAAACAGATAATAAACAACTTAACATTTACAGGCAGTTATAATGGTAACAAGATAACAGAATAAATTGTCATATAAATAAGTAAATGTCAAATGATATGGCGACTCACTATACACATGCATATGGTACCAAAAATCCTACTCCATGGAGCTAAACACAAAACATTCAGAGAGAATGATCAAGAGATATGTCTGTATCACGGCTGTCGAGGCCTTCAAGTGCTAAAATTCTCAATTTATCAAGGTGTACATCTTGGCATTGTACAAGACATTCTACACAGATCTCGATATAGTACAGTGTCTCGGTCCGGATCGTCGGTGCATTTGCATCGGTCTGCCCCACGGACAGAAGAGCTACCAACTGTCCATTGCGAGGTATCCACACCCCGACGCTCCCAAGGTCAATAAGAGACATGCACTTGTCTATTCGCACCCGCACATAGGTGTGATTCAACTCCTTGGCAACTTGACCTAAACAATAGTCCACCGGATTTTCACAATGCATGATGACTCAATGCATATTCACGTATATCCAACAATGATATACTTTTCTTATAAAATCTTTCTCAATGCATGTTTCAATCATGCTCACCATAGATGTTCGAATTCATAAATCAATCACATATGATTCAATAAAATCATAAAGTCATTTATCCAATTTGTTAGGACGAATAGTCTTTTTCACAATTTAATAAATGCTAATCATTCAATTCAAGATTTAAGGTTTGTATTTAAGTTATCAGGGTTAGAGAGCTCCAATTCCATCATTTTCAGGCTAAAATCCTCAAATTTAGGGCCTAGTAATCGATTACACAGACTTGGTAATCGATTACAAGCCTAACAGAAGCCTTGTAATCGATTACATGTACCATGTAATCGATTACAAGTTGTCCAGAAGCCTTGTAATCGATTACATGAGTCATGTAATCGATTACAAGCTACCCAGAAACACATTTCACAGTTCCAGAAGCTTGGTAATTGATTACATGAACCATGTAATTGATTACAAAGCAAAAATTTACAGAAAATAGAGTCTCTAAATCATTTTAACCCAAACCAAACCATCAAACCTTAACTACAACATCATAATCATATCATACAAGCACTTATGGCTCAACCAAGTCACCAATCCATCAACATACATCAAAATCATGCTATCCAAACAATCAAAACATAACCAAATTCATTCAAACAAATGGGTACCCCACAAATGGGTTTCACCCCATCAACAAAACAAAGAGTTTCTCACTACCAAAATGGGTTGCAGAGAATAATCTTCCTCTTACCTCAAGAGACAATATGGAAAATGAGCTCCTTTCAAGCTTTTTGTCCACCACCCACAAGAAAAAAGCTTGGAGATGATGAGGGGGGAGCAATGGTCTAAGTTGGCTTGAGCAAGGAAGCTTGAAGGTTCAACAATGGTGTGTGTGAGTATGTGGGAGAAAAGAGAGAGAGATAGAGAGAGACGTGTGTGAAGGAGGAGAAAATGAGATAATGAAATGTGATTTTTCCTTCCCCCAGCTGTGCAGCACAAAAGAGAGGAGAGAGAGTGGAGTGGTTGGGAGGAAACTTCCTAGAAGTTTCCCTTAAAGCTTCCTTGAGAAACTTCGCACGCTTCTCGATAAAGTAAAGTGTGAGGTCACTTAGATGATGTCATAAAAGTAACTAGATAGAAATAATCTACGAGAGCTATTACTTAGTGGACAAAATTTACAGTTAGTAGAAATAATATTTTATTGTTTCACAGATAATTAAATATTCTATGATTTTGTTTATCAGATAAAATCTCGTAAAATATAAACCTCGTAAACTGTGCTCAGCCTCGAGTTTAGTAAGATCTCCCGTTGATATTTTCTCAGTTCAAAGTTTACTAGTCTCAGGAAAAATATTTGTTTTCTTGGCTTCGCTCAGTGCACACGTAAAACGAGGAGTGTACTAAAATATTTGGCATTTCTAAAAAAATCCAGAAAAAATCTCAAAAATCACAAATATTATAAAATGATTATTTATGATGAAACAAATAATTTTTGGGGTGTTACAGTCCTGGAAACAATCGGTCAGTAATCCAAGAAACACTCTCTTAGCCTTCCATCACGGATCATCCCGTGTTCCAAATAGAAGAGAAGGAGCCACCTCGGATCACCCCTATTTTGGAATACTTGCAGACTGGGGTCGTACCCTCATATCCCAAAGAAACTTCTAAGTTAGTTAAGACAGCTATTAGGTATACCGTTTACGAGGTGCAGTTATATCGTCTTGATTTCTCATTATCCCTTCTTAAATGCCTCACTCTGAAAGAAGCCGAATATGTCCTAGCCGAGATTCATGAGAGAAGTTGTGGACATCACTTAGGAGGCAAAGCCTTAGCCTTGAAAGCGCTAAGGGCAGGATATTATTAGCTAACCATGGAAGCTGACTCTCATATACATGTCCGAATTTATGATAAATGTCAACGTCACTCGAATCATTACCAAGCTCCCTCTGAAGAGTTATCTACAATATCTATACCTTGACCTTTCTACAAATGGGGTATGGACATCCTAGGCCCATTTCATCAGGCCCCAGGTCAATTAAAGTACTTGGTGGTTGTAGTGGATTATTTTACGAAGTGGATTGAGGCAGAACCCTTGGTCGCGATCACTTCATCGCGGATTCAAAAGTTTACTTGGTGCCATATTATCCCTAAGTTTGGAATTCCAGAGTCCATTGTAACGAACAACGGTACCCAGTTCAAGGATAAAGGCTTTGAAGAGCTACTAGCTGGCTTAAAAATAAAGCACCATTGTAGTTTCGTGGAGAACCCCAAAACTAATGGACATGCCGAAGCAACCAACAAGATTATTGTGCATGGAATTAAAAGAAGATTTGATGAAGCTAAGGGAAATTGGGCCGAGTAGCTTGATCATGTTCTCTGGGCCTACAAGACCACACCTCTTTCTACCACAGGTGAAACTCCCTTTAAGCTTACCTATGGTTGTGAGACCATGATTCCGGTAAAGATAGGCGAGCCAAGCTTGCACAACCAGTAATTTTTAGAGAACGGTAACCTTGGTCTGATCAAGGAAAGCCTTGATCTGATAGAAGAAAGAAGACGTGTGGCCCATATACATGATGTTGCCCTCAAATAAATAATAGCAGCCAGATACAACCAAAAAGTAGTCCCTAGAAGGTTCAAACCAAGAGACTTAGTGCTCAGCCGAGCAGATATCTGGGGAAAAAATGCCTCCTAAGGGAAATTAGCTCCTAACTAGGAAGACCCCTACCGTATTATTATCAGCACTAGCAAAGGAGCTTACATATTGGAGACTATAACGGGCACCCCAATCAAGAATTACTGGAATGCGAATAAACTTAGAAAATACTATAGCTAGGTGCCTTTAACGGCCTAGTCTTTTAGTAAAGCTAATGTTTAACCTGCACATCATGTTGAATCCTACACTTTGTATGGACCTTTGTCCCCCAAAATCATTAATAAAATAGAGTTATTCTGATTTTATCTCTCATATGTGATACATTAGTACATCCAGATCATGAGGTAGGGTCAATACCCATCCTCGATACTTGCATTGACTATCAAAAGGTCAAATAATCAAGAGGCAGTGCGAATTCAACATCTGTGGTCCTCACCGATACCTAAGCCAGATGGGATCCCAAAAGGACCCCGGGTAAGGTCAATTGAAAATTATACCTAAGGCAGAAGGGACTATATGCGCAAAATTTGTTTGGGCAAAAAACCCTCAGCTAAGGTTTTATACTTACCTAAATCTCAAGATTCCAAACGTTCTTTAGTATGAACCTTGGATTAGGGATTAAGGTGTTATGTTTTCCTAAATCCAAAGATTCTGAATGCTTGTTACTATGAGCCTCGGATTATGGATTAAGATTTTATGCTTGCCTAAATCTCAATATTTCAAATACTCGATACTATAAGCCTTGGACTATGGATTAAGGTGTTTTATTTGCCCAAATCTTAAGATTCCAAATGTTCGTTATTATGAGCCTTGGATTATAGATTAGGGTGTTATTTTTGTCTAAGCCTTAAATTCTAAAACGCTTGATTATGATAGGCATTGGATTATAGACTAAGGCATTATTTTTACCTAAGTCAAGTGGAATGCCATACACTCGTTATTATGGGTATGGGATCCCGGACCATGGTCTTCCCAATAAGAAAATTGTTTCATAAGTCCGTGTAATGGAAGTGCTACATTTCGGGTGCTGGACCCAAAACGGATCGTGGAAGTAAATTAAATTCACAAGGAAAAGCATGCACCGAAAGCAAAATTTCAATTTAAAAAGCCCCGAATGCGGGGTAATTGTTCTTACAAAAAAATAACCCCATGTAAGGGGCAAGGATGAAGAAAAAGGAAGAAGATCTATGTATCAGGTTCCCCTTCCACCGAAGTTGGAACAGCATCTTGGTTGGTAGCAGAATCAGCTTGAGTAAGCTCCTTCGCCCAAACAAGTTAACTGTCATGGAAGACTTTTTCTGAATTAAGCTCCTCCAAGGCAAGAGTGATGCCGGGATTGAAATGTTGGATTTGAGCCACGACATTTTGGAATTGCCCTCCACTAATGTTTCCCGAAATGGTGTCGAGCTTCTCCACATCTTTTTCCAAATATGTGATTTGAGCCTGGAGGGTGTTAATGGTATCGCCGGCTTGAAGATTCTTTGCTTCAAGTGTCTTCTTGGCCAAGTCAGAGGAAGCCAATGTTGCCTTCAGCTCAGTAATCTGTGTTTGGGCATCCTCATTCAGCTTAAGAGCCGTGGTCAACTTCAGGGCGGCCTTTTCATTTTCCTTTTTGTTTTCCTCTGCCATCTTCTTAATGGTCGCCTCGATGGACTTCTTGATATAGCAGACCTCGATGGCGGTCTGGAGTGTAGAAGTTTGTAGCTTGGCTAGAGTCTGGGCCATATCCTGTCCCGAAATATGTCCCAGTACTTCATCGCTCAGGAACTGTCCGTCTATGAATGGCCCGACATCAGACTGTCCTAAAATAACGTTAAATGAGTCTATCCTCTCTCGATTATCACTCTCCAAAGCTCCTTCCCTATCGCGGTCAACAAAGCTCTTAATAGCTCTCCTTTTCCTCCCCTGAAGGTTCTGGGTTGTGGAGTCCGGTTCTTTCGGGGTCTCTTGAATAACAATACCCCAGTTTTAGGACACTGGGACGGCGACAACAGGTGCACTAGAGGATCCCGCTCCTTTCCTCCTTGATCTCGAGGCTTGTAAAGCTACGAGGGAAGGTCTTGATGCCATGTTGCTTATTGAAATGAGACAACAAAATAAGATGGAAGTCAGACAAGCAAAATTATGAAGCATGAAAATTCAAAGCCCAAAAGTCTGGGGCAAATTATGGGTAATAATATCCTAATTCCTACTTAACAAAACAAAGAGAAAATCATCACTAGGGGTATGAAGAACGTCCTTGATTTTGATAAACCTGTATTCTTTGGAATGCTGGGTTATGAATTTAACACAGATGACCTCATCTGGAGTAAGGTCTTTCTCTTCTTTCTCAAGCAGCATCGTGGGAAAACACCAAGCATCTTCAGACCAGTATAAGGGGAAGTTTGGTTCCCCGTCGTCTTTTAGGAAGAAGGGGTGGAACCCTCTGCTGCCTAAAGAACCTAGTCTTAAATCCCTTGAAATTGTCCTAGAAAACATCAAAGGATTTGCGACCAGATCCTGATCAAATTGTGAGCCAGTCTTTCTGCCTCCCCGAACCCTGAGGGTTTATCTGAGTATAAAAGTAAAAAAAGGCATTGGTAGAATACCGCAACCCCATTATTTGGCAGAATCTCTCAAATGCAATGATGTAACCCCAATCGTTATGATGAATTTGAATAAGGGCCGCACGTAAAGCTTGGAGTACCGTAATTTGGAATTCGGTGAAGGGTAACCAAAGGCCCAATTTGACAAAGAGGAGTTCGTAAAGAAACATAAAATGTGAACCCACCTCCCTAGAAGAACAAACTCTCTTGTTCCACTCTTGGAATAAAACCTGGAATTCTCTATCACAGTTTCTCCCTTCCGTCAACTCCAGATACTGTGCCAATTGTCTGAGTTTGTTTTCAGAGGAAAGCTCAAATAAACGCTCCCAGATATCATCCCCTACCTAAGGGTATACTCGTCCCAGACAACGTCGGATCCGGATTTGGTCCTCCTTGGTTAGTTCATGAGCCTCCGTAATCGATATTTGTGCTTTAGCTCTCCTCCTACCTCTGGACATAAAGATGCTAAGAACACCCAAAGAGGCTGATAAGTAAATGTTAGAATCAATTAAACTAGAAATTCAGACACAGTGAAGGGTGAACTGAATGGTCCACACTTACTCGTCGATCTCCTTTCCCTCCAAAGCTTGAAACTTCAGAAGGACACCTCTACCACGTTTACAATGGCAGAAAGGGTGTTTAAAGAGGATATGGCCATGAGAAAAGGATTGAAAGTCTTAAATCTACTCAATGGAATTGAAAAATGGAAGCGCACTCCATCGAGGAGTGCGTAACTACTCAGTTATTCAATTACAATAATGAAGGAAAAAGAAGGGGGAGTACCGTGTGCGAAAACCTTAGAATTGTTGAAGATGAAAATGTTTGAAAATCCTCTAGGGCTCCTACTTCACTGCTATGCAGAGTTCTCTGGAAGATGTTTGAAAATAGTAAAATGGAGACAATACATCCCTAAAACCCCTATTTATAAAGGTTAAGCGGTTAGGGGACATTGTTGTCCTTACAGCCCAATTTTCAAAAGAATGTTCATCATGGCGCGCAAAGCACTATGCACGTCCTTCCAGTGAAAATATGCCACATGGCCCGTACAGTTCTTAAGGCAGTTGAAAAGATAGTGGTACGACAACTCGAACATCACACAACTTCTGGAGTTTGAGTTTGAATTATTTTTACGAACCCCGGCTTTAGCTGGGATACCTGCTCGATGAAGAGTTATTGCTTTAGATCACGGTTGTTAAAGCAATGGAGTGAAACCCCGACCAATGTTTTATAAGTGGTAAATTATTTGAATCTCGGATTAAAGACTTGAAGCTTGCTACTTATTTAAAAAGGGCACTAAGCTGGGGCACAATAATGTGATGTCGGAATAAGTGTTGGACTTATCCCAGCAAAAAGGAAAAGATGCGAACAACGATAAAAGGCTAAAGGAAGGAAGCGGACATCGTGCAAAGTTCATAATATACAAATTTTTTATTAATTTGTTCTCATTCCATACATCATCTTACATTTGGAAAAGAGGGAAAAGAAAATATTGAAACATGGAATGTATAAGGAAAGAGCATCGGCCTCTCCTTTATTTTGTTGGACGGGGTGCAGCCTTTCATGAATAAGATCATTCCACCAGCTCCATGACCACACCAAGTTGCCTCAAATTGTGGAGCTGCTACAATAGTCCCTCTTGCATATCTGAAGAACCAGCAAGGTTCGAACCGAAGCACCTGCTAAGTTCTCGGAAAGGAGGAAGAGTGTAGGCTCTGTTTCTTTGAGGAGGACCATCCAATGTGACAGGAGTCACTGATTTTTCTTGCAGTAGAGCGTGTTTCAAATACTCCCTCGTACGCTGGGAAAGAAAAGTTCCTGCAATTGCTACGCTAAGAAAGAAAAGTCCCCATTGAAAAAGTTATTGGTAAGTGAAAGGGAGAACATCTTCATAGATTTTGGGAAAAGTAAGAAGATGATCTTCGCAAGGGGCAAAACCTTCTTTGAATATGAGCAAAATGAGAAGAAAGCCATACAACATAATAGCAAGAAGAGAAGAATACAACAAAAGTAATGCTAGCCTAAACACAAACATTCTCTATTTTATAGACATAATGGGGCATTCTGATTGGTCCCTTGAAAGGTGAACTGATCGTACAAGATTAACTACATCCTTAATGCTCCATGTTTCTCATTAGTATAAAAGTAAATGGGTAGTTAGGAAACAACATGGATTTAATGCCCCTTTAATGGATTTTTAAATCTCGATGAGGTTGAGGTAACGATTTCCAAAGAAAGCTCAGTACTGTCAAAGGAGTGTGGAAAAGTCAGAAAACCCTACGAAATTGTATGCGGGGGCAAAAGATACACCTTGGATGACGGGATGGTGTTGTATGCCAACCCCAGAGGTATTTCATAACTGTAGACCTTGGCCTAAATGGATTTCTATCTATTGAGCGCCGCAGGTTCTCATCAAATTTGGAATCTTGATGAAACAACCCAAATTTAATAACCATGATATAATCGTCATTACACCATAGTCACTAGATTCAGGCCTATTACTAACTCGTTTCAAAACATAACCATTATACGTATACAGAAAATATGAGCCACGAATGAAATATGTCTATTACATAACTCCCAAAACACAATCACTGAATGAAAAACATTAAATATATATATATAATGAACACAAGGTACTATTAACATAAAAACGTAGCACTTATATACCCAAATAACAAAAAGACATGTACCAAAGCACTAAAGGGTAAGTAGTAACCCCGGGATAGGTACTACCTATGGACAGAGCCACTACCCCTCTACATAATGAAACAATCGGTGTCTCGGTCAACATGCCAGGCATCAATGCTCCCATGAAGCTGCACTCGCACATAACCAAGGAAATATCGTCTCAACACCATCACAGGAATCAGAAAGTCAACTCAACCAAAACTAGCCAATTCAACTGCGTCCCCTTCACAGCCTTTGTCGAACACAAAATAAAACAGGACAATACAATAAAGAGGTGATATGCCCTACATCGCATACCAATAAGGCAGTGAGGAATTGATACGAATGACAAGGTCATTCTATACATACAGATATCGCAAGTATATTCAAGTCATCAATAATATAAACATTAATAGTACTATAATATAAACATTAATAGTACTATAACACAGATATCAGTCATATATGTAAAATGATCATGTCATCACAATATGTACCATCAACCATATGTAAAATAACTATGCCACAACAATATGCGTACTGACCATGTATATGCATAATGAACCAGTTCCTACTCCATGGAGCTAATACTCAATTTCGGATATGAATGGTCCAAAAGATCTGCCAGCCTCAATGACAATCTACGCCGGACGCAAAAAGAAATAGTGCTTGTCAGTTCCTCGTCGATGCGTTGCAACGATTCTTTATGGCCAAAGATATATAGGGTGACAAACAGGTCACTAAATGAATCACCTCGCCCTGACGCACTTTGAGATCCTTCCCTTGGATCACACTACTCGATTCTCATTCACTCCTAGGCAACATAAACCATACAGACACTGACTCTATGATGTTCAATGCATGATAACTCAATGCATAATTCAAGCCTCCATGAGCCATAAACCATATTTAACATATAAATTAACTTCAATTCATTATTTCTTTACAACAATTCTTTAAAATAATATTTCCTAACGTTGTCCACAAAACTACGTTATTCCTGAATTAACCAATTATAAAGAATTCTTTTCCATGTTAAATAAAATTTGAATCTCCTTTCAAATAAATTTCCTCTTAGTAATACTTTCTAATATTTTTCCCAAAATCTGCATTATTTTAATTTAATCAAACTTTTTCCCTTTCCTTTACTAATAACCCTTTCCAATAAAATATTCTAAGTTCAAATTCACTTCTCAAAACTATTTTCCAACATTCTTCACAAAACCTTTATTATCTTAAATAAATAAAACATTGTTCCATTTTTCCTACTAAAATCCAATTAATTAAAATACCTTAAGTTCCATTCCACTTTCCAAATCCATTTTTCCTTATGTTTGCTGAAAAACCTCTATGGCATAATAATGCAATCCTTAACTTTTCCTTTGTAAAATCATTAAAATCCAAATTCTTGATCACTTAAATCCACTAATCTCATAATCAATAAAATAGTTTCACTTGAGTTACCCCAAATGTTGCATAGAGGCCGTGGGCCTCAAGTGGTCCTTGGACCCAAAATGTTTCCTTTTTCACGTGAATTACAACACACCACATCCATCCGTCAATATATTTCTCCTATCATATATTCACATTTACTATTAAAACAATAAAATCATATTAAGCAACAAATCACAATTCAATCAAAATCATACCATCTCACATAGTAATTACTTAATAAAAATCATGCACAGTTATCAAACAACAAAATCACATATAGAAAAACTTAAAACACATAAACATACACAATTAAGTGAATAAATCCCTTAAGGGATTTTTCACCACAAATACAAACAAATCCATTCCCTCACCACCACTTATGGTCGATGAGGATAATCTCCCTCTTACCTTTTGGTGATGCTTCCCAAGCTTCTTGCTTGTCCTCTTGAATCAATCTTTCACCACCAAGAGGTCCTTGAAAACAATAACAAACACAATTACATTAACATCTAGAGCTTGAATAAGGAGACCATGGATCAAAATATGGCCTAGAGTGTGAAGATGAAACAATTAGTGAAGGTTCTAGGAACTCCACCATAAAACCCTAGAACTTAAGTTTTGAAGAAAACCTTGAAGATAGATGATTTGGATCTTGGTCTCAACATAAAAGTGTCTTAGAATAATGCAAGAATACAAGGTGTAGGGTTAGCTTGAATTATTAAAGCTTGGATGGTGGATTTTCTTGTCTTGGCCGTGAGCTCCTCCAAGAGAAAAGGTGAGAGGATTTTGTGTTCTTGGCTTTAAGAAAGTGAGGATGAGGATGAACAAATAAAAACTAAGCCTTGAGCCCTCCAAGATGATGCTTTGGTCGTGGGGTTTGGGAGAGAAAGATGAGAGCTTTTGTTTTGTTTCTTGATAGAGAGAAAGGAAATGAACAAAGTGAGATTACATTACCATTTGGTCATCCAAGCTTGCTTTAGAACCCCCGTTGATGATTTTCGTCCAATCACTACCACCAAACCCTAGGATTTTCAACTCACAAGATTAACACCTAAAACTTGAAAAAGAGAAGACCAACGATAAAAAATGGTGGTCCTTGAACATGAAAATGAGAAGAGAAAATGAGAATCAAGAACCTTATCTTTAGAGCTTCAAGTTAGGGCTTGAAAGAAAAATGATGAAGATGAGAGTTTTTGGAGATGGCTCCAACAAGAAAAAGTCTTCAGGTGAGGTGTAGTTTCAAGCAAGGTGATAGCTTGAAATTAAACAAACATGGAGAGTGGAGAAAGGAGGTGTTGCCATGGGGCTTGGAGAGGAAAGGAAGAAGAGAAAATATGAAAGAGAAAAGTAAGAGAAAAGTGTGTAGCTTTTTGGAGAGATGAAATAAAATGAACTTGGATAGAAAAATGACAAAGTGGGCATCCACTTTTGCCCTCCAAAACTGTAGCCACTCAAGGAGAGAGAAAGGAGAAGCTTCTCCAACAAGCTTGGTAGAAAGCTTCTTCATTAAGTTTTGATGAAGCTTCTTTAGGAAGCTTTGCTCCACTTTTTGAAAAAGTCAAAGTGATGTCATCATGATGTGGTCAGATGGGTGATGTCATCAAGAGAACACTCTACTAAAGCTATTATCCAGTAGACAAAAGTTACAGTTAACAAAAATAATAGTTATTGTCCAATGGATAATAAAACATACTACGATTTTTATTTATCAGATAAAAATATCAAAAAATAAAAATTTCGTAAACTGTGTCCGGCCTCGGGTTTAGTAAGATCTCCCGTCGACGTTTCCATAGTTCAAAGTTTTTCGACCTCGGAGAAAATATTTTATTTTCCCCGCCCCACTCAATGCGCACGTAAATTGAGAAATATATTAAAATAATCAAATAATTCAAATAATTCCAAAAAAATTCACAAAAGCGCCTAGCTGGGGGCAACTTTTTTGGACCGTACCTTGGGCTCTTAATATGTAGTCCAGCCTAATGCACATACAAGCAGAAGTCTAAGGCTCCACACCTCCAGCTGAGTCAGCTTAATGTGAGGTCCCAATTTTGGATGGTAACAACTTTACTCCAAGATCCACGCAATGGATGAATCTTGTGATATATCCTAATAGCCAATCATGATCTTATGGAATAATTGCGCTGTAACTGCCATACCAGTATTACGATAATATAGGGATTCTCTAAAACTAAATAAAGAACATATCTTCTCCTGCAATTATAATGTGAATGTATCTCTTCATCAAGAGAACATATCAATCCAACATCTATAAATATCAGGCTAAGTCACCTATATTAGGTATGAGTTCTCCCATAACATAGACCCAATTGGTGCACATCCTGACTTGAGCGTTGGAGTCCCTTTGTAGGTACCCACCCCTTGGTCCAACACGCTTGACAATAGATGTGCATTGAAAGAGTCTACCACATACGTGCCTATCTCAGGTACCCTCTGAATCTACTTCAGAACACTAATAGAATCTCTCATTTAATGATGATAATGAGGTATCAAATCCCTTTATAACTACCAAATCTTAATTTTAGAGAAAGTATATCTCCTCAAATATTACTTCTCAAACAAATAGTCATATGCTGTAAATATAGGGTTAAGTCACTCGGATATGCATCTTTTCCCATACACTCTTCCGTTATAGTGTAAACCCTAACTTCTGGGTGATTAGAAATGACTAAGAAGATCAATTTCTATCCTAAGAAAGTTCTTGAAGAACATAAGAAAGTTCAGCATGAGAAGGTCTTGAGAAGACTATGAGAAAGTTCAAGAAAATTGAGAACCCCCACAAAGATTGTTTTCAAGAGAGATTCAAACAATCATATGAAGATTCTGCCATCAAAATCCACAAGAAGAATCAACAAGAAGATGGTGAAAATTAAAACATGAGAAGATTAAAGTCTTCCAAGCTTGAGAAGGTTAAATGAGAAAGTTAGCTGAGAGAGTTTAGAGAGAAGCTTGATGCTAAGAAAGCTAATGAGAAGGTTAGCTATGAGAAAGTTGCTCAACCTTCCCACTTAAGGTCTGACACACTGAATCAATAAGAAAAGGACAAAATAATGGTCACCTACAATAAGCAAATACAATTACCATTTGAATCATCCAACAATCATATATTCGAAGCCTATAAGAGGATCCAAGCTTGAAGATCAGAAAGTTATGAACTTAAAAAGCTAATCTAACTAAGTGCATGACGAACTGAACCTTCTCATCTATACCTATTGCTTCTGAAATCTATAAAATCTCTAGTAGATATGTTGTTAGTCTTGAGTAAGTGTTTGTATCCACTCATAGAGTGTTTTCAAGAGGTACCCAACTGAAACAAACACTTCATATCTTCTGTTGATTCTTATTTGTTATGAGTAAGCTTGTGGATTGTACAAACCACTTCAATTTGTGGTAGTGAGCCTGAAGAGGCTATGAAAAGAATTCTTAGTGTTAACTTGAAGAGGTTGTGTCAGATAATATTTAGTGTTGAGCCTGAAGAGGCTATTATTAAAGAATACTTGTATTAAAGCCTGGAGAGGCTTGATTGTTAAAGAATACTCAAGTTAGTGAAAAATCCTAGTGATTGCTAGGTACTAGACATAACCCCACGTGGTTTTCTGGGTAAACCAATATAAATCCTGGTGCAAATCTTCTCTTCCCTTTGCTCTTTACTTATTTATATCAGATTGAATAATTTTAAAAGGCTGATACTGAAAACTGAGAAAACTAAATTTGTTTAAAAAGGTTTCACTAAAGAACTTCTTTTAATATAATTATAATCTAAGTGTTTTTACTGTGTTTTTGAATCTCTTATCACAAAACAACTCTTAAAAGGAAGTTTAAAGGTTAAATTCTTTTATAAGATCATTATTCAGTGGTTAGAAGGTTACTTTATCTCAACTACTCAACTCTCTCACAAACCTTTTCACTGTGGTCTAATAACTTATTTCTGAGCCTTCTCACTAATAACGTGATTCAAGTTTGAATCTTCTCACTTCCAAGTCTGAACAACTTGAGAAAGTTGTGAAAATATTAGTTTTTCAAGGAAAAAGGGGAACACAATTCAACTACCTTTGATCCCAATTCTGAACATTAGCACCATCTGTGGGAAGCGTTAAACTATGTTCCCAACTCCACCATGGCCAACACCATAAGACAAGCTGCAACGAATCAGGACCATGACAGTGCTAATGTTCAGAATTAGGATCAATATTAGTTTTTCAAGGAAAAAGGGGAACACAATTCAACCACCTTTGATCCCAATTCTGAGCATTAGCACCATCTGTGGGAAGCGTTAAACTATGTTCCCAACTCCACCATGGTCAACACCATAAGACAAGTTGCAACAAATCAGGACCAACAACATGATGGTGCTAATGTTCAAAATTAGGATCAATATTAGTTTTTCAAGGAAAAAGGGGAACACAATTCAACCACCGTTGATCCCAATTTTGAACATTAGCACTATTTGTGGGAAGCATTAAACTATGTTCCCAACTCCACCATGGTCAACACCATAAGACAAGCTGCAACGAATCAGGACCAGCAATAAGATGACAAGGAATCCTCCCTGACTAATCACAAAGAGGCTTTCCACCAGCTGTCGCACTGCCCCAACACAGGACGCAACTGCACAACAATGTGAACCTACTTACCAAGAACTCTTGGCTATAGTTCATCACCAGAGCAAACAAATCACGAAACTCTAGAGGATTGTTCACCTCAAACAAGTTATTGAAAATAACCCAAGACTGTGGAACGAAAGAGTCGTTGCTAATAGTGCTGGAGTAAGCTTTGAGCATGAATAGAGGAAGGTGTAACATTCTAATACTGAAATCCTAATATATCTGATATATACCTGAATAAATAGTATTAACAATATCACTACTAGCTAATCTTCAATCTAACCCATAACATTTATATATATATATAAATGATTATGGAGAGCCTTGCAGAAATAAACATCCACATATATTTATAACTTTGTCAACATTACATAATATTCTATCTACAACTGATTACAACTCAAAACAAATGTACATAATATACAAACTTAAACTGATGAAACATAAAACTAGACTATTCTTCAGTCTTCTTCTCCTTGCCTTTGGATGAGCTTCCACCTAGATTTATATGGCAACACATAGGGTGAGAATTCATAATTCTCAATATAAGTGTACTAAAACCAGCAGTTGAAATATTCTCAATAAATATACAACCCATAACATCATAAATAAAATTGTAACTAGCAATCATACTACTACTCATTATCTAAGGAACAATTACATTCTATCTCTATGTAATCTTCCAAGCAAACATAACTCTAAACTATTTCATTCATAAAATAAGACAATCGCCCATACAATTGTCTATAAAATGTAAATGCTATGTTATGATGTATGTTTATGAAAATGAAATACAATGTGATTTGTGTGGATGCAATGTCATGAACTTGATTATTCCTTTTTGTGGCAGGGAGGGAATATGTTATCTTAACATGTTACCTCCTTAACCTACCTTATATTGAGTGGACTTTTCTACTACCTCAATCTGTTAGGAATAGCAAGTGTATGTATGCATGTGCGTGTGAAGAATGTGGTGCTATGTCTAACTCTTACATAACCACTACATAAACTCTATACTAAGTTTGTCCTTGCACTACTAGCTCTACCTCAACTCTATGAGAGCTTTCATGCACTCTGGCACTCCACTATGGCCAAACAAACTTAGCATACTTCCTTCCTTTGCATTACTAGCTCTTCCCCAACTCTATGAGAGCGTTAATGCACTATTGCACTCTAGTATTGCCAAACTTACTTGTATACTTGTATCTCACTTTCTCATCACTTCCCAAGTGATCTCTCTATCTTGTTACAAAATTTTAACTAAGAACACCCTATGGAAGGGGTATGGTCGTGAGCCTCACTAAGGAGAGCAAGGAACCCTTGCTTCCAATTCATGTTTCCAATCCATCAAAATCAATCCAAGATCATCAATATACACAAGTACAATCAAAAAAACACATAAAGGAAAATCAATACAAGGATCATTAGAAAAACACACAACTAAGAGAGTAACCCTAACATAAATTTTCTCACAACCAACACACAAAACAAGTTTTTCACTACCAATAGAGGTTGAAGTGGATAATCTTCCTCTTACCAAAAGAGAAAACAAGCAAAGAAACTTCATTGAAGCTCCTTGTAAATTCGGCCTTCACTTTCAAGAAAACCCTAAGGACATCAAACTCACAAGAATCACAATCAAACCTTGAAAAAGGCATCCATGATCACCAAAGTGACCATGGATCACGAAAATGAGATGGAAAAATGAGAAAGCTATGAACTTTTACCTCAAAGTCTTCAACTTTAAAGCTTGATGGAGCAAAACGAAAATGGTAGATTTTGGTAGTGGTCACAAAAGAGAAAATGTTCTAGGTGATGAGAAATGGTAGGAAATGAGGTTGATTGAATGAAAAAACTTGGATGGCCAACAATGGTGGTCTTGGCCGTGTGGGTGGTGAGAAAATGGAGAGGAGAAATGTTGAGTTTTTGAAGATGATCACCAAAGAGAAAAGGCTTAGGATGATGAGAGGAAGCAAGAAATGGAAGTAGTTTTAGCAAGCTAATGAAGATGGTCTCCAATGGTGTTGGTGCCGTGGAGAGGAGAAGAGAAAAGGAAGAGAAGAGCTTGAGAGAACAAAAAGAGAGAAAAGAAATGGTAGAGAGAGAAAGTAGTAGCTTTTTTTTTTTAATAGGAAATGAAAATGTGATGAGTTGAAAAATAAACTTTTGGCTCCCAAAAATTAGGCCATTGCTGTGGAGAAAGGGGAGAGAGGAGGGAAATTGGCTTCTCGAACAAGCCAATAGGAAGTTGCTAGGAAGCTTCCTCCAAAAATTACCTTTTTGAAAAGTCAACGATGATGTCACTTGTGTGATGTCATCAAGGTGATGTCACACAAAGTGAACACTCTAAAAAAGATGATTAACACTCTACTAGAGTTATTATCCAGTGGACAAAAGTTACGATTAATGAAAACAGTATTTATTGTCTATCGAATAATTTCACGGTACAATAATTTTATTTATCAGATAAAATCTCGAAAAATATAAATCTCGTAAACTGTGTCCGACCTCGAGTTTAGTAAGATCCCCCGTCAACATTTCCACAGTTCAAAGTTTACCAGCCTCGGGGAAAATATTTCATTTTCCCAGCTCTGCCCAGCGCGCATGCAAAATGAAGAATATATTAAAATATTCAATGTTTCCGGAAAAAAATCCACAAAAATTTACAAAAGCCACAAATATTATAAAATGACTATTTATCACAAAATAAAAAAATTTTGGGGTGTTACATCAGCTCTGTTTAATGTGCACGTAAAACGTAAAATATATTAAAATACTTAATATTTTTGAAAAAATTTACAAAAATCACAAATATTATAAAACGACTATTTATCACAAAACAAAAAAATTTTCGAGGTGTTACACTAGCTCTGCTCAGCGCGTACGTAAAATAAAAAATATATTAAAATATTCAATATTTCTAAAAAAAATCTGTCAAAAATCCTCAAAAATCATAAATATTATAAAATCACTATTTATCATGAAACAAACAATTTTCGGGGTGTTACAACTCTCCTCTTTTAAAAGGAAATTTCATCCTTGAAATTTTCATACCTTAGAATAGATGTGGATGTTGTTCCTTTATCATGTCTTCTAACTCCCATGTTGCATCTCCGGTTGTTTCATTCTAGATCACTTTTACCAATGGGATTTCTTTCCCTCTGAGTTATTTTACTCTCCTATCTTCAATCCTTACAGGAGGTGCCTCATAAGTTAAATTCTCTTTCAATTGTACTGTGTCCAGTGCTATGACATGGCTCGGGTCAGGAATATATTTTTGTAATTGCGACACATGAAAGACATTGTGAAGGTTACAAAGAAAAGGTGGTAAGGCTATTTGGTAAGCTACTGAACCTATCCGACGAAGGATTTGGTAAGGTCCAAGGAATTTGGGAGTAAGTTTTCTAGATTTCAGAACTCGACCGACCCCAGTCATAGGCGTGACTTTCAAAAACACATGCTCGCCTTCCTCGAACTCAATAGGCTTTCTCCTTTTGTCCGCATAGCTCTTCTGCCGACTGTAGGTCGTCCTCATCTTTTCCTGAATCATCTTGACTTTCTCAGTCGTTTGTTGTATAAGATCAGGTCCAACAGTAAGGCGCTCTCCATCTTGGTACCAACACAAAGGTGTTCTGCATTGCCGTCCATATAGAGCTTCATAGGGTGCCATCCTTATGCTCGAATGAAAACTGTTGTTGTAGGTAAACTCTACCAATAGTAAAACTTCATCCCAACTTCTAGTTTGTTCCAAAGCGCAAGTTTTGAGCAAATCTTCCAATGATTGAATCGTCCTTTCCGATTGACCATCGGTCTGTGGGTGATAAGCAGAACTCAAACGTAGCTTCGTTCCCAATGCTCCTTGTAAACTTTGCCAAAACTTTGATGTGAACCTTGGATCTCTATAAAAAATAATACTAGTAGGCACACCATGCAGCCTAACGATCTCACCAATATACAGCTGAGTCAACTTCTCCATATTGTACCTTATATTGATTGGTAAGAAATGTGCTGACTTCGTGAGTCGATCAATGATTACCCATATTGAATCGTAACATTTTCTGGTCTTTGGCAATCCAACCACAAAGTCCATCGTAATACTATCCCACTTCCATTCAGGAATAGCTAAGGGTTGCAACATTCCTGACGGTCTCTGGTGTTCAACCTTTGCTTTCTGACAAACCAAGCAATACGACACACATTTGGCAATATCACTCTTCATTCCGTGCCACCAAAATAACCGTTTCAGGTCTTGATACATCTTGGTTATTCCCGGATGCATACTCAACTTGCTCGTGTGAGCGTGTTCGAGAATATGCTTTCTAAGTTCTTGATCCCTGGGTATACAAACTTTACCTCTGAATCTTAGGATTCCATCAATTCCTTCCTCAAATGTTGTCACACCGCCTTGCTTCATTAGTTCCCTTTCTTCTTGCAAAAACTTATTAACTTTTTGGATGTCTTCCATTAATTCACTTGAAATAGTGACCATGTTCATGCAAATCTTCCTGCGTGCCAATTCCACAAAGGGCCATACATCCCTGAATTGCTCTATCAAATCATTTTCCTTGATCATCATAGCAGTGATACTAAGCATCTTCCTACTCAAAGCATCTGCCACAACGTTTGCCTTTTCGGGGTGATACAAAAGTTGAAAATCATAATCTTTCAGAAATTCCAACCACTTTGCTATCTCATATTCAACTCCTTTTGGTCATACAAGTACTTCAAGCTCTTGTGGTCACTAAAGACGTTGAACGTCGCCCCATAAAGAAAATGTCTCCATATCTTCAAAGCGAATACCACGGCTGTTAACTCCAGGTCATGCGTTGGGTAGTTCTTCTTATGCACTCGCAACTGTCTCGAAGCGTAAGCCACCATTTTTCTATTTTGCATAAGCACACATCCTAATCCTTGGTATGAAGCATCGCAATACACTTCGAATGGTTCACTTGGATCAGGTAGAACTAACACTAGTGAAGTAGTTAGTCGTCTCTTCAATTGTTGGAAACTTTCTTCGCAAGCATTAGTCCACTCAAAGGCTTGATTCTTTCTCGTGAGCTGAATAAGAGGCTTTGCTATCTTAGAGAATCCATCAATGAATCTCCGATAGTATCCAACTAATCCCACAAAGCTCTGAATTTTTGTCACTGTCTTCGGTCTTTCCCATTGCAGAATCGCTTCCACTTTAGACGGATCCACTGTAATCCCTTCCTTCGAGATCACATGACCCAAAAACTTAACTTCTTCCAGCAAGAATTCACACTTCGATAATTTGGTGTACAACTTCTTCTCCTTCAAAATCTGGAGAACTATACTAAGGTGTCCAACATAATCCCCCCGACTTTGAGAATAGATTAGAATGTCATCAATGAAGATAACAACAAATCTGTCCAAGTAAGGACAGAAGATTTTGTTCATGTAGTCCATGAATATGGCAAGTGCGTTCGTCACACCAAACGGCATCATAAGATATTCGTAAAGACAATAACGGGTACAAAAAGCCATCTTGGGAATATCCTCCACCTTTACTCGAATCTAATGGTAGCCCGATCACAGATTGATCTTGGAGAATATCGCTGCTCCTTTCAGTTGATCCATCAAGTCGTCTGTCCTCGGAAGTGGATACTTATTCTTGATTGTGACCTTATTCAGCTGACGATATTCCACACACAATCGCGAAAGTCCTATCCTTCTTGCTGGCAAGCAACACTGGTGCTCCCCATGGTGATACACTGGGTCTGACAAACTGCTTTTCCAAGAGTTCTTCTAACTACTTCTTAAGCTCAACTAACTCTGATGGTGACATCCTGTAGGGCGCTATAGATACAGGACCAGATCCAGGCACAAAATCAATGGTGAACTCTATCTCCTGCTTTGGCGGTAAACCAAGTACGTCGTCAGGAAAGACTTCGAGAAACTCGTTAACCACTGGAATTGCATTCACATCTGCCTCGCTCTCGACTTTTAAAGAAGACAATAACATGTTTCTGTGAGATCCTTTTTTCAAGAAAGCTCAAACTTGGTTGGCCGTAAAAAATTTAGAAACTTCATCCATAGGGAAAACTATGGTTTTACTAGAACAGTCTAATAGGATATGGTTAGAAGACAACCAATCCATTCCTAAAATTACGTCCAATTGGGAAAGAGGTAAACAGATCAAATCAACAGAAAAGATTCGACCTTCAACAATTAGAGAACAATTTAAACAAACTTTGGTGGTAACAACATGTTCAGCAGTAGGGGTAGAAACAGTCAAGTCAAAAGGTAAGGAAGATAAAGGTAAACCAAGTCGTCACACACAATCATAAGAAATGAAAGAGTGGGTTGCCCTAGAGTCATACAGTACAGTCAAAAGATTACCTCCTATGTTACCCTCTCCTTGTATCAAATTTTTAGATTCGGAGGCTTCCGCTCTACTTATAGTGTAGACTCGGCCTCTTTCCGGTGATTTTGCAGCTCGTGCAGTGTTGACTGAAGGCTCTACCTTAGCTTGATTGCAGTCCCTAGAGACGTGTCTTGGTTTTCCAGATCGAAAACAGATTATTCCTTTGATGGTGCAACCCCTCGTTAGGTGGTCTTTCCCGCACTTCAAACATTTTAGCGAGAACGTCACATTCTAGCCAGTTTGATTTCCACTGGAACCTCCACTAAATGACTGTTGCTGACTTCCCGGTGGTCAGGAATAAGGTTTCTTTTGAAAGCGGTTTGTATTGCTGCCACCTCCTCTTTAGAACCTAGTAGGTCCAAAGTTACGATTCCTCGTGTCCCGCGCCTGATCCCAGATCTTCCACTCGGTGACACGTGTCCAACAACTCCGAAAACTGGGTGATCCTCAAGGTTATGACCGCCCTTTTCACGTCATGCCTCAATCCTTCCCCAAATTTCTGACACTTCCACACCTCGTTCGGCTGGTGTTGGAAATACGTTAAAATTTTGGACAAGCTCTCGAACCTCGCGGCATACTCACTGACAGTCAAGTTCTCTTGCCTCAAGCTAAGGAACTCCATCTCTTTAGCATGTCTTGCGCTTGCTGGGAAATACTTCTCCAAGAATTTATCCTTGAATACCCTCCATGTGATTATTCGACCTTCAGCTTCTAGTAATCTCTACGCTCTGTTCCACCAATCTTTCGCGTCTCCGATCAACATAAAAGTAGCATAGGTTACCTTATTGTCGTCGGCAAAGTTCATGCCTTTGAAAATTTCCTCCAGCTCCTTGATCCAAAGACTAGCCTTCTCTGGATCAAATTCTCCCTTAAACTGAGGAGTGTTGTTACAATGAAACTCCGACAGTTTTTGAGCATCGGCTGAAGCTTCTTGCTGTTGTGCAGCCCTTCCCTGCTGTTGAGCAGCTCTCTCAGTTTGTTGTGCAATGACGCCAGTCATTCGTTGCATTACTTCAATTGCTGCTGCCATGCCTCCACTGCGTGCCATTTCACTTTTTCAGGGTAAAGTGAATGAAAAACACAAGGAAGAATTAGATGTATCCTTTCGGAATACCAAACACGGAGAATCACACAATACAAACAAGACAGACCTAACCACAAAGACCCAAAAGAAAATTTAAACTGAGGCTCTGATACCAAACTAATGTAACGCCCCTTTTGAGTAGGGAACGTCGCACCATAACCACAAAGCGAAAATAAAATATATAAACTAAGACCCGGTTCTTTATAATATGGATAAGTCTATTTAGTTGTAATCGTACAAATGATTAGGCAAATTCTTTTTTTTTGTTACGAAATAATAAAATAAAATGATAAGACATAGATATAACAGAAAGTAACATAGGAAGTAAACCATACATTCGTACATCATACTTATATATATTTATATCACACTTATTTAAATACATCATTAGATATACAAAAAGTAAAAACTTTACATGCCCCAAAATGATTACACATTTATAGCTCACCAAAAAGACAAAACATCAGGCCCCCCAAAAGATTTACCAATAGCCGTCAGCAGCTATCAACAGCATCAACCCCTAAGGCAAATGAGAAGAAACCATAGTTGGATCCTCCTCAGGGTCTTTCTCGTCAAAGGAAACCCTCATCGGAGCAACCGAATTATTAGCGGGAGCTCGTACAGAGGATAAGAAAGAATCCCCTTGTGGGAAGTAATAACGCTCTCCCCACATATCACGTATGGGCAAGCAAAACTCTAAATACAAGCGAGCATGAAAAGTAAAGATAGGCGGATCATAACGTCCCCAAGCAAGAGTCAAAGTCATGTCCCCGAGGTAGACACAGCGATCCATACCCAAGTTGATGTGCCAGCAGTCCGGACCTCTATGAAAAGTCAACCTCGTATAACCCAAGAAGCCTTGCGAACGAGACGTCATATCCAAACATGAAGCTAATCAAAATCAGGCCAGAAGCTAGGGAATTCGTGCACTTCCCCTTCTTCACCGACGTCTTCCGAGAACACATAAATAAACAGAATAACAGAAATACAGAAAAGAGATAAGACATCCTACATTCATTACCAATTATGACAGTAAAGAAACAGAACGGTGCAAAATGCCCACATAGCATATCAGAAATAATAATCAGCATCAAGAAGCAAATAATAAACAACTAAACAATTTCAGGCAGTTATAACATTAATAAGATAACAATTCCAATCATTATATGAATAAATGTCAAGTCATATGTTGACTTACTATGCACGTGCACATGATACCAAAATCCTACTCCATAGAGCTAGACACAAACATCAGAGAGAATGATCAGGAGACATGTCTGTAACTCGGCTGCCACGGCCAACAAGTGCTATAGTTTCTCAATTTATCAACGTGCACATCATGGCATTGTACAAGACATTCTACACTAGATCGCGATATAGAACAGTGTCTCGGTCCGGATCGTCAGTGCGTTTGCATCGGTCTGCCCCACGGACAGAATAGCTACCAACTGTCCATTGCGAGGTACCCGCACCCCGACGCCCCAAGGTCAACAGTATGACCTACACTAGTCTATTCGCACCCGCACATAGGTGTGATTTAATCTCCTAGGAAATATGGCCTTAACAATAGTCCATCGGACTTTCACAATGCATGATGACTTAATGCATATTCATGTATATTCAACAATAATACACTTTTCCATAGCATGCCACAATTTGGCCAAGTTAAACATCAACAGAATTTTTGGTCTCACTCATGGACCCATATTAACATATTAATCAAGTTCTCAAATATGGCCATACATTTTTGAGTTTCATTATAGAGTTTCACTTTAATCTAACATTTCCTATAAATGCTTTCTCTAGAGGAATCCTCTTATCATTCTCATTAATTCTTTATTTCTCTTAATTAGCCAAGTCTTTTACTCGAATTGAATCATACATACTTATAAAATTATCTAAGGTTCTCCAAGTCTCACACACTCTTGTTCTTCCCTTAAGATCAAAAGAATCACACTAGGTCATCGAATAAGTTTTTTTCCATCTTATGAGTCCTTAATAAATTCTTACTTTACCTAATCACCTAAGCCTTAGCTTAATACATAAGTTTTTTAGCCAACATGGCCCTTGAGGCCGTGACCTCCCAAGGACAAGAGTCTAACCAATTTTTTCATCACATTGTTTATTACTTTATACTTAATTACTTAAGTTACAAGGTTACCCAAAAATTTCATATTTGGAGCCAAAAAGGGCCTAGAGGCCGTGAGCCTCCCAAAGGGGTAAGAACCCAAATTTTTCATTGCTCCTTAATTTTTTATTCACTTGATTAGTTATCTCTCTATCTTGTTACAAAATTTTAACCATGAACACCCTATGGAAGGGGTATGGTCGTGAGCTGACTAAGGAGAGCAAGGAACCCTTGCTTCTAATTCATGTTTCCAATCCATCAAAATCAATCCAAGATCATCAACATACACAAGTACAATCAATAAACCACATAGAGGAAAATCAATACAAGGATCATTAGAAAAACACACAACTAAGAGAGTAACTCTAACATGGATTCTCTCACAACCAACACACAAAACAAGTTTTCCACTATCAATAAAGGTTGAAGTGGATAATCTTCCTCTTACCAAGAGAGAAAACAAGCAAATAAACTTCCTTGAAGCTCCTTGTAAATTCGGCCTCCACCTTCAAGAAAACCATAAAGACATCAAACTCACAAGAATCACAATCAAACCTTGAAAAAGGCATCCATGATCACCAAAGTGACCATGGATCATGAAAATGAGATGGAAAAATGAGAAAGCTATGAACTTTTACCTCAAAGTCCCCAACTTTAAAGCTTGATAAAGGAAAACGAAAATGATGGATTTTGGTCGTGGTCACAAAAGAGAAAATGTTCTAGGTGATGAGAAATGGTAGGAAATGAGGTTGATTGAATGAAAAAGCTTGGATGGCCAACAATGGTGGTCTTGGCCGTGTGGGTGGTGAGAAAATAGAGAGGAGAAAGGTTGAGTTTTTGAAGATGATCACCAAAGAGAAAAGGCTTAGGATGATGAGAGGAAGCAAGAAATGGAAGTAGTTTTAGCAAGCTAATGGAGATGGTCTCCAATGGTGTTGGTGCCGTGGAGAGGAGAAGAGAAAAGGAAGAGAAGAGCTTGAGAGAAAAAAAAGAGAGAAGAGAAATGGTAGAGAGAGAAAGTAGTAGCTTTTTTTTTAAAATAGGAAATGAAAATGTAATGAGTTGAAAAGTAAACTTTTGACTCCCAAAAATTGGGCCATTGCCGTGGAGAAGGGAGAGAGGTGAGGGAAATTGCTTCTCGAACAAGTCAATAGGAAGTTGCTAGGAAGCTTCCTCCAAAAATTACCTTTTTGAAAAGTCAACGATTATATCACTTGTGTGATGTTATCAAGGTGATGTCACATAAAGTGAACACTCTAGAAAAGATGATTAACACTCTACTAGAGTTATTATCCAGTAGACAAAAGTTACGATTAATGAAAATAATATTTATTGTCCATTGAATAATTTCACGGTACAACAATTTTATTTATTAGATAAAATCGCGAAAAGTGTAAACCTCGTAAACTGTGACCGATATCGGGTTTAGTAAGATTCCCTATCGACGTTTCCACGGTTCAAAGTTTATCAGTCTCAGGGGAAATATTTCATTTTCTCGGTTCCGTCCATCGCGCATGCAAAAGGAGGAATATATTAAAATATTCAACGTTTCGAAAAAAAAATTTACAAAAATCACAAATATTATAAAATGACTATTTATTGCAAAACAAAAAATTTTTGGGGTGTTACGCTGGCTCTGCTCAGTGCGTACGCAAAACGAGGAATATACTAAAATATTTAACGTTTCCGAAAAAATCTACAGAAATTCACAAAAACTACAAATATTATAAAACGACTATTTATCACAAAACAAAAAAGAAATTGGGATGTTACACCGGCTCTGCTCAGTGCGTATGCAAAACGAAAAATATATTAAAATATTCAATATTTCTGAAAAAATTTAAAAAAACTCTTAAAAATCATAAATATTATAAAATCACTATTTTTTAGGAAACAAACAATTTTTAAGGTGTTATAGTGGTCGACTTATGGAAGATCCCTCTAAAAAACTATTTGAAGAAGTCATATTCTCTTGAAACTGCTAAGCTCTTTAAACAAGAGCCTAACTCTGATACCACTTGTTACCAAGTGGCTCCAGTACTCAAGAGGAGGGATGAATTAAGTATAAAAAATTCTCGCAAATGCTTTTAAAAGAAAACAAACGTTGAAGCTATTAATAAAAGATGTGAAAATAAGAGAGGATATAAAAAAGCTTTAGGAACAGGAAGTAAACAATTAAGCAATAATAAATAAATTATAGTAAATATGGAGATTGAGAAGACAAGAGCAGACACAATATTTATCCTGATTCGGTCACCAAACCACTTGTGGCCTACATCCAATCCTTGAAAAATATCCGAGATTTTTCACTATGAATACAAGCTTAAATAGGTGTTTGCTACCGTTACAAATTAGAGCACTTTTCACACACAGCAAAACTATACCCTTGTACTAAAGCCTCAAATTTCAGGGATACATCACCCTTATATAAACCATGTGGGATACCTCACCCTCAATACAAAGAGCACAGAAAATAGATGAAGAGAAACTCTCAAAAAGAGTAAATATCACAAATTGAAGCGCTAAGAAGCTCTTTAAGGATATCTCAAAGTTTTGGCGAAAAGAGCACAGAAAATATGTAAAAATTGTAAATCACATTTTAAAGCAAGTAAAGATTAATTCAGATTGTTGGGGGAAAACAGAAGAGACCCCCAGTCTCTATTTATAGAATCGTAGAAGAAAGTAGCTGTTGGGTGCAATTAATTTACGTAATGAATGCAAATATGGCCGTTTCTTTCTAAACTAGGATCTCGTGTTTATTCGAATAAACCTTGGGTCATTCGAATAGCACGTTTTCAAAATAACCAGTTCTGAAATGGGTTATTCGAATAACATGATGTTTATTCGAATAACACTGCTTTAAAACATTTTCTGAGAGACAGGTCTATTCGAATAACTTCAGAGTTATTCGAATAACTTATATAAAAGGAAGTCATTCTAAAAAGGTTTTATTCGAATAACAAAGATGCTATTTTTGAAAACATTATTTGAATAACTCTTGGGTTATTTGAATAATTCAGTTCAAGCACCATTTTTCTAAACTTGATTTATTCAAATAAAGAAACTTTTATTCGAATAACTCTGTTTCTAAAATATTTGTAAATACTTTAAATAAAGCCTAGATGAATTTCAAAACCCCAAAACCTTTTAATTTATTTTCAAGACTATTTTAAAAAAATCATTTTTATGTTATCTTGTAAAAAACCATGAGATATCCAAAAAGATCTCCGTACACAAAGACTCTAAGTCCTAAAGCTAATCTTGAAGTTCTTAAACTTGGTCTTCTCATCATCTTCATATTTGTTATCATCAAAATCAATCTTCATTGTAGCATAGTCAATCACACATCTCAAGTGTATTCACAAGTGGTGGCGAGTCAAACACTGCGAGAAAGCGACATCTTTAAGTTGTTCTAAGCGTAACTCCCCACCCCATCTCAAAAACATGTGGATTGAGGAAAATGCCACCATCTCCTTTTCTAGCGTGGGTTACAAAGAAATGATCCTGGAGCATGATGACCCCATAGTTATATCGGGGGTCTTTGTGCCGCCCCTACCCTATATAGTCCACTTTACGCTCACTAAGGCGAGCCAGATAGGATAAAATTCACCATATGTACTTTTCTAAGTCTTATTACTAGTTTAGTTATATTCCTTGCTTATTTTAACCATACTTTATTTCAGCTTTATTTGATCCTCTTTTATAGGTCATCAAATTTCCTTAGCCTTTGACCTTCATTTTATATTTTAACTTTAGGTTCTTTAGCTCTTAAGGTGAGCTTGGCCATAAGCACTTGATGAGCATGCAATGGAAATCAATTCTTCTAGTGTGTCTACTATCTCAGAATGAGTCCTTACTGTTAGAACTCTAACTTTGGCATCAATACACATACTCACAGGCATAAGTAAAAGATACCAGTTCTTAGGGTCTTCCACTAACTTATCGCAATCATACTTATATCATCAAAACATAAGCATAAGCTTCAATGCCTATGAGTACAGTCATCCAACTATCATGCATACATAAAAAAAAAAAAAAAAGATAGACATCATTATCTAGAGACATCAACATAAGCACCAGTTATATACAATCAAAATGAGATCTATAAATGTCTATTAATCAATCCTATACTACCTTATCCCAAACTACATAACAAACCCTCCAAGGTCAACTCTAGGGGCACTCGGTGTATGCATAATATGAGCTCAGATCAGTCCCAAAAAGGAGTAGGTGTTGGCCTCAAAGGAGTATACCCACTTTCCCTCCTCAAACGCAAAGAAAACACTAAACAGAGGCATGGTCTGGCTTTGGGTCTGGGAATATCATGGAAAACAATAGGGGTTAAAATTATAGGAATTCTCAATAATCTACATAAATAGTGTCATCATAACAAATCCAGTCCTTAGTGTAACATCCCAAAGACTAACACTAATGACGTCACCGGTTTACGCATCAGTAATTAGAATTTGGTACATTACTTATGAATATCCATAAATTTTCAAAGAAACGATTTAATAATATACAAAAATATGAGCCTTTAGCAGAAGCATATTACACGTATAATATGAAATGAATTATATACAAATTATGTAATCACTAGGTATTACATAGTAAATCTACCTTATTGCACAAAAAATCTAGTCTAAGAAACTAACTATTTCTTTGTCTTTCAGCTCCATCTTTCTTCTTCTTGCTCAACTGTGGATTCTTCTTGGAATTATCATGGAAATCAAAGGTGTAAGGGTGTGAGAATCTAAAAATTCTCAGTAGTTATAAAAATCGTGTCATCACAATAATTCCAACTGTTTCAGAGAAAAATCATTTCAAATCATTCTTGTACAACTCGTAGGAAGGTGGCTAAAGTCAAATCGAGTCCTTCCTCTTCCCAAAATAGAGGTTCATCTAATTATGAAAATCATTTATAATCATCAAAATCACATCAAGATTTATATCTTGAAAATCATCAGTCATATCATCAAAATCTGTTATTTGAAATTCTTCATATCCAGAGTCATTGAGACTCAAATCAATAAATTGGAAATCATATATTCAAATATCAAGAAATCTCATTTAGATCATCAATTATCAAATCATATCAAGAGATCTCATTCATCGAAAATCATGTCTCAAAACATAATACAATTCATCAATCTCATGAAATCAAATCAAGGTTCGTATCTCAAATCTGAAGTTGTCAAATCGTAAATCATTTATCAAATCTTAAGAAAATCTCATCTATATCAAAATCCCATGTTTCAAGGTTCATGTCCCAAATCATCAAGATACATGTGTCATCTCAAATCAAATGGTATGGAGGGAACTATCCGTCCTCACAATATCGATCACTTGGTAGTAGCCTGCTTTCGAATTACTGCACTTCAACCCATTCATAGCTCTTGCTACATAGGACTACTTCGAGTAACTAGACCTTATCAATTTCAATCAACTACGCCAATGAGGGAATTGTCCATCCTCATCTCAAGTGGTAAGTAGAGAGGGAATTGTCCGTCCTCAACTACTTTTGATAAGGATGGAATTATCCGTCCTCACACTATCGATTATCAAGGGAAGTTTGATCCGCTTCCCCCACTATCCTGGATTTAGGATAACCCCAATTAAAGAGGTCTTCCTCTAATACTTGATGTCTAGGGAAGCATGGGTAAAGAGGGAGGTCTTCCTCAACCTCAATTACTCTGGTGTAGAGAGATTCTCAAATTCTCTCTTACTATTTTCCAAAACTTACCCTAGTACAATGTATATCCAAAACCTAATCGGTCTAGCTCCGCAAAAGGATACCCATGAAAATCAAATCATTTTTATCAAAACTCTTTATTCATCAAATCATCAAATATGCAATATAATGCATAATCCAAACAATCTCATTATGGGTATTCAAATTCATCTATCTATCTCAAATCACATGATCATGCATTGATATCTCATCAATAAATCTCAAGTCATATCCATGTTCAATGCAAAAATCATTTCACAAATATTCAATCTCATTTGATTCAATCATATCATTAAATAAATCCCCATATGTAGTTGGTTATATAATCCGTCCACAATCAAGTCCATAGTATATCATGATGATCATCTCCAATCAAGTTCATAATAAATCATCATCTCACAACTAATTATAATCACAAATAAACATAAGTAAAATTGTACTTTACATAACCTTTCTCAAGCTTCCCATCATCTAAAATAGTTTAAAATAACATTGCATAGCAATTTGAGTATCAAAGTATCAAAAACAGAATTAAAATCCTTCTCTGCCCGGCTGGCGCCTCCAGCAGCAGGTAGCTTGCTGCATCAACTCACGGGTAGGATTTTGGGACTAGCAATTAGATCAAATTAAAATCATTCAAGAGTTAACATCAACCACAACCATTTCACAACAATCAAGCATCAAAATCCCCTTCAAAACTGTAGCTCAAATTTGGATTTCATACCCATTTTTTGAATCGTCAGAAAACATGGAAACCAAGAACAACACAAATCTCATTTCCTTATTTAGAAACCAAGAACAAACCATTATTAAACTTAAAGGAATGAAAATCAGCATAAAAGTCTCAGTTAACATGGAAAAATCGTTTCCCTATTCACGGCAAAACAGCAACCAGAAACGAAGAAAAGATAAAGCGAAGGAGGAAAACATTTCCCCTACCTCTAGCTTGAAGTTTCCTCTTGATTTCATTTGATTTTCCCTCCTTTTCCCTTTTTGTTTCTGCTCTGTTTCCTTCATTTCCCATCTCTGTTTCTATTCTCATTTCTCCAGCTCCAAACCGCGTGAGAGAGTAAGTAAAAATCAAAGAAACAGAAGGAAAGACAATAATCTGAACAGATCAAGTAGAGTGACAGCAAGAACGAACCAGCGAGAGCGAGCGGTGTGAGCGAGCAAACGAGAGAGGACAACGAACGAACGAGCGTGCGAGAGAGAAGAGCGAGCGACAGAACGGAGAGCGCAAACAGGCGAGAGAGAGAATGAGCTGGCTAGCGAGCAGGGAGAACGAACGGGAGAAAGAAAAATATCTTTCTCCCTCTCCATTTTTCTGCTTGTGCATTATTCTCATGTCCCCCTCTTCTTCTTCTTTTATTTTCTCATTTTCTCTCCTTTCTCCTCTGTTTCTTTCTTTCTTTCTCCGTTTCTATCTCGGTCTCTCCCATTTCTTATCTTTCTTTTGTTTCTTTTCTTTGTTTCTTTTTAGAGTCAGCCATGAGTGAGTGAGAGAAGAGAGAGAAAAACATCTCACAAGCAATCATGAGGGGTGAGACATGAAGGAGGGAAAATAAAAAAGGAAAAAGTGAAATTTAATAGATATATTTTATCTGTTAAAGGTATTTTATTTCTTTCTAAGAGTGTGTTTGAAATAAAAAAAATAATACATGATTTTATTTATAAATTAAATTTAATTAAATTTTATGTTTGTAATATTAAAAAATAAAAAATAATTTAATTTTTAAAATCTCATGAATTTCATTTTTTTATTTTTTAAATTCTATTAAATTTAATAAGATTTATTAGATTTGATTTGATTTGAAATAAATAAATTATTTTACTCTTAATAATTACTTCTAACAATCTCTCATAAGGATAAAAATATAAAATAATAAAATTAAATCAAATCAATTGTCATTTTAATGAGTTCCAAGCACACAAGTTGATTTCTAAATCAATTCAAATTCTATTTTTTTTAAGTTCCAAACACAAAATTTGATTTTTAAATCAAATCAAATCAATTCAAATCAAATCAAATCAAATCATAAGTGAATTTTTTAACTTCATAGGTATTAGAAAAAAATTTAGGATTTCATGCACTTCCTAATTTTATTTTTCACAAACATCTGTATACATTTTTATCAGAAACTTCAATATTTATCCTCAGGTTAAATTAAACCCTTATGAAATTGAATTTAGAAGTTTTCAAGTGTCCATTTTTGAACTGTTTTTACTCTTAAATAAATCTTCATTCTTCTATTTTACATTTATTCATA
Source organism: Ormosia semicastrata (assembly GCA_029884595.1). Classification (NCBI taxonomy): domain Eukaryota; kingdom Viridiplantae; phylum Streptophyta; class Magnoliopsida; order Fabales; family Fabaceae; genus Ormosia; species Ormosia semicastrata. The sequence goes on from JAQQTO010000062.1 coordinate 35,163,149, forward strand.
CCCCTAAGGGTTTCTGATTTATTTATTTTGGTCTTTAAATATTATCTCAGTGTCATTATAAATGTCAAACTAATTTATTGGATATTCCAAAATTCCATATGACTCATGTCGATCCTTTAGGACTTAGAAATAAATTCTTCCATATTTATTTCTATCTTTTTATATATTTAAGCTAAATTTTGAGCTATTTCTCTCATATTCAGTGTTGTAGATTTACGCTCCATTCGTTCTAAGCAATTTCCAAAATCACCAGGTAACTTATACTAGACTTATTGAGCTACTATAACCCTGATTAATATCATTAGGTCGGAGAAGATGTTACACTTAAATTGAAAAATAATTAACAAATATAAGTTGAAAATATATAGTTTATTTATCACGTGGCAGAGGTTCATTTTTAGCCAGTTTTCTTCATATGATTAAAATCACAATATATTTGTACTATAAAAGAGTGTCCATGCAGAATGAAATGCATTGCTTATGACTCTGGCCATTCAAACAACTTTTCTATTATTCCCCTTTCTTTCTCTTTCTTGTGAGGCAACCTTTGTCCTCTGAAGGGGAATGATACACCACCATAAGATAGTCTACTTGTTAGACATGAATTAGCCCACTCTCAGTAGTCGTGCGTGTTTCACAGCACCTATTCCTAGCAAGGTGAATTCCTATCCTTGCTTTCTATGATAAGGTAAACCTTACCCTCTTATTGGAAAAGCATACTTTCATGAGCAGTTAAATAATGCACAATATGTCATAGTTCATAATCATAACAGATACTCAAAGTATCATATGGCATTAACGATAGTTCTTAATTCATCATACTAATGCAACAACCAGTACATGGTATATATAGACTTTTAAAACCATTATAGAAACTAACATGCAACTTCATGCACATACTCGAAACTTGGTAAGTTAACTTGACAACTAAGTAAACTAACATTATTAAACTTCAATTCATAAGGACTGCCTTATTGTTATCACACAATCTCTGTGATGTTATAACCTAAGGGGTCAACTTCACACTTGTTTCTCAGTAATCCTAGATTCATTTATTAGTGATTAACTTCACTAATCATTTTGTTCATCATTAAGTGTCTAGTCAACATTTGAGGTATTACGTTCCTTATCCTAGGGTTGTGGCCAACCCTAGTGATTAAGTGCAATTCGAGTTACCGGATCACATAACTATTACAATGCTAGAGGTCACCAAGGCCTTGGCTGAGACCTCCACCCCTAAATCTTCCTCAAGCACATCATATGGTGGTCCTCCATGACCACCTCCAGCTCAAACCATCGTGGCTAGCCACCCCTAGGTGGCGGCCACTGCCACCAAATCCTTGTCAACTAAGCCATCCCAATCAAACCCCAATCAAATTTACCTTATGGTAGCCATCCATGGCCACCACCACCGTCCACCACCGTGGTTGGCCGCCCTTTGATGGCTGCCACTGCTCCCAAACCCTTAAAAACCTAACCCTTTTCAAACCCCTATCAACCATGACCAAGGGGTGGCCAACCCTAAGCCACCCTCCACCACAACCTCCATCGTTGGCTACTTCTAGGTGATGACCAACACCACCAAACACCACTTTATTCTCACTTCCTCCTCATCTCTTCCTCGTCCCCTCAATTCTAACCACCTTATGGCCATAAAAGTTGCCATGACCAAGGCAGCTATGGCTTCAACTGAGGCCTTTAATACCTTGTTCCAAAGTCAACCATCACTGGCTTCAACCCCTAACAACCCAAGATCATCAAACAACTTCAATCAAGGCATGAACAAGAAGGAAAAGGATCAATAACCCTAACATTGTTTCTTATGCTCGTGGTGATGGCAGCTTGGATGAGGAACTATGGTGCAACTTGGGGGAAGAAGATGGTGATGATGGAGCTTGTCCTAGGCTTGACTCCGGCGGCCAACCTCACATGCAAAGCCTCCCATTGGTGGTTTTCCTCTTTCTCCACCATCTTTTCTCTAGTTGTCAACCTTGCTCCATCTCTCTCCTTATGCTTAAACCGTGTATGTGTGTGTTGTTTGTTTTATGTGAGTGAGTGGTTTTGGGGTGTTAACAGTGTTGAGTGGTGGTGAAGGGGTGTCATTGTGTATGTGTGGTTGTGTGTGTGTTTGTTGAGTGCCATGGGAGGTAGCTAAGGTAGCTTAGGCGCCAAGTTATCATCGTAGGAGCTAGTTTAGGAGCATTCTGAGTAGTTTTGGGCCTTAGATTATGTTTTAGGTAGAATTTAGCTACCCTAAAGTAAGTTATTTAAGACTTGTTCTTACCCTAGATTGCATTAGGGTTCTCTAAGAACTCCATGCAAGTCCTATAACTCTCGTGCACTAACCCTAACTACTAAAATTTGTATCAAGAACTCTAAGTTCTTCCTACTACATGTAATTTAATAAATTTAATGTCAAATCTCTTTTAAAATCTCATTATCACTCTAAAATTTCCTAAACCACTAGGCATAGAGCTTAGTGCTCCTTTTCATTACATGAAATTTCATTGGTTACTTTATAATCATTACCTTAATAAAATAATAATATTATATCTAATTAAGCGTTAATTATTCTAATTACACCTTGAATCTTTATTTAATATAATAAAATATTTTAATTAATTTTATTACTTATTTAGTTGATTTAATTTAATTAACTAATAATTAATCTATAATTAGATCAATATCTATTTTATTTAATTTTTTGTTATTCATAAAAAGTTAATTTATATCACAATAGTTATAAATAACTTAATTATAATTATTCTAGCTAATTTCCATGAATTATAGATTTATTATCAATCTTTTAATATTTTTCTATAATTATTCTAATTAATTCTAACAAATAACTTTTTCACTAAGTTATTTGCCTACATGCACATACAATAGAGACATGCACGTAAAACATGCAAATATATTAATAGTAGCTAAGTAGCTATGTAAGCAAACTGAAAGGGAGGATGTTACAGTCTTGGCTAATGCGGAAGTCAAGAGGATTTTCATTGATCACGGAAGCTCAGTTGACATCATGTTTATAGATGCCTTCAAAAGATTAGAACTCCCCAAACATTAACTAATGCCATTTACAAGGGAACTCATTGGATTCATCGAAGACAAAGTCATATTGAACGGGTACGTTCAACTACACCTAACGTTAGGAACCAAGCTAAAGTTCAAAATGGTCAAGGTAAAGTTCATAGTCGTTGATTGCCTATCCGGATACAACATCATTCTCAAAAGGCCATCTTTGAACACATTTAGAGTCATGGTTTCCACCACCCACCTTGCCATGAAGTCTCTAACAAAGGACAATGAGATTATCACTATGAAGGCAGATCAGGCTGTGGCGAGAAGTTGTTATAATGACAACCTATGGATTGGAAAGGGCCTAAGCAAAACCCCATCACAAAAACCTAATCTAGCCACTACGATGAACCTATTCCTAAAATCTAACAATGACCTATTCGCCTAAACCTCTGCCAACAAGCCCATGATTGATCCTAACTTTACTTCACATCAGTTTTCCCTATACTGTGATGCCAAGTCAACATCACAGCAAAAATAGAAGGTCGACCCTGAATGGCAAAAAATCATTTAACAATAAATAAAGGAACTCTTGGATCATTCGGGAGATAGCTTACACCATTTGGCTCTCAAACATAGTGTTGGTTAGGAAGTCCAATGGGAAGTGACCCATATGTGTAGATTATACGGATCTCAACAAGGCCAGCCCAAAGGACCTGTACCCTCTTCCCAACATCGACAAGCTAGTCGACAATTCCTCTAGCTTCTAGTTTCTTTCCCTTATGGACGCCTACTCCAGATACAATCAAATCCTGATGCATCCCAATAATAAGGAGAAAATGGCATTCATCATGGAGCGAGCTAGCTATAATTATCAAGTCAAGGCCTTTAGCCTCAAGAATGTCAAGGCCATGTATTAGAGGATGATGAACAAGGTGTTCGAGGTACATAGTAGGAGGATGCTTGAAGCATACATCAACAACATGATTATAAAAAATCCTACCTTAAGTGACCACATCCATGATCTAGAAGAAGTGTTATAGTAACTGGAAGCACAATATTGGGATTAACCCAGAGAAATGCACCTTTGGAGTGCAAGCCAGATAGTTCCTTGGTTTCATGTTGGTAAACTTGGACAAGTTCCAGGTGGTCATCAACATACATAGTCTGAAGTTCATTAAAAAGTTCCAACAGCTTACAAGGTGGATAACTGCCCTTTCTAGGTTTATGGCCAAAGCGGCGCACAAGTTTCTCCCTCTCTTCAAAGTGCTTAAGAAGGGAAAAGACTTTGTGTGGATCCCAGAGTGCAAAGAAGTTTTCGTGGGTATGAAGAATTACTTAGCATCCCCCTATCTTGACTAGACTGAAACTGGGAGAGACAATTTACCTTTACCTCTTCATCAACAAGAAATTTGTGAGTTCCATCTTTTCTAGGAAACAAGTGAAGGACAAAAGCCAATATAATTTGTGAGCAAAGTCCTATAGGGACCCGAGCTTCGCTATTAAAAGATCAAGAAGGTTGCCTTCACACTTCTCCTTATAGTACGAAGGCTAAGGCAATGTTTCCAATGTCATCCTATCGTTGTGAGGATGGATTAACCAATCCAACAAGTTCCTACACAAGTCAGACTTCGCAAGATGGATGATCGCCTTGTCTATTAAACTTTCTGAGTTCAAGATCACCTACGAGCCTCACCAAGCCTTCAAAGCTCAACCTTTATCCAACTTCGTAGCTAAGATGACACAAGAAGCCCTCCTCCTAAAGGAAATGCGTTGACCATTTATGTCGATGGTTCCTTCAATCCCAAAGGAAGTGGTGCCAAGGTGATATTAGAGTATGGTGAAGGAATTACCATTGAGCACTCCTAGAAGTTTGAGTTCTCCAGCTTGAACAACTAGACTGAGTATGAAGTATGCATTGTTAGCATCACCATGGCGAAGGACCTTAGAGTGTCCGAGATAATACTATGTAATGACACATAGCTTGTGACTACCTAGGTCCTCAGTGACTATCAGGCCAAGGAACCTTTGCTTCAGAGATACTTGGTTAAAGTAAAGGAGCTCCTTCACGGCTTCACCTAGGCCAAAGTTGTAACATCCTAATACCGGTAACCTAGTATACCCGACATATATCTGGATAAGCAGTATTAACTATGTTACTTCTAACTTAAACATCAAACTAATCCATATCATTTAAACAAATAATAATGGTGAACTTTGTGGAAACTAAAAGTGATATATACATAACTGCCACAAAAGGGAACATCGTAATACATAAACTTTTTATACAAACTCAAAGCAGTATAATTAAATACAAGCTTTATTTACTAAACATAAAAACTACTCCAATCTTCATACTTCTTCTTCTTTTCTTTGGAAGAGCTTCCACCTAGATTTACATGGCAACACACGGGGTGAGAATTCACAATTCTCAGTATAAGCATTCCAAAACTATAGTTTATTCATTCATAACGAATAAGCCACACTATAAACATAAGATTATGTCTACAATAGATAAATGAGTCACTGCTCAACACTAATAGAATATACATACAACTCTATGTAACATTCACAAGGCAAGCTATAATCTTAACTCACAAGTATAACAATCAATGATATTGAACAACTACTCATACAATTGTAATAGATGCAATGCTTTATGTTATGATGTATGGTTATGCTCACACAACATCTTAATAATTTTTTATTATGCAATGCTAATGCAGATTTTAGTTTTGAAAACACATGTTACTTACTAAATTCCTGGAACCAAGTTCCTTTGTATATATTGAGTAGGATAGGCACAATAGCCCTTACACTACTAAGTAATAAGTGGATTCCTTCCCCTCACGCTAGTAAGAGTACTGCTACCACCCCCATACTGGTAACCTTGACCATAATAGCATAAATGTTAAGAGAATTTAGATCCAACACCTCATTCTCAGACCACATGATTGTGCACACCATCTAAGGTTACAATACATAAGAAATAGCAAATAGCAAGTTTGAAAACCAAATATGCAAAGTGATTATAAAAACATGCATACTCATCACAAGGTCCTTCCTAACCATATGAAAAAGGAAGACTAGCAAACTTAACCACTAGGCTCAACCTACCCCGTAAGGAGCAAGGTCACGTTTCTAGTACTTTCCACTACTCAACCTTGTCACACAAGGAAGTAATTGTCATTCATGCATCCCTTGCTCTACTTTATGCCCAAAGGAGCTACCTAATGTATGACAACAAATACATCTAGCTAAGTAAACTTAACATACTTTACCTAGAACCTTTCCTCATCATTTCATAAATGATTTTAAAGACAATCTCATATTGCCCAAGGTCCTAGATACCAACCTATGGCATTCCTCAACCCTAGGATGCTCAAGGTTTCTCAATGCTATTCTATGGCATTCCACACTTTGGTTGCCTAAGCTTTTCTCAAATTCTATCGCAAGATTCACCCTAACCAAGTGAAAGAGCTATAACTAGAAAACATGCTTTCTTGGCTCAAATTTATCACATGAAAGAACCAACCCATGTTTCTAGCTAAACACAAAGCTTAACCTTGATAAACAAGGAAGCATACACTAATAATGCATCTCAAAACTCAACTTTAACTCTAAAGGAGCAACCTATGCATATAGGTAGGAATATGGTGTGGAATATGATTAAGATTTATATCAAAAACAGTTACCAAGTTCCACTAACAATATAAAAACCTTGCAACTAGTTGTAGTAAGCAAGGGTCGATCCACAGAGAACCAATTCAATTGACACTATCAATCCAATTCCTAAATTAAACTCTGATGAACAATAAATAGTAAAAAGTAAAAATGGAGTTTTGTTGATTAAAATTAAAAGTATAAATTAAACTTAAAACAAAAATAATAAACACAGATTGAATTACCAAGTTAAATATATTGGTTAAGAGATGGAATTCACCACTAGATTTATATGATTATGCTAACTCACATACTTTTTATACCAATTTGATCAATTATGTTCTTATGTGATTGTGAGATAAATCCCTTGTTTTCCTTAAGTTTTGCTTAATTCAGCAACCGCTCAAATCTAACCCTAACCATTAGTTATTTGTAAAGCAACCGCTCTTACACCTATCTAATGATTGCATTAAGAATTAGAAAACTAATCACACTAAGATCTAATCACACACCGGGATTAAATTACTTAGATCATATATTTCACTAGTTTTACCACCGCAACTGTGCATAGCAATCCTAGTTTTACCACTCTCAAAATTTCGCAAGAATATAAAGACCTTTATATTGATTTAAGAACAAAAACATATGAATAAAAACATAACTGTATTGATATAAAGAAATATGCAAGATTCACATAATCAAAACTAGAGTTTCATCTTCCCTTAACCAATCAAGAAGTTTAGCCATACATGACAAATTCAAAAACAGAAGAAGAATTAAAGAAAGACATTGTTCAGAATAAAAGAAGAAAAGAAAACTAAAGATCAAACTAGTTTCCAAGGTTTGAGAATGATTGATCTTCGAACGCTCGAATCCGAGTCTCCAATCCTCAATCGAATCTCTTTCTTTCTTGGTCTTTGTGTTTCCCTTGGTTTCCTTAACGGCTCTCTCTGTCTAGATATCCTTTAGGGGCTCTAGGCAACCTTATTTATAAGTTTAGATACCTAATTTATCATTAAAATTTGAATTTAAATTTCTGAGCCGATGACACGGGCCGTGTCATATAACACGGCCATACCCGTGTCTGAATCTAGTAACACAATTCCATCTATTTTCAAAGCCAGAGAAGAACACGGCCCAAGCCGTGTTATGTGACACGGGCCGTGTTATCGGTCAAAGCTGAAAACTGAATTCCCTTGTGAAAACAGAGATGTACATGGCCTACCCCGTGTCATATGACACAGGCCGTGTTGACCAAAAATAGGATTTGACCCTAGCCTTGAGATAGTCAAAGGAGTACACGGCCCACCCAGTGTCAGATGACACAGGCCGTGTCACTCACTATCGTCAAATGCAACTTTGATTATTCATAAATGCTCTTCTACCTTTGCTTCTAAGGGTAAAACTGGTCTTCTTAAGGATTCATCTCTCTTCTTAAATGGCCATCAAGCTCGATTTGATGCTAATGGACTCAAACACTCAAAGATATCCTGAAAAGCATAATTGATGTATGAGTGTTTATAACCACATTGAAGCATAGTTTCACAATAAACATCTAATTAAGCTCTAAATTAGAAACTTAGCTAAATGTCAACAATTGAGCACATATGAAGTCCAATTAGATCAAACAAAAGACATTTAAGATATTGAAATTATCAACATATCAAATACCCCCACACTTACCCTTTTGCACTCCTGGGCAAAACATAAGACCAAACCAAGGAACAGGGAAAACAAAACAAATTCAAAACCTAAAAATTTAAAAGACTCAGTTTCCAATGATATTCAAGAAAGGCAAATGTTTGTAAGCAAAAAGAGCAAGAAAAGATTCAAGGGATCACAACATTCAAGAGATAACAATTCTTCACACCTCAAACCAACATGCAAGGTATCTTCAAATTGAAAAGCATGAATTAAGAATGATAGATCCTCACATAATACACTCTTAATCTCTCAAGTGTTTATAAGGTAAGTATTTCACTCAATTCAGCCCATGAAAATTGCACTACTATAAGCTTGCTTATCTTCTACTTCTCCACTACTCAAACACATACACACACAAATCAAGAGGACTTTATTTAAGGTTGTAATAAGGTCAAGGCAAAGTGTGGCGTCCCGGGGCCGACGAGGGCGGGGAGTGATCGCCGGTGCAATGAGGCACGGACAAGGAGCGGCTCCTGGCAGGCTTCTAGGCGGAGGGTCTACATGAATGAACCGAATACGCAGGAATGAGAGGGATTCGAGAGGCGTGCGGGTAAGCATAGTTGAGGATGGCTTAAAGGAATTGATTTGGTGTAGCCATATCAACAAGTTGCAATCGGGAGCCTAGAACATAAGAACTTCAAGGACAATTGTGGGATGGGTGACCTCTTGGGAAGTTTCCTAGGATGCGTGTGAGTGAGGACAAAGCACGCTGAAAAGACACGTGTTGGTTTGTGGAGACACTCATCAATCTTGCAGGCAGTCCCGGGTCGTTACATTAATGGTATCAGAGACGGGACCTCTCCCAGTACGGTGTGGTTCGGGGACGAACCAAGCGGAAGTTGGTGGGCATGTCGACGAGGGGCGGGGAGTGATCACTGCAATGAGGCACGGACAAGGAGCGGCTCTGGCGGGCTTCTAGGCGGAGGGTCTACATGAATGAACTGAATACGCACGGAATGAGAGGGATTCAGAGACGTGCGGGTATGGGGCGCATAGTTGAGGATGGCTTAAAGGAATTGATTTGGTGTAGCCATATCAACAAGTTGCAACTTCTTTTCGGGAGCCTAGAACATAAGAACTTCATGGTTAAGCGTGCTTGACCTGGAGCAATTGTGGGATGGGTGACCTCCGGGAAGTTTCTAGGATGCGTGTGAGTGAGGACAAACACCTGAAAAGACACGTGTTGGTTTGTAAGCATCCGGTCGTTACACAAAGGAAAGAAATAATATGGGTATGGTAAGATGAGCACCCAAGAGAATAAAAGAACATTGGGGAGAAACTCAATTGACAAACATGAAATTTTTATCCCCTCAAATTTATATAATGCACATTCTCTTTACAAATTCTTTTCCTTTTTCTTTCTTTTCTTTTACAACCTTTCTTGAATTTTTTTTTTTGCATAAGTTTTTTTTCACCAACACCTTGCATATTACATATCAACTTGCACATCTCCCACATTTGTCCTATTAAATACTTGCAAGCAAAAGAGCTCCTCCAATGAAAATGAACCAATGCTCTCCTATTCCCTAAGGTAAGGTAAAATCATGGTTTTTCACATAAGACATATAATGAGGTAAGACAAAGGATAGGCAAATATACTCAAGGGGTTAATCAAAGGGAAATAATGCAAGGTTGGCTATTTGGCCAAAGTAGTTAATCACAAAGGAATGCCTCAATCATGTTCATGTATGCAAGTGAAAATATAGCCTCAAAAAGAATCAAAGCAAGTTCTAGAGTGATTAATATGACATGAATAAAAATCACATAAGAAAGAAGAGAATGACATAAATGCTAAATTCATCTATCAATAGGCTCAAAATCTCACCAGGTATGCATCTATCAAACTCAATTCATCAATCAGACATCAAAACCAAGCATGCCAAATTCAAGATGAAAGAAGAAATTTACAAATCATAACCTTGAATTTCAATTGCTTCAAACTCATAGACTTCACAAATTTCAAAACATCATTGGAAATCAAATAAAAACATAATTTTTTTTTCAAAAATAGAAAATAGAAATTAAAATAAAAATAGAAATAAAACAGAAAACAAAATGTCAATTCCTCCCCCACACTTAAATTCTACATTGTCCTCAATGTAAACCTTAATAATAAAAAATCATTAATAAATCTAGGACAAGTAAGATAAAAGATAGGGAAGAAACATCCTTATCAACTGAAGTAACAGAGGTAGATGAAGAGATTTTCACCAGGATCCCATTGGCGAAAGCATAATAACCAATTTATGCTTGAAATAACATGAGAGCTTCCACTGGGGTCCCATTGGCTAAAGTGTAATGACCAAGTTAAGCTTAAGGCATGAGGGCTTCCACCGGGATCCCATTGGCCTTCCTTATTTTCCTTAGCTTCACCACTAAAAAGTAATATATGCACTTCATCAACTTCATATGCATTGTTTCTATTAGACCATGGCCCAAATATAAAATCCACTTCAACAGTGTCCGTCATCTGGTGCTCTTCTCCCTTCATTGAAAACTCTTCAGTGACATGCAATTCTATCTCTCCTTGTATCTTAGATCCTACAACTGCATCAAAAGCATTGTTGATAAATCCTTCAACAACATTAGCTTCTGCACAAATAGAATCATCAGTTCTCAAGAATGCAAAAATTTTAGCACAAACAACACATATCATGTCACCATCACAATTAGTACATGAGTTGCAATGAGTATAATTATTGAAACCAATAAAATTAGGAAATTCATTACACAACTCATCATACTGTTCTTAAATACCTTAGGAAGGGGTTAAGAATACTAACCTTAGGGGCCTTAGAATTTTCTCCCTCCTCACTTACCTCTTCAGGCTCGGTTTCTTTCTCTTCAATGGTTTGTGAAGGAGAGGTGGGTTCATCTAATGTCTTCCTACTTCGTAGTGTGACAGCACTAGCATCTTCCTTCACATTCTCTTCTGGTTGTGAGGGAAGTCCTTTAGAAATTTGGCTCTAGAACTTGCTGAGATCTATGGCAAACTGATCCAAAGAGTTTTGCAGGTCATTACACATGGCCTTTGTTTCTTGTTGGAACTGCATGTTATAAGTGGCCATTTGTCTTACTAGCTCCTCCAATGAAGGTTCAGGTTGCCAAGAGGCTTGAGCTTGTTGCTGCACTCGAAGGAAAGGTGTTTGCCTTTGCTGAAATTCTGGAAGTTCATAGTCTGGAGGTTGATTCTGAGGTTGCTGTCAATAACTCAAGTTAGGATAACCCCACCACTCTGGATAATATGTATTGGAGTAAGGATTATAGTTTTCGAAAGGTTCAGAACATCCCCATACTACCTCTACCTCCTTATTTGTGTCCACTAGGAAAGTAGAACACAAATCAGTAGGATGTCCAGGTGATAAGCAAATCTCACAAGCAACCATGATCAGTGGACATCAACACCTACAAGACACTTAGAAAGAAAGAATCAAAAATTAAAAATAGAAACAAAAATAGAGTAAAAATAGAAAACAAATTAATAGCGCAATTGAAAAATTGGTTCCCTGGCAACGGCGCCAAAATTTGGTGTGGTGTGGAATATGATTAAGATTTATATCAAAAACAGTTGCCAAGTTCCACCAAAAATATAAAAACCTTGCAACCAGTTGTAGTAAGCAAGGGTCGATCCACAGAGAACTAATTCAATTAACACTATCAATCTAATTCCTAAATTAAACTCTGATGAATAATAAATAGTAAAAAGTAAAAATGGGGTTTTGTTGATTAAAATTAAAAGTATAAATTAAACTTAAAACAAAAACAATAAACACAGATTGAATTACCAAGTTAAAGATATTGGTTAAGAGATGGAATCCACCACTAGATTTATATGATTATACTAACTTACATACTTTTTATACTAATATGATCAATTATGTTCTTATGTGATTGTGAGATAAACCCCTTGTTTTCCTTAAGTTTTTCTTAACTCAGCAACTGCTCAAATCAAACCCTAACCATGAGTTATTTGTAAAGCAACCGCGCTTACACCTACCTAATGATTGCATTAAGAATTAGAAAACCAATCACACTAATATCTAATCACACACCGAAATTAAATTACTTAGATCATATATTTCACTAGTTTTACCATCGCAACTGCGTATAGCAATCCTAGTTTTACCACTCTCAAAATTTGGCAAGAATATAAAGATCTTTATATTTATTTAAGAACAGAAACATATGAATAAAAACATAACTATATTGATATAAAAAAATATGCAAGATTCACATAATCAAAACTAGAGTTTCATCTTCCTTTAACTAATTAAGAAGTTTAGCCACACATGGCAAATTCAAAAACAGAAGAAGAATTAAAGAAAGATATTGTTCAGAATGAAAGAAGAAAAGAAAACTAAAGATCAAACTAGTTTCCAAGGTTTGAGAATGATTGATCTTCGATCGCTTGAATCTGAGTTTCCAATCCTCAATCGAATCTCTTTCTTTCTTGGTCTTTGTGTTTCCCTCGATTTCCTTGACAGCTCTCTCTGTCTAGATATCCTTTAGGGGCTCTAGGCAACCCTATTTATAAGTTTGGATACCTAATTTATCATTAAAATTCAAATTTAAATTTCTGAGCTGATGACACGGGCCATGTCATATAACATGGCCCTACCCATGTCTGAATCTAGTAACACAATTCCATCTAATTTCAAAGTTAGAGAAGAACACGGCCCAAGCCGTGTTATGTGACACGGGCCATGTTATCGGTTAAAGCTGAAAATTGAATTCCCTTGTGAAGATAGAGAAGTACACGGCCTACCTCGTGTCATATGACACGGGCCATGTTGACCAAAAATAGGATTTGACCCCAGCCTTGAGATAGTCAGAGGAGTACACGGCCCACCTCGTGTCAGATGACACAGGTAGTCAGAGGAGTACACGGCCCACCTCGTGTCAGATGACACAGGCTGTGTCACTCATTATCTTCAAATGCAACCTTGATTCTTCATAAATGCTCTTCTGCGTTTGCTTCTAAGGGTAAAACTGATCTTCTTAAGCATTCATCTCTCTCCTTAAATGGCCATAAAGCTTGGTTTGATGCTAATGGACTCAAACACTCAAAGATATCCTGAAAAGCATAATTCATTTATGAGTGTTTATAACCACATTTAAGCATAGTTTCACAATAATCATCTAATTAAGCTCTAAATCAGAAACTTAGCTAAATGTCAACAATTGAGCACATATGAAGTCCAATTAGATCAAACAAAAGACATTTAAGATATTAAAATTATCAACAAATCAGAATACTATACCAAACAAACTCACACTAATTATTTCTAGTACACCTTATTATCACTTTTCAAGTGATACCAAAAGCAACCTCAAGTTGATTAAGATCTTATGTGCTCACCGATGGTATTCTACATTTCAAAGGATGCCTAAGGTTTCTCAACTTCTCACATATGCAATGTGGTAATCCCCTCCATGAAATGCTCTCATTAGTGCCTCAACACACTTAAAAGGGCATATGTAAGTGATCCCAACACTTAGGAAATCCCAAATCATCAAGAATACAATTCTTCAAAATTTCTGGAATTTTATAGGTAAATAACTTTATCTTATATCTTTTAAATGAAATAAACCTCACTTCATTTGACTTAGTGTAGCTAAAGTTATGCTACAAAATGTAGCTGTTGAAATAGGGCAACTAGCTAACTTACTAGATTCTGACCTTACTTTAAATTGAAACTAGGAACGCATGGAGATTGCAAAATTCTTGAAATTTTTACCACTCAGCCTTACATGTTAACTTCAAAATGTCATTGGTCTAATGTATTTTAGACATCGGAGGAAGAAGTTATGCAATTTGGTTTACTAGGTGCCAGAATGCTTGTTTTTGCTGAATCTGAGTCAGATTCAAACTGAAATTGGTGCTAATTGGGTTATTCTAAAATTCTAAATTTTTTTATTACATGAAGCCATGTATCTGTGGAAATAAGTTTGCCCCAATGGTTTAATATGTTAAGTTTTGATGATGACAAATATAAGAGAAAAAGAATGATGCTTATGCTACAAAGATGTGCTTAATAGATGATTAGTGCATGACAAAAGAATATTGATCATGTTACATAGATGTGCTTAATAAGATATATTGTATCATGTATGATTATATACTTTATCTAGTTATATTTCACTTAATAATCATGCAATGAGACATGTATAAGATTCTTCATTTAATATATCCAATAATGCTTTATGTAAGTTATAATGAATTAATATTGGATTTGACTCGGTTTAAATGAAAATATGCAAAGTGTTCTTCGTTGCATCTTAAGTAGAGATATCCATTAATAATTAATAAATATCTTATTTGGATGTGTCTATGAAAGTGTTATATGCATGGTAGACTAATTAGAGTTATACATTTATAAATCATGTATATGAAGATATTGAGTTATGAATTTGGACTAAGTATGCTTGTTTTAAGTGAGTAATATTTTGTAGGATAGTCTAAGTACCAAGAGTGAGCATTGCAATAAGAAAGTAAAAAAGATCACAGTTATGCTCAACTCAAAAGAATGAGAATGATAAGATATTCCAAGCATTTACAAGATTTGAAGAGAATAAATTTTTAAAAGCTTGGATTATATCAAGAATTGATGAAGGCAAAAGATCAAGTCCCAAGGTTCTTCAAGAATAGCTTATAGGACGTAGATCTTGTGTAAAGGTAAAATGAAATTATACTAAGCTCAAAATATGGTTTAAAATCTTTAAAAGTGTTTCTTATATGTTTAAATGCCCAACAAACTATTTTTAAAAAGTTAGTCTTAGTGGTAGTTCAAACCTTTGAAAAATAGCCAAATTTATGTTTTGCAAAACTGACATTTGATTACTCTTTTAATCATACCTTTCAAACTACTTTGAGTTTTATTATGAAACTTATTGTATATGAAAATAGACTCAAAATTCTTTTCAATGAGGGGTCATTTGCTTTAAACAGATAAGAAATGAAGAAGTTATGACCATTTAAAATTAGTTTTCAAAAATAGTCAAGTTTGAGTTTTGAAAAATTGACCTTTAATTACTATTTTGATCATATCTTTCAAATCATTTTGAGTTTTGTCCTGAAACTTATTTTATTTGAAAATAGACTCAAAGACCTTTCCAATGAGTGGTCATTTACTTTAGTCGGATAAGAAATGAAGAAGTTATGACCTTTTAAAGTCAGTTTTCAAAACCAAAAATGCTATAATCGATTACACACGTCCTGTAATCGATTACTATGTTGGCAGAGGCCATGTAATCGATTACCAGAAGTGTGTAATCGATTACCAAGTGCCTAGAAATGTTTCCAACAGTTATAAATGGCTAGTTCTCATAAAAAATTATTTCTAAATACCACCAACGGCTATTTTATCACTTAGGCTCTATGTATAAGTGATTTTTGAAGCTTTTACAACTCTTGAATACTTAGTTTGATCCTTGAATCATCAAAATCATATGAGCTTTAAAGTGTGAATCATTTATATCCATTGAACTTCAACTTGTATTATCCACTCTTAAGAAAGTTTTCTTATTATCCATACTTTGTTCTTCAAGTTGTATATCTACTCTTGTGAGAGTTTCTATTCTTTCTCTTCATCTTGAAATCATTGTAAGAGGGTGAGGTATCCCTCAAGAGAGAAAAGGGTGAGGTATCCTTTGTTTTGAGGCTCAAGCACAAAGGGTGAGGCATCCCAAGGTGTGTTGAGTGCTCTTGGTTGTAAAGGTTTTTCAAGCACCTGTGAAGCTTGAAGACTTGGAGGCTCTAGCACAAGGGTGAGGTATCCCAAGGTGTGAGGAGTGTTCTTGCATGTACAAAGGTTTTCCTAGCACCCGTGAAGTCTAAGAGATAGTGAAGAAAATCTCAAGTTAAGCTTGAGGACTGGACGTAGGCCACAAGTGGTTGGTGGCTGAACCAGGATAAATCTTAGTGTTTACTCTTCTCAACTTTATCTCTTTATATTTGTGCTTTAACTATATATGCTTGAGTTGATCTTGATATTTAGTTTATTTGCTTGATTTATCCTTTAACCCAAGTTGTTTTTGAGTAATCCTTAATAGTTGTGCCTTTGCTATGTGTAACATCCTGAAAATTCTTTATTTCATTATAAATAATTATTTTATAATATTTGTGAATTTTAGGAAATTTTTTGGATTTTTTTCTGTGAACGATGAATATTTTAATATATTTTTCGTTTTACGTGTATATTTCACTGAGCCGGGAAAATAAAATATTTTTTTCCTAAGGCTGATAAACTTTGGACTGTGAAAACGTTGACGGGGGATCTTACTAAACCCGAGGCTGGACATAGTTTACGAGGTTTACGCTTCACGAGACTTTATCTGATACATGAAATCACTGTATCATAAAATCATCGATGAGTAATAAAATATTATTTTCATCAATTGTAATTTTATTTCGAGAAAATAATTTTAGCACTTAATTATTCATCTGTCGATGAATTTAATTAAGGTGACAACCTTACACTTCATTTCCTTGAGAAGCGCACAAAGCTTCTCAAGAAAGCTTCCTATTTCCATCTAATCAACCTTTCCTCTCTCCTCCCCAATTTATGCCGCATTCTTGTTGAGGGAATTATTACATTGACTATTCCATTTTTCCCACTCCCCCACGTCTGTCGCTCATTCACATTTTCCATTTCATTTCTCCCATTTTCTCTCATTCACGCTGCTCCTCCCCTCACGCAGCTCTCACTCTCTCTTTTCTCTCTTCTTCTTCACGGCTGCACACCACCCACATTCACCATTGTTGATCCTTCAAGCCTCCTTTACTCAACCCGACAGAGACCATTTTCCCCTCTCCACCTTCACACCTTGCTTCGCTGGAACTCCTCCCTTTGTCTTCATTTTCTTTCTCGCTCAAAACAGCCCCAAAGCTTGGACCTTTAAGGTAAAGTTCTTAACTTTTTCTCTTCTCCTCATTTTCGTGCATTCGGTTTCCGCCGCCATTCTCTCTTTTGACGTTAATTTTTGTGGATCTTGAACGCCCAAGGTTACGGTGGTGGTGAAGAAAATCAGATTTTCAAGCATGAAAGGAGCTTTATCCCTGTTCTTCACTTAGGTAAGAGGAAGACACTCCCCCTCAACCTCTCTTAGCATTTAGGAACGTCGTAATTTGTGTTGAGGGTCTTTCCGTTTTTAAATGTTGTCTGTGATGTATAGATGCTAGCCGATTCTTTGGAGTTTTGTATGTATATATATGTATATTTGGAATGAGTAATATGGAAAGAAATGAGCCCCGTTTTGGTTCTCGTATGGTCACGGTTTTGAACCCGTAAAACAGAGATCCTATATTGAAAATGGTAATGACTTGGTTTTTGATCCATCCTAAAGTAAATGTTAAAATCCATCGAGAGTGAGTAAGCCATGTCCGTCGAATTAAGATGTTAAAACACTCGTCGAGTATGAGCTCTGGCCAAACACTGTCGACAAGTGGGGCCCTTCATCATGTCAAAAGTTGTCGAAGCTAGTGACCCCCCCCATTAACACCTCCGTCGGTGAATTCGTCGAATTAGAAAGTGTGGCCCTCTTAGTGTCTGTCGGACTGGTATAGGTGAGACCTCAACATTTTCCCAAAGTCAGAATCCGTCGAGTGACATACCTGTCGAGTTTAGATTTCTGACCACTAAAACACAATGTGAAAATCCGTCGAGTTTAGACTTCTTACTCTTCCGTTGAATGTCAAAACCCGTCGAGTGTATCTGTCGAATTAGCATGAGTGAAACCTTAGCATTTTCCAGGATCTGTCGAGTGTATCTGTCGAATTAGCATGAGTGAAACCTTAGCATTTTCCAGGATCTGTCGAGTGTATCTGTCGAATCAGCATGAGTGAAACCTTAGCATTTTCCAGGATCTGTCGAGTGTATCTGTCGAATTAGCATGAGTGAAACCTTAGCATTTTCCAGGATCTGTCGAGTGTATCTGTCGAATCAGCATGAGTGAAACCTTAGCGTTTTCCAAGATCTGTCGAGTTGCATCTGTCGGATCAGTAGGAGTAAAATCTCAACGTTTCCAGAATCCGTCGAATTAGAACCTTGTAACCCTAACATTCTTGTCGGTTCGACAAGAACGGGACTTTCCCCATTATCCAAAATCTGTCGAGTTAGAATTGAACTTTTAGCGTATTCGTCGGTTGAACACGAGTGAAACTCCTTCAAAGTTAAAATTCGTCGAGTTAGGCTGTGAATCATATCCGTCGAGTTAAGATGTGAAAATCTGTCGAGTTAGGATGGGAATATCCGTCGAAGTTAAGGTGTGAAAGTCCGTCGAGTAGAGTTCTGAAGGTTTAATGGAGAAACTTACCCAATGAGAATATCCGTCGAACTAAAGTGTGGAAATTCGTCGAGTTAAGATGTGAAAATCTGTCGAGTTAGGATGGGAATATCCGTCGAAGTTAAGGTGTGAAAGTCCGTCGAGTAGAGTTCTGAAGGTTTAATGGAGAAACTTACCCAATGAGAATATCCGTCGAACTAAAGTGTGGAAATCCGTCGAGTTAAGATGTGAAAATCCGTCGGGTTAGGCTGAGAATTATATCCGTCGAGTTAGGATGTGAATGCCCGTCGAGTGGAGTTCCTGATTATTAAATAGAGAGATTTTCTCCAAATCCGTCGAGTAGAATTCGAAGGTTTAATAGAGGAACCGACCTAATGTCGTGTCCGTCGAATCATGTTTTCTGTAAATGTGGTAGCATATTCGACAGTTATGTACTTCATCTGGTCGAAGTTCGTTCCCAATTCGACAGCATTTAGAGTTTATCCCCCGCCAGATTGTTTTCCATTTACCTTGATCCTGTCGTGCTGCTACTCGTCGAACGGCAGCTCCAATTTCTCACTAGATACACTGTTCCGTCGAAATTATAACTATATTTCAATTCTTTTTACCTAGCAAACGAATGGATGATTCGGCCTTGTGACCTCCCGATTTCAACTTTTGGGACTAATATACACTATATTAATCATAAATAACATCAGATGACTAGAAACAAAGTAGGGACACATAATGAAGGAAAAACAAGGAGCGTGATTGAGCCTTTCAACTAGTGAGAACTTGGAATAAAGGAAGAACCAGAGTATGGGTGAGGTAGTAAGGAACATAATGAACCTAATGTTTGACCTTAATATTATGATGCTAAGGGTCCACGTGAATGACCACTTGTATATTGATGCTCTCTTGGCCAATTGTGGCATATTATGAAATTGTATGGAATTTTGAATCATACATATTATGCATTGTAAATGTCTTGTGGATCCAAGAAAGGGAACAAACCTGATTGTTAAATCATATGATATGCATTTGAGGCATGATTGACTTAGCTTGTCATGAGGAGCATGATTGAGTCATGCATGGCATAAAAAGAGAAAGAGGATGTCCGTTGGACTTTGTTAAGGCCGAGTTGCCTAGGAGTTGAATAACACCTTAGTGCGGGTGCGAATAGACACGTGGGGTCTGTGTAGACGACCTTGAGGGCGTCGGGGCGCGGAGTCTCACAAGGGGCAGATGGTAGCCCCTCCGGGACCGTGGGACAGACCGATGCAAACGCACCGACGATCCTAACTGGCCACAATCCTATATCGAGATCTTGTGAGAATGCCGCTGTATAAAGCCTTGTTGCGCAAAATGACTGATTATATTATATGGAAAGCACTTGTATGGCTGACGAGATACTGGCATGT
Source organism: Ormosia semicastrata (assembly GCA_029884595.1). Lineage (NCBI taxonomy): Eukaryota > Viridiplantae > Streptophyta > Magnoliopsida > Fabales > Fabaceae > Ormosia > Ormosia semicastrata. The sequence goes on from JAQQTO010000062.1 coordinate 35,183,224, forward strand.
CTCCCTGATCATTCTCTCCGATTGTTTTGTGTTTAGCTCCATGGAGTAGGATCTTGGTTATTGAGGGCACATGTGCATAGTGAGTCCATGAATTATCTGGCATACAATGTTATTATAATTGGAACTGTTGCATTTTTAATATATCTATATATATATATATGTGACTGCCTGGAACTGTTTGGATGATCATAACTGCTACTAAATGCTTATCTCCATTATTGCTGTCATAAATGCTATGTGGGCGCTTTGCGCCGTTTGGTTTCTTGATGCTATAATTGGTAATGATGGTAGGATGTCTTACCTCTTTCTTGTACTTTCTTTATTCTATGTAAATCTTTGGTTAAAGACTGTAAGTGGGAACGAGGTTGGTTTTTCCCTTGGACTTTATTGGCTTGACCCGTTGTACACGGTGACGCTGGCGCGAAGGGAGCTTCTTTTGGGTTTTGGTTCGAATTATTTCACTGGTGATACCAAGACACTGGCAAGTCAACTGGACCAAGAAGCGTGTGTGACATCCTGGGGATCGACTTTGACGATGAAGAGGATCTGCGATGGAAGACCTTATCTTGTATTTCTCACTATACTGGTGAGCCCGGAGTTGCCTCATACATTCGGGATTCCAATGGAGCTCCCAACTCCATAGTTGTGGATAGGTTGTGGGTAGCTTATATTCTATTTTGCATTACCTGTATAAAGTGTACTGTAGTATATGTAAGTTGTAAGGTGATTATCTAGCCTTAGATACTGTAATTTGAGTATATCTTGTAATGTATATTTTTAACTGATGGTATAGGTAACTAATCATTCGTGGCTCCTATTTTCCTCATATGTGAAACAAATGATATTTTTAGAAAATTGTTATCTGACAATTGTAACACGTCGAAATTTAGTAACCGTGATATAATGACGATTGTGCTGTGGTTATTAAATCGAGGGGTGTTACATTAGGTGGTATCAGAGCAGTTCATCCTGTTGAGCCGGGGTATGGACTGACTATGCTTAGACATATTAGAAGTTGTTGTGTACTTCCTTGTCTCTTGATTGAGATGTTGGGAAAGGAAGGCATGGCTTGCCATAGGTTGAGTGTTGGTAGCTGCTGTTGCACAGTTACATGATATTGAGTACTGGCCCACTCGATGTGTAATGTTCTGTGTTTACGGAAAACTACGACTTCACCTAAGCGTATTAAGTGAATAGAAATTCTCTTAGTAAAGAAGCTCAGCTGGTATGACTGAACTTGTTTAGGATTTGTCTGCATATTCACCCTTGTGTATTTTGTGTGACTCTTTGTGTTTGGGTTTAGAAAGGAGGCAGTATTGTCTGAGATGGTTACTTCTTGTCTCCAGTGTGCTTGACTATCTGTTTTCAAAGGAAGGTAATGGCTCGCGGAAGACGCATGCGTAGGAATGTGGTACGCAACAACGGAAGAATGGATGCGACTGTGGAAACACTGCAAGGAATGACTGGCGTGACAAGTACAACCGGATCAGAGGACCGCACAACGTGCAGGGATTAGAAATCGAGGTTCGAATTTCTTTGGGAGAAAGTCAATTTTTGGGTAATTTTGAACTACCTAAGTTCCAAAGGAGGAACAACCAGATTGTTAATCAGTTTAAGCGAAACTATATTCGCGACAATACGAAGGGACAACGGCAACAACAAACGCTGAAGGGGAGTGCGAGTAGTAGCAAGTCAAACCCAACTGTGGTGCCGTTATCAAGGTGTAAGAAGTGCGGGAAGGACCACTTCACAAGGCATTGTACGATCGAGGGAAGAATTTGTTTCAAGTGCGAAAAGCAAGGACATGTATGGAGGGATTGCGCTTTACGTGGGACGAAGCCTCCATATGAGATCAAGAAGGCAATCTGCCTCAAGTGCGGAAAGAATCACTTAACCAAGGACTGTGAAATTGAAGGAGTAATCTGTTTCAGATGCAAAGAGTTAGGGCACGTGGCCAAAAAGCGTACCTTGCAGAGGACGAAGCCTTTCGTTGGTAAGGCATGTATTTCAAAATCTCATGAAGAAGGGAAAGTTGATTCCTCTACCCAGACTGAAGATCGAAGTAAAGGAAAGGACTGTTCTACAGTGGATGACCCTGTGACTTCACTGTATGATTCCGGGGGTAACCTATTTCTCTGTGACGTATGAATGTATGAATCCAGTGGGGACGTTTGTACTATCGTCATCTTTTGACTAAGTCATCTCTTTTGGCTACTAAGAACTTGTTGAGGGTAGCTGGGTTGTTTAAGTTGTCCTATGACTTGTTAAAGACTTAATCTTTTGTTAATCTGATTTGTTTACTTCTCTTGCAAATTTGATGTAATGTTAGCCAAGGGATTGGTTATCTTCCAACCATATCCTGTTGAAATATTCCAATGAAGTTCTGAGAGTTCATTTATGGAATTGAATCGTCTGTGTACTTACTTTCTTTCAACTTGAATGATATTATCCTCGTTTGTAAGCCTGCTCTTGTTACAACAAGTCTATTTGAAGAACTATCCTAATGTTGTTAGATATTGGAACCCTTTATGCCAATTCCATCATTTGCTTTCTTCATGAATGGGCTTGATCTCAGGAAGGAGATTGATCGTTTTCTGAACGGGTCTCGTCACTCAGTTTTGAGGGAAACTTAGTGATTCTTGAGACAGAAATTTTCTAGATGCGAATCCGTGAAACTCACTCCTAAGTTTTATTGGACCATATCGTATTCTTCGTTAGGCGGGTCCAGTGGTAAATCACGTGACTTCCCTATTTTTCTTTCTGACCTTTATAACGTTTCTAGTATACTTCAATTAAGTATCTGTGTTCCCGAATCTGAACCTTAACGACACGACAAGCGTAGCACAATTAGGTGAAAGCTTACCCTATGAGACATTCCATTCGAATCAAGGAAAGATGATCTGACAAATCAATTGAAAGACGACGCTATTTTCTCCAAGATCAACTTATATTATGGACTATCATCGAGTTCGCTCAAAGATTTATCGTTGTCCTTGATTGACGGCATTTTGATTTATTCATGATGCTTGGAGGAACGTATTGAATCTCTCGGAGTGATCCTTAAAACCCTGAAGAAGAGGTTATGCGTGAAGGTGTCTAAGTATGAATTCTAGTTGGAGACAATTCAACTTTTGGGTTACGCAATCTCAAGGGAAGAAGATTCCTGTGAACCATCGAAACTCGAAACATTTATTCAAATGAGAGGAACCGACGACCGTAATGAAGAATTGTAATTTTTGGATTAGCTGGTTGATACGGGAGACTCACATGTGTAATTCTTCAAGTGACAAGATTTCTCACCTGACTCATATATGAGGGTCAAGTTTTGTATGGACTGATGTATACGGGCGAAAACTTTCAAAGAATGATAAAACGTTTGATTTCTTCGCCAAGGATGATTTTGTCCAAATCCTAATGAACTTTTAGGGATGCCTAGTGATGTTTCGCATTGGAAGTTTAAAGCGTGTGCTTGATTAGAATAGAAGGAATGATAACGTATACTTAGAGACAAATTGAAAATACATGAGGAGAACTACCTTACACAACTTAGAGTTAGCTTGTAGTTGTATTAGAGATCTAGAAACATTTTCTACAAGGAGAAATTTTCATTGTCTCAGTAGTGATCGTAAGAGTCGAAGTATTTTGTCCGATCGAATAAGTTGAAATATGAAGCAGGAACAAGTGACTAGAAATTCTGAAAGATCTTGATTTTTTTTTCGTGTTGGTATAATCCCGAGAAAAAGCAAATGTTGTAATGGAAGCATTTAGAAGTAAATAAGCTTAGTTGTCTACTGCAGTAAGCAAGGAGAATAAGTTCGATAGAACCACTTAGCGATGTACTGATTGTTTGGGGAGTTAGCTATCGAAAGGGGTGAAGACTCAAGGAGCATTTATTTTTAAGATATGATTAATTTCGAGGACGAAATTCCTTTTAGAAGAGGAGTATTGTAACATCCCGAAAATTCTTTATTTCATTATAAATAATTATTTTATAATATTTGTGAATTTTAGGAAATTTTTTAGATTTTTTTCTCGTGAACGATGAATATTTTAATATATTTTTCGTTTTACGTGTATATTTTCATCGAGCCGGAAAATAAAATATTTTTTCCTAAGGCCGATAAACTTTGGACCTGAAAACGTTGACGGGGATCTTACTAAACCCGAATTTGGACACAGTTTACGAGGTTTACGCTTCACGAGACTTTATCGATACATGAAATCACCGTATCATAAAATCATCGATGAGTAATAAAATATTATTTTCATCAATTGTAATTTTATTTCATTGAGAAAATAATTTTAGTACTTAATTATTCATCGTCGATGAATTTAATTAAGGTGACAACCTTACACTTCATTTCCTCGAGAAGCGCACAAAGCTTCTCAAGGAAGCTTCCTATTTCCATCTAATCAACCTTTCCTCTCTCCTCCCCAATTTATGCTGCACGGCTACTGTTGAGGGAATTATTACATTGACTATTCCATTTTTCCCACTCCCCCACGTCTGCTGCTCATTCACATTTTCCATTTCATTTCTCCCATTTTTCTCATTCACGCTGCTCCTCCCCCTCACGCAGCTCTCTCACTCTCTTTTCTCTCTCTCTTCTTCTTCATTGCCTTGCACACCACCCACATTCACCATTGTTGATCCTTCAAGCCTCATTTACTCAACCCGACAGAGACCATTTTCCCTCTCCACCTTCACACCTTGCTTCGCTGGAACTCCTCCCTTTGTCTTCATTTTCTTTCTCGCTCAAAACAGCCCCAAAGCTTGGACCTTTAAGGTAAAGTTCTTAACTTTTTCTCTTCTCCTCATTTTCGTGCATTTCGGTTTCCGCCGCCATTCTCTCTTTTGACGTTAATTTTTGTGGATCTTGAACGCCCAAGGTTCGGTGGTGGTGAAGAAAATCAGATTTTCAAGCATGAAAGGAGCTTCTTTATCCCTCGTTCTTCACTTAGGTAAGAGGAAGACACTCCTCCTCAACCTCTCTTAGCATTTAGGAACGTCAGTAATTTGTGTTGAAGGTCTTTCTGTTTTTAAATGTTGTCTGTGATGTATAGATGCTAGCTGATTGCTGGAGTTTTGTATGTATATATATGTATATTTGGAATGAGTAATATGGAAAGAAATGAGCCCCGTTTTGGTTCTCGTATGGTCACGGTTTTGAACCCAGAAAACAGAGATCCTATATTGAAAATGGTAATGACTTGGTTTGCTGATCCATCCTAAAGTAAATGTTAAAATCCATCGAGAGTGAGTAAGCCATGTCCGTCGACTTAAGATATTAAAACCTGTCGAGTATGAGCTCTGGCCAAACCCTGTCGACAAGTGGGGCCCTTCATCATGTCAAAAGTTGTCGAAGCTAGTGACCCCCATTAACACCTCCGTCGGTGAATTCGTCGAATTAGAAAGTGTGGCCCTCTTAGTGTCTCGATTTGACCGGTATAGGTGAGACCTCAACATTTTCCCAAAGTCGAATCCGTCGAGTGACATACCTGTCGAGTTTAGATTTTCGACCACTAAAACGCAATGTGAAAATCCGTCGAGTTTAGACTTCTTACTCTTCCGTTGAATGTCAAAACCCGTCGAGTGTATCTGTCGAATTAGCATGAGTGAAACCTTAGCATTTTCCGGGATCGTCGAGTGTATCCGTCGAATCGGCATGAGTGAAACCTTAGCATTTTCCGGGATCGTCGAGTGTATCCGTCGAATCCGCATGAGTGAAACCTTAGCATTTTCCGGGATCCGTCGAGTGTATCCGTCGAATCGGCATGAGTGAAACCTTAGCATTTTCCGGGATCCGTCGAGTGTATCTGTCGAATCAGCATGAGTGAAACCTTAGCGTTTTCCAGGATCCGTCGAGTTGCATCTGTCGGATCAGTAGGAGTGAAATCTCAACGTTTCCAGAATCCGTCGAATTAGAACCTTGTAACCCTAACATTCTTGTCGGTTCGACAGGAATGGGACTTTCCCCATTTTCCAAAATCTGTCGAGTTAGAATTGAACTTTTAGCGTATTCGTCGGTTGAACACGAGTGAAACTCCTTCAAAGTTAAAATTCGTCGAGTTAGGTCGTGAATCATATCCGTCGAGTTAAGATGTGAAAATCTGACGAGTTAGGATGGGAATATCCGTCGAAGTTAAGGTGTGAAAAAGTCCGTCGAGTAGAGTTCTGAAGGTTTAATGGAGAAACTTACCCAATGAGAATATCCGTCGAACTAAAGTGTGGAAATTCGTCGAGTTAAGATGTGAAAATCTGTCGAGTTAGGATGGGAATATCCGTCGAAGTTAAGGTGTGAAAGTCCGTCGAGTAGAGTTCTGAAGGTTTAATGGAGAAACTTACCCAATGAGAATATCCGTCGAACTAAAGTGTGGAAATCCGTCGAGTTAAGATGTGAAAATCCGTCGGGTTAGGCTGAGAATTATATCCGTCGAGTTAGGATGTGAATGCCCGTCGAGTGGAGTTCCTGATTATTAAATAGAGAGATTTTCTCCAAATCCGTCGAGTAGAATTCGAAGGTTTAATAGAGGAACCGACCTAATGTCGTGTCCGTCGAATCATGTTTTCTCGTAAATGTGGTAGCATATTCGGCAGTTATATACTTCATCCGGTCGAAGTTCGTTCCCAATTCGACAAACATTTAGAGTTTATCCCCCGCGATTGTTTTCCATTTACCTTGATCCTGTCGTGCTACTACTCGTCGAAGCAGCTCCGATTTCTCACTAGATACACTGTCTTCGTCGAAATTATAACTATATTTCAATTCTTTTACCTAGCAAACGAATGGATGATTCGGCCTTGTGACCTCCGATTTCAACTTTTGGGACTAATATACACTATATTAATCATAAATAACATCGATGACTAGAAACAAAGTAGGGACACATAATGAAGGAAAAACAAGGAGCGTGATTGAGCCTTTCAACTAGTGAGAACTTGGAATAAAGGAAGAACCAGAGTATGGGTGAGGTAGTAAGGAACATAATGAACCTAATGTTTGACCTTAATATTATGATGCTAAGGGTCCACGTGAATGACCACTTGTATATTGATGCTCTCTTGGCCAATTGTGGCATATTATGAAATTGTATGGAATTTTGAATCATACATATTATGCATTGTAAATGTCTTGTGGATCCAAGAAAGGGAACAAACCTGATTGTTAAATCATATGATATGCATTTGAGGCATGATTGACTTAGCTTGTCATGAGGAGCATGATTGAGTCATGCATGGCATAAAAAGAGAAAGAGGATGTCCGTTGGACTTTGTTAAGGCCGAGTTGCCTAGGAGTTGAATAACACCTTAGTGCGGGTGCGAATAGACACGTGGGGTCCTGTAGACGACCTTGAGGGCGTCGGGGCGCGGGAGTCTCACAAGGGGCAGATGGTAGCCCCTCTGGACCGTGGGACAGACCGATGCAAACGCACCGACGATCCTAACTGGCCACAGTCCTATATCGAGATCTTGTGAGAATGCCGCTGTATAAAGCCTTGTTGCGCAAAATGACTGATTATATTATATGGAAAGCACTTGTATGGCTGACGAGATACTGGCATGTCTCCCTGATCATTCTCTCCGATTGTTTTGTGTCTAGCTCCATGGAGTAGGATCTTGGTTATTGAGGGCACATGTGCATAGTGAGTCCATGAATTATCTGGCATACAATGTTATTATAATTGGAACTGTTGCATTTTTAATATATCTATATATATATTATGTGACTCGCTCGGAACTGTTTGGATGATCATAACTGCTACTAAATGCTTATCTCCATTATTGCTGTCATAAATGCTATGTGGGCGCTTTGCGCCGTTTGGTTTCTTGATGCTATAATTGGTAATGATGGTAGGATGTCTTACCTCTTTCTTGTACTTTCTTTATTCTATGTAAATCTTTGGTTAAAGACTGTAAGTGGGAACGAGGTTGGTTTTTCCCTTGGACTTTATTGGCTTGACCCGTTGTACACGGTGACGCTGGCGCGAAGGGAGCTTCTTTTGGGTTTTGGTTCGAATTATTTCACTGGTGATACCAAGACTGGCAAGTCAACTGGACCGAGAAGCGTGTGTGACATTGGGGATCTGACTTTGACGATGAAGAGGACTGCGATGGAAGACCTTATCTTGTATTTCTCACTATATCTTGGTGAGCCGGAGTTGCCTCATACATTCGGGATTCCAATGGAGCTCCCAACTCCATAGTTGTGGATAGGTTGTGGGTAGCTTATATTCTATTTTGCATTACCGTATAAAGTGTATTGTAGTATATGTAAGTTGTAAGGTGATTATCTAGCCTTAGATACTTGTAATTTGAGTATATCTTGTAATGTATATTTTTAAGCGATGGTATAGGTAACTAATCATTCGTGGCTCCTATTTTCCTCATATGTGAAACAAATGATATTTTTAGAAAATTGTTATTCGACAATTGTAACACGTCGAAATTTAGTAACCGTGATATAATGACGATTGTGCTTGTGGTTATTAAATCGAGGGGTGTTACATTAGGTGGTATCGAGCGAGTTCATCCCTGTTGAGCCGGGGTATGGTGACTATGCTTAGACATATTAGAAGTTGTTGTGTACTTCCTTGTCTCTTGATTGAGATGTTGGGAAAGGAAGGCATGGCTTGCCGTAGGTTGAGTGTTGGTAGCTCTTTGTTGCACTGATTACATGATATTGAGTATTGGCCCACTCGATGTGTAATGTTCTGTGTTTACGGAAAACTACGACTTCACCTAAGCGTATTAAGTGAATAGAAATTCTCTTAGTAAAGAAGCTCGGTGGTATGGTGAACTTGTTTAGGATTTGTCTCGCATATTCACCCTTGTGTATTTTGTGTGACTCTTTGTGTTTGGGTTTAGAAAGGAGGCAGTATTGTCTGAGATGGTTACTTCTTGTCTCCAGTGTGCTTGACTATCTGTTTTCAAAGGAAGGTAATGGCTCGCGGAAGACGCATGCGTAGGAATGTGGTACGCAACAACGGAAGAATGGATGCGACTGTGGAAACACTGCAAGGAATGACTGGCGTGACAGTACAACCGGATCAGAGGACCGCACAACAGCAGGGATTAGAAATCGAGGTTCAGAATTTGCTGGGAGAAAGTCAATTTTTGGGTAATTTTGAACTACCTAAGTTCCAAAGGAGGAACAACCAGATTGTTAATCAGTTTAAGCAGAAACTGTATTCGCGACAACCGAAGGGACAACGGCAACAACAAACGCTGAAGGGGAGTGCGAGTAGTAGCAAGTCAAACCCAACTGTGGTGCCGTTATCAAGGTGTAAGAAGTGCGGGAAGGACCACTTCACAAGGCATTGTACGATCGAGGGAAGAATTTGTTTCAAGTGCGAAAAGCAAGGACATGTATGGAGGGATTGCGCTTTACGTGGGACGAAGCCTCCATATGAGATCAAGAAGGCAATCTGCCTCAAGTGCGGAAAGAATCACTTAACCAAGGACTGTGAAATTGAAGGAGTAATCTGTTTCAGATGCAAAGAGTTAGGGCACGTGGCCAAAAACTGTACCTTGCAGAGGACGAAGCCTTTCGTTGGTAAGGCATGTATTTCAAAATCTCATGAAGAAGGGAAAGTTGATTCCTCTACCCAGACTGAAGATCGAAGTAAAGGAAAGGACTGTCCTACAGTGGATGACCCTGTGACTTCACTGTATGATTCCGGGGGTAACCTATTTCTCTGTGACGTATGAATGTATGAATCCAGTGGGGACGTTTGTACTATCGTCATCTTTTGACTAAGTCATCTCTTTTGGCTACTAAGAACTTGTTGAGGGTAGCTGGGTTGTTTAAGTTGTCCTATGACTTGTTAAAGACTTAATCTTTTGTTAACGATTTGTTTACTTCTCTTGCAAATTTGATGTAATGTTAGCCAAGGGATTGGTTATCTTCCAACCATATCCTGTTGAAATATTCCAATGAAGTTCTGAGAGTTCATTTATGGAATTGAATCGTCTGTGTACTTACTTTCTTTCAACTTGAATGATATTATCCTCGTTTGTAAGCCTGCTCTTGTTACAACAAGTCTATTTGAAGAACTATCCTAATGTTGTTAGATATTGGAACCCTTTATGCCAATTCCATCATTTGCTTTCTTCATGAATGGGCTTGATCTCAGGAAGGAGATTGATCGTTTTCTGAACGGGTCTCGTCACTCAGTTTTGAGGGAAACTTAGTGATTCTTGAGACAGAAATTTTCTAGATGCGAATCCGTGAAACTCACTCCTAAGTTTTATTGGACCATATCGTATTCTTCGTTAGGCGGGTCCAAAGTGGTAAATCACGTGACTTCCTATTTTTCTTTCGACCTTTATAACGTTTCTAGTATACTTCAATTAAGTATCTGTGTTCCCGAATCTGAACCTTAACGACACGACAAGCGTAGCACAATTAGGTGAAAGCTTACCCTATGAGACATTCTGTTCGAATCAAGGAAAGATGATCTGACAAATCAATTGAAAGACGACGCTATTTTCTCCAAGATCAACTTATATTATGGACTATCATCGAGTTCGCTCAAAGATTTATCGTTGTCCTTGATTGACGGCATTTTGATTTATTCATGATGCTTGGAGGAACGTATTGAATCTCTCGGAGTGATCCTTAAAACCCTGAAGAAGAGGTTATGCGTGAAGGTGTCTAAGTATGAATTCTAGTTGGAGACAATTCAACTTTTGGGTTACGCAATCTCAAGGGAAGAAGATTGCTGTGAACCATCGAAACTCGAAACATTTATTCAGCGAGAGGAACCGACGACCGTAATGAAGAATTGTAATTTTTGGATTAGCTGGTTGATACGGGAGACTCACGTGTGAGAATTCTTCAAGTGACAAGATTTCTCACCGACTCATATATGAGGGTCAAGTTTTGTATGGACTGATGTATACGGGCGAAAACTTTCAAAGAATGATAAAACGTTTGATTTCTTCGCCAAGGATGATTTTGTCCAAATCCTAATGAACTTTTAGGGATGCCTAGTGATGTTTCGCATTGGAAGTTTAAAGCGTGTGCTTGATTAGAATAGAAGGAATGATAACGTATACTTAGAGACAAATTGAAAATACATGAGGAGAACTACCTTACACAACTTAGAGTTAGCTTGTAGTTGTATTAGAGATCTAGAAACATTTTCTACAAGGAGAAATTTTCATTGTCTGTAGTGATCGTAAGAGTCAGAAGTATTTTGTCTGATCGGAATAAGTTGAAATATGAAGCAGGAACAGTGACTAGAAATTCTGAAAGATCTTGATTTTTTTTTCGTGTTGGTATAATCCCAGAAAAAGCAAATGTTGTAATGGAAGCATTTAGAAGTAAATAAGCTTAGTTGTCTACTGCAGTAAGCAAGGAGAATAAGTTCGATAGAACCACTTAGCGATGTACAGTTGTTTGGGGAGTTAGCTATCGAAAGGGGTGAAGACTCAAGGAGCATTTATTTTTAAGATATGATTAATTTCGAGGACGAAATTCCTTTTAGAAGAGGAGTATTGTAACATCCTGAAAATTCTTTATTTCATTATAAATAATTATTTTATAATATTTGTGAATTTTAGGAAATTTTTTAGATTTTTTTCTGTGAACGATGAATATTTTAATATATTTTTCGTTTTACGTGTATATTTCACTGAGCCGGGAAAATAAAATATTTTTTTCCTAAGGCTGATAAACTTTGGACTGTGAAAACGTTGACGGGGGATCTTACTAAACCCGAGGCTGGACACAGTTTACGAGGTTTACGCTTCACGAGACTTTATCTGATACATGAAATCACTGTATCATAAAATCATCGATGAGTAATAAAATATTATTTTCATCAATTGTAATTTTATTTCATTGAGAAAATAATTTTAGCACTTAATTATTCATCCGTCGGATGAATTTAATTAAGGTGACAACCTTACACTTCATTTCCTCGAGAAGCGCACAAAGCTTCTCAAGGAAGCTTCCTATTTCCATCTAATCAACCTTTCCTCTCTCCTCCCCAATTTATGCTTTGCACTGCCACTTGTTGAGGAATTATTACATTGACTATTCCATTTTTCCCACTCCCCACCTCGCTGCTCATTCACATTTTCCATTTCATTTCTCCCATTTTCTCTCATTCACGCCGCTTGCTCCTCCCCTCAGCTCACTCTCACTCTCTTTCTCTCTTCTTCTTCACGGCTGCACACCACCCACATTCACCATTGTTGATCCTTCAAGCCTCCTTTACTCAACCCGACAGAGACCATTTTCCCTCTCCACCTTCACACCTTGCTTCTCGGAACTCCTCCCTTTGTCTTCATTTTTTTTCGCTCAAAACAGCCCCAAAGCTTGGACCTTTAAGGTAAAGTTCTTAACTTTTTCTCTTCTCCTCATTTTCGTGCATCTCGGTTTCCGCCGCCATTCTCTCTTTTGACCTTAATTTTTGTGGATCTTGAACGCCCAAGGTTCGGTGGTGGTGAAGAAAATCAGATTTTCAAGCATGAAAGGAGCTTCTTTATCCCTGTTCTTCACTTAGGTAAGAGGAAGACACTCCTCCTCAACCTCTCTTAGCATTTAGGAACGTCGTAATTTGTGTTGAGGGTCTTTCTGTTTTTAAATGTTGTCTGTGATGTATAGATGCTAGCTGATTGCTGGAGTTTTGTATGTATATATATGTATATTTGGAATGAGTAATATGGAAAGAAATGAGCCCCGTTTTGGTTCTCGTATGGTCACGGTTTTGAACCCAGAAAACAGAGATCCTATATTGAAAATGGTAATGACTTGGTTTGCTGATCCATCCTAAAGTAAATGTTAAAATCCATCGAGAGTGAGTAAGCCATGTCCGTCGAATTAAGATGTTAAAACCTGTCGAGTATGAGCTCCTGGCCAAACCTGTCGACAAGTGGGGCCCTTCATCATGTCAAAAGTTGTCGAAGCTAGTGACCCCCCCCCATTAACACCTCCGTCGGTGAATTCGTCGAATTAGAAAGTGTGGCCCTCTTAGTGTCTGTCGGACTGGTATAGGTGAGACCTCAACATTTTCCCAAAGTCAGAATCCGTCGAGTGACATACCTGTCGAGTTTAGATTTCTGACCACTAAAACGCAATGTGAAAATCCGTCGAGTTTAGACTTCTTACTCTTCCATTGAATGTCAAAACCCGTCGAGTGTATCTGTCGAATTAGCATGAGTGAAACCTTAGCATTTTCCAGGATCTGTCGAGTGTATCTGTCGAATCAGCATGAGTGAAACCTTAGCATTTTCCAGGATCTGTCGAGTGTATCTGTCGAATCAGCATGAGTGAAACCTTAGCGTTTTCCAGGATCTGTCGAGTGTATCTGTCGAATCAGCATGAGTGAAACCTTAGCGTTTTCCAGGATCTGTCGAGTTGCATCTGTCGGATCAGTAGGAGTGAAATCTCAACGTTTCCAGAATCCGTCGAATTAGAACCTTGTAACCCTAACATTCTTGTCGGTTCGACAGGAACGGGACTTTCCCCATTATCCAAAATCTGTCGAGTTAGAATTGAACTTTTAGCGTATTCGTCGGTTGAACACGAGTGAAACTCCTTCAAAGTTAAAATTCGTCGAGTTAGGCTGTGAATTATATCCATCGAGTTAAGATGTGAAAATCTGTCGAGTTAGGATGGGAATATCCGTCGAAGTTAAGGTGTGAAAGTCCGTCGAGTAGAGTTCTGAAGGTTTAATGGAGAAACTTACCCAATGAGAATATCCGTCGAACTAAAGTGTGGAAATCCGTCGAGTTAAGATGTGAAAATCTGTCGAGTTAGGATGGGAATATCCGTCGAAGTTAAGGTGTGAAAGTCTGTCGAGTAGAGTTCTGAAGGTTTAATGGAGAAACTTACCCAATGAGAATATCCGTCGAACTAAAGTGTGGAAATCCGTCGAGTTAAGATGTGAAAATCCGTCGGGTTAGGCTGAGAATTATATCCGTCGAGTTAGGATGTGAATGCCCGTCGAGTGGAGTTCCTGATTATTAAATAGAGAGATTTTCTCCAAATCCGTCGAGTAGAATTCGAAGGTTTAATAGAGGAACCGACCTAATGTCGTGTCCGTCGAATCATGTTTTCTCGTAAATGTGGTAGCATATTCGACAGTTATATACTTCATCCGTCGAAGTTCGTTCCCAATTCGACAACATTTAGAGTTTATCCCCCGCCGATTGTTTTCCATTTACCTTGATCTGTCGTGCTACTACTCGTCGAACGGCAGCTCCGTTTCTCACTAGATACACTGTTCGTCGAAATTATAACTATATTTCAATTCTTTTTACCTAGCAAACGAATGGATGATTCGGCCTTGTGACCTCCCGATTTCAACTTTTGGGACTAATATACACTATATTAATCATAAATAACATCGATGACTAGAAACAAAGTAGGGACACATAATGAAGGAAAACAAGGAGCGTGATTGAGCCTTTCAACTAGTGAGAACTTGGAATAAAGGAAGAACCAGAGTATGGGTGAGGTAGTAAGGAACATAATGAACCTAATGTTTGACCTTAATATTATGATGCTAAGGGTCCACGTGAATGACCACTTGTATATTGATGCTCTCTTGGCCAATTGTGGCATATTATGAAATTGTATGGAATTTTGAATCATACATATTATGCATTGTAAATGTCTTGTGGATCCAAGAAAGGGAACAAACCTGATTGTTAAATCATATGATATGCATTTGAGGCATGATTGACTTAGCTTGTCATGAGGAGCATGATTGAGTCATGCATGGCATAAAAAGAGAAAGAGGATGTCCGTTGGACTTTGTTAAGGCCGAGTTGCCTAGGAGTTGAATAACACCTTAGTGCGGGTGCGAATAGACACGTGGGGTCCTGTAGACGACCTTGAGGGCGTCGGGGCGCGGGAGTCTCACAAGGGGCAGATGGTAGCCCCTCTGGACCGTGGGACAGACCGATGCAAACGCACCGACGATCCTAACTGGCCACAGTCCTATATCGAGATCTTGTGAGAATGCCGCTGTATAAAGCCTTGTTGCGCAAAATGACTGATTATATTATATGGAAAGCACTTGTATGGCTGACGAGATACTGGCATGTCTCCCTGATCATTCTCTCCGATTGTTTTGTGTTTAGCTCCATGGAGTAGGATCTTGGTTATTGAGGGCACATGTGCATAGTGAGTCCATGAATTATCTGGCATACAATGTTATTATAATTGGAACTGTTGCATTTTTAATATATCTATATATATATATATGTGATTCGCTCTGGAACTGTTTGGATGATCATAACTGCTACTAAATGCTTATCTCCATTATTGCTGTCATAAATGCTATGTGGGCGCTTTGCGCCGTTTGGTTTCTTGATGCTATAATTGGTAATGATGGTAGGATGTCTTACCTCTTTCTTGTACTTTCTTTATTCTATGTAAATCTTTGGTTAAAGACTGTAAGTGGGAACGAGGTTGGTTTTTCCCTTGGACTTTATTGGCTTGACCCGTTGTACACGGTGACGCTGGCGCGAAGGGAGCTTCTTTTGGGTTTTGGTTCGAATTATTTCACTGGTGATACCAAGACCTGGCAAGTCAACTGGACCAGTAAGCGTGTGTGACATGCTGGGGATCTGACTTTGACGATGAAGAGGACTGCGATGGAAGACCTTATCTTGTATTTCTCACTATACTGGTGAGCCCGGAGTTGCCTCATACATTCGGGATTCCAATGGAGCTCCCAACTCCATAGTTGTGGATAGGTTGTGGGTAGCTTATATTCTATTTTGCATTACCTGTATAAAGTGTACTGTAGTATATGTAAGTTGTAAGGTGATTATCTAGCCTTAGATACTGTAATTTGAGTATATCTTGTAATGTATATTTTTAACTGATGGTATAGGTAACTAATCATTCGTGGCTCCTATTTTCCTCATATGTGAAACAAATGATATTTTTAGAAAATTGTTATCTGACAATTGTAACACGTCGAAATTTAGTAACCGTGATATAATGACGATTGTGCTGTGGTTATTAAATCGAGGGGTGTTACACTATGCATATTCTGTTGCATTTATTAATTGAGTGATTTAAAATGCGTAATTTGTCAAAGTTGCATTAAAACTTGTCATCACCCAATTCAACCCCCTCTTGGTTAATAGTTGCCATGGCTAATAGTATCTTAGCTTTCAAATGCAACAACAAACAGGTCATTCAGATAACTACAGTTCAAGTTATGCTACAAACACTACGAATTGTTAGGATGCTGCCCTATCTCACGCCTAGGCATGAAATTCCAATGCCTAAGCATGGCACTCTCTAGCTGATCTTGGACTAAAAATTTTCAGTACACGCCTAGGTGTGGAAACCCTGCACCTAGGCGTGACCCTACAGCAGAAAATTCTACAGAACATGAATCATTGTTCCATTTGTGAACCACCTGAATTTTAACCACTCCAAAGTAATTTTTAGGTGATTTTAAGTCCCTAACAAGTTCACTAACATATAGGAATCATCAACCACCAACTCAAACCACCAAATTTGGATCCATGAACCAAATCACTAATCCAAAATACCCATTTTCTCAACTTATGCATCAAAGGTCCAAATGAAAAGTTCCAAGTTTCTTACTCAAACTCATAGCATGAACAAATCATAAACAACCATTGAAAACACATTCAAACAAGAAAACATTCAAAACACCTCAAAATAAACACATTCAAACAATAAAACACTCAAAACACCATTTTGACCTATTATACCTCAACTAAGCATAAAAGATGGAGATGAGAAAGAGAAATTAATTAGACTCAAACCCCCTACCTCGTGTGTGGATGATCAACCTTCAAGCTTGAGTTTTGATCTTGATCTTCCCTTTTTCCTTTCCTCCTCTTTCTTCTTGTGTTTTTCCTCCTCTTTCTCTTGCTTTCCATTTCCTTTGTATTTTCCTGCTTCAGTTGTGTGAGTTATGAGAAGCAATGAGAGAAATGTCTCATTTATAAGCAAGAAAGTAAAGGCAATAGAACGGAGAGAAAACGTGAGAGACTTGGTCACTTAAGTGACCAAACTATAACTCCCGATCTGTTAAGAATACTTAGATTTCACCAAATCAAGTTTCCTAACGTCCAACAAGTTTAAAATAAATCCTAAGATTTATCAAAAATCTTATTTCACCTATACCATATTTGTGACTAGGCAATCTGATATTAAAACACATAACCAGTATGCTTAAAAATACAAACTAACTCTGATTATTCTCAAAATTTAACCATATCATAGTTCACACATTTTTGACTTAGAAATAAATTCTCTATATTTATTTCCATTTGCTAAGTCATTTAAGCTAATATTTGAGTCATTTTAAGCTTTTCACTTTTTGTATTGCAGCAAAGTGCCTAAATTAGATCAGATTGTCATAAAATTTAACAAGCATGGCAAACTAGTATTATGATACCTCTATAACTATATATGAGTCTAACATGTTATTGAGGGTGTTACAAATGTTAAACATATGATGGGATAAATCCAACAATGCAAGTATACGTGTCAATCAAGTAATAAAGTAGTGAATAAAAGTCGTTCCAACGAGGATTTGTTACTAAATTTTATAGTTAACTACTAACATTCAAAACTTTTACTATTATTCAAACAATAATTTAATTTTGATCAATTTAATTAGATTAAAAATAATATTGCAAAAAGCGTAAACTATCAAGAACTGAATAATTTAGAAACTCTATTCTGCTGGATCCTAGGATTGTAATCTTTCTTCTCACTTCATTTGAATTGCAGTTAAAACAACTTTTTCCTATTCCAATTTACTCAAAATATCAATCTAGAGCTCTAATATAATTGTATCCCTCTTCCGATGGCAATACAAAATTTAACCCATTTAATTTTAATCTCTATATTCCTATGAGACAATACATCAAACATAAAGACAATAACAATTTAGAAATAGGAGCCCTCATAAGAAATACGGAGTTGTAGACGATGAATCCAAGACTCCGATCTTGATTTTTCCTTTGTTTCCTTCAAGATTCCTGCCTTCCAATGCTCTATTTTCGTCCTCCTCCTCCTTCTTTTTCAGCTCAGAATGGCCCCTTGTTAAATAACCTTTTTAATTCTCCTGTTACAAAACTGAACAGGCACTCATTCACGAATCTGGCCGCTACAGCATTGGAGTTTCTACCGTCGAAGCATCCAGCAACTTTGCATGCTCTGGAATTCTTCTTCCTTCTTGTCGTCGTAACATGGACATGATAATCTTTGCGGTGACAAGAACCTTGCATTTTCTTCATGCTTTTCTATGACTTCTTTATGTCTTAAAGACTATCTCTATCTTACCAATGATGTCTTCTCAATCTCTTCTTTTCCATTGAAGTTTTTAACCTTTCCATCATTAGAAAGAAACTCAGTAATCAAAGCACTATGATAGAGAAATCATTTAAATTCATCACATATAATCATAGATACTTAAAGATAGATAACCATACTTAACTTTGACAAAGAAAAAGTATTTCCAATGCTCATCATGACAATAAAACAAGGATTTAGCACAATTTAAAGATCAAAAAGAGTTCAAATAACTCTACTTTCATAGAGTTATCACACCCCCAAACTTAAGATTTTGCTAGTCCTCGAGCAAAAGAACAACAGAGAGCAACACTCAAGATTTATCAAATTAATTTCCACAACCTGTGCAAACTAGATTCTCAGCTCAGTTCTCAAACAATCATCACATTCACTTAACATCTCAATATTCTCAAATATTATCCTAATATGCTTTCACTTAGCCACAAATCAGGAGTTAAGTTGAGCTTCCTGTGTTTGTGTGCATTGCCTCTTAGCAAAGGTTTGCATGTTATCCGAAAAGAGTTTAAGCAAAATGATACTCATCAAAATGCATGAACCTTACAACTTTCATTTCCACTCTCTCTCCACTAATGTAGGCATGATCCCAAAACTCAAATCAGAAGGACTTTCAAGCTTGTAATGTTAGGCCAGGGTACTTGGTTATGAATAAATGGATGGATATCACAAAAATTCTGGGTATCACAAGATGCATCAAATCTTTTTTTTCTTTTACAAATGATCTTTCCATCAAATTTCTCATCTTTTGACTTTGGTGCCCCTCTTTACATATTTTCATTTCTCTTTTCTATTCTTTCTTTCTTTCTTTGTCTTTTTTTTTTGAAACAGATGCTTTTTACAACACAAAATTAAGGCACCTTCAAATATAATCAAATAATGCCCAGACTCAAAGTAGATGCATCCACATAATACCCAAAACTTGATAAGGTTTGACAATTATAAATAGGCTCATCCAGGTTGATCATGTTATGGCTTAACAGAATAAAAGGCTTATGCATCACAAAGCTCAAAAGAGGTACTAAGGATATATATCACAAATGGTAGGCTTGAAAGGCACAAACGATCCAAAAATTGCCTAAATCATGTCTAAATTCTGGGTTCACACCTAGGATTTCGCTTCAAGAGAGCATCACAATTATTGTAAAATCCTGCAAATAGAGAGCACAAATTATATAAACATTCTCTAAACAAACATGCATCTCAAAGCAAGAGACTAAGTGGAAATGTTTTTATGGGCCACTCAACTTAACCAAACCAATTGCAACAAAGTTAAGCACACCTCAGACAATCTTCTGTGTTCTCAAGAGTTAAGCAAAATGAGTGATTTAATACTATCATGGGAGCTGAAAATCAATCATGCACACAAATCAACAGACAGATTACAAGAATAGAATATCCCTCCAAACTTAAACAGTGCATTGTCCTCAATGTGCCAATCATAAAACTAACAAAGAACAATAAATGTAAAAAAAAAAAGAAAATTAAGAAAAAGAAACTTCCCAGGTAAAGAGTCAGCTAATCAACAGGTGGATCCTCGCGTCCATCAGCCAACTCCAGAGGTGGGGGAGGAAAAGTAGGAAATGTGGTCATATCTGCCCCCAGCTGAATAGCACAGACCCGCATCATCTGTTCAAGAATGGTAATGCAAGACATCTGATAATCAAGTCATAAATTCACCTGAGCCAGCTACGCAGGTGTAGACAATGGAGTCCGTCGAGGTGGAGGACGCACAACAGATGATCACGATTGAAATCGCTACCCCAATATCTCTTAAGACGCTGGCCATTCACCAAGAATTTTCTTTGCTCCTTGATATCTTCTACCTCAACAGCTCCATGTGTAAACACCTTAGTTACTAAGAAGGGACCGAACCACCTGGATTTGAGCTTTCCTGGAAAAAATTTCAACCGAGAATTAAATAGAAGTACATAGTGACCCGGCTCAAAAGTACGTTCCAGAATTTGCTTATCATGCCACTTTTACATTTTCTCTTTATAAATCTTGGCATTTTCATAAGCTTCACTTCGAAACTCATCTAACTCATTTAGCTGAAGAAGCCTGTGCTCACCTGCTGCTTGCAAATCAAAATTGAGCTTTTTATAGCCCAATAAGCATTATGTTCCAACTCTAAAAGAAGGTGACAAGCTTTCCCAAACACAAGCCTGAAAGGAGACATGCCTATCGGAGTTTTGTAAGCTGTACGATATGCCCAGAGTGCATCATCCAACCGCTTTGACCAATCTTTCCGAGTTGGACTAACAGTCTTCTCTAAAATGCGCTTTACCTCTCTATTTGACACCTCAACCTGGCCACTGGTCTGAGGATGATACGCAGTAGCAACCTTGTGCTTAATGTTATACTTCAAGAGGAGAGCTTTAAAGTATTTGTTACAGAAATGCGAACCTCCATCACTGATAATTGCTCTTGGTGTCCCAAAGCGAGTGAAAATATTTTTTTTCAAAAAATTCAGCACCACCTTGGAGTTATTGGAAGGCAACGCCACTGCTTCAACCCATTTGGACACATAATCTACAGCCACCAAAATATACTGATTACCAAAAGATGGTATGAAGGGCCCCATGAAATCTACCCCCCCAAACATCAAATAACTCCACTTCTAGAATTGATTTCAGTGGCATTTCATGCCTTTGGGATATGTTACCCATACGTTGATAGTGATCACAACTTGCAATAAATCTACGAGCATCTTTGAAAATACTAGGCTAATAGAAACCAGATTGAAGTATCTTTGCTGCTGTTCTTTCACTTCCAAAGTGACCGCCATAAGGGGAAGAATGACAATGGTGCAGTATATCAGAAATTTCTTCATCAGGAACACATCTTCGCAGAATTTGATCAGCATATTTTTTAAATAAGAAAGGCTCATCCCAAAAATAAAATCTAACTTCATGCAAAAAAAATTTTCTCTGCTGATAGTTTAAATCAGGTGGATAAATACCACTTACCAAGAAATTCACATAATCAGCATACCAAGGGTAATTTACCTGATTAACTGCTAGCAGTTGTTCATCTGGAAATTTCTCATTAATTTGAACAGAGTCTTCCAATGCAACCTCATTCTCCAGCCTAGACAAGTTATCTGCAACCTGATTTTTAGTGCCTTTTCTATCCCGAATCTCAAGATCAAATTCTTGTAACAATAGAATCCATCGAATTAATCAGGGCTTAGCATCCTTCTTACTAATCAAATATTTGATTGCAGAATGATCAGTAAACATAATTACCCTGGCACCCACTATATATGATCTAAACTTATCAAAAGCAAACACCACTGTAAGCAACTCCTTCTCTGTCATTGTGTAGTTAACTTGGGCATCATTGAGAGTCTTATTGGCATAATAAATAGAATGAAAGATCTTCTCTCGTCGCTGCCCCAATACTGCTCCAACCGCAAAGTCACTTACGTCACACATTAACTCAAAAGGGAGATTCCAGTCAGGAGCAATGATAATAGGAGCAGATACCAGCTTCATTTTTAACTCCTTGAATGCTTGCAAACAAGTTTCATCAAAAAGAAAAGGAGTATCCTTCTCCAACAAATTGCACAATGGCTTTGAGATTTTGGAGAAGTCCTTGATGAAACGTCTGTAGAAACTGGCATGCCCCAAGAAACTCCGAATCGCTTTTACAGAAGAAGGCGGAGGGAGTTTATCAATGACCTCAAGCTTTGCTTTGTCTACTTCTATTCCTCTGTTCGAGATTTTGTGGCCCAACACAATGCCTTCTTGGACCATAAAATGGCACTTTTCCCAATTAAGCACCAAATGAGTCTCTTCACAGTGCTTGAGAACTCGAGATAAATTCAGCAAACAACTATCAAAAGAATCCCCAAACACCGAGAAGTCATCCATGAAAATCTCAAGATTTTGCTTAACCATATCTGAGAAAATAGCCATTATACACCTTTGAAAAGTGGTTGGAGCATTGCATAGACCAAACGGCATTCTCCAAAAAGCAAAAGTGCCATAGGGATAGGTAAATGTTATTTTTTCTTGGTCCTCAGGAGCTATAGCAATCTGATTATAGCCAGAATATCCATCCAAAAAGCAATAGAACTCCTTTCCCGCCAATCTATCAAGAATTTGATCAATGAATGGAAGTGGAAAATGATCCTTCCGAGTGGCATTGTTTAATTTCCTGTAATCCATGCAAACTCGCCATCCGGTAACTAACCGAGTTGGAATCAATTCATTGTTATCATTGGCCACTACTGTCATTCCTCCTTTCTTTGGCACACACTGCACTGGACTCACCCATGAACTATCAGAAATAGGATAAATTATACCTGCATCCAACCACTTGATTATTTCCTTCTTCACCACCTCTTTCATAATTGGATTAAGTCGCCACTGATGCTCTATAGATGCTTTATGTCCATCCTCTAACAGAATTTTATGCATACAATAGGAAGGACTGATACCCCTGATGTCAGTAATAGACCAACCCAATGGTCTCTTGTGCTCTCTTAAGATGCGAAGAAGCTTTTCAACTTGCACATCAGAAAGTGCAGAAGATATAACTACTGGCAATGTGGAATTTGTTTCCAAGAAAATATACTTCAAATGAGAAGGTAGGGGTTTAAGCTCCAAAACTGGTGGCTGCTCAATTGAAGGTTTCGGGGCCTCCTTAGTACCGCTAGGAAGATTAAGAGATTCGAACTGCCATGGAAATCTAGAGAATTTAGGAAACGAATCCAACCACTTCACACACTCTTCCATTTCTTCAGAAAATCCATTATGCTCTGCAGAACACAACGATGTCACTAAAGGTTCAGAATGAGTATTATTAAAAACATTGCAAACCAAGTTATCCACCACATTGATACTGAAACATTCCTTAGAATCTGAAGGATATTGCAACGCTTTATAAATATTGAAAGTAATCTGATCATCCTGCACCCTCATTGTGAGTTCTCCCTTCTGCACATCAATCAAGGTCCTCCCCGTAGCTAGAAATGGCCTTCCAAGAATGATGGGGACCTCCTGGTCCTCTTCCATATCAAGCACAATAAAATCTGAAGGGAATATAAATTTATCCACCTTCACCAGAACATCTTCAATGATACCCCTAAGGTAAATATAAGAACGATCCGCCAGCTAAAGAGTGACTGTAGTGGGTTTTGCTTCCCCTAAACCCAATTTCTGAAAAATTGACAAAGGCATTAGATTAATGCTCGCCCCCAAATCACATAGAGCTTTTCCAAAGAAATGATTGCCTATGGTGCATGGAATAGTAAAGCTTCCAGGATCCTAGAGCTTAGGAGGGAGTTTATTATGAATAATTGCACTGTATTCTTCAGCCAACGCTACAGTCTCATAGTCACCTAGTCTCCTCTTTTTAGACAAAATATCCTTCATAAATTTCACATAACTGGGCATCTGCTCCAGTACTTCAGCAAATGGGATATTGATATGCAACTTCTTGAAGACATCCAGAAATTTTTTAAATTGAGCTTCATTCTTTTGTTTCTGAAGTCTTTGAGGAAATGGAGGAGGTGGAATGAGATTTGAAATTACCTCCTCTTTCTCTTGATTTTTCTCAATCTGGCCTTTCCTTGAAGTGTTAGAATTTTTATTCACATCATTCTCAATTTCTTTGCCACTCCGAAGTGTAATTGCTTTGCAATGCTCCCTGTCCTCCAATCTTGGATTTGCCTCTATATTGCTAGGAAGAGTTCCAGGAGGTCGACTATTAATAGCAGAAGCTAGTTGGCCCACCTGATTCTCCAAACTCCTGAGAGAAGCTGCTTGACTCTGAATCATGGCATCATTCTTTGCCATATATTGCATAAACATGTCCTCTAGTGATGGCTTATTCTCCTGCTGCAGAATAATATTTTGCTGATTAAAACTGGGAGGAGAGCCTTGTGCTCTAGAAGATGAAGCACCAATATTCTGATTTTGACTCCAAGCAAAATTTGGATGATTCCTCCATCCTGGATTAAATGTGTTGGAGTAGGGATTGTTCTTCTATTGATTAAATCGCTCCACAAAGTTCACAGACTTTGAATTTAATGAACATTTCTCTGGAGAATGAGCCTCTCCATAATAGTTATAGGTAACAAAAGGACTTGCAGCTGATTGAATACCAAGGCCATCAAACTTCTTTGTCAAAGAAGCAATCTGAGCTGTTAACGCTGTAATAGCATCCAACTCATATACTCCTGCCGCACGCCTAGGTACTTGTCTTTCTGAAGGCCACTGATAACTGTTAGAAGCCATTTCTTCTAGCAAATCAAAAGCCTCATCAGTGGCTTACTCATTAAGGCTCCTCCAGCTGCTGCATCAATAGTAGTTCTCAAAGGTCCATTCAGAGCATTATAAAAAGTATGAACCTGCAACCACTTAGTAATGCCATGATGCAGACATTTTCTGATGAGTTCTTTGAGTCTCTCCCATGCTTCAAATAGAGATTCACTGTTGAACTGAACAAAGGAGATGATGTCCTTCCGCATTTGGGCTGTCTTCCCAGGTGGAAAGAACCTGTCAAGAAATTTATCAGCTAATGCGTCCCAGGTAGTGATAGACCCTTCTAGAAGTGAGTGAAGCCAACTCTTAGCCTTATCTCGGAGAGAGAAAGGAAAGAGCCTCAATTTGATAGCATCTTCTGTAACTCCATTGTGCTTGAAAGTATCGCAAATTTCCAAAAAATTCAGCAGGTGAACATTTGGATCTTCATTAGGCAAACCTCCAAACTGCATAGAAGTCTGGATCATTTGGATAATGGCTGGCTTGATTTTGAAATTATTAGCTTGGATTGCCGACCTCCGAATGCTAGACTGCAGACTCTGAACTTGAGGGATAGAATACTCCCTTAAAGATTTCGTTGGCATTTCTTTTGCCATTGATTGAGAGTTGCTTTTCGACGCCAAATGCTCCTTTCTAATTCCTCGAAGTGTTCTTTCGATCTCACGATCAAAAGGTACTAATTCAGGATTTTGCGTTCGTCGAGTTTGGTGCATATAAAGCAAAAGAGTACCTGAAATTAGTAAAACTAACTAAAAAAAATTAAATTGAATAAAACAAATATGAATATACAACCAGAAATCAATTTGAATTAATAATAAGCAATTCTATGCGTTGATATTAACCATAAAATTAGAAACCAAATCCCCGACAACGGCGCCAAAAACTTGATGGGATAAATCCAACAACGCAAGTATATGTGTCAATCAAGTAATAAAGTAGTGAATAAAAGTCGTTCCCACGAAGATTTTTTACTAAATTTTATAGTTAACTACTAACATTCAGAACTCTTACTATTATTCAAACAACAATTTAATTTTGATCAATTTAATTAGATTAAAAATAATATTGCAAAAAGCGTAAACTATCAAGAACTGAATAATTTAGAAACTCTATTCTGCTGGATCCTAGGATTGTAATCTTTCTTCTCACTTCATTTGAATTGCAGTTAAAACAACTTTTTCCTATTCCAATTTACTCAAAATATCAATCTAGAGCTCTAATATAATTGTATCCCTCTTCCGATGGCAATACAAAATTTAACCCATTTAATTTTAATCTCTATATTCCTATGAGACAATACATCAAACATGTTACATTCATGATCAAGCTCTATTTGAAATCGCATATGGCTCTAACAGATATTCCTATCCTTAGAGCAAATTTTTTCCAATTAACAACAATTGGTTCAAACTTATGTTACTCATACTAGTTCATAGATTCAAATTCCCTTTCCCAAGTTCAATTCAAATCCACAAAATCATCCAATTGATGGTCAGACAATCAGAAGCATTACACATAAGCATGAGTAAATATTTTGCGTAAACTGAAATAGGAACTCAACAAAGTAATGATTCAAATTACATGAGAAGTTTGATTACAATCTTAGAAATAAAATTAGTTCATGGCATACATTGAGAACAACAATAACAATTTAGAAACAGGAGCCCTCATAAGAAAAACTTAGAAATTCAGAAAAATAGTAAATACGGAGTTGTAGACGATGAATCCAAGACTCCGATCTTGATTTTTCCTTTGTTTCCTTCAAGATTCCTGCCTTCCAATGCTCCATTTTTGTCCTCATCCTCCTTCTTTTTCAGCTCAGAATGGCCCCTTGTTAAATAACCTTTTTAATTCTCCTGTTACAAAATTGAACAGGCACTCATTCACGAATCTGGCCGCTGCAGCATTGGAGTTTCTACCATCGCAGCATCCAGTAACTTTGCATGCTTTGGAATTCTTCTTCCTTCTTGGTCATTGCTGACATCGACATGATAATTTGTGGCAGCCAGCAACCTTGCATTTTCTTCATGCTTTTCTATGACTTCTTTATGTCTTAAAGACTATCTCCATCTTGCCAATGATGTCTTCTCAATCTCTTCTTTTCCATTGAAGTTTTTAACTTTTCCATCAGTAGAAAGAAACTCAGTAATCAAAGCACTATGATAGAGAAATCATTTAAATTCATCACTTATAATTATAGATACTTAAAGATAGATAACCATACTCAACTTTGACAAAGAAAAAGTATTTCTAATGCTCATCATGACAATAAAACAAGGATTTAGCACAATTTAAAGATCAAAAAGAGTTCAAATAACTCTACTTTCATAGAGTTATCAACATATTCCCAGAGAGTAAAATTCCAAAGCTAACATCCTCTCTAACTTGGCTAGCACAAAAACATAAGGAAACAACAAGTTTATGATCCACGAACCCCTCGCCATCCCAAGCATTACGGAATCCAAAGGAGGCATGGTGGTCGATGAAAATGATGATTGGATTAAGCCAATTGTAACCTACCTCCAAGATGGAATTTTGCTTGCTAACCCTAAGGAAACAAACAAGGTAACCTAAACTACAAGCTAGTACACTTTGTACAACAATCAACTTTATCGTAGAGGGTTCTCCACCCATTTTCTTGAGTGTCTCGAACTTAAGGAGTCATCTTACACTTTGTAAGAGATCCACAAGGAAGATATGAGTACCACCTTAGCAAGAAATCGCTAGCCCAGAAAGCACTTAGAGTGGGTTACTACTGTGGACCAACCATGGCTACGGACACTGTGGACCATGTTGAAAATTGTGAAAAGTGTTTTGCCGACATATACTCAACGTCACTTGAAGAACTTACCACTATCTAGGTTCATGGCCATTTTACACAGATAAGGATGGATATTCTTAAACCATTCCCTCGAGCCCCAAGGCAGCTCAAGTATCTCGTTTTGGCCATTGATTACTTCACTAAGTGGATCGAAACCAAGCCAATATCGACCATCACTTCACCCAAAGTACAAAAGTTCACCTACAAGAATATCATAAACTACTTTGGCATTCTAGAATCCATAATCATGGACAACAAAATGTAATTTGTAGATAAGAAGTTCTAAAAGAATCTGTCCAATCTCCATATCAAGCAGTATTTTACCTTGGTGGAACACCTTTAAGCTAACGAGCAAGCGAAAGCCACTAATAGAGTAACCTTCTAAGATTTAAAGAAAAGGCTCAACTATGCCAAAGGATATTGGGCAGAATAACTTAGCCACATCATATGGGCTTTCGGGACCACACCTTACTCCACCATAGGGAAAACTCTAATCAAACTCATTTATGGATGTGAGACCATGATCTCGATGGATATTGGAGAACTTAGCTTGTAGAAGCAGTACTTTTCTAAAGGAGACAATGAAGAACTCATTCCCCAGAACCTGAACTTGCTTGAAGAACAAAGAGAAATAGCCTACATTCGTGAAACTGCCCTCAAATTCAAAATTGCTCACTAGAGTTTTAAACCCAGAGACCTGGTCCTAAGGAAGGTGGATGTTTGTGGAAAGAATGCTTCCCTAGGGAAGCTAGCCCCTAACTATAATATCCTCTAAAACATGTTAGACTTGTAAATAGTTACAGAGGTAGGTTGATACTTGCTTAACATGCCTGTTTAGTTTTGTGACAATCTAAGTTAGTTTAGGCACTTTGCTGCAACTCGGAAGGTGAAAAGTAGCTTAAAATGACATAGATATATTAGCATAAATGGCTTAGCTAATAGAAATAAATGTGGATAATTTGTTTCTAGGTCACAAATGTGTAGATTGTGATATGATTAAAATTTGAGAATAATCAGAGTTAGTTTAGTATTTTTAAGCATACTGTTGTGTATTTTAAAGCCGGATTGACTAGTCACAGACATAGAAAAATATGGCACTTGTGAAACAAGGTTTTTGATGAATCTTAGAATTTATTTTAAACTTGTTGGAAGTTAGAAAACTTAATTTGGTGAAATCTAAGTGTTCTTAACAGATCAGAAATTATCAGTTGGTCACTTAAGTGACCAAAGTCCCTCACATTTTCAGCCCTCTCTCTTTGACTTTTCCCTTGATATTTTACTCAATCTCACCCATTCTCTCATGTTTTTTCTTCGTGAAGCAGAAAACAACATAGAGGAAATAGAGAAAAGAGGGAAAAGAAAGGAAAAAGAGGAAGAAGAGAAGAAGAAGAGGAAAGCTAAAGGGAAGGCTAAGGTTTGAGATCATCCAAGCTTAAAGCTCCATCTCAACTGCTAAAGGTAGGGGATTTGAGTTCTTGTTAGCTTCCTTTCTCTATTTTCACCATTGATGCATATATGATGCATAATAGGTCAATTTGGGTTTTAGAGGTGTTTGGAGTGTTTTTCTTGCTTGAATGCGTTTCAATGGTTGTTTATGATTTGTTCATAGTATGAGTTTGGGTTAGAAACTTGGAACTCTTCATTTGACTATTGATGCACAAAGTTAGAATTTAGGTCTTTGGATGAGTGATTTTGTCCTTGGATTCAAATTAGTGATTTGAGTTAGTGATTAATGATCCTTATGTGTTAGTAAACTGGTTAGAGACCTAAAATCACCTAGAAAATGATTTGGAGTAGCCAAAATCCGTGAATTACACTAATGGAATAGTAAAATTTTTGCAGAACTCTACAGAAACTATAGTTTTATGCTTGCACCGTGGTGTGACATGATTCACGTCGAGCCGTGAAAGCACCTAAGAGTTGCGTGCCGTGGCATAACAAGGCCTGCACTGGGGCGTGAGTTCTAGGGTTTTTCAACAATGTGTTTTTGATGTTTTGGAATTTCCTAAGTATTGAGATCACTCATATATGCCTTTTTAAGTGTGTTGAGACACTAATAAAGGTATTTCTTAGAGAAAATAACTACCTAGCATATATGAAGAGCTGAGAAACCTTAGGCATCTTTGAGATGGAAAATGCCATAGGGAGTACCTAGAACCTTGTTCAACACGAGGTTGACTTGGAAATCACTTGTGAAGTGAGGGTGTGAGGCTCTAGTTATGAGAGTGCTAGTGACGTGGTTCTTGCTACTTTGTTGGATAAGTGAGGCTATGGTTCACATGTCCTAGTGTTTTAAATTGTGTTTTGAAAATGCTCTTGCATATTTGGTTTGCAAACTTATTATTTGATGTTTCCTATGTATTGTAACTTTAGATGATATGCATAACCATATTGCCTGAGCATGAGGTGTTGGATCTAAATTCTCATAGCATTTATGCTATTATGGTAAGGGTTACCGGTATAGGGGTGGTAGTAGTACTTTTACATTTGTGAGAGGAAAGTATTCACCTATTACCAAGTAGTGTATAGGTTCTTAGACCTATCTTGCTTTGCATATACAAGGAACGAAGGTTCTTGTGAAATAAATAGGTAACATGTGATTTCAAAAATTAAAATCTATATTTGCATTGCATAATCATATTATTAAGACTTTGTGTGAGCATAACTATACATCATAACATAAAATATTTGCATTTGTTGTCAACTGTATGGGCGGATGTCTTGCTTGCTTGATTATATATCACGATTGTATGGGCAGTTGTCTGTATCATTGTTCATTATAAATGTGAGTTAGGTTATTGTTTGCTTTGTGAATGTTACATAGAGAGTATATGTATATATTCTAGTTGTGTTGAGCAATGGCTCATTGATCTATTGCAAGATTAACTTGATGTATTAGTTTGTTTTTTCGATATGAATGAATAACTACTAGTTTTGCTTTACTTATACTAAGAAATTTTGTGATTTCTCACCTCTTTGTGTTTCCATATAAATCCAGATCAAGACTCTCCAAAGAGAAAGGGCAAGAAGAAGAAGCAAAAGACTTAGTTTTAAATATTTTGTTTCTTTATGTATCAGCTTGTATTTATTTACTTTGCTTTCTAGTTTATAAAAGTACATGTATTACTATATGGCTTTTTAGCCAGTGATGTATAAATGACCTTTTTCATCTTCGTGGCTCTCTATAATAACTACATAGGTTGTTATGGATTTATGCTTTATGCATCTTTAGGAAATGATATACTTGATACGTTTTATCTTGAAATATTTTGGTTATTTTATGATAATTGTATTAGGGTGTTACACTAAATGGTATGGACCATATCAGATAACAGGCACAACAGACATAGGAGGCTACATGCTCGAGACCCTCATTAGGAAGGAGGTTCTGAGATACTGGAATGCGACTAAACTATGATGATACTATAACTAGTTTGTACACTTAGCACTATCATCCTAGCACTTAGTTTAATTTTACGCCTTTTCAAGCCTCGCTCTTTACATTCCTAATTATTGTAGGACACTGGATAACTAGGTCATTTGCAATGAAAGTTACGATTATAATTATGTTAAATCTTTACTACTTGTTTATATTTACTAAGTTCTTACATACTACCCATAAGGCTACTTATCATTGCCTTCACGCGGTCTGAAGGATATCCATCCCGATAACATGCTCATTATTCACAAGGGCAACCTACAGGGCCGTCAGTGGTTGCCTTGCCGTCGTCAAAGGGGCTTTTACCCTATCAACACACCCAAAGAATTTAAACACACACACAAGGCTATCTAGCACCACCTCGCCGCAGTGTAGAGATCTTCATCCTCGTAAATCCTTTAATCCTTCACGAAAATTCGCTAAACTAGTATATTCTGTATTGCCAAGGTGTTGCCCCTAAATGCTGCTTGAGATATGGTTATCCACATTGCCTGGATCTAGATACATGCGATCCTCTCTGAGGCTCACTCAATTCACTTGTAAAGTTGATGAAATTTTCTTAGTGTTAAATCAAACCAAAGATTAAGGAGAATGTTGGATTCCCCTGCATTCTAAGAAGCAATAGGCCTACTAGGCTCAAACACACAAGAACTTTAAGATTTTCTAAGTCCCTGAAACTTTTGAGAATATAAAAGTTGGTGTTAGACCCAAGTCAGAAAATAAAAAGGACACAACATATCAGATATGTTACTTAAATATAATTTAATGAATGCCCCAAAACAGGGACTTATCCATACAATTTCCAAAAAACCCACCCAGAGGGCAACAAAAAGAACTAGAAACAATAAGTTTTGAATCTACGGAGTGGGGGTGGTGTCCTCTTCCTCCTCATCATCGACTTCTTCCTTGGCATCTCCTAGTTCCCTGACTTTAACCACATAGACTAGAGCAGCACTAGGTAGGCTTACATTGATAATCACAATATCAATGACCTTCTGATACGATCCTATCTCTTCAGTGCTGATGTCGAGATGGAGGATATTCAACTGCTCCAGGGAATTCTCAAATGAATCATCCATGGCCACTGCTCACTTATCCTCCACCTTAGCATGCAAGTCTGCCTTCTCCTGCTACGACATTGCAATCTAGGTCTGGGACTCAGTAGACTTCACTTTCAGTGATATCACCTTCCCAAAAACCTCCTCCATATTCTTAGCCCATGTAGCGAGGGTCTTTTGGTCTTTCTCCCAATTGGCCTTCTCACCTTGGGTAGCTAGGGTCTTTTGATCCTCCTCCCACATAGCCTTTTCACCCTAAAGACCATCTAAGTCATCCTCTAGCTCTTTTATTCTTCTAGTCTAGAGCACAGAGCTTTATAGGTAATAGAAGAAGGGGGCATTTGGGAAGCTCTAAACTTTAGCCAAGTGGAGCAGGTGGGTGAGGCCTTCTCCACATCAGCAAGGATCAAGAAGGCTTAATTGATAAGCTCCCTAACTAGGTAGTCCCTCCCCCACATTGAGGATGACGAAAAGTAGATGGGGCCATTAGTTTAGGTCTTCTCATCACAGCTAACTATTAGATTTGTGATAGGACCCAAGTTGACACAACTTCCTTCAGTTGGCTCTCTCCACCCTACGATGCTGACCGCCTCTTCTTCCCTGCAACTGGTAGCCCGCCTTGAGGACTCGAAGCTCAGCTTGTTGATCTTATTCTTAGGCTTAGTCATAACCTCAGACTCACCACTGATACCAACTATAGACGTTATTTTTCTGGTGGCATGATAAGCCATTTGCCTCTAGAGCTCATTAACTTTCCTGGCATATGCCATACTTTCTGCACGAAGAAAAATTCTAAGTGTTAAACAACAGTACAAACACAATGAAAGTAAAAATGCAGTACAACAGAGAGAAACAGTACCTTATCACCCAAGAACCCACCTATAGTGTCGCAGACATCGCTGTCTAGCACATTAATGATCCAAGAAGTCTTAATGAAATTCTTCTTATTAACCCACCCAATGAAGAAGGTGGTGACATTCATGTCATCCTTTATGAGCTCATGATCTATAGTCTTTATCTCCTTGGCACGCCAGTCCTATGGGGACTACATCCAGTAGAGATAGACTGATGGATTCCCTTTAACTATCAGGAAAAAGGGACGGGTCCAGTGAGCAACCTCAAGCCAGAAATAGTCCTCCTTAAACCATTTGTACGACTGGTAGTACAAATTAAATACCTTATGCCAATGTGTTACCGCAAAGAAAACCTCACCTTCGTAGGCCTTGCCCCTGAAAGCTGTATCAAAGAAAATATCTAGAAAGAGGCTCAAATAGATGAATAGAGTAGCAAGTGGTAGCATATCAACTTGTACGCCTACATGAAGGCCTTGCTGTAACGCCCTCAATAACATGTTAGGCTTGTATAAGGTTACAGGAGTAGTCTAATATTTGCTTGACATGCCTATGTAGTTTTATGACAAACTGAATTAATTTAAATACTTTGCTGCAACACAGAAGGTGAAAGTAACTTAAAATGACTCATATAGAAGTATAAGTTACTAAGTCGAGGGAAATAAATCTAGAGAAGTTGTTTCTAGGTCACAAATAGGTGGAAGATGATGTAGTAAAAATTTGAGCATAATTAGAGTTAGTTTGATATTTTTAAGCATATTGAGAGTGTGTTTAAATATTAGATTGACTAGTCGCAGATATAAAAGATAGGGTAATGGTGAACAAGAATTTAGATGAATCATAGGATTTATTCTAAAGTTATTGGAAGTTAGGAAACTTGATTAAGCAAAATCTAAGTGTTCTTAACAAATCAAGAAATTTCAATAAACCTTTGTTCCTATCCTATAAGTTGAAAACTTGGACATTTCCTCTTTATTTTCTCTCTTTCTCATGGCTGAAACAAAAAACAGAGACAAGAAGAAATGCAAGAGGAGAAAGCAAGGGAAACTAGAAGATCAAGAGGAAAGCTTGAGGATCATCTTGTCTACAAGAGGTAAGGGTTCTTAACCTTAAATCTCATCTTTTGCTTCATCCACTTCATGGTTGATGTTAGGTCATTTAGATGAAGAAAATGGGTTTGAGAACAATATCTATTTGCTTTGCTCAGTTCTTGTTTTCATTGGTCGAATTTAGTCATTTTCAGCTTAATGAATGCAAAGTGATCATATTTGACTTTGGACAAAACTAAGGAGTTCCTTAAGTTGGAATATAGAAAATTAGGTATGTGAGGTTATAGTTTAAGCTATAAATCCATGCCTCAGTGAGACAATAGATTGTATGAGTGTTATAACATATTTAGAGGGTGTGAGTGATGTTAGAAATCACCTAGAAGCTATTTCATGATGGCTGGAAATTGAATCCGTTCCAATGGAATAGTAGTAAATTCTGCAGAATCTGTGTTATGCGACCAGTGCTCCGACGCTAGGAGTTGGGCGCCTAGGCTCCCACAGTCTAGAGAGCAAATTGCATGCAGCAAGGCATTGGGCGCTTAGGTGCCAGTTGTAAAGCAGAATAGGGAATGTTTCTACCCAGCCAACACCCAGGCGCTGGGTAATGAGCTTCTAGGCGCTGGTGAATGGGCGCCTAGGCGCCTAGAGTAGCTTTTATTACGATGCTTATTTTGATGAATTCAGTTTCCCTACTTGCTTGAATTCCTTTTATATGCCTTGTAGAATGTGTTGAGACACTAGTAGGGGTATTTCTATGAGAGAAAGACCACCTTGAATATATGGGAAAGTAAGAGACCTTAGTTCAACCAAGAGTAATGGTTTGCCATAGGTAGGTAGCTAGTTCCTTAGACAACATAGGGTTACATTTAATATCATATATAAGGTGACGGTATACTAGATATAATTAAGCTGAGTTGAATTAGCAATAGTCACTTGCCATAGTGTATAAGTTGCTCCTAAGAGAGAAAGTGGAGTTAGTGATGCATGAATAGACTTAGTATGGAGATATTATAGAAGTTCTAGTCTTTAAGCATTCCATAAGTTAAGAATTTCCTAAAGTAGGTATCTAGGACCTTGAGTACACTAAGGTGACATAGTTTACCACTTGTGGTGTGATAATGAGGCAAGTTAGATGTAAGTATAATAAGTATGACTACATAACTAAAAACATGAATATGCTCCTTTATAAATTAGAAGTGAGCTGAGAGTACATGTTTGATAGAGTTTAGTTCTTTACTTGGTTAGAGAGAATCATGTGATGAGTTAATTTAGTGATTTTGTATGAGTTAAACATCATGTCACATAGTTTCTTGTATTTGCTAATTCTCAAGTAGAGTAATCTTTAATGATGTATAATCATTTGGCCAAAGGAGATAAATGGGAAAGTCCAAAAGTCTATTTGAGTGAGGATTTAGCCCTAGCTTATCATTAGCGCCAGGATTACTAGTTTTTATGTAGTGAAAATAGTACTCTCACAAGTGTGAGTAGGAACCAATCCATTTACTACTAGGTAGTTTGAAGAGTTAGTCTTCTTAATTACAAGTTTAAAGAGAAAATGGAATATGCAAGTGACACACACACAATTCTACACTTATATAATTATATTGCATTTCATATTCATCATTCCCGAACATTTCATACACGTGAGCATATTGTATGAATTTTTAGTTATGACTCTCCCTTATTATTTATAAATGATATGGATTAGTTAATTTTTTAAGTTAGAAGTAGTACAACTAATGCTGTTCATCCTGGTATATGTCAGATATGGTAGGTTTTAGGTAATAGGATGTTGCATTATGGTATCAGAGCAGTTCATCCTCTTGAGCCAGGGTATTGGCTGACTAGGCTTAGGTAAGTTTAGAGTTTTTCGCTAAGTATTATGCATTTCTTGTCTCATATAAGAGATGTGTGGATAGAATTGCATGATAGGCCTTAGGTTTGAATTTAATGGTTACTGCCACACTGTTACATGATATTGAGACTAATCAACTCAATATGTACTATTTTGTATGTATAAGGAACTATTGCTTCACTAAGGTGAACTAGGAGAAATAGGAATTCTTCTAATGAAAGTTCAGCTACTATGGATGAAGTGTTCTTAGAAATGGAAATTGCTATGAGGAACCAGACTGTTATCGAAAACTGAGTTTTAGAGGAGATGATAGTAAGTTCATCCTAACAGCTAGTACCACTAGTATAGTTAGTGTATGAAGTTGTAGTAGTAGAGTACCGAAACTTCCCAAATCTCTCAAAGTTTAGAAAAGCCAACCCCGCGTCTTTTAAGAGTAAGTAAGACTCATGTGGAATAGGGAGATGGCTTAAGGAAATGGAGAAATCTTTATAGTTGAGGTTTATTCAAATAACCTGAGAATTTTGGTTGTCTCTTATATGTTAGAAAGGGAGGCAGAGTTTTGGTGAATAGGTGCCAAGGAGTTGTTAAGACTTTTGACACTTAGATTACTTGGGGAATGTTTAGGAATTCTTTTTTGGATAAATACTACCCTTAGAACCTACAGAATACCAAGGATATAGAGTTCCTAAGACCTTAATAAGGTGGCATGTTAGTAGGCCAGTAAGTGGCTAAGTTTGAAGAAGTAAGAGCTAAGTATAGAGAAAGTTATAGAATCGAACCTTGATCCATTGAACTATAATTTAAGGGGGTTGTGGTGTTCATTTTTCCTAGTTCATCATTCTTTGTTTGTGAATGCTAACAAGGGATAAATAGTATCATGTTCTTTATGATACTTGAAGTAAAATCATGATTAAGTGAAGCTAAGTTATGTTTTCTGAGTTTATATATGAGTATATAAAAGTGGGAAACATTTATCAAAGTTGTTGATACAAGTTTGTTAAGAAAGTTATACTTATCATAGAGGCATAATTTATTCTCTTGTAATTAAAGTTGAGTTAAATATGTAAGTTTTAGAGAAATGCTCTATTATCTCATTAGTTGGGTTAAAATTGAGTATTAGAGAAGAGATGGTTACTTTACCTATTAAACTTGAACCATAGCATAAGTATCCTAACCAAGGGAGAGAGATAAGCCCCTTGACCTTGCAAAGGAGTGAGAAAAACACTTTGCTAATGATGGAGTTGTGATACAAGGGAGTGAGAAAAGCACCTTGTGAGGGTAAAGATGTGAGTAAAACACTTTACCAAAGTCAGATGAGTAGAGGAAGAAGTGTAACAACCTAATACTGATACATCTATATATGTAACATTTACAAAAATAAACAGCATTACAACGTCACTACATACGTAATAACTAAATAATATATCCATAATGTACATTGGAGTCATTATAAAGAGCCTTATGAAATATGGAAACATGCATACACATACACACACACACACACACACACACACACACACACACACACACACACACACACACACACACACACATATATATATATATATGTAACAATAACCTCTCAAAGGGCTTGAAGTATTACATAACACTTTTACATTACAAAAGAAGTATAAAAAGATACAAAATTTGTAATAAAAGCAACTGAAACTAGAACTAATCTAATCTTTTACTTTGTTTTTCTTCTTTTTCTTTGAAGAGCTTTCACCTGGACTTACATGGCAATACACAGGGTGAGAATCAACAATTCTCAGTATAAGTATACCAAAACTAGTTATACATATCATAATAAACATAATCTTAACACATGCTAAATAAGATATGTTTAAAGCTTTACAAGGTTATACTTTAGTAACAAAAGAAACTCAGTTAACATAAATTCATACAAATATACTTAGCTCAATTCAGAACTAAGATGTTTTATTAGAAATGCTGGCTTATTGTGTTATCGAGAAGAGAGGGAAAACTCATCCTCACAATACATGTAATCCTAGCACTATTGAGAAGCTAAGGCTGAATCTAGGCTCAAAGGAACTTTTTGGACTTCCCATTTATCTCCCTTTGCCAAATGACTATACACATCATTAAAGTATACTCATATAGGAAAAATACTACCAGACTATCCGAACATACATGCATCTAAACACCACATCATCACTCATTACATCTTAAGTGATATTCATACAACACTAAGTTGCTTAAGGTGCTAGACACTTACTTAGGACAAACCATTACTTTAGGTTGCTTTAAGTTTCATATATTGCATATGCATACCAAAGGATCATTCCCTTATTGAAATACCTCTAGTAGTATCTTAACACACTCCAAAAAGTATGTATAAAGAATCCCAACAAGTAGGAAACTTAAGTTCTTTAGGATAAAAATCCTAGTACTTTCTGCCTTTGGGCGCTTAGGTGCTGTATGATAGAAAACTCTGCTCTATTTTATCTATTATTGGATGTTTAATTGCCCAAACTCTGAGTGCTTAATCGCTCAGCACCCAAGCCCTTTGGACTATTATGATTAGGCACTCACTTTCTGAGTGCTTAATCGCTCACTTCCAGAACCTAAAACAAGCTCTCTGGCCTTGGGTGCACAAGCGGTAAAAAATTGGGCACTTAGGTGCTAGGCACCTGAAACTTCAGTTACTATTCCATTGGATACCAAACCAATTTCAAACCTCTAAAATTAGGTTATAAGTGGTTTTCAACCCTAAATATGTTCTCTAGGCATGCTACAACCTTCATGCTCAAAAATATCTCATCTAGCATAGAATTGTGAAAAAGAGTCAAGGATTCTTGTACCCATTTCTCAACTTGTGACCTAAGTATTCAAATGAGTTTTGCCAAAGTTCTAATCAACAACCATGCATATATTAAGCTAAACAAACCATATTCTACCATTGAAGACATCAACCATGCAAGAAAGCATAAAAAACCTATCAAAAACCTATTTTTCATCGATGAATAAACCATTAAACAAAGATTAAGCTAGGGAGAAGAGAAACACATAAATATAACCACCCTACCTCTTGTATTATAGCTGATGATCAAACCTTGGCCTTGCCTTTGATCTTCCTCTTTTCCTCTTCTTCTTCCTTCTTCTTTCTTTTCTTCTTTCCTCTATTCTCTCTCATTTTCTATTGCTCTCTCTTCTAAAGGAGCCGTGTGTGAGGAGTGAAAGAAGTAGAGAAAGTCAAAAGAAATAAAAGGATAGGACCGTTGAAACTTAAGCCACTTAAGTTTCTATACTGAAACTTTATATATACTAAGAATACTTTGATCTTACCAAGTCAAGTTTCCTAACTTCCGTAGGTATTAAAATAAATCCTAAGATTCATCTAAATACTTATTTCATTATTTACATAAGTTTTCATATCTGCTACAAGTCATTTCAGTATTAAAACACACAAACAATGTACTTAAAAATACTAAACTAACTCAGATTATCTTCAAACTTTAACTGCATCTTATTTCATAGATTTGTGACCTAGAAACAAATTCTCCATTTTTGTTTCCCTTAACTAAGCAATTTATGCCATTATCTGAGTCATTTTAAACTACATTTCACCTTTTATGTTACAGCAAAGTGCCAAAATTTTAACTATTTTTGTCACAAAATTAAACAGACATGCTAAACAAGTATTATGTTACCTTTGTAACATTGTACAAGTCTAACATGTATTAAGGATATTACATTTCTCTCCTACTTTTTAAAATTTTGAACCTAAAATTGCTTACGTTGAACAAACAACTTTGAATATTCCTACTGCATATGGGACTTTAGCTCCCAAATAGCCTCTTCAGTGTCAAAGCCACCCCATATAACCTTCACTAGAGGAATCTACTTACCTCTAAGCTTTTTAACCCCTCTGTCCATAATCATTGCCGGTTGTATATCATAAGACAAATCATCTCTTAACTGCATAGATTTATGTTCTATGATATGCGAAGGATCTAGATTATATTTTCTTAACTAAGACACATGAAAAACATCATGAAGGTTATACAAACTAGAAGGAAGGGCTATCTAGTAGGCTACAGGTCCAACTTTCTTTAGAATTTGTTAGGGACCAAGAAAACGAGGATGTAACTTTTGAGTTTTCATTGCTCTAGCAATCCCTGTTGTAGGAGTAACTCTTAAGAAGACATGCTCTCCCTCTTCAAACTCAAGAGGTCTCCTTTTCTTGTCAGCATAACTTTTTTGCAGACTTTGAGCGGTAACCAACCTATCCTTAATCATCTTGATTTGCTCTATGGTCTGCTGAACCAGTTCAGGACCTAGGATGATTCTCTCACCTGCCTCATACCAACATAGAGATGATCTGCACTTTCTTCCGTATAAAGCTTCATAAGGTGTCATACCTATGTTGGAGTGGTAGCTATTGTTATAGGAAAACTCCATTAATGGCAAGAACTTATCTTAACTACCTTGTTGTTCTAAAGCACATGCTTTAAGCATATCCTCAAGGGTTTGGATAGTTCTCTCTGTTTGTCCATCTGTTTGTGGGTGATAAGTTGTACTAAGACTCAACTTAGTCCCGAACACCTTTTACAAGGATCTCCAGAATCTAGATGTTAATCTAGGATCTCTATCTGAAACTATGCTTACGGGGACTCATTTAGATATATCTGAGCTAATTTATCTAGAGAATAGCTAGCTCTCATTAGCACCAAGTAGATAGATTTGGTTAATCTATCCACTATGACCCAAATTGTGTCATATCCTAGCTGAGCCCTGGGTAAACCCATTACAAAGTCCATGGAGCTCTGCTCCCATTTCCACTTAGGGACTCCCAAAGACTGTAAAGGGCCTGCA
Source organism: Ormosia semicastrata (assembly GCA_029884595.1). Classification (NCBI taxonomy): domain Eukaryota; kingdom Viridiplantae; phylum Streptophyta; class Magnoliopsida; order Fabales; family Fabaceae; genus Ormosia; species Ormosia semicastrata. The sequence goes on from JAQQTO010000062.1 coordinate 35,223,728, forward strand.
GGTTTATGGCGTTCAATCTTTACCTTTTGGCAAGTTAGACACCTAGACACATATTCTGCTATGTCTTTTTTCATTCCAACCCACCAAAACATCTTCCTTAAGTCTTGGTACATCTTACTGGCTCTAGGATGGATGGTATACTTATTCTTGTGAGCTTCTTCTAGAATATTCTCTTTGATTTCTGACTCTCTAGGAACATAAAGTCTGTCTCTAAACTTTATCATTCCCTTATCAGTCATATCAAAATCCATTTGGGTTCCTAAAAAAATCTGCTCACTAATGTCCCTTAGAGCATCATCCTCCTTTTAAACTTCTAAAATTTGAATCCTTAAGTTATTCACTATGTCCACTTTGCTCACAAAGAGACTATGTGGCATCATAGTCATCGCTAGAGTCAAATTCTTGAAACTCTCGGGAAACTCACTCTCTTGGACCATCATCTTGGACACATGTAGGGATTTCCTACTTAGTGCATCAGCCACTACATTGGCTTTACCCAAGTGATACTTTAACTTAAATTCATAATCCTTTAATAATTCCATCCATCTTTGTTGTCTCATGTTCAGTTCTTTCAGATCAAACAAGTATTTTAAACACTTATGATCGTTGAACACCTCAAACTGTACTCCATAAAGGTAATGTCTCCAAATCTTTAAGGCAAACACTACAGCTGTCAACTCCAAATCATGCATAGGGTAGTTCACTTCATGTGGCCTTAACTGCCTTAATGCATAGGTAACTACTCTCTTATTTTGCATCAGAATGCACCCTAGTCTCCTCTTTGAAGCATCATAATATACCTCAATGTTCTCATGGGGATCCAGAATTGCCAACACTAGCATAGTGGTCAACCTCTTCTTTAGCTCTTGAAAACTATTCTCACAGTCTTAAGTCCACTCAAAAGTTCTACCCTTCCTAATCAACCTAGTCAAAGGTAGCACTAACTGAGAAAAACTATTGATAAACCTTCTATAATACCTAGCCAGGCCTATAAAGCTCCTAATCTCGATCACAGTGGTGGGTCTCCCATGGTAGCACTACTTCAACTTTGTTGGGGTCCACTAAAATTCCACCTTGAGAAATTACATGGCCCAAAAATTGAACTTCCGTTAGCCAAAACTCACACTTGGACAATTTGGAAAACAACTTCTTCTCTTTATGGATTTTAAAAACTATCCTGACATGCTGCTCATGCTCTTCCTTTGTCTTGGAATATATAAGGATGTCATCAATAAACACTACCACAAACCTATCTAGGTAGGGTCTAAAAACTCTGTTCATGTAATCCATGAATACTGTTGGTGTGTTTGTTAACCCAAAGGACATCACAAGATATTCATAATGTTCATACCTAGTTCTAAAAGCAATTTTAGGGATATCCTATTCCCTAACCCTAATTTGAGGATGTTCAGATCTCAGATCAATTTTGGAGAACATTGAAGCTCTTCTTAATTAATCCATAAAATCATCTATCCTAGGCAACAAATACTTATTCTTAATGGTTACCTTGTTCAATTATCTATAGTCAACACATAACCTCATGGTACCATCTTTCTTCTTTGCTAGTAACACTGGTGCTCCCCATGGAGAAACACTAGGCCTAATGAAGTGCTTGTCCAACAATTTCTCTATTTGTTTCTTGAGCTCTGCTAACTTTAGAGGTGTCATCCTATAGGATGTTATAGATATAGGTCCTGTATCTGGCACTAAATCTATAGAAAACTCTATTTCTCTTTCTAGTGACAACTTAGTTACTTTACTTGGAAATACCTCTGGGTATTCCCTCACGACAAGTATATTGTCTAGGTTCTGCTCAACCTCTACATCTAATGAGAAAAGAAGAACATATCCTAGAGCTCTTTCTACTAAAGAGTGATTGACCTTATTAGAATTGAGATAAACAGACTCAGAGGAAATAACTCTGGTAAGAGCATCAGACATAAAAACTAAGGTCTTATCTGAATAGTTTAAAACTACATGATAGGATGACAACTAGTCCATACCAAGAATGACATCTATATCCACAAGGGGTAAACAAATAAGATTTATGAAGAAAACTCTATCTTCTACTCTTATACAATAATCGACACATACTTTCGAAGTTATGATTGGTTTACTAGTAGATGTGGAAACAGATAAGTCATATGGTAATTTTGACATAGGAAAATCCAACACCCTTACCCAATCATAAGAAACAAAGGAGTGGGATGCTCCTGAATCATATATGGTATTTAAAAGATGATTATGAATTATGCCTTCACCTTGGATAAGGTCGAAAGGCTAGGCCACCTCTTTTCCACCTAGAGTGTAAACCTTTCCTTTAGCTAGCGGCTTTGGGGTAAGCACATCTTCCTTCTTTAGAGGACAATTCCTAGAAAAGTGTCCAGGTTGCTCACATGTGTAACATACAGACTGGCTTGCCAGACACGATCTGCCTCCATGTGTTTTCCCATATTTGGAGCACTTTGGTACCTTTGAGCCTGTCTTGCCTTTTCCTTTGGGGTTGCTTATTTTAGAAGCACCCTGCTTGTTCTTGTCATCATCATGTTTTCTCTTCTGGAAGTCTTGTGCCATTTCCTCTGATTGAGGCCTATGAACACTTGACTCCACAATTCTACATTTGTTGACCAGTGATGGAAAATCCATGATCTCCATAGGTCTGATCATACTTTTGATGTCCTTTCTCAAACTAGTTTTGAGCTTCAAACATCTCCAATTCTCGTCTGGATTATAACAAAATACGAAGAGAACTTTGACAACTCCTTAAACTTGGCCACATATTGGCCTATTAACAAGCTTCCTTGTTCTAATTGCATAAACTCTACTTCATTATCATCATGTAGAGTCTATGAAAAATACTTCTCCATGACATCTGGGTTCCAATGGCTTCCAGTACCCTCTTTGTACTTTTCCACTAATGCTCCGCCTCTCCCTTTAACATATAGGAGGCAAAGGACACTTTTTGCTCATCCGAGCAAATCATCACATCGAAGATTTTCTCTATCTCACTAAGCCACTCCTCAGCCTTAATGGGATTGTATTCGCCTTTAAAAGGTAGAGGGTTCGTCTGACAGAAAGCTGAAAAGTCTTGAAAGTTCTGGATTATTCTAACTTATACCTCTTGCACAGGTTGTGTGGGTTATTGAGGTGGGTTGGCTTCCACCCTCTCAAGCACCCTTGCTGTAACAGCTGCCTGCTCCTTCATAGCATTAGCAGTCATGGTTTCCTGGTCCCTCATGGCATTTGTAGTTACGGTTGTCTGTTCCCTCAAAGCATTAGCCATTGCCATAACTGATATGGTCGAGTTCCATGTTTCTCTAGTTCACCTTAGTGGAGCCAAAGTTTCCTATATGTTACCAAGTGGCTTCCAATACTCAAGAGGGAGGGATGAATTAAGTAGTAAAACTTTTTGCAAACACTTTTAAAATAAATACAAATATAGAAGCTATTAAATAAAAAGAGAAATTGCGAGATGAAGAAAAAGAAAATTAAGAAATGCAAATAAATGAATATGTAATAAAATTAAATTTACGTTAAATAAAGAGATAAATAGAAGAAGAGTAGGCACAATATTTATCCTGGTTCGACCACCAACCACTTGTGGTCTACGTCTAGTCCTCGAAACACAATTTGAGATTTTTCACTATGTATACAAGTTTCAATAGGTGCTTGCTACCGTTACAAAATAGAGCACTTTTCACACACAGGAAAACTTTACCCTTGTGCTAAAGCCTCAGCCTGCAGGGATACCTCACCCTTATACAAACCTTGAGGGATACCTCACCCTCGATACAGAAGAGCAGAAATAGCTGAAGAGAAACTCTCACTCAGAGCAAATAATACAAATTGAAGTGCTAAAGGAGCTCACATAGAATATCTCACAGTTTTAGATCGAAAAAGGAGAGTAGAAAATATAGTTCATGAGTTAGAGCAAGTAGAAAATTATTCAGAAGGTTAGGAAAATTTAGAAGTGACCCAAAGCCTCTATTTATAAAGCAAATCAAGAAAATGGCTATTGGGTGTAATTAAAACTCGTAAATTCAAACAAATATGGCCGTTTGTTTCCATATCAGTATTCGTAAACATTCGTGTTTATTCAAATAGATGAAGTGTTATTCGAATAACACTGTTTATAAAAAGCTTTCTAAAAAACGGACTGATATGGGTTATTTCAAATAACCTATATATTATTTGAATAACTCTATTAAAAACAAAGTTTTGAAAGACTAGGATTATTCGAATAACTACTGAGTTATTCAAATAACTTATTTGAGAAAACAGTTCTAGAGGCCCTTTTTATTCGAATAACTAATGTGCTATTCGAATAGCAAATTAGAAAACGAAAGCTCTCAACAAGTTTTGAAAGGCATGATTCGAATAACTTAAGTGCTATTCGAATAGCGATTTAAGAGACAGAAAATACTGAAAGGTTTTATTCGAATAGAAGAAACATTATTCGAATAAAGTAATTACAAACAGTTTGAAGATAGTTTTAAATTCCTTTCAAAAACATTTTAGTTTCTTTTTAAAACAATATATTTTCTCTTTCAAAATAGCGAGATATTAAAGTGAGCTCCGTACAAAAAGACTCTAAGTCCTAAAGCTATCCTTAGAAGGTCGTGGACTCGGTCTTCATCTTTACTTTTGTCTTCATGTTTGTTATCATCAAAATAATTTTTCAAAGACATAGGTTCAATCACATTCTCCCCCTTTTTTATGATGACAAACTATCAATGAGAAAAGAGTTAATGTATATAATATTGGAATTCACAAGAGGTATTAAAAGCTTACTCCCCTTCTTTAATTATAAAAGGTAAGATATTCAGAGATATCAAAGATGTGCGCGCAGCTCTCCCTTTCATTTGGAATCCAATTTCTTTTTAATTTTTACCTGTCTTTTCTCAAAGATAAATTTTTCTCCCCCTTTTTTCATGAGTAAAAAGGAAGGGTAAGTCCCATAAACAAATTTCTAAGTATAAGAGCACGAAAAAAATCAAATAAATAATTGGAACTCATACTCAGAACAAGCAAGATAATAGGTCACAAAAATAAATTTATTCATTAATCAAAAAAGATGCAATTACAAGGTCCAGAAATAAATAAAACACAGGCAAAACAAAGATCCTAAGAACTAAAGCTCCTAGAAATAGGCATCTGGTGGCGGAGGTGAATAAGTAGGTGCAGGGGCAGGTGATGCAGCTCGTTAGGCAGCAACCTCACGTTCAACACCTTCTATTTTATCAAAAAGAATAGAGAAGGTGTGTTCCATATAAGCACGGTTATCATGCAAGGTAGCCATGATTTGCTCCAAAGTGACTGTAGCAGGGGCAGCAGCAGGGGTATCAGTAGGGGCAGTAGGATCCGCTGGGTCAAACTCATCATCAACCTCATCTGGGTACACCCAGCCTTCATCAGTCTCGATCATCTTCATTTTGCGCAAGGTGTGGGAGCCGAAGACATTGTGATGAGTCAAGGCGATAGCACGCTCAGTATCCAACACTTGAGGATACTTGCCGGGCAAGATAGTGATGAGAATACCATAAGGCAATTCAGATTTTTCCTTGCCTTTGGCCTTCATCATATGCTTCATGATGAATACAGGCCAGTTGATTTTATGACTGCTCTTCAGGATCCAGAGCATGAAGATGTCATCTTCACCAATATAGGCATAATTCCCGCCCCGTGGAGCCAGGATATGTGTATAAGCATAGTGCAAGAGCCTATCTTGGCTTTTCAGCATTCCTCCCTTAAGGCCCTTGTCTAGCAAGGCAAGACCAGGATTCAGCAAATCTTCAATTGTTCAATTTCTGTCGAACTCAAGGAGGAGAGGGTTGTCATCTTCTTCAATAGGTGTGCCAGCGAACTGCAACCCAAACATTGTCTGCCAGTCCTGTAGAGTGATGATGATATTTTGGTCGCAAACCTCGGATAGGAGGTTTTGGCCAGCAACCGCCAGATTACAGTAAAACATCTTGAGTAGAGTTGGGTAGAGAACAACCCAGTGAGAACAGAGCTGCAGAACTCCCTGATTTCGTAACAGGGTCAGAAAGTCAAAACCCCTGTTCTGCTGAAAGAAAGAGAGGTCAAGGTATTTGGGTTAGACAAGATTGTGCTCCCATAAGTGGGTAATGAAGCGGCCACGGTGTTCTTCATTAGTGGAGAGCCTTCGCAAGTCAAGTGGATTATTGTAGGGGGCAGTCTTTGTGCGAGGACGCTTTCCAGAAGAAGAGGCCATGGTGTTTGGAGGGTTGGTGGAGAAAGAGAGAGAAAGGAAATGGTGGTGGTGGTGGTGTTGGTGTTGGCAGGGGAGGAAAAGAGCAGAAGAGGAAATAGAGAGAAGAGGAGTGAGACGTTTGAGCACGTAGGGGGCCTTTTAAATGAGAGCCCTAGTTTATTCGAATAACCAAGGGGGTTATTCGAATAACCCTTCGTAGAAACTCAAAGGTCAAAGGGTGTCTGCTAGGGTTTATTTGAATGGATGGATATCTATTCGAATAAAGGATCAGGGAAAGCCAAGCGTTGTGCCCTTTTAACAGATTTTATTCAGATAACCTATGGGTTATTCGAATAGTCAGAGAGCAATATAGAGAACTAATAAAACAAGTCTCAAGTTATTCGAATAAGCTGAGATTTTATTCGAATAAATAGAGATTAAAATAAGAAACTGTAGTTGCTAAGGGTCCGTTAATTCGAATAAATGTAGTGTTATTCGAATAACACTGATACGCAACACATTTTTGAGCAGCTGATTTATTTTTATTCAAATAAACTTATATTTATTTGAATAAAACTATCAGAAACACAGTAAAACACACGTCCAGAATTGAAATTTAAGAGAGAAAAACTTACCCAAATATGATATACCTGCAAAAACAAGATTTGGGATATCTCCGACGCTCAAGTTAGTAATAATTCGAGAGAGATAAAACCATAAATAAGCAAAAATTACAAACATTTATATATTGGATTGATCAATTATACCCAATTCTCCTCTAATATAAAAGAATGCTTCTTTTGCTAGGGGTTTAGTGAAAATATCTACAAGTTGCTTAGATGTTTCAACAAATTCAAGAATGCAATCCCCTTTTTGGACATGATCTCTGATAAAGTGATGTCTTATCTCTATATGCTTTGTTCTAGAATGCAGAATGGGATTCTTAGAGAGATTTATTGCACTAGTGTTATCACATTTTATCAAAATGTGATCAAGCTGAAGACCATAGTCTAGAAAGTTGTTGCTTCATCCATAGGATTTGAGCACAACAATTCCCAGCTGCAACGTATTCAGCCTCAGCGGTAGACAAAGCCACACTATTTTGTTTCTTGCCATGCCAAGAAACTAAAGAACTACCAAGCAAGTGGCATGTCTCACTAGTACTCTTTCTATCCAATTTGCATCCTGCAAAATCAGAGTCGGAATAGCCTATTAGATTACATGAGGCACCCTTAGGGTACCACAAGCCTATTTGTGAAGTGCCCACTAAGTACTTCATTATTCGTTTAACAGCACTTAGATGAGATTCCTTAGGATTTGCCTGATATCTAGCACACATGCATACACTAAACATAATATCTGGCCTACTAGCAGTAAGATAGAGGAGAGATCCAATCATACCTCTATATTTCATTATTTCTACTGATTTACCTCCTTCATCTTTATCCAAATAGCAAGAAGTGCCCATTGGAGTTGCCATGTGTTTAGCATTGTCCATTTTGAACCTCTTGAGCAATTCCTTACAGTATTTGGTTTGACTTATGAAGGTCCCTTCTTTTGTTTGTTTGATTTGAAGTCCGAGGAAGAAATTAAGCTCTCCCATCATAGACATTTCAAATTCATTCTGTATTGTCTTAGCAAATTCTTTGCAAAAGGATTCATTAGTAGCACCAAAAATAATGTCATCCACATATACTTGTACAAGAAAAATATCATGTTTTTTATTTTTAATGAAAAGGGTTGTATCGACTTTTCCTCTTGAAAAATCATTTTTTAAAAGAAACTTACTCAACTTTTCATACCAAGCTCTAGGAGCTTGTTTTAAGCCATACAAGGCCTTTTTTGAGTTTAAAAACATGGTTGGGTAGTTCATGATTTTCAAAACCTGAAGGTTGTTCAACGTATACCTCTTCTTGAATAAAACCATTTAGAAAAGTACTTTTAACATCCATTTGATATAATTTAAAATCCATGATGCAAGCATATGCAAGTAACATTCTAATAGCTTTTAATCTAGCTACAGGTGCATAGGTTTCTTCATAATCTATTCCTTCTTCTTAATTATAACCTTTAGCGACCAACCTAACTTTGTTTCTAGTTATTAAACCATTTTCATCAAGTTTGTTTCTAAAAACCCATTTAGTGCCAATTATAGGATGATTGATAGGCCTAGGAACTAATTCCCAAACTTGATTTCTTTCAAATTAATTTAATTCTTTTTGCATAGCTAAAAACTAATGTTCATCATCAAAGGCTTTAATTATATCTTTAGGTTCAATTTGAGAAACAAAGGCTAAGTGATTACATATATTTCTAAGGGAGTTGCGAGTACTTACACCTTTAGACACATCACCTATAATTTGATCAAGAGAGTGATATTTTGAAGTCTGTCATTCTTTGGGAAGGTCCAAGACTTGTGATTCCTCTTGTTTTTGCTTATCTTCTTGAGTTTCTTCTTGCTCCTCAACTTCTCTTTCTTTGCTATCCAAATGTGTTTCTGCTAAGATTTCTGCAACATCATCAACAAAGTCCTTTCTCGACTCATTTGGATTAGATTCGTCAAAGGCAACATGAATAGAGTCTTCAATAGTCATAGTTCTTTTATCATAAATACGAAAAGCCTTACTATGATTGGAATAACCAAGAAATATACCTTCATCAAACTTAGCATCAAACTTGCCTACGTTATCTTTACTATTATTTAAAACAAAACATTTGCAACCAAAAACATGAAAGTTTGATACATTTGGTTTTCTTCCCTTGTATAATTCATATGAGATTTTCTTTAAAATTGGCCTTATCAGGGCCCTATTCATTACATAACCCCCGGTATTAACTGCATCAGCCCAGAAATACTTAGGAAGAGAAACTTCATTGAGCATAGTTCTCGCCATTTCTTCTAAAGATCGATTTTTCCTTTCTACAACTCCATTTTGTTGTGGAGTTCTAGAGGTAGAAAAATTATGCTCAATGCTATGTTCATCATAAAAATTTTCAAAAACATGATTTTCAAACTCACCCCCATGGTCACTTCTTATGGATGTAATTGAAAAACCTTTTTCATTTTGGATAACCTTGGCAAGTTTCTTAAAGGCTAGAAATGCATCACTTTTATGAGAAAGAAATAAAGTCCATGTGAACCTAGAAAAATGGTCCACAATCACTAAAGCATAGTAATTCCCTCCAAAGCTCATAGTTTTAGAGGGTCCAAAAAGATCCATGTGCAAAAGTTGTAATGGTCTAGAAGTTGAAATAACATTTTTAGATTTAAAAGAAACATTTACTTATTTTCCCTTTTGACATGCATCACATAATTTATCTTTTATAAAATTAAGCTTAGGTAGTCCAATTACTAGCTCTTTAGAGACTAACTTTTTTAAGTGATCCATGTGAATGTGTGCAATTCTCCTATACCATAACCATGAATCATCATTCTTATTTAAAAGATATTTCACATCATTTGAAGATATATCATCAATACTAATCATATAAATGTTGTTTACTCTATGACCAATGAGCTTAACATGTTTATCATTTTTATCTTCAATTATGCAATAGTTTGAATAAAAAATTACTCTATTTCCTTTATCACATTATTAGTTAATGCTAAGCAAGTTATGTTTCAAGCCTTCAACAAGCAACACATTATCAATAGAGGAATTTGGATTCTTACCGACTTTTTCGATTCCAAGAATTTTTCCTTTATTGTTATCACCGTATGTAATGTGTCCATGATTCTTGGGAATAAGAAAAGTGAATTTTGAGTCGTCCCCGGTCATATGCTTAGAGCAGCTGCTATTGAGATACCAATTTGAGCTCCTGGCTTTCAAGCACACCTACAACACAAATTTTGGTACCCAAATTTTCTTAAGTCCTTGTGTGTCAGTTTTGGGTATAGTGCCCTTAGGAACCCAAACCATCTTTGTTTCAATTTTTGTATTAATGTTTTTCCTTGCATTGCATATTGATGCACTATGTCATTTCTTTCCATAGTAAAAACATTTAATAAAAGGACTACTTGAAGTACTTGAATGCACAAAGAAATTCTTATATAATATTTGTTGATTTTTTGGGTTATAACCTATCCTGGCCTTTTGAAAAACTACTACTTGTTTTCCTAATAAAATATTTAGGTTGTCCCTTCCATAGGTGAATTTAGAAAGAGTATTCTTTAGATCTTCAATTTTTTTTTCAAGTAAATGGCATGAAGAGCAAGATGAAGATGTAGAGGCATGTGAAGAATGATTTGTGCATGCATCAATAATTCCCAAAGTTTCCTTCTCAATTTTCAATTCTTCTATTTCTTTGTTTAGAACAAGAATTTGATTTTCTAGAGAAGTGATTGTTTTCTTAGAAGAAGAAATTAATTTCGGGAGTTTTAAAGATTCGTCATACAATTCTTCAAAGGCATCTTGTAACTCATCATAAGAAGGCAAAAAAGTAGTATTAGAACTTACCTCATTTTCACTTTCTTCTTCTTCTTCTTTGGCCATGAGACATAGATGGACTTCCTCGCTATCTGAGCTGTCAGTTGAATCCATGTCATTTTCATCCCATGCGATGTAGGCTTTTCTTCCTTTTCTTTCTTTGAAGGGTTTCTTTTCAAATTTTTCCTTCTTCTTTTGGTAGACTGGGCACTTCATTTTCATATGACCCGATTTGCCGCATTCATAGCAAGTTGGAGTTGACGATGTTCCTTCCCATTTGTGATAGGTTTTCTTTGGAGGAAAATGAGGTCTTCTTTGTGTTCCTTTCTTCTTGAGAAATTTTCTAAATTAACTAAAAGACTGAGATTCTTTTCATTTATCTCGATGTTTTCTGAGCCTTCTTCATCTTCTTCATCATCATTGTCAACTATTGAGGAAGTGGCTTTGAGTGCTATCCCATTTTTCTTTTTGTCGTTCTCTTCACTTTGACTTAATCTGCTTAGGTCCAGTTCGTGCTTAGGAGGTTTTCCAAAGAGGGTAGCTAGTGTCATTGTCGACAAATCCCTTGATTTTGATATGGCTGTTACCTTGGGTTGCCAAATCCTGCTAAGACATCTCAACACTTTAGTAATCCAATCTTCATTAGAAAAATTCTTACCTAATGATGTAAGATGATTTACGATGTGGGTGAACCTCTTTTGCATTTCCTGAATGCTTTCTCCTTAGTTCATTCTGAATAATTCATATTCACGAGTTAGAGAATTAATTCTCGACCTCTTCACTTCACTAGTACCCTCATGGGTAACTTGTAAAGTGTCCCACATCTCTTTAGCAGTTTTGCAATTTAAAATTTTAAAAAACTCATCATATCCCAAAGTAGTGGTAATAATATTTTTGGCTTTTAAATTATGTTGAACTTTTCTTTTGTCCTCATCAGACCATTTATTCCTTGGTGTTTCGGTCCTTACACCATCAACCTCATGCGTAGGTATAAATGCGCTATTTTCGACAGCATGCCACACATCTAGATCAATAGCTTCAATGAAGATTTTCATTCTTTCCTTCCAATATGCATAACCATCCCCATTGAAAAAGGGTGGTTGGTTTATGGAAGATCCTCTGAAAAACTATTTGAAGAAGTCATGTTCTCCTGAAGCTGCTAAACTCTTTATACAAGAGTCTAGATTGATACCACTTGTTACCAAGTTACTTCCAGTACTCAAGAGTCGCAAACACTTTTAAAATAAAAACAAATATAGAAGCTATTAAATAAAAAGAGAAATTACGAGATGAAGAAAAAGAAAATTAAGAAACGCAAATAAATGAATATGCAATAAAATTAAATTTACGTTAAATAAAGAGATAAAGAGAAGAAGAGCAGGCACGATATTTATCCTAGTTCGACCACCAACCACTTGTGGTCTACGTCCAGTCCCCGAAACACAATTTGAGATTTTTCACTATGTATACAATCTTCAACAGGTGCTTGCTACCGTTATAAAATAGAGCACTTTTCATACACAGGAAAACTCTACCCTTGTGCTAAAGCCTCAACCTGCAGGGATACCTCACCCTTATACAAACCTTGAGGGATACCTCACCCTCGATAAAGAAGAGCAAAAATAGTTGAAGAGAAACTCTCACTCAGAGTAAATAATACAAATTGAAGTACTAAAGGAGCTCACACAGAATATCTCACAGTTTTAGATCGAAAAAGGAGCGTAGAAAATATAGTTCACGAGTTAGAGCAAGCAGAAAATTATTCAGAAGGTTAGGCAAATTTAGAAGTGACCCAAAGCCTCTATTTATAGAGCAAATCAAGAAAATGGCCGTTGGGTGTAATTAAAACCCGTAAATTCAAACAAATATGGCCGTTTGTTTCCATATCAGTATTCGTAAACATCTGTGTTTATTCGAATAGATGAAGTGTTATTCGAATAACACTGTTTATAAAAGCTTTGTAAAAAATAGACTGATATGGGTTATTCGAATAACCTATATGTTATTCGAATAACTCTGTTAAAAATAAAGTTCTGAAAGACCAGGATTATTCGAATAACTACTGAGTTATTCGAATAACTTATTTGAGAAAATAGTTCTGGAAGCCCTTTTTATTCGAATAGCTAATGTGCTATTCGAATAGAAAATTAGAAAACAAAAGCTCTCAGTAAGTTTTGAAAGGCATGAATCGAATAACTTAAGTGCTATTCAAATAGCAGTTTAAAAGACAGAAAATGCTGAAAGGTTTTATTCGAATAAAGCAATTAAAAATAGTTTGAAGATAGTTTTAAATTCCTTTCAAAATCATTTTAGTTTCTTTTTAAAACAATATATTTTGTCTTTCAAAATAGTGAGATATTAAAGTGAGCTCTGTACAAAAAGACTCTAAATCCTAAAGCTATCCTTAGAAGGTTGTGGACTCGGTCTTCATCTTTACTTTTGTCTTCATGTTTGTTATCATCAAAACAATTCTTCAAAGACATAGGTTCAATCACACTATATACATAGAATAACACATATTGAGTTGATCAGTCTCAATATCATGTAATCGTGTAATAGTAGCTATTAACAAACCAACTGAAGGCAAATCATACAATTCTATCAAAATATCTCACATAAGATATAAGAAAAACATAATTCTAAAAGGAACTCTTAAACATGCCTAAGCATAGTTAGTCCATACCACGACATAACAGGATGAACTGCTCTGATACCATAATATAACACCCTAATACTGATATCTTGATATATGTAACATTTACAAAGATAAATAATATTACAACATCGCTACATATGTAATAACCTGATAGTATATCCATAATGTATATTGGAGACATTATAGAGAGCCTTATGAAATGTGGAAACATGCATACATATATACAACAATAGCCTCTCAAAGGGCTTGAAGTAGTGCATAACACTTTTACATTACAAAAGAAGTATAAAAAGATACAAAATTTGTAATAAAAGTAACTAAAACTAGAACTAATATAATCTTTTAGCTTCCTTTTTCTTCTTTTACTTTAAAGAGCCTTCACCTGGATTTACATGGCAACACACAAGGAGAGAATCAACAATTCTCAGTATAAGTATACTAAAACTAGTTATACATATCATAATAAACATAACCTTAACACATGCTAAATAAGATATGTCTAAAAGCTTTACAAGGTTATACTTTAGTAACTAAAGAAACCCAGTTAACATAAATTCATACAAACATACTTAGCTCAATTTAGAACCAAGATTTTTTACTAGGAATGCTGGCTTATTGTATTATCCTATGGTAAAAAGAGGGAAAGCTTGTAACACCCCAACTTTTGGGATAATTACAATATAGTCCCGAAATGTACTGTATTGTGAATTCTGTGAGCAGTAAATTTAATTTGACTGTTTCGTGAGTGTACTTGACTGTTGTATGCGATTTGCTCCGACCTAGGGAAATAATAATTTTTTGGCCGAAAAAATCATATTTTCATTAATTGGAGCTGGGGGATCTTACTAAACCCAATTCTGATTGATATATATATTAATCTCGTAATTTTTTGGATTTAACTGTGTAATAAAATAATTTTATATTTTTATAATATTATTTTATAATACAAGATACCTACTTGTCTCAAAAACAAGTAAAAATGCTTCGATTTGACCACGATCTTTAAAATGTCTTTGTGGGACCCGCGTTTAGGAAAAACAGTCAACTGTGCTGATTGGACAATTTCTAACCAATGAGAGCAAGTCAACAAAAGTAGGCTTGACTTTCTAAACCAATAGGAATTGGTCAACGAAGGAAGCATAGACTTTCGTGTGGACCGTTGGATGAAGACTTAGTTAGGAAGCCTTTGATTTCAACCGTTGATCAAATCAATGGTGAGATTAGAATTCAAGATTTATGACCAAGTGATATCTACCTTAGATCTAATCTAGAGCTAAGAATTAAAGATGAAATCAATGGTTAGAATTAAGTCAAAAATTGTAGGCTTGAATTTGATTAGTAGCTAATTAAGCTTAATTTGACTAATCTAATTACTTAATTAGCTAACTAAGTGAACTAGTTTAATTCTTAATTAATTATAATCTAAATACTAATTAGATGTTCTAATATTTATTAAAGGTTATAATATATGCTAATATATGTTAAACTAATTAGTTATATAATTAGAATGTTAATTAAATATTTTTAGGAGACTTAATCTAATTGATTAGCTATTTAATTAGCTTGTAATTAGTCATTAATTGAAATCAAATTAAGCTCCTAAATTTCCTAAAGGGCACACGATTTTCAAGTAGCAACTTGGAGGGCTTGGTGGCTTGGTTCTACTAGCTTCTTGAACTCTCCAAGTGTCATAAACCATGTGCACTCCATGTGAACACACTTGGATATTTATCAATTCAAATCAAACACTCAACCTCACCTAAAACCACTCACTACGGCAGCAGCCCTCTCAATTCCCTCTTCACTTTTATTTCACACTTATCCTAAATCTAAGCTATTCATCTTCTCTCCAAAAATTCCAAGAACTCAAATAAACTTTCTCTTCCATTTTCTTTTCCATATTCGGCCATACACTCCAACCCACACCAATCAACTTCTATAATTTTATCTCATCACATTTCTTAAACCCAAATCCTATTCTAAACACTTTTCCTTCACAAAGTTTTCCCAAAATCCTACTCTATCTTGTCCAAAATCCAACCTTTTGCTTACTTCCTTAAAGGTAAGCCTTGATTCTATGGTTCAAAATTGAATTTCTAATTTTTCTAACCATGATTGTTCCATGGTTTTTCAATTTTGTACCTTGTATGTGTTTTTACTAATTGTTTAAGAATTTTAGGAATTGTTCTGGAGCTTGTACGAAATTTAGAGGAAAGGAAGAGAACTAACCGATTAAATAGTCTACAAGAAGTAAGAGGGAGATTTAATCTCATCAACCCTAAGTGGTGATGAGAAAATGGATTGATTGTGTATGAAGAATCCATAAGGATTCGATTTGTGTAATTGTTTATGGTTTTATTATTTTTGTGATTGTTTAAATGCTTTCTTATTTGTGATATATTTTGCTATGCATGATTATAGCTTTCATTATTTTTGCTATGCATGTTTATGGTTTTAAATAAATTGTATGTATTTTGTATGTGATTATATAATTGCATGTGTTTATAATTATATAATTATTAAAGTAGGATGTGAATAACATGTACGGTTTGCATGAGTGTTCCAAAGAACACACTATGAGGCTCACGACCTTACATCCAAACAGAGAACCAAAATGTTCTCAGCAATTTTCTAAATTACTGATTTAAGGAATTTAGGTAAAATAATCAAATTAAAGTTGATTTAAGTTAATTGTGGCCAATATGCCATTTTAGTGTATAATTAAATGCCATTTTATTTTGATTTGGCCAACATGCCATTTTAATTGTTAAGATAGGTTAGGTAATTGTTTTAAAACATAAATTGATTCCAAAGAATCATTGAGAAAATCAAAGGAATTAATTCTGTCCTAGAATTTTAACTTAGCAGAATTTAGTTTAAGTAAGAAATTAATCAGACACTTGAAAAATACTAACGTAGAGCTCGATCCATAAATTTTGAAGCGCGTTAGTAAGTTTCAAAGTGAAATTATTGGGTAAAAATAAAATAAACTATATTTAGAGGAAAAGGTTAAAAATACCTTATACTGATTTTATAGGCAAAATGTTGCCGAAATTTACTAAAATCAGATGAATAAAATGAAAAGATTCCATACTATATTTAGAACACAAGAAAAATATTCTACGTATTTTAAATATACTAGATATAGTTTTACACATATTGAAAATAACAATTATAAGCTATTCGGTTAAGAAAATGAATTAAAAATCCTACGCGTTTGAGAAAATGATTTAAAAAGATTTTGCGATGTTTAAAAACGTCAAAATATATTTACGCAATTTAAAAACATTTGTGAAAACGATGAGATTGTGAAAAAGCGATAAAATTCCTACGCAATTGGACAATACTGTGAGTTTTGCTGTCGGGCCAAAGTGGTGGACCCAGACATATTATAGTGTAGTACTGTCAGGTGGGACGTACTATACTCTGTTATTTTGTGATTAAGGGTATTTTGGTAATTTTTCGTAATTATGGTAAAATTTGGATAATAAGGGTATTTTTTTTTAATTTTAGATCATACTTAGAGTGTTGTACCAATTTGGGTTATAATTGGTGATTGATTGACGAGGCGAATTACACCGTGTTTGGTGTGATAAGCATAGTGTGGTTCATTTATGAACTTGGAGGCATTAGTGTGCGGAGGATCCCATATGTGGACAGTGGTAGCACCTTTGGGCTGTGGTAACGGGCAACACACTAATGATCTTGACAAGCACTATTCTTAATCGAGATCTTGAGGGGACTATTAAGTACTATGCCCGTGGTACACGATGTTGGGACCGTGTCTTGCTACACGATGTTTTGGAATTTGTGGGCTATAGACACAAAGATTGGACAAAGTGCAATAGTTTGGTTGGGCAGCCATAAAGTATTATTAGTTTCTATTCGGATCATTCCCTCGGATATCCGTGTTTAGCTCCATGGTAGTAGTAACGAGTCAGTGTGTGTTCATGCATTGCCTCGCATTTTCTTGTTCATGCATCATCTCGCACTTTACGCTTACCATATTCGTGATAAAATATATGATGTACTATTTTAATATATTATGTATGATATGTGTTATTTTAATATTTATTACTTTAATATATTATGCATAATATAATGGTATGTGTTATTTTAATATGTATTACTTTGTTATATTATGCATGAAATGTTGGTATGTGCTGTTGGAATATTTGTTTGTATTGTCGTTTTCTTTATTGCCATGAGGGTAATGGTGTAGATTGTCTCACCTCTCTATATGTTTTCTCGATATTATTATATTATTTCCGTAAAGAGTTTGAGGAAGAGGGAGAGGAACAGCCTCTTGAGATACAGTATCCAGACGAGCGACAGCCGGGCGAGCTATACGAAGAAGAGGAGCCGGTAGATCACACTGATCATCAAGACTGATCTTGAGATCATGGCGTCGCAAGGATTCCTCGGGTTTGTGAGACTGGAGTTTCACGGAGGTTCTGAGGCCTGGCGTATGCATGTGGACAGAGGGACAGTTGCCTTTGTGGGACGTTTGACTGTGTCCCTATGTAGAGAGTATGACGGAGATGTCATATTTACTACTATGTTGTATTTACATTTAGAGTTGCCGCTGACTCTTAGGCGTTACTGGCAAGGAATACGTCATGCGCCTAGTGAGCTCAGTAGCGAGTCAACCGCTCGGACTCGTGTCCGTAGTACTATGGGACCTCCAGGAGCTCTGAATTACGAGGATCTTTCTGAGGATGATCCATCGGAGGATTAGAGAGCTCTGAGGTGCACTTGGGCAATATTATGTCTTGGTTTTATGTTGTCTTTTACTGTTTTATCAAATGCTTGTAGATGTAAATTATGCGTGTACCAAAGAAAAATCACATGTATATTATGGTGAGTTTATGTTTCTTATATTTTGTGATCTGTGTTATTTTATTTAATGTTATAATTATAAAAGGAAAAAATATATATATATACCACAAATATTATTTAAGTATCAAAATGTTTTTACAACTTGAGTAAGGATTTTATTTATTTTTATTTTTCTCGCATCATAAATGTGACATCCCCAGAAAGGGTGTTACATTAGTTGGTATCAGAGCCCAAGTTAGAGTCTTTTGGGTTTGTGGATAGGTTTGTCTTGTTTGTGCTGTGTGAATCTCTGATATTAAACACAGAGATATGTTTTGATTTCCGAAAGGAAATGACTTTGTGCGAAATAGCTACGTTTAGTTCATTGTGTGTCGATTTTGTTTATCTTTGAAGAAAGATAATGGAACGTTATGAACATGAGCGTGTGGACGCGCAACGTGATGAAGATCGTATAACCACAGCTCGAAGTGTGATGCGAAAGATGATTGAAGTAGCAGTACAACAGAGATAGATGATCGCTCAGCAACTGGATTGATAATCGAACTTCATAGCTTATTAGGAATTGGAGCAGCCATCGGATGCGAGGAGCTGTAACTTAAAACCTTCGATAATCCAAAATAGAAGGAAGCGTAAGGCCAATCGTTTTTAGCTAAAAGTTGTATGTACAACCACCGAGGAAGCAACAATGGACAAAGAAAGGAAGTACTAGTGACAACGATTTTGGTCGGACTGTGGCATCACCAACCAAGTACTTGAAGTGTGGAAAGCCTGAACACTTATTCAAAGAGTGTGATCAGCTGAAGATGGAAATTCCCGTTAGTAATACACGTGTTTCAAAATCTTGAAAAAGATGAAAGAGCCGATGCAAGAAGTGTAATGAGAATATTCAAAGACAAAAACTTAAGAAGCGAGAAAGTCGTGCTATAGAAGGTAATCTTAAAAATTGTGCTGTATAATTTGCAGAGTAACTCATTCTCTTGTGATCTGTGATTGTGCAAATCTTTTGGAGTTATCTGTGTTTTATTTCTTTTCATAATGTTACTTCAATTTCTAAACTTGCTATTACTACTTGAGCCCGTTTAAAACTACCCAATTATTATTAGAGTTTGAAATTTTTCTATTGATCTGGTTTGTCTATTTCTTTCTCAAATAGACTGAGTAAATTGATTTGATTTATCCGTGCTTTTATTATAGAGTGATTTGAGTATTTCTACTCTTCTTGATTAAAACTTGTTGCTTATACTCAAATTTTCTAACTCTACTCTATATTCATTGAATATCAAATCTTTTCTATTGATTTGATGTGTTTATCCAAAATCACATCTATGTGTGAGCCTAACTTTTTAAATGGATTGGTTATTTTCCAACCATATCCTACTAGAAATTGCAATGCAATTTTATTGTTTTCCTTGGCCTGAGATTTTTGGATTTGAATCTAGAAAGTTCATTTCTAAAACTATTAAACTATGTTCATTTCGAAATCTATTAGACCATCTCAAATTCTTTGTTGGACTAATCTAGTAACCTATTTAATAGTCCTATTACTTTTCCTTATAACCTTCATAGTATCTTTCATGTATTTCCATTAAGGAGGATTATTCTTGATCCAACTTATGTTATAGTACCAAATACAGTACAATTAGAAGAAAACTTGATCTATGAGACATCTTTTGTTAAGATTAAAAATGAGCAAATCGAACAAATTCTCTTGATGAAGGAAATCTGGAATGATGTGACAACAGGGGAACTAGAAAACCAAATGAAGAAACTCGCTGTTTACTCCAAGATCGATTTGTGTGCTGGTTGTTATCAGATTCATGTAAAGGTAGAGAATGTTCCAAGACAGTTTTTCAGATGCGTTGCAAGAACTATGAATATTTAGCACTACCATTCGGGGTAGGGAATGTTTTGACAGAGTTCACGAATTGTATAAATAGGATCTTTCTTTCTCATCTAGGCAGATTTGTCATTATTGGCAATATTTTGACCTATTCTTGAGATTCAAAGGAACATGCTGAAGATCTCAATGCAGTTCTTTAATTTTGAAGAAGAAGAAGGAGTTATGCGCGAAATTAGTCAAACGTAAATTCGTTAGAAGGAGTTCAACTCGTGGATTTGGATTGAGTATTAAGATCAAATCGAAAGGTCGTGGCGTATACTTCAAGACAGTGGAACGTGCGTGAGAAGAATTATCCGATTTACATTTTAGGATACGCGATAGTTGTGTTGCAAGGAAAATCTGAAGACGTTTTCTTTCCTATAAAGTTCACAATAATTTCAAAAGCTTGAAGTACCTGTTCAATCAAGAGGGACTTGGATACAAGGAAGAGACGAATAGTTAGAATTTTCAAAAGACTTGTTGAGATGAATTTCTAGTATTGATAGAGTTCATATACAATAATAGTTTCGTTCGAGCATAGGAATGATTTCCTACGAGGCATTGTAAGGGAGACGCTGTAGAACGCCATTACGTTGGTATTACATTGGTGAAAGTAATATTATAGGACCCGACTTTGTGCAGCGAAAAACTGAGAAAGTGAAGATGATCCAAGACAATATGAAGACAACTCGGATGCGACAAAAGAATTATCTGATAAAAGACCCAGACCGCTTGAATCCGAAGAAGGTGATCATGAATTTCTACATGTGATACCTATGACTGAAGTTAAACGAGTGATTAAGTCGAGGAAAACTCACTCTGAAGTTTATCGGGCCGTATTAGATATTTTATCGATAGATCCGATAATTTATCAGATTTCACTATCACCACTCTTATCGAATCTTCGTGATGTATTTTATGTATCACAACTATGAAAATATATTTCTAATCCGACTCACATCATCGAAATCAGACACTGTACAACTGAAGGAGAATCTAGCCTATGAGACGTTTTCAGCCAAGATTGAAGATCGAAGAATAAAGCAACTTCGAAGAAGGGAGTTCGCATTAGTTAAACTAGTTTAGAACGATATAGTGGTGGAGCTACATGGGGGTTAGAAGATAGGATGAGGGAGCAATGCTCTCAATTATTTTGATGTATGATGAATTTCGGGGACGAAATTCTTATTAGTAGGGGAGAGTTGTAACACCCCAACTTTTGGGATAATTACAATATAGTCTCGAAATGTACTGTCTTGTGAATTCTGTGAGCAGTAAATTTAATTTGACTGTTTTGTGAGTGTACTTGACTGCTGTATGTGATTTGCTTCGACCTAGGGAAATAATAATTTTCTGGCCAAAAAAATCATATTTTAATTAATTGGAGCTGGGGGATCTTACTAAACCTAATTCTGATTGATATATATATTAATCTCGTAATTTTTTGGATTTAACTGTGCAATAAAATAATTTTATATTTTTATAATATTATTTTATAATACGATACCTCTTGTCTCAAAAAATAGTAAAAATCGCTTCGATTTGACCAGATCTTTAAAAATCTTTGTGGGACCTGCGTTTAGGAAAAATAGTCAACTGTGTTGATTGGACAATTTCTAACCAATGAGAGCAAGTCAACAAAAGTAGGCTTGACTTTCTAAACCAATAGGAATTGGTCAACGAAGGAAGCATAGACTTTCGTGTGGACCGTTGGATGAAGACTTAGTTAGGAAGCCTTTGATTTCAACCGTTGATCAAATCAATGGTGAGATTAGAATTCAAGATTTATGACCAAGTGATATCTACCTTAGATCTAATCTAGAGCTAAGAATTAAAGATGAAATCAATGGTTAGAATTAAGTCAAAAATTGTAGGCTTGAATTTGATTAGTAGCTAATTAAGCTTAATTTGACTAATCTAATTACTTAATTAGCTAACTAAGTGAACTAGTTTAATTCTTAATTAATTATAATCTAAATACTAATTAGATGTTCTAATATTTATTAAAGGTTATAATATATGCTAATATATGTTAAACTAATTAGTTATATAATTAGAATGTTAATTAAATATTATTAGGAGACTTAATCTAATTGATTAGCTATTTAATTAGCTTGTAATTAGTCATTAATTGAAATCAAATTAAGCTCCTAAATTTCCTAAAGGGCACATGGTTTTCAGCAGCAACTTGGAGGGCTTGGTGGCTTGGTTCTACTAGCTTCTTGAACTCTCCAAGTGTCATAAACCATGTGCACTCCATGTGAACACACTTGGATATTTATCAATTCAAATCAAACACTCAACCTCACCTAAAAACCACTCACTACGGCAGCAGCCCTCTCAATTCCCTCTTCACTTTTATTTCACACTTATCCTAAATCTAAGCTATTCATCTTCTCTCCAAAAATTCCAAGAACTCAAATAAACTTTCTCTTCCATTTTCTTTTCCATATTCGGCCATACACTCCAACCCACACTAATCAACTTCTATAATTTTATCTCATCACATTTCTTAAACCCAAATCCTATTCTAAACACTTTTCCTTCACAAAGTTTTCCCAAAATCCTACTCTATCTTGTCCAAAATCCAACCTTTTGCTTACTTCCTTAAGGGTAAGCCTTGATTCTATGGTTCAAAATTGAATTTCTAATTTTTCTAACCATGATTGTTCCATGGTTTTTCAATTTTGTACCTTGTATGTGTTTTTACTAATTGTTTAAGAATTTTAGGAATTGTTTTGGAGCTTGTACGAAATTTAGAGGAAAGGAGGAGAACTAACCGATTAAATAGTCTACAAGAGGTAAGAGGGAGATTTAATCTCATCAACCCTAAGTGGTGATGAGAAAATGGATTGATTGTGTATGAAGAATCCATAAGGATTCGATTTGTGTAATTGTTTATGGTTTTATTATTTTTGTGATTGTTTAAATGCTTTCTTATTTGTGATATATTTTGCTATGCATGATTATAGCTTTCATTATTTTTGCTATGCATGTTTATGGTTTTAAATAAATTGTATGTATTTTGTATGTGATTATATAATTGCATGTGTTTATAATTATATAATTATTAAAGTAGGATGTGAATAACATGTACGGTTTACATGAGTGTTCCAAAGAACACACTATGAGGCTCACGGCCTTACATCCAAACAGAGAACCAAAATGTTCTCAACAATTTTCTAAATTACTGATTTAAGGAATTTAGGTAAAATAATCAAATTAAAGTTGATTTAAGTTAATTGTGGCCAATATGCCATTTTAGTGTATAATTAAATGCCATTTTATTTTGATTTGGCCAACATGCCATTTTAATTGTTAAGATAGGTTAGGTAATTGTTTTATAACATTAATTGATTCCAAAGAATCATTGAGAAAATCAAAGGAATTAATTCTATCCTAGAATTTTAACTTAGCAGAATTTAGTTTAAGTAAGAAATTAATCAGACACTTGAAAAATACTAACGTAGAGCTCATTCCATAAATTTTGAAGCACGTTAGTAAGTTTCAAAGTGAAATTATTGGGTAAAAATAAAATAAACTATATTTAGAGGAAAACGTTAAAAATACCTTATACTGATTTTATAGGCAAAATGCTGCCAAAATTTACTAAAATCAGACGAATAAAATGAAAAGATTCCATACTATATTTAGAACACAAGAAAAATATTCTACGTATTTTAAATATACTAGATATAGTTTTACACATATTGAAAATAACAATTATAAGCTATTCGGTTAAGAAAATGAATTAAAAATCCTACGCGATTGAGAAAATGATTTAAAAAGATTTTACGATGTTTAAAAATGTCAAAATATATTTACGCGATTTAAAAACGTTTGTGAAAATGACGAGATTGTGAAAATGCGATAAAATTCCTACGCGATTGGACAATACTGTGAGTTTTGCTGTCGGGCCAAAATGGTGGACCCAGACATATTATAGTGTAGTACTGTCAGGTGGGACGTACTATACTCTGTTATTTTGTGACTAAGGGCATTTTGGTAATTTTTCATAATTATGGTAAAATTTGGATAATAAGGGTATTTTTTTGTAATTTTAGATCATACTTAGAGTGTTGTACCAATTTGGGTTATAATTGGTGATTGATTGACGAGGCGAATTACACCGTGTTTGGTGTGATAAGCATAGTGTGGTTCATTTATGAACTTGGAGGCATTAGTGTGCGGAGGATCCCATATGTGGACAGTGGTAGCACCTCTGGGCCGTGGTAACGGGCAACACACTAATGATCTTGACAAGCACTATTCTTAATCGAGATCTTGAGGGGACTATTAAGTACTATGCCTGTGGTACACGATGTTGGACTGTGTACTGCTACACGATGTTTTGGACTGTGGGCTATAGACACAAAGATTGGACAGTGCAATAGTTTGGTTGGGCAGCCATAAAGTATTATTAGTTTTTATTCGGATCATTCCCTCAGATATCCGTGTTTAGCTCCATGGAGTAGGAACGAGTCAGTGTGTGTTCATGCATTGCCTGCATTTTACTGTTCATGCATCATCTCGTACTTTCTTGCTTACCATATTCTCGTGATAAAATATATGATGTACTATTTTAATATATTATGTATGATATGTGTTATTTTAATATTTATTGCTTTAATATATTATGCATAATATAATGGTATGTGTTATTTTAATATGTATTACTTTGTTATATTATGCATGAAATGTTGGTATGTGCTGTTGGAATATTTGTTTGTATTGTCGTTTTCTTTATTGCCATGAGGGTAATGGTGTAGATTGTCTCACCTCTCTATATGTTTTCTCGATATTATTATATTATTTCCGTAAAGAGTTTGAGGAAGAGGGAGAGGAACAGCCTCTTGAGATACAG
The DNA here is from genome assembly GCA_029884595.1 of Ormosia semicastrata. Lineage (NCBI taxonomy): Eukaryota > Viridiplantae > Streptophyta > Magnoliopsida > Fabales > Fabaceae > Ormosia > Ormosia semicastrata. The sequence continues at coordinate 35,248,607 of JAQQTO010000062.1, forward strand.
TATCCAGACGAGTGACAGCCGGGCGAGCTATACGAAGAAGAGGAGCCGGTAGATCACACTGATCATCAAGACTGATCTTGAGATCATGGCATTGCCAGGATTCCTCGGGTTTGTGAGACTGGAGTTTCACGGAGGTTCTGAGGCCTAGCGTATGCATGTGGACAGAGGGACAGTTGCTTATGTGGGACGTTTGGCTGTGTCCCTATGTAGAGAGTATGACGGAGATGTCATATTTACTACCATGTTGTATTTACATTTAGAGTTGCCGCTGCTCTTAGGCGTTACTGGCAAGGAATACGTCATGCCCCTAGTGAGCTCAGTAGCGAGTCAACCGCTCGGACTTGTGTCCGTAGTACTATGGGACCTAGAACTATGGGACCTCCAGGAGCTCTGAATTATGAGGATCTTTCTGAGGATGATCCATCGGAGGATTAGAGAGCTTTGAGGTGCACTTGGGCAATATTATGTCTTAGTTTTATGTTGTCTTTTACTGTTTTATCAAATGCTTGTAGATGTAAATTATGCGTGTACTAAAGAAAAATCACATGTATATTATGGTGAGTTTATGTTTCTTATATTTTGTGATCCGTGTTATTTTATTTAATGTTATAATTATAAAAGAAAAAAAAATATATATACCACAAATATTATTTAAGTATCAAAATGTTTTTACAACTTGAGTAAGGATTTTATTTATTTTTATTTTTCTGCATCATAAATGTGATATCCCCAGAAAGGGTGTTACAAAGCTCATCCTCACAATACAAGTAACCCTGACACTATCGAGAAGCTAGGGCTGAATCCAGGCTCAAAGGAACCTTTCAGACTTCCCATTTATCTCCCTTGGCCAAATGACTATACACATCATTAAAGGATAGTCACATAGGAAAAATACTATCAGACCATCCGAACACACATGCATCTAAACAGCATATCATCACTTATTACATCGTAAGCGATATTAATACAACACTAAGTTGCTTAAGGTGCTAGACACTTACTTAGGACAAATCATTACTTTAGGTTGCTCTAAGTTTCATACATTGCATATACATACCAAAGGATCATTCCCTTTCCGAAATACCTCTAATAGTATCTTAACATATTCCAAAAAGCATGTATAAAGAATCCTAACAAGTAGGAAACTTAAGTTCTTTAGAATAAAAATCCTAGTACTCTCTGCCTTTGGCGCCCACTTTCTCAGTGCTTAGACGGTGCATGATAGAAAACTCAACTCTGTTTTATCTATCGTTGGGCGCTTAATCGCCCAAACTTTGAGCGCTTAATCGCTTAACACCCGAGCACTCTAGACTAGCGCGCTTAGATGCTCTCTTTCCGAGTGCTTAATTGCTCATTTCCAGAACCTAAAATAAGTTCTCTGGCCTTGGGTGCGCAAGCAACTAAAAACTGTGCACTTAGGTTCCAGGCACCTGAAACTTCAGTTACTATTCCATTGGATTCCAAATTAGTTTCAAACCTCTAAAATCAAGTTCTAAGTGGTTTTCAACCTTAAATATGGTCCCTAAGCATGCTAAGACCTTCATGCTAAAAAATAACACATATGAAAAAGATTCAAGGATTCTCATACCCATTCCTCAACTTGTGACTTAAGTATTCAAATGAGTTTTTCCAAAGTTCTAATCAACAACCATGCGTAGATTAAGCTAAACAAACCATATTATACCATTGAAGACATCAATCAAGCAAGAAGACATCATAAACCTCTCAAAAATCCATTTTTCATCCATGAATAAACCATGAAACAAAGATGAAGCTAGGGAGAAGAGAAACACATAAACATAACCACCCCTACCTCTTGTAGTGCAACGGATAATCAAACCTTGGCCTTGCATTGGATCTTCCTCCTCCTCTTCTTCCTCATTCTTTCTCTTTTCTTCTTTCCTATCTTCTCTCTTATTTTCTACTGCTTTCTCTGCTAAAGGAGCTGTGTGTGAGGAGTGAAAGAAGTAGAGAAAGTCGAAAGAAATAAAAGGATAGGATCGTTGAAACTTAAGCCACTTAAGTTTCTATACTAAAACTTTATATCTACCGGGAATACTTTGATTTTACCAAATCAAGTTTTCTAACTTCCGTAGGTATTAGAATAAATCCTAAGATTCATGTAAATACTCATCTCATCATTTACATAAGTTTCCATATCTACTACAAGTTATTCTGGTATTAAAACATACAAACAGTGTACTTAAAAATACCAAACTAACTCAAATTATCTTCAAACTTTAACTACATCTTATTTTATACATTTGTGACTTAGAAATAAATTCTCCATATCTGTTTTCCTTAACTAAGCAATTTATGCTATTATCTGTTCATTTTAAACTATTATTCACCTTCTATGTTGTAGTAAAGTATCTAAATTAACTCAGTTTGTTACAAAATTAAATAGGCATGTTAAACAAGTATTATGCTACCTCCATAAACTTTTACAAGTCTAACATGTTTTTAAGGATATTACAAGAAGCTCTCTGCTTAAGGCAAGTAAATAAGGCCAAATTTTGCCAATGTGGTAGAGTAGTGAGACAAGCACTCTATCTAGGATAAAGTAGTGAGTTAAGCTCTTTGTCAAGAAACATGAGGAGTGAGAAAAGCACTCATATAAGAGGTAGTAAGACTGAGTTAGGCTTTCTACTAAAAGTCTTATGAAAAGGGTAGTAAGAGTGAGTTAAGCTCTCTACTAAGAGTAGTAGAGTGAGTTAAGCTCTCTACTAAGAGTAGTAGAGTGAGAAAAGCTTATTACCAAGGGCAATAGGATAAGTTAAGTCTTATGCCATGCAAAGAATGTTAGTCATGGCAACCATTACCCAAGAGGGGGGTGAATTGGGTATAAAAACTTTTTCACAAATGCTCTTAAAATAAATACAAATATTTAAGCTATTTAAATAAAAAGCACAGAAGGAACGCGATGAAGAAAAGAAACTTTAAGAACAACGGAAATTAAATGTGCAATAAAATAAAATTACATAAAATAAAGAGATAAAGAGAAGAAAAGCAGGCACGATATTTATCCTGGTTCGACCACCAACCACTTGTGGTCTACGTCCAGTCCCCAAAACACAGTTCGAGATTTTTCACTATCTATACAAGCTTCCAATAGGTGCTTGCAACCTTTACATAAGAGAGCACTTTTCACACACAGGGAAACTCTACCCTTGTGCTAAAGTCTCAGCCTACAGGGATACCTCACCCTTTATATAAACCTTGAGGGATGCCTCACCCTCGATACAAATCTTGAAGGATACCTCACCCTCAATATAGTAGAATAGAAAATATAGATGAAGAGAAACTCTCACTCAGAGTAAGTAATACAAATTGAAGTGCTAATGGAGCTTTCACAGAAATATCTCAAAGTTTTTAAACAAGAAGAGCGTAGAAAATAGTTTTCACAAATCAGAGTAATCAGAAAATAGTTCAGAATTATTGGCACTGAAAAACGTGACCCAGGCTTGCTATTTATAGGGGAAACCAGATGAATTAGCCGTTGGGAGAATTAATTCCGTGATTAATATAAAAATATGTCCGTTAGTTTCCAAATCAGTATTCGTAAAAGGTCGTGTTTATTCGAATAGATTTAGGTGTTATTCGAATAACACTGTTTATAAAAGCTTTGAGAAAACCAAACTGATATGGGTTATTCGAATAACTAATGTGTTATTCGAATAACTCTTTAACAAATAGAGTTCTGAAAAACTAGGATTATTCGAATAACTACTGAGTTATTCGAATAACTCATTTGAGAGAAACCTTTTTGGAAGTCCTTTTATTCGAATAGACAATGGTTTATTCGAATAGCCTTTTTAGAAAACAGAAGCTTTCAGCAAGATTAAAAGCTATTATTCGAATAACTTAACTTGTTATTCAAATATCAGTTTAGAAAACAGAGAAGGATGAAAGGTTTTATTCAAATAACAGGAGTGTTATTCGAATAACACTTTGACGCACAGAGTCACGCAGCAAACAAATTTAAAGCTTTATTCGAATAATCAATGATTTATTCGAATAACTCAATTTATAAAACAGTTATAAAAACTTGAAAAACATCCCAGAAAGTTTATCAAAAACACCAAAACATTTTAAAGTTATTTTCAAGATCAAAACAATTTTGGTATAAGTTTAAGAAAACATTTTTCGTTTTATCTTGATGCACTAGGAGATATCCAAAGAGATCCTCGAACAAAGAGACTCTAAATCCTAAAGCTATTCTTAAAAGATTTTGGACTTGGTCTTCCCATCATCTTCATTTTGACTTCATGTTCGTTATCATTGAAAACATTCTTCAAAGACATATGTCCAATCACATTCTCTTTGTGTTGAGCTTAATAGATATCTATTGCTTTCTTGTTGCAAGCTCACCCTTGGTATTTGGACTATCCTGTAAAGTATTGCTCACTTAAACAAGCATAGTTAGTCCAAAAACATAATTCAATATCTTCACATGCATGAATCATAAATATATAGCTTTAGTTAGTTTAACATGCATATAAAACTTTCATAAACATATCCAAATAAGTCATTTAACAATTATTAATAGATATACTCTATGTAGGATGCAACAGAACATATTGCACAAAGGTCAAATCCAATATTAATTCATTTATAACTCATACAAAGTATTATTGGATATACTATATGATGAATGTTACATCTATCATATTGCATGATTATTAAGTAAAATATAACTAGATAAGGTACATGTCATGCATGATACAATATATCACATTAAGCACATTTATCAAGCATAATCATCATTCTATTTGTCTTGTATTTGTCATCATCAAAACTTAACATATAAAACTATTTGGGGCAAACTTATTTCCACAAAGAAGTGAGAAAAGCACTTTCCCAAGTAATAAGGATAGTTTTAAAAAACACTTTAGAATGACATAAGTTCAATGTTGATCGAATAAACTTAGAGAGTTATTCGAATAGGCCATTTCAGAATGGTAAGTTAGGCTAACTGATTAGACAAAGGGAGCTATTCGATTGGCAAGAGTTTTAGGTTGATCAAATATACTAAATATGTGATTGAATATATGTCTTTGAAGAATGGTTTTGATGATAACAAACATGAAGACAAAAATGAAGATGATGGGAAGACCAAGTCCAAGATCTTTTAAAAATAGTTTTAGGACTTAGAGTCTTTGTATATGGAGCTCTCTTAGTATCTCACTGTCTTTGCAAGAAAAGAGAAAAATGGTTTTAATAATTTGACAAATAAATCTGAAAGTTTTTAAAAAGTTTTAAAGCTTTTTTTCAAACAAAGTTATTCGAATAAAGGCAACGTTATTCGAATAAAGCAAGACAAGATCTTTTTTGTTTACAACAGAATTATTTGAATAACATTGAGTTATTCGAATAAAGTTTTTGAAATCTTTCCTATGCGCCTTTGTTTTTCAAAAGTGCTATTCGAATAGCACATTAGCTATTCGAATAACAAAGTCTTTCAGAAAAGCTTTTATATGAAAGCTATTCGAATAACACAAGGTTATTCGAATAGACCTGTTTTCACATAACACAGTTTTTATCTATGTTATTTGAATAACACATATGTTATTCGAATAACCTCTTTTAAAAATGTTTCTCACGAGAACGTGTTATTCGAATAATACGAAGGTTATTCGAATAACCCCTGTTTCTAAAATAGAATCAGAAGCTCATATACATCTTCATAATGAGCATTTATTACACCTGTAACATCCTGAAAATTCTTTATTTCATTATAAATAATTATTTTATAATATTTGTGAATTTTAGGAAATTTTCTGGATTTTTTCTGTGAACGATGAATATTTTAATATATTTTTCGTTTTACGTGTATATTTTTTCACGAGTAGGAAAATAAAATATTTTTTTTCTTCCCTAAGGCCGATAAACTTTGATTTGTGGAAACGTTGACGGGGATCTTACTAAACCCGAGAAATTTGGACAGCTTTACGAGGTTTACGTTTCACGAGACTTTATCGATACATGAAATCATCGTATCATAAAATCATCGATGAGTAATAAAATATTATTTTCATCAATTGTAATTTTATTTCACCGAGAAAATAATTTTAGCGACTTAATTATTCATCCGTCGATGAATTTAATTAAGGTGACAACCTTACACTTCATTTCCTCGAGAAGCGCACAAAGCTTCTCAAGGAAGCTTCCTATTTCCATCTAATCAACCTTTCCTCTCTCCTCCCCAATTTATGCCGCACTCATGTTGAGGGAATTATTACATTGACTATTCCATTTTTCCCACTCCCCCCACGTCACGTTGCTCATTCACATTTTCCATTTCATTTCTCCCATTTTCTCTCATTCACGCAGCTCTCACTCTCTTTCTCTCTCTTCTTCTTCACGTGCACACCACCCACATTCACCATTGTTGATCCTTCAAGCCTCCTTTACTCAACCCGACAGAGACCATTTTCCCTCTCCACCTTCACACCTTGTTTCTTCGCTGGAACTCCTCCCCGTGTCTTCATTTTTCGTTCTCGCTCAAAACAGCCCCAAAGCTTGGACCTTTAAGGTAAAGTTCTTAACTTTTTCCCTTCTCCTCATTTTCGTGCATTCGGTTTCCTCGCTGCCATTCTCTCTTTTGATCTTAATTTTGTGGATCTTGAACGCCCAAGGTTCTGGTGGTGGTGAAGAAAATCAGATTTTCAAGCATAAAAGGAGCTTCTTTATCCCTGTTCTTCACTTAGGTAAGAGGAAGACACTCCTCCTCAACCTCTCTTAGCATTTAGGAACGTCAATAATTTGTGTTGAGGGTCTTTCTGTTTTTAAATGTTGTCTGTGATGTATAGATGCTTGCTGATTGCTGGAGTTTTGTATGTATATATATATATATTTGGAATGTGTAATATGGAAAGAAATGAGCCCCGTTTTGGTTCTCGTATGGTCACGGTTTTGAACCCAGAAAACAGAGATCCTATATTGAAAATGGTAATGACTTGGTTTGCTGATCCATCCTAAAGTAAATGTTAAAATCCGTCGAGAGTGAGTGAGCCATGTCCGTCGAATTAAGATGTTAAAACCTGTCGAGTATGAGCTCCTGGCCAAACCTGTCGACAAGTGGGGCCCTTCATCATGTCAAAAGTTGTCGAAGCTAGTGACCCCCCCCATTAACACCTCCGTCGGTGAATTCGTCGAATTAGAAAGTGTGGCCCTCTTAGTGTCTGTCGGACTGGTATAGGTGAAACCTCAACATTTTTCCAGAAATCGGTCGAGTTAAATCCGTCGGATCAGCTTAAGTGAGACCTCAACATTTTCCCAAAGTCAGAATCCGTCGAGTGACATACCTGTCGAGTTTAGATTTCTGACCACTAAAACACAATGTGAAAATCCGTCGAGTTTAGACTTCTTACTTTTCCGTTGAATGTCAAAACCCGTCGAGTGTATTTGTCGAATTAGCATGAGTGAAACCTTAGCATTTTCCAGGAATCTGTCGAGTGTATTTGTCGAATTAGCATGAGTGAAACCTTAGCATTTTCCAGGATCTGTCGAGTGTATCTGTCGAATCAGCATGAGTGAAACCTTAGCGTTTTCCAGGATCTGTCGAGTTGCATCTGTCGGATCAGTAGGAGTGAAATCTCAACGTTTCCAGAATCCGTCGAATTAGAACCTTGTAACCCTAACATTCTTGTCGGTTCGACAGGAACTTGACTTTCCCCATTATCCAAAATCTGCCGAGTTAGAATTGAACTTTTAGCATATTCGTCGGTTGAACACGAGTGAAACTCCTTCAAAGTTAAAATTCGTCGAGTTAGGTTGTGAATCATATCCGTCGAGTTAAGATGTGAAAATGCCGAGAGTTAGGATGGGAATATCCGTCGAAGTTAAGGTGTGAAAGTCCGTCGAGTAGAGTTCTGAAGGTTTAATGGAGAAACTTACCCAATGAGAATATCCGTCGAACTAAAGTGTGGAAATCCGTCGAGTTAAGATGTGAAAATCCATCGGGTTAGGCTGAGAATTATATCCGTCGAGTTAGGATGTGAATGCCCGTCGAGTGGAGTTCCTGATTGTTAAATAGAGAGATTTTCTCCAAATCCGTCGAGTAGAATTCTGAAGGTTTAATAGAGGAACCGACCTAATGTCAGTGTCCGTCGAATCATGTTTTCCGTAAATGTGGTAGCATATTCGACAGTTATATACTTCATCTGGTCGAAATTCGTTCCCAATTCGACAACACCTAGAGTTTATCCCCCCCAGATTGTTTTCCATTTACCTTGATCCTGTCGTGCTACTACTCGTCGAAGCGGCAGCTCCGTTTCTCACTAGATACACTGTTCGTCGAAATTATAAGTATATTTCAATTCTTTTTTACCTAGCAAACGAATGGATGATTCTGGCCTTGTGACCTCCTGATTTCAACTTTTGGGACTAATATACACTATATTAATCATAAATAACATCAGATGACTAGAAACAAAGTAGGGACACATAATGAAGGAAAAACAAGGAGCGTGATTGAGCCTTTCAACTAGTGAGAACTTGGAATAAAGGAAGAACCAGAGTATGGGTGAGGTAGTAAGGAACATAATGAACCTAATGTTTGACTTTAATATTATGATGCTAAGGGTCCACGTGAATGACCACTTGTATATTGATGCTCTCTTGGCCAATTGTGGCATATTATGAAATTGTATGGAATTTTGAATCATACATATTATGCATTGTAAATGTCTTGTGGATCCAAAAATGGGAACAAACCTGATTGTTAAATCATATGATATGCATTTGAGGCATGATTGACTTAGCTTGTCATGAGGAGCACGATTGAGTCATGCATGGCATAAAAAGAGAAAGAGAATGTCTGTTGGACTTTGTTGAGGATTTTAGCCTAGGAGTTGAATAACACCTTAGTGCGGGTGCGAATAGACACGTGGGGTCCTGTAGATGACCTTGAGGGCGTCGGGCGCGGGCGTCTCGCAGAGAGGGCGTGGTAGCTCCTCCGGGACCGTGGAGACAGACCGATACACACGCACCGACGATCCTAACCGGCCACGCCCCTATATCGAGATCTTGTGAGAATGCCGTTGTATAAAGCCTTGTTGCGCAAAATGACTGATTATATTATATGGTAAGCACTTGTATGGCTGACGAGATACTGGCATGTCTCCCTGATCATTCTCTCCAAGTGTTTTGTGTCTAGCTCCATGGAGTAGGATTTTGATTATTGAGGGCACATGTGCATAGTGAGTCCATGAATTATCTGGCATACATTGTTATTATAATTGGAACTGTTGTATTTCTGATATATCCATACATATATATATGATTGCCTGAAACTGTCTGGTTGATTATAACTGCTACTAAATGTTTATCACCATTATTGCTATCATAAATGCTATGTGGGCGCCTTGCGCCGTTTGGTTTCTTGATGCTATAATTGGTAATGATGGTAGGATGTCTTACCTCTTTCTTGTACTTTTCTTGCTCTATGTTAATTTTTGGTTAGAGACTATAAGTGGGAACGAAGTTGGATTCCTTTGGATTTTATTGGTTTGACCTACTGCATTCGGTGATGCCGTCGCGAAGGGAGTTCTTTTGGGTTTTGGTTCGAATTATTTCACTGGTGATACCAAGACCTGGCAAGTCAACTGGACCAGTAAGCGTGTGTGACATGCTGGGGATCTGACTTTGACGATGAAGAGGACTGCGATGGAAGACCTTATCTTGTATTTCTCACTACACCGGTGAACCCGGAATTGCCCCACGTATTCGGGATACGATGGAGTGCCCAACTCCTTAGTCGTAGATATATTATGGGTAGTTTATACTTTATTTTGCATTACCTATATAAAGTGTATTTTTGAGTATATGTATGCTTCAAGGCAATTATCCAGACTTAAATGTTGTAAATTGAGTACATATTATAATTCATAATTTAACTGGTTGTATGTGTAACTACTCATTCGTGGCTCCTATTTTCCTCATATGAGAAATGTTTTAATATTTTATGGTAAATTTGTTATTTGACAATGTTAGCACGCCGACATTTAGTGACCGTGACATAATGACGATTGTGCATTGGTTATTAAATCGAGGGGTGTTACAACACCCAACTACTATTTGTGATTGACACAGACAAGATGCAAATGGTTTTGATGTCGACAAACAAGAAAGCAATGGGAACACAATGATCAAGTCACAAAGAACTCAAGCTTAGCATATAGGATTATAGATCTTGTGTAAAGGTATTCTAAAGATTCACCTCAAGCTCAAATAGCTTCTTTAAAATGTATTTGCAAAATGGTTTTTCAAGTTAGGATCAAAAACGTCTTATTCAACAACTTATTCAAATCTAATATCCTAAGCCTTTTGGAAACTTACCAGCCTCTTGATAAACATTAGGAGCCAAATTTTCAAGGCTCCTAACCGATTAGGACCAGCTCCTAACCGGTTAGTTAGTTCAAACAAAAGCTTTGCCTCGTTTTATATTACATGCCTAACCGATTAGGCAAAGTAGCTAATCGGTTATTTAATAACTCAGAGGCCAAAATATGTTTGTCCTAACCGATTAGGTGAGAGACCTAACCGGTTAGTCTCACTCCCAGAAGCCAAAATGTTTTGTCCTAACTGATTAGGTAGAAGACTTAACCGGTTATTCATAAACTCAGAAACCATTTTAATCCTGTCCTAACCGATTAGGCAGATGGCCTAACCGGTTATTCTATAACTCAGAAGCTAAAAACGTGTTGCCCTAACCGATTAGGTAGAAGACCTAACCGGTTATTCATCAACTCAGAAACTATCCTGACCATGTCCTAACCGATTAGCCTGCAGGTCTAACCGGTTAGCATCCTTCCTAGAACTCTTTTTCGTGAGGTCCTAACCGATTAGGATACATTCCTAACCGGTTAGTTATCAAACCAGAACAATTCTGTATAAGCCTAAATGAGCCCCTAACCGGTTATGATACTTGGCTAACCGGTTAGCCTTTGTTCTGAAAAAATAAGAAGAAGCCTGTAACGGCTATATTAATGAGCATTAATTGCTCACAACCACTTCCAACGACATTAAATAACACTTACCTATATATTTGGTTATAGAGCTTTGTTGGAAGGTTAGAAAAACTGAGTCTATCATTCTGAAAATTATTATTGAGCTTTAAACAAGTTTTTCTCATCATTCTACAAAATCCTCTATTTTGAGCTTGAATTTGTGTGAATCTTAAATACCATAGTTCTTCAATTTGTAATACTTGTTCTAGAGAGAGTTTCTTCTATTTAAATCTTATACAATCTGTTTAGAGAGGGTGAGGTATCCCTCAAGTATTGTAAGGATGAGGTATCCCTTTGAAAATAGAGGCTCAAGCATTAGGGTGAGGTATCCCATTGTGTTGAGTGCCCAAGGTTGTAGTGGTTGTCAAGCACCCATTGAAGCTTGAAGATATAGTGAAAAATCTCAAGTTGTTGCTTGGGGACTGGATGTAGATCACAAGTGGATTGGTGATCGAACCAGGATAAATCGCTGTGTTTGTTCTCTCTAAACCCTTCTCTTTACATTAAGCACTGTTTCATTGAATAGCTTGAATATTGTTCTTCTTGATTATTGCATTTATAAGTAAAAGTATTTATTCCATATATCCAATCAGTTCTAATCATCAAATAGCTTCAACGAAAATTGTTTATCAAACGATTTGTAAAAGATTTGTGAACTTGTCTTACTTACTCAATTCACCCCCCCTTTTGAGTATTGAGGCCACTTGGTAACAAGTGGTATTAGAGATAGACTCTTGTATAAAGAGCTTAGCAGCTTCAAGAGAAGTGATGGCTTCAAATGGTTTTTCAAATGAAGGTTCTTCTATAAACAGACCTCCTTATGTCAATGGGGATGGTTATGCCTATTGGAAAGAAAGGATGAAATTTTTTATTGAAGCTATTGATTTAGATGTGTGGGACGCCGTTGAAAATGGTGCTTTTGTTCCTACACAAACTAAAGATGGTGAGAAAATCAATACACCTAGAAATGAATGGACCGATGATGATAAAAAGAAGGTTCAATACAATTTGAGAGCCAAGAACATCATCACCACATCCTTGGGGTATGATGAATTCTTTAGGGTGTCAAATTGTGAAATCACAAAAGAAATGTGGGATACCCTACAAGTAACTTATGAAGGTACTAGTGAGGTAAAACGATCTCAAATAAACACTCTTACTCATGAATATGAATCGTTTAGAATGAACCAAGGTGAGAGTATTCAAGATATGCAAAAGAGGTTTACTCATATTGTTAATCATCTTATCTCATTGGGAAAGACATTTCCTAATGAGGATCTTATTAACAAAGTCTTGAGATGTCTAAGCAGGAATTGGCAACCCAAAGTGACGGCGATTGCGGAATCAAGAGATTTATCAACAATGTCTCTAGCCACCTTATTTGGAAAGCTTCAAGAACATGAGCTGGAACTAAATAGGCTCAATCAAAGTGAAGAGCATGATAAAAAGAAGAATGGAATTGCACTCAAAGCCACCTCTTCCATACTTGAAGATGATGATGAAGATGGTGAAGAGGATGATGAAAATATTGAGCTAAATGAGGAGAATCTTAGTCTCTTTGTGAGAAAGTTTGGAAGATTCCTAAAGAAGAAGGGATTTCAAAGAAGGCCACTCTTTCCTCAAAAGAAAGCATATCACAAAGGAGAAGGATCCTCTACTCCTCCAAAATGCTACGAATGCAGAAAACTGGGGCACATGAAAATGGAGTATCCTATATATCTCAAGAAGATGGAGAAGTTTGAGAAAAGACCCTTCAAGGAAAATAAAGGAAGAAGAGCATATATAGCTTGGGAGGACAATGACTTAAGCTTTTCCGACGATTCGGAGAATGAAGAAGCCCATCTTTGCCTCATGGCTCAAGGAAAAGGAAGTGGAGAAAGCGATACCGAGGTAACTTCTTCTAACCTAGAACCTCCACCTTCTTATGATGAATTGCAAGATGCCTTTTAAGAATTGCATGATGAATCTTTGAGGCTCACAAAAATGATTTTGTCTTCCAATAAAACAATCTCCTTATTGACAAACAAAGTTTCTACTTTAACTAAGGAGATAAATAAACTTAAAATAAAAAATGAGACATTAGGACTCATAGATGCTAATTCATTATGCACGACTTGTTCCTCACATGATAATGCATCCACATCATTATCTTGTTTATCATGTAAAGCTTTTGAAAAAGAAATTGAAGACTTGAACAACACTCTTGCAAAATTTACTTTTGGAAGAGATAACTTGAATGTGTTGTTAGGGAAACAAAAATGTGCTTTTCAAAAAGCCGGTTTGGAATTTAATCCAAACAACCATAAAAAATCCTATAAGAACTTCTTTGTTTCCTCAAATACTTCAAGTAGCCCCTTTGTCAAATGTTTTCATTATGGTAGAAAAGGGCATAGTGCATCCACTTGCAATGTTAGAAAGAACATAAACACCAAGGTTGGAATCAAAAGGGTTTGGGTTCCTAAAGACACCATGCCTAATTCTAACACACAAGGACCCAAAATAATTTGGGTACCAAAGGTTAAAACTTGAATGTGTGTTGTAGGCATGCTTGAAGACCAAGAGCTCAAGTTGGTATCTTGATAGTGGTTGCTCCAAGCACATGAACGGTGATGGCTCCAAGTTCTCCTCCCTTACACACAAGAAACATGGTCATGTCACATATGGTGACAACAACAAAGAGAAGATTCTTGGAATTGGCAAAGTTGGTAAGATCCCTTTATCATCTATTGATAATGTTTTGCTTGTTGAAGGACTTAAACATAATTTGCTTAGTATTAGTCAATTGTGTGATAAAGGCAATAGAGTTATATTTGATTCCTCTTGTTGCATAATTGAGGGAAAGGATGATAAGCAAGTTAAGTTTTTTGGTCATAGAGTCAATAATATATATATGATTAGTCTTAATGATATCTCCTCAAATGATGCTAAATGCTTTATGAGTAAAGAAAATGATTCATGGTTATGACATAGAAGAATTGCTCACATTCACATGGATCACTTAAACAAATTGGTTTCTAAAGAACTAGTAATTAGTCTTCAAAGCTCAAATTTGAAAAAGACAAACTTTGTGATGCATGTCAAAAGAGAAAACAAGTAAAGGTCTCTTTTAAAGCTAAAAACATAGTTTCAACTTCTAGACTTTTACAACTCTTGCATATGGATCTTTTTGGTCCCTCTAGAACTATGAGCTTTGGTGGGAATTACTATGCATTAGTGATTATGGATGATTTTTCTAAGTTTACATGGACCTTATTCTTGGCCCACAAAAATAATGCTTTTCAATCATTTAGAAAACTTGCCAAAGTTATCCAAAACAAAAAAGGGTTTTGTATTGCATCCATAAGAAGTGACCATGGTGGTGAATTTGAAAATCATGAATTTGAAACTTTTTATGATGAACATGGCATTGAGTATAATTTTTCTGCCCCTAGAACACCACAACAAAATGGTGTTGTAGAAAGGAAAAATCAATTTTTAGAGGAAATAGTAAGAACTATGCTCAATGAGGCCAACCTTCCTAAGTACTTTTGGGCGGATGCGGTTAACACTGCTTGTTATGTCATGAATAGAGCCCTAATAAGACCAATTTTAAAGAAAACCCCATATGAATTGTATAAAGGAAGGAAGCCAAATGTGTCACATTTTCATGTCTTTGGATGTAAATGCTTTGTGTTGAATAATGGAAAAGATAACTTGGGAAAGTTTGATGCAAAATCTGATAAGGGAATATTCATTGGTTATTCTATTCATAGTAAGGCCTTTAGAGTCTATAATAAACGAACTATAATCATAGAAGAGTCCATACATGTTGCATTTGATGAAACTAACCCAAATGAGCCGAGAAAGGAGCTTGTTGATGATGTTGCAGAAATCTTGACAAAAACGCACTTGAAAAACCAAGAGAAATAGTCCAAAAAGCAAGAAGAAAGTCTCCCTAATCACTCATGGCAAAAAGATTCAGAAATCTTGGATCTACCCAAGGAATGGAGGACTTCAAGATATCATCCTCTCGACAAGGTGATAGGTGATGTATCAAAAGGGGTAATCACTCGAAACTCACTTAGAGATGCATGTAATCACCTAGCCTTTGTCTCTCAAGTTGAACCTAAAGACATAAATGAGGCCATTAATGATGAGCATTGGATCTTGGCCATGCAAGAAGAACTAAACCAATTTGAGAGGAATCAAGTTTGGGAATTAGTTCCAAGGCCCAATGATCATCCTATAATTGGCACCAAATGGGTCTTTAGGAACAAACTTAATGAAACAGGTTTAATAATAAGAAATAAAGCTAGGCTTGTAGCTAAGGGATATAATCAAGAAGAAGGCATAGACTATGAAGAAACTTATGCTCCCGTAGCTAGGTTAGAGGTCATTAGAATGTTACTTGCATATGCTTGCATCATGGATTTCAAACTTTATCAAATGGACGTCAAAAGTGCCTTTCTAAATAGTTTTATATAAGAAGAGGTATATGTGGAACAACCTCCTGGTTTTGAAGATTTTGAACTGTCCAACCATGTTTTTAAACTGAAAAAGGCCTTGTATGGCTTGAAACAAGCTCCTAGAGCTTGGTATGAAAGGTTGAGCAAATTTCTTTTAGAAAAAGGTTTTTCTAGAGGCAAGGTTGACACTACCCTTTTCATAAAACACAAAATGCATGACATACTTCTAGTTCAAATCTATGTTGATGACATTATATTTGGAGCTACTAACAACTCTCTTTGTAAAGAATTTTTAAATACTATGCAAAGTGAGTTTGAAATGTCCATGATGGGTGAGCTCAACTTCTTCCTTGGTCTCCAAATCAAGCAAACAAGAGAAGGAACGTTCATAAGCTAATCCAAGTATTGCAAGGAGCTGCTCAAGAAGTTTGGAATGGACAATGCCAAGCATATGGCTACTCCTATGGGCACCTCTTGCTATTTGGACAAGGATGAAGGAGGTAAATCAGTAGAAATTACGAAATATAGAGGTATGATTGGCTCACTCTTTGATCTCACTGCAAGTAGGCCTGATATAATGTTTAGTGTATGCATGTGTGCTAGATATCAAGCTAATCCTAAGGAATCACACCTAAGTGTTGTTAAAAGAACAATGAAATATCTAATAGGCACATCACAAATGGGTTTATGGTACCCTAAAGGTGCCTCTTGTAGCCTTATTGGGTATTCCGATTCTGATTTTGCTAGATGCAAAATGGATCGAAAGAGCACTAGTGGGACATGCCACTTGCTTGGAAGCTCACTAGTTTCTTGGCATAGCAAGAAACAAAATAGTGTGACATTGTCTACAAATTGAAAAGTTGAATATGTTGCGGAATCTGGGAGTTGTTGTTCTCAAATCCTTTGGATGAAACAACAACTCTTGGACTATGGTCTTGAGCTTGATCATATCCCTATAAGATGTGATAATACTAGTGCAATTAACTTGTCAAAAAATCCCATTTTGCATTCTAGGACTAAACATATTGAAATAAGACATCATTTCATTAGAGATCATGTTCAAAAGGGTGATTGCATACTTGAATTTGTTGAAACAACTAAGCAACTAGCTGACATTTTCACCAAACCCCTAGCAAAAGAAGCATTTTTCTATATTAGAAATGAGCTTGGTATCTTGGATCAATCATGCATAAATTGACATTTTACTGCAAAATTTCTGAGCTATTAATCATATTTGAATCCAATACTAACTTGAGCGTCGGAGTGTCCCCTTATTTTGTTTTGCAGGACCTGAGTTCATGCTTAAGTCCCCCAATCTGAAAGGTCAAAGTTCCTACTGATATTGGGAGAAATTTATCTCTAAATGAGAATGGAGTCAAGCCAAGATGAACATCAAGAAGAAATATATATGTCAAGGATTATTCCCATGAGTTTGTTATAATGCTATCAGTGCAATGATCAAGTAAAAGAAGAAAAATATGTTTTCGTTTGGGCTTTGGAAGTGTTTTGGAATACTGAGGGGCTCTCTGTCATGGCCAAATAATCGGTTAGGCATGACTCCTAACCAGTTACCCTGTATTTGGAAACCATTTTGTGCATTCTGACTTTGCACAATAACCGGTTAGCCATCAATCCTAACCAGTTATTGGAAAACTCAGTGGCTATTTCCAAATTGCCCTAACCGGTTACCCACCTTCCCTAACCGGTTAGGTCACTCCAAATTAAAACAGTGTGGTTCCTTCCATTCATGCACCCTACCTCCTTTTTCATCTCCATTCTCTCAAGCTCTCTCACGCCCACTCCCTCACTTTCATCCCTCACCATAAATCCACCCTAAATTCGGTCTTTAAACACCATTTCTCTTATATTCCATCATCTTCCATCATCCTTCTTCAATTAAACCTCCATTTCAATCTCCTTCACACACACTCTCTCCACCACCGTGCCCTAAGCCTCCATTTCCACCATGGCCAGCAGCTCTTCCTTCCCCAAAAGAACACGTACAAAAAACCCCAATGTCCCAAAGGAAACAACCCCTACTGACACTGACCCAGATTTTTCAGTAGCATTAAATCTTGGCAGATACTTCACTGATCCTGCTCAGATGAAGAAGTACCAATTGGAATTCCATGCAAGGCGTATCATCTCACCGAAATGGATGGACTGGGAGGTTTTCATCCAAGAAGGATTCACTCTCTCACAGAGCTTCTTGAGTTCCATAGGTTGCGAACCCTCGTCACCACAAATCCAGGGTACTTCTATCTTGAACCCACTAAAGTCTTCTTTTGCAATTTATCTATTAAGGGTGGAACTTTAATTTCTGAAGTTAAGAAGTATAAGATTGTTGTGAATCCCAGTGAGTGGGTCCCTTTGTTTGATCTTCCCCATTCCGGTGAAAAGCTTAGATTGGAAAAACATGGCCAGTAGGAAAATTATAAGAGAGATGACGCTGCAATGGGTATGCTTCAGCCTAGTGTTCCAATGCCAAAAGGAACTTTTACCACCGGACTTTTGAAGATACTTGATCGCCTTCTTCATTTCATCGTCACTCATATTCTCGCACCAAGGGCAAGTAATTATGCCCTGGTTGAAGAGGAAGACATCTTCCTGATGTGGCTTCTCAAGGAACGCATAAAGATCAACTGGCCTTTTTACATTATACACACTATGATGAAAGCTAAAAATAAGGCAGTTATGGATCTTCCGTATGCCCTTCTGGTTGCTCGAATCCTAGACCACCATAAGGTTCCCCTATTAGACGATGGCATTGTAAACACTGCCGGCCCTCATAAATTTGGTCTTGCCTCTCTTAATAGAATGCACATGAAGAACGTCAATGGTGAATGAACATATGGTCAAGCACGAGTGGGAGGAGCGCCACCAGAAGAAATTCCTATTAACACAGCTGATGTCCCTATGGAGGAGGCATCAGATATGAGTAGCGTCTCCGAATCCACCAGTGAAGCTCGCATTCTTGCAGCCATTGTGGATCTGTGCACCTACCAAGAGCATAGCAACTCAGTCATCTTTGATCGGTTGAGTGCCATGGAGGACCGCTTGGATAGGATCGAGCGTCGCTTTCCAGCACCCGAGGACCCTGGGGCTTAGGCATGGACTCTCTGTTTTTATCATAGTTGTGTTGCTGCACTAATTGTCTCTGAACTCTATTTTGACCTTGCTTAGTTATCTTATTTTGGATATTTTGAGACAATTATTTGGCATATCTAATGACTGTTTTTCCTTGACTTATTTTGGAAATTGGCATGACTATCTCAATAGTGACCTTTGTTTCTTATTCTGAATCTTGGATATATTTAAGTATGGTATGCCTGCTTATGCGTCTCTGTGTGACTGCTTATGCATTTTCTGGAAACTATGCTTAATCTCATTTATTAGTTTCTGTTTTGAATACTTGGTTTCGAATTCTCTATTTTTTTTTATTATGACAAAAGGGGGAGAAGGATAAGGACCTTTCTATTTAGATTCGCTTTCTATTCATTGAGAAAAGTAAGAACAGTAATTGAATGTGCTATGATAGTGTATTGTGTCTATTAATGGTCTTGGAATCCCAAAACAAAGGGGGAGCTGTGCATCTCTGATTCAGGCACCTCTTGAACAAAAAAGGGGGAGTAAGTCTCCAAATTCAATTATAAATTCCAATTATCAATTGAACTAATCTCTTTCTCAATAAGTGTTTGTCATCATCAAAAAGGGGAAGAATGTGATTGACATGGACAAGATGCAAATGGTTTTGACATCGACAAACAAGAAAGCAATGGGAACACAATGATCGAGTCACAAGGAACTCAAGCTTAGCATGTAGGATTATAGATCTTGTGTAAAGGTATTCTAAAGATTCACCTCAAGCTCAAATAGCTTCTTTAAAATGTATTTGCAAAATGGTTTTTCAAGTTAGGATAAAAAATGTCCTATGCAACAACTCTTTCAAATCTAATATCCTAAGCCTTTTTGGAAACTTACCAGCCTTTTGATAAACATTAGGAGCCAAATTTTCAAGGCTCCTAATCGATTAGGACCAGCTCCTAACCGATTAGTTAGTTCAAACAAAAGCTTTGCCTCGTTTTATATAACATGCCTAACCGATTAGGCAAAGTAGCTAATCGATTATTTAATAACTCAGAGGCCAAAATATACTTGTCCTAACCGATTAGGTGAGAGACCTAACCGATTAGTCTCACTCCCAGAAGCCAAAATGTTTTGTCCTAACCGATTAGGTAGAAGACCTAACTGGTTATTCATAAACTCAGAAACCATTTTAATCCTGTCCTAACCGATTAGGCAGATGGCCTAACCGGTTATTCTATAACTCAGAAGCTAAAAACGTGTTACCCTAACCGATTAGGTAGAAGACCTAACCAGTTATTCATTAACTCGAAACTATCGTGAGGTCCTAACCGATTAGGACACATTCCTTGTTGGGAATTACGACGAAAAGTCCATAATCCGAGTTTTTAAAAAAATTACCTCAAGCGGCGATGATAAACAGTAAGCGACGCCTACGTTTCTTAGGTGCGGTGATCAGATGAATATAGCGCCCCCAAGAGAAGAACCTTTCATTGTCTCTCAAGTAAAGGTACCAACTTCCTTGCCTAACCGATTAGCCTCCAGTGTCTAACCGGTTAGCATCCTTCCTAGAACTCTTTTTCGTGAGGTCCTAACCGATTAGGACACATTCCTAACTTTCTTAGGTGCGGCTAGGGTTGTGATGTAACATGTATAGCAAACCTTATGAGTACTATTTATAATAGTGGCTGCCTTAAGTGAGTGTGAGTATAAGTTATGCTGTGCAACCCTAAAAACATCTGTCATGAGTTAGGCCCACAATTGAATCGAGTCCAACTTGGATCCTTATTGCTCAATTTAGTACTTTCTAGTGTGCGACCTGAGGTTCTCAGCGTTGGTAGTAATATTAAAATCTAAATAAGTGAAGTGGTATCTAGCAACACATCAAGCCCAAGTAATGAGAATGTCGGTGATTTGACATAACCTATCCGTGATATGTTTCGGTGTAGCTTGATAGATATTAGATTGCACAAGGCATGGAATGCGTCACCCTTGTATAGTCCAATCATTCGCCGATACTCGAGTAGACTTTGTAACAATAAATGAGATCCTTGCATTGTCTTCAATCGGGAAAAATCTGTTATGTAAGAATTCCATCTAGGTCACTCACATCCCCCGCATGATTTGCGGTATGTCCAATAACCAACTTTATAATATTGATGACGTTTGATGGCATTAAAACACATAAATAGGAATCGTAGTGATTTCGGTCAAAGGACCACAAACACCATTATCACTATGAGAATCGCTTATGACACTCACGTAACGATCCATGTAGCATTCTCATGGTGGGTCGATCCAAGACATACATCATTACTCTAATATGTACCAATGTGAAGACTTGATATCTCATATCCATGACCGTGAGATGCGGTCTACACATACTAGTCTCAATGTATTATTGTTGTCCTAATTAACAATAATACTTGACTAGTGGGACATTTAAGAATAGTGTTGTAACCAAAAGGATCTCACGATCAAGTCATCCACTTGATGTCCTATGGCATCAAACTTACTATTCTAAGGACTTTATTATGTTTATCAAAAAGAACACAATAAATGAAATGCCTCATATATAAAATAGCATAATATAATGTATGTCAATACAAACAAAATGTATTGGCCACTAGGGCATACACCAACATTCCTAACCGGTTAGTTATCAAACTAGAACAATTCTGTATAAGCCTAAATGAGCCCCTAACCGGTTATGATACTTGGAAGGTTGTTCTGGAAAAATAAAAGAAGCTGAGTCTATATTAGCATTAATTGCTCACAACCACTTCCAACGGCATTAAATAACACTTACCTATATAAATTGGAAGGTTGAGTCTATCATTCTGAAAATTATTATTGAGCTTTAAACTAGTTTTTCTCATCATTCTACAAAATCCTCTGTTTTGAGCTTGAATTTGTGTAAATCTCAAATACCATAGTTCTTCAATTTGTAATACTTGCTCTAGAGAGAGTTTTTTTCATTTAAATCTTATACAATCAATTTAGAGAGGGTGAAGTATCCCTCAAGTATTGTAAGGGTGAGGTATCCCTTTGAAAATAGAGGCTCAAGCATTAGGGTGAGGTATCCCATTGTGTTGACTGCCCAAGGTTGTAGTGGTTGTCAAGCACCCATTGAAGCTTGAAGATATAGTGGAAAATCTCAAGTTGTTGCTTGGGGACTGGACATAGATCACAAGTGAATTGGTGATCGAACCAGGATAAATCGCCGTGTTTGTTCTCTCTAAACCCTTCTCTTTACATTAAGCATTGTTTCATTGAATAGCTTGAATATTGTTCTTCTTGATTATTGCATTTATAAGTCAAAAAATTTATTCCATATATCCAATCAGTTCTAATCATCAAATAGCTTCAACGAAAATTATTTATCAAAAGATTTGCGAACTTGTCTTACTTACTCAATTCACCCCCCTCTTGAGTATTGAGGCCACTTGGTAACACTATTTTGATTGAATTTCTCTATATATAGAGGCTTTGGGTCTTTTCTAAATTTGCCTAACATTCTGAATAATTTTCTACTTGCTCTAACTCGTGAACTATATTTTCTACGCTCCTTTTCGATCAAAAACTGTGAGATATTCTATGTGAGTTCGTTTAGTACTTCAATTTGTATTATTCACTCTTAAGGAGAGTTTCTTTTCATCTATTTTCTACTCTATTGTAAAGAGGGTGAGGTATCCCTCAAAGGTTTGTATAAGGGTGAAGTATCCCTGCAGGCTGAGACTTTAGCACAAGGGTAGAGTTTTCCTGTGTGTGAAAAGTGCTCTATTTTGTAACGGTAGCAAGCACATTTTGAAGCTTGTATATATAGTGAAAAATCTCAGATAGTTTTTTGAGGATTGGATGTAGACCACAAGTGGGTTAGTGGTCAAACCAGGATAAATATTGTGCTTGCTCTTCTTCTCTTTGTCTCTTTATTTAACGTAATTTAATTTTATTGCATTTTGTTTATTTGCTTTTCTTAAAGCTCTTATTCTTCATCTCGTAATTTCTCCTTTTATTTAATAGCTTCTATACTTGTGTTTATTTTAAAAGTATTTGCGAAAAGTTTTTCAACTCAATTCACCCCCTCTTGAGTACTGGAAGCTACTTGGTAACAAGTGGTATCAGAGCTAGACTCTTGTATAAAGAGCTTAGCATCTTCAAGAGAACATGGCTTCTTCAAAATGGTTTTTCAGAATGATATTCCATAAACCGACTACCCTTTTTCAATGGGGATGGTTATACATATTGGAAGGAAGGAATGAAAATCTTCATCGAAGCTATTGATCTAGATGTGTGGGATGCTGTCAAAAATGACGCATTTATACCTACACATGAGGTCGATGGTGTAAGGACCAAAACACCAAGGAGTAAATGGTCTGATGAGGATAAAAGAAAATTTCAACATAATTTAAAAGCCAAAAATATTATTACCACTGCTTTGGGATATGATGAGTTTTTTAGAATTTCAAATTGTAAAACTGCTAAAGAAATGTGGGACACTTTACAAGTTACCCATGAAGGTACTAGTGAAGTGAAGAGGTCGAGAATTAATTCTCTAACTTGTGAATATGAATTATTCAGAATGAACCAAGGAGAAAGCATTGAGGAAATGCAAAAGAGGTTCACCTACATCGTAAATCATCTTGCTTCATTAGGTAAGAGTTTTTCTAATGAAAATTTGATTAACAAAGTTCTAAGATGTCTAAGCAGGATTTGGCAACCTAAGGTAACAGCCATATCAGAATCGAGAGACTTGTCAACAATAACACTAGCTATCCTCTTTGGGAAACTTCAAGAGCATGAACTGGAACTAAGCAGATTAAGTCAAAGTGAAGAACACGATAAAAAGAAAAAGGGGATAGTGCTCAAAGCCACTTTCTCAATAATTAACAATGATGATGAAGAAGATGAAGAATGCTCAGAAAACATCGAGGTAAATAAAGAAAACCTTAGTCTTTTAGTTAAAAAATTTGAAAAATTTCTCAAGAAGAAGAGAACACAAAGAAGACCTCCTTTTCCTCCAAAGAAAACCCATTATAAAGGGGAAGGAGCATCGTCAACTCCAACTTACTATGAATGCGGCAAACCGGGTCACATGAAAATGGAATGCCCAGTTTACCAAAAGAAGATGGAGAAATTTGAAAAGAAACCTTTCAAGGAAAGAAAAGGAAGAAAAGCCTACATAACATGGGACGACAACGATATGGACTCAACTGACAGCTCAGATAACGAGGAAGCCTATCTATGTTTTATGGCCAAAGGAGAAGAAGAAGAAAGCGAAAATAAGGTAAGTTATAATACTACTTTATTGCCTTCTTATGATGAATTACAAGATGCTTTTGAAGAATTACATGACGAATCTTTAAAGCTCACTAAATTAATTTCTTCATCTATGAAAATGATTTCATCTTTAGAAAACCAAATTCTTATTTTAAATAAAGAAATTGAAGAATTAAAAATTGAAAATGAAACTTTGGGAATTATTGATGCATGCACTACTCATTCTTCACATGCTTCTACATCTTCATCTTGTTCTTCATGTCATATGCTTGAAAAAGAAATTGAAGATTTAAAGAATACTCTTTCTAAATTCACCTTTAGAAGGGACAATTTAAATATTTTATTAAGAAAACAAAGAGTAGTTTTACAAAAGGCTGGGATAGGTTATAACCCAAAAAATAAACAAAAATTATATAAAAATTTCTTTGTGCATTCAAGTACTTCAAGTAGTCCTTTTATTAAATGTTTCTATTGTGGAAAGAAAGGACACAGTGCATCAATGTGTAATGCTAGGAAAAAAATTAACACTAAAATTGGAACAAAAATAGTTTGGGTTCCCAAGGGTACTATACCCAAAACTGACACACAAGGACCTAAGAAAATTTAGGTACCAAAAGTTAAAATTTGAATTTGCGTTGTAGGTGTGCTTGAAGGTCAAGAGCTCAAATTGGTATCTCGATAGTGGCTACTCCAAGCATATGACCGGAGATGACTCCAAATTCTCATTCCTTCTTCCCAAAACTCATGGGCATGTAACTTATGGAGATAACAACAAAGGAAAAATTCTTGAAATCGGTAAAGTCGGTAAGAATCCTAATTCTATTGATAATGTGTTGCATGTTGAAGGTTTAAAACATAACTTGCTTAGTATTAGCCAATTATGTGATAAGGGAAATAGAATAATTTTTTATTCTAATTATTGCATTATCGAAGGAAAAACTGATAAGCATGTTAAATTTGTGGGTCATAGAGTTAATAATATTTATATGATTAGCCTTGATGATATATCCTCAAATGATGCAAAATGCCTTTTAAGTAAAGAAGATGAATCATGATTATGGTATAGGAGAATTGCATACATTCACATGAATCATCTAAAAAAGTTGGTATTTAAAGAGCTAGTAATTGGACTACCCAAGCTCAATTTTATAAAAGATAAATTATGTGATGCATGTCAAAAGGAAAAACAAGTAAAGGTCTCTTTTAAAGCTAAAAATGTTATTTCAACTTCTAGACCCTTACAACTTTTGCACATGGATCTTTTTAGACCATCTAGAACTATGAGCTTTGGTGGGAATTACTATGCTTTGGTGATTGTGGATGATTTTTCTAGATTCATATGGACTTTATTTCTTTCTCATAAAAGTGATGCATTTCTAACCTTTAAGAAACTTGCCAAAGTTATCCAAAATGAAAATGATTTTTCAATTACATCCATAAGAAGTGACCATGGTGGTGAGTTTGAAAATCATGTTTTTGAAAATTTTTGTGATGAACATGGCATTGAGTATAAATTTTCTGCCCCTAGAACTCCACAACAAAGTGGAGTTGTAGAAAGGAAAAATTGATCTTTAGAAGAAATGGCGAGAACTATGCTCAATGAAGCTTCTCTTCCTAAGTATTTCTGGGCTGATGTGGTTAATATCGCGTGTTATGTAATGAATAGGGCCCTGATAAGGTCAATTTTAAAGAAAACCCCATATGAATTGTACAAGGGAAAAAAAGCCAAATATTTCATATTTTTATGTTTTTGGATGTAAATGTTTTGTTTTAAATAATGGAAAGGATAACTTGGAAAAGTTTGATGCTAAGTCTGATGAGGGTATATTTCTTGATTATTCCAATCATAGTAAGGCTTTTCATATTTATAATAAAAGAACTATGACTATTGAAGAGTCTATTCATGTTGCCTTTGACGAATCTAATCCAAATGGGCCGAGAAAGGACTTTGTTGATGATGTTGCAGAAATCTTGACAGAAATACATTTGGACAGCAAAGAAAGAGAAATCAAAGAATAAGAGGAAACTCAAGAAGATAAGCAAAGATAAGAGGATTCACAAGTCTTGGACCTTCCCAAAGAATGGCGGACTTCAAAATATCATTCTCTTGATCAAATTATAGGTGATGTGTCTAAAGATGTAAGTACTCGTAATTCCCTTAGAAATGTATGTAATCACTTAGCCTTTATTTCTCAAATTGAACCTAAAGATATAATTGAAGCTTTTGATGATGAACATTGGTTTTTAGCTATGCAAAATGAATTAAATCAATTTAAAAGAAATCAAGTTTGGGAATTAGTTCCTAGGCTTAACGATCATCCTATAATTGACACTAAATGGGTTTTTAGAAATAAACTTGATGAAAATGGATTAATAATAAGAAACAAAGCTAGGTTGGTCACTAAAGGATATAATCAAGAAGAAGGAATAGATTATGAAGAAACCTATGCACCTGTAGTTAGATTAGAAGCTATTAGAATGTTACTTGCATATGCTTGCATCATGGATTTTAAATTATATCAAATGGATGTTAAAAGTACTTTTCTAAATAGTTTTATTCAAGAAGAGGTATACGTTGAACAACCTTCAGGTTTTGAAAATCGTGAACTACCCAACCATGTTTTTAAACTTAAAAAGGCCTTGTATGGCTTAAAACAAGCTCCTAGAGCTTGGTATGAAAGGTTGAGTAAGTTTCTTTTAGATAATAGTTTTTCAAGAGGAAAAATTGATACTACATTTTTTATTAAAAATAAAAGGCATGATATTCTTCTTCTACAAGTATATATGGATGATATTATTTTTGGTGCTACTAATGAATCCCTTTGTAAGGAATTTGCTAAGACAATGCAGAATGAATTTGAAATGTCGATGATAGGAGAGCTTAATTTCTTCCTTGGACTTCAAATCAAACAAACAAAGGAAGAGACCTTCATAAGTCAAACTAAATACTGCAAGGAATTGCTCAAAAAGTTTGAAATAAATAGCACTAAACACATGGCCACTCTAATGTGCACTTCTTGCTATTTGGACAAAGATGAAGGAGGTAAATCCGTAAAAATAATAAAATACAGAGGTATGATTGGATCTCTCCTCTATCTTACTGCTAGTAGGCCAGATATTATGTTTAGTGTATGTATGTGTGCTAGATATTAGGCTAACCCTAAGGAATCTCATCTAAGTGCTGTTAAACATATAATGAAGTATCTAGTAGGCACTTCAAAAATGGGCTTGTGGTACCCTAAGGGTGCCTCATGTAGCCTAATAGGCTATTTCGACTCTAATTTTGCAGGATGCAAAATGGATAGGAAGATTACTAGTGGGACATGCTACTTGCTTGGTAGTTCTTTAATTTCTTGGCATAGTAAGAAACAAAATAGTGTGGCTTTGTCTACCGCTGAGGCTGAATATATTGCAGTCGGGAGTTGTTGTACTCAAATCCTATGGATGAAGCAATAACTTTTAGACTATGGTCTTCAGCTTGATCACATCTCGATAAGATGTGACAACACTAGTGCAATAAATCTCTCTAAGAATCTCATTTTGCATTCTAGAACAAAGCATATAGAGATAAGACATCATTTTATCAGAGATCACGTCTAAAAAGGGGATTGCATTTTTGAATTTGTTAAAATATCTAAGCAATTTGTAGATATTTTCACTAAACCTCTAGCAAAAGAAGCATTCTTTTATATTAGAGGAGAATTGGGCATAATTGATCAATCCAACATATAAATGTTTGTAATTATTGCTTAATTATGGATTTATCAGTCTTCAATTATTACTGACTTAAGCGTTGGAGATATCCCAAATCTTATTTTTACAAGTATTTTATCATTGGGTGAATTTTCCTCTCTCATTTTTTCTTTCATGGATGTGTGTTTTACAATTTTTCTGATGGATTTATTTGAATAAATCTAAGTTTATTCTAATAAAAATCAGTCAGCTGCTCAAAAAAAGTGTTGTGTATCAGTGTTATTCAAATAACACTTCATTTATTCGAATAAATTGATGTTTAACAACTACAGTTCTTTCATTTGGTCTCTGTTTTATTCGAATAAAGCTTAGCTTATTCAAATAAACTAACTTCCATGTTAGTTTTCTATATGCTATAGTTTCAGTTTTATTCGAATAAAGCTTAGCCTATTCGAATAAACTATAACTCGTTTGTGCATTTCTTTGTGCCTGCTTTTTGCCCTATTCAAATAATACTAGCTTTATTCGAATAACTCCTGATAAAAGGCCACAATGCTTGGCTTTCCCTGCCTCTCTATTCGAATAGATCATCAGCTGTTCGAATAAACCCTAACTGGAATCCCATGACTTTTGGGTTTCCACGAAGGGTTATTCGAATAACCCCCTTGGTTATTCGAATAATTTCGGGCCTCCTATTTAAAGCCCACACCGCATGCTCAAGCTGCTTCATTTTTTCGTTCTCTCTGTTTCTCCCCTGTCCACGCCGCCACCATCTCTTTGCTCCCATCCATCATTGTTGTCTCTCTCTCTTTATCTCTTCTAAACCTCTAATCACCATGGCCTCCTCTTCCTCTCGTGGAAAGCATCCTTGCACAAAGAATGCCCCCTGCAACAATCCACTCGACTTGCGAAGGCTCTCCACCAACGAAGAACAACATGGCTGCTTCATCACACACTTCTAGGAGAGAAATCTTGTCCAACCCAAATACCTTCAACTCTCTTTTTTCCAACAGAACGGAGGATTCGACTTTCTGACCCTGCTACAAAATCAGGGAGTTCTGCAGCTTTGTTCCCACCAGGCTGTTTTCTACCCTGCTCTGATCAAGATGTTCTACTACAATCTGATGATTGTTGGCTAGGACCTTCTCTCTGAAGTCTGCGATCAGAACATCATCATCACTCTGCAGGACTGGGAAACAATGTTTGGTTGCAATTCGTTGGCACACCCATTGAAGAAGATGACAACCCTCTCTTTCTTGAATTTGATAGAAATCAGGCAATTGAAGACTTGCTAAAGCTTGGTCTTGCCTTACCAGACAAGGGCCTTAAGGGAGGGATGCTGAAAAGCCAAGACAGGCTCCTGCATTATGCTTATGCACATAACCTGGCTCCACGTGGCGGGAATTATGCCTATCTTGGTGAAGATGACATCTTCATGCTCTAGATCCTGAAGAGTGGCCATAAAATCAACTGGCCTATGTTCATCATGAAGCATATGATGAAGGCCAAGGGCAAGGAAAAATCTGAATTGCCTTATGGCATTCTCATCACTACCTTACTTAGCAAGTATCCTCAGGTGTTGAAAACTGAGCGCGCTACTGCCTTGACTCATCACAATGTCTTTGAAACCCACACTTTGCACAAAATGAAGATGATCAAGACTGATGAAGGCTGGGTGTACCCAGATGAGGTTGATGATGAGCTTGACCTAGTGGACCCTGCTGCACCTGCTGCCCCTGTTGATGCACCTGCTAATGCCCCTGCTCCAGTCACTTTGGAGCAGATCATGACTACCTTACACGATAACTGTGCCTATATGGAACACACCTTCTCTATTATTTTTGATAGAATAAAAGGTGTTGAACGTGAGGTTACTGCTTTACGAGTTACATCATTGCTTCTGCACCTGATTCTCCGCCTCTGCCACCAGATGCTTATTTTTAGGAGCTTTAGATCTTAGGATCTTTATTTTTGCTCTGTTTTATTTGTCTTTGTACTTGCATCACCTTGATTAATGAATAAATGATGTTTTTATAGCCTATTTATGATTTACAACTCTTTATTATTATTCACTGTACTTACTTTTTTGATATTTATCTATGGGACTTACCCCTCCTTTTTGCTCATGACAAAAGGGGGATAATTTTTTTTGAAAATTTGAATTTATTTCAGAAAAGACAGGTAAACTTATCAAGAGAAATTAAATTCCAAAAGTAAGGGGGAGTTGCGCACATCTATGATATACGTTACCTCTTATAATTAAAGAGGGGGAGTAAGCTTTTAATACCTCTTTGTGAATTTCAATTATATGTAGTAATTATTTCTCAATATTAGTTTGTCATCATAAAAAAAAGGGAGAATGTGATTGAACATATGTCTTTGAAGAATAGTTTTGATGATAATAAACATGAAGACAAAAATGAAGATGATGGGAAGACCAAGTCCAAGATCTTTTAAAAATAGTTTTAGGACTTAGAGTCTTTGTATACGGAGCTCTCTTAGTATCTCACTATTTTTGCAAGAAAAGAGACAAATGGTTTTAATAATTTAACAAATAAATCTGAAAGTTTTTAGAAAGTTTTAAAATTGTTTTTCAAACATAGTTATTCAAATAAAGGCAACGTTATTCGAATAAAGTAAGACAAGATCTTTTTTGTTTGCAACAGAATTATTCGAATAACATTAAGTTATTCAAATAAAGTTTTTGAAATTTTTCCTATGCGCCTTTGTTTTTCAAAAGTGCTATTTGAATAGCACATTAGTTATTCGAATAACAAAGTCTTTCAGAAAAGCTTTTATATGAAAGCTATTCGAATAACACAAGGTTATTCGAATAGACCTATTTTCACAGAACACAGTTTTTATCTGTGTTATTCGAATAACACATATGTTATTTGAATAACCTCTTTTAAAAATATTTCTCACGAGAACGTGTTATTCGAATAATACAAAGGTTATTTGAATAACCCCTGTTTTTGAAATAGAATCAGAAGCTCGTATACGTCTTCATAATGAGCATTTATTACACCCAATGGCTATTTTGATTGAATTTCTCTATAAATAGAGGTTTTGGGTCTTTTCTAAATTTGCCTAACATTCTGAATAATTTTCTATTTGCTTTAACTCATGAACTATATTTTCTATGCTCCTTTTCAATCAAAAATTGTGAGATATTCTGTGTGAGCTCCTTTAGTACTTCAATTTGTATTATTCACTCTTAAGGAGAGTTTTTTTTCATCTATTTTCTGTTCTATTGTAAAGAGGGTGAGGTATCCAGTATCCCTGCAGGCTGAGACTTTAGCACAAGGGTAGAGTTTTCCTGTGTGTGAAAAGTGCTCTATTTTGTAACAGTAGCAAGCACCTTTTGAAGCTTGTATACATAGTGAAAAATCTCGAATAGTTTTTTGAGGACTGGACGTAGACCACAAGTGGGTTAGTGGTCAGACCAGGATAAATATTGTGCCTGCTCTTCTTCTCTTTATCTCTTTATTTAACGTAATTTAATTTTATTACATATTTGTTTATTTGCTTTTCTTAAAGCTCTTCTTCTTCATCTCGCAATTTCTCCTTTTATTTAATAGCTTCTATACTTGTGTTTATTTTAAAAGTATTTGCGAAAAGTTTTTCAACTCAATTCACCCCCTCTTGAGTTCTGGAAGCCAATTGGTAACAAAAGATTTATTCGATTAGCAAGTTTTTTTTTTATGTTTCGAAGAAGGCCTAATGAATAGATAGCTATTCTATAGGTGTATATTCGAGAAGAGTCAAACTAACTTGAGAGTAGTTTGACTAGCATAGTTTCAATTAGTCAAAACAAGCAAAGACAAACTTATTCTCGATTGATTGAAAAACACAGAATGGTGCTTTTAGTGCCATTCAAAGAGAACAGTTGAGGGTCCCTATAGCTAGCCTCAAGTGAAACAAAAGTTACAAGGTTTTCACAAGAGGAAGAGAGGGGATGATAGATATAAGAAATATGCTTCTAAACCTAATTATCCTCAAGATAAAGTCAAGTAAGTTTAAGCAGAAATGAAGGGACCAAAGTGTGTTAGATGTAGGAGTCAACATGGTGGCAGAAATTGCCTTGTAGGCCAAATAATATGTTATACTTATGGCTGACTAAAACACTTTTCAATAAGTGTACATAGAAGCAGGGCCCAGTGCCTAACCTCAAGTTAGAGTATGAGTTAATACTCTGAGTGGCAAGGAGGCGACTCAGACTCCCGATCTTATACGAGGTAAGGACATAGTTAAAAATAATCTCTAGGTTGTATTATATGATTCAGGAGTATTCCACTCCTTGATTTCATATGAATATGTAAAGAGATTAGATTTACCTATGTTTGAGTTTCCCTATGTTTTATCCTTGTCTACTCCAGCAAGAAAGTTAGTCACAAATTCCTATGTAAGTTTGGATTGTTGTGTGAAGATAGAAAGTAAGATTTCCTTTATGAATCTTATCAGTTTATCTTTTCTTAACGTGGACATTGGACTAGGCATGGTTTTGGTTGTTAGCAAACCATGTTGTTTGAATTGAGCAGATAGAACATTGAGGTTTATATCTGATGATTCTTCTGTGCCTATTCCTTTAGAGTCTATGTTTTGGGAGTTAAACAAGTGAGCAACTTCTTAGTAAAGAGGATTTAAGGATATGTTCTCATTTTCTCCTTTTATGTTAAAGTTGAGTAAGTCTTAGGGAATATATCTGTGATAAGAGGATATCCAGAAGTGTTTCCTAGGATGATAACTAAGTTAGCACCTAAGAGAGAAGCAGAACTCACTATAGGTTTGGTATAAGTAAAGTTAGTAGATGGTTTATAGATTCAATAAGTTATTCTTACATGATGAGAATTTCTAAGGTTAAGTTAGATACAACCAAGGAAGGAGAGATTCCTTCGAGTATGATATCATATTTGATATGAGGTAAGTAATTTTGGGGATAAAATTTTAAAAAGGAGGGGAGAAATGTAACACCCTCAATAACATGTTAGGCTTATATAAGGTTACAAAGGTAGTCTAACACTTGTTTGACATGCCTATGTAGTTTTGTGACAAATTGAGTTAGTTTAGGCACTTTGCTGCAACACAGAAAGTAAAAAATAGCTTAAAATGACTTAGATAGAAGTATAAGTTTCTAAGTTGAGGGAAATAAATCTAGAGAATTTGTTTCTAGGTCACAAATAGGTGGAAGGGGATGTAGTTAAAATTTGAGGATAATAAGAGTTAGTTTGATATTTTTAAGCATACTGAGAGTGTGTTTTTATGCTGGATTGACTAGTTGTAGATATGAAAAAATAAGGTAATGGTGAAACAAGAGTTTAGATGAATCATAGGATTTATTTTAAAGTTGTTAGAAGTTAGGAAACTTGATTTAGCAAAATCTAAGTGTTCTTAACAGATCAAGAAGTTTCAGCAAACCTTCGTTCCTTTCCTATAAATTGAAAACTTGGACTTTTCCTCTTTATTTTCTCTCTTTCTCACAGCTGAAACAGAAAATGGAGACAAGAAGAAACACAAGAGGAGAAAGAAGAGGGGAAAGAGGAGGAGAAAGCAAGGGAAACTAGAAGGTCAAGAGGAAAGCTTGAGGATCATCTTGTCTACAAAAGGTAGGGGTTCTTAATCTTAAATCTCATATTTTCCTTCATCCACTTCATGGTTGATGTTAGGTCATTTAGATGGAGTAAATAGGTTTGAGAAGCAATATCATTTTTCTTTGCTCAGTTCTTGTTTTCATTGGTTGAATTTAATCATTTTCAGCTTAGTGAATGCAAAATGATCATCTTTGTCTTTGGACAAAACTAAGGTGTCCCTTAAGTTAGAATATAGAAAATTGGGTATGCGATGTTATGGTTTAAGCCTTAAATGTATGCCTAAGTGAGCTAATAGGTTGTATGAGTGTTACAACATATTTAGAGGCTGTGAGTGATGTTAGAAATCACCTAGAAGCTTTCTTATGATGACTAGAAATTGAATATGTTCCAATGGAGCAGTAGCAGATTTTGTAGAATTATGTAAAATCAGTGTTATGAGAATAGTGCTCAGGCGTTGGGGGTTGGGCACCCAGGCACCCACAGTTTAGAGAGAAAATTGCATGAAATAGGGCATTGAGTGCCCAAGCACCAAGTGCTAAGCGCTTAGGCGCCAATCGCAGAGCAGAATAGGGCATGTTTATACCTAGCCAACGCCCAAGTATGACACCCGGGGCCGACGAGGGCGGGGAGTGGTCGCCGGTGCAAAAGATGAAGCACAGACAAGGAGCGACTCCTGGCAGGCTTCTAGGTAGAGGGACACATGAATGAACTGAATACACACCAGAATGAGAGGGATCCAGAAACTGTGCAGGTATGGGACTGCATAGTTAAGGATGGCTTAAAGGAATTGATTAGCACCACCCATATCAACAACATGCATCTTCTTTTCGGGAGCCAAGAACATAAGTACTCCATAGTTAAGCGTGCTTGACTTGAAGCACTTGTGGGATGTGTGACCTCCTGGGAAGTTTCCTAGGATGCGTGTGAGAGAGGACAAAGCACGCAGAAAAGACCCGTGTTGGTTTGTGGGGACACTCATCAATCCTGCAAGCAGTCTCAGGACGTTACAAATGGTATCAGAGTAGGACCTCTCCCAATACGGTGTGGTTCAGGGACAAACTATGTGGAAGCTGGTGGGCATGTGACACCCGGGGCTGACGAGGGCGGGGAGTGGTCACTGGTACAAAAGATGAAGCACAGACAAGAAGCGGCTCCTGGCAAGCTTCTAGGCGGAGGGACACATGAATAAATTGAATACACACTGGAATGAGAGGGATCCAGAGACTGTGCAGGTATGGGACTGCATAGTTGAGGATGACTTAAAGGAATTGATTAGCACCACCCATATTAACAAGATGCATCTTCTTTTCGGAAGCCAAGAACATAAGTACTCCATAGTTAAGCGTGCTTGACTTAGAGCACTTGTGGGATGTGTGACCTCCTGGGAAGTTTCCTAGGATGCGTATGAGTGAGGACAAAGCATGCAGAAAAGACCTGTGTTAGTTTGTGGGGACACACATTGATTATGTAGGCAATCTCGGGACGTTACACCAAGCGCTGGAGAATGGGTGCCCAAGTGCCTAGAGCAGCTTTTACCAGGATGCTTATGTTGATGAATTGAGTTTCCCTACTTGCTAGGATCCCTTTTATATTGTAACACCCTCAAGAACATGTTAGACTTGTATATGATTACAAAGGTAGCCTAATACTTGCTTAACATGTCTGTTTAATTTTGTGGCCATCTAAGCATATTTACTCACTTTGCTATAGCATTATGTGTGAAACATAATTGTTATTGTTGGGAATTGCGGATCAAAATATCTCGCAGCGGAATAATAGGATTCCCACACAGGATCCATGCGAAAAGTCCATAATCCGAGTTTTTAAAAATTACCTCTTGAAGCGTGATAAACACAAGCGAGGTGAATCACCAACACCGTAATAGCGACGATGTTTCTGCGGTATCCACACGAACAGACTTGCAAAAAGGAGTCACGCCTCTGTTTCGCGGTGCTAGCTGCGAATAGAAGAGAAGAACCTTTCACTGTCTCTCACTCACTTTCTTAGGTGCGGCTAGGGTTGTGATGTAACAACTATAGCAGCCCCCTTAACAGTACTATTTATAATAGTGGGTGCCTTAAGTGAGTGTGAGCAAGTAGCAAGGTAAGTGTGCAACCCTAAACCCATCTATCATGAGTTAGGCCCACAATTGAATCCGAGTCCAACTTGGATCCTTATTGCTCCAATTTAGTCTGTTCTAAGTGTGCGACCCTTGTGTTCTCATGACGTTGGTAGTAATATTAAAATCTCATTTTAATATTACAAACAAAGTGAGCTGTATCTAGCAACACATCTGCTACCCAAGTAATGAGAATGTCGTTGATTTGACATAACCTATCCGTGATCAATGTTTCCGTGTAGTTTAGTCCCTTTGTCAAGATATCTAGATTGAACACAAGGCATGGAATGCGTCACCCTTGTATAGTCCAATCATTCGTTTCCCGATACTCGAGTAGACTTTGTAACAATAAATGAGATCAATATCTCATATTGACTCATTTGAGCATGGCCATGCATTTCGCATAGCCTCACTCAATCGGGGGCCCGAAGATATCGCTCTGTTATGTAGGAGTGACAAATTCCATCTAGGTCACTCACATCCCTCTCGCATGATTTGCGGTATGTCCAATAACCAACTTTATAATCACCTTGTTACGGATGACGTTTGATGGCATTAAAACACACAACTCTTCATGTAGGAATCGTAGTGATTTCGTGTCAAAGGACCACAAACACCATTATCACTATGAGAATCGCTTATGACACTCACGTAACGATCCACGTAGCGTTCTCATGGCGGTCTGTCCAATACATCATTACTCTAATATGTATCCATGTGTAGACTTGATATCTCATATCCATGACCCGTGAGATGTGGTCATCAGTCTACGCACATACTAGTCTCAATGCATTATTGTTGTCCTAATTAACAATAATACTTGACTAGGGACATTTAAGAATAGTGTTGTAACCAAAAGGATCTCACGATCAAGTCATCCACTTGATGTCCTATGGCATCAAACTTACTATTCTAAGGACTTTATTATGTTTATCAAACAAGAACACAATAAATGAAATGCCTCATATATAAAAATAGCATAATAGAATATATATATAAATACAGAAAATGTATTAGCCTCTAGGGCATACACCAACAATCTCCCACTTGCACTAGAGCCAATCAGGCATATATCTAATGCCTAAAGACCTAGTGTGACCCTCATGCTTCGCTGTGCAAGAGGCTTCGTCGGTGGATCGAAGCAATGTTATCATCCGTTGGTACTCGCATATCTTCACATCTCCTCTATCGATGATCTCTCGAATGAGATGGAAGCGCCTAAGTATATGTTTGGATCATTTGGTGAGATCTAGGCTCCTTAGCTTGTGCAATGGCTCCATTGTTATCACAATAGAGGTCCACTGGGTCCACAATGCTAGGAATAGTGCCAAGTTCAAGAATGAACTTCCCGATCCAAACGGCCTCCTTTGTCGCATTGGAGGCAAAAGAATATACTCAGCCTCGTGGTAGAATCGGTGGATCGTCTCTCCGCTTTGAACTCTTCCACTCTGCCCCACCATTTAGGCAAAAACATAACCCGATTGCGATCTGGAGTCGTCCTTATCGTTTGGAAGCTAGCATCGGTGTAACCTTTACAACTAGCTCTTCCTCACCTCCATATACCAAGAACGAATCCTTAGTCCTTCTTAAGTACTTAAGGATGTTCTTGATAGCAGTCCAGTGACTTTCACCGGGATCAGACTGGTACCTACTCGTCATGCTCAAAGCATACGAGATGTCTGGTCGAGTACATAACATGGCATACATGATAGATCCAATTGCAGATGCATATGGAATCTTGCTCATGCGATCCCTCTCATCCTGGGTGGAAGGGGATTGAGCCTTAGATAAGCTTACACCATGTGACATAGGCAAGAGTCCTTTCTTGGATTCATGCATGTTAAATCGTCTTAACACTTTGTCTATGTATGTACTCGACTTAGGCCAAGTTAGTCTCAGTGATCTATCTCTATAGATCCTGATACCTAATACATAGGTGGCTTCGCCCAAGTCCTTCATAGAGAAGTAGTTCCCTAACCAAGTCTTTACTTGACCGTAGGGTAGGGATGTCATTTCCAATAAGTAGTATGTCATCTACATACAATACTAGAAAGACAACTCGTGCTCCCACTAACCTTCTTGTAGACACAAGATTCTTCTTCATTCTTGATGAAACCAAACCGTTTGATTGTATCATCAAAACGAAGATTCCAAACCTTCCGGAAGCTTGCTTCAATCCATAAATAGATCGTTGCAACTTGCATACCTTTCTAGCATCCTGTGGAGTGGCAAAACCCTCAGGTTGTGTCATGTACACATCTTCGAGAAGATTTCCATTAAGGAAAGCAGTTTTGACATCCATTTGCCAGATTTCATAATCATGGTATGCTGCAACAGAAGCAAGATCCGAACGGATTTAAGCATCGCAACTGGGGAAAAAGTTTCATCATAGTCTACACCATGAATTTGTTTGAAACCTTTAGCCACCAATCGCGCCTTAAAGGTATGCACATTACCATCCATGTCGGTTTTCTTCTTGAAAACCCACTTGCACCCAATGGGTTTTACCCTTCGGTGGGTCAACCAAGGTCCATACCGGTTGGTATACATGGAATCCATTTCAGATCTCATGGCCTCAAGCCATTTCTCGACTCGGGCCAATAATGGCTTCCCGGTAAGTCACAGCTCATCTTGATCCATGAGCAATACGTCACCTTGTTGGGTCATGAGAAATCCATATCTCTCCTGGTTGATGACGTATCTGTTAGACCTACGCAGTCTTGTGCTACTAGAGCAGTTCTGTTGTTCCACAACATTTTGTGGAGGTCGCTCTATTTCCACCATTGGTTCATTCTTTGCTTTGTGAAACTTGAACTTCTTCAAGTTCTACTTTTCTCCCACTGGTTCCTTTGGAGATAAACTCCTTTCTAGAAACACAGCTGTCCGTGCGACAAACACTTTGCCCTCGGTAGGATTATAGAAAAAGTATCCCTTAGTTTCCTTTGGATACCCCACAAAGAAGCATTTATCTGATTTAGGGCCAAGCTTTTCAGAAACTTGACGTTTCACATAAGCTTCGCAACCCCAAATCTTCATGAAAGACATACTGGGCCGTCTCCCAGTCCATATCTCATATGGTGTCTGTTGAACCGTCTTAGATGGAACACGGTTAAGTGTGAAAGCTGCTTTGTTATGAGCATGTCCCCAGAAGGAGCCTGGAAGGTCTGCATGACTCATCATGGATCGGACCATGTCCAACAAAGTCCGGTTCCTCCTTTCGAAACACCATTCCATTGTGGTGTTCCGGTGGAGTGAGTTGAGATATTATCCCACACTCTTTCGATGATCATCAAATGTTGGCTTAAGTATTCTCCTCCTCGATCCGATCGAAGGATTTTAATACTCTTGCCAAGTTGGTTTTATACTTCATTCTTGAACTCTTTGAACTTTTCAAAGGATTCGATTTGTGCTTCATAAGATATACAAATCCATATCTACTGAAATCATCAGTAAATGTAATGAAGTATTGAAAACCACCTCTAGCGACTGTGTTTAGTGGCCCACATACATCACTATGTATAAGGCCTAAAAGATCACTAGCCCTTTCACCTTGTCCAAAGTGAATGGGGCCTTTGTCATCTTCCCTAATAAACAAGATTCACATATCTCATATGATTCGAAATCAAATGAGTCCAAGAATCCATCTTTATGGAGTTTGGAGATGCGTTTCTCATTTATGTGGCCCAAACGACAATGCCAGAGAAAAGTTGGGTTCAGATCGTTTGATTTAAACCTCTTTGTATTTATGTTATAAATGGGCGTTTCGAGATCAAGTACATAAAGTCCATTACTCAATTGTGCACTACCATAAAAATATCATTCATATAAATAGAACAACACTTGTCCTTTATTATAAAAGAAAACCTTTCTTGTCCAAACAAGAAACAGAAATGATATTCCTACTAATAGCAGGCACAAAATAGCAGTTCTCTAACTCTATTACAAGCCCAGTGGGCAGAGATAATAAATAAGTCCCTACAGCTAATGCAGCAACTTTTGCTCCATTTCCAACTCGTAGGTCGACTTTCGCCCTTCGTCAATGGTCTACTGCTCTTTAGATCCGTGCACATTTACACAAATGTGAGATCCACATCCAAGATCTAATACCCATGATGCGAAGTAGATAAATTGACTTCAATAACAAAAATACCGAAGTGGAAGTCTCACTTCCTTCTTCTTTTTGAGCTCCTCCAGAACTTGGCACGTTCCTCTTCCAATGTCCGGTCGACCGCAATGGAAGCATGTACCTTCCTTAGCCACTCCACCCACTTGGTTTCAAGCTAGAAGTGCTAGGCTTGGACTTGTCCTTGCCCTTGCCCTTCCAGTTGTCCTTGGGCTTTTTCTCTTTGTTTCTTGCCCTTATTCTTTTGGACCATCATTATGGCCTTCCCTTTACCTTTGTTGATGTTCTCGCTCAATAGTTCTCAACATGCCTAATACTGGTAGTGATTTGTCAATCTCATTCATGTTGTAGTTCATGACAAATTGATGAAACTTTCCTAAGAACGATTGCAGGACTAAGTCAAGTGGCCAACTCTTGGCCCAAAGGAAAACCCAGTCTCTCTAGGTTTTCAATGTACCCAATCATCTTAAGTACATGAGCACCAATGGGGCTTCCTTCTACCACCTTGCACCGAAACAAGTGCTTTAGAGACCTCGAATCTCTCATGCCGGCCCGCTCTTGATAGAGCTTCTTAAGGTGTACGATCATATCGTATGCATCCATGTTCTCATGTTGCTTTTGGAGCTCGAGTTCATGGTGGCCAGCATTAGACATCCAATGTCCAAGGCATCATCTTGATGCTTCTTATAAGCATCTCTTTCGAGTTCTAGGGGCATTAGCAGCAGTGGCTCAGAATAGGTCGTTCCAAAACATACTTTTTCTCTTGCTTGAGGACAATCCTCAAATTCCTGTACTAGCCTAGAAAATTTGTTCCGGACAACTTGTCCTTCTCAAGGACGGATCGCAATGATAAAGTACCCGATGTGTTTGTTGCCATGGTTATCTATTAACGAAACATGCAAAAATATAAGTATCATGTCATAAACATATTTAATGAGGTCTTTTAATTAAATATGCCTCCCACTATTTTATTCAAATCAATGACCCTCAGCATTGACTCGGAAAATCCCATCGAAAGATTTCCTAGTGGGCCAAGATCCATATTTTACCTAGCTTTGAGTCGCTTTATTGATCCCCCAAAATTCGGTTATTTAGGTAGGAAACTCTTTCCAATTACATCACATGCAACTCTTGGATAGTTGGGTGAATAACACTTATTCTAATCCATCTAATGGACTAAAGCCCAACTTCATGCCTCTAAGCCTTCAATCCTATTGAAATGGCCTAGTTAAGTCGGACCCAATGGTTGGCATTTGGATATTACTCTTATCCCATCGCATCTTACTAATATAGATAAAGGCACTCGCTAAGTGCGAGACCTACACTTAATCGATATTAGTCTTGATGAGTGCCACGCATTGGAAGGCATCACATAATGACTTAATATTTTCTTTGAGGAATTATATTATTAGATCTCACCATTTATTAAACTTGTTTAACATACCATAAACATCATCCATGCATCTCATACATATAAAGCATATAATAAATGTGACATGGTTATGGCCTTTAAGAGATTAGCATTAAAAATGCCACTTCACCAAGCGTCTCCCACCAACGTCCTCACTTGATGCCATCTCCTTGTCTCCACATGATGATTACATTATAGAAACCTCTTTTACATTCGGGGAGTTAGATGAGAAGAGAATGTACAATCGAATGTAGAGAGAAAGGCACGACACGCAGGTCGTATTTAAAATAACCAAAATAGCATAAAATAAAGACTAAGGCCATAACCATGCACCATGCATCTCTAAGAATACATAAACACAAAGAAATAACACATTATTATTTTGTGAATTATAAAACAAAGATTTGAATATCATGCTTTCGAATATCACACACCACGCAACGGGGTTCGGGGCAGCGCCCCGACGGGTTGGACCCCTTCTGCCTGGTTTCTTGGAGAAAAATTCGAGTTGGACCCCTTCTGCCTCCATGACGGCTAGGGCAACAACATTTGAACCCTAAGGCCCACAAAACACATGAACGCTTCATGTGCCGCAGGGTAACTCACACCGCCATCACCTATCCAGAAATGGGGTTTCCAGAATTCGTGAAGACATGAACACTTCATGTCACGAGGAAGCTTCATAGCCGTCGCAAAACGAAAATAAGGTTTCCAAAACCTTGTGTCGCGCTGCTGTGTATATCGCATTCATAATCATTTTTTGCAGAATCATACATAT
Source organism: Ormosia semicastrata (assembly GCA_029884595.1). NCBI lineage: Eukaryota > Viridiplantae > Streptophyta > Magnoliopsida > Fabales > Fabaceae > Ormosia > Ormosia semicastrata. The sequence continues at coordinate 35,290,143 of JAQQTO010000062.1, forward strand.
CACATATACAGATATCAGAAAAACGCAAGAACAGAAAGCATTCAAAACCGTTTTCGCAGAATCATACATATCACATATATAGATATCAGAAAAACGCAAGAACAGAAAGCATTCAAAACCGTTTTCGCAGAATTATATGAACATCTTCATGGTTTCAAAAACATCAACATGTTTCGTAAACAACAAATAAAACAGAACACGGTTTCATACAAAGATTATTTCGATTTAGAAATAACATATAAAGATCATATCTTTATATGAAAGGAAAGCAACGAATCATGTTATCGCATATAACAAGAAAAGCGAGTAAAAACCGAATCATAGTTTCGCAAGTGGCTCGATACCGATACCCTTGTTGGGAATTGCGGATCAAAATATCTTGCAGATGAATAATAGGATTCCCACACAGGATCCATGCGAAAAGTCCATAATCCGAGTTTTTAAAATTACCTCTTGAAGCGTGATAAACACAAGCGAGGTGAATCACCAACACCGTAATAGCGACGATGTTTCTGCGGTATCCACACGAACAGACTTGCAAAAAGGAGTCACGCCTCTGTTTCGCGGTGCTAGCTGCGAATAGAAGAGAAGAACCTTTCACCTTGTCTCTCACTCACTTTCTTAGGTGCGGCTAGGGTTGTGATGTAACAACTATAGCAGCCCCCTTAACATACTATTTATAATAGTGGCCGCCTTAAGTGAGTGTGAGCAGTAGCAAGGAAGTCTGTGCAACCCTAAAATCCATCTATCATGAGTTAGGCCCACAATTGAATCCGAGTCCAACTTGGATCCTTATTGCTCCAATTTAGTCTGTTCTAAGTGTGCGACCTGCAGTTCTCATGACGTTGGTAGTAATATTAAAATCTCATTTTAATATTACAAACGATGTGAGCTGTATCTAGCAACACATCACGCTACCCAAGTAATGAGAATGTCGGTGATTTGACATAACCTATCCGTGATCAATGTTTCGTGTAGTTTAGTCCCTTTGTCAAGATATCTAGATTGAACACAAGGCATGGAATGCGTCACCCTTGTATAGTCCAATCATTCGTTTCCGATACTCGAGTAGACTTTGTAACAATAAATGAGATCAATATCTCATATTGACTCATTTGAGCATGACCATGCATTTCGCATCTCACTCAATCGGGGGCCCGAAGATATCGCTCCCTGTTATGTAGGAGTGACAAATTCCATCTAGGTCACTCACATCCCTCGCATGATTTGCGGTATGTCCAATAACCAACTTTATAATCACCTTGTTACAGATGACGTTTGATGGCATTAAAACACACAACTCTTCATGTAGGAATCGTAGTGATTTCAGGTCAAAGGACCACAAACACCATTATCACTATGAGAATCGCATGACACTCACGTAACGATCCACGTAGCGTTCTCATGGCGGGTCCGTCCAATACATCATTACTCTAATATGTATCCATGTGTAGACTTGATATCTCATATCCATGACCCGTGAGATGTGGTCATCAGTCTACGCACATACTAGTCTCAATGCATTATTGTTGTCCTAATTAACAATAATACTTGACTAGGGACATTTAAGAATAGTGTTGTAACCAAAAGGATCTCACGATCAAGTCATCCACTTGATGTCCTATGGCATTAAACTTACTATTCTAAGGACTTTATTATGTTTATCAAAAAAGAACACAATAAATGAAATGCCTCATATATAAAAATAGCATAATAGAATATATATATAAATACAGAAAATGTATTAGCCTCTAGGGCATACACCAACAGTTATTAGCCCCGATATTGACTTAAACTGCTTAGTTAGTGGAAATAAATGTGGACAATTTATTTCTAGGTCCCAAATGTGTGGAAGATGTTGTAGTTAAAATGTGAGGTAAATCGAAGTTAGTTTGGTACTTTTAAGCATACTAAGTGTGTGTTTTAATGCTGGATTGACTAGTAGCAGATATGGAAAAATATGAAAATAGTGAAACAAGATTTTTGATGAATCTTGGGATTTATTTTAAACTTGTTGGAAGTTAGGAAACTTGATTTGGTAAGATCTAAGTGTTCTTAACAGATCGAGAGTTATAGCTTGTTCACTTAAGTGACCAAGTCTCTCATGTTTTCTCTCATTTTTGCTACCTTGACTTTCTTATTATAAATGAGATATTTCTCTCATTTCTCACCACTCTCACATGGTTGAAATAGTAAAGCACAAAGGAAAAGGAAAGCAAGAAGCTAGAGGAGGATAAGCTACCACCAAAGAGGAAGAAGAAGATAGAGGAGGGGAGGAGCTTCTAAGCTTATTCTTTCAAGACCCTAAAGGTAAGGGGGAACTTACCATTGACATTTTTCTTCCTTTTTCCCCATCTTGTTCATGAGAGTTGACTTGATGTGAGAAATAGGTTTTGAGTGTGGTTTTGTGTTCTATGCTTGAATCTTGTTGTAGAACTTGAGGATGACTTGTTTTTGGGTTGTTGGATGCATGGAGATGAATTTTCATCCCTTAGACACTTCTAATTTCACTTGAGTTAAGAATGGAATTTTAGGTTTTTATGGTTGATGAATGGTTCATTGATCCATGTGGGAGTGATATAAAGGTTGTATAAGAGTTACAACATATTTATGGGTCTTGTATGATGTTGGAAAGCATTTAAAATTAAAGGTTGGATGGAGAAATAGGGGTATGTTCCAAATGGAATAGTACCCATTATGTACAATTTTGAAGAATGTTTACTATCGCTAGGCACCACTAAACCACACCTAGGCATGGCTGAGACAGAGAGTGTGGCACCTAGGCGCCATAGTGGTGTGCCTAGGCATGGCTGCCTAGAAGTAACAGGGCATTGCCTTGCCACCTTCACGCCTAGGCATGGGTGGATGGCACCTAGGCACCACTTCCAGCCTTGGACAAGAAGATTTGTTTGATGTAATGAAGTTTCCTATTAGGGTAAGTTCTTCTTTTATGTTTCTTGATGAGTGATGAGACTCTAATAGGAGTATTTAATAAAGTATTTATGTGGTGAATGTAAATCTTTTGCTATGTTAATTATTGTGATACTTAGCATTGTTGTTGTTCATGCTTGAGATGAGATGGATGTAAATCAATTAGTATGCTATTTATTGTGGTAATTGACATCATTGTATTTCATGCTTGCAGTTATGAATGTAAACCAGTTGGCATGCTAGTTATTGTAGTAATTGACATTGTTGTTTTTCATAACTATGTTGATGAGAATGAGGTCCTCATTGTTGATGATCAAATATGATTTTGAATGAGAAGATAACTAACTCTTCCTATCATAGTGATCATTATTGAAGACTGCGTAGTTGATGAGTTCACTACCCAAGGTTATTGAAGACCGCGTAGTTGATGAGACTACTACCCAAAAAGAAGACTACTGGAATTGAGTTCTAGTGCTTGTTCAAGGCTCATGGAACTAGGTTTCTTTACTTTGTTCATGGTTCATGCATATCATTACATTACCATGGAGCTGGGTTCTCATAAATAGTACCATACATTATACATTACATCTTTAGGTTATTGCATAGGCATGAACATAAGGCATAATTTGGAATAGCATGACAATTGTATGGCCGGTTGCTAATCATAACATATTCATGCATTACAATTGTATGGGCAATTGCATATCTCTGAGATAGAGATGATAGTTTTGTAAATAAGATGACTACTTGAAGATTGCTTTTGGAAATGAGTTTTCTATACAAACTTATAAAATGAGAATTTATTTTGGGAAGAGAAAGGACATGATTTTGGCTTTTCCCACCTTTCTAGCCTATATATGTATATGATTTGATTTGGAATTCTATTTTTCCCTGAAATGGTTGGAATGATTGTGATGACATATTTTGTTGTGAAGACTACTAAGAACATGTGATTCTCACCCCTCGTATGTGTTTCCATAATGATTCCAGGGAAGAAGACTTATGGAAAGTGTGCAAGCTAGAGCTTCGAGTGCATAGCTTAGTTTATCTTTGTTGTTTCCTTTTGAAAACATGTATATTTATGAGAAATACCAGCGTTATGTGTATATTTGATAGTTCGTGGCTTATATTCTCTTATATAATGTTGTTATGTTATATTAGAAATGTTTTAGTAGTTAGTAGCATGCCTAGATCTAATTACTGTGGTATAATACATATTATACTGTTGTTATTAAATTTAGAATGTTACATATACACCTTGTAGAGTGTGTTGAGATACTAGTATGAGTATTTCTAAGAGATAAAGACCACCTTATATATATGAGAAAGTAAGAGACCTTAGTGCAACCAAGAATAATGGTTTGCCATAGGTAAGTATCTGGTTCCTTAAGCAACACAGAGTTACATTTAATATCACATATGAGGTGATGAGGCTAGGGCATATTAGATACAATTATACTGAGTTTAGATGGCAATAGTCACTTGCCATAGTGCATGAGTTGCTCCTAAGAGAGAAAGTGGAGTTAGTGATGCATAAATGGACTTAGTATGGAGATATTATAGAAGTTCCAGTCTTTAAGCATTTCATAAGTTAGGAATTGCTTAAAGTAGGTATCTAGGACCTTGAGTACACTAGGGTAGCATATTTTACCACTTGTGGTGTGATAATGAGGTAAGCTAGATGCAAGTATCATAAGTATGATTACTTAACTAGAAACATGGAATATGCTCCTTTATGAATTAGAAGGGAGCTGAGAGTACATGTTTGCTAGAGTTTAGTTCTTCATTTGGTTAGAGAGAATCATGTGATGAGTTAATGTGGTAGTTTTGTATGAGTTAAACATAACACTGCATAGTGTACTATACTTGCTAATTTTCAAGTAGAGTAATCTTTAATGATGTATAATCATTTGGCCAAAGGAGATAAATAAGAAAGTCCAAAAGTCTCTTTGAGAGAGGATTTAGCCCTAGCTTCTCATTAGCGCCAAGATTACTAGTTTTTATGTAATGAAAATAGTACTTTCACATGTGTGAGTAGGAACCAATCTACTTACTACCAGGTAGTTTAAAGAGTTAGTCTTCTTAACTACAAGTTTAAAGAAATAGTGGAATATGCAAGTGACACACACATAATTCTACACTTACATAATTACCTTGCATTTCATATTCATCATTCCCAAACATTTTATACATGCGAGAAGGCGAATGTAATGGCGGATGCTTTGAGTACACTAGGGTTGGAATTGCTTAAAGTAGGTATCTAGGACCTTGAGTACACTAGGGTTGGAATTCTTGAAGGACTATGATTTTCAACTTCAATACCATCCAGGAAAGGCGAATGTGGTGGCAGATGCTTTAAGCAAAAATGTGGTTAGTGTTTCTACCATGATGATAAAGGAGGAGGAGCTAATTAGTCAATTTAGAGATCTATGGTTGTCAGTGGAGTTGGTACCCGGAAAGATTCATCTAAGTAAGGTTGTAGTTTTGAATGACTTGCTGGAAGTAATCCGAGAGAAACAAGATAAGGATTTGTTTTTACAGAATGAAAAGGAATTTTTGAAGCAAGGTCATAAGGCAACGGTGGAGGAAGGATCTGATGGAATCTTAAGATTTGAAGGAAGAATTTGTATACCTGATGATCCCGATCTTAAGAAAACAATTTTGAATGAAGCTCATACTAGTAATTTGAGTATGCATCCGGAAAAGACTAAGATGTATCAAGACTTAAAGCGGATGTTTTGGTGGCCAAGAATGAAGAGGGATGTAGCAGAACGTGTGACGTCTTGTCTTGTTTGTCAAAAGGCAAAAGTGGAACATCAACGACCTGCTGGTATATTACAACCTTTAACTATTCCAGAGTGGAAATGAGATAGTATCTTAATGGATTTTGTTACCGGATTGCCAAGGACGAGGAAGGGTCATGATTCTATATGGGTTATAGTAGATAGGCTAACAAAGTTAGCACACTTCTTGCCAATCAATATTAAGTATTCGTTGGAATGATTAACCCAGATATACATCAACAAAGTTGTTAGAATCCATGGTGTGCCCGCAACTATAGTTTTTGATAGAGATCTGAGGTTTACGTCAAGATTCTGGCAAAGTTTGCAAGAAGCCATGGGAACTAAATTGCGATTGAGTTCTGCATATCATCCGCAGACTGATGGTCAAACAGAGAGAACAATTCAGTCGTTGGAAGATTTGTTGTGTGCTTGTGTGTTAGAACAATAAGGGAGTTGGGATGAATTCCTGTCTTTGATAGAATTCACCTACAACAATAGTTTTCACTCGAGCATAGGGATGGCACCCTATGAAGCCCTTTATGGACGACGATGCCGAACACATTTGTGTTGGTATCAGGATGGGGAAAGTATGACCATTGGGCCTGATCTTGTGCAACAGACTACGAAAAAGGTGAAGATAATATAGGAGAAGATGCGAACGACTCAGAGCCGACAGAAGAGCTATGCTGATAAGCGGAGGCGACCTCTAGAATTTGAAGATGGTGAGCATGTATTTTTAAGAGTAATGCCTACGACTAGAGTCAGAAGAGTTATCAAATCCAGAAAACTTACTCCTAAATTCATAAGGCCTTATCAAATTATTCGTCGGATAGGTCCTGTAGCCTACCAGATAGCCTTACCACCTTTTCTATCTAATCTACATAATGTATTCCATATGTCTCAGCTGAGGAAATACATTCCAGATCCAACTCATGTTATACGGCCAGATGAAGTGCAACTAAAGGATAATTTGATGTATGAAACACTTCCTGTTAAGATCGAGGACAAGAGAGTGAAACAACTTTGAGGGAAGATGATTAAGCTGGTAAAAGTAGTGTGGAATGATGTAACGGGAGATACTACTTGGGAGCTAGAAGATAAGATGAGGGAGCAATACCCTCACCTATTCTGAGGTATGATGAATTTTAGGGACGAAATTCTTATTAGTAGGGGAGAGTTGTAACACCCTAACTTTTGGGTTAATTACATTATAGTCCTGAAATGTACTGTTTTGTAATTTCTATGAGTAGTAAAATGAATTTGAATGTTTCGTGAGTGTATTTGACTGTTGTGTGTGATTTGCACCGAGCAAAGAAAATAATAATTTTCTAGCTGAAAAAATCTTATTTTAATTAATTGGAGCTGGGGGATCTTAAAAAGCCCAATTCTGATTGATATATTATATTAATCTTTTAATTTTTAGACTTTAACTATGCAATAAAATAATTTTATATTATTATAATATTATTTTATTTGACAGTACCTACTGTCTCAAAAATAGTAAAAATTTGTTCCAAAATGACCATGGACCTTGAAAAGTCTGTAGGACCCGCATTTAGAAAAGCAGTCAACGATTCTGACTGGACTAGATTCTAAGCCAATAGGAGCAAGTCAACGAGAATGGCTTGACTATTTTAAACCAATAAGAAGTGGTCAAGCAAAGAGGCAAAGACTTCTTTGTGGACCGTTAGATGTAAAAGCTTGTTTTGGAAACTTGGATCTTAACCGTTGATCAAATCAATGGTGTGAGAGCAATTCTAGTTTAATCACTAAGCAATATCCACCTTAAATCAAATCAAGGGCTAAGAATTAAAGCTAAATTCAATGGTTAAGATTAAGTCAAATATAATGGCTTGACTTTGCTTAGAAGCTAATTAAACCTAATTTGGTTAATCTAATTACTTAATTAGCAAACTAAGTAAGCTAGCCTAGTTATTAATTAGTTATAATCTAATTATTAATTAGATATCCTAATTTTATTTAGAGGCTATGATATATGCTAATATATATTAAACTAATTAGTTATGTAATTAGAATGTTAATTAAGTGTTAATAGGAGACTTAACTTAATTAACTAGCCATTTAATTAGTATATGATTAGTCATTAATTAAAATCAAATTAAGCCCCTAAATTCCCTTGAGTCTCACAGCCAAGGAGGCTAAAATTCCAAGTTCCACATTGTTCTTGAACCATCCAAGTGACCATGCATGACAAGTTGATGACTAGGCCATGTGCCATGCAATTGTGATATTTGTGTTCAAGTAAATCCTTTCATTTCTCCTACAACACTCACACGGCAACCCCTCCATATTTTACACTCTCATTATTCACTTTTCACACATCTAAAGACTTAGCCTATTTTCTCTCTAAAATTCCCAAGAACACCAAGCAACTTTTCTCTTCAATTTTCTCTCTTAAATTCGGCCTTCAGCCTCAAACCCACCATCAATCTTCTATAATTTTACCTCTTCACATTTCCTAAACCAAAACTATCTCCTAAACACTTTTCCTTTACAAGGTTTTGTCAAAAACCTACTCTTTCTAGTTCAAAATCCAAGCTTTTGTACACTTCCCTAAGGGTAAGCTTTTGTTTTCATGGTTTAAATTTTGATTTATGATTTTCTAAACCATGTTTGTTCCATGGTTTTTCAATATTGAGTCTTGTATGTGATTTTACTAATTATTTAAGAATTATTAGGGTTTTGTGTTGGTTTTCAAGAAAGCAAGGAGAAGGAGGAGACTAGGAGATCTTTGTCTTCAAGAGGTAAGGGAGAGATTTAATCTCATCAACCTTGTATGGTGATGAGAAAATTGAATTGTACGTGTGTGAAGTGTAACACCCCAAACTTTCTATTTATTAAATAGTAATTTTGTGATTAAATGTAATTCTCTTGTTTAGTGATTTTACGTGTCTTGTAAAATTATTTTGAATATTCCGTCTATATATTTGATCATTTTGAGTAATTTGTTCCGTGTCTGGAAAATAATAATTTTTGGGCCAAAAAAATTTATGTAATTTAATTTTTACTGTTTAGTCTTAATTAATTTACGTAATCTGATTTGATATTTGTGAATTTTCTAATTTTTGTGATTTTATGTGTGATTTTAAAATTTTTACTGTTTGTGGACCCCACGAGGTGTATATGGGCCCAAGTGGCTATACATGGGCCCAGGTGGGTCCCGCAAAGTAAAAATTTTTTTATGTATAGAAAAATTTGTACTGTTTAGACAGAGACAGGGGATCTTACTAAACCTGAATTCAGAAATAGTTTTAGAAAAATTTTTTTTACTGTATTCTGCACTGTATTTAATTATCGAATGATAAAAATACAGTAAATATATTCTTTCATGAGGTTATAACAGATAAAAATAAAATTCTACATTGTTAAGTCAATATTGGTGGTTTGGATATCCACCATCGATTTAATTACCGTTGGAGATTTAATCTTGATCTAATCAACGGTGGAGATTTGATCTTTAAAGTAAATAGGATCAATTATAACCATTGGATAGAAATTAAATCAAGGGTAGAGATTCAGTCTTATAAATGACTATAACCATTATCAACCCTTGGATGTAAAATTAATCAATGGTGGAGATGGATCATTAATGACCATTGGATTTGGATTTAGATCAATGGTGGAGAATTGGTCATCAAAAATGACTACAACCATTTTGGACCCTTGGATGTAAAGTTTGAAGGTGTAATCTTGACCCTTCATTTTGAAGACACATTCAATGGTTAGGATTGCAAGTCAAAAATGATCCAATGGCTCAAATAAAGTCTTCCATCTATAACCTAAACCTAATAACTATTTTTAATCCAAACCATTCTTTTAATCAATGGTTAAGATGACTTAAAGTGATGGTTATGAAATTTGCCACATTTGGAGTGCATGAAGAGGGGGGACAGTTTGGAGAAGCAAGGAAGAAGGGAGACAACTTTGTATAGGCTTTTTAGGCCAAAGAAAAGGATGAAGACAATAGCCAAGTATCAAGACCATTTCCTATTGATCATTAATGATCATGTTTTTCAAACTTCACTTTACACTTCTCTCCAATGCATGCTACGACAATATCACTTTGGAAGACCAAGAAAATTTATTTCTACACTTCATATTATCACTCCTTCACCTTTTCCACTTAAGCTTCAAGAACAAACCAAAGAAAACTCCATTCTCCCTCCCAAAAGAAGACCATTCGGCCAAGCACTCTAATTCTCTCCTCCATCACTCTTTAATTTCATACAACCTAGTTTCTTGAATCTTTACCTTATTCTAAACAACTTTCATGTTGAAGACTTTCTCTAAATCTTCCATCTTGAAGAACTTTCACTAAGATCAAGTTCTAGAGTTTTTGTCGGTGAAGTGTAAAGAAACTTCATTTATTCTTTTCTTTTTCATGTTCTAAACCATGTTTGACCCATGGTTCTTCTTATTCAAACTTGATATACTAATTTTCTTGTATTTGTTTCATGTTTAAGAACTTGTGTTGGTGGAGATCTTGTTCAAAACACAAAGCAACAAGCTTTTTGGTAGTTCTTCAAGAGGTAAGAAGGAGATCCATCTCACCAACCAAGCATGGTGGTGAGAGATAGTTTTATATTTGGTGGATGGTGAATCCATATGAGGATTCATATCCATGGTCATGTAATAAGTTATGTGTGTTATGTGCTTTGATTTTTTTTTGTCTATGCTTGATATGCTTTGCATGATTTACTTGTGTATGCATGCTTAGTATGATTTTTATTTGTTTATATGGTATGCTTATAATATGCATGATGATATATGTTGAATATATTATGATGGATGTATGTTAAAATAAGCAAAATTTTGGCTCCAAAGGCCACGGAGGAGGTCACGATTTTGAACTTCCAAGACTAAAGTTATTATTGAAATTTTTCAAGAACTATGAAGTTCATTTTTAGTCCTTGAACTAAAGTAAATTTCGGATAAGACATCAACCAATTTGGTGCTCACAAAATTATATTTTCATAAATAATAAAATTGAATGATTTGAGAAGTAAAGAAAATAAACAAAAGAGTTTGTTTTGTAAAAAGAATGCACACGATTTTTGGAGTTGAGTTTTCATGAATTTATTTTGTGTAGAAACAAGAATGGAATTTATTTAAGTTAGAAGAAAAAAATTTCATGGTTCCAATGGCCATCTATAAGGTTTGATAATTTAGAAAAATGTTTTGATGTTATAAAATATAAGAATTTTCAAATAAGGATTTTTGAAAAGGGAATTAAAGTGTTATCAAGTGAAATTTTCATAAATAAAAGAAAAAGGGAGATTGAAGGTGTTGAACTTCAAATTATTTTAAAAGAATTAATTTTTAGAAGTGATTTAGAAATATAAAAAAAACGTTTGTAACTTAAATTTACTAACATAGAATTTATTTATTGGGTTTTTGAAAATGTTAAGAAATTTAAAATTAGAAACAGTAATTAAATCAACTAAATGTGATTTTATAAAATTAAATCAATAAAAAGTGATTTTGAGAAAATATATTATGAAAAAGAATTTTTTTTACTAAGAATAGGAAGAAAATAAAGTAAGAAATCATATTATTGTAAGAAAAGTCTAAAATAATATTTTAAAGTTAAGAAATATTTTATGAAGGGTAAAAACGGTGAAAAATGATTTATGTAACTCAAAAACGTAAATTTTTAAATTACGTAATTTGAAAAATGTTAAAATATTTCTACGCAATTTTTAAAGCATTTAAATATTTTACATGATCGAAATGTTGTAGAAAAATCGCTATGCGATTTAAAAATGAAAGAATATTTTTACGCATTTTAGAATACAGTAAAAAATTATTACGCAATTTTTAAACGTAATAGAAATGTTACAAATCGTTGTTTACGTAATAAAATATTACATGACCATAAAAACGTGACAAAAATATTTTGTGAATGAGAAAAATGCAATAATATAAGGTTGCTATTAATTATATAGTAAACTTTACAGTTAAAAATTAGTATGTGAATACTATACAAGAAATTGAGCAATTTTCCTATAATTGGCATAAATCCATTTTACGAACGTAAAATAGTATTTGAACTTTGTATGAGAAATTATGTGATTTACCTTTGGTTGGTAATTGGTGCATTACACATACATTGAAAATGGTCAAATGGACTGTATATGGCTAATTGCCTAGGAGAAACGTACACCTCTTGAGTGGGTGCGATACGCGTAGTGTAGGTCACTTATTGACCTTGGGGGCATCGGGATGTGAGTTGCTAGCAATGGGCAGTTGGTAGCTCTTCTGTACCGTGAGTTAGACCGATGCAACACACCGATTATCCGGACCGAGACACTATTCTTAATCGAGATCTGACAAAGACTGTCGTGTATGTGCTAGATGTGCAAGATATAATTATAGCACTTGGTCTGAAGCACGTGGTACCGACAGATCTTTTCGATCAATTTCTCCGACTTGAGTATTAGCTCCATGGAGTAGGACATTGAGTCTATGTGCGCATGCATGAAACTGAGCATCTCTATCTATATGATGGTGTTATTGTAATTATTTTGTGATTTAAACAGTGATAGTGGCATGATGGTAATTATTATTTTACACTATGATGATAACATAATTGTGATCATGATATGATATTTTTGCATGATATGTTGTTTGTATTATCTCTGTGCTATCATGCTGGTATTGGCGTAGGTGATCTCACCTCTTTGCATGTATATCTATATATTGTATTTATAATTGGGTGAAGACGTTGAGAAAGAAACGATACAAGAAGGAGAAGAGGAACTACTTCTCATATCAGGGAACGCAGAATTCTGACAGTATGACATCAAGAGCCAGTTTCTTCGGATATGCACATCTACAATTTCATGGAGGAGCTAGAGAATGGAGGACAAGTCCCAATGAGCGAGGACTTATTTACGAGGGGTACCTGACTGTTAGTATTAGTAGACTATTTCGTGGAGATCCATTTTTCTGTGTGACTATCTTTGTTCATGTTGAATTTCCTTTGCATATCAGGCGACATTAGGATACTAGAAATTATGTCCCAACAGAAATCAACACAGTATCATCAGCCCGGACACCTGTCCATAGGGCTACTCGTCATAATGGATTCCTACCTGCTGAGGAACCCGAGGAGGACCCGTCTGAGGGGTCTTCTACTTAGTTAAACTTGGGCAAGTTGTAATAAATAAGCCTGACAGCACTTGTGTAATATGTATATGATGTAAATTATGTGTGAGGTTGTTGTATAATAGTTTTATTTTCCTCTAAGTCTATTTTATTGTATCCATGAAGAAAGAAAAAAAATTTTACAACTCGTATTTTTATCACAACATCCCATTTTATGACTATTGAGGGTATTTTGAGTAATAAAGTAACATAAATGTGACACCCTACGGTGGGTGTTATATTAGTTGGTATCAGAGCCCAAGTTAGAGTCTTTTGGGGTTGTGGTTAGGTCTGTCTTGTTTGTGTTGTGTGATTCTCTGTTATTGTTTTCTGAAAAGAAACAATATTGTTTGAAGATTGACCTTACTTTCTTTGTATTGTCCAGATTGAGTAGTGAAAGTAATGACTGGACGAGGACGTGGACGTGGAAATAATAGCACGGATATGGAACTTAATGGGAATGATAATTTGAACATGGCTGCAGCTGTAGCAGCAATGCAGAGAATGGCGGAAGTGGTTGCACAACAAAATCAACGGGCTAATGAAAATGTGCACAGTTTGTCAAAGTTTCGAAGGAATAATCCACCAAAATTTCGTGGAGAGTTTGATCCGGAGAAAGCTGAACTTTGGATCCAAGAACTTGAAAAGATATTTGATGGTATGGGATGTGCTGATGAACGGAAGCTTACGTTGGCAATCTTTATGCTGGTAGGAGATGGTGAACGATGGTGGGCAGGAGCTAGAAGACTGTTAGAAGCCGAAGGAAGGATAGTGACATGGTAACTTTTTAAGCAAAATTTTTTGGAGAAATATTTTCCAGTAAGTGTGAGGCATATGAAGGAAATAGAATTTCTGAGCTTACGACAAGGATTGATCTCCGTAAGTGAGTATGCGGCAAAATTTGAAAGTCTGTCTCAGTTTTTGAGATATTTGTAGATGAATCTAGATGAGGGCTGAAAATGTAGGAAATTTGAAGAAGGATTAAAGCTGGATATTAAGAGAGCTGTATCAAAGTTGGAGATTAATCAATTTCCAACTTTGATTGAAAAATGTCGTAAAGTTGAAGAGATTGATCATCAACGTGCGGCAAGAAATAAGAATTTTGGACCTGCAAGGTTCCAAAAAGGGAAGAATAATCAAGCAAATCGCTCTCAGCAAAAGCCGTATGTGAAACCGACAGGAAGTCAAACCAAGAAGCAATTTGTAGGAGGAAGTTCTAGCGGTAATAAGGCAAGTCAAGCTGGGACTCCTATTCGATGTTTCAAATGTGGGAAGGATCATCTCACGAAGGATTGTCAATATAAGGAGGTTGTTTGTTTTAAGTGTGGACAGCATGGACATTTCTCCAAAGATTGTGATCAGAAAAAGAAGGAATCCTCTGTGGGAAATGTTTGAACTACGAGGCCACAGGCAAGTGGTCGTGTCTATACAATGAGCGGAGAAGAAGCTGCTAAATCTGAGGACTTGATAATGGAGGGTACTATTGAAGGTAATCCTTTAACCATACTCTATGATTCTGGAGCAACACATTCTTTCATTGCATGTGATTGTGTTGAGCATTTGGGATTGACTGTGACTGCATTGCCATATGATCTGAGTGTTGCTACTCTTACTGATAAGTCTGTAGTTACATCAACAGTATGTTTGAATTGTCCTGTCTGTGTTAGGGATAGAATCTTTTATGTGGACTTGATCTGTTTGCTTCTTTCCAAGATTAATGCAATCTTGGGAATGGATTGGTTGTCTTTTAACCATATCCTAATTGATTGTTCGAATAAGACATTAGTGTTTCCTGAGGCTAAGGATCCTAGATTCCTAACGGCTACTCAAGTGGAAGCTTGTTTAAAGGAAGGAGATCATGGGTATCTATTGTTATCTTCTTTAGAGGTGCAAAGTGAAGATGTCTTGAAGGATATTTTCGTGGTTAACGAATTTCCTGAAGTGTTTCCTGAAGATATACCAGGACTACCACCGGTAAGGGAAATCGAGTTTGCCATTGATCTTGTACCTGGAGCTGGACCGATATCTATAGCGCCCTATCGGATGTCACTGGTAGAATTAGTCGAACTGAAGAAATAGGTAGAGGATTTATTGGAAAAACAATTTGTGAGACCAAGTGTGTCACCTTGGGGAGCTCCAGTTTTATTAGTTAAGAAGAAAGATGGGACTTCACGTCTATGTGTAGATTATCGACAATTGAACAAAATCACGATTAAGAATAAATATCCACTTCCAAGGATAGATGATCTAATGGATCAGTTGCGAGGAGCCGCAATATTTTCTAAGATTGATCTACGTTCTGGGTATCACCAGATACGTGTGAAAGTGGAGGATATTCCCAAGACTGCATTTCGGACGCGCTATGGGCATTACGAATATCTTGTGATGCCATTCGGTGTAACAAATGCACCAGCTATATTCATGGACTTCATGAATAGAGTTTTTCGTTCATACTTGGATAAGTTTGTTGTCATCTTTATCGATGACATTTTGATCTATTCTCAAAGTCAGGAGGAACATGCTGAACATCTTAGGATGGTTCTTCAAATTTTGAAGGAGAATAAGTTATATGCCAAGTTATCCAAATGTGAATTTTGGTTGAATGAAGTTCAATTTTTGAGACACGTGATATCAAAAGAAGGAATTAAAGTCGATGCTTCCAAGGTGGAGACAGTTTTGGAATGAAAAAGACCAAAGACTATAACAGAAATTCGTAGTTTTATCAGATTAGCTAGTTATTATAGATGGTTCATTGAGGGGTTTTCGAAGATTACAGGACCTCTTACCCAACTTACACGAAAGAATCAACCGTTCGTGTGGACTGATGCATGCGAAGAAAGTTTTTAAGAATTGAAAAGACGATTGACTACTTCACCAGTATTGATTCTACCTGATCCAAACGAACCTGTCGAAGTATATTGTGATGCTTCGTACCAAGGATTGGGTTGTGTACTTATGCAAAACCGTAAGGTGGTGGCTTATGCTTCAAGGCAGTTGAAAAATCATGAGAGGAATTATCCGACTTATGACTTGGAGTTGGCAGCTGTGGTGTTTGTGTTGAAAGTATGGAGACATTTTCTTTATGGAGCTACGTTCACTGTTTTTAGTGATCATAAAAGCTTGAAGTACTTGTTTGACCAAAAAGAGTTGAACATGAGGCAGAGGCGTTGGTTAGAGTTTATGAAAGATTATGAATTTCAATTGCAGTATCATCTCGGAAAGGCGAATGTCGTAGCGGATGCATTGAGTAGAAAAATACTTAGTGCTTCTGTTATGATGATCAAAGAAAAGGAGTTGATAGAAGAATTTCGGGATATGCGATTATCTGTGAAATTGACGCCGGGCAAGATGCGTTTAAACATGATCACCATTTCAAATGATTTGATGGATAGAATCTGCGAAGGACAAAACAGTGACCAATATTTGCAAGAAGCAAAATAAGCAAAGAGCCAAGGAGCAGTGTTGGAATTTAGCGAAGGTGTTAATGGAATTTTGAAGTTTCAAGGAAGAGTTTGTGTGCCTAATGATCCAGATCTTAGAAGATTGATTTTGGATGAAGCTCACAGGAGTAAGTTGAGTATGCATCCAGGAGCCACAAAGATGTATCAGGATTTAAAACAATTATATTGGTGGCAAGGAATGAAGAAAGATGTTGCTGAGCATGTATCATCCTGTTTAATCTGTCAGAAGGCTAAGGTGGAACATCAAAGACCTTTGGGAATGTTACAACCTTTGCCTATTCCCGAATGGAAATGGGATGATATAGCAATGGATTTTGTGACGGGACTACCAAAGACTCGGAAGGGTCATGATGCCATTTGGGTAATTGTTGATCGGCTTACTAAGTCAGTGCACTTTTTGCTGATTAATATTAAATACTCAATGGAAAATTTGGCCCAAGTGTACATCAGTGAAATTGTTAGACTTCGTGGTGTACCATCCTGTATTATTTTGGATCGAGATCCAAGGTTTACGTCGAGATTTTGGAATAGTTTGCAAGAAGCGATGGGAACAAAGTTACGTCTAAGTTCTGCTTGCCATCCACAAATAGATGGTCAGTCAGAAAAAACAATTCAGTCTCTAGAAGATTTATTGAGAGCTTGTGTACTGGAGCAAACTGGAGGCTAGGATGAATTCTTACCATTGATAGAATTCACATACAATAACAGTTTCCATTCAAGTATAGGGATGGCACCCTATGAGGCATTATATGGGAGGCGATGCAGAACACCGTTGTGTTGGTATCATGATGGTGAGAGTGCTATGTTAGGACCAGAGATTGTTCAACAGACAATTGAGAAAATGAAGATGATTCAAGATAAAATGAGAATGAGTCAAACTCGGTAAAAGAACTATGCTGATAAAAGGAGAAAATCTCTTGAGTTTGAAGAAGGTGACCATGTATTTTTGTGAGTGACGCCTATGACGCGTGTTGGACGAGTGCTTAAGTCCAAGAAGCTCGCTCCAAAGTTTATCAGACCATATCAGATTTTACGTCGGGTAGGTCCGGTGGCATATCAGATTGCATTACCACCTTTTCTGTCAAATCTTCACAATGTATTTCACGTATCACAACTATAAAAACATATTTCTGATCCTACTCATGTTATCAAGCCAGACACAGTACAGCTGAAGGAAAATTTAACCTATGGAACTTTTCCAGTAAAGATTGAGGATCGAAAGACAAAGCAACTTCGAGGTAAGGAAATTTCATTAGTTAAAATTATTTGGGATGATATAAGCGGGGAAGCTACATGGGAACTAGAAGAAAAGATAAAAGAACAGTATCCCTATTTATTCTGAGGAAGTGAAATCAAGTTCATCAAGTTTCGAGGACGAAACTTTTGTTAGAGAGGGAGAGTTGTAACACCCCAAACTTTCTATTTATTAAATAGTAATTTTGATAGTTAATAGAATTCTACTATTTAGTGATTTCTATGTACTGTAAAATTATTTTGAATATTCCGTCTGTATATTTGATCGTTTTGAGTAATTTGTTCCGTGTCAGGAAAATAATAATTTTTGGGACAAAAAAATTTACATAATTTAATTTTTACTATTTAGTCTTAATTAATTTACGTAATCTGATTTGATATTTGTGAATTTTCTAATTTTTGTGATTTTATGTGTGATTTTAAAATTTTTACTGTTTGTGGGCCCCACGAGGTGTATGTGGGCTCAGGTGGCAATAAATGGGCCCGGGTGGGTCCCGCAAAGTGAAAAATTTTTTACGTATAGAAAAATTTGTACTGTTTAGACGGACACAGGGGATCTTACTAAACCTGAATTCAAAAATAGTTTTAAAAAAATTTCCTTTACTGTATTCTGTACTATATTTAATTATCGAATGATAAAAATACAGTAAATATATTCTTTTATGAGGTTATAACAGATAAAAATAAAATTTTATACTGTTAAGTCAATATTGGTGATTTGGATATCCACCATCGATTTAATTATCGTTGGAGATTTAATCTTGATTTAATCAATGATGGAGATTTGATCTTTAAAGTAAATAGGATCAATTATAACCGTTGGATGGAAATTAAATCAAGGGTAGAGATTCAGTCTTATAAATGACTATGACCATTATCAACCCTTGGATGTAAAGTTAATCAATGGTGGAGATGGATCATTAATGACCATTGGATTTGAATTTAGATCAATGGTGGAGAATTGGTCATAAAAAATGACTACAACCATTTTGGACCCTTGGATGTAAAGTTTGAAGGTGTAATCTTGACCCTTCATTTTGAAGACACATTCAATGGTTAGGATTGCAAGCCAAAAATGATCCAATGGCTCAAATAAAGTCTTCCATCTATAACCTAAACCTAGTAACTATTTTTAATCCAAACCATTCTTTTAATCAATGGTTAGGATGGCTTAAAGTGATGGTTATGAAATTTGTCACATTTGGAGTGCATGAAGAGGGGGGGACGGTTTGGAGAAGTAAGGAAGAAGGGAGACAACTTTGTATAGACTTTTTAGGCCAAAGAAAAGGATGAAGACAATAGCCAAGTATCAAGACCATTTCCTATTGATCATTAATGATCATGTTTTTCAAACTTCACTTTACACTTCTCTCCAATGCATGCTACGGAAATATCACTTTGGAAGACCAAGAAAATTCATTTCTACACTTCATATTATCACTTCTTCACCTTTTCCACTTAAGCTTCAAGAACAAACTAAAGAAAACTCCATTCTCCTGCCCAAAAGAAGACCATTCGGCCAAGCACTCTAATTCTCTCCTCCATCACTCTTTAATTTCATACAACCTAGTTTCTTGAATCCTTACCTTATTCTAAACAACTTTCATGTTGAAGACTTTCTCTAAATCTTCCATCTTGAAGAACTTTTACTAAGATCAAGTTCTAGAGTTTTTGTTGGTGAAGTGTAAGGAAACTTCATTTATTCTTTTCTTTTTCATGTTCTAAACCATGTTTGACCCATGGTTCTTCTTATTCAAACTTGATATACAAATTTTTTGTATTTGTTTCATGTTTAAGAACTTGTGTTGGTGGAGATCTTGTTCAAAACACAAAGCAACAAGCTTTTTGGTAGTTCTTCAAGAGGTAAGAGGGAGATCCATCTCACCAACCAAGCATGGTGGTGAGAGATAGTTTTATATTTGGTGGATGGTGAATCCATGTGAGGATTCATATCCATGGTCATGTAATAAGTTATGTGTGCTATGTGCTTTGATTTTTTTTTGTCTATGCTTGATATGCTTTGCATGATTTACTTGTGTATGCATGCTTCATATGATTTTTATTTGTTTATATGGTATGCTTATAATATGCATGATGATATATCTTGAATATATTATGATGGATGTATGTTGAAATAAGGAAAATTTTGGCTCCAAAGGCCATGGAGGAGGTCACGGTTTTGAACTTCCAAGACTAAAGTTATTATTGAAATTTTTCAAGAACTATGGAGTTCAATTTTAGTCCTTGAACTAAAGTAAATTTCGGATAAGACATCAACCAATTTGGTGTTCACAAAATTATATTTTCATAAATAATAAAATTGAATGATTTGAGAAGTAAAGAAAATAAACAAAAGAGTTTGTTTTGTAAAAAGAATGCACACAATTTTTGGAGTTGAGTTTTCATGAATTTATTTTGTGTAGAAACAAGAATGGAATTTATTTAAGTTAGAAGAAAAAAATTTCATGGTTCCAATGGCCATCTATAAGGTTTGATAATTTAGAAAAATGTTTTGATGTTATAAAATATAAGAATTTTCAAATAAGGATTTTTGAAAAAGGAATTAAAGTGTTATCAAGTGGAATTTTCGTAAATAAAAGAAAAAGGGAGATTGAAGGTGTTGAACTTCAAATTATTTTAAAGAGAATTAATTTTTAGAAGTGATTTAGAAATATAAAAGAAAACGTTTGTAACTTAAATTTTCTTGACATAGAATTTATTTATTGGATTTTGGAAAACATTAGGAATTTTAAAATTAGAAACAGTAATTAAATCAACTAAATGTGATTTTATAAAATTAAATCAATAAAAAGTGATTTTGAGAAAATATATTACGGAAAAGAATTTTTTTTACTAAGAATAGGAAGAAAATAAAGTAAGAAATCATATTATAATAAGAAAAGTCCAAAATAATATTTTAAAGTTAAGAAATTTTTTATGAAGGGTAAAAATGGTGAAAAACAATTTACGTAACTCAAAAACGTAAATTTTTAAATTACGTAATTTTAAAAATATTAAAATATTTTTACACAATTTTTAAAGCGTTTAAATATTTTACACAATCGAAATGTTGTAGAAAAATCGCTATGCGATTTAAAAATGAAAGAATATTTTTACACATTTTAGAATATAGTAGAAAATTGTTACGCAATTTTGAAACATAATAGAAATGTTACAAATCATTGTTTATGAAATAAAATATTACGTGACCGTAAAAACGTGACAAAAATATTTTGCGAATGAGAAAAATGCAATAATATAAGGTTGCTATTAATTATACAGTAAACTTTACAGTTAAAAATTAGTATGTGAATACTGTACAAGAAATTGAGCAATTTGCCTATAATTGGCATAAATCCATTTTACGAACGTAAAATAGTATTTGAACTTTGTATGAGAAATTATGTGATTTACCTTTGGTTGGTAATTGGTGCATTACACATACATTGAAAATGGTCCGATGGACTGTATATGGCTAATTGCCTAGGAGAAACGTACACCTCTTGAGTGGGTGCGATACGCGTAGTGTAGGTCACTTGTTGACCTTGGGGCATCGGGGTGCGGGTTGCTCGCAATGGGCAGTTGGTAGCTCTTCTGTACCGTGAGTTAGACCGATGCAACACACCGATGATCCGGACCGAGACACTATTCTTAATCGAGATCGACAAAGACGTCGTGTATGTGCTAGATGTGCAAGATATAATTATAGCACTTGGTCTGAAGCACGTGGTACCGGCAGATCTTTTCGATCAATTTCTCTGACTTGAGTATTAGCTCCATGGAGTAGGACATTGAGTCTATGTGCGCATGCATGAAACTGAGCATCTATATCTATATGATGGTGTTACTGTAATTATTTTATGATTTAAACAGTGATAGTGGCATGATGGTAATTATTATTTTACACTATGATGATGGCATAATTGTGATCATGATATGATATTTTTGCATGATATGTTGTTTGTATTATCTCTGTGCTATATGCTGGTATTGGCGTAGGTGATCTCACCTCTTTGTATGTATATCTGTATATTGTATTTATAATTGGGTGAAGACGTTGAGAAAGAAATGGTACAAGAAGGAGAAGAGGAACTACTTCTCATATCAGGGAACGCAGAATTCTGACAGTATGACGTCAAGAGCCAGTTTCTTCGGATATGTACGTCTACAATTTCACGGAGGAGCTGGAGAATAGAGGACAAGTCCCAATGAGCGATGACTTATTTACGAGGGGTACCTGACTGTTAGTATTAGTAGACTGTTTCGTGGAGATCCATTTTTCTGTGTGACTATCTTTGTTCATGTTGAATTTCCTTTGCATATTAGGCGACATTGGGATACTAGAAATTATGTCCCAATGGAAATCAGCACAGTATCATCAGCCCGGACACCTATCCATAGGGCTACTCGTCATAACGGATTCCTACCTGCTGAGGAACCCGAGGAGGACCCGTCTGAGGGGTCTTCTACTTAGTTAAACTTGGGCAAGTTTGAATTCTGATATAAACTCTGTGTGTAATTATTTAAGTGTGTTTATTGTTCCGAGACATGGTCTGTAATAAATAAGCCTGACAGCACTTGTGTAATATGTATATGATGTAAATTATGTGTGAGGTTATTGTATAATAGTTTTATTTTCCGCTAAGTCTATTTTATTGTATCCATGAAGAAAGAATAAAAAATTTATAACTCGTATTTTTATCACAACATCCCATTTTATGACTATTAAGGGTATTTTGGGTAATAAAGTAACATAAATGTGACACCCTACGGTGGGTGTTACATGAAGAATCCATAAGGATTCATTTGTGTGGTTGTTTATTTTTTTCCTATTTTATGATTGATTTTATTTGCAAGCATGTCTATAGCTTTAAAATATATTGCATGTGTTTATAATTATATGATTATTAAAGTAGAAGGTGAATAACATGTGAGGTTTGTATGAGTGTTCCAAAGAACACAAAAGGAGCTCACGACTTCTCTCTAAAGCAATGATTTTAATGAATCTAGGTAAAATAATGAATTTGAGAATGATTTAGGTTAATTATGGCCAACATGCCATTTAATGTATATTTGAATTCCAAATTTATTTTTGAAGATAGGTTAAGTAATTAATTTACAAAAGAATTTGATTCTAATGAATCTTTGAGAAATAAAATGAATGAACTTAGTTTTAGAATTCTAAGTTAGTAGAATTTAATTTAAGCAAAAATTAAAGAGAACACTTGAAAAATACTAACGTAGAGCTCACTCTCTGAGTTTTGAAGTGCGTTAGCAAGTTTCAAGATGTAAATGATGGGTAAGGTTGAAATGAACAATATTTAGAGGAAAACATCAAAAATACCATATACTGATTTTATAGGCAAAATGCTGCCAAAATTTACTAAAATCAGACAAATAAAATGAAAAGGTTCCACAATATATTTATAACACAAGGAAAATACTTTACGTAGTTTAAAAGTACTAGATATAGTCTACACATATTTAAAATGGTGATTTTAAGCTATATGGTTAAGAAAATAATTTAATAAACTTATGCGATTGAGAAAATGATTTAAAAACATTACATGATGTTCAAAAATGTCAAAATATATTTATGCGATTTTAAAATATTTGTAAAAGCAATGCGATTGTGAAAATGTGATAAAATTTCTACGTGATTAAATGATACAGCGAGTTTTACTGTCCGGCCAAAGTGGTGGACCCGGACATGTTGTGAGATAGTACTGTCAAGTGGAGACATACTATATTTTGGTATATTGAGACTGAGGGTATTTTCATAAATATAGTAAAATATTAGAACTAAGGGTATTTTGGTAATTCTTGATCATGTTTAGAGAGTTGTGTCAATTTGGTTGATAATTGGCGATTGGTTGATGAGATGAATTACATCGTGTTGTGGGTGTGATAGGCGTAGTGTGGTTCATTATATGAACTTGGAGGCATTAGTGTGCGGAGAATTCCACATGGGGACAGTGGGTTGCTCCTCTGGGCCGTGGTAACGGGCAACACACTAATGATCTCAGCAAGCACTGTTCTTAATCGAGATCTTGAGGAGACTATTATGTACAATGCCTGTAGTACACGATGTATTGGACTGTGTACTACTACATGATGTTTTGGACTGTGGGCTATAGACACAACGTTGGACAGTGCAATAGTTTGGTTGGGCAGCCTAAGGTACTATTAGTTCTTTTTGGATCATTCTCTCAGATATCTGTGTTTAGCTCCATGGAGTAGGAACAAGTCAGTGTGTGTATCATTCATTATCTGCATTTTAATGTTTATTATAATCTGTAATAAAATGCATGATGTATTAATTTACTACTGTATATGATATAATGTATGTGTTATTGTAATATTTGTTTGTATTGTCATTTTCTTTTTTGCCATGCTGGTAATGATGTAGATTGTCTCACCTCTCTATACGCTTTTCTCTATATTATTATTATATTTCCGTAAAGAGTTTGAGGAAGAGGAGGAGGAACAACCTCTTGAGATACAGTATCCAGACGAGCAACAGCCGAGTGAACTGTACGAGGAAGGCGAGCCGATAGATCACTCCCACCATCAGGACTGATCTTGAGATCATGGCGTTGCCGGGATTCTTCGATTTTGTGAGACTTAAGTTTCATGGAGGTTCAGAGGCCTGGCGTATGCGAGAGGATAGGGGAACAGTTGTCTACGTGGGACGTCTGACTGTGTCCCTGAGTAGAAAGTTTGATGGAGATATTATATTTACTACTACTTTATATTTACATCTTGAGTTGCCTCTAACTCTTAGGCGTTATTGGGAAGGAATTTTCCATGCGCCCAGCGAGCTTAGTAGTGAGTTAACAGCCCGGACTCGTGTCCGTAGAGCTGTGGGACCTCCAGGATGTCTGTCCTTCGATGATCTCTCTGAAGATGATCTATCGGAGGGTTAGAAATCTTTTGAGGTGCACTTGGGCAATGTTATGTTTTTATTATGATACTTTTTATTTTACTGCTTCGTTAAATATTTGTAGTTATAAATTATTTGTATAATTAAGACAAAAAATCATATGTATATTATGGTGTATTTATGTTTTGTCTTATCTTGTGTTTTGTGTTATTTTATTTAATGTTGTAAGTATAAAAGAAAAAAAAATTACCACTAATATTATTTATGTACCAAATGTTTTACAACTTTAGTAAGAATTTTATTTTATTTTATTTTATTGCATTATAAATGTGACATCCCCACAAGGGTGTTACAAGCTCCATTAGCACTTCAATTTGTATAATTTGCTCTGAGTGAGAGTTTCTCTTTATCTACTTTCTGCTATTTTGTATTGAGGGTGAGGTATCCCTCAAGGTTTGTATAAAGGTGAGGTATCCCTGCAGGCTGAGGCTTTAGTACAAGGGTAGAGTTTCCTTGTGTGTGAAAAGTGCTCTTTTGTGTAATGGTTGCAAGCACCTATTGAAGCTTGTATACATAGTGAAAATCTCGGCTATTGTTTCGAGGACTGGACGTAGACCACAAGTGGGTTAGTGGTCGAACCAGGATAAATATTGTGCCTACTTCTCTATTTCTAATCTCTTTATTTTATGTAATTTTATTTTATTGCACATTTATTTTCCGCTGTTCTTAAAGTTTATTTTCTTCATCTCGTTCATTCTGTGCATTTATGTAATAAGTTTCAATATTTGTATTTTAATTAAAAGAGGTTTTGCGAAAAGTTTTATACTTAATTCACCCCCCTCTTAAGTACTGGAAGCCACTTGGTAACAAGTAGTATCAGAGCTAGACTCTTGTATAAAGAGCTTAGCAACTTCAAGAACATAGCTGCTTCAAATGGTTTTCCAGAAGGATCTTCCATAAACCGACCACCCTTTTTCAATGGGGATGGTTATGCATATTGGAAGGAAAGAATGAAAATCTTCATCGAAGCTATTGATCTAGATGTGTGGGATGCTGTCAAAAACGGTGCATTTATACCTACGTATGAGGTCGATGGTGTAAGGACCGAAACATCAAGAAATAAATGGTCTGATGAGGACAAAAGAAAAGTTTAACATAATTTAAAAACAAAAAATATTATTACTACTACTTTGCGATATGATGAGTTTTTTAGAATTTTAAATTGCAAAACTGCTAAAGAAATGTGGGACACTTTGCAAGTTACCTATGAGGGTACTAACGAAGTAAAGAGGTCGAGAATCAATTCTCTAACTCGTGAATATGAATTATTCAGAATGAACCAATGAGAAAGCATTCAAGAAATGAAAAAGAGGTTCACCCACATAGTTAATCATCTTGCATCTTTAGGAAAAAGTTTCTCTAACGAAGATTTAATTAACAAAGTGTTGAGATGTTTTAGCAGGATTTGGTAACCCAAGGTAACAGCTATATCAGATGCAAGGGACTTGTCGATAATGACTCTAGCTACCCTCTTTGGAAAACTTCATGAGCACGAACTGGAACTAAGCATATTAAGTTAAAGCAAAGAAAAAGATAAACAGAAAAAGAGAATAGCACTCAAAACCACCTCCTCAATAATCGACAATGATGATGAAGAAGATGAAGAAAATATCGAGGTAAACGAAGAAAATCTTAGTCTTTTAATTAAAAAATTTGGAAAATTTCTCAGGAAGAAGGGAACGCAAGGAAGACCTCCCTTTCCTCCGAAAAAGAATCATTACAAAGGCGAAGGAGCTTTATCAACTCCAACTTGCTATGAATGCAGTAAACTGGGTCACATGAAAATGGAGTGCCCAATTTATCAAAAGAAGAAGGAGAAATTTGAAAAGAAGCCCTTCAAGGAAAGAAAAGGAAGAAAAGCCTACATAGCATGGGATGAAAATGACATGGATTCAACTGACAGCTCAGATAGCGAGGAAGCCCAACTATGTCTCATGGCAAAAGGAGAAGAAGAAGAAAGCGAAAATGAGATAAGTTCTAATACTACTTTATTGCCTTCTTACGATGGGTTACAAGACACCTTTGAAGAATTACATGACGAGTCTTTAAAACTCACAAAATTAATTTCTTCTTCTAAGAAAACAATCTCTTCTATAGAAAATCAAATTCTGATTTTAAACAAAGAAATAGTAGAATTGAAAATTGAAAATGAAACTTTGGGAATTATTGATGCATGCATAAATCATTCTTCACATGCTTCTACATCTTTATCCTGTTCTTCATGTCAAATGCTTGAAAAAGAAATTGAAGACTTAAAGAACACTCTTTCTAAATTCACCTTTAGAAGGGACAATTTAAATATTTTATTAGGAAGACAAAGAGTGGTTTTTCAAAAAGCCGGGATAGGGTATAACCTGAAAAATCAACAAAAACTTTATAAAAATTTCTTTGTGCCATCTAGTGTTTCGAGTAGCCCTTTTATTAAATGTTTTTACTGTGAAAAGAAAGGATACAGTGCATTAACTTGCAATGCAAGGAAAAAGATTAACATAAAAATTGGAATGAAAATGGTTTGGGTTCCCAAGGGTATTATACTCAAAACTGACATACAAGGACCCAAGAAAGTTTGGGTACCAAAGGTTAAAAACTAAACATGTGTTGTAGGTGTGCTTGAAAGCCAGGAGTTCAAATTGGTATCTCAATAGCGGCTGCTCCAAGCACATGACCTGGGACAACTCAAAATTCACCATGCTTATTCCCAAGAATCATGGACACATTACTTATGGTGATAATAACAAAGGAAAAATTCTTGGAATAGGAAAAGTCGGTAAGAACCCTAACTCCTTTATTGAAAATGTGTTGCTTGTTGAAGGCTTGAAACATAACTTGCTTAGTATTAGCTAATTATGTGATAAAGGAAATAGGGTAATATTTGATTCAAATTATTGCATAATTGAAGATGAAAATGATAAGCATGTTAAATTCATTGGTCATGTAACACCCCAAACTTTCTATTTATTAAATAGTAATTTTGACAGTTAACAGAATTCTACTGTTTAGTGATTTCTGTGTATTGTAAAATTATTTTAAATATTCCATCTGTATATTTGATCGTTTTAAGTAATTTGTTCCGTGTCAGGAAAATAATAATTTTTGGGCCAAAAAAATTTACGTAAATTAATTTTTACTATTTAGTCTTAATTAATTTACGTAATCTGATTTGATATTTGTGAATTTTCTAATTTTTGTGATTTTATGTGTAATTTTGAAATTTTTACTGTTTGTAGGCCCCACATGGGTCCCACAAAGTGAAATTTTTTCTACGTATAGAAAAATTTGTACTGTTTAGACGGAGACAGGGGATCTTACTAAACCTGAATTCAGAAATAGTTTTAGAAAATTTTCCTTTACTGTATTTTGTACTGTATTTAATTATCGAATGATAAAAATACAGTAAATATATTCTTTCATGAGGATATAATAGATAAAAATAAAATTTTATACTTTTAAGTCAATATTGGTGGTTTGGATATCCACCATCGATTTAATTACCGTTGGAGATTTAATCTTGATTTAATCAATGGTGGAGATTTGATCTTAAAAGTAAATAGGATCAATTATAACCGTTGGATAAAAATTAAATCAAGGGTAGAGATTTAGTCTTATAAATGACTATGACCATTATCAACCCTTGGATGTAAAATTAATCAATGGTGGAGATGGATCATTAATGACCATTGGATTTGGATTTAGATCAATGGTGGAGAATTGGTCATCAAAAATGACTACAACCATTTTGGACCCTTGGATGTAAAGTTTGAAGGTGTAATCTTGACTCTTCATTTTGGAGACGCATTCAATGATTAGGATTGCAAGCCAAAAATGATCCAATGGCTCAAACAAAGTCTTCCATCTATAACCTAAACCTAGCAACTATTTTTAATCCAAACCATTCTTTTAATCAATGGTTAGGATGGCTTAAAGTGATGGTTATGAAAATTGTCACATTTGGAGTGCATGAAGAGGTGGGGGGACGGTTTGGAGAAGCAAGGAAGAAGGGAGACAATTTTGTATAGGCTTTTTAGGCCAAAGAAAAGGATGAAGACATAAGCCATGTGGAAAAGCATGTGCACTCAAAATGAAATATTTTTCTTCATGCAAATCTCCTAAAATTTCCTACTCATTCACGGCAAAGCAGCCCACCCATATTCACTCTCACAATTTCATTTTCTCTTTCATCAAAAAGCTTACAACACTTACTCTAAAAAATTCCAAGAACCAAAGCACCATTTTTCTTCCTTTTCTCTCCATTTGGTTCGGTCTCCACCACCAAATATACTATCACTCACCTATAATTTTCACTCACATCATTTCCTAAAGCTCAACAACATTCTAAACACTTTCCATTTAGAAAGTTTTCCCAAAATCACACTCTAAGTGCTTCAAAATCCCACTTTTAGCTTACTTCCTTGGAGGTAAACTTTAATTTCTATGGTTTAAATTCATGTTTATGATTTTCTAAGCCATGTTTGTTCCATGGTTTGTTATTATTAAGCTTTGTTTGTGATTTTACTAATTATTTTAGAATTGTTAGGAATTGTTGTGAGCCATACGAAAATTAAGGAGAAGGAGGAGAGCTTGAAGAGCTTGTCTTCAAGAGGTAAGAGGGAGATCCATCTCACCAACCAAGCATGGTGGTGAGAGATAGTTTTATATTTGGTGGATGGTGAATCCATGTGAGGATTCATATCCATGGTCATGTAATAAGTTATGTGTGTTATGTGCTTTGATTATTTTTGCCTATGCTTGATATGCTTTGCATGATTTACTTGTGTATGCATGCTTAGTATGATTTTTATTTGTTTATATGGTATGCTTATAATATGCATGATGATATATGTTGAATATATTATGATGGATGTATGTTGAAATAAGCTAAATTTTGGCTCTAAAGGCCATGGAGGAAGTCACGGTTTTGAACTTCCAAGACTAAAGTTATTATTGAAATTTTTCAAGAACTATGGAGTTCATTTTTAGTCCTTGAACTAAAGTAAATTTCGGATAAGACATCAACCAATTTGATGTTCACAAAATTATAATTTCATAAATAATAAAATTGAATGATTTGAGAAGTAAAGAAAATAATCAAAAGAGTTTGTTTTGTAAAAAGAATGCACACGATTTTTGGAGTTGAGTTTTCATGAATTTATTTTGTGTAGAAACAAGAATGGAATTTATTTAAGTTAGAAGAAAAATATTTCATGGTTCCAACCACCTATAAGGTTTTGATAATTTAGAAAAAAATGTTTTAATGTTATAAAATATAAGAATTTTCAAATAAAGATTTTTTGAAAAGGGAATTAAAGCGTTATCAAGTGGAATTTTCATAAATAAAAGAAAAAGGGAGATTGAAGGTGTTGAACTTCAAATTATTTTAAAGAGAATTAATTTTTAGAAGTGATTTAGAAATATAAAAGAAAACATTTGTAACTTAAATTTACTAACATAGAATTTAATTATTTGGTTTTGGAAAACGTTATGAAATTTAAAATTAGAAATATTAATTCAATCAACTAAATGTGATTTTGTAAAATTAAATCAATAAAAAGTGATGTTGAGAAAATATATTACGGAAAAGAATTTTTTAACTAAGAATAGGAAAAAAATAAAGTAAGAAATTATATTATTGTAAGAAAAGCCAAAAATAATATTTTAAAGTTAAGAAATATTTTACGAAGGGTAAAAACGGTGAAAAATGATTTATGTAACTCAAAAATAAAATTTTTAAATTACGCGATTTGAAAAATGTTAAAATATTTCTACGCAATTTTTAAAGCGTTTAAATATTTTACACGATCGAAATGTTGTAGATAAATCGCTATGCGATTTAAAAATGAAAGAATAATTTTACACATTTTAGAATACAGTAGAAAATTGTTACACAATTTTTAAACGTAATAGAAATGTTACAAATCATTGTTTACGTAATAAAATATTATGTGACCGTAAAAATGTGCCAAAAATATTTTGTGAATGAGAAAAATGCAATAATATACGGTTGCTGTTAATTATACAGTAAACTTTATAGTTAAAAATCAGTATGTGAATACTGTATAAGAAATTGAGCAATTTGCCTATAATTGGCATAAATCCATTTTACGAACGTAAAATAGTATTTGAACTTTGTATGAGAAATTATGTGATTTACCTTTGGTTGGTAATTGGTGCATTACACATACATTGAAAATGGTCCGATGGACTGTAAATGGCTAATTGCCTAGGAGAAACGTGCACCTCTTGAGTGGGTGCGATACGCGTAGTGTAGGTCACTTGTTGACCTTGGGGGCATCGGGGTGCGGGTTGCCCGCAATGGTGGGCAGTTGGTAGCTCTTCTGTACCATGAGTTAGACCGATGCAACACACCTATGATCCGGACCGAGACACTATTCTTAATCGAGATCTGACAAAGACTGTCGTGTATGTGCTAGATGTGCAAGATATAATTATAGCACTTGGTCTGAAGCACGTGGTACCGGCAGATCTTTTCGATCAATTTCTCCGACTTGAGTATTAGCTCCATGGAGTAGGACATTGAGTCTATGTGCGCATGCATGAAACTGAGCATCTATATCTATATGATGGTGTTATTGTAATTATTTTATGATTTAAATAGTGATAGTGGCATGATGGTAATTATTATTTTACACTATGATGATGGCATAATTGTGATCATGATATGATATGTTGTTTGTATTATCTCTGTGCTATCATGCTGGTATTGGCGTAGGTGATCTCACCTCTTTGTATGTATATCTGTATATTGTATTTATAATTGGGTGAAGACGTTGAGAAAGAAATGGTACAAGAAGGAGAAGAGGAACTACTTCTCACATCAGGGAACGCAGAATTCTGACAGTATGACATCAAGAGCCAGTTTCTTCGGATATGTACGTCTACAATTTCATGGAGGAGTTGGAGAATGGAGGACAAGTCCCGATGAGCGAGGACTTATTTATGAGGGGTACCTGACTGTTAGTATTAGTAGACTTTTTCGTGGAGATCTATTTTTCTGTGTGACTATCTTTGTTCATGTTGAATTTCCTTTGCATATCAGGCGACATTGGGATATTAGAAATTATGTCCCAATGGAAATCAGCATAGTATCGTCAGCCTGGACACCTGTCCGTAGGGCTACTCGTCATAACGGATTCCTACCTGCTGAGGAACCCGAGGAGGACCCATCTGAGGGGTCTTCTACTTAGTTAAACTTGGGCAAGTTTGAATTCTGATATAAACTCTGTGTGTAATTATTTAAGTGTGTTTATTGTTCGAGACATGGTCTCGTAATAAATAAGCCTGACAAAGACTTGTGTAATATGTATATGATGTAAATTATGTGTGAGGTTGTTGTATAATAGTTTTATTTTCCGCTAAGTCTATTTTATTGTTATCCATGAAGAGAAAAAAAATTTACAACTCGTATTTTTATCACAACATCCCATTTTATAACTATTGAGGGTATTTTGGGTAATAAAGTAACATAAATGTAACACCCTACGGTGGGTGTTACAGGTCATAGAGTAAACAACATTTATATGATTAGTCTTGATGATATATCTTCAAATGATGCGAAATGCCTTTTAAGTAAGAATGATGATTCATGGTTATGGCATAGGAGAATCGCACACATTCACATGGATCACTTAAAGAAGTTGGTCT
This sequence comes from Ormosia semicastrata, assembly GCA_029884595.1. Classification (NCBI taxonomy): domain Eukaryota; kingdom Viridiplantae; phylum Streptophyta; class Magnoliopsida; order Fabales; family Fabaceae; genus Ormosia; species Ormosia semicastrata. The sequence goes on from JAQQTO010000062.1 coordinate 35,322,341, forward strand.
CTAAAGAGCTAGTAATTGGATTACCCAAGCTTAATTTTGTAAAAGATAAATTATGTGATGCATGTCAGAAGGGTAAACAAATAAAGGTCTCTTTTAAAGCAAAAAAATATAGTTTCAACTACTAGACCTTTACAACTTTTGTACATGGATCTATTTGGACCTTCTAGAACTATGAGCTTTGGTGGGAATTACTATGCTTTAGTGATTGTGGATGATTTTTCTAGGTTTACATGGATTTTATTTCTTGCAAATAAAAATGATGCATTTCTAGCTTTTAAAAGACTTGTCAAAGTTATTCAAAATGAAAAAGGTTATCAAATCTCTTCTATAAGAAATGACCATGGTGGTGAATTTGAAAACAATGTTTTTGAAAATTATTGTGATGAACATGGCATTAATCATAATTTTTCTACCCCTAGAACTCCACAACAAAATGGAGTTGTAGAAAGAAAAAATTGTTCTTTAGAAGAAATGGCGAGAACTATGCTTAATAAGGCTGCTCTTCCTAAGTATTTTTGGGTGGATGTTGTAAGTACAGCTTGTTATGTAATGAACAGGGCCCTTATAAAGCCTATTTTAAAGAAAATCCCATATGAGTTATACAAGGGAAGAAAGCCAAATGTCTCACATTTTCATGTTTTTGGATGCAAATGTTTTGTTTTAAATAATGGAAAAGATAACTTAGGCAAGTTTGATGCTAAGTCTGATGAAAGTATATTTCTTAGTTATTCAAATCATAGTAAAGCTTTTTGTATATATAATAAAAGAACTATGACTATTGAAGCATCTATACATGTTGCATTTGATGAAACTGACCCAAATGGATCGAGAAAGGATCTTGTTATTGATGATGTTGCAGAAGTCTTGGCGGAAACACCTTTGGATAGCAAGGAAAAAGAAATCAAGGAGCAAGAAGATAAACAAAGACAAGAAAATTCAAAAGCCTTGGAACTTCCCAAAGAATGGCAAACTTCAAAATATCATTCCCTTGATCAAATAATCGGTGATGTATCTAAAAGTGTAAGTACTCGTAATTCTCTTAGAAATGCTTGTAATCACTTAGCTTTTGTTTCTCAAATTGAACCTAAGGATTTAATTGAAGCTTTTGATGATGAACATTGGATATTAGCTATGCATGAGGAATTAAATCAATTTGAAAGAAATCAAGTTTGGGAATTAGTTACTAGGCCTAATGATCTTCCTATAATTGGCACAAAATGGTTTTTAGAAACAAACTTGATGAAAATGGATTAATAACTAGAAACAAAGTTAGATTGGTCGCTAAAGGTTATAATCAAGAAGAAGGAATAGATTATGAAGAAACCTATGCACCTGTAGCTAGATTAGAAGCTATTAGAATGTTACTTGTATATGCTTGCATCATGGATTTCAAATTATATCAAATGGATGTTAAAAGTGCTTTTCTAAATGGCTTTATTCAAGAGGAGGTATACGTTGAACAACCTCTAGGTTTTGAAAATCATGAACTACCCAACCATGTTTTTAAACTTAAAAAGACTTTATATGGCTTAAAGCAAGCTCCTAGAGCTTGGTATGAAAGGTTGAGTAAGTTTCTTTTAGAAAATAGTTTTTCAAGAGGAAAAGTCGATACTACCCTTTTCATCAAAAATAAAAAGCATGATATTCTTCTTGTGCAAGTATATGTGGATGATATTATCTTTGGTGCTACTAATGAATCCCTTTACAAAGAATTTGCTAAGACAATGCAGAATGAATATGAAATGTTAATGATGGGAGAGTTGAATTTCTTCCTCAGACTTTAAATGAAGGGACTTTCATAAGTCAAACCAAATACTACAAGGAATTACTCAAAAGGTTCGAAATGGAAAATGCTAAACACATGGGCACTCTAATGGGCACTTCTTGCAATTTGGACAAAGATGAAGGAGGTAAATCAGTAGAAATAACGAAATACAGAGGTGTGATTGGATCTCTCCTTTATCTTATTGCTAGTAGGCCAGATATTATATTTAGTGTATGCATGTGTGCTAGATATCAGGCAAGCCATAAGGAATCTCATTTAAGTGCTGTTAAACGAATAATGAAATACCTAGTAGGCACTTCACAAATAGGCTTGTGGTATCCTAAGGGTGCCTCATGTAGCCTAATAGGCTATTCTGACTCTGATTTTGCTGGGTACAAATTGGATAGAAAGAGTACTAGTGGGACATGCTACTTGCTTGGTAGTTCTTTAGTTTCTTCGCATAGCAAGAAACAAAATAGTGTGGCTTTGTCTACCGTTGAGGCTGAATATGTTGCAGCTGGGAGTTATTGTGCTCAAATCCTATGGATGAAGTAATAACTTTTAGACTACGGTCTTTAACTTGATCACATCCCGATAAGATGTGATAACACTAGTGCAATAAATATCTCTAAGAATCCCATTCTGCATCCCAAAACAAAGCATATAGAGATAAGACATCACTTTATCAGAGATCATGTACAAAAAGGGGATTGCATTTTTGAGTTTGTTGAAACATCTAAGCAACTTGCTGATATCTTCACTAAACCCTTAGCAAAAGAAGCATTCTTTTATATTAGAGGAGAATTGGGCATAATTGATCAATCCAATATATAATTGCTTGAATTTATTGCTTAAGTATGGTTTTTCTCTCTCTTATATCTTTACTGACTTAAGCTTCGGAGATATCCCAAATCTTGTTTTGTAGGTACTTTATATTTGGGTAAGTTAACTCTCTTTTAAATCACTTTCTGAACATATATTTTACTGTGCCTTTTGATAGTTTTATTCGAATAAATCTAGCTTTATTCGAATAAATTGTCTTCTATGTCAGTTCAGTGTTTGCTGCTATCTCTGTTTATTCAAATAAATTTCAGATCATTCGAATAAGCAGAAGCTTGTTTCATCAGTCTTACTTTATTGATCTCATTCTATTCGAATAAAATCAAGCTTATTCGAATAACCAGAAACCTGGTTTATCAATCTTAGTTTGGCTAATCTCTATTTATTCGAATAACCCCAAGGTTATTCAAATAAATCTTGTTAAATGGCCAAAACGTTTGGCCTTCCCAGATACTCTATTCGAATAGGTTCACCCTCTATTCGAATAAAACCCTAGCAGAAATCCTTGTTCAACGCTTGACCCTTCAGTTTCTACGCAAGGTTTATTCGAATAAACCTCTGTTTGTTCGAATAAACACGGGCCTCTCTTTAAATAGCCCCTGTGCGCCCAACCGTCTCACTCCCTGTTTCCTCTTTTGCTTTTCACCTTCTCTGCCCACCCCTCCATCGTTTCTCTACTTTCATCCATCTTTGCTCTCGTCTCTCTCTCTTCCTAACCTCCACACACCATGGCCTCCTCTTCAGCAAGTGCCCTCGCATAAAGACTGCACCTTGCAACAATCCGCTTGACCTATGAAGGCTCTCCTCCAACGAAGAGCAACGTAGCCGCTTCATTACGCACTTCTGGGAGCATAACCTTGTTCAGCCTAAATATCTCGACTTTCTCTTCTTTTAGAAGCACAAAGGCTTTGACTTTCTGACCCTGTTACAAAACTAGGGGGTTCTACAGCTCTGTTCTCACCGGGTAACTCTCTACCCAGCTCTGGTGAAGATGTTTTTCTGCAATCTGGCATTTGATGGCCAGAACCTCCTCTCTGAAGTTTGCAATCAGAACATCATTATCACTGCGCAGGACTGGCAGATTCTGTTTGGATTACAGTTCGCTGGCATAATCGTTGAAGATGAAGACAACCCCTTCCTTGAGGAGTTCAACAGGTTTCAGGCGATTAAGGACCTACTGAAGCTTGGTCTAGCCTTGCCTTGCCTGACAAGGGTCTCAAGGGTAGCATGCTGAAGAGCGAAGATAGGCTTTTGCATTATGCCTTTGCTTACATTCTGGCTCCCTGCGGCGGGAACTACGCCTATCTCAGTGAAGATGACATCTTCATGCTCTGGATCCTGAAGAATGGTCACAGGATCAACTAGCCTATGTATATCATGAAACACATGATGAGAGCCAAAGGAAAGGAAAAATCTGACTTACCTTATGCTATTCTCATCACTACCTTGCTCAGCAAGTATCCTCAGGTCTTGGAGACTAAGCGAGCCATCGCCTTATCTCATTATAATGTCTTCGGTTCCTTCATTCTATGAAAAATGAAGATGATCCATACCAATGAAGGCTGGGTATACCCAGATGAGGTTGCTGAGGATGAGTTAGACCTTGCTGACGCCCCTGCTGCACCTGTTGTCCCTGCTGATGCACCTGCTACTGCTCTTGCTCCAGTTACCTTAGAGCAGATCATGGCCACCTTACATGATAACCGAGCATATATGGAACATACCTTCTCTATTCTTTTTGATAGAATAGAAGGTGTTGAACGTGAGGTTGCTGCCCTCCGATCTGCTTCACCTACTCCTGCACCAGCTTCTTCACCACTGCCTCTAGATACTTTCTTTTAGGAGTTGTTTAGATCTTAGGATCCTTGTTTTGCTTGTGCTTTATTTGTTTCTGGCCTCTGTATTTGCATCACTCTTTGATTAATGAATAAATGAAGTTTTGGTCTATTTTATGAGTATGTTTTACAGTTATTTATTTCTCTTTTCTGCTTTTACATCTAGATATCTGTTTATGGGTCTTACCCCTCTTTTTGCTCATGACAAAAAGGGAAGAAAAATTTGAGTTTAATTGAAAAGACGGATGTTTGAATTGAGAAAAGACAGGTAAAACTTAAAATAAGATTGGATTCAAATTAAAAGGGGGAGCTGCGCACATATCTGATATACATTACCTCTTATATTTAAAGAGGGGAGTAAGCTTTTATACCTCTTTGTGAATTCCAATTATATGTACTAATTCTTTTCTCATTAATAGTTTGTCATAATAAAAAATGGGGAGAATGTGATTGGACATATGCCTTTGAAGACTTGTTTTGATGATAACAAACGTGAAGACAAAAATGAAGATGATGGAAAGACCAAATCCAAGATCTTATAAGAATAGCTTTAGGACTTAGAGTCTTTTTTGTACGGAGCTCACTTTAATATCTCACTATTTTGAAAGAAAAGATAAAATTGGCTTTAAAAAGAAACTAAAGTGTTTTCTTCAAAACTAGTTTCTATTGTTTTATTCGAATAAAGCTTATTCTATTCGAATAAACCATACTACATGTTTTTGAAATAATTTCTTCAAAACTGGTTTCTATTATTTTATTCGAATAAAGCTTATTCTATTTGAATAAACCTTACTACGAGCTTCTATTTTTTAAGATGCTATTCGATTAACAGGATAGCTATTCTAATAAATGGGTTTTTCAGAATTGTTGTTATAAATGTATTATTCGAATAGATGTAATGCAATTCGAATAAAACCTTTTCTATCTGAAATGTTTTTTACAGTGTTATTCGAATAACACAGTGGTTATTTGAATAACTCATATCAGTTTACTTTTCACGATAGTTTCATGAACAGTGTTATTCGAATAGCAGTTTCATCTATTCAAATAAACACGTCGTTTACGTACTGATATGGAAACAAACAGGCTTTTAATTTGCTTTAAAAGAGATTTAATTACACCCAACGACTTTTTGTTTGAAATTTTCTCTATAAATAGAAGCCTTAGGTCACGTCTAAAATTACCTAACACTTTGAATTATTTTCTACTTGCACTAACTCGTGAATTTATTTTCTACGCTCTTTTTTTGATCAAAACTTTGAGATATTCTGCGAAAGCTCCATTAGCACTTCAATTTGTATAATTTGCTCTGAGTGAGAGTTTCTCTTCATCTACTTTCTGCTATTTTGTATTGAGGGTGAGGTATCCCTCAAGGTTTGTATAAGGGTGAGGTATCCCTGCAGGCAGAGGCTTTAGCACAAGGGTAGAGTTTTCCTGTGTGTGAAAAGTGCTCTTTTGTGTAATGGTTAGAAGCACCTATTGAAGCTTGTATACATAGTGAAAAATCTCGGCTATTGTTTCGAGGATTGGACGTAGACCACAAGTGGATTAGTGGTCGAACTAAGATAAATACTGTGTCTGCTTCTTTCTTTTTAATATCTTTATTTTATGCAATTTTATTTTATTGCACATTTATTTTTTGTTGTTCTTAAAGTTTCTTTTCTTCATCTCGTTCCTTCTGTGCATTTATTTAATAAGTTTCAATATTTGTATTTTAATTAAAAGAGGTTTTGTGAAAAGTTTTATACTCAATTCACCCCCCTCTTGAGTACTAGAAGCCACTTGGTAACAACTATGATTTTTAACTCTAGTATCATCCTGGAAAGGCAAACATTGTGGCATATGCTTTAAGTAGGAAGATGCTTAGTATGTCTACTATGATGATTAAGGAGAAGGAATTGATAGAGCAATTCAGGGATATGTGGCTATCTGTTGAATTGGCACCAAGAAGAATTTGTTTGAACATGGTTACTATTTTGAATGATTTAATGGAAGAGATCCGAGAGGCAAGAAAGTGATGAATTTTTGTAAAAAGAAAGGGAGCTAATGAAGCAAGGTAGTATGACAACAGTAGAGGAAGGACCTAATGGAATCTTAAAGTTCAAAGGTAGGATTTGTATACCCAATGATCCGGAGCTTAGGAAAGCAATTCTTGATAAAGCTCATACCAGCAGGTTAAGTATGCATCCTGGAATGATTAAAATGTACCAAGATGTGAAACGATTGTTTTGGTGGCCTGAAATGAAGAGGTATGTAGCTCAACATGTGTCATCTTGCTTAGTCTGTTAGAAAGCTAAGATTAAACACCAGAAACCATTAGGAATGTTATAACCTCTAACTATTCTTGAATGGAAATGGGATAGTATTGCAATGGATTTCGTGGTTGGGTTACCTAGAACCCGAAAGGGTCATGATTCGATATGGGTAATTGTTGATCGGCTTATGAAGTCTGCACACTTCTTATCAATTAACATGAGGCATTCAATGGAGAAGTTAACCCAGTTGTATATTGGTGAGATTGTTAGACTTCATGGTGTGCCATCCAGTATTATTTTCGATAGAGATCCAAGGTTCACATCAAGGTTTTGGCAGAGTCTTCAAGAAGCAATGGGAACGAAACTTTGTTTGAGTTCTGCTTATCATCCTCAAACCGATGGTCAATCGGAAAGGACAATCCAATCGTTGGAAGATCTGCTTAGAGCTTGCAATTTGGCACAGACTGGAGGTTAAGATGAATTATTACCTTTGATAGAGTTCACCTACAACAACAATTTTCACTCGAGCATAGGGATGGCACTCTATGAGGCTCTATATGGACGACGGTGCAGAACACCTTTATGTTAGTACCAAGATGGAGAGCAATTCACGATCAGACCTAATTTTGTGCAACAAATAACGGAAAAGGTTAAGATGATTCAAGAAAAGATGTGGATGGCACAGAGTAGACAAAAGAGCTATGCGGATAGAAGAAAAAACCTCTTGAGTTTTAGGAATGCGAGCATTTGTTTTTGAAAGTCACACCCACGACTGGGGTCGGCCGAGTTCTTAAATCTAGAAAATTCACTCCAAAGTTCATCGGACCTTACCAAATTCTTTGTCGGATAGGTCCAGTAGCCTACCAAATAGCTTTACCACCTTTTCTTTCTAACCTTCATAATGTATTTCATGTGTTGCAACTACAAAAGTATATTCCTGATCCAAACTATGTCATAGCACCAGATACAGTATAATTAAAAGAGAATTTAACATATGAGACACTTTCTATAAAGATTCAAAATAGGAGAGTGAAGCGACTCAGAGGGAAATAGATTCCATTAGTGAAAGTGATCTAGAATGACATAACCGGAGACGCAACGAGGGAGTTAGAGAACAAGATGAAGGCATAACATCCATATCTATTTTAAGGTATGAAAAATTTTGAGGACGAATTTTTTTTTAGAAGGGGAGAGTTGTAATACCCCGAAAATTGCTTGTTTCATGATATATATTCATTTTATAATATTTATAAATTTTTTGTGAATTTTTCTAGAATTATTTGAATTATTTAATTATTTTAATATATTTTTCGATTTGCGTACAACTGAGCGGGGCCCAGAAAATGAAATATTTTTCCCGAGGCCGGAAAACCTTGGATTGTGGAAACAGTGATGGGAGATCTTACTAAACCCAAGGCCAGACACAGTTTACGAAATTTTGATTTTTTGAGATTTAATCTGATAAATAAAATTGTGGTATATTTTATTATTCATTGGATAATAAATACTGGTTTTGTTAACTATAACTTTTGTCCACTGGGTAATAGCTTTAGTAGAGTGTTAGTCATCTTTTCTAGAGAGCACTTTAATGACATCACCAAAATGACATCATCAAAGTAACATCATCCTTGACTTTTTCCAAAAAGTGGACAAAGCTTCTCAAGGAAGCTTTTTATTAAGCTTCTCAAGGAAGCCAATTTTTCTTTCTCCTCCCTTGGAGACTCCACGGCAATGAAGGGGAAAGATGACATAAATTGTTATCTTTTCATCTAAACACCCATTCACCTTTTCACCTTTTCCATTTTCAAAAGTTTCTACCACTTTCTCTCTCCACTTTTCCTTTCTCTCTCAACTTCTCCTTTTCTCTCACTTTTCTATCACATTTTCTCTTCTTCCTATCCTCTCTGACCTCAAGGCCAAGCACCACCATGATGGCCATCCATGCTTACTTGCTTAACCAACCTTATTTCTTGCAACTACTCATCACCTAGAAACTTTTTCCTTTTATGACCATCACTTGATTCTTCCATCTTTATCTTCTTCCATAAAGCCCTAAACTTAAAGCTTTGAGGTAAAGTTCTTGATTTTCTATTTTCTTTCCTTCATTTTCATGATTCTTGGTCACTTTGGTGATCAAGGACTCCTCTTTTCAAGCTTTAGTTGTTGATTGTGTGAGTTTGATCATCTTAGGGTTTTGGTGGAGGAGTTGGATGAATTTCAAGAGGCATAAAGGGAATTCTTTTCTTGTTATCTTCTTAGGTAAGAGGGAGATCATCCTCTTCAACCTTTCATGGTGGTGAGGAACTTGTTTTTGTGTTGATAGTGAGGAATCCATATGTGGGTTATTCACTTTGTTATATGATTTTGGTGATGCTTGATGATTTTTGTGTTGGTTTTACTTTGTATAATTTTGTTTGTTTGCTAGTGTACATTTTTTATGGTGTTGGAATGATTGGAATCATGTATGGAAAATAAGGGCTCCTTGCCCTAGTATTTAATGATGATTGGAATAAAGAGAATTTTAGGTTCCTAGCCTTTAGAGCTCACGACCATAGAGTATAAAATGGTAAAATTTTGTGTAGGATAGAAACTTAATTAATTAGAGGATTAGATGTTGATTAGGGATTCATAAAATAGAAAAAAACATGAGTGTAAGTGAAGTTTTGAGAAAACTTGAAATAATTACTCTAAGTGAGTTATGTTTAGAACTAAGAGAAGGACTTGTTTAATTAGAGTAGCAAAGATTAGGTGAAAAATACTAAAGGATTTCCTTAGAGAGGCTTAATAGGAAAAGTGTTGAAGTTGAAGAATAATTTTGTATTAAACCTTGAAAGTATGTTTTTGGAAGTAAAAAATTTGAACAATGAATTGTTGTGGGTCCATGAATGGGACCAAAGTTTATTGATATTGATTGGGCCATTTATGACGTGTGGTTATGGAAAGGTTATGCTATTATTGAATATATATATATATATGTACATGCATTGAGTCATCATGCATTTTGAAAGTCCAGTGGACTATGTTTTTTTTAAGGCTTTATGCCTAGGAGATGAATCACATCTAAGTGCGGGTGCGAGTAGACTAGTGTAGGTCACTTGTTGACCTTGGGGGCATCGGGGCGCGGGTATCTCACAATGGGCAGTTGGTAGCTCCCCTATACTATGGGATAGACCGATGCAAATGTATCGACGATCCAGACCGAGACACTGTCCTGTATCATGATCTTGTGAAGAATGTCTTGTATAAGCCAAGTTGCACAAATTGTTAATGTTGAAGCATTTGATTTGAGGCTGACGAGATACAGACATGTCTTCTTGATCATTCTCTCTGAAATTGTGTTTAGCTCTATGGAGTAGGATTTTTGTACCTTATACATGTTCATGGTCGGTCAACATGTTTATATGCATACATGCAGGCATATATGATATGTAATTGTTTATTTTACTGATATTATGATTGTCGGGATTATTAAACTGCTTATTTTTAGAATCTTAATACTGCTTATTATTTTTGTTGTGCTGTATAGCATCATCTGCCATTTCTATTTCTTACTGCCATAATTGGTAATGATGTTGGATATCTCACCTCTTTACTTTGTTATTCCGTTTATGTCTATGCTTCTTTAAAGACCGAGGTGATGAAGAGCCCGAGTTTCTTGGTTATTGGTCAATTTAGTTTTCTGCTTGTCATGGCATCCCGATGAGGTTTTCTAGGGTATGCCAGACTAAGGTTCCATGGAGGTATTGAGTACTCGTACGTTGACTTGATCACCGAGCGTTTCGTCTACGTGGGAGACGTGACTATATCTTTGGCTTGGGGTCGTTATGATCCACTTGTTTTCTCTTTTGATGTTGTTGTATCGCTAGAGTTTTACATGCTGATACGTGAGGTGTGGGGTGATCTCGAGTATACTCCACACGAGGATTCGTTCCTATCCTCTACACGAGCTCCAGCTCATGAATCTGTTGCTCCTGTAAGGATTTTCTCTTCTAAGGAGGATCCTGAGGAGGAACCTGAGGAGGACCCCTCTAAGGCTCCTTCTCAGTAGTTATTGGGGGCATGCTACTTTTTGTAGTCTTAGTGGCTGTCTATATATATCTTTTTGGGCATGTAAAGCTTCTGTTTTCTTTTGCTAAAACTGTTGGTGTATCTAGATACTTGTGTTATGTATCCTCTGTATAAAAGTATGGTTTGATATTCACATTAATTTTCGTTAAGTTTTTGTTTTCTACTTACTGAAGGAAAAAAAAAATATATATATATATAAGAGAAATTACCAAGTTGCTATATGATAAATGAATAGATTACCGCCTATATGTATATAAACTGGGTCTTAGTGTATGTTTTTTTGAGTTTCGTATGTTTGGTGTGACGTCCTCCTCTCGAAAAAAGGGGCGTTACAATTTACATGGAAACACAACGGGGTGAGAATTCATAATTCTCAGTAAAAGTATCCTGAAATCAGCATTATTATAAAAATACACAAAGGTAAATTTATAAATTATAAACTTATTAACATATTATTAATATTAAATAACTGCTCATACAATTGTAAAATATCATTATTCCTTGGCAAAGTGTTTATCTCACTCCTTTACCTAGCATAGGACTTTACTCATCTTATTGCCCTTGGTAATAAGCTTTTCTCACTTTACTGCCATTGATAGAGACTTAACTCACTCTTACTACCCCTTACATGAGTGCTTTTCTTACTCCTCATGCTCCTTGACAAATAGCTTAACTCACTACTTTGTCCTAGGTAAAGTGCTTATCTCACTCCTTGACGAGTGCCGAACTCAATCAAAATTAAAACCGAGTTATACCTATGGCTTGTAGCATAGGAGTCACCATTGGATCATCTCTCAAGGATTTTAGTTGCAATTTAACCAGATCAAACCGAAATTGGAAAGGGGGTTTGAGCATATAGAAAATATAAATAACAAAATTCATACAAAAAATAGATAAAATAGAATTAATAAAGCAATCAATCCAAGAGAATTAACTAAGCTTGATTTTAATCCATCCTTGATTATTATTGGTCCATTCAATTATCAATCAAGTCCTTGGTCTTATATCACTTCAAGACACCTCTCAATGATCCACGGATCTTCTACTAGAAATGCTTCCAGGATTCAATTAATTAAGGTTAGACAAATTAAGCACCCATCCAAACCGAAATTAACTTAAAAGCCAAGATCCACCCAAGTTAAACATTTCATCAAACACCTTCAATGCCTTATTTAATCTCTGAGTTTATCTCTTTGCACATGATAATTAAGCAATTAATATATGGAAATTCTAATTAAACAACTAGAATTAACAAAGAGAAGAAGAAGAAGAGAGACTTGATTAATAGATGACTATAATAATTAAAGTAGAATCTCAAGGTTAAGCATCAAATTGTTCAATCTCATGGATTGATCTAAAGGCCCTACCCCTCTATGAGAAGGGGAGAACTCAGAAAAATAAAAAAAGAGAAAATATAATTCTAGAGAAAAGGAGGATTAAGAAGTTCTAGAGAGAAGAAGAGAAAAATGTAGAATGAGAGGTATATTTTCAGATTCCCTATTTCTAATCCTATAATTGCCCCTTAAATTGGCCTCTAGTGCCACATTACACTTCCCAAACACAGCTGGGCCTTGTAGGAATATAATGGCCTAAGTCTCATCTGAATTGGATTTGAATTAACTAAGATACGCTCACTTTAATGCCATATGCTCCTTGTAACGCCCCAATTTTCATTTGTTTCTAGTTTATCTGTGATTTTCATGATATTGTGAATTTTTGGTGATTTTTATGAATTATTTGACTTATCTGAATTATTTTAATATTTTTTTTAGAAAATTTTGGACTGTTAATACGAGGTCGGGGGATCTTACTAAACCCGAAACTGGAGACAGATTTTGAAGTTTTCATTGCTTGAGATTTTATTTGACAGATAAAATTTAGGTACGCTCTATTATCCATTGGACAATAGACATCAACTTTGTTAACTGTGACTTTTGTCCATTGGGTAATAGCTTATAGAAAAGATCTATTAAATTGTTTCTATCTAATCATCTTTGTGAAATCATCTTTGACTTTTGGGACCCAAGGAAGAAGCTTCTCAAGGAAGCTTTGTGAAGCTTCCTAAGGAAGCTTTGGGAGAGGCTTGTTGGAGAAGCTTTGGAGCTTCTCCCTATGAGAAGTACACAACCATGATGGGGGCAAAGAGCTTCAAGAGCAAGTATGTGTATACTATAAATTGTGCTAAAAAGGAATGATTTTTTATCCCAATGATCTCTTGAGGCTCACGACCTTTTGGCGTAGGAGGAGGCATCCATGAGAAAGATATTTTATTGATTTAGAACTTAGATGATTAGGAAGCAAAAGTATGATTTATAAGTTTACAAGTTGAAAGATGGAAGAAACAAAGTTTTTATCATTGAGAAGAATTGGTTTTTGGCCACGGTATTTGATAATGGAATGGAAAAGTGATTTGGGGACTTAGAGTATTTTATTGAAATGATTTTTGATAGGTGATTTTCAATCAAGGTAATATATAATAGGATGGAGAAATAACTTGCAGTCTTAAAGTATTTTTATTTGAGATGATTTTTGATAAGTTGAGTGGAAAAGATTTTAATTAGAATTAGAATAATGAAAGTTTTGGAAGGAAAGTTAGAAAATATTACTTGGATGATTTGGGGACTAAATTAGGATTAAAGAAATTTGTGAGAATACCTCATGTGATTTGAAAATGATCATCCTTGAATTTGCACAATGGAAGTGCTTTGTGGCAAAATATAATAGCCTTGTGTTGTCAGGATGACATACTGGACCCGAAAATATCAATTGATGGCTTAACCCAGTGGTGGTTTGTTTTTCATTGAACGATGTTGTTAATGAGTGTTGATTTATCATGTCATTCCATCATACATTGTGAAAGTAAAAGTCTTAGTGACTTTGTTGTTAAGGTTGTATGCCTAGGAGATGAATTACACCTTAGTATGGGTGCGATAGGCAGAGTGTAGGTCACATGTTGACCTTGGGGGCGTCAGGGTGCGGGTTTTCCATAATGGCCAGCTGGTAGCTCTCCTGTCCTGTGGATAGAACCGATGCAAACACACCGACGGTCTGGACTGAGACACTTTTCCTACTCAGGATCTGGTGTAGACTGTCTTGTATAAAGCCATGTTGTGCGAATTGATAAATTGATAAATTATAGCACTTGGGCCGCAACAGCCGAGTTATAGACAAGTCTTCTAGATCATTCTCTCCGAAATTGTATTTAGCTCCACAGAGTAGGAAATGAGTGCAATGTGCACAAGAAGGGTCAGCATACACATGGTGCATATGCATAGTTAGTGTACATCTTGTCATGGCATAGTCAATATGCATATTGTGGTAGCATAGCCAATATACTTATTGTTGTGGCATGATTAGTGTTTATGTGTTTTGATGTACATTGCTGAATTATCTATCAGAGTATAACATGATTATATCTATTGTTCTGTGATATTCTTGTATTAACATGATTATATTTGCTGTTCTTGGATATTGCTATATATGGATGGCACTATTGTCATTACTATTTCTTACTGCTATGCTGGTATTAATGTAAGGGACCTTACCTCTTTATTGTCTTGTGCTGTTTGTTCTGTCATTTTTATGTTCTTAAGAAGATTGCGATGACGGCAAGACAAGACCTATGAGGTTTTGTTAGGCTTCAGTTTCATGGGGGCATCGAAGCGTGGAATGTTCGTTGGGACACGAGGCGCATTCAGTATGTAGGAGATGTCACCTTATTTTGGAGTATGACCTGATTTAGGACTGCTACGTTTACTGTGGATGCAGTTGTTTCCTTGGAGTTTGTTTTACCTTTTAGGGAGTTATGGGGTAATCATAGAACTATCCCTAAGGAGAACTCTGTAGAGTCGATTGCTCGGACTCCTGTTCGTGGTGATGTGCCCCGACTGGGGGTTTTGTCTGTTAGGGATCCCGAAGAGGATCTAGAGGAAGATCGGGTGCAGGACCCTACTCTTCAAGTGTTTGGACTTGGGCTAGGTTCAATTTTTATATAATAGTTATATGTGTTTTTGAAGTAAGTAAGTTTTATGTAATCAAGTTGTTACTAATCTATATTATGTATATAAGATGTATTTTATTTAATTCTTATATCTTGTGTTTCTCTATTTTAATAAGATTATGTTATTTGCAAAAAAGAAATTATGAGGCTCGTATTTTATTATATTGAATATTTTATAGTTTGGACAAAGTGTTTTATAGTAAAGGAGTTTGTCTGAAACGAAATGCCCTTCGGAGGGGTTTGTTACATAAGGTGGTATCAGAGCAGTTCAACCTGTTGAGCCGGGGTATGGACTGACTATGCTTAGGCATGTAGGAATTTCTATGTGTATGTTGTGTATTTCCTTGTCTCTTGTTTGAGATGTTAAAAGAGGATTGCATAAGTTGCTTTAGGTCGGATGCTTGTAGTTACTGTTACACAGTTATATGATATTGAGGATTGGCCTACTCAATATGTAATGTTCTATGTGGACAGAAAAACTATGGCTTTCACTAGGTGAACTAGGAGAATTGGAGTTCTTCTAATCAGGGTCCAGTTGGATGACTGAGCTCGTTTAGAATTGTTTATATCTACACCCTTTGGAGTGGTACCTCTAGTGTGAGTAGAGCCCAAGTTTGAGTCTTTTGGGTTTGTGGGTAGGCTTATCTTGTTTGTGCTGTGTGTTTATTTGAAACTGAATACAGAAATGTATTGTTTAGTTTCTGGAAAGAGACAATATTGCTTAACTTAGTTATGTTTAATTTTTATTGTATTTTGCTTTGTCTAAACATTGAAGGAAAGCAATGGTTCGTGGTGGACATACGCATGTGGCTCATGGTAAACAAACGAAGATGGATGCAGAACGTGATAATGAAAGTATAGCTGCAACTACAACAACAATGCAAGGACTGGCTAATGTAATAATACAATAGAATCAGAGGACCGTTCAGCAGCAGGAAGTGACAACCGAGGCTCAAAATCGGTTAGAGTTGAATCAATCTCAGGAAACGAGACTCCATAACTTTGGACCATCTAGGATCCAAAAGGGGGGGAAATGTAAAGTCAATCAATCCCAGCAGATATCATACTTACGCCCATTGGGGAATCAACATCAACAGCAAATGGTTGGAGGAAGTACTAGTGGCAGTAAACTTAGTCAGACCGTGAAATTTTTACCATATTGTAAGAAGTGTGGAAGAAATCACTTAACGAAGGAGTGTACGAGCAAGGAAATGATATGTTTCAAGTGTGGGAAGCTCGGACACATCTCCAGAGACTGCGCTCAATCAAAGATGAAGCCTACTGTCAGTAATGAACGTGCGACAAGATCTTAAGCCAGAGGAGGAGTCTGTACGTTGAGTGGAGCAGAAGCTTCGCAATCTGAAGGTCTAAACAAGGGACATTGTACCATAGGAAGTAAGCCTTAAATTGTACTGTTTGACTTGGGGGTGACCCATTCTTTTGTTATCTATGATTGTGTGAACTATTTGGGTTTATCTATGTTTTCATTTCCTTTTTGACTCGAATATTATTATTTCCTATTGCTAAGCCTATTGTTATTATACAAGCCTATTTAAATTGTCACATTACTATTGGAAATCAGAACTTTTCTGTCAATTTGATTTGTTTATCTCTTTCACGAAAAGACATGATCTCAGGAATGGATTAGTTATATTTTAACCATATCTTGTTATTTTGTTCCAATAAAACTTTATTGTTCCTTGAGATTGAGATTTCTGGATTTGAATCTAGAAAGTTCATTCCTGAATTCATTAGACCATATCAAATTTTTCGATTAAAAGGTCCGATAGCTTACCAAAACCTTTTCTTTCTAACCTTCATAGTATCTTTCATGTATCCCAATTGAGGAATATACTCTTGATCCAAACCACGTTATGATACTAGATGCAGTACAATTGAAAGATAACTTGACTTGTCAAACACTCCCTGTAAAGGTCAAAGATAAATGAGTGAAGCAGCTAAGAGGGAAAGAAATTGTCTTAGTGAAGGTAATTAAGAATAACGTAGTTGGAGATGCAACGTAGGAGCTAGAGGACAAGATGGAAAGAGCAATATCCACGTTTGTTCTAAGTATGATGAATTTCGAGGATGAAATTCTTTTTTAGAAGGGGAGAGTTGTAATGCCCCGATTTTCGTTTGTTTCTGGTTTATCTGTAATTTTTGTGATATTGTGAATTTTTGGTGATTTTTATGAATTTTTATGGATTATTTGACTTAGTTGGATTATTTTAATATTATTTTTAGAAAATTTTGGACTATTAATATGGGGCTGGGGGATCTTACTAAACTTGAAACTGGAGACAATTTTCAAAATTTCATTATTTGAGATTTTATCTGATAGATAAAATTTGGGTACGCTCTATTATCCATTGGACAATAGATATTGACTTTATTAACTGTAACTTTTGTCCATTGGGTAATAGCTTATAAAAAAGATCTAGTAAATTATTTCTATCTAATCATCTTTGTGACATCATCTTTGACTTTTGGGACCCAAGGAGGAAGCTTCTCAAGAAAGCTTTATGAAGCAGCCTAAGGAAGCTTTGTGAAGCTTCCAAAGGAAGCTTTGGGAGAGGCTTATTGGAGAAGCTTTGGAGCTTCTCCCTATGAGATATACACGGTCATGATGGGGGTAAAGAGCTTCTATAGCAAGTTTCCATTCACTTTTCATCTTATCACTTTTCTATCCAATTCTCTCTTGTCAACCAAAAGCTACCCACTTTCTCTTTTATTTTCTTCTCTCTTTTTCTCTCCACCCACCTCACAGCTAACCTACCAAACCTCATCCTCTCATCTTCTTTAGTTTTAACAAATCATTTTTCTTGAATCTACATCTTTTTCTAAGACCCTTTGGTGTGAAAATCTTGGCTTTGTTCATCATTTTCAAGCATTTCTTCAAGTTAGGGCTTGAAGATTTGTAAGGTAAAGTTTCTCCATTTTCATTCTCCTTTCTTTCTTTTTATTCTTTTCTTCTTCCTAAGACCATGATTTTGATCCATGGTCATTCTCTCCTAGCCTTTGATGTTGATCTTTTGTATGTGTTTTTTGTTTTCAAGAGGCTCTTGGAGGAGAAAGCTTGTTTCAAGGAGATATCCAAGTAGTGGTTGGACATCCTCAAAGGTAAGAGGGAGATTAACCTCATCAACCATGTTATAGTGGTGAGGAACGAAATATTTGTGTTTGTGAGTAGAAAATCCATATGAGGATTTATTCACTCGATTATGTGATCATTGGTGTATGCTTGTTTGATTATGTATAATTATATGATGTTGATTGTATGCATGAAATTGCTATGGTTATTTATTGATTATGTGTGATTTTATTATTTTGACATTATGCAATAACTTGATATAGTAGATTGGTGATTACTAGAGTATGAGTATGCTATAAATTGTGCTAAAAAGGAATGATTTTTTGATCCTAATGATCTCTTAAGGCTCACGACCTTTCGGCCTAGGAGGAGGCATCCGTGAGAAAGATATTTTATTGATTTAGAACTTAGATGATTAGGAAGCAAAAGTATGATTTATGAGTTTACAAGTTGAAAGATGGAAGAAACAAAGTTTTTATCATTAAGAAGAATTGGATTTTAGCCGTGGTATTTGATAATGGAATGGAAAAGTGATTTAGGTACTTAGAGTATTTTATTGAAATGATTTTTGATAGGTGATTTTCAGTCAAGGTAATTGATAATAGGACGGAGAAGTAACTTGGAGTCTTAAAGTATTTTTATTTGAGATGATTTTTGATAAGTTAAGTGGAAAAGATTTTAATTAGAATTAGAATAATGAAGGCTTTGGAAGGAATGTTAGAAAATATTACTTGAATGATTTGGGGACTAAATTAGCATTAAAGAAATTTGTGAGAATACCTCATGTGATTTGACAATGATGATCCTTGAATTTGCACAATGGAAGTGCTTTGTGACTAAATATAATAGCCTTGTGCTATCGGGCCGACGTACTGGACTCGAAAATATTAGTTGATGGCCTAACCCAGTGGTGGTTTGTTTTTCATGGAATGATGCTGTTAATGAGTGTTGATTTATCATGTCATTCCATCATGCATTGTGAAAGTAAAAGTCTTGGTGACTTTGTTCTTAAGGCTGTATGCCTAGGAGATGAATTACACCTTAGTGCGGGTGCGATAGGTAGAGTATAGGTCACGTGTTGACCTTGGGGGCGTCGGGGTGCGGGTTTTCCACAATGGCCTGTGATGTGGATCAAACTGATGCAAACACATCGATGATCCGGACCGAGACACTTCCCCTACTCAGGATCTGCTGTAGACTGTCTTGTATAAAGCCATGTTGCGTAAATTGGTAAATTGATAAATTATAGCACTTGGGCCACAGTAGCCGAGTTACAGACATGTCTTCTCGATCATTCTCTCTGAAAATGTGTTTAGCTCTATGGAGTAGGAAATGAGTGTAGTGTACACAAAAAGGGTCAGCATACACATGGTGCATATGCATAGTCAGTGTACATCTTGTCGTGGCATAGTCAGTATGGATATTGTGGTAGCATAGCTAGTATACTTATTGTTGTGGCATGATCAGTGTTCATATGTTTTGATGTACATTACTGAAGTATCTATCAATTGATAACATGATTATATCTATTGTTCTGTGATATTCTTGTATTAACATGATTATATCTGCTGTTCTTGGATATTGCTATATATGGATGGCACTATTGTCATTACTGTTTATTGCTGTCATGCTGGTATTGATGTTGGGGATCTCACCTCTTTATTGTCTTATGCTGTTTGTTCTGTCATTTTTATGTTCTTAAGAAGGCTGCAATGATGGCAAGGCAAGACCTATGAGATTTTGTTTGGCTACAGTTTCATGGGGGCATTGAAGCTCAGAATGTTCGTTGGGGCACGGGGCGCATTCAGTATGTAGGAGATATCACCTTATTTTGGAGTATGACCCAGTTTGGGGCTGCTACATTTATTGTGGACATAGATGTTTCCTTGGAGTTTGTTTTGCCTTTTGGGGAGTTATGGGGTAATCATAGAACTATCCCTAGGGAGGACTTTGTAAAGTCAACTACTAGGACTCTCGTTCGTGGTGATGTGCCTCGACTGGGGATTTTGTCTATTAGGGATCCTGAAGAGGATCTGGAGGAAGATCAGGTGTAGGACCCCACTCTTCAAGTGTTTGGACTTGGGCTAGGTTCAGGTTTTATATGGTAGTTATATGTGTTATTTGAAGTAAATAAGTTTTATGTAATCAAGTTGTTACTAATCCATGTTACGTATATAAGATGTATTTTATTCAGTTCTTATATCTTGTGTTTCTCTATTTTAATAAAATTATGTTGTTCAAGAAAAAGAAATTCTAAGGCTCGTATTTTATTATATTAAATATTTTATAGTTTGGACAAAGTGTTTTATAGTAAAGAAGTTGGTCTGAAATGTAATGCCCTTTGGAGGGGGGTGTTACACTCCCCAAACCTGAGTCTGAACTTCCAGGCCCAATTAGGTCCACTAGACGTCCGATTGAGACTTCGAGCTTTTCATAAAAGTTGTAGAGCTTTCTCTCATCTTTCCTACAAGTTAAAATGCATAATTTTCATATATCTAGAACTCAAGTTATGGCCAAAATACAGAAACAACGTCAAAACTCAATAATGCTAAAAAATCAATTAGGCCCGATTTGAACCCAAACTTACAAAACATGACCAAACATCAATTAATTAAGTACATGGAGAGTGTAAATGACTAAAAATGAGGATTTATTAATGTATAAAATATGTAATTATCACTCCTCTACCACACTTGGTATAGTGCTTTACTCACATCTTTACCATAATAATGTGCTTTTCTCACTCCCTTATATCACAACTCCATCCTTAGCAAAGAGCTTTACTTAATCTTTTGAAGGGTCAAGGGGTTTATCTCACACCCTTAGTTAGGATTATTGTGCTATGGTTCAACATTAACAAGTAAAGGAACCATCTCTTTACTAACACTCCATTTCAACCCAAATTAATGAGATAATAGAGCATTTATCTAAAACTTACATAATTAACTCAACTTTGACTACAAGAGAGTAATTCATGCATCTAGATAAGTAAAACATACTTATGATATTTATATCTAGCTTTTCTTATTATTACACCACAAGTGGTAACCTATGCCACACTAGTTTGCTCAAGGTCCTAGATATCTACTTTAGGAAATTCCTAACTTATGGAATGCTTAAGGACTTAAACTTCCATATATATGTTAGGTGATAATTTCTTCTGTGAAATACCTCTAATAGTGTCTTAACATACATTACGAAGCATATATAAAGGATCCTACTAAGTAGGGAACTCCAGTTCCTCAACATTAATGTCTTAGAAATTCCTGGACTTGGCACTACTCTTCCACGCCTAGACGTGGGCATGATAGGACATCACTATGTTTTCCTGAGCCTTTGGCACTTAGGCATGCCAAACTGGGGCCTAGGCGCCATGCTCTCTGCCTCAGCTTGTTGAGTTTCTACTCAGTTGGCGCTTAAGCGCAGCATCCTGGCGCCTAGGTGCCATGCTCATAGCACCAATGTAACCTGGTTCTAGACAGTGGGCACCTAGGCGCCTAACATTGGTGCCTAGGCACCAGTTGCACTAGAAAAAATATTTTCTACTCTATTCTTCTCATACCAATTCCAATCCTCAAACCATGTGTTCTAAGTGATTTCCAAACACAACTATGGTCCTTAATCATATAGCAACCCTCTTGCAAACTCCCATCTCATCTAGCATGGATTTATGATAAAAATACAAGACCTGCCATCCCTATTACCATGCATAGATTAACTCAAATTGATTCACAAAATAGGTTTCCAATAATTCTATCTAACTCAAACAATTGAAAAACCATGCAAAACCTATTTTAAAACCATAACAAGCATGTCACAAACATGAAGGGAGAAAAGCAAGAAATGGAGTTTGAGAACAAACAACCCTACCTCTTGCAACAAGGATGAACTTCAAGCTTTTGATTTGCCTTTAGCTTTCCTCTTCCTTTCCTCTTCTTCCTTCTCATTTTCCTCCCCTCTTTTCCCTTTCTCTGCTTTCTCTCTTCTATTTTCTTCTTCACAAAGGAAAGAATGAGAGAGTGGGTGAGATGAGAGAAATATCAAGGAGAAAGTCAAATAAAAAGGCTAAAAACATGAGATTCAAAAGCTTTAAGATATTTTACAGAAATTTTATATTTGTTAAGAATACTTAGATTCCTCCAAATCTAGTTTTTGAACTTCAATAGGTATGATAATAGATCTTAGGATTTATCTCAATCCTAGTTTTTATCATTTCCTTATTTTTTCTGACTAGTTAATTCAGTACTTAAACACTCACTCGGTGTGCTTAAAAATACTAAACTAACTCTAATTATCCTCAAAATTTAATTATATCATCATCCACATATTTATGACCTAGAAATAAATTCTCTATATTTATTTCCCTCAACTAAGCAACTTATGCCACTATTTGAGTCATTTTAAGCTACTTTTCACATTCTGTGTTGCAACAAAGTGCCTAAACTAACTCAGATCGTTACAAAAATTAAGCAGATATGTCAAGCAAGTATTATGATACCTCTATAATCATATACAAGTCTAACATGCTAAAAAGAGGATGTTACATTTCTCACTTCCTTTTTAAAATTTTGTCCCTAAAATTTAGTCTCTCGCTACTAAAAATTCTGAGGTCTCTATCAGATATCACACTCAAAAGAATCTCACCTTCCTTGGTGGTATCTAACTATCATTTACAAACTCTAAGAACAACCCAATGAGTTCCCACCTATATGTACACACAAAATGATACCTTGTAAAAGATCAGAATATTTAGCTTCCTCTATTCTGTTTAGAGTATACACCCTTTCTGGAGCTTGAGGTCTAGGATCGGGTATAACTCCTTGTCTTTGTGTGCACCTTCTAGCAAAATGTCCTGGTAGACCACACATAAAACACACCGCACAAGGTTTATCGCCGTGTGGCCTCCCACACTTAGGGCATTCAAGCTCCATAGTTTCCATCTGATCTTGCTAATATTTATCATCTTCATCTTGTGAAGAGCTAGATGTAAAAGCATCTTCCTCTTCATCCTCATCTTATGGATAGCTGGGTATAGAAATACTTTCCTCATACCCATCATCCACTCATTTCCTCTTTTGAAAGTCTTGTGATCTTTGCTTTGTTTGGAGTGGGAGACTACCCGACTCTATAATTCTGCACTTGTTAACTAAGGAAGGGAAGTCTCTGATCACCAATAGTCGTATAGCCCTCTTTATATCCTCTCTCAACCCTGATTCGAATTTGACACACTTCTAACCTTTATCTGGGTTAAGCTTGTACTGAAATGAAAACTTTGACAGTTCATCAAACTTTGCCTTATATTGACCTATAGTCAAATCCTCTTGCAAGGTCCCTGGGAAGCATTTCTCCAGAAAGGTTCTCCTAAACACTTCCCATATGATCTGTGTCCCTACTACTTCTAGCAATCTCCTAACACTTTTCCACTAATGCTTTACTTCCCCTTTGACTATAAAAGAAGCAAAGGAAACTCTCTGTTCGTCCGAGCAATAGGTTGTATGAGAGTTACAACAAGTTTAGGGGCCTAGATTGATGTTAGAAATCATAAGGAAATCGATCTTGAATGATTGGAAGTGAGTAAAGTTCCAATGTAACAATACTCGAATTCTGCAGAATTCTGTTTCTGTAATTTATGCCGCGACGAGGATAGGTCACGAGCAGTAGGGTATGTGCACTCGAGAGCAGCACGCTGTGGCGTGAATGCACCACACCGAGGCGTGCGAGACAGAGAGTAGGATGCCAAAGCGTGCTAACTCTGTGCCGTGATGTGAAATATAGAATTTCTCAAAAATGTTATTCTTCATGTTTTGAGGTTCTGTACTAGTTGAAATCATTTATATATGTTTCCTAGTGTGTGTTAAGACACAAATAGGTATTTCAAGAGGGAAATTATCACCTATCAAGAATGAGAAAGCTTAGGCCTTTGAATGTCCAAGATTAATGGATTGACATAGGTTATATCTAATATGCTACTAGAGGTAATTAGGTAAGGGAATAGTCCTTTGGTATATATGTTATATGTATGAACCTTAGAGCAATCAAGAGTAATGGTTTGACCTAAGTAGGCATCTATCACCTTAAGCAACTAAGTGTTGCATTAGTTATTACTCAAAGTGTAATGATGTGGTTTATTAGATACGAGTATACTAGGATGGATTAATAGGATTCACTCTAGTAAGTGTGAGAAAGGTATGAACCTTAGGATATCCAAGAGTAGTGGATTACCTTGGGAAAGTACCTAGACCCTTAAGCAATGAAGTGTTGCATTTGTTAACCACTCTTGAACTAGATTCTTTTGAGTGGAGTTAGAGTTGTGTATTTGGCTCCCAAGTGAGGGGATGTTTGGTGTATTGAGTTCTCTAGACAAGTAGGATCTTGTGCATTACTAAATATACAATAAGATGAATTGTGACTAGTTAGTTGGTCAAATTCATGAAGTATAGCAGAGATATACAATAACTCCTTAATTAATAGAATTGAGTTGAAATTGCAAGATGAGTACGATTTATTCTCCTTAAATATGAAGTTAAGTATGGGAGTTGAAATCTTTAAGTGCTATGAGTTAGGAATTGCTAAAATAGGTATCTGGGGCCTTAAAGACTCTAGCATGGGTTACTACAAGAGATATGATAATAAGGGAGGCTAGATACAACCAAGATAAGTATCTTATACTTGTCTAGATGTATGTATATAGGAGTGGCCTAGTAGTATTAGTCCTTGTGAGTATCCTTTGATGTTGTAAACAATCATGTAGGCCAAGGGAGATAAATGGGGAGTCCAAAAGGTTCTTTGAACAAGGATTCAGCCTTGATATCTCGATAGTGTCAAGGCCAAGGGAGATAATTGGGAAGTCCATAAAGGTTCATTTGAGCCTGGATTCATGCTCTAGCTTCTCGACAGTTCCAGGATACGTGTAACATGAGGATGAGCTTTCCCTCTATTTACCACTAGATAAAATATGAAACCAATTCCTAGTAAACATCTTGGTTCTTAATTGAGCTAAGTATGTATGTATGATGTTTTTACTTGCTCTTCTAATATATGGTAACTTATATGATGTATATAATCATTGGTCAAATGAGATAACGAGGAAGTCCAAAAGTTCCTTCGAATGAGGACTAGTACTAGATTCTCAGAGAGCCAGGGTTATAGGTAGAGTGAAGATGAGCTTTCCCTCCCTACCATAGTAGAGTACATGGAACTTTCAGGTTCCCAGAATGACCAGGTATTCTTAGTTATCAAAATAAAACTCTGCATGTATTTCAAAACAAAACCTTGCATAAGCATGTCTTTAGGATATTTCTTAGGCATAACCATATTGCATATCATTAACATTGCATTTAAGACAGTTGTATGGGCAATTGTCTATTGCTGTTGATATTTACAATTATATGGGTGATTATTTATATCTAACAGTGTGTAAGCTATCGGTTTAGACCACACTATAGGGTAGTGTGCAGTTATGAGAAAAGTAGAGAAACTCCTATATTAGTAATTATATATTTGTTTATACAATGTTATAACTAGCTGGTATTAGAATTGCTTTTTCTGAGAATTATAATTCTCACCCCATTTGTTCTTCCATGTAAATCCAGGTATAGACCTTGCTAAAGGAATGAAGGCAAAGCATGAAGACTAGTATAGTTTTATATGCTTTTATAGACAAAGCTTATGTATAAATTTTACATTTGTTTTGTATGCATTATATTATGCCTTTTATGGCTAAGGTTTTATACATATATGTATGAGTTTATGTTTTCTGCTTTCTCTCAAGGCTCTCTATAATTATTTGATTATGATTATGGATATATGTTATTAGTTAGTTATGTAGTAAGTGACATAGCTAGTACTGTTTATCTCGGTATAATCCGGATATATCCAGATATCTGTATTAGGGTGTTACACAATTCTATCCACACGTCTCACATATGAGACAAGAAATGCACAACACACAACTACAACTACTAAACATGGCTAAGCATAGTTAGGTGGTGGTTTTGATGAGTGCTCATTGCTTCTAATAGTTTTTGTTTCCATTAATTTTCTTGGACCATAATACATATATGTCTATAAAAGTTATATAAAATTAAAAACTAAGATTTATATTAGGTACAAACAATTTTTAATTTTTTTATTCTAATTTTTGTTCTGCTGCGAATTTTTCTTGTACATATTGATTTGTAGGCTTTAGTAGTTGGCTTACAATACAAATTTGGTGCTCTTTATCTCCTCTTACCTATCATAGAATTTTTATGACCCACAAAATTATGGAAGAATGCTATTTTGCCACGACTTCTACCTATTTTTAATATAAAATATTAAAAAATGAAAAAAAAAATGAAACTGATGTGGCAAACTATCACGCCAGGCATAAAAATTAGTAATCCACATGGACATATATACTAGTAATAGAGAGATTTTTAGGCGATTGTGAATAAGAAAAAGTTATTGCTATATACTTATGATACTTGTATCTAGCTTGCCTTATTATCATACCACAAGTGGTAACCTATGCCACACTAGTGTGCTCAAGGTCCTAGATACCTACATTAGGTAATTTCTAACTTATGGAATAATTAAAGACTTAGACTTCCATATATATGCTAGGTGGTTATTTCTTTTGTGAAATACCCCTAATAGTGTCTTAACACACAATAGGAAGCATATATGAAGGATCCTAATAAGTAGGGAACTCCAATTCCTCAACATCAATATCCTAGAAATTCCTGGACTTGGTGCCTAGGCGTCCCTCTTCCACGCCTAGACATGGGCATGACAGGGCATCACCCTATTTTCCTGAGCCTCTGGCGCTTAGGCATGCCAAACTAGTGCCTAGACGCAATGCTCTCTACCTCAGCTTGCTGAGTTTCTACCCAATCGGCTCTTAGGTGCAGAATCCTGGTGCCTAAGCACCATGCTTGCAGCACCAACATAACCTGATTCTGGACAATAGGCGCCTAGGCGCCAATTGCACTAACAAAACTATTTTCTGCTTTATTGGTTCTTATACTAATTCAAATTCTCAAACCATGGGTTCTAAGTGATTTCCAAACACAACTATGGTCCCTAATCATATAGCAGCCCTATGGCAAACTCCCATCTCATCCAGCATGGATTTATGATAAAAAAACAAGACCTTCCATACCCATTTTTCAACTCCTAACTCAAGGAGTTTCATGGATACTTCCTAAGATCAAAACTATCAACTTTGCATATATTAACTCAAGTTGATTCACAAAACAGGTTTCCAACAAGTCTATCCAACTCAAACCATGTAAAAGCCATACAAAACCTATTTTTAAACCATAACAAGCATGTCACAAACATGATAGGAGAAAAACAAGAAATGGAGTTTGAGAACAAGCACCCCTACCTTTTGTAGCAAGGATGAACTTCAAGCATTTGATTTTCCTTTAGCTTTCCTCTTCTTTTCCTCTTCTTCTTTCTCATTTTCCTCATTTCTTTTCCCTTTCTCAGCTTTTTCTCTTCTATTTTCTGCTTCATGAAGGAGAGAATGAGAGAGTGGAAGAGATGAGAGAAATATCAAGGAGAAAGTCAAATAAGAAGGTTGAAAACATGAGGCTCAAAAGCTTTAAGATATTTTGTAGAAGCCTCATATTTGTTAAGAACACTTAGAGGACTCCAAATCTAATTTCCTAACTTCCATAGATATTATAATAAATCCTAGGATTCATCTCAATTCTAGATTTTATCATTTCCTTATTTTTCTCTATGTCTGATGTAACATCCTGATTTTTTATTTTCCTTGAAATAAATACATTTTATAATATTTATGAGTTTTTGTGAATTTTTGGGAATTTTTAATTATTTTGAATATTTTAATATTATTTTTGAAATATATGTCCAAACTTCAATTTTTCTGAATATATATGAGTTTTATAATTTTTATGATTTTTGAGAATTTTTGTGAAATTTTCTAAGGTCGTGATTATTTTAATATTATTTTAAGCTAAATGTGTGATTGAGACATGCCCGGAAAAATAAAAATTTTTCTTGGACTAGAAAGTTCTAGACTGTCAAGGCAGAATTGGGGAATCTTACTAAACCCGAAATCGGGAACAGTTGACAGAGATTTTCTATATCTGAGTTTTCTATTATCCATTGAGTAATAATATCAGTAGCTATTGTCCATTGGGTAATATTTGCTAGAAAATATCTTGATGGCAAGGAGTCAAAGTGATGGACCAATGGTAAGGAGGAAGAAGGCAAATTGGATACTTAACTTGAAGAGGTGAAATTCAAATTCACTACTTAAACTCGAAGATAAATTCAATTTAACTACTTACTATTTCAAGATATTTTATGTTTGTCTTGTCATTCTTTTTCTAGAAACGATGGCTCAGCTGTTCTAGAAAATTCTATGATGACTCATCTAGTAAATATCTAAGGATAAATATCTAGGAATAAATATCTAGTAGGAAAATATCTTACCAAAATATCTATGTAAAATATCTAGATAAAAATATCTTTTGGAAAATATATGAATGAAAATATCTAAGCAGAAAATATCTAAACAAAATATCTTAGGTATAATTATGAACGATCATTACCTAGCTTTATGACTGACCAATAGGAACTGGTCAAACTTAGTGGCTTGGACTTTGTTGTGAACCATTGGATGGAAAACTTGATGGAGAAGCCTTTGATCATCACCATTGATTTAATCAATGGTGTGATAGCAAACTTGATAAGGAAGCTTAGCATATCTACCTTAGATTAAATCAATGGTTAGGAGATGAAGTCAATATTAATGGTTAGATTATTTAGTTAAGTAACTAGAAAAACTAACTTAGTTACTCTAAAAGCCTAATTAGTAACTAAGTAAAACTAACTTAGTTTGTTAATAATTAGAATCTATAGTTACAAGAAAATACCTAGACTTTCTAGAATCATTACCTATACATGACAAGAGCATGATTTAGTCATGTAATTAGATAGTTAGAATGTAACTAAATGATTTAACTAAGTTAGCTTAAAGGTAACTAAGTGAATTAATTAAATTAGTTTAAGTATAACTAGAAAGCAATTGAATTAAGACTCGATTAGTTTTCTATTGATTCACACGGCCACCTAGTGTAATCTAGGATGTTCTTGATTCATCTTTTGACCAATTGATGACTACTTGATTACCTAAGCCATGTGAAGTAATTATTAAGACATGTGCATTTGCTTTAGCTTATTGAACAAGCCTTACACTATCTATCCTAAGCACCACACGACCATGCACTAGGATATTAGGCAATTTCATTTCATTTCCTATCATCTTTGTAGCTTAACCATTCTCTCCATTCTCTCTCATCCAAAGAAAACCAAAGAACTCCATTTTCTTTCTCTAGTAAAGCTCACGGCCCCTATACCTAATACCATCAACCACTCTTCTATAATTTCATCTAATCATATTTTCTAAACCCAAACATCATTCTAAACACTTTTCCTATAGTGGGTTTTGTCTAAATCTCTCTCTAAGTGCTTCAAAAATCAAGCTTTAGTTTCCTACTCATAAGGTAATTTCTTGATTCTTTGATTCTAAGTTGGATTTTTGATTTTCTAGACCATGATTGATCCATGGTTTATTGTTTTCAAGCTTTGATTATGACTTTTAGAATTGTTTAATATTTTTAGGGATTTGTTTGGGTGCTTCACGAATTCAAGATGAAGGAGGAACTTGAAGATTTTTGTCTTCCATGAGGTAAGAGGGAGATTAACGTCATCAACCAAGTGTTGGTGGTGAGGGAATGGCTTGTTTGTGGTGAAAATCCATAAGGATTTATTCACTTGATTATTTAAGCTTTCCTTGTTTGTGTTTGATATGCTTATGATTTTGAAAATATGCTTGCATATATGTTTGATATGCCTATAGCTTTGATAGTATAATTGCCTATGTGAATTTAAAAGCATGATGATACTTGTGTAATTTGGGATGTGAATTACATGATGGGAAAATTCGTATGAAGGCTCCTAAGAGCCTAGAGGCACACGACCTCATCACCACTAAGGAGACTAAGTTTTCTAAGTTATTTTCCTAATTGAGGATTAAATGATTTTGTGATAAGAAATTTAATTAAGTGATTTTATAAGAAATAAAGTGTTAGAAAATAATCTATATATGAATTTTGGAGCAAAATGGAAATTTGGCCAACATGTCATTTTTTATGTTCAAGATCCAAAATTATTTTACTAAGTATAGACTTTGGTGTTTTAATAGTAAGAACTCAATTTGGTAAGGTTATGAAATTAAAATGATATGTTAGAATTAGAATTGGCTTAATTAAGCTATGTAGTACAATAAAAGCCAATACTTGAAATTTACTGACATATAGCTCACCCTATGGGTTTTGAAGCTCGTTAGGAAATTTTAAGCTGTAATATCTCAAGTAAATTAAAGAAACACAATTTTTTGAGAAACAATAGAAATATTGATTTTTTTAGAGGGACTGTATTGCAAATATTATCTAAAGAGGGACTATTTTGGAAATATTATCCAAAGAGGAGCTATTATGGAAATATTATTTAAATAAGGACTATTATATAAATATTATTTTATAGAAGGACTATTATGCAAATAATGAGAATAAAGTCAATTTTTGGTATTTAATGAGAAAAATCTTATCTTGAACTTAAAATATGTTAGAAATATTTTAGGCAATTAAAAATACATCAAAAAATATTTACGCGACTCAAAAATAGTAATTTTAGGTTACGCGATTGAGAAAATGCAATAAAATGTTTATGCGATTTAGAAAATATTGGAAAATCTTTACGCGATTTAAAAACTTAAGAAAAATGTTCCACAATTTCAAAAATTCGATAATATTACTACGCGATTGAGCGTAAACAACAGTTTGCTGTTAGGCTGTCATGGTGGGCCCGATAATGTTGAATAATGATACCGCCAAGTGACAGCGTGTGAATATGAAATACCATGTGATTAATGACTGTATGTGTGTTTGGATCATACATCATGCATAGAAAAGAGTGTTTACATGTTAATTAAGGCTATGTGCCTAGGAGATTGATTTACACCTAAGTGCGGGTGCGATGGTAGTAGTGTAGGTCAAGTGTAGACCTTGGGGGCATCGGGGTGTGGGTTTTCCACAATGGCTAGTTGTTAGCACCTCTGGACCGTAGATCAGACCGATGCAAACACACTGACGATCCGGACCGAGACACTATCGCTAATCACGATCTAATGTAGAATGTCTTGTCCAATGCCTAATGTACACTTTGACAAATTGATAATTTATAACACTTTTGGCCACGGCAACCAAGTGACAGACATATCTTCTGGATCTTCTCTCCAAAATTGTGTATTAGCTCCATGGAGTAGGACTGAGTATCTGTGCATAAGCATTATTGGTCAGCATCTTGATATGATGATTACAATTATTTAAAATTTTATCTATGGTGCGATAGTTTATCTGTGCGATGATAATATGATTCACTGTGAAATTATAATATGGTTAATATGTTAATTATTATATTTGTATGTCTGTTGTCATTTTCTATACTGTCAGACTGGTATTGATGTAGGGGATCTCACTTCTTTGTCATATTGTTTGTCTGTTGTGTTTTATGGTTATGTTTGATAAAGACAATAAGAGGGACGAGATTGGATCGCCTAGGTTTGAGTCGGACTGGTTTTATTTGATCATTTTGCAATGGCTGCAAAGAGGGATTTTTCTGATTATATGCAAGCGCAGTTCCACGATGGCATTGATGCCTGGTATGTCGACTCAGATACTCAACGTTTTAGTTATATAGGAGAGGTGACTCTATCCCAGAGTGATACCTACCATGGAAACCTTACTATTACATATAATGCTGCTTGTGTACATGTAGAGTTTTCCATGCCTATTGTAGAACTATGGGACATTGCTCATCATTTGCCTAGTGAAGACTCTACAGAGTCAACTGCTCGGACTCCTGTCCAAAGAGACACTTTTCGACCAGAGAATGTGCCTTTAGAGGATCCAAGAGAGGATCAGGTTCAGAACCTTACTCTTCAAGTGTTTTGGCTTGGGCCAGGTCGAGTTTTTATGTGGTAATTAAATATTGCTTAGAATATAAGTTTTATGTAATGAAGACGTTATGAATCTATGTTATATGTGAGAGATGTATTTTATCTAGTTCTTATATTGTGTGTTTTTCTAATTCAATAAAGTTTCTTTTATCCGCAAAAATGAAGTTTTGAAACCCGTATTTAAATGATATTAAATATTTACAGCCTGGTTAATTAATTATAAAGAGTTGGTTTGAAATGCGATACCCTTCGGAGGGGGTGTTACATTAGTTGGTATCAGAACCCAAGTTAGAGCCTTTTGGGTTTGTGGGTAGGTTTGTCTTGTTTGTGCTGTGTGAATCTCTGACACCGAACACAGAGATATTGTTTGGTTTCCGAAAGGAGACGATGTTGTTTGAAATGTTTACGTTTGGTTTCTTAGTGTTTTGATTTGTCTATTTTCGAAGAAAAGGAAATGGCTCGCGGTAGACGTAAGCATGTGGACCCGAGACTTAACAATGAATGTATGGTCGCAACAAGGAGTGTAATGCAAAGGATGACTAAAGTAGTAGTACAACAGAGTCAGAAGATCGTTTAGCAGCTGAAACTGATAATCGAACTTCATAACTTGTTAGAGTTAAATCAATCTCAGAGTACAAGACCCCGTAATTTTGGATCAACTAGGTTCCAAAAAGGAAGGAAACATAAGGTCAATCGTTTTCAGCAAAAGTCGTATACACGATCATCGGGGAAGCAACAACAAAAAGGAGGAAGTACTAATAACAATTGTTTTGGTCAGACTGTGGCATCATCACCAAAATGCAACAAGTGTGAAAAGAACCACTTAACGAAGAAGTGTACGATCAACAAAATTATTTGTTTCAGATGCGGGAAGCCTGGACACATTTCTAAAAACTGTACACAACCAGAGACGAAGCCTTCTGTTAGTAATTTACTTGTTTCAAAATCTCAAGCTGAAGAAGGAGTCAATACAAAGAGTAGAATGGACGCGTTCAAATATAAAGACTCAAGAGACAAGGAAGCTGTACCATAGAGAGTGATCCTAAAACTGTGCTGTATAATTTGCATGGTAACCCATTCTTTTGTTGTCTGTGACTGTATAAACCATTTGGGTATATCTGTGTTTTTAATTCCTTTTGAATGGAATAGTGTTACTTCAACTTCTAAACTTGCTATTGCTACTCCATTCTATTTAAAACTATCCTATTACTATTTTCGATTGGAACTTTTCTATTGATTTGGTTTATCTACTTCTTTCACAAGTAGACTGAGTAAATCGATTTGAGTTATTTGTGTCCTTGTTATCTTTTGAATATGAGTATTTCTGCTTTTCTTTTTAAACTTGTTGTTTATACTCGAGTTTTCTAACTTTACCCTATATCTATTAAAGATCAAATCTTTTCTGTTGATTTGAAATCATGTCTATTTGAGAACTTGACTTTATAAATGGATTGGTTATCTTCCAACCATATCATACTATATTATATCGATGAAACTTTAGTGTTTCCTTGGACTGAGATTTTTGGATTTGAATCCAAAAAGTGTGGTTCTAAATTTATTAGAGCATCTCTTATTCCTTGTTGGATGAATCTGGTAATCTACCGAATAGCCTTATCACTTTTCTTTCTAACATTCACAGTGTCTTCCATATATCTCGATTGAGGAACTATATTCTTGATTCAAATCATGTCATAGTACTAAATACAGTACAATTAGAAGAGAACTTGATCTATGAGACCTTTTCTGATAATATTAAGAATAGGCGAATGAAACAACTTATCTTGGTGAAGAAAATCTGGAACAATGTGACGAGGGATGCAACATGGAAACTAGAAGAACAAATGAAGGAAGTCGCTGTTTGCTCTGAGATCGATTTGCGTTCTGATTATCCTAAATTTTGTGTGAAGATAGAAAGATGTTCCACGATAGTTTTTCAAATGTGTTATAGTTATTACAAGTATTTACTAATATTATTCTGAGTGACAAGTGCTTTTGTGGAATTCATAAATTATATGAATAGGATCTTTCCTTCCCATCTAGGCAGATTTGTCGTTATCCTTATTGGCGACATTCTGATCTATTCTCGAAATCCAAAAAAGCATGCTGAACATCTCAATGCAGTTCTTCAAATTCCAAAAAAGCATGCTGAACATCTCAATGCGGTCAAGTGTGAATTTGGATTTATGGAATGATAGTAACGTATACTTCAAGGCAGTGGAACATGTATGAGAAGAATTATCCGATTCACGTTTTGGGATATGCGATAGTTGTTTTGCGAGAAAAATCTAAAGATATTTTCTTTCCTACAATGTCTACAATAATTTCAAGAGCTTGGGGCACCTGTTCAATCAAGAAGGGTTTGGATACGAGAAAGAGACGATAGTTAGAATTTTTAAAGGGCTACGATTTTCAACTTCAATGTTATTCCTGAAAGGCGAATGTCGTGGCAAATACCCTAAGTAGAAAGTGTATTTAGTATATCTGCTACAATGGTTAAGGAGAATTTATTTGACTACGATTACGATTCAAATAATCTAATGGAGGAATTCAAGAAAAGCTGGAGGATCATCTGAAACGACGTAACTGGAGATGCTATGTGGAAGCTGGTAGACCAGATAAAGATGTAATATCCTTTTTGTTTTTATATATGTAAGAGAAATTTCAAGGACGAAATTCTTTTTAGGGGGGAGAGTTGTAACATCCCGATTTTTCGTTTTCCTTGAAATAAATACATTTTATAATATTTATGAGTTTTTGTGAATTTTTGGTAATTTTTTTATTATTTTGAATATTTTAATATTATTTTGAAAATATATGTCCGAACTTCATTTTTTCTGAATATATATGAGTTTTATAATTTTTATGATTTTTGAGAATTTTTGTGGAATTTTCTGAGGTTGTCATTATTTTAATATTATTTTAAGCTGAATGTATGATTGAGACGGGCCCAGAAAATTAAAATTTTTTCCTGGACCAGAAAGTTCTAGACTGTCAAGGCAGGATTCGGGAATCTTACTAAACCCAAAACCGGGAACAGTTGACAGAGATTTTCTATATCTGAGTTTTCTATTATCCATTGAGTAATAATAGTAGTAGCTATTGTCCATTGGGTAATATCTGCAAGAAAATATCTTGATGGCAAGGAGTCAAAGTGATGGACCAATGGTAAGCAGAAGAAGGCAAATTGGATACTTAACTTGAAGAGGAGAAATTCAAATTGACTACTCAAACTAGAACACAAATTCAATTTGACTACTTACTCTTTCAATATATTTTAAGTTTGTCTTGTCATTCTTTTTCTAGAAACGATGACTCAACTATTCTAGAAAATTCTATGATGACTCACTTAGTAAATATCTAAGGATAAATATCTAGGAATAAATATCTAGCAGGAAAATATCTTACCAAAATATCTATGAAAAATATCTAGATAAAAATATCTTTTGGAAAATATCTGAATGAAAATATCTAAGCAAAAAATATCTAAGCTAAATATCTTAGGTGTAATTATGAACCATCATTACCTAGCTTTATGACTGACTAATAGGAACTGGTCAAACTTAGTGGCTTGGACTTTGTTGCGAACCATTGGATGGAAAACTTGATGGAGAAGCCTTTGATCATCACTATTGATTTAATCAATGCTAATTAGGAGATGAAGTCAATATTAATCGCTTGATTAGTTAGTTAAGTAACTAGACAAACTAACTTGGTTACTCTAAAAGCCTAATTAGTAACTAAGTAAAACTAACTTAGTTTGTTAATACTTAGAATCTATAGTTATAAGAAAATATCTAGACTTTCTAGAATCATTACCTATACATGACAAGAGCATGATTTAGTCATGTAATTAGATAGTTAGAATGTAACTAAATGATTTAACTAAGTTAGCTTAAAGGTAACTGATGAACCTGTAAAAATTCATATTTTTATGGTTCAAAATCTTGGGTTTTCACCCTCTTTTAATCTTTTTGATTTAATTTTGTTCTTAAATTTTATTATGTTTTTATTATTTTAATTGTGTTCTTATTACGTGTTTTTATGTATTTTTTGTAGGTATTTGACATGAAAAAAGACTGGGCATTTGAGAAGCAGAAATGAATAAGAAAATTAATTCAGAAGCCCAGCGCTTGAGAGCTAGGCCATCACCGCTTGAGCGCGCGACGTGCGCTGGAGGATTCTTGTTTTAGTGGGCTAGTGCCTGAGCGCTAAAAGATGAGCGCCTGAGCGCTGAACGCGTAATAGCAGTGTGAATTTTCTTATAAAATAAAAAGAAAGTTTTGCCAGACTCTTCAAATTTTGACACTTTTTACACACTCTTATACACTTGGACAGAACGCAGCAACTGTCAAGAGGCACAAACCCTAATGTGGTGTGGGCGTAATTAGGCTTGAAGATTAGGGATTTTCTTCAACCTTTCCACCTTTCTACAATGGAGTTTGTCTTATTCTTCCCTTTGTGTTCTTCTTTTTCCATGTATAACTAAACCCTTTTTCGTTAGGGTGATGATGGATCTTGTTCTTGGATGATGTAAATTCTTTTATGGGTTTAATCAATGTTTCTATTTCATGATTTATATGTTTATATCTTTTCTTAATGCTTTTCTAAATTTGGCCAATTTGGGAATGATTTTTGGGTTTATGTATGATTTGAGAAAATTTGCATGAACCTAGAACTTGTGATAAACACTATAATTTCTGCAATCGCTAGGAATAGACGTTGTGGGTTATGTGATCTTTCTTTCAATTCCCTCGTTCTTGATAATGCCTTTCTATTTGGGATTAGACTAAGGGATTAGTTAATTCTGAACAGTGTAAGAGGATTAATATACCAATGGATTGGATATTGATTAATTTTGGGAATTGACCATGAATCATTGGAATATGACTTGATTAAACCAATATTTGAATATGCATTTAAAAAGTTCAAGTGAAGTCTGACCCTTAACCTTTTCATAACATTGTTTTCCAACTCAACTCAATTAATTAAATTTAGCTTTTGTTATTTTTGTTTATTCTTTCTTTTTATTGTTTTACCAACTCTCTTTTTGTTAGCTTAAATAGTATTATTTTCAGTGAATTTAGTAATTAATAACTTAATCCTTGTGGGATGATACTCTACTCATTCTTTATTACTTTTGTCGATTTGGCGCACTTGCCAATATCTACATCAAGTTTTTGACACCGTTACCGGGGATTATTGTTATTAATATTAAATAGTAGTTGAAAAGACACTAATTTGAGTATTTTTTTAATTGTTTAATTTTAGTTTTAATTGTTTATTTTTCATTTTATTTTTTTTTCTTTAAATTTTCTTTTATTTATAGATAATTATTTTTCTTATTTAATTTCATTTTTCTTCATTTAAATTTTTTTAATTTGTTTCTTTTATTTTTTTTTCTTTATTTATTTATTTTTTATTAGTCATTTATTTTTATTTTTAATTTCTTTCTTTACTTCACTCTGGTTTGCTTGCTTGTTTGTTTATGCAAGGTTCTTTGGAATCAGAATAATTACTTTTTGATCTAGAGATTGAGAGAACTGCTAAAGCAAACAAGAAAGCAACTAGAGAGAGGAAGAGGCTTGAAGAAGTAGAGCAAAAGATGGTAGAAATTGTTATAACTGCAGAGCGAAGACGCACGTTAGCTGACTATGCTACTCCATCTGTTGAAAATATTTCTACCAGTATTGTGCGCCCTGCTATTCAGGTCAATAATTTTGAGATTAAATCAGCACTTCTATAGCTGGTGCAGCAGAATCAGTTTGGGGGAGGCCATGCAGAAGATCCAAACTTGTATTTTGTAAATTTCTTGCAGCTCTGCGATACTATTAAGTATAATGGTGTTACTGATGATGCCATTAGATTACGACTATTCCCATTTTCTCTCAGAGACAAAGCAAAGAGCTGACTACAAGCCCAGCCACAAGGGAGCATCTCTACTTGGGAGGATTTGGTTAGCAAATTTTTGACTCGATACTTTCCTCCATTAGTGTTTGTGAAGATAAGGAGTGAGATTGCTTGCTTTACTCAGAATCAGGGAGAATCTCTCTATGAAGCATGGGAAAGATTCAATGAGCTATTAAGGAGATGTCCTTACCATGCATTTGAGGTTTGGCAACAGGTGCTGATATTTTACAATGGTTTAAATCATTCCACAAGACTTATGGTGGATGCATCTATAGGTGGGTCTTTAAACACTAAGACTCCTGAAGAGGCTCAGGAATTATTTGAGATTATGGCCACCAATGAATATTAGTTGCCTAGTGGGAGAGCAGTCGTCAGACAAGGAGTGATGGAGCATGGTACTTTCAATGCCTTACTTACTCAAAACAGAAGTATTTCTCAGCAGTTGACTAACCTGACTAAGCAAGTTAAGAGTATGCAAGTAAATTCTGTGAACCATCAAAGGTTAATTTGTGACTTCTGTGGAGGTAATCATGCTAATGGTGGATGTGAGGCAAGCAATTCTGGTTTCAGCTCTCATGAGCAGGTCAATTATATGGGTAATCCTTCCAGACCTCAGGGTGTTCCATTTTCAAATACATATAATCCAGGGTAGAGGAATCATCCCAATTTTTCTTGGAGCAATCAAACAGTGCCATTGAATCCTCAACCAGAGAAGAAGTCTCCTCTTGAGATAGCACTTGAGAAACTCTCTGTATAGACATCTGCTTTTGTGCAACAGACTTCTGCTTTTATGGAGGAAACAAAGGCAAATTTTCAGAATCAAGGAGCTGTGATTAAAAATTTAGAGAATTAAGTGGGGCAGATAGCAAAACAACTTCAAGAGAGACCTCCAGGCGCCTTCCCAAGTGATACTGTTATCAATCCAAAGGAGCAATGTCATGCAATTACACTGAGAAGTGGTAAGACTTTGGATAGACCAGTTAAGGAAATTGATGTTCCTATTGTAGATGTCCAATCTCAAAAGTGCTGTAATGAAGAAGCTAAAGAGGAGCAACCAAAGTGGCAAAGGAAGAAGAAGAAATGTGAGAAGAAAATAGTTGATCCTTCACTTTATGCTAAACTTCCTTATCCTCAAAGATTCAGGAAGGAGATTCAAGAAAAGCAGTTTTCCAAGTTCTTAGAAGTTTTCAAAAAGCTGCAGATTAACATTCCTTTTGCTGAGGCACTTGAGCAGATGCCCTCTTATGCAAGGTTCTTGAAAAATTTACTCTTGAAGAAAAGGAAGTTGAAAGAAGATGAGACTATGGCACTTTTCTAAGGAGTGCAGTGCTATAATTCAGAGGAAACTGCCACCTAAATTGAAAGATCCAGATAGTTTTACTATTTCTTGCACCATTGGTAAACTGACTATTGAGAAAGCTCTATGTGATTTAGGAGCTAGCATCAATTTAATGCCATTGTCAATTCTCCGCAAGCTTGGGATTGATAAAGTGAAGCCAACTACAATGTCTCTTCAACAAGCTGATCAGTCAATTAAACATCCATATGGTATAATGGAAGATTTATTAGTGAAGGTTGAAAAAGGTTATTTTCCCAACTGATTTTGTGATTTTGGATATGGATGAGGATGCTGATATTCCTCTGATTCTTGGAAGACCATTCTTGGCTACTTCAGGAGCATTGATTGATGTTCCAAGAGGTGAGCTTATTTTGAGGGTGGATGGAGATTAGGTGACTATTAATGTTTTTGATAAATCTACATCGACATCAGATCTCTATGCCCCTGTTAAATGCATTCAAGATAAGCCTCTACAGGATTTGGCTAGTAAGAGCTCTTTGTCATCAATCAATGCTGATTTTCCCACTCCCAAGATGGTTGACGAAAAGGAGAAAGGACCCCCTCTTTCTAAAAGTGCTGCAATTGAAAAAGATCCTCCAGCTTCCACTGATATATTGCTGATTGATTCCAGAGGTAGTGACAGAGTATGGAGGCAAAGAGCTAATAAGAGAAAAATGTCATCCTACTTCTCTTGCTTCAAGCCACATTGACTAGTTAAAAAGGCAACGTCGAGCTAATGACATAAAACAAGTGCTTTTTGGGAGGCAACTCAAATTTTCTCTCTTTTTATCTTTTATTTGTGTTTTTTGATTTTATTTTGTTATTTGTTATTTTGTTGACAAATATTTTTTTTCTATTTT
This sequence comes from Ormosia semicastrata, assembly GCA_029884595.1. Lineage (NCBI taxonomy): Eukaryota > Viridiplantae > Streptophyta > Magnoliopsida > Fabales > Fabaceae > Ormosia > Ormosia semicastrata. Next base: position 35,362,339 of record JAQQTO010000062.1, read on the forward strand.
CATTTTGAAGGTAGTGTTTAGTCAGCTTAAGTGCCTCCCTGAGTTCGGAGCCTTTATAGAGGGATGTATATAGTTATCGGCCGCCAAAAAGAGTTTTTCTTTTCCTTTCTTGCATTTAATTCATTTTATTATTTGTTCTTTTTGTTTTTATTTTGTCATCATCATCCCTTTTGTATTTTGAGTCATTTTGTGCATGCCGATGTGTTGAATTGAATATCCAATGATTGTTTGAATTGTGGATTGATTTGATTTCTTGCGATAGCACATGAGAATTTATGAGTTCCATTTATCCCTATTGTTTTAATTGTGTATAGATGTTCTTCCTATCTTTATGATTGATAGACCTTGGATTATACATGCATGTCAAGCTTAAAGAAAGTTTATGAGATTGTATGTGTGTGGATGATTTGCATCTAGAAGTTGTTTGATTCTCTCTTGAGGCGAAATCCTAGACAGTGCATGATTAAGGAAATGATAAGGGTCTTCTTTGGACCGTTTGAGCCTTTCAAGCTAACCTGTGACATAGTTTATCTTTAGGTCCCTTTTGCAGCCTTGCTATTGTTTGGCCTCTGTTTGTTTTCTTTACCCACATTTTCCCTTTCCCATACCCATAAAATTTTTTTTCCTCTCTTACATAACCTTTGTTGAGTGCATATATTGTATTATTTTATTATTCAAGTCTTTGTAATTTTTGTGCATGAAGTTTTGTGGAGCTGAAAAATTTCAAAAAAAAAAAAGAAAAAAATTTCAAAACAGAAAAAGAAAAGAAGAGAAGTCTATCCAAAGTATTGCAAAGAAATAAGTTTGGGGGTGGAGGTTGTTGAAAAAGAAAAAGAAAAGAAAGAAAGAAAGAAAGAAAGAAAGTGAATGTTGTGTTGATTCTTTTGCTCCTTTTTGCACTTGTTCAGTATTTTGAGGCTTGAATTGTGAAATTTACATGATTTTGTATCTCAACTTTTGTTTTCATTTTCCTACCACTTCTTTCTTAACCCATACCCTTGGCTTTACATTACAAGCTTATAAAGTCCCTTTTAATCCTCGGTTGTATGTTGTTTACATTAGTGGAGAGAGAGATGAAAAATAACCCTATGGATGTGGGTTTGATATGCATTTGCAGTTTTATGAACCTATTTGGGTTTGTACTTTATGAAGAGATTGTGTCTTTCATTCATGTTTTTGGGAAGTCATTTGTGCATAAGAGTTGCATGTGAGAGACGATGTGATAATTGGATTGTTCATGTGTGACACTTTGAAATTAGATTGTGAAGTAGTTTCTGAGGATATGAATGATTTTTAATACTCGGTATTGCTATGTTTGAGTCTATTTTGAGTTTTAGTTTATTTTGTTTTGTTTTGTTTTTCTTTTACTTGAGGACAAGCAAAAGCTTAAGTTTGGGAGAGTGATAAACCTGCAAAAAATCATATTTTTATGGTTCAAAATCTTGGGTTTTCATCCTCTTTTAATCTTTTTGATTTAATTTTGTTCTCAAATTTTATTATATTTTTATTATTTTAATTGTGTTCTTATTACGTGTTTTTATGTATTTTTTGTAGGCAATTGCATATGGAAAAAGATTGGGCATTTAAGGAGCAGAAATGAATAAGAAAATTAATTCAGAAGCCCAGCGCTTGAGCGTTGGGCCATCACAACTTGAGCGCTGGGCCATCACCGCTTGAGCGCGCAACGTGCGCTGGAGGATTCTTATTTTAGTGGGCCAGCACCTGAGCGCTGAAAGATGAGCGCCTGAGCGCTGAAAGATGAGCGCCTGAGCGCTGATCACATAATAGCACCATGAATTTTCTTATAAAAAAAAAGAAAGTTTTGCCAGACTCTTCAGATTTTAACACTTTTTACACACTCTTATGCACTTGGACAGAACGCAGCAGCCGTCAAGAGGCACAAATCCTAATGTGGTGTAGGCACAATTAGGCTTGAAGATTAGGGATTTTCTTCAACCTTTCCACTTTTCTATAATGGAGTTTGTCAAATTCTTCCCTTTGTGTTCTTCTTTTTCCATGTGTAACTAAACCCTTTTTCGTTAGGGTGATGATGGATCTTGTTCTTGGATGATGTAAATTCTTTTATGGGTTTAATCAATGTTTTTATTTCATGATTTATGTGTTTATATCTTTTCTTAATGCTTTTCTAAATCTGACCAATTTGGGAATGATTTTTTAGGTTTATGTATCATTTGGGAAAATTTTCATGAACCTAGAACTTGTGATAAACACCATAATTTCTGCAATCGCTAGGAATAGACGTTGTGGGTTATGTGGTCTTTCTTTTAATTTTCTCGTTCTTGATAATGCCTTTCTATTTGGGATTAGACTAAGGGATTAGTTAATTCTAAACAGTGTAAGAGGATTAATATACCAAGGGATTGGATATTGATTAATTTTGGGAATTGACCATGAATCATTGGAATAGGACTTGATTAAACCAATATTTGAATATGCATTTAAAAAGTTCAAGTGAAGTCTGACACTTAACCTTTTCATATCATTGTTTTCCAACTCAACCCAATCAATTAAATTTGGCTTTTGTTATTTTTGTTTATTCTTTCTTTTTATTGTTTTACCAACTCTCTTTTTGTTAGCTTAAATAGTGTTATTTTCAGTGAATTTAGTAATTAATAACTTAATCCTCATGAGACGATACTCTACTCATTCTTTATTACTTTTGTCGATTTGGTGTACTTGCCAATATCTACATCAGTAACTAAGTGAATTAATTAAATTAGTTTAAGTGTAACTAGAAAGTAATTAAATTAAGACTTGGTTAGTTTTCTATTGATTCACACGGCCACCTAGTGTAATCTAGGATGTTCTTGATTCATCTTATGACCAATTAATGACTATTTGATTACCTAAGCCATGTGAAGTAAATATTAAGACATGTGCATTTGTTTTAGCTTATTGAACAAGCCTTAAACTATCTATCTTAAGCACCACACGGCTATGCACTAGGATATTAGGCAATTTCATTTCATTTCCTATCATCTTTGTAGCTTAACCATTCTCTCCATTCTCTCTCATCCAAAGAAAACCAAAGAACTCCATTTTCTTTCTCTAGTAAAGCTCACGGCCCCTATACCTAATACCATCACCCATTCTTCTATAATTTCATCTAATCATACTTTCTAAACCCAAATATCATTCTAAACACTTTTCCTATAGTGGATTTTTGTCTAAATCTCTCTCTAAGTGCTTCAAAAATCAAGCTTTAGTTTCCTACTCCTAAGGTAATTTCTTGATTCTTTGATTCTAAGTTGGATTTTTGATTTTCTAGACCATGATTGATCCATGGTTTATTGTTTTCAAGCTTTGATTATGACTTTTAGAATTGTTTAATATTTTTAGGGATTTGTTTGGGTGCTTCACAAATTAAAGAGGAAGGAGGAACTTGAAAAGTTTTGTCTTCCTTGAGGTAAGAGGGAGATTAACCTCATCAACCAAGTGTTGGTGGTGAGAGAATGGCTTGTTTGTGGCGAAAAACCCTATAAGGATTTATTCACTTAATTTTTTAAGCTTTCCTTGTTTGTGTTTGATATGCCTATGGTTTTGAAAATATGCTTGCATGTATGTTTGGTATGCCTATAGCTTTGATAGTATAATTGCCTATGTGAATTTAAAAGCATGATGATACTTGTGTAATTTGGGATGTGAATTACATGATGGGAAAATTCGTATGAAGGCTCCTAAGAGCCTAGAGGCACACGGCCTCATCACCACTAAGGAGACCAAGTTTTCTAAGTTATTTTCCTAATTGAGGATTAAAGGATTTTGTGATAAGAAATTTAATTAAGTGATTTTATCAGAAATAAAGTGTTAGAAAATAATCTATATATGAATTTTGGAGCAAAATGGAAATTCGGCCAACATGCCATTTTTTATGTTCAAGATCCAAAATTAATTTACTAAGTGTAAACTTAGGTGTTTTAATAGTAAGAACTCAATATGGTAAGGTTATGAAATTAAAATGATATTTTAGAATTAGAATTGTCTTAATTAAGTTATGTAGTAAAATAAAAGCCAATACTTAAAATTTACTGACGTATAGCTCACCCTATGGGTTTTGAAGAGCGTTAGGAAATTTTGAACTGTAATATCTCAAGTAAATTAAAGAAATATAATTTTCTGGGAAATAATAGAAATACTAATTTTTTTAGAGGGACTATATTGTAAATATTATCTAAAGATGGACTATTTTAGAAATATTATCCAAAGAGGAACTATTATGAAAATATTATTTAAATAAGGTCTATCATGTAAATATTATTTTATAGAAGGACTATTATGCAAATAATGAGAATAAAGTCAATTTTTGGTATTTAATGAGAAAATTCTTATTTTGAACTTAAAATAGGTTAGAAATATTTTACGCAATTAAAATACATCAAAAAATCTTTACGCGACTCAAAAGTAGTAATTTTGGGTTACGCGATTGAGAAAATGCAATAAAATATTTACCCGATTTAGAAAATGTTAGAAAATCCTTACGCGATTTAAAATCATAAGAAAAATGTTTCATAATTTCAAAAATGCGATAATATCACTACACGATTGAGCGTAAACAGCAGTTTGCTATCAGGCTATCGTGGTGGGCCCAATAATGTTGAATAATGATACCGTCAAGTGACGGTGTGTGAATATGAAATACTGTGTGATTAATGACAGTATGTGTATTTGGATTACATCATGCATAGAAAAGCATGTTCGCTTATTGATTAAGGCTATGTGCGGGTGCGATGGTCGTAGTGTAGATCAAGTGTAGACCTTGGGGGAATCGGGGTGCGGGTTATCCACAATGGCCAGTTATTAGCGCCCCTGGACCATGGATCAGACCGATGCAAACTCACTAACGATGTGGACTGAGACACTATCGCTAATCACGATCTAATGTAGAATGTCTTGTCCAATGCCTGATCTACACTTTGACAAATTGATAATTTATAGCACTTTTGGCCATGGCAGCTGAGTGACAGACATTTCTTCTGGATCTTCTCTTCGAAATTGTGTATTAGATTTAGCTCTATGGAGTAGGACTGAGTCTTTGTGCATATGCATTATTGGTCAACATCTTGATATGATGATTATAATTATCTGAAATTTTATCTTTGGTATGATAGTTTATTTGTGAGATGATAATATGATTCACTGTGAAATTTTAATATGGTTAATATGTTGGATTTAATATGTTAATTATTATATATGTATGTTTGTTGTCATTTTCTATACTGCCAGACTGGTATTGATGTAGGGGATCTCACCTCTTTGTTGTATTGTTTGTCTGTTTTGTTTTATGGTTATGTTTTGTAAAGACAATAAGAGGGGCGAGATTGGATCGCCTAGGTTTAAGTTGGACTACTTTTATTTGATCATTTTGCAATGGTTGCAAGGAGGGATTTCTCTGATTATATGTAAGCGCAGTTCCACGATGGCATTGATGCTTGGTATATCGACTCAGATACTCAACGTTTTAGTTATATAGGAGAGGTGACTCTATCCCAAGGGGATACCTACCATGGAAACCCTACTATTACATATAATGCTACTTGTGTACATGTAGAGTTTTCCATGCCTATTGTAGAACTATGGGACATTGCTCATCATTTGCCTAGCGAAGACTCTACGAAGTCAACTGCTCGGACTCCTATCCAAAGAGACACTTTTCGAGTAGAGAATGTGCCTTTAGAGGATCCAGGAGAGGATCAAGTTTAGAACCTTACTCTCCAGGTGTTTTATCTTGGGCCAAGTCGAGTTTTTATGTGGTAATTAAATATTGCTTAGATTATAAGTTTTATGGAATGAAGACGTTACGAATCTATGTTATACGTGAGAGATGTATTTTATCTATTTCTTATATTGTGTATTTTTCTATTACAATAAAGTTTCTTTTATCCATGAAAAAGAAGTTTTGAAACCCATATTTAAATGATATTAAATATTTACAACTTGGTTAATTAATTATAAAGAGTTGGTTTGAAATGTGATACCCTTCGGAGGGGGTGTTACATTAGTTGGTATCAGAGCCCAAGTTAGAGTCTTTTGGGTTTGTGGGTAGGTTTGTCTTGTTTGTCTTGTGTGAATCTTTGACACCGAACACAGAGATATTGTTTGGTTTTCGAAAGGAGACAATGTTGTTTGAAATGTTTACGTTTGGTTTCTTAGTGTTTTGATTTGTCTGTTTTCGAAGAAAAGGAAATGGCTCGCGGTAGACGTAAGCATGTGGATGCGAGACTTGACAATGAACGTATAGTCGTAGCTAGGAGTGTAATGCACAGGCTGACTAAAGTAGCGGTACGATAGAGTCAGAAGATTGTTCAGCAGCTGAAACTGATAATCGAACTTCAGAACTTGTTAGAGTTGAATCAATCTTAGAGTACAAGATGCTGTAATTTTGGATCAACTAGGTTCCAAAAAGGAAGGAAACATAAGGTCAATCGTTTTCAGTAAAAGCCGTATACACAATCACTGGGGAAGCAACAACAAAATGGAGGAAGTACTAATAACAATCGTTTTGGTTAGACTATGGCATCGTTGCCAAAATGCTACAAGTGTGGAAAGAACCCCTCAACGAAGAAGTGTACGATTAATGGAATTATTTATTTCAAATGCTGGAAGCTCAGACACATTTCTAAAAACTGTACACAACCTGAGACGGAGCTTTCTATTAGTAATTCACTTGTTTCAAAATCTCAAGCTGAAGAAGGAGTCAACACGAAGAGCGGAATGGACGCGTTCAAATATAAAGACTCAAGAGACAAGGAAGTTGTACGATAGAGAGTGATCCTCAAACTGTGCTGTATAATTTGTAAGTTAACCCATTCTTTTGTTGTCTGTGACTGTATGAACCATTTGGGTATATCTGTGTTTTAAATTCCTTTTGAATGGAATAATGTTACTTCAACCTCTAAACTTGCTATTGCTACTCCATTCTATTTAAAACTATCCTATTACTATTTTCGATCGAAACTTTTCTGTTGATTTGGTTTGTCTACTTCTTTCACAAGTAGATTGAGTAAATCGATTTGAGTTTTTTGTGTCCTTGTCATCTTTCGATATGAGTATTTCTACTTTTCTTATGAAACTTGTTGTTTATACTCGAGTTTTCTAACTCTACCCTATATATATTAAAGATCAAATCTTTTCTGTTGATTTGAAATCATGTTTATTTGAGAACTTGACTTTATAAATGGATTGGTTATCTTCCAACCATATCCTACTATATTATTTCAATAAAACTTTAGTGTTTCCTTGGACTGAGATTTTTGGATTTGAATCCAAAAAGTGTGATTCTAAATTTATTAGACCATCTCTAATTCCTTGTTGGATGAATCCGGTAATCTACCAAATAGCCTTATCACTTTTCTTTCTAACCTTCATAGTGTCTTTCATATATCTCGATTGAGGAACTATATTCTTGATTCAAATCATGTCATAGTATTAAATATAGTACAATTAGAAGAGAACTTGATCTATGAGACCTTTTATGATAATATTAAAAATAGGCGAATGAAACAACTTATCTTGGGGAAGAAAATCTGGAACGATGTGATGAGGGATGCAACATGGAAACTAGAAGAATAAATGAAGGAAGTCATTGTTTGCTCTGAGATCAATTTGTGTTCTGATTATCCTAAATTTTGTGTGAAGATTGAAAGATGTTCCACGATAGTTTTTCAGATGTGTTATAGTTATTACAAGTATTTACTAATATCTTTCTAAGTGACAAGTGCTTTTGTGGAATTCACAAATTATATGAATAGGATCTTTCTTTCCCATCTAGGCAGATTTGTCGTTATCCTTATTGGCAACATTCTGATCTATTCTCGAAATTCGAAGGAGCATGCTGAACATCTCAATGTGGTTCTTCAAATTCCAAAGAAGAAGAAAAGTTTGTACGTGAAGCTGGCAAAGTGTGAATTTGGATTTATGGAACGATAGTAACGTATACTTCAAGGCAGTGGAACATGTATGAGAAAAATTATCCAATTCACGTTTTGGGATATGTGATAGTCGTTTTGCAAGGAAAATTTGAAGACATTTTCTTTCCTACAATGTCTACAATAATTTCAAGAGCTTGGGGTACCTGTTTAGTCAAGAAGGGCTTGGATACGAGGAAGAGATGATAGTTAGAATTTTTAAATGGCTACGATTCTTAACTTCAATCTTATTCTTGAAAGGCGAAAGTCATGGCAAATACCCTAAGTAGAAAGTGTGTTTAGTATATAAGCTACAATGGTTAAAGAGAATATGTTTGACTACGATTACGATTCAAATAATCAGATGGAGGAATTCAAGAAAAGCTGAAGGATCATCTGAAATGACGTAATTGGAGATGCTATATGGAAGCTGGTAGACCAGATAAATACATAATATCCTTTCTATTTTTATATAGGTAAGAAATTTCGAGGATGAAATTCTTCTTAGAGGGGGAGAGTTGTAACATCCCGATTTTTCGTTTTCCTTGAAATAAATATGTTTTATAATATTTATTAGTTTTTGTGAATTTATATTTTAATATTATTTTGATTATTTTATTATTATTTTTCAAATCTATGTCCGAACTTCATTTTTTCTGAATATAAATGAGTTTTATAATTTTTATGATTTTTGAGAATTTTTGTGAAATTTTCTGAGGTTGTGATTATTTTAATATTATTTTAAGCTGAATGTGTGATTAAGACGTGCCTGGAAAAATAAAATTTTTTCCTAGACTAGAAAGTTCTGGACAGTTAAGGCGGGATTGGGGAATCTTACTAAACCCGAAACCGGGAACAGTTGATAGAGATTTTCTATATCTTAGTTTTCTATTATCCATTGAGTAATAATAGCAGTAGCTATTATGCATTAGGTAATATCTGTTAGAAAATATCTTGATGGCAATGAGTCAAAGTGATGGACCAATGGTAAGCAGGAAGAAGGCAAATTGGATACTTAACTTGAAGAGAAGAAATTCAAATTGACTACTCAAACTAAAGGACAAATTTAATTTGACTACTTACTCTTTCAAGATATTTGAAGTTTGTCTTGTCATTCTTTTTCTAGAAACGATGACTCAGCTGTTCTAGAAAATTTTATGATGACTCACCTACTAAATATCTAAGGATAAATATCTAGGAATAAATATCTAACAGGAAAATATCTTAGCAAAATATCTATGTAAAATATCTAGATAAAAATATCTTTTGGAAAATATTTGAATGAAAATATCTAAGCTAAATATCTTAAGTGTAATTATGAACCATCATTACCTAGCTTTATGGCTGACCAATAGGAACTGGTCAAACTTAGTGGCTTGGACTTTGTTGTGAACCATTGGATGAAAAACTTGATGGAGAAGCCTTTGATCATTACCATTGATTTAATCAATGATGTGAAAGCAAACTTGATAAGGAAGCTTAGCATATCTACCTTAGATTAAATCAATGGTTGGGAGATGAAGTCAATATTAATGGTTAGAATAGTTAGTTAAGTAACTAGACAACCTACTTGGTTACTCTAAAAGCCTAATTAGTAACTAAGTAAAACTAACTTATTTTGGTAATACTTAGAATCTATAATTATAAGAAAATATCTAGAGTTTCTAGAATCATTACCTATACATGACAAGAGCATGATTTAGTCATGTAATTAGATAGTTAGAATGTAACTAAATGATTTAACTAAGTTAGCTTAAAGGTAACTAAGTGAATTAATTAAATTAGTTTAAGTATAACTAGAAAGCAATTGAATTAAGACTTGGTTAGTTTTCTATTGATTCACACGGTCACCTTGCGTGATCTAGGATGTTCTTGATTCATCTTATGACCAATTGATGACTACTTGATTACCTAAGCCATGTGAAGTAATTATTAAGACATGTGCATTTGCTTTAGCTTATTGAACAAGCCTTAAACTATCTATCCTAAGCACCACACGGCCATGCACTAGGATATTAGGCAATTTCATTTCATTTCCTATCATCTTTGTAGCTTAACCATTCTCTCCATTCTCTCTCATCCAAAGAACTCCATTTTCTTTCTCTAGTAAAGCTCACAGCCCCTATACCTAATACCATCACCCACTCTTCTATAATTTCATCTAATCATACTTTCTAAACTCAAAAATCATTCCAAACACTTTTCCTATAGTGGGTTTTGTCTAAATCTCTCTCTAAGGGTTTCAAAAATCAAGCTTTAGTTTCCTACTCCTAAGGTAATTTCTAGATTCTTTGATTCTAAGTTGGATTTTTTATTTTCTAGACCATGATTGATCCATGGTTTATTGTTTTCAAGCTTTGATTATGACTTTTAGAATTGTTTAAGATTTTTAGGGATTTGATTGGGTGCTTCACAAATTCAAGAGGAATGAGGAACTTGAAGAGTTTTGTCTTCCTTGAGGTAAGAGGGAGATTAACCTCATCAACCAAGTGTTGGTGGTGAGAGAATGGCTGGTTTGTGGTGAAAAATTCATAAGGATTTATTCATTTGATTGTTTAAGCTTTCCTTGTTTGAGTTTGATATGCTAATGGTTTTGAAAATATGCTTGCATGTATATTTGGTATGCCTATAGCTTTGATAGTATAATTGCCTATGTGAATTTAAAAGCATGATGATACTTGTGTAATTTGGGATGTGAATTACATGATAGGAAAATTCGTATGAAGGCTCCTAAGAGCCTAGAGGCACGCGGCCTCATCACCACAAGGAGACCAAGTTTTCTAAGTTATTTTCCTAATGGAGGATTAAAGGATTTTGTGATAAGAAATTTAATTAAGTGATTTTATAAGAAATAAATTGTTAGAAAAGAATCTATATATGAATTTTGGAGCAAAATGGAAATTCGGCCAACATGCCATTTTTGATGTTCAAGATCCAAAATTATTTTACTAAGTGTAGACTTAGGTGTTTTAATAATAAGAACTCAATTTAGTAAGGTTATGAAATTAAAATGATATTTTAGAATTAGAATTGGCTTAATTAAGCTATGTAGTAAAATAAAAGTCAATACTTGAAATTTACTGACGTATAGCTCACCCTATGTGTTTTGAAGGCGTTTAGAAATTTTGAGTTATAATATCTCAAGTAAATTAAAGAAACATAATTTTCTAGTAAATAGTAGAAATACTGATTTTTTTAGAGGGACTATATTGCAAATATTATCTAAAGAGGAACTATTTTAGAAATATTATCCAAAGAGGAACTATTATGGAAATATTATTCAAATAAGGACTATTACATAAATATTATTTTATAAACGACTATTATGCAAATAATGAGAATAAAGTCAATTTTTGGTATTTAATGAGAAAATTCTTATTTTGAACTTAAAATATGTTAGAAATATTTTACGCAATTAAAAATACATAAAAAAATCTTTATGTAACTCAAAAATAGTAATTTTAGGTTACGCGATTGAGAAAATGCAATAAAATTCTTACGCGATTTAGAAAACATTGAAAAATCCTTACGCGATTTAAAAATGCAAAAAAAAATGTCCTGTAATTTCAAAAATGTGATAATATCGCTACGCGATTGAGCGTAAACATCAATTTGCTGTCTGGCTACCGTGGTGGGACCGATAATGTCGAATAATGATATCGCCAAGTGACGACATGTGAATATGAAATACAGTGTGATTAATGACAGTATGTGTATTTGGATCATACATCATGCATAGAAAAGCATGTTCGCTTATTGATTAAGACTATGTGCCTAGGAGATTGATTTACACCTAAGTGCGGGTGCGATGGCCGTAGTGTAGGTCAAGTGTAGACCTTGGGGGCATTGGGGTGCGGGTTTTCCACAATGGCCACCCCAAAATTTCCTATCTTGTAAACAATAATTTTGACAGTTAACAGAATTTTACTATTTAGTAATTTTTAGATGCTGTAAAATTATTTTGATTATTCTGTCAGCGTATTTGATCGTTTTGAGTGATTTACTCCATGTCAGGAAAATAAAAATTTTTGGGCCGGGGAAAACTTTATGTAATTTAATTTTTACCGTTAGGTTTTAATTATTTTACGTGATCTGATTTGATATTTGTGTGTTTTCTAATATTTGTGATTTTTGTAGATGATTACGAATTTTTTTTACTGTATATGGGCCCAGGTGGTCCTATGTGGGCCCAGGTGGCCATACTTGGGCCCAGGTGGGTCCCGCAAAGTAAAAGTTTTTCTACGGATAGAAAAATTTATACTGTTTAGACGGAGACAGAGGATCTTACTAAACCTGAATCTGGAAACAGTTTTTATAACTTTCTTTTACTGTGTTTTGTATGTATTTATTTATCAGGTGATAAAAATACAGTAAAAATATTATTTGTAGGGTTATGGCAGATAAAAATAATAAAAATTATACTGCGTAGTCAACAAAGAGGGCTTAACTTGATTTGTACCCTTGGATGAGAATACTTAGTTTGAAGATTAATCATTGATTTAATTAACGGTTAAGAAACAAACTTAATAAAGAAGCATTGGATAGTCACCATTGATTTAATCAATGGTGTGAGAATAAACTTAGTTAGGAAGGCTTCGATATCAACCGTAGATTTAATCAATGGTGTAAAATTGGTTATATAAAGTGGTTATGACCATTTATAACCATTGGATTTAGAATTGATCAAGGGTGGAGATTTAGTCTTAAAAAGTGACAAAGACCATTTATGACCATTGGATGAAGAGTTAATCATGGGTGGAGATTTGGTCTTCTAAAAAGGCTATGACTAATTATAACCCTTAGGTTAAAAGTAAGAAGGAGTAATCTTGACCCTTTATTTTGGAGACACATCTAATGGCTAGGATTTAAAGAAGAAAGATCCAATGGCCTAGATTGAGTCTTCTAATCAAAAGTCTACCTAAATCCTAACCATTGAATTAATCAATGGCTAGAAATGCTTCAAATAATGGCTTGAAATTGATTAGTAACTAATTAAACCTAATTTGGTTAATCTAATGGCCTAATTAACAAGTTAAGCAAACTAATTTAATTGTTAATTTGTTATAATTTAATTCTTAATTAGATATCCTAATTTTAATTAGAGGTTATAGTATATGTAATAATATGTTTAATTAATTAGTTATATAGTTAGAATGTTAATTAAGATTGATTAGGAAATTTAACCTAACTAATTACCTAATTAATTAGCATGCAATTAGGTGTAAATTGAAAATAATTAATTCCCTAAACACTCAAGGAGTCCCACAGTTTTGGCAGCAGCTTGGGGAGGCTTCTACATGATTCTTGAACAATCCATAAAGCCTTGAAAGTCAAGTGGATGACATAAGCCATGTGGAAAAGCATGTGCACTCAAAATGAGATATTTTCTTCATGCAAATCTCCTAAAATTTCCTACTCATTCACGGCAGCAGCAACCCACCCATATTCACTCTCACAATTTCATTTTCTTTTTCATCAAAAAGTCTACAACACTTTCTCTCAAAAATTCCAAGAACCAAAGCACCATTTTTCTTCATTTTCTCTCCATTTGGTTCGGCCTCCACCACCAAATATACTATCACTCACCTATAATTTTCACTCACATCATTTCCTAAAGCTAAACAATATTCTAAACACTTTCCATTTAGAAAGTTTTTCCAAAATCCCACTCTAAGTGCTTCAAAATCCCATTTTTAGTTTACTTCCTTGGAGGTAAACTTTGATTTCTATGGTTTAAATTCATGTTTATGATTTTCTAAGCCATGTTTGTTCTATGATTTGTTATTATTAAGCTTTGTTTGTGATTTTACTAATTATTTTAGAATTGTTAGGAATTGTTGTGAGCCACACAAAAATTAAGGAGAAGGAGGAGAGCTTGAAAAACTTGTCTTCAAGAGTTAAGAGAGAGATCCATCTCACCAACCAAGTATGGTGGTGGGAGATGGTCTTATATTTGATGGATGGTGAATCCATGTGAGGATTCCAATCCATGGTCATGTAATAATTTATGTGTGTTTATGAGCTTTGATTTATTTGTTTATGCTTGATATGCTTTGTATGATTTTATGGCTTTGATGATATGCTTATATTATGCATGATAAGTATATAGCATGCTTATAGTATTTATGATGAAATATATATATGTGTATGTCATGATGTGGTGATGAAAAGGAATTCAATTTTTGGCTCCAATAGCCAAAGGAGATGGTTCAGTTTTTGATGCCCTTGATTAGGGTTCATGTTGAAATTTTTCAAGAATAAGGAAATCAATTTTTGGTCCCTAGAACTTAGTGAATTTCGGCCAAGACACCTCTAAATAGGTGTTCATAAATTAATAATTTCATGAAAAATGAAAATGGATGATTTGAAGAATATGAAAAAAAAAAACAAAGGGTTTATTTTTCAAGAGAACAAGAATACGGACTTTGAGGAATTTTTATTAATTTAATTTGTGTAAAAAGATCCTAAGTGTTTTTCTAAATATGAGTTTTGAATGAAACGGGCAAACATTAATTTTAAGGATTTGCAAAGAAAGTGAACAAGGATTTGCAAAGAAAGTGAAAAAGGATTTGTAAAGAAAGTGAAAAAGGATTTGAACAAATGGGTTTGGTTTTTATAACCATAGGTATTTTGGTTTTGAAAATAAAATTTTAATAGTTTTGTTTGTGTAAAGCCATATCAATTTAGAAGGAAAAATGTTTTGATAATTTTCAATAGTCATATCCACGTTTTCGAAGTCTTGTAATGCATTGATTTTGATGAAACAAAGTGATTTTTCAAGTGGAAATATAATTAATTTAATACAAGGAATTTGAAAAGGGAATCAGAGTATTTTAGCACTTGAGAAATGAATTTTTATGTAAATAGAAAAGAGAGGTTGCAAGTGAGCCTCAATTTATTTTAAAAAGAATTTATTTTTGTTAAAATTGATTTAAGAAAAAAAAATGAAGAATACAATAGTGATTTGGTATTTTCTAACGTGTAACTCATCCGTTGGATTTTGGAAAGCATTAGTAATTTTTAAAGTTAGAAACATTGATTTAATTCAATGGAATTGTGAATTTGTGGAATATACTGTGAAAAAGGATTTTCTTGAGTAAGAAGATATATTAAATGAAGTAGAAAGTTATATTATTTTGAGGAAGGTTGATTTGGAAATGATTTGGAAAAAATGGAGAATATAATGGTATTTTGAAAATTTACTAATGTATAACTTATTTTTGAGTTTTCAAGTGCGTTAGAAAATGTTAAGTTTTTGAAACATTAATTTATATCAATAGAAAAGTGATTTTGTGAATTATATTTTGGAAAAAGATTTCTTGAGTAAAGAAATTGGGAAAAAGATTTTCTTGAGTAAAGAAAATGTGTTAAATAAAGTATAAAGTCATATTATTTTGAGAAAAGTGGAAATGGAATTTTTGAAGAATGAGAAATATTTTCTCGTAATGGAATTGTGGTGAAAAAAATTATTTACGTATCTTAAAAATATAATTTTTAGTACGTGATTTGAAATACAATAAAATATTTCTAAGTGTTTGAAAATACAAGTAAAATATTTTTACATAATTTGAAATATGATAAAATATTACTACATGATTGGAGATGCGTTGAAACATTTTAAGTGATTTGAATTACATTTAAATATTTTACATAATTTAAACTATTGTTGAAAAATTATTATGTAATTTAAAAGTGATAGAATATTTTTACGTGATTGTGAAAATGACGAAAAATTGTTATGTGATTTGGAAAGTGTTTTAAATATTTTAGGAATGATGGAAAATGTTTTATGCGACTTAAAAGAATGATTTTTAAGTTATGCGATTTTGAAAACGATGGAAAATCATTATGCGATTTGAGAAACGTATATTTTTATGCGATTGAGAAAAATGTTGAAAATTTAATATGTGATTTAAAGGTGCAACAGAAGAGTTGCAGTATTTTGAAAACGTAAGAAAAATGTTTTGGAATTTTAAAAACGTAACAAGAGTGTTACGGTATTGTGAAAATGTAAAAGAAGTGTTATGGTATTGTGAAAATATAACAGAAACGTTTTGGAATTATGAAAACGTAATAGAAACATTTTGGAATTGTGAAAACGAAATAGAAATGTTGCGCAATTTTATGAAAACAAGATGAAAGTGTATTATAACTATGAAAATGTGATAATATGATTTTCTTGTTGAAAATACATGATAAATACTATAGAACCAGTATATGGATGCTGTGTGAGAAAATGACATGTTTTGCTTGTGATTGGCATTTGGTGCATTATACATGCATTGTAAAGATATGTCTGTGATTGGATTTGGTGCATTATACGTGCATTGGAAAAATATGCCTTGAAGCATATGATTACATTGAACAAATGAAATTGAAAAGATTTGGCCCTTTGGGGTTGGACTTGCACTGATATATTCGTGCATTGTATAAAATATGGCTAATAGCTATTATGGCCCTTGTGGTTGAAGAGAGAATGAGAATTGATAGTGAGGTCTATGATGGATCTTGGGGGCGTCGAGGCGCGGCGGTCGACCAGTGGACAGTAGGCGAGTACCCTGTGCCACTTGGCGATGCAGTTCGTTGCAATGCATTGACGATACCCGACAAGAACATGATTCTTTTCAACGACTGGGAGATTGTCTTTGGGCTAAGGCTGACAATTAACCAGAGCATTCTTCTCGACATTGTGAAAACCTCCATGGAGTTGTTTTTGATAAACTGAGTCTTTGTGCATATGCATAAATCTGAACATTTATATCTGTGTGATATATTAATTGAGGAATATTGGTTATGACAATTGTTTTGAATACTTGGAAGATGATGATGATGATAATGCTGAGGGCATTATCATAATTATTGTTTATGATAATTGAATTGATAAATGATTGGATGATGATAGTTGATTAATGTTGATGGCATGATCATAATTGTGGTATGATCTATTTGTATGATATTGCTATTTGTGTTATCTCTGTGCTACCATGTTGGTATTGGTGTAGGTGATCTCACCTCTTTGTTATATTGTTTTACTTTGTCTGTATTGTTAAAATTATACAGTAGAAGGAATGAGTTGTCTTAGACATAACGGGTGGTAGATACTCAGAGATTGATGGAAACATTGAAAAGTGGCTGTCTCAAGTTCAAGAAGATGTCTTAGGGTAGACAAGGAGTAAAGTTCTGATGCATCAAGTTGATATAAGAGAAGGAACGAGTATGTTAAGATTTAATGTTAGTGTTGTACCGTGCTATTAAGTAGGACCCATCATGGGGTTTGCTACTGTTAAAAAAAATAAGTTTGTTAATTTTATATTTCTCTTTAAATTGTGATATTAATTGGTGTCAATATTGCATAATGAATAGTTAAAATATGATTTTCAATATTACCTAATATTTTCAGTAAATTTACGTTTCAGTAAAGAAGAAATTTTGAAACCTATCTTTTATAACTCAAACTTTGTGCGAACTTCTTTTCAGATTATGAGTCGGGAGTCAGAAATGTGATGCCCTAAGGAGGGTGTTACAGTTAGCGCCCCTGGACCATGGATTAGACCAATGCAAATACATTGACTATCCAGACCGAGACACTATCGCTAATCACAATCTAATGTAGAATGTCTTGTCCAATGCCTAATGTACACTTTGACAAATTGATAATTTATAGCATTTTTGGCCACGACAGCTGAGTGACAGACATATGTTCTGGATCTTCTCTCCGAAATTGTGTATTAGCTCTATGGAGTTGGACTGAGTCTCTCTGCATATGCATTATTGGTCAGCATCTTGATATGATGATTATAATTACCTGAAAATTTATCTATGGTATGATAGTTTATCTGTGAGATGATAATATGATTCACTGTGAAATTATAATATGGTTAATATGTTGGATTTAATATGTTAATTATTATATCTGTATGTCTGTTGTCATATTCTATACTGCCAGACTAGTATTGATGTAGGGGATCTCACCTCTTTGTTGTATTGTTTGTCTGTTGTGTTTTATGGTTATGTTTGGTAAAGACAATAAGAGGGACAAGATTAGATCGCCTGGTTTTGAGTTGGACTAGTTTTATTTGATCATTTTGCAATGGCTGCACAGAGGGATTTCTCTGATCATATGCAAGCACAGTTCCATGATGGCATTGATGCTTGGTATGTCGACTCAGATACTCAACGTTTTAGTTATGTAGGAGAGGTGACTTTATCCTAGAGTGATACTTACCATGGAAACCCTATTATTACATATAATACTACTTGTGTACATGTAGAGTTTTCCATGCCTATTGTAGAACTATGGGACATTGCTCATCATTTACCTAATGAAGACTCTTCAGAGTCAACTGCTCGGACTCCTGTCCAAAGAGACACCTTTCGACCAGAGAATGTGCCTTTAGAGGATCCGGGAGGGGATCAGGTTTAGAACCTTACTCTCTAGGTGTTTTGGCTTAGGCCAGGTCGAGTTTTTATGTGGTAGTTAGATATTACTTAGAATATAAGTTTTATGTAATGAAGACGTTACAAATCTAAGTTATATGCTAGTTCTTATATTGTGTGTTTTTCTAATTCAATAAAGTTTCTTTTATCCGCGAAAAAGAAGTTTTTAAACCCGTATTTAAATGATATTAAATATTTACAACTTGGTTAATTAATTATAAAGAGTTGGTTTGAAATGTGATACCCTTCGGAAGGGGTGTTACATTAGTTGGTATCAGAGCCCAAGTTAGAGTCTTTTGGGTGTGTGGGTATGTTTGTCTTGTTTGTGTTGTGTGAATCTCTGACACTGAACACAGAGATATTGTTTGGTTTCCAAAAGGAGACTGTTTAAAATGTTTACGTTTGTTTTCTTAGTGTTTGATTTGTCTATTTTCGAAGAAAAGGAAATGGCTCGCGGTAGACGTAAGCATGTGGACGTGAGACTTGACAATGAATGTATGGTCACAGCTAGGAGTGTAATGCAGAGGATGACTAAAGTAGCGGTACAACAGAGTCAGAAGATCGCTCAGCAGCTGAAATTGATAATTGAACTTCAGAACTTGTTAGAATTGAATCAATCTCAGAGTACAAGACCCTGTAATTTTGGATCAACTAGGTTCAAAAAGAAAGGAAATTTAAGGTTAATCGTTTTCAGTAAAAGCCATATACATGATCACCGGGGAAGCAACAACAAAATGGAGGAAGTACTAATAACAATCATTTTGGTCAGATTGTGGCATTGTCGCCAAAATGCTACAAATGTGGAAAGAACCACTTAACGAAGAAGTGTACGATTATAGGAAATATTTGTTTCAGATGCGGGAAGCCCAGACACATTTCTAAAAACTGTACACAACCAGAGACGGAGCCTTCTGTTAGTAATTCACTTGTTTCAAAATCTCAAGCTGAAGAAGGAGTCAATACAAAGAGAGGAATGAACGCATTCAAATATAAAGACTCAAGAGACAAGGAAGCTATACCATAGAGAGTGATCCTATAACTGTGCTATATAATTTGGAAGGTAACCCATTCTTTTGTTGTCAGTGACTGTATGAACCATTTGGGTATATCTGTGCTTTTAATTCTTTTTGAATGGAATAGTGTTACTTCAACTTCTAAATTTGCTATTGCTACTCCATTCTATTTAAAACTATCCTATTACTATTTTCGATTGGAACTTTTCTGTTGATTTGGTTTGTCTACTTCTTTCACAAGTAGACTGAGTAAATCGATTTGAGTTATTTGTGTCCTTGTTATCTTTCGATATGAGTATTTCTACTTTTCTTATTTAACTTGTTGTTTATACTCGAGTTTTCTAACACTACCCTATATATATTAAAGATCAAATCTTTTCTGTTGATTTGAAATCATGTTTATTTGAGAACTTGACTTTATAAATGGATTGGTTATCTTCCAACCATATCTTACTATATTATTTCAATGAAACTTTAGTGTTTCCTTGGACTGAGATTTTTGGATTTGAATCCAAAAAGTGTGATTCTAAATTTATTAGACCATATTTAATTCCTTGTTAGATGAACCCGGTAATCTACCGAATAGCCTTATCACTTTTCTTTCTAACCTTCACAATGTCTTCCATATATCTCAATTAAGGAACTATATTCTTGATTCAAATCTTGTCGTAGTACTAAATACAGTACAATTAGAAGAAAACTTGATCTATGAGACCTTTTCTGATAATATTAAGAATAGGCGAATGAAACAACTTATCTTGGTGAAGAAAATCTGGAATGTTGTGACGAGGAATGAAACATGGAAACTAGAAGAACAAATGAAGGAAGTCGCTGCTTGCTCTGAGATCGATTTGCATTCTGATTATCCTAAATTTTGTGTGAAGGTAGAAAGATGTTCCACGATTATTTTTTAGACGTGTTCTAGTTATTACAAGTATTTACTAATATCGTTCTGAGTGAAAAGTGCTTTTGTGGAATTCAAAAATTATATGAATAGGATATTTCCTTCCTATCTAGGCAAATTTGTCGTTATCCTTATTGGCGACATTCTGATCTATTCTCGAAATCCTAAGGAGCATGCTGAACATCTCAATGCAGTTCTTCAAATTCTAAAAAAGAAGAAAAGCTTGTACGTAAACCTGGTCAAGTGTGAATTTTGATTTAAGGAACGATAGTAACGTATACTTCAAGGCAGTGGAACATGTATGAGAAGAATTATCCAATTCATGTTTTGGGATATGCGATAGTCATTTTGCGAGGAAAATCTGAAGACATTTTCTTTCCTACAATGTCTACAATAATTTCAAGAGCTTAGGGTACCTGTTCAATCAAGAAGGGCTTGGATACGAGGAAGAGACGATAGTTAGAATTTTCAAAGGGCTACAATTTTCAACTTCAATGTTATTCCTGAAAGGCGAATATCATGGCAAATACCCTAAGTAGAAAGTGTGTTTAGTAAATCTGCTACAATGGTTAAGGAGAATCTGTTTGACTACGATTATGATTCAAATAATCTGATGGAGCAATTCAAGAAAAGCTGGAGGATCATATGAAACGACGTAACTGGAGATGCTACATGGAAGCTGGTAGACTAGATAAAGATGTAATATCCTTTTTGGTTTTATATATGTAAGAAATTTTGAGCACGAAATTCTTTTTAGAGGGGGAGAGTTTTAACATCCCAATTTTTCATTTTCCTTGAAATAAATACGTTTTATAATATTTATGAGTTTTTGTAAATTTTATGGAATTTTTAATTATTTTGAATATTTTAATATTATTTTGATTATTTTAATATTATTTTTGAAATCTATGTCTGAACTTTGTTTTTTCTGAATATATATGAGTTTTATAATTTTTATGATTTTTGAGAATTTTTGTAGAATTTTCTAAGGTTGTGATTATTTTAATATTATTTTAAGCTGAATGTGTGATTGAGACTGGCTTAGAAAAATAAAAATTTTTCCTGAACCAGAAAGTTCCAGACTGTCAAGGCAGGTGTTGGGAATTTTTGTGGACACATCACGCAGTGGAAAACAGGGATTCCCACCGAGGATCCATGCGAAAAAGCCATAATCCGAGCTTTTAAAAGATTTACCTCTTGAAGCGTGAATCACCAACACCGTAATAGAAATGATGTCTCTGCGGTATCCACACGAACAGACTCACGAACGTCCAACATCCGCAAAGAGGAGCCTCACGTCTCTCACACAGTGCTAGCTACGAAGAGAAGAGAATAAACCTGTCGCTCTCTCACTCACTTTTCTGTAGGTGCGGCTAGGGTTTAGAAAATATCTATCTTAGCAGCCCCTTAGCAGTACTATTTATAATAGTGATTGCCTTAAGTGAGTGTAAGCTGCAGCAAGGTTAGCTGTGCAACACTAGACCCATCTGTTATGAGTCTGGCCCATATTTGAATCCGAGTCCAACTTGGATCCATTGCTCCAATTTTAGTCTGCTCTATGTGTGTGACCCTGCAGGTTCTTATTATGTTGGCAGTAATATTAAAATCCCATTTTAATATTACAAGCAGTGAGTGGTATCTAGCAACACATCACTGCTACCCAAGTAATAAGAATGTCAATGATTTGACATAACCTTTCCGTGACCAATGTTTCTGTGTCGTTTAGTCCCTTTGTCAAGATATCTAGATTGAACACAAGACATGGAATGCGTCACCCTTGAATAGTCCAATCATTCGTTTCCTAATACTCGAGTAGACTTTGTTACAACAAATGATATCAATATCTCATATTGACTCATTTGAGCATGGCCATGCATTTCGCAGTCTCACTCAATCAGGGGGCTCGAAGATATCGCTCCTGTTATGTAGGAGTGACAAATCCCATCTAGGTCACTCACATCCCTCTGCATGATTCGTGGTATGTCCAATACTAACTTTATAATCACCTTGTTACAGATGACGTTTGATGGCATTAAAACACACAACTCCTCATGTAGGAATTGTAGTGATTTCAGGTCAAAGGACCACAAACACCATTGTCACTATGAGAATCGCTTATGACACTCACGTAACGATCCATGTAGCGTTCTCATGGTGGGTCAGTCCCGTACATCATTACTCTAATATGTACCCATGTGAAGACTTGATATCTCATATCCATGACCTGTGAGATATGGTCATCAGTCTATGCACATACTAGCCTCAATGTATTATTGTTGTCCTAATTAACAATAATACTTGACTAGGGACATTTAAGAATAGTGTTGTAACTAAAAGGATCTCACGATCAAGTCATCCACTTGATGTCCTATGGCATTAAACTTACTATTCTAAGGACTTTATTATGTTTGTCAAAAAGAACATAATAAATGAAATGCCTCATAAATAAAATTAGCATAACAGAATGTATGTAAATACAGAAAATGTATTGGCCTCTAGGGCATACACCAACAGCGGGATCAGGGAATCTTACTAAACTCGAAACTGGGAACAGTTGATAGAGATTTTCTATATCTGAGTTTTCTATTATCCATTGAGTAATAATAGCAGTAGCTATTGTCCATTGGGTAATATCTGCTAGAAAATATCTTGATGGCAAGGACTCAAAGTGATGAACCAATGGTAAGCAGGAAGAAGGCAAATTGGATACTTAACTTGAAGAAGATAAATTCAAATTGACTACTCAAACTAGAAGATAAATTCAATTTGACTACTTACTCTTTCAAGATATTTTAAGTTTGTCTTGTCATTATTTTTCTAGAAATGATGACTCAACTGTTCTAGAAAATTCTATGATGACTCACCTATTAAATATCTAAGGATGAATATCTAGGAATAAATATCTAGCAGGAAAATATCTTAGCAAAATATCTATGTAAAATATCTAAATAAAAATATCTTTTGGAAAATATCTGAATGAAAGTATCTAAGTAGAAAATATCTAAGCTCAATATCTTAGGTGTAATTATAAACCATCATTACCTAGCTTTATGACTGACCAATAGGAACTGGTCAAACTTAGTGACTTGGACTTTGTTGTGAACCATTGGATGAAAAACTTGATGGAGAAGCCTTTGATCATCACCATTGATTTAATCAATGGTGTGAGAGCAAACTTGATAAGGAAGCTTAGCATATCTACCTTAGATTAAATCAATGGTTAGGAGATGAAGTCAATATTAACGGTTAGATTAGTTAGTTAAGTAACTAGACAAACCAACTTACTAAGTAAAACTAACTTAGTTTGTAATACTTAGAATCTATAATCACAAGAAAATATCTAGAGTTTATAGAATCATTACCTATACATGACAGGAGCATGATTTAGTCATGTAATTAGATAGTTAGAATGTAACTAAATGATTTAACTAAGTTAGCTTAAAGGTAACTAAGTGAATTAATAAAATTAGTTTAAGTATAACTAAAAAGCGATTGAATTAAGACTTGGTTAGTTTTCTATTGATTCACACGGCCACCTAGTGTAATCTAGGATGTTCTTGATTCATCTTATGACCAATTGATGACTACTTGATTACCTAAGCCATGTGAAGTAATTATTAAGACATGTGCATTTGCTTTAGCTTATTGAACAAGCCTTAAACTATCTATCCTAAGCACCACACGACCATGCATTAGGATATTAGGCAATTTCATTTCATTTCCTATCATCTTTGTCGCTTAACCATTCTCTCCATTCTCTCTCATCCAAAGAAAACCAAAGAACTCCATTTTATTTCTCTAGTAAAGCTCACGGCCCCTATACCCAATACCATCGACCACTCTTCTATAATTTCATCTAATCATACTTTCTAAACCTAAACATCGTTCTAAACACTTTTCCTATGGTGGGTTTTGTCTAAATCTCTCTCTAAGTGCTTTAAAAATCAAGCTTTAGTTTCCTACTCCTAATTTCTTGATTCTTTGATTCTAAGTTGGATTTTTTATTTTCTAGACCATGATTGATCCATGGCTTATTGTTTTCAAGCTTTGATTATGACTTTTAGAATTGTTTAAGATTTTTATGGATTTGTTTGGGTGCTTCACGAATTCAAGAGGAAGGAGGAATTTGAAGAGTTTTGTCTTCCTTAAGATAAGAGGGAGATTAATCTCATCAACCAAGTGTTGGTGGTGAGAGAATGGCTTGTTTGTGGTGAAAAATCCATAAGGATTTATTCACTTGATTGTTTAAGCTTTCCTTGTTTGTGTTTGATATGCTTATGGTTTTGAAAATATGCTTGCATGTATGTTTGGTATGCCTATAGCTTTGATAGTATAATTGCCTATGTGAATTTAAAAGCATGATGATACTTGTGTAATTTGGGATGTGAATTACATGATGGGAAAATTCGTATGAAGGCTCCTAAGAGCCTAGAGGCACACGGCCTCATCACCACTAAGGAGACCAAGTTTTCTAAGTTATTTTCCTAATTGAGGATTAAAGGATTTTGTGATAAGAAATTTAATTAAGTGATTTTATAAGAAATAAAGTGTTAGAAAGTAATCTATATATGAATTTTGGAGCAAAATGGAAATTCGGCCAACATGCCATTTTTGATGTTCAAGATTCAAAATTATTTTACTAAGTGTAGACTTAGGTGTTTTAATAGTAAGAACTCAATTTGGTAAGGTTATGAAATTAAAATGATATTTTAGAATTAGAATTAGCTTAATTAAGCTATGTAGTAAAATAAAAGCCAATACATGAAATTTACTGATGTATAGCTCACCCTATGAGTTTTGAAGCGCATCAAGAAATTTTGAGCTGTAAAATCTCAAGTAAATTAAAGAAACACAATTTTCTAGGAAACAGTAGAAATACTAATTTTTTTAGAAGGACTATGTTACAAATATTATCTAAAGAGGGACTATTTTAGAAATATTATCCCAAGAGGATCTATTATGGAAATATTATTTAAATAAGGACTATTACGTAAATATTATTTTATAGAAAGACTGTTATGCAAATAATGAGAATAAAGTCAATTTTTGGTATTCAATGAGAAAAAACTTATTTTGAACCTAAAATATGTTAGAACTATTTTACGCAATTAAAAATACATCAAAAAATCTTTATGCGACTCAAAAATAGTAATTTTAGGTTACGTGATTGAGAAAACGCAATAAAATGTTTATCTGATTTACAAAATGTTGGAAAATCCTTACGCAATTTAAAAACGTAAGAAAAATGTTTCACAATTTCAAAAATACGATAATATCGCTACGCGATTGAGCGTAAACAGCAGTTTGTTGTCAGATTGTCGTGGTGGGCTCGATAATGTTGAATAATGATACCGCCAAGTGACGGCATATGAATATGAAATATAGTGTGATTAATGACAGTACGTATTTGGATCATACATCATGCATAGAAAAGCATGTTAGCTTATTGATTAAGGCTGTGTGCCTAGGAGATTGATTTACACCTAAGTGCGAGTACGATGGTCATAGTGTAGGTCAAGTGTAGACCTTGGGGGCGTCGGGGTGTAGGTTTTCCACAATGGCCAGTTGTTAGCGCCCTTGGACCATGGATCAGACCGATGCAAACACACCGACGATCCGGACCGAGATACTATCGCTAACCACGATCTAATGTAGAATGTCTTGTCCAATGCCTGATGTACACTTTGACAAATTGATAATTTATAACACTTTTGGCCACGGTAGGCGAGTGACAGACATATCTTCTAGATCTTCTCTCCGAAATTGTGTATTAGCTCTACGGAGTAGGACTGAGTCTCTCTGCATATGCATTATTGGTCAGCATCTTGATATGATGATTATAATTATCTGAACTTTTATCTATGGTACAATAGTTTATCTGTGAGATGATAATATGATTCACTGTGAAATTATAATGTGGTTAATATGTTGGATTTAATATGTTAATTATTATATCTGTATGTTTGTTGTGACATTCTATACTGCCAGACTGGTATTGATGTAGGGGATCTCACCTTTTTGCTGTATTATTTGTCTATTGTGTTTTATGTTATGTTTAGTAAAGACAATAAGAGGGACGAGATTGGATCGCCTAGGTTTGAGTTGGACTGGTTTTATTTGATCATTTTGCAATGACTGCAAGGAGGGATTTCTCTGATTATATGCAAGCGCAGTTCCACGATGGCATTGATGCCTAGTATGTCGACTTAGATACTCAACGTTTTAGTTATATAAGAGATGTGACTCTATCCCAGAGTGATACCTACCATGGAAACCCTACTATTACATATAATGCTGCTTGTGTACATGTAGAGTTTTCTATGCCTATTGTAGAACTATGGGTCATTGCTCATCATTTGCCTAGTGAAGACTCTACAGAGTCAACTGCTCGGACTTCTGTCCAAAGAGACAATTTCTGACTAGAGAATGTGCCTTTAGAGAATCCGGGAGAGGATCAAGTTCAGAACTTTACTCTCCAGGTGTTTTGGCTTGGGCCAGGTCGAGTTTTTTTTATGGTAATTAAATATTGCTTAGAATATAAGTTTTATGTATTGAAGACATTACGAATCTATGTTATATATGAGAGATGTATTTTATCTAGTTCTTATATTATGTGTTTTTCTAATTCAATAAAGTTTCTTTTATCTACAAAAAAGAAGTTTTGAAACCCGTATTTAAATGATATTAAATATTTATAACTTGGTTAATTAATTATAAAGAGCTAGTTTGAAATGTGATACCCTTCGAGGGGTGTTACATTAGTTGGTATCAGAGCCCAAGTTAGAGTCTTTTGGGTTTGTGCGTAGGTTTGTCTTATTTGTGTTGTGTGAATCTCTGACACCGAACACAGAGATATTGTTTGGTTTCCGAAAGGAGATGATGCTATTTGAAATGTTTACGTTTGGTTTCTTAGTGTTTTGATTTGTCTGTTTTCAAATAAAAGGAAATGGCTCGCGGTAGACGTAAGCATGTGGATGCGAGACTTGACAATGAACGTATGGCCGCAGTTAGGAGTGTAATGCAGAGGATGACTAAAGTAGTGGTACAACAGAGTCAGAAGATCGCTCAGCAGCTGAAACTGATAATCAAACTTCAGAACTTGTTAGAGTTGAATCAATCTCAGAATACAAGACCCCGTAATTTTGGATCAACTAGGTTCCAAAAAGGAAGGAAACGTAAGGTCAGTCGTTTTCAGCAAAAGCCGTATACATGATCACCGGGGAAGCAACAACAAAATGGAGGAAGTACTAATAACAATCGTTTTGGTCAGACTATGGCATCATCATCAAAATGCTACAAGTGTGGAAAGAACCACTTAACGAAGAAGTGTACGATGAAAGGAATTATTTGTTTCAGATGCGGGAAGCCCGGACACATTTCTAAAAACTGTACACAACCTGAGACAGAGCCTTCTATTAGTAATTCACTTGTTTTAAAATCTCAAGCTGAAGAAGGAGTCAATACAAAGAGCGGAATGGACGTGTTCAAATATAAAGACTCAAGAGACAAGGAAGTTGTACCATAGAGAGTGATCCTAAAACTATGCTGTATGATTTTGAAGGTAACCCATTCTTTTGTTGTCTATGACTGTATGAACCATTTGGGTATATTTGTGTTTTTAATTCCTTATGAATAGAATAGTGTTACTTCAACTTCTAAACTTGCTATTGCTACTCCATTCTATTTAAAACTATCATATTACTATTTTTGATTGGAACTTTTTTGTTGTTTTGGTTTGTCTACTTCTTTCACAAGTAGACTGAGTAAATCGATTTGAGTTATTTGTGTCCTTGTTATCTTTCGATATGAGTATTTCTACTTTTCTTATTAAACTTGTTGTTTATACTTGAGTTTTCTAACTCTACCCTATATCTATTAAAGATCAAATCTTTTCTGTTGATTTGAAATCATATCTATTTGAGAACTTGACTTTATAAATGGATTGGTTATCTTCCAACCATATCCTACTATATTATTTCAATGAAACTTTAGTGTTTCCTTGGACTGAGATTTTTGGATTTGAATAAAAAAAGTGTGATTCTAAATTTATTAGACCATCTTTAATTCCTTGTTGGATGAATTCGGTATTCTACCGAATAGCCTTATCACTTTTCTTTCTAACCTTCATAATGTGTTCCATATATCTCGATTGAGGAACTATATTCTTGATTCAAATCATGTCATAGTACTAAATACAGTACAATTAGAAGAGAACTTGATCTATGAGACCTTTTCTGATAATATCAAGAATAGGCGAATGAAACAACTTATCTTGGTGAAGAAAATCTGGTACGATGTGACGAGGGATGCAACATGGAAACTAGAAGAGCAAATGAAGGAAGTCACTGTTTGCTCCGAGATTGATTTGCATTCTGATTATCCTAAATTTTGTGTGATGGTAGAAAGATGTTCCATGACAGTTTTTCAGACATGTTATAGTTATTACAAGTATTTACTAATATCGTTTTGAGTGATAAGTGCTTTTGCGGAATTCACAAATTATATGAATAGGATCATTCCTTCCCATCTAGGCAGATTTGTCGTTATCCTTATTGGCAACATTCTGATCTATTCTTGAAATCTGAAGGAGCATGCTGAACATCTCAATGCGGTTCTTCAAATTCCAAAGAAGAAGAAAAGTTTGTACGAGAAGCTGGTCAAGTGTGAATTTTGATTTAAGGAACGATAATAATGTATACTTCAAGGTAGTGGAACATGTATGAGAAGAATTATCCAATTCACGTTTTGGGATATGCGATAATCGTTTTGCGAGGAAAATCTGAAGACATTTTCTTTCCTACAATGTCTAGAATAATTTTAAGAGCTTGGGGCACCTGTTCAATCAAGAAAGGCTTGGATACGAGGAAGAGACGATAGTTAGAATTTTCAAAGGGCTACGATTTTCAACTTCAATGTTAATCTTGAAAGGCGAATGTCATGACAAATACCCTAAGTAGAAAGTATGTTTAGTATATCTACTACAATGGTTAAGGAGAATCTCTTTGACTACGATTGCGATTCAAATAATATGATGGAGGAATTCAAGAAAAGCTGGAGGATCATCTGAAACGATGTAACTGGAGATGCTACGTGGAAGCTAGTAAACCAGATAAAGACGTAATATCCTTTTTGTTTTTATATATGTAAGAGAAATTTCGAGGACAAAATTCTTTTTAGAGCGGGAGAGTTATAACATCTCAATTTTTTGTTTTCCTCGAAATAAATACATTTTATAATATTTATGAGTTTTTGTGAATTTTTGAGATTTTTTAATTATTTTGAATATTTTAATATTATTTTTGAAATATATGTCCGAACTTCATTTTTTCTGAATATTTATGAGTTTTATAATTTTTATGATTTTTGAGAAATTTTGTGAAATTTTCAGAGGTTGTGATTATTTTAATATTATTTTAAGCTGAATGTGTGATTGAGACGGGCTCGGAAAAATAAAAAATTTTTCCTGGACTAGAAAGTTCCGGACTGTCAAGGCGGGATCGGGGAATCTTACTAAACCCGAAACTGGGAACAGTTGACAAAGATTTTCTATATCTGAGTTTTTTATTATCCATTGAGTAATAATAGCAGTAGCTATTGTCCATTGGGTAATATCTGCTAGAAAATTTCTTGATGGCAAGGAGTCAAAGTGATGGACCAATGGTAAGCAGGAAGAAGGCAAATTGGATACTTAACTTGAAGAGGAGAAATTCAAATTGACTACTCAAGCTAGAAGACAAATTCAATTTGACTACTTACTCTTTCAAGATATTTTAAGTTTGTCTTGTCATTCTTTTTCTAGAAACGATGACTCAGCTATTCTAGAAAATTCTATGATTAC
Source organism: Ormosia semicastrata (assembly GCA_029884595.1). Lineage (NCBI taxonomy): Eukaryota > Viridiplantae > Streptophyta > Magnoliopsida > Fabales > Fabaceae > Ormosia > Ormosia semicastrata. The sequence goes on from JAQQTO010000062.1 coordinate 35,392,456, forward strand.
TCACCTAGTAAATATCTAAGGATAAATATCTAGGAATAAATATCTAGCAGGAAAATATCTTAGCAAAATATCTATGTAAAATATCTATATAAAAATATCTTTGGGAAAATATCTGAATGAAAATATCTAAGTAGAAAATATCTAAGCTAAATATCTTAGGTTTAATTATGAACCATCATTACTTAGCTTTATGACTGACTAATAGGAACTGGTCAAACTTAGTGACTAGGACTTTGTTGTGAACCATTGGATGGAAAACTTGATGGAGAAGCCTTTGATCATCACCATTGATTTAATCAATGGTGTGAGAGCAACCTTGATAAGGAAGCCTAGCATATCTACCTTAGATTAAATCAATGGTTAGCAGATGAAGTCAATATTAATGGTTAGATTAGTTAGTTAAGTAACTAGACAAACTAACTTAGTTACTCTAAAAGCCTAATTAGTAACTAAGTAAAACTAACTTAGTTTGTTAATATGGATAAATGACCCTAGTGTGTTTTGATTACTGACTAAACTTAATATGATTATTATTTTGAGTCACTAACTGCTTGCCAAGCTTGAATTTTTCAAAGAGATTTAAAGGAGCAAGTAAAGTCAATGCAAGGATCAAGAAGGATTACTTGAAGAAGAAGCATCATGAAGAAGCAATACAATGAAGATCATTAGGAACATATTGTAAAGAAAAGACTCAGTTTAATTCTTTGATTAAGCTCTCTAAAAAAGTAAAAATGGTTTTTCAAAAGAATAAATGGACTAACAATGAACAAGGTTAATTAATAAGTTTGTACATCTATATGTACATCAATGTACTTTCAGTTAATTAACTAACTTTTGATGAAAACCTATGTGTACATCTATGTATAAATGTTATACATCTATGCATACATCGATTGATTCTGGACTTACTTGATTAATATGCACGTTTGCATATATACATCGATTAGTACATCGATGTATAAATAAAATAGAGGCTAGAATGCATTTGACATATATATACATCGATTAGTACATCTATGTATAAGTCAAAACAGAAGCATTTTACTTTAATACATCTATTGATACATTGATGTATAAGCCAAAATAGAAGAAAGAACGTTTTAAAATAACTATACAATCGATTAGTTAATCGATGTATAATCTTTTGGGCTGAAATTTAAAGTGTTTTTTGAAGAACAAGATCAAGAACATCCAAGAAAATAATCGATTAGGCAATCGATGTACACATGTTATAAAAGTGAAATCTTGTTTAATACATCTGTGTACACATCGATTGACCAATAACAGAATTTTTCTTTTAAGTTTGTTATGATCTCAACTGACTTGTAAAGTGTATCCAACTGATCTATTTTGAGATATACCTATATAAGCACATTGGTAAACACTTTTTCAAAGACAATTATTCAATATACGAAATCGTACACTCAAAATTCAGAGAGCTTTTCATTGAAGAAAAATAGAGTATTTTTCTCTAGAGCTTCAATTTGTAATTTCTGATTTTTTGGAATCTGATTCAATCTCTTTAAATTTTATAAAAGAGAGATAAGCGAGAAGGTTCTCTCGCTGGTTAGATCAAGAGTAGAAGGACTCTTGGTGCTGTGCAAGAATAGAAGGAATTCTTGTAAGTTTTGCAAGATTACTTTGACTGAAAAGCTGTCATTTGGGTAGAAGGAACCAAGAAGTGAAGTTTTTGTAAAGAATCTTGTATATTGATTTTCTATAGTGGATAAATCTCACAGTGGTGTGGGGACTAGATGTAGGTTACCAGAGGAGGTAGCTGAACTAGGATAAATCTCAGTTTGTAATTTTCTCTATCCGTTAATTCTTTATTTACTTTATTGTTGCATGTATGAATTAAGCAATATGTTAGGGATGCTTGTATGATCTGATTTGTTAATGATCATGTTTTAATTTGAAATCAATCTTATTGTTAATATTTCTTTATAAATTTCAATTCTTGATTGCAATACATCTTGCAAAAACACATTTTGGGTTGTTGGTTGACAAAATTTCTTTCTTTGATTAAAGAAAAGAATCAGTTTTTGCAAAAAGGAAAAAAGTTTCAAAAACCTATAATACTCAATTCAACCCCCTTCTTGAGTAATCAGAAGCCACAACCAATAGTTAATACTTAGAATCTATAATTACAAGAAAATATCTAGAGTTTCTAGAATCATTACCTATACATGACAAGAGCATGATTTAGTCATGTAATTAGATAGTTAGAATGTAACTAAATGATTTAACTAAGTTAGCTTAAAGGTAACTAAGAGAATTAATTAAATTAGTTTAAGTATAACTAGAAAGCAATTGAATTAAGACTTGGTTAGTTTTCTATTGATTCACACGGCCACCTAGTGTAATCTAGGATGTTCTTGATTCATCTTATGACCAATTGATGACTACTTGATTACCTAAACCATGTGAAGTAATTATTAAGACATGTGCATTTGCTTTAGCTTATTGAACAAGCCTTAAACTATCTATCCTAAGCACCACACGGCCATGCACTAGGATATTAGGCAATTTCATTTCATTTCCTATCATCTTTGTCGCTTAACCATTCTCTCCATTCTCTCTCATCCAAAAAAAATCAAAGAACTCCATTTTCTTTCTCTAGTAAAGCTCACGGCCCCTATACCTAATACCATCACCTACCCTTCTATAATTTCATCTAATCATATTTTCTAAACCCAAACATCGTTCTAAACACTTTTCCTATGGTGGGTTTTGTCTAAATCTCTCTCTAAGTGCTTCAAAAATCAAGCTTTAGTTTCCTACTCCTAAGGTAATTTCTTGAATCTTTGATTCTAAGTTGGATTTTTAATTTTCTAGACCATGATTGATCCATGGTTTATTGTTTTCAAGCTTTGATTATGACCTTTAGAATTGTTTAAGATTTTTAGGGATTTGTTTGGGTGCTTCACGAATTCAATAGGAAGGAGGAACTTGAAGAGTTTTGTCTTCCTTGAGGTAAGAGGGAGATTAACCTCATCCACCAAGTGTTGGTGGTGAGGAATGACTTGTTTTTGGTGAAAAATCCATAAGGATTTATTCATTTGATTGTTTAAGCTTTCCTTGTTTGTGTTTGATATGCTTATGGTTTTGAAAATATGCTTGCATGTATGTTTGGTATGCCTATAGCTTTGATAGTATAATTGCCTATGTGAATTTAAAAGCATGATGATACTTGTGTAATTTGGGATGTGAATTACATAATGGGAAAATTCGTATGAAGGCTCCTAAGAGCCTAGAGGGACACGACCTCATCACCACTAAGGAGACCAAGTTTTCTAAGTTATTTTCCTAATTGAGGATTAAAGGATTTTGTGATAAGAAATTTAATTAAGTGAATTTTTAAGAAATAAAGTGTCAGAAAATAATCTATATATGAATTTTGGAGCAAAATGGAAATTCGGCCAACATGCCATTTTGATGTTCAAGATCCAAAATTATTTTACTAAGTGTAGACTTAGGTGTTTTAATAGTAAGAACTCAATTTGGTAAGGTTATGAAATTAAAATGATATTTTAGAATTAGAATTGGCTTAATTAAGCTATGTAGTAAAATAAAAGCCAATACTTGAAATTTACTGACGTATAGCTCACCCTATGGGTTTTGAAGTGCGTTAGGAAATTTTGAGCTGTAATATCTCAAATAAATTAAAGAAACACAATTTTCTGGGAAGCAGTAGAAATACTAATTTTTTTAGAGGGACTATATTGCAAATATTATCTAAAGAAGGACTATTTTAGAAATATTATCCAAAGAGGAACTATTATGGAAATATTATTTAACTAAGGACTATTATGTAAATATTATTTTATAGAAGGACTATTATGCAAATAATGAGAATAAAGTTAATTTTTGGTATTTAATGAGAAAAATCTTATTTTGAACTTAAAATATGTTAGAAATATTTTACGCAATTAAAAATACATAAAAAAATCTTTATGCGACTCAAAAATAGTAATTTTAGGTTACGCGATTGAGAAAATGCAATAAAATATTTAGGCGATTTAGAAAATGTTGGAAAATCATTACGCGATTGAAAAACATAAGAAAAATGTTCCAAAATTTGAAAAATGCGATAATAACACTACGCGATTGAGCGAAACCAGCAGTTTGCTGTCAGGCTGTCGTGGTGGGCCCTATAATGTTGAATAATGATATCGCCAAGTGACAGCATATGAATATGAAATACTATATGATTAATGATAGTATGTGTATTTGGATCATATATCATGCATAGAAAAACGTGTTCGCTTAGTGATTAAGGCTATGTGCCGAGGAGATTGATTTACACCTAAGTGTGGGTGCGATGGTCGTAGTGTAGGTCAAGTGTAGACCTTGGGGGCGTCGGGGTGTGGGTTTTCCACAATAGCCAGTTATTAGTGCCCCTTGACCGTGGATCAGACCGATGCAAACACACGGACGATTCGGACCGAGACAATATCGTTAATCACAATCTAATGTATAATATCTTGTCCAATGCCTGATGTACACTTTGACAAATTGATAATTTATAGCACTTTTGGCCACGGCAGCCGAGTGACAGACATATCTTCTAGATCTTCTCTCCAAAATTGTGTATTAGCTCCATGGAGTAGGACTGAGTCTCTGTGCATATGCATTATTGGTCAGCATCTTGATATGATGATTATAATTATCTGAAATTTTATCTGTGGTACGATAGTTTATCTGTGAGATGATAATATGATTCACTGTGAAATTATAATATGGTTAATATGTTGGATTTAATATGTTAATTATTATATTTGTATGTCTATTGTCATTTTTTATACTGCTAGAATGGTATTGATGTAGGGGATCTCACCTCTTTGCTGTATTGTTTGTCTATTGTGTTCTATGGTTATGTTTGATAAAGACAATAAGAGGGACGAGAATGGATCACCTAGGTTTGAGTTGGACTGGTTTTATTTGATCATTTTGCAATGGCTGCAAGGAGGAATTTCTCTGATTATATGCAAGCGCAGTTCTACGATGGCATTGATGCCTGGTATGTCGACTCAGATACTCAACGTTTTAGTTATATAGGAGAGGTGACTCTATCCCAGAGTGATACCTAGCTTGGAAACTCTACTATTACATATAATGCTGCTTGTGTACATGTAGAGTTTTTCATGCCTATTGTAGAACTATGGGACATTGCTCATCATTTGCCCAATGAAGACTCTATGGAGTCAACTGCTCGGACTCCTGTCCAAAGAGACACTTTCTGACTAGAGAATGTGCCTTTAGAGGATCTGGGAGAGGATCAGGTTGAGAACCTTACTCTCCAGGTGTTTTGGCTTAGGCCAGGTCGAGTTTTTATGTAGTAATTAAATATTGCTTAAAACATAAGTTTTATGTATTGAAGACGTTACGAATCTATATTATATGTGAAAGATGTATTTTATCTAGTTCTTATATTGTGTATTTTTCTAATTAAATAAAGTTTCTTTTATCCGCGAAAAAGAAGTTTTGAAACCCATATTTAAATGATATTAAATATTTACAACTTGGTTAATTATTTATAAAGAGTTGGTTTGAAATGTGATACCCTTCGGAGGGCGTGTTATATCTGACTAGTCAATCTGGTACTTAAACACTCACTTAGTGTCCTTAAAAGATATCAAACTAACTCTGATTATCCTCAAAATTTAACTACAGCCTTGTCCACATATTTGTGACCTAAAAATAAATTCTCTATATTTATTTCCCTTAACTAAGCAACTTATGCCACTATCTGAGTCATTTTAAGCTACTTTTCACATAATGTGTTGAAAAAAAATTTCTAAACTAACTCAGTTAGTTACAAAAATTAAGCAGCCATGTTAAGCAGGTTTTATGATACCTCTATGATCATATACAAGTCTAATATGCTAGAAAGAAGATGTTACACAAGCAAACCATATACTTTCTCTTGAAAAATGCAACTCCAAGTCCACAATGGGTGAGAAGGGTGAAGACCTTCTTTGGGAGCACAATGACTTGCCAAGTTCTATTCCACATCCTAACTATCTCAAAACACCTTGGTCTAGTGGAGCAATTCGTTACATGGAGCTATCAAGTCAACAAGTCACATTTAGGGAACCACATGGTGATAAAAACAATTTTTATATCTTAGTTATCCCTCATATTTAGTCTCTTAGACCTTTTATGTACTTAATTGATTAGTCTTGATCATATTTTATAAGTTTAGGTTCAAATTGAGTTTAATTGTATATTTTAGCATTGTTGGAAATTGTATACGGTTTCAATATTTTAGGTATAACTTGAGTTGTAGATATCTACAAATTATGAATTTTACCTTGTAGGAAAGCTGAGAGAAATAACTACGACTTTAATGCAAAGCTCGAAGGCTGAATCAGATGTCTAGTAGGTTAGATTAGGCCTGAAAGCCAAAATAGAGATGCTATCATTGGAACCTAGACAATATGCAGAGATTGGGTCATAATTTTGGTTGTAGGAGTCATGTGGATCTGAGACCAGTACCATTGGAAATTTAAGACACAAATCTTCAACTCTTATGAAGACCATTTATAAAAAATGTAACATTTTGTTGGTGTTCTTTCCCTTTTAAGTCAACTAATAGGTCCAGGGAGCTGTTAAGAATATTCTGGGCATAATTCTTTTGTCCTAAGCCCAAATTAGGCAAATTATGAGTCCAATTAAAGCTAAGAAGAAGAGGATTAACCCTAAGCTAAGGGAAAGCTTAGATTTTAATTTTAAAGACAATTACCGAAGTAGCAGCAGCAGCAGCAACCTCGAACCTAACCTTAATTTTCTATTAGCCGCTCTTGCTTGCACTTTCTCTCTTCATCTCTCTTCCTCTCCCTTCTCTCTAGGTTTCTTTCTTTTCTGTTTCTCTTCCCTTTCATCCATGGAGAGCAAGACCATTTTTAATCAATCCTAGGGATTGGCAATCTTAATGTTTAATTATGAGATCATGTTTTGATTGTTTTACATTTAATTATTAATCAAGTTTCTCTTTTACTTGTTAATCAAGTTTCTCTTTTACCTCTTTTGATTTATTCAATCTAGATTTAATTTCTTAACTTGATTTGGATGTTGATATGATAATTGCATAATTATCATGTGTTTAATGAGGATTATAAAGACTAAACAATGCATCGAAGGTGTTTGATGGATTGTTTAACTTGGTTGAATTCTAGGTTTTAGGTTAATTATGGATTACATGGGTGCTTCATTCATTTAACCTTGATTAATTAAATTTTAGATGTTTATCTAGTAGAGAATTCATTGATCATCTTAAGGCTTCTTGATGTGATCTAAGAACAAGAATTTGATTATTCCTAGTGATCAATGATGAATTAAATTCAAGATTAGTTGATTTCCTTGGATTGGTTGTTTATTTAATTCTGTTTATAGTTTTTTTAAATTGCTTTCATTTAATTAATTATGCAAACTTTCCCTCCTTTGTTAACTTCTTATTTTGATTGCTTAATTAGAATGACCCAAGGACTTGACTTGGTTGTACCTTATACTACAAGTAATTTCGTGAATCAACTTACAATTTGATATAATTTGATAGTCGTGGTAGCTATCAAAATTTGGCACCATTTTCGGGGATTGTTTTGATTTTAATTAATCATATTAGGAGTATAATTAACTACTAACCCTTCATTAACCCCTATTTTCCTTGTTTCAGGTAGTTTCCATCATAATTATGGTCTCCAAGTGCAAGAACATGTGTACGACCCAAACCATCTCTGATTGAGATGCATTTTGGTAGGCAAGTAGACTACATTATTGAATGTGTTTTGATGCTATTTGATCATATCAAGACCTTGCCTAACCCCTAACACCCTTGTCTGCTCTATTTTTTGGTCATTTTCAATAGAATTAGGCTATTTTTCAGATTTTTGTATGAACAAACTATCTCAGAATGGCTTGAAAATTGGTAAATTGAAGGAAAATAGTGTGTTTCACAAAGCTTATTGTTTTGCCGTGAGCACCACCTTATCTTGGCCAAATTCCATCATTTAGACTTTCTATTTTTTGAAGATTTTTTATTGCATTTTTTGGTACCATTTTTTAGTAGTTTTTACCCTATAGTGGTCCCATAATTTTTAAAATTGTGTAGATAGGGTAACTAGTGTTATTTTGGTAGAATCTTAGTATTGTGTAGTCCATTTTGCATATCTTGTGTTTCTACACTTTTGCATATTGTATGACCAGGTCTTCTGGTAATCATTTGCTTGACATTAACCTTGATATTGAGAGGACCTTGCATACACATAATAAAGCTCGTAGGCTTAGTGAAAAGATAATTTTTTATATTGAAACTGAACTTGAGAATATAAGTAACACTGTAACTATGGCTGATAATACTGAAACTGAACCTGAGAATACAAATAATAATGCAAACATAGTTGATAATATGCATAATAGGACTCTTAAGTAGGGATGGCAAAATTACCCGTATCCGAGGGGATCCGCGGGGAATACCTGCCCCACCTCGCCCCAATGCCATCCCTGCTCTAAAGGAACTAGTACCACCTAATGTGAATTATTAGCCTTTGTGCATTCAATATCCTGATTTAAATGCTGATTTTGAATTGAAATCTGTATTGATACACTTTCTACCCAAGTTTCATGGACTTGCAGGTGAGGACCCTCACAAGCACTTGAAGGAGTTCCACGTGGTGTGCTCTATAACACCCCTCGATTTAATAACCAATGCACAATCGTCATTATGTCACGGTCACTAAATTTCGGCGTGCTAATATTGTCAAATAACAAACTTTACTAAAATATTAATCATTTCGCAATATGAGGAAAATAGGAGCCACGAATGAATAGTTACATATACAACCAGTGCAAATATGAATTATAAGATGTATTCAATTTACAACTTTTAAGATTGGATAATCACCTTAAAACATACATATACCCAAAAATACGCTTAATGCAGATAATGCAAAATAAAGTATAAACTACCCATAACATATCCTCGACTAAGGAGTTGGGCACTCCCTCGGATCCTGAATGCGTAAGATGACCCCGGGCACACCGGTGTAGTGAGAAATACGAGATAAGGTCTTCCATCGCAGTCCTCTTCATGGTCTAGGTCAGATTCCCAACAAATCACGTACTATTGTCAGTCCAATTGACTCGCCAAGCCCTAGCACCTTCGGTGAACTCAAATACGATGAAACCAATAGGGTCCCTTCAAGGTGTCCTTACCGAACGCAGAAAATCAAACCAATATCTCCAGTAGGTTCGACCTCGCCCCTTTTTTAGACTTTAACCAAAAACCATACAGAATAGCAACAAATACAGAAAAGAGGTAATACATTCTACTTTCATTACCTATGATGGCAGCAAAGAAACATAACACGAATGACGAAGTCATTGCTTACATACAGATATTACAAACATGTTCTAGTTATCAATTGCGTAAGCATTATCAGAAAACATATTCCACGACAATATAATTATCAACAGTATTACAACAACAAGTATTCATTATAGATATATAACAAGTGTTTATGTTTCCACAATATGTATGTTAACCATGACCATGATAATGTGTGAACTAACCATGCATATGCGCAATGCGTATGTTGACTATTCTCATGTACAATGTACTCATTTCCTACTCCATGGAGCTAAACTCAAAGTTTTCGGAGATGAATGCCTTAGAAGATCTGTCCCCCCTCAATAGACAGTCTACGCCGGGCCATGGAAAGTAATAGTGCTTTGTTGGGCAGCCAGTGCATTGCAACAGTGTTTCACGGCCAGGGGTATATATAAGGTGATAACCGGATCACAGGTGAAACACCGCGCCCTGACATCCCCTAGGTCTAAAAAGTCCCCACTATCCTGCAAGTCCTCGTCCACTCCTAGGCATAATACGCCATAATTGTACAATGCTCAATTGCATATCCAATGAACTCAAAACACATCCGACTCAGTCGTCTACCAGATGTTTCCAGGGTCCAATTCGTCGGCCCAATGTCACAATGACAATGCATGTTTCAATGCATATGGGTTCAATGCACACATATGTATATATGCATATATATATATATATATATATATATATATATATATATATATATATATATATATATATATATATATATATATATATATATAGATAGCATAACTCATTCGAATTCACACACCACAACGAATCAATACTAAAATCTCATAGGTGAACACATGCTATTCAAAGTCACTATGTAAGTTATACTTTAAGTCCATTATGTTCTCGCGTTTAACTCCCTGAGAATATCTAGTCTAAGTTCCTCACAGCCCTTCTCACACTCTTATTCTTCCTTTATTCCAAATATTGCTCTAAACTATAAGGCAGACCATCATTCTTGGTTCTTTAAAATTTATGAATCTCAAGGTTTTTAATTAGGTTTTCAAATTTACTAATCCTTGCATCCTATTTCCATTAATTTAATCGCTAGGTGTTAGGTGCTAAATTTTTAATTCTGCATTCGACGGATATTGGCATCCTACTCGACAGAAACTGACATTGGAGAAGTGTCTCTACTAAATGGTCAGAATTCTTACACGACGGATATCAGCATCCTACTAGACGGAAATTGACATTAGAGAAGTGTCTACTAAATGGTCAGAATTCTTACTAGATGGATATTGGCATCCTACTCGACGGAAATTGACATTGGAGAAGTATCTCTACTAAATGGTCAGAATTCTCACTCGACGGATATTAGCATCCTACTCGATGGAAATTGACATTAGAGAAGTATCTCTACTAAATGGTCAGAATTCTCACTCGACGGATATTGGCATCCTACTCGACGAAAATTGACATTAGAGAAGTGTCTACTAAATGGTCAGAATTCTTACTCGACGGATATTGGCATTCTACTCGACGGAAATTGACATTAGAGAAGTATCTCTACTAAATGGTCAGAATTCTCACTCGACGGATATTGGCATCCTACCCGATGAAAATTGACATTTGAGAAGTATCTCTACTAAATGGTCAGAATTCTCACTCGACGGATATTAGCATCCTACTCAACGGAAATTGACATTAGAGAAGTGTCTCTACTAAATGGTCAAAATTCTCACTCGACGGATATTGGCATCCTACTCGACGGAGATTGACATTAGAGAAGTATCTCTACTGAATGGTTAGAATTCTCACTCGACGGATATTAGCATCCTACGTGACGGAAATTGACATTAGAGAAGTATCTCTACTAAATGGTCAGAATTCTCACTCGACGGATATTGGCATCCTACCCGACGGAAATTGACATTAGAGAAGTATCTCTACTAAATGGTCAGAATTCTCACTCGACGGATATTAACATCCTACTTGACGAAAATTGACATTGGAGAAGTGTCTCTACTAAATGGTCAGAAGTTCAAATTGTTATAATTATTCACAAAGACTCCCCAAATTCTGGGCTCAAAATCGTGGCCATCCGAGAAACAACCCGACGTTATTTTCTCCCATATTATACATTCCAATCCATTCTGGTACATGAATATACACAAACAAACAATTTAAAAGCACAAACACATTATAAACAACATGTAAACAGAGGATAACCTTCAACAGGTTTTTCTCACAATCAATCACAAACAGAGAGTTTCTCACTACCAAAACAGGTTGAAGAGAATAATCTTCCTCTTACCTTAGTGAAGAACAAGGAAAAGCAAGCTCCTTTTTGCTGGGAAATTTCGTGCCTCACCACCACAGAAACCTTGGTGTTCAAATCCATAAAAATAAAGATCAAAGGGTGGAAATGGTATCCATAGTCACCAATGTGACCATAGAACACGAAAATAGGGAGAAAAGATAAGAAAGTTGAGAGCTTTACCTTAAAGCTTAAAGCTTTGGTGTTGGGCTGCCAACCACGAAAATTGAGGGGAAAGGAGGAGTTTCACAAAGAGGAAAGCTTGAGGATGGAGAGGGGAAGAAATGGTTTAAGTTTGGCTTGAGCAAGGGAAGCTTGAAAATCAACAATGGTGTTTGTGGGTGTGTAGCCGTATGGAGAAAAGAGGAAGAGAAATGAGAGCTGCGTGAGGGAGAAAGAGAGACCAGCGTGAATGAGAGAAAATGGGAGGGAATAATTGTGATATTACCCCCAAAATCGTGCTGCACAAATAAGAGGGAGGAGAGAGAGTGAATAGTGGTTGGAGAGGAAGCTTCATAGAAGCTTCCTTGTAGCTTCCTTGAGAAGCCTCGTGTGCTTCTCGATAAAGTGCATAGTAAGCTTGTCTCCTTGATTAGATACATCTGACAGATGATTAATTTCACTGTTAGAATTATTTTCTCAGTGAATAAAAGTTACAACTGATGAAAATAATATTTTATTATTCATCAGATGATTTTATGATACAATGATTTTATTTATCAGATAAAATCTCGTAAAATGCAAACCTCGTAAACTATGTCCAACCTCGGGTTTAGTAAGATCCCCCATCGATGTTTTCACAGTCCAAAGTTTACCAGCCTCAGGAAAAATATTTTTGTTTTCCCGGCTCCGTTCAATGGGCACGTAAAACGAAGAATATATTAAAATATTCAACATTTCTAGAAAATTCCACAAAAATTCCTAAAAATCATAAATATTATAAAATGATTATTTATACGGAAATAAATAATTTTTGAGATGTTACAATACTCCCCTTCTAAAAAAGAAATTTCGTCCTCGAAATTCATCATATCTTAGAACAAGCGCGACTGTGTTTCTTTCATTTTGTCTCCTAGTTCTCGTGTTGTATCTTCAGCTGCATCAATCCAAATCACCGGCAATAAGGTTGCTTCCTTCCACTGAGCATATTATATTAACGAGCAAAAACACGTTGATGTCATAGGCCGATCAATAAAAGATTCTATGCCCCTAGAGTCTTCAGCCATCCAACAGCCAACTCTCTAAACAACTGTACATCGCTGAGTGGCTCTATCGAACTTATTCTCCGTGCTTACTGTAGTAGACAACTAGGCTTATTTTCTTCTTAAGGCATCTGCCATGACATTCGCCTCTCCTGAAATTATACCAACACAAAAAATTGAAATCCTTCAGAGCTTCTAGTCACCGTCTCCGCCTCATGTTCAACTCATTTCGATAGGGCAAAATACTTCTGACTCTTGAGATTACCATAGTCGTTGAGAATTTCTCCTTGTAGAAAATGCTTCTAGATCTTCAATGCAACTACAAAGCTAACTCTGAGTTGGTGTAAGGTAATCCTTCTCATGTATTCTCGATTTGTCTCTAAGCGTACGTTACCATTCCTTCTATTCTGATCAAGCACACGTTCTAAACTTCCAATGTGAAGTGTCACTAGGCATCCCAAAAAGTCTGTTAAGATTTGGGCAGAATCATCTTTGGCGAAGAAATCAAGTGTCTCTTCAATCTTTGAAAATTTCCCCCCGTATACATCAGCTGCTCCTATATAGCTACAAATCTTCGTTACAATCGTCCGTCCTTCCCATAAAAATGTTTCGAGTTCCGATGGGTTCACAACAATCCCTTCCTTGAGATCGCGTAACCCAAAGGTTAAACAACCTCTGACTAGAATTCGTACTTAGATATGTTTACGCATAACTTCTTCTTCTTCTTCTTTAGGATTTTAAGAATCACTCCGAGAGATTCGGTACGTCCCTCTAAACGTCAAGAATAGATCAGAATGTCGCCAACAAGGACAATGTCAAATAGGTTTTCAATAAAGGAGAGAGGCTACATTTAAGTTATCAAAGAATATTACTGAAGCGTTCATTACACGAAACAACATTACGAAATACCCGTAGTGCCCTTGACACGTCAGAAAAGTTATTTTGGAAAAATCTCCTACCTTTGAGTGAACTCGATGATAGTCCAGAACATAAGCTGGCCTTGGAGAAAATAGCGGCGTTCTTCAATGGATTTGTCAAACCATCTTTCCTTGATTCGAGTGAAATATCTCATAGGGTAAGTTCTCATTTAATTGTGTTGCTCTTGGCACAATGATATGGTTTAATAAAATTTAGGAGTGAGTTTCATGGATTTCACATCTAGGAAATTTCTATCTCAAGAAACACTAAGTTTCCATTGAAACTGAATGACGAGACCCGTTTTGAAAATGATTCATCTCTTTCCTGAGATCAAGCCTATTCATGAAGTGGATAATTGAATTGGAAAAATGGTTCCAATTCTAACAACATTAGGATAGTTTTTAAATAAACTTGATGCAACGAGAACAAGCTTACAAACGAGAATAGTATCATTCGAGTGGAAAGGAAGTGAATACACAAACAACTCAATTCCATAAACAAACTCTTAGAATTTCATTGGAATATTTCAATAGGGTATGGTTGGAAGATAACCACTCCTTTTTGTTAACCTTACATCTAATTTGTAAAAGAAGTAAACAAATCAGATCACCAAAAGATTCAGTCTTTAACAGGTCATAAGACAATTTAAACAACTAGGCTGCCATCAACAAGTTCCTAGCAGCCAAAATAGAAACAACTTAGTCAAAAGATAACGAAGGTATAAACATCCCTATTGGATTCATACATTCATACGTCATAAAAAAATGGGTTACCCCCGGAATTACACAACGAAGTCACAGGGTCATCCACTGGAGCACAGTCCCTTTCTTCATTTCGGTCTTCAGTCTGGGTGGAGGAATTAACTTTCCCTTGTTCATGAGATTTCGAAGCACATATATCTCCGAGGTAAGGCTTCATCTTTTGCGAAGTACAGTTCCTCACCACATGTCCTTGCTTCCCATACTTGAAACAAATTACTCCTTCAATCTTACAGTCCCTTGTTAAGTGGTTCTTTCCGCACTTAAGGCAAATTGCCCTCTTGATCGCATATGGAGGCTTCGTCCCATGTAAAGCACAATCCCTTGACACATGTCCTTGCTTTCCGTACTTGAAACAAATTATTCCTTTGATCATGCAATGCCTTTCCGCACTTCTTACACCTTGATAATGGTACCACGGTTGGATTGGATTGGCTACCACTCGCACCTCCGTGATGCGTTTGCTGTCGCTGTTACTCCCTCGATTGTAATGTATACGGTTTCTGCTTAAACTGATTGACCTTCCTGTTGTTCCTTTTTTGGAACTTAGGTAATCTAGAGTTACCCCAAAGTCGACTTTCTTTCTTTAAACTCCGAACCTCAACTTCCAATTCTTGCTGTTGTGCGGCCCTCTGATCCTGGTGTGTTGTTACATCAACCATTCTTTGCATTTCTTTAGCTACCGCAGTCGTACCATCATTTTCACTCCCCGCATTCTTACGCTTATGTCTACTCCGAGTCATTGGCTTCCTTCAAGGGCAAACAAACCAAACCATAAGGAAAAATCAAAAGCATTCAGTCCAAACAATATTGTCTCCTTTCGGAAACCAAACGTATAAAGTCACACAACCCAATCGAGATAAACCCAAAAAATCATAACTTGAGCTCCTTCATTCTGCTTTCTGCAGCGTGATCTCCTGTAAGTCTTTGACTCCTACATAGCTCCTCGAACCAAACTTACGCCGGATACTCTTTTCCAAAGAGAATCGACTTTCAAAAACCTCTTGGATACCTCAGTCCACAAACCTTGTAACTCTTATTTAACTACCCTTTTCTAACCCAATGGCTCGAACAATTTTAGAGGTAACACAACAAGGGTATAAATGCAAACAAATCATAAGTAAGTTCAGTCATACCAGCTGAGTTTCTTTCTAAAGAATTCTTATTACCTTAATATGCCTAGGTGAAGTCATAGTTTCCTGTAAACACAGAATATTACACATTGAGTGGGCCAGTACTCAATATCATGTAACTGTGCAACAGTAGCTACCAACACTCAACCTATGGCAAGCTATGCCTTCCTTTCCCAACATCTCAATTCAAGAGACAAGGAAGTACACAACATACTAAGAACTTCTAACATGTCTAAGCATAGTCAGTCCATACCCCGGCTCAACAGGATGAACTGAGCTCTGATACCACCTTAATGTAACACCCCTCGATTTAATAACCAATGCACAATCGTCATTATGTCACGGTCACTAAATTTTGACGTGCTAACATTGTCAAATAACAAACTTTACAAAAATATTAATCATTTCGCAATATGAGGAAAATAGGAGCCACGAATGAATAGTTACATATACAACCAGTGCAAATGTGAATTATAAGATGTATTCAATTTACAACTTTTAAGATTGGATAATCACCTTAAAACATACATATACCCAAAAATAAGCTTAATGCAGATAATGCAAAATAAAGTATAAACTACCCACAACATATCCTCGACTAAGGAGTTGGGCACTCCCTCGGATCCTGAATGCATAAGACGACCCCGAGCACACCGGTGTAGTGAGAAATACGAGATAAGGTCTTCCATCGCAGTCCTCTTCATGGTCAATGTCAGATTCCCAACAAATCACGTACTCTTGTCAGTCCAGTCGACTAGCCAAGCCCTAGCACCTTCGGTGAACTCAAATACGATGAAACCAATAGGGTCCCTTCAAGGTGTCCTTACCAAACGCAGAAAATCAAACCAATATCTCCAGTAGGTTCGACCTCGCCCCTTTTTTAGACTTTAACCAAAAACCATACAGAATAGCAACAAATACAGAAAAGAGGTAAGACATTCAACTTTCATTACCTATGATGGAAGCAAAGAAACATAACACGAATAGCGAAGTCATTCCATACATACAGATATTACAAACATGTTCTAGTTATCAATTGCGTAAACATTATCAGAAAACATATTCCACGACAATATAATTATCAACAACACTATAACAACAAGTATTCATTATAGATATATAACAAGTGTTTATGTTTCCACAATACATATGTTAACCATGCCCATGATAATATGTGAACTAACCATGCATATGCGCAATGCGTATGTTAACTATTCTCATGTACAATGTATTCATTTCCTACTCCATGGAGCTAAACTCAAAGTTTTCGGAGATGAACACCCCAGAAGATCTGTCCCCCCCTCAATAGACAGTCTACGCCGGGCCATGGATAGTAATGGTGCTTTGTCGGGCAGCCAGTGCGTTGCAACAGTGTTTCACGGCCAGGGGTATATATAAGGTGATAACCGGATCACAGGTGAAATATCGTGCCCTGACATCCCCTAGGTCTAAAAAGTCCCCACTATCCTGCAAGTCCTCGTCCACTCCTAGGCACAATACGCCATAATTGTACAATGCTCAATTGCATATCCAATGAACTCAAAACACATCCGACTCAGTCATCTACCAGATGTTTCCAGGGTCCAATTCGTCGGCCCAATGTCACAACGACAATGCATATTTTAATGCATATGGGTTCAATGCACACATATGTATATATATATATATATATATATATATATATATATATATATATATATATATATATATATTCACAATGATAGCATAACTCATTCGAATTCACACACCACAACGAATCAATACTAAAATCTCATAGGTGAACACATGCTATTCAAAGTCACTATGTAAGTTATACTTTAAGTTCATTATGTTCTCGCGTTTAACTCCCTGAGAATATCTAGTCTAAGTTCCTCACAGCCCTTCTCACACTCTTATTCTTCCTTTATTCCAAATATTACTCTAAACTATAAGGCAGATCGTCATTCTTGGTTCTTTAAAATTTATGAATCTCAAGGTTTTCAATTAAGTTTTCAAATTTACTAATCCTTGCATCCTATTTCCATTAATTTAATCACTAGGTGTTAGGTGCTAAATTTTTAATTCTGGATTCGATGGATATTGGCATCCTACTGGATGGAAACTGACATTGGAGAAGTGCCTCTACTAAATGGTCAAAATTCTTACTCGACGGATATCAGCATCCTACTCGACGAAAATTGACATTAGAGAAGTGTCTACTAAATGGTCAGAATTCTTACTCGACGGATATTGGCATCTGACTCGACGAAAATTGACATTGGAGAAGTGTCTACTAAATGATCAGAATTCTTACTCGATGGATATTGGCATCCTAGTCGACGAAAATTGACATTGGAGAAGTATCTCTACTAAATGGTCAGAATTCTCACTCGACGGATATTAGCATCCTACTCGACGGAAATTGACATTAGAGAAGTATCTCTACTAAATGGTCAGAATTCTCACTCGACGGATATTGGCATCCTACTCAATGAAAATTGACATTAGAGAAGTGTCTACTAAATGGTCAGAATTCTTACTCGACGGATATTGGCATCCTACTCGACAAAAATTGACATTAAAGAAGTATCTCTACTAAATGGTCAGAATTCTCACTCGACGGATATTGACATCCTACCCGACAGAAATTGACATTAGAGAAGTATCTCTACTAAATGGTCAGAATTCTCACTCGACGGGTATTAGCATCGTACTCGATGGAAATTGACATTAGACAAGTGTCTCTACTAAATGGTCAGAATTCTTACTCGACGGATATTAGCATCCTACTCGACGAAAATTGACATTTGAGAAGTATCTCTACTAAATGGTCAGAATTCTCACTCGATGGATATTAGCATCCTACTCGACGAAAATTGACATTAGAGAAGTATCTCTACTAAATGGTCAGAATTCTCACTCGACGGATAGTAATATCCTACTCGACAGAAGTTGACATTGGAGAAGTGTCTCTACTAAATGGTCAGATATTCAAATTGTTACAATTATTCACAAAGACTCCCCAAATTCTGGGCTCAAAACCGTGGCCATCCGAGAAACAATCTAACATTTTTTTCTCCCATGTCATATATTCCAATCCATTCAGATACATGAATATACACAAACAAACAATTTAAAAGCACAAACACATTATAAACAACATGTAAACAGAGGATAACCTTCAACAAGTTTTTCTCACAATCAATCATAAACAGAGAGTTTCGCACTACCAAAATCAGTTGAAGAGAATAATCTTCCTCTTACCGTAGTGAAGAACAAGGAAAAGCAAGCTCCTTTTTGTTGGGAAATTTCGTGCCTCACCACCACGAAACCTTGGTGTTTCCAAGGGTGGAAAATAAAAACCTATTAATAAAGATCAAAGGGTGGAAATGGTATCCATAGTCACCAATGTGACCATAGAACATGAAAATAGGGAGAAAAGAGAAGAAAGTTGAGAGCTTTACCTTAAAGCTTAAAGGTTTGGTGTTGGGCTGCCAATCACGAAAATGGAGGGGAAAGGAGGAGTTTCACAAAGAGGAAAGCTTGAGGATGGAGAGGGGAAGAAATGGTTTAAGTTTGGCTTGAGCAAGGGAAGCTTGAAAATCAACAATAGTGTTTGTGGGTGTGTAGCCGTATGGAGAAAAGAGGAAGAGAAATGAGAGCTGCGTGAGGGAGAAAGAGAGACCAGCGTGAATGAGAGAAAATGGGAGGGAATAATTGTGATATTACCCCCAAAACTGTGCTGCACAAATGAGAGGGAGGAGAGAGAGTGAATAGTGGTTGGAGAGGAAGCTTCTGGTAGCTTCCTTGAGAAGCCTCGCGCGCTTCTCGATAAAGTGCATAGTAAGCTTGTCTCGTTGATTAGATACATCTGACAGATGATTAATTTCACTGTTAGAATTATTTTCTCAGTGAATAAAAGTTACAGCTGATGAAAATAATATTTTATTATTCATCATATGATTTTATGATACAATAATTTTATTTATCAGATAAAATCTTGTAAAACATAAACCTCGTAAATTGTGTCCAATCTCGAGTTTAGTAAGATCCCCCGTCGACGTTTCCACAGTCCAAAGTTTACCAGCCTCAGGAAAAATATTTTTGTTTTCCCAGCTCCGCTCAACGGGCACGCAAAATGAAAAATATATTAAAATATTCAACATTTCCAGAAAATTCCACAAAATTCCTAAAATTTCATAAATATGATAATTGGACAAGTAGGAATTAATTAGGATTTCAGAAAATGGAAAGAACCAAGAATGGAACTTTATCTAAAAAGACTTAGAACGATTTTCAATTAAAGTAAGAACATGAGTGTGAGTGAGAACACTAAACAATTCCATAATGTACTAAAAATGTAATGTATTATTGGAAAGCTTTAGACTATTTAATATGGGTCCATGTGTGGGATCAAGACTATTATGATGCTTACTTTAGCCAATTGTGGCATATTGTGGAAAAGTATGAAATGATAAACATACATGATTATGCATTGAGTCATCATGCAGTGTGAAAGTCTGTTGGACTGTTGTTAAGGCCATGTTGCCTAGGAGATTGAATACACCTTTGTGCGGGTGCAAGTAGACTACTGTGGGTCATATTGTTGACCTCGAGGGCATCGAGGTGCGGGTACCTCGCAATGGACAGTTAGTAGCTCTTCTGTCCGTGGGGCAAATCGATGTAAACGCATCGACGATCCGGACGTGACACTATCCTATGTCATGATCTAGCGTAGACTGTCTGTACAATGCCTTGATGTGCATGTGGATAAACTGATGAATTGTAGCACTTTGGCCGCGACAGCCGAGTTGCAGACGTGTCTCCTGATCTTTCTCTCCGACCGTTTGTGTCTAGCTCTATGGAGTAGGATTTTGATATTGTACACATGTGCATAGTGAGTCCATATATTATCTGGTATCTATTCTTATTATATATTGAAACTATTGCTTTACTGTTGTATAACTGCCTGGAACTGTTTAATTGCCGTTATTTAATTATTATTATTATTATGATTACTTTTGAGATGCTATGTGGGCGCTTTGCGCCATTTTGTTTCTCTACTGCTATAATTGGTAATGATGGTCGGATGTCTTACCTCTTTTTATGTTTTTATTATTTCTGCTTGTTTATAAATATGTTTCATCGAAGACATCAACAAGGAGGGCAAAGCCCCCGAATTCTCCAACTTCTGGCCCGATCGCGACTAACACATACGGTTGGATCATGGTGGCACGCCCGCACAAATTTCTAGGTTATTTACGTTTGACCTTTCTCGGAGGGCCAGACTACTGGTATATCAACCTAAATTCTAAACATTTCATCTACGAGGGAGAGGTGTCGATTTCGCTAGCTTAGGGGCATCATGATCCGCCCATCTTCACGGGCAGCGTCAACGTGCATTTGGAGTTTTACTTGCCCATCCGAGAGATGTGGGGTGATCGCTATTACACCCCACAGGAGGATTCTTTTGTTTCCACTACTCGAGCCCCGGCCCGTAGCTCAATGGCTCCTATGTGGGTCTCTTCTGATGGGGAAGACCCCGAGGAAGATCCTGAC
The DNA here is from genome assembly GCA_029884595.1 of Ormosia semicastrata. Taxonomy (NCBI): domain Eukaryota; kingdom Viridiplantae; phylum Streptophyta; class Magnoliopsida; order Fabales; family Fabaceae; genus Ormosia; species Ormosia semicastrata. The sequence goes on from JAQQTO010000062.1 coordinate 35,413,662, forward strand.
ACGGTTCCTCCTCATCTCAGGGACTGATATTGTTGGTAGTTACTGATGGCTATCAGTGTTTATTTTGGGGCCTGATGTTTTATTATTTTAGTGGGCTGTATATGCATGATCCTTTGGGTAAGTATAGTTTTGCTTTTTGGTATATCTGGCTTTGTAACTAAACAAATTTGATATAAATATATATATATATATATATATATGAATATGCAATGTTGATCAAATGTATGCCTTACTTCTGTCTTGCTCTTTTATGCCATTTATGTTTCGTCACTATATTTTATTAATTATAAAAAGAAAAAAAATAGTCACCATTTTACTTATGCAACTTTAAATTGGACAAATGAAAAGAACTGGGTCTTAACTTATAAATTTTATTTTCCATATTGTTAATGACAATGTGATGTTCCCTCCTAAAAAGGGGCGTTACATTAAGTTGGTATCAGAGGCCTGATTTATGTTTCTTTGGGTCTTGTGATTGAGTTTGTCTTGTTTGTGCTGTGTGAATCTTTGTGTTTAGTATTCCTAGTGGATACAACTGACTTTCCTTGTGTTTTCAGCTAATTTGAATTGAGAAAGTAGGATGGCACGAGGTGGAGACATGGCAGCTGCTATAGAGGCTATGCAAAGGATGGCTAAAGGAATAGCGCAACGGACTGAACGAGCTACTCAACAATAAGAGAGAGTTGCTCAGCAACAAGAGAGGGTTGTTTAATAGCTCGAAGCTACTGTAGACGCTCAAAACTTGGCAGAGTTTCATCGCCACAATCCTCCCCAATTCAAAGGAGAGTTCGATCCGAACAAAGCTAGTCTATGGATTAAAGAGCTGGAGAAAGTCTTCCGAGGCATGAATTGCACCGAGAATAAGAAGGTGACTTATGCTACCTTTATGTTGGTTGGCAATGCTGAGAACTGGTGGTACAAGATGCAAAGAATGCTGGAGGCTGAAAATCGCGAGATCACTTAGGATTTATTCAAGGATAAATTCTTGGATAAGTACTTTCCCGCGAGCGCGAGGCACGCGAAAGAGGTGGAGTTTCTCAACCTAAGGCAAGGGAATATGACCGTTAGTGAATATGCAGTGAGATTTGAAAACTTGTCACAGTTTTCCACATACTTTCAGCACCAACCGAATGAAGCCTGGAAGTGTCGGAGTTTACAGAAGGACTGAGATATGAAGTGAAGAAAGCTGTTATCACCCTGAAAATTAACGAGTTCTTGGAGCTGCTAGATACATGCTGCAAAGTAGAAGCTCTGGAGCAATCTAGAGATACAAGGAGCAGAAACTTTGGACCTACAAGGTTCCAAAGGGGCGGTGGCAACAATTCTAACTGCTTCCAAAAGAAGCCCTATTCCCGGTCAATGGGGAACCAGCAATAGACAGCGGGTAAAAGTTCTAGTGGAAGTTCTACTGGGAACTGGACCGGCCAAAATGTGGCGTATCCTTCGAGATGCCTGAAGTGTGGGAAGGATCATCTCACGAGGGATTGCACTATAAAGGAGATTATCTGCTTCAGATGTGGAAAACCTAGCCACGTATCCCGAGATTGTAACCAAGCAAAGACTAAACCTTCAATCAATGCTGCAAGGGCCAAGAAACCACAAGCAGGAGGATGGGTCTATACCATGAGCGGAGTTGAAGCCTCCGAGTCAAAAAATTTAATTCAAGGAGAAGGCACCATAGAAGGTAACCTTTTAATTGTACTGTATGACTCTGGGGCAACCCATTCTTTCATATCTTATGACTGTGTACTATGACTTGGTTTACCAGTGTCTACCTTACCTTTTAACTTAACTGTTTCTACCCACACTGATAAATCGGTAGTTACTACCAAAGTTTGTTTAAATTATCCCTTAATTGTTGAAGGTCGAATCTTTTCTGTCAATTTGATCTGTTTACCCCTTTCTCAGCTAGATATAATTTTAGGGATGGATTGGTTGTCTTTCAACCATGTTCTATTAGATTGTTCAAGAAAAACCATAGTTTTCCCTGTGGATGAGGATTCTAGATACTTGACGGCCAACCAAGTTCAAGCTCTCTTGAAAGAAGGAGCTCACGGATACATGCTACTGTCTTCTTTGAAAGTCGAGAGTGAGGCTGATGTGAACACAATTCTAGTGGTGAATGAATTTCCCAAAGTCTTTCCTGAGGATGTACCTGGTTTACCACTGGAGCGAGAAATAGAATTTTCTATTAATCTTGTACTGGGAGCTAGTCCAGTGTCTATAGCACCTTATAGGATGGCACCAACAGAATTAGCTAAGCTTAAGAAGCAGCTAGAGGAGCTTTTGGAAAAGTAATTCGTCAGACCGAGCGTATCACCTTGGGGAGCACCAATACTGCTAGTTCGAAAGAAGGACGATTCATCGAGGTTGTGCGTGGACTACAGACAGCTAAACAAAGTGACAATCAAGAATAAATATCCACTCCCAAGAATTGATGACCTAATGGACCAACTGAAGGGAGCAGCGGTGTTTTCAAAAATTGACCTGCGATATGGGTGTCATTAGATACGAGTGAAGACGAAGGATATACCCAAGACTGCTTTTTGTACCCAATACGGCCATTATGAGTATCTTGTGATGCCGTTTGGTGTGACAAATGCGCCTACTATCTTCATGCACTATATGAACTAGATTTTTCGTCCTTACTTGGACAAGTTTGTTGTTGTCTTTATCGATGACATCCTGATCTACTCTCAAAATCAAGAGGATCATGCTGAACACCTCAGTATAGTTCTCCAGATTTTGAAGGAGAAATAACTATATAACAAACTGTCGAAATGTGAATTTTGGCTTAAAGAAGTTAAATTTTTGAGTCATGTAATCTCGAAGGAAGGGATTGCGGTGGATCCATCAAAAGTGGAGGCAGTGCTACAATGGGAAATGCCTAAGTCGGTAACGGAGATTCGTAGCTTCGTGGGATTAGTCGGATATTACCGGAGGTTCATTGAAGGATTCTCCGAAATTGCAGGACCTCTTACTCAACTTACGAGAAAGAACCAAGCTTTTGAGTGGATCGATAGCTATGAATAGAGTTTCCAAGAGTTGAAGAATCGGCTAACTACCTCACCAGTGTTAGTGCTACCTGACCCGAATGAGCCTTTCGAGGTGTATTATGATGCTTCATACTAAGGATTAAGATCTGTGCTTATGCTTCAAGGTAATTGCGAGTGCATGAGAAGAACTACCCGACGCACGACTTAGAATTAGCGGTTGTGGTTTTCGCTTTGAAGATATGGAGGCATTTCCTCTATGGAGTGACGTTCAATATCTTTAGTGATCACAAAAGTTTGAAATATTTGTATGATCAGAAGAACTTGAACATGAGGCAATGAACGTGGCTGGAGTTCCTGAAAAACTATGATTTCCAACTTCTATATCACCCCGACAAGGCAAACGTCGTGGCAGACGCCTTGAGCAGGAAGATGATCAGTGTCTCTGCCCTGATGATCAAGGAAAAAGATCTAATAGAGCAGTTCAGAGATGTATGGTCTTTTGTGGAATTAGAACTAGGAAAGATCTGCATGAATATAGTCACCATCTCAAATGAGTTGATGGAGGACATACGGGAAAAACAGAAGGTTGACAAGTTCTTGCAAGAAGTGAGAGAGCTAATAAAGCAGGGCAACGAAATAGCATTTGCGGAAGGAACAGACAGAATTCTGAGATTCAGAGGTAGAGTCTGTATTCCCCGTGACCAAGAGCTTAGAGAGTATATTCTCGACCATGCTCACACGAGCCAGCTGAATATGCATCCGAGCATAACAAAAATGTATCAAGACTTGAAGAAGTTGTTTTGGTGGCATAGAATGAAGAGTGACGTCACTAGACGTGTATCGACCTGTCTGGTTTGTCAGAAAGCTAAAGTGGAACATCAAAGACCAACAGGATTGCTGCAACCATTGTCTATTCCTGAATGGAAGGGGGATAGCATTGCAATGGATTTTGTGGTGGGTTTGCCAAGGACAAGAAAATGTCATGACTCGATTTGGGTAATTGTGGACCGACTCATGAAATCTGCGCATTTTCTCCCGATCAACATAAGGTACAATCTGGAGAAACTGACCCAGCTGTATATTGGATAAATTGTTAGACTGCACGATGTGCTTACAAGTATTGTTTCGGATAGGCATCCGAGATTTACTTCAAAGTTCTGGCAGAGTCTACAAGAAGCATTGGGGACAAAGTTACGTCTAAGTTCTGCTTATCACCCACAAATCGATGGCCAATCGGAGATGACGATTTAATCATTAGAAGATTTGCTCAGAGCTTGCACCATAGAACAGACTGGAAGTTGGGATGACGTTCTACCGTTGAAAGAAATTCACCTACAACAACAATTATCATTCAAGCATAGGGATGGCACCCTATGAGGCTCTGTATAGACGGCGGTGTCGAACACCTTTATGTTGATATCAAGATGGCGAGCGCCTTACTATTGGACCAGATGTTATACAGCAGATGACTGAGAAGGTTAAGATGATTCAAGAGAAGATGACGATGGCTCAGAGCCGACAAAAGAGTTACGTAGACAAAAGAAGAAAGCCTCTTGAGTTTGAGGAAGGCGAGCATGTATTTCTGAAAGTCACACCTACGACTGGGGTAGGCCGGGCCTTGAAATCTAGAAAACTCACTCCAAAATTCCTTGGACCTTATCAAATTCTTCGCCAGATAGGTCCAGTAGCCTATCAAATAGCCTTATCCCATTTCCTCTTAAACATTCACAATGTCTTCGATGTGTCACAACTGTGAAAATACCTTCCTGACCTAAGTCATGTCATAGCACCAAATACAGTACAATTAAAAGAGAACTTAACCTATGAGGCATCTCATGTAAGAATTGAGGATAGAAGGATAAAGCAACTAAGAGGCAAAGAGATCTCATTGGTGAAAGTAATCTGGAACGAAATAACTGGAGATGCAACATGGGAGCTGGAAGACAAAATGAAGGAGCAACACCCACAACTATTCTAAGGTATGAAAATTTCGAGGATGAAATTTTTTTTTAGAAGGAGAGAGTTGTAACACCCCAAAAATTATTTATTTCATTGTAGATAATCATTTTATAATATTTATGATTTTTGGAAATTTTTGTGAATTTTTTCGAAAATGTCAAATATTTTAATATATTTCTCATTTTACGTGCACACTAAGCAGAGTCAGTGTAACACCCCAGAAATGATTTGTTTCATCATAAATAGTTATTTCCCAATATTCGTGATTTTTGGAGATTTTTCTGGAATTTTCTGGAAATGCTGAATATTTTAATATATTCCTCATTTTGCATGCACACTGAGCAGAGTCAATGAAATACCCTAGATAATTATTTGTTTTGTAACAAATATCCATTTTCTAATATTTGTGATTTTTAGGAATTTTTGTGATTTTTTTTGAAAATGTCAAATATTTTAGTATATTTCTCATTTTACGTGCACGCTGAGCGGAGCCGGGATAACAAAATGTTTTCCCTGAGGCTGGTAAACCTTGAACTGTGGATGTGTCGACGGGGGATCTTACTAAACCTGAGGCTGGGCACAGTTTGCGAGGTTTACATTTTTTCGAGATTTATCTGATAAATAAATTCTCTTTGTGCACTGTTAATTAAAATTTTGCAATACACTATATTATTCATTGGATAATTATTACTGGCTTTGTGCACTGTAACAATTATCCATTGGGTAATAGCTTGTAGTAAAATCCTAATTACCCCATTATTTTAACTATTAAATCACATTATCCTATCCTAATGTAATCTACTTTATGTCTACTCACATCTCCTTTATTGAAAATGCACACAAGCTTCTCAAGGAAGTTAACCATTTTTCTCTCTCTCCTCCCTCTACCTCATGGCTGCAGCACCCATTTGGAGCCCAAATTTGTGCTTCAATTCAATTCAATTAACCTATTCAAATTTCAAAATCCTAAAAGCATCTTTCACTTTCTACTATCAACTTCTCTCTCTAAGCTTCATCTCTTTCCTTTACAAAATATTTTGTCCTCCTTCTCTCTAGAAAGCTCACGGCCAGCCCTCCATTTTTGCCTCATCCATCACAAAATTTCCAACCAAATACATTTTCTTAATCACCTCCATCATCTAAACACTTCTCTAGTTGGTGATTCTTGAAAAAGCTTTCATCTTGACCACTTTCTTCAAGCTTCAAGCTTAGGGTTTTTAGGTAAGGTTCTTGATTCTTCACTCTCTTTTCCCCATTTTCGTTTCTGTGGTCTCCTTTGTGACCATCTATATTTTATTTTTCAAGCATTCGTGTTATCTTGATGAGATTGAAATTTCTAGGGTTTGGTTGGGTGCAAATCCGAAAATTGCAAGGAGCTTCTAGGAGGGTTCTCTTGTTTTCTTCTCTTTGGTAAGAGGAAGATACTCCTTCTCAACCTCTATTGGTAGTAAGGAACATTGTGTTGTGATTGATTGTGAGAAAATCCTATTGAGGGTTATTCTTTGTTTGTATGATTTATATGATTACATGTTGTTGTAATTGTTTAAGTTATTTGATTGATTGATTATGTATATGTATGTGTTTGGATGGATTGGAATCTTGATTTGGAAGCAAAAATGACTTAGCCCTCTTCCATGAGGCTCACAATTTTGGGGGCCCTAAATTAAGATTCTTGGTAAAAAATTTATAATAAGTGGAAAACTTAGCTAGCCAAGTGGATAATATGTGATTAATGGAATAAAAATTTAAACCCTAAACCTAGAGAGGCTCACGGCCTTCATTGCTAAAAATGGCTCAACCATATGATTTCATACAACTATGGCATTTAATTAATCAAGTAAATAAATAAGAGGATTAGGTAATGGAAGGAAACAAATTTAGTAACCTAAAGGAATTCTTTGGACCTTAAGAACAACTAAGGATGTGTGATACATTGATAAAACTTAGAAATAATTCTTTAAGTGAATAAGACTAAGTTTAAAGTAAGGAACCTAATTATGAAAAGAATTTCATAAGAGACATCATATTGAAGTGGAACTTAACTAAATTGGACAAGTAAGAATTAATTAGGATTTCATAAAATGGAAAGAACCAAGAATAGAACTTTATCTAAAAAGACTTAGAACGATTTTCAATTAAAGTAAGAACATGAGTGTGAGTGAGAACACTAAACAATTCCATAATGTACCAAAAATATAATGTATCATTGGAAGGCTTTAGACTATTTAATATGGGTCCATGTGTGAGACCAAGACTATTATGATGCTTACTTTAGCCAATTGTGGCATATTGTGGAAAAGTATGAAATGATAAACATACATGATTATGCATTGAGTCATCATGCATTGTGAAAGTCTGTTGGACTGTTGTTAAGGCCATGTTGCCTAGGAGATTGAATACACCTTTGTGCGGGTGCGAGTAGACTAGTTTAGGTCATATTGTTGACCTCGGGGGCGCCGAGATGTGGGTACCTCTCAATGGACAGTTGGTAGCTCTTCTGTCCGTGGGGCAACCCGATGCAAATGCACCGACGATCCGGACGTGATATTGTCCTATGTCATGATCTAGCATAGACTGTCTGTACAATGCCTTGATGTGCACGTGGATAAACTGATGAATTATAGCACTTTGGCCGCGGCAGCCGAGTTGCAGACGTGTCTCCTAATCTTTCTCTCCGACCGTTTGTGTCTAGCTCCATGGAGTAGGATTTTGATGTTGTACACATGTGCATAGTGAGTCTATATATTATCTAGCATCTATTCTTATTATATATTGAAACTGTTGCTTTACTGTTGTATAACTTCCTGGAACTGTTTAATTATTTAATTGCCGTTATTTAATTATTATTATTATTATGATTACTCTTGAGATGCTATGTGGGCGCTTTGTGCGGTTTTGTTTCTCTACTGCCATAATTTGTAATGATGGTAGGATGCCTTACCTCTTTTCTGTGTTTCTATTATTTCTGCCTGTTTATAAATATGTTTCATCGAAGATGTCAGCAAGGAGAGCATCTCCCGAATTCCCCGGCTTCTGGCCCGATCGCGACTAACATATACAGTTGGATCATGGTGGCACGCCTGCACGGATTTCTAGGTTATGTATGTTTGACCTTCCTCGGAGGGCCAGACTGCTGGTACATCAACCTAAATTATGAACGTTTCACCTACCAGGGAGAGGTGTCGATTTCGCTAGCTTGGGGGTGTCATGATTCGCCCATCTTCACGGGCAGCGTCAGCGTGCATTTAGAGTTTACTTACCCATTCGGTAGATGTGGGGTGATCGTTATCACACCCCACAGGAGGATTCTTTTGTTTTCTTCGCTCAAGCCCCGACCCATAGCTCAGTGGTTGCTATGTGGGTCTCTTCTGATGAGGAAGACCCCAAGGAGGATCCTGAGGAGGATCTCGAGGAGGATCTTGACACAGTTCCTCCTTATCTCAGGGACTGATACTGTTGGTAGCTACTGATGGCTATCAGTGTTTATTTTGGGGCCTGATGTTTTATTATTTTGGTGGGCTGTATATGTATGATCTTTTGGGCAGGTATAGGTTTACTTTTTGGTATATCGGGCTTTGTAACTAAATAAATTATATATAAATATATATATATGAATATGCAATGTTTATCAAATGTATGCCTTACTTCTGTCTTGCTCTTTTATGCTATTTATGTTTCGTCACTATATTTTATTAATTATAAAAAGAAAAAAAATAGTCACCATTTTACTTATGCAACTTTAAATCAGACAAATGGAAAGAACCGGGTCTTAACTTATAAATTTTATTTTTCGCATTGTAAATGACAATGTGATGTTCCCTCCCAAAATGGGGCATTATATGGCTTCTATTTTTTGCTTATACTAAGTATTATTGGTCACTATTTGCTTCACCAGGTCCTCTAATGGAGGCTTAGATTGAGTTGCTATTGGAACTTGTTAGTGCATACGTGGTTGTTGTATCTGTTGTCTAGCAAGTTGTTGAAATTACTGCCTACTTGGTCTAAAATTCTACTAAAATTGTTGTTGCCTAGCTGGTTGTTGGTATTGTTACTGGTACTGTTGTGGTGTTACTGTATTCTTATATCTAAGATTTGGATTATCTTTCCAGCTAGGATTATAAGTGCTGGAGTAAGGTTCATATCTAGGCTGCTATTACTATTGATATTAAGGTATACCAGGAAAAATGCCTGCTGTAGCAGCAAAATAAGCTTGAGGTGCATAATTATGTTTTTGAATTGTAGGGCACACATCTGTAGGATGCGATGGACAAGAACAAATACCACATAGCCTTGTATGCCCTTGTACAGGTATTTGTTATTGTCCCATTGCCAATTGCCTTACTAAGGAAGTTAACTCGTCAAGTCTAGGTTCCATCCTTTATTGGTTAGCATGAGACACATGAACATCATTTGGTGGAAGTAATCATCCTAGCACCAAATTGTTGGTAGTAGGCAATCATGATTGCAATTAAATCTCTAGCAACGGCTACAGTTTTATCAATTAAGACACATCCACTAGCAGCATCAATCATGCTCCTATCCATAGGCAATAGTCCCACATAGAAATACTAAATCAGTAGTTTGTCACTTATCTGATGGTGTGGACAGATTGAACACAATTTCTTGAATCTCTCCTAATACTTATGTAGAGTTTCTCCTATTATCTGCCTTATGTCACATATATCTTTCCTAATGGTAGCAGCTCTAGAAGCAGGGAAGAACTTCTGTTGGAATAGTCCCTTCATATCATTCCAACCTGTTGATGTCTGTGAAATAACATCATATTTTGTTCTTATTTTGCATGTATTTTTAGGCATTTTAGTTTCTCTTTTTATTTGTTTTTCCTTTAGTTTGGATAATGGCAGTGTTTGTGGTATTGTTGTGTAGGATTGGTGCTAAATTGGCCTTGAAATGGATGGAAAGCTTACATGATTGAAGTTGGAGCTTTACGGATAGCAAATTGGAATGAAAGGTTCATTCTAGAGAGTTCCACGGGCTGCCCGTGGAATTTCCCACGGTCATGGATCGAGCAGCTACGTGAAGAAGCAATAGTGATTTTCTAGAGAATTCCATTGCTTGGCCATGGAATTCAAGAGTTTTTCAAAATACAAGTATCCAGAGAGATCCACGGCCTGGCCGTGCAATTTCCCACTACCGTGGATCGCAGTCCGAGTCAGTTTTTAAGTTTCATTTTTATTTCTTTTGATAGGCTGGGACCAGTTGAAACCCTAGGGTATATATAGATGCTCTGAATGTAATATAGGGGGATGAATTTCTGTTTGAAGAAGGCACATTTGGAGGCTTTAGATCTTCATCATTTTCCTCTCTTCTCTCTTTGCTACGTGTTTGGATGTTCTTTATGTTGTTTTCTTGTTTCTTGTTCTACATGTCTAAGTAGTTCTCTTTGTTTCTTGATACATTGATGATGATTAATTGATTTGGTTACCCCTTTTATTAATCTTGAATGTTCTTTGATTCAATCCTTATTGCGCTTATTCATGTGAATTTGCTAGCCACATATTTGCATCTCATAGATATCTAGGGACGTATTGAGAGGTGAACCTAGGTGTTGAACCATAAGAATTGAACTTAAGGTCTAAATTACGAGAGTAGGTTTAGCCTTTCGAGGATTTAATGAATTACCATAAAGCGTAATGGGTTTAATTTAAATTCAATTACCATGAGAGTAGGAATTGGTTTAATTGGGCATGGTTCTTGTCTCTTGAGAAAGAACATTAACTAATTTAGAGTAATTCACCTTCAATTGAATTTCAATTTTAATGAAAGGGTTATCAATTAGGATTTGTCTTGTATCATTGTGGTTACCCCCAATCCTGGAAGCTTTCTTAAATTTGAAAACCTTTCTTAACAACTTACTATTTTTGTTCTCAATTTTGCACTCTAATATTTATTTATTTAATTACTTGGTTACTACATTCTTATATCTCTCAATAATTTTATCCCTTTTGTTTAATTGAATTGAATTAATTAATTAATTGGTATTCATAAACACAGTCCCTGTGGATTCGATCTTTTATTACTTGACGATGCAACCGTACACTTGCGGATTTCACACATCAAGTTTTTGGTGCCGTTACCAGGGACTGTGTTTTTCTTGAATATCTGTTCAATTTTTAATTTAATTATTTTAAACTTTTTTCTTTTTATCATATTCTTACATCCTTGTTTTCTCTTTGTCTCTCTGCAGGTAATTTCTCTTGTTTATGCGAAGTACTAGACGTTCCGGGACTCTTATTGAAGAGGATCCTGAAATTAGAAGAACTTTTCATAGAAAGAGAAGACAACAAGGGCAAAGAGTGAAAGAAATACCTGAACCAACGCTTGTGATAGCTGAACCTAAGGATAATAGATCGCTAAAAGAGTATGCAGCCCCTAATGCTCGGGGTTTGTGATCTGGAATTGCTCGGCTAGACATTGAAGCTAGGTACTTCACCATACCTCCTGCCTTACTTTCTATGATAAGGCAGAACCAGTTTGGAGGATTGCCATCAGAGGACCCGAATGATCATGTGGATATGTTCGTGAAGTTCTGTGAGACCCTCAAGACTGAAGGTGCCTCTGTTGATGCTATTCATCGCCGCCTGTTTCCATTATCATTAAGAGATAGAGCTAGAGCTTGGTTGAAGTCTGTTCCTGCTGAGACAATCACTACTTGGGACCAATTGGAGCAAGCTTTCTTGGACAAATTCTTCCCACCTTCTAAGACTGCTCATCGTAGGACCCAAATCACAAGCTTCGTTCAGAAAGATGGAGAGTCATTATCAGAAGCTTGGGACAGATATAAGGATTTGCTAGAAGCCTGCCCATACCACGAGTTAGAAAAATGGTTGATCATTCACACCTTCTATAATGGGTTAGAATATTCTTCGAAGGTGTCTCTTGACTCCACAGCTAGTGGAACTTTGATGAATAGAAGGCTAATAGAAGCTTATGAGATCATTGAGAGTGTTGCTGCAAATCATGACCAATGGGCAAATGAAAGAGGTCATAATCTGAGAAAACTCTCGAGAGGTAAATTTGAGATAGACGGTGTTGATTTGATTATGTCAAAATTTGATTCTTTGAATAAACGTTTTGACATGCTTGAAAAAGCTCATGTTAATGCCATAGGTGCTTTTAACATTTTTTGTGAGATTTGTGGAGTACAGGGACACGTGGGTGCCGAATGCCAAGTTGGAATTGGCTCTTCACAAGGTGCACCGGTGGAGCAAGTGGAATCATGCCACAATTTTCATGACTTCAACCAGAAGGGGAGGAATAATCCATATTCTCAAACTTACAACCCCGGTTGGAAGTCACATCCTAACTTTTCCTACCGGAATAGTCAATACCAAGTTGGGTAAGGTTTGACCCTTTTTGAAGCTCAAATTAGAAGGAAAGTGAAGTCAGAAAGTTCCACACCCAGCTTATGGAAAATTCTATGGCCATGGATTGAAGACCAGAAGGAGAATACAAAAGTCATAGAGATCCACGGCCTGGCCGTGGATCTAACCATGGCCGTGGAATATAGGGGGCTCTTTATTATTAAAAAAAGTTAGGCTACTAACGGCCGCCTGCAGGCCTTGGAGGGCACAGTTCAGAGCATGGCAAGCATGGTCCAGGCCATCCATAGTTGGCATATAAGTCAGCACCCTTTCCCACAACCACAATGAGTTCTTTTCTTTTCTCCCTTCTCTAGTTATAGATTTTTACATTGGGGACAATGTAAGTTCTAAGCTTGGGGGGTATTTTCATTTTCATTGTAGATCATTAGTTTCATGCATTCTCATGTCTCATATTGCATTGCATCTTCTTATTACATTTTCACACCATCATATCTCTCAGCTTTTTGGTTGAATTTTGTGCCCTTCTCTTTTGAGGATTTTGAGATGGTATTGATTTGGAACCCAATTTGTTGATTCTTGTGGTAGGCAACAGGCATTGTTTTAATTATTAGATGAGGTGATTTCTTGCTAGTTGATAATTAGTATATGTTCTCTGAATTTATGCTTCTCATTGATTTTTGAACCTCTAAATGTGAGTTTTAAGCTTGTATGAGATTTATTCACTATATGATTTTTGCTCCTATTCTTTGTGTTGAGTGATAATTCCTTATTGATTTTGTGCTCTAGAACTTGATTTGAAACCATTTTGAGGCAAAAAAATTTGTTTGCATGCTTGAATGTGATTAAGGCATCTTAGGTATTTCTCTGGCCTTCTGAAATGATTGTCGCACTTTCATCCACTAGCTGCCCATCTTGAGCCTATTGCATAATTGTTTTTCTTAATGTCTGTGATGATATATTGTTGGTAATCATTTAGAATAATAAATGGTACAAATTGGGTTTGAAAGTTGTGTTAGGAATCATATGTTTTTGAGCCTTCTCTTTCTTAAAAAATAAAAAATATATATATAAGGGGAAAGGGAAAAGAAAATAAAAGAAAATCATAAGATGAAAGCTTGAAAAAGAAGAGAAAGAGAAGAAGGAAAAGTAAGGAAGAAAATGCTTGGAAATGTGGAGTTATGCTCTTGATTAAAAGATGCCTTTACTCTATTTATGTTTTATTGGATTTCTTATGCTTATTGAAAATTTTGTTAATCCCTTGTGCATACCTTCCTTTCTTTACCCTACCTAACATCATTCCCATGGCCCCATTACAACCCTTGAAAGACCTTTTGATTCTTGCGTGCATGCTGATTATTAGTAAAAATTTGGTTTCTTATTAAGCTTAAGGAAGTGCTGTTTCTTTTAGGAATCTTGAGTGCATTGTCTTCACCCTTAAACACTTTAAGTGTGGTTAGTAGAGTGAACCTAATTCAGTGAGGAGCGTGATTTCTGAAAACTTTAGCCTCTAATTGGACTTGATTTTGATTACCTCTCTAACTCTTGATTATCTTTGCCTATTGCTCGGTTGGATGTTTTCTCGGGTTCCTCATTCATTATTGTCTCTTGATTTCATTTCTTGGTTTGGCCTTAGTTATTGCTTGGGGACAAGCAAAATCTTAACTTGTCACGAAGCCAAGTGGAAGGTAGTAGAGTCAGTCCTTGGCTACATCAGCAAGGGAGAATGGAAATGCTCTAAGCTTGATGTGTTCTTCAGGAATGCTTTGGGGTTTCATGGTGGAGCATGTAACATCCTGAAAATTATAATTAGGTTCCTTACTTTAAACTTAGTCTTATTCACTTTAAGAATTATTTCTAAGTCTTATCAATGTCTCACACATCCTTAGTTGTTCTTAAGGTCCAAAGAATTCCTTTAGGTTACCAAATTCGTTTCCTTCCATTACCTAATCCTCTTATTTATTTACTTGATTAATTAAATGCCATAGTTGTATGAAATCATATGGTTGAGCCATTTTTAGCCATGAAGGCCGTGAGCCTCTCTAGGTTTAGGGTTTAAATTTTTATTCCATTAATCATATATTATCCACTTGGCTAGCTAAGTTTTCCACTTGTTATAAATTTTTTACCAAGAATCCTAATTTAGGGCCCCCAAAATCGTGAGTCTCCTGGAAGAGGGCCAAGTCATTTTTGCTTCCAAATCAAGATTCCAATCCATCCAAACACATACATATACATAATCAATCAATCAAATAACTTAAACAATTTAACAACAACATGTAATCATATAAATTATACAAACAAAGAATAACCCTCAATAGAGTTTTCTCACAATCAATCACAACACAATGTTCCTTACTACCAATAGAGGTTGAGGAGGAGTATCTTCCTCTTACCAAAGAGAAGAAAATAAGAGAACCCTCCTAGAAACTCCTTGTAATTTTTGGATTTGCACCCAACCAAACCCTAGAAATTTCAATCTCATCAAGATAACACCAATGCTTGAAAAATAAGGTATAGATGGTCACAAAGGAGACCATAGAAACGAAAATGGAGAAAAGAGAGTGAAGAATCAAGAACCTTACCAAAAAACCCTAAGCTTGAAGCTTGAAGAAAGTGGTCAAGATAAAAGCTTTTTCAAGAATCACCAACTAGAGAAGTGTTTAGATGATGGAGGTGATTAAGAAAATGTATTTGGTTGGAATTTTTGTGATGGATGAGGCAAGAATGGAGGGCTGGCCGTAAGCTTTCTAGAGAGAAGGAGAAGAAAATATTTTGTGAAGGAAAGAGATAAAGCTTAGAGAGAGAAGTTGATAGTAGAAAGTGAAAGATGCTTTTAGGTTTTTGAAATTTGAATAGGTTAATTAAATTGAATTGAAGCACAAATTTGGGCTCCAAATGGGTGCTGCAGCCGTGAGGTAGAGGGAGGAGAGAGAGAAAAATGGTTAGCTTCCTTGAGAAGCTTGTGTGTATTTTTAATAAAGGAGATGTGATTAGACATAAAGTAGATTACATTAGGATAGGATAATGTGATTTAATAGTTAAAATAATGGGGTAATTAGGATTTTACTACAAGCTATTACCCAATGGATAATTGTTATAGTGCACAAAGCCAGTAATGATTATCCAATGAATAATAGAGCATATCACAAAATTTTAATTAACAGTGCACAAAGAGATTTTATTTATCAGATAAAGCCTCAAAAAAATGCAAACCTCGCAAACTGTGCCTGGACTTGGGTTTAGTAAGATCCCCCGTCGACACATCCACAGTTCAAGGTTTATCAGCCTCAGGAAAAACATTTCATTATCCTGGTTCTGCTTAGTGCGTACGCAAAAAGAGGAATATACTAAAATATTTGACATTTTCAGAAAAATCCACAAAAATTCCTAAAAATCAAAAATTTAGAAAATGGATATTTGTCACAAAGCAAACAATTTTCCAGGGTGTTTCACTGACTCTGCTCAGTGTACACGTAAAATAAAAAATATATTAAAATATTCAGCATTTCTGAAAAATTCCATAAAAATTTCTAAAAATCACGAATATTGGGAAATGACTATTCGTGATAAGACAAATCATTTTCGGGGTGTTACACTGACTCTGCTCAATGTGCATGCAAAACAAGGAATATATTAAAATATTCAACGTTTTCGAAAAAGTCCACAAAAATTTCTGAAATTCATAAATATTATAAAATGATTATCTATGATGAAATAAATAATTTTCGGGGTGTTACAAGCCACCATACAAAACTTGAAAACTCAAATTGGGCAATTAGCTTTTTCATTGAGTCAGTTGAAAGCATAAGGCTTTGACTAACTTTCTTCTCAAACAATTCCAAACACAAAAGGAAATTGTAGTGGCATTATGCTAAGGATTGGCAAGCTTGTGCAAATGCCAACTGACCCTCAACTAGTAAGCAAGCCAGATGTAACATCCTCTTTTTAGCATGTTAGACTAGTTTTATGGTTACAAAGGTAACATAACACTTATTTAACATGTCTGTTAATTTTTGTGACAAACTGAGTTAGTTTAGGCACTTTGTTGCAACTTAGAGTGTGAAATGTAACACCCCCTCCGAAGGGTATCACATTTCAAATTAACTCCTTATAAATAATTAATTACCCAAGTTATAAAATAATTAATATCATTTTAAATACGACTTTCAAAATTTTTTTTTTCAGAAACATCAATTGATTAAATTAAAGTAACTCAAAATATAATAACTGAATAAATTATTTTTCATTTAAACAGAGTTTATTACAACTACACATTCATTATTTTTACATACCCAAAAACATAATACCTAAGATATGAGCCCTTGTTAGAAGACAAATTCCTTAGCTGGAAATGTCTCGACCAATAGAAATTTGACCTAAGGATATATCGAAGTTCTCTCTAAGAGTATAGTGAAATTCATTCCACAACTCCCTAATAGGTAAAATAATCTCTACATAAGAAATTGTATAAAATGAAGTAACGATTCCATGGCGAGTCCTACTTACTGATAGAGTAATATCACCACAATACTCTATGTGCCATGTGTCCCAATAGACACGCCTAGCTGCAGCGCCTTCAAGAATTTGTAGTCTAAAGAAACCTAACTGATCCCTCCTTGTAGCCATCGCTGTCTTCACAGACGTGGACATAAAATAGAAATAGACAAAATAAAATAGCAAAGAGGTGAGATCACCTATGCCAATACCAACATGGTAGCATGGAGATAAACACATACAATATATCATACAGATACATCATACAATAATTACAATTATACCATCAACATTATTTATCATCATAACAGATGTAATAAATAATAATTACGATCATGCCCTCAATAATATCCAAATATTCAACAATTCAATAATCATAACTAATAATTACAATAATGCCCTCAATATTTTCCAAATATTCAACAGTTCAAATATCACACCGATATCAATACTCAATAATTATGCATGTGCACATAGACTCGATTTCCTACTCCATGGAGCTAAAACTCAGGTCGGAGAGAGTGATCGAAAAGATCTGTCTGTACCAACATGCCTCAAACCACGTGCTATAATTCTCATGTGTTTGCACATCTAGCATATGCACGACAACCTTTATCAGATCTTGATTAAGAATAGTGTCTCGGTCAGGATCATCGGTGTGTTGCATTGGTCAAACCCACGGTACAGAAGAGCTACCAACTGCCCACTATAGGCAACCTGCACCCCGATGCCCCCAAGGTCAACAAGTGACTTATACTACGCATATTGCACCCACTCAAGAGGTGTATTCTCTCCTAGACAATTAGCCTTATCTAGTCCATCGGACCTTTCCAATACATGTACAATGCACCATTCTCAGTTCAAATTCATCATCTCATATTCAGGGTTCACACATTGGCCCAACAGTATCTTTACTGTATTTTCATCGTGTAATCATATTTTCACATTTTCTCAATCGCGTAATACTTTTGTTACGTTTTCAAATTGTGTAAAATATTTCTAACATATTTTAAATTCAAAATAAGATTTTTTTCTTATTTAATATCAAAATTAACCTTATTTTTATTATTTGCATATTAGTTCTTCTATGAAATAATATTTATATAATAGCCTTTCTTCATAGAATAATATTTACATAATAGCCCCTCTTCAAATAATATTTTCAAAATAGTCCTTCATTAAATAATATTTGCAATAAAGTCTATTTTTAAAGAATATTTTTAATATAGTCCCTCTAAAAATCAGTATTTCTACTGTTTCTCAGAAAATTTTATTTCTTAAAGTTACTTGAGATATTATAACTCAAAATTTTCTAACGCGCTTCAAAACCCAGAGGGTGAGCTACACGACAGTAAATTCCAAGTTACCAACGTATCCTCCTTAATTCTCAAAACAATTCTAAAAATCAATCCTCTTTAAAATAAATTGAGGTTCAAACACTTTCAACCTCTCTTTTCCATTTATATACAAAAATTCCATTTTTCAAATGACAAAACACTTTGTTTTCATTTCTTTAATCCTTGTACTAAATCAATTATATTTCCACTTTGAAATCACTTTGTCTAACAAAACCAAGGCAATACAGGCCTTCAAAACCGTGGTACATGGCCATTGAAACCATTATATATTTTTCCTTCTAAATCAACTAAGTTCCCTTCATATTTTTACACAAACAAAACCATTAAAATTCCTCCAAAAATCATGAACACTTGGTCTTTGAAACTAACCCATCTTTTCTTTTTCCTTTCCTTTCTAATCATCAAATCATGGCATACATATACATATTCATCATATCATATAATCAAGCATACCTTAAAGCAATAAAAATCACCTAAAACATGCAAACACGAATAAATAATTTAAAGCACATAAACACCCACAAATAATTACACAATTAAGGATATGAATCCTCACATGGATTCACCATCCATCAAATACAAGATTCATCTCTCACCACCATACTTGGCTGGTGAGATGGATCTCGCTCTTACCTGGTTGACGCTTCCTAGCTCTTTGTAAAACTCTCTTTGTATCTATCTTTCACCAACAAATAGATCTTAGAATCACAACAAACACATACAAATTAGTATCTAAAGCTTGATTAAGATGATCATAGATCAAACATGGTCTTAGGATTCTAAAAATCAAATAAAAAGCCAAGTTTCAAGATTTTTACCTTGAAATCCTAGAACTTAAATCCAAGATTCAAGCATGAAGATGATGGATTTAAACCAAAGTCTCAACATCAAAGAGTCTTAAAATGATGTAAGGATTCAAGAAATATGATTGGTTAAAATTAAACAAACTTGGATAGTGATGCTTGAGTGGTTGGCCATGAGCCACTCCAAGAAACAAAGCAAGGCTTTTTGATCTTTAACTTGAAGAACAAGGTTGAAAATGATAGAACTAGGCCAAGATCTTAACTACAAAGTATCTTAGAATTGTGTATAGGTTCTAGATCTAAGGTTGTATAAAATTATTGAAGCTTGGAAGTGGGATTTAGAAGTGGAGACCGAATGGGTTAAGAGAAGAAGAAAATGGAGTTTATGGTGTTTGTTCTTGGTATTCTTGAATAATTGGAAGAGAAAGAATGGAGAGAATGGTTTTTGGTGTTACAAAGTGTGAGGAAATGAAATGAAATGGGCTATTATCTAAGTATGCAGCCGTAGGAGTGAGTGAATGGAGAGATAGATTAAACATAAGCACATGCATGCACATGGCCTATGTCACTTAGTGTCATCTAATGGTCATAAAAGATGATTCATGAATCTCCTAGAAAAGCCTTGGCAGCCATGGAGTTCAAGGAGCAATTAACTAAGTTTTGATTCTATTTCAATTCTTCATTATATTTAACTTAAATAGTTAATTCATCTAATTTCTCTTAAACTAATTTAGTTAAGATTTCTAATTACATTCTAATTAATTAGTTATATTATTATGTCATTGCATATGTCATGCTTAAATCATGTTTCTAAATAGTTAGATACTCATTTAGTAACTAACCTCTAATTATTTAGCACCTAAATTAATTTATTTAGTTACTAATTAAGCTATTAGGGTAACTAAGTTAGATTATCTAGTTACTTAGCTAATCAATCTAGCAATTTTTATTGACTAAATCCTAACCATTAAAATCAACTTCATCTCCTAACCATTGATTGAATCTAAGGTTAATATCATAAGCTTCTTTATCAAGATTGCTTTCACACCATTGATTAGATCAATGGTGAGGATCTAAGGCTTTTCCATCAAGTTTTCCATCCAACGGTTCACAACAAAGCCCAACCACTATGTTTTACCAATTCCTATCGGTTAGTCATAAAGCTTAGTAATGATGAGCCATCATGATCCTTAAGATATTTAATTGAGATATTTTCAACTTTCATAATTACACTTAAGATATTTTATTAAGATATTTTCCCGATAGATATTTATTCTTAGATATTTACTAGGTGAGTCATCATAGAATTTTCTAGAACAGCTGAGTCAGTATGGTGAGTCGTAGTGCAGAGTCACCAGCTGAATCAGTAAGATACTTTTAGAACAGATATTACCCAATGGATAACAGCTACTACTATTATTACACAATGGATAATAGAAAACTCAGATATAGAAAATCCCTGTCAACTGTTCCCAGTTTCAGGTTTAGTAAGATCCCTCGATCCCGCCTTGACAGTCTGGAACTTTCTGGTCAAAGAAAATTTTTTATTTTTTCGGGCCCGCCTCGAATCCACCCAGGGCCCACACACAACTCAAAATATTACTAAAATAATCAAAAACTCAGAAAGTTCTACACAAATTCACAAAAATCATAAAAATTATAAAACTCATATATTGTCAGAAAAAATGAAATTCAAACATACAATTTTCAAGATAATATTAAAATATCAAAATAATATTAAAATATTCAAAATAATTAAAAATTCCTAAAAATTTACAAAAACTCTTAAATATTATAAAACTCATTTATTTCAAGAAAAATGAAAAATCGGGTTGTTACATGAAAAGTAGTTTAAAATGACTCAAATAGTAGCATAGATGGCTAAT
Source organism: Ormosia semicastrata (assembly GCA_029884595.1). Lineage (NCBI taxonomy): Eukaryota > Viridiplantae > Streptophyta > Magnoliopsida > Fabales > Fabaceae > Ormosia > Ormosia semicastrata. Next base: position 35,434,504 of record JAQQTO010000062.1, read on the forward strand.
TTGTGGGAAATGAATCTAGAGAATTTGTTTCTAAGTCACAAATAGTTGTAAGAGGATGTAGTTAAAATTTGAGAATAATCAGCGTTAGTTGGGTATTTTGAAGCATACTGGTTGTGCATTTAATGGCGAATTGATTAGTAGCAGATATGAAAAATTATCATAATGGTGAAATAACATTTTTAATGAATGGAAGTTAGAAAACTTGATTTAGGTAAATCTAAGTGTTCTTAGCAGATCAGGAAGTATTAGTGAAGTGTTGTGAAACAAGTGGTATACGAGTAACAACCCTTGTATTAGGCTTTGCCTCCTGATATTTCACCCATTTACCTCTTCTCACTAACTTTCTCACACAAAAAACAGAAGGCAAGGCAGTAGCTAAGGAAAGCCAAGAAGAGAAGGCTAAGGTGGAAGAGGAAAGGAGGAAGAAAGGGAAAGACAAAGCTAAGGTTCAATAGCCACCATCACCAAGAACTTGAGGTAGGGGATTCTAACCTTAAACTTCATCACTTTCTTCCATCTTTCTCTATAGATGAAGTTAGGTCAAATGAATAGTAAAAAATGGATTTAATGAGCAAATATGTGTTCTTGGCTTATTTTTTAGTTCCAAGAGTTGAGTTAGGGTATTTATAGCTTGTTGGATTCATGGTAGCTTGTTTTTACTTGGTAGATGTTGTTTGTGGTGATCCGCAAGTACACGGGTCGACAAGTAATATATAAGAGTTAGAGTATCGTGTCCTAAGGGACTGACAATGAGAAGTGCTAAACTTAACTAATTTTCACAAATTCTTATCCAAGCAATCGAATTGTGAGAGTGGGTTGCAATTAAAATAACAAATTAAAAGAAACAAAGTGAGAAAGTATCGAACACCAATTCCACAAGAGAAAGATGAGAATGATTAAAGCCTAGGGATCCCTATTCACTTGCTACTTCAATGAATAACTTGCAATTCACAAAAATCTAATAATGAGTTAGTTTTGTTAGCTAAAACAAGCAATAGATAAAAGTTTATGTCTAGGACTATTACCCATGTAAAACCTAGTTAATCCACTATGTGTCCATGTGAATTAGCATAAGAATCACTCATTGAGACTAATTATCAAACACTTGCTATGCATGACTAATGGGTATGTGTCCATCCCATTAACTAATCAACACACTCAACCCAATAGAATGTAATTAAACATACATCAACCATATCATATCCATATTCACAACACCCTATTTCTAGTTCAATTGGAATACGAAAATCATGCAATTGATGGCCAATCAATAATAAGCATTAAGCATAGATATGGAAGAACAAAACCAATTTCGTTGATAGAAACCTAAAAAATTTACAAGATATTCAAATCAATAGCAAGATCCTAGAGAGCCCCTAGATTAGAGTTTAGTTACACATCATGAAAGAAGAGAAAACATATGAAATCATAGAACCCATCAAGCTACAAATCAAGAGAGAAAAGGGAAAGAATGAACCAAAGTGGAGAGAATCCAAGCTTGATCTTCCTTCCCTGATCTTGATTCTTCACTTGAATCACCTCTATCTTGAGTGATTTTTTCCTTCTCTCATTTTCTCTAGGGATTTCGTGCTTGGTCCCCAAAAGCTCTCTATCAGAATGCCCTCAAAAATCAGATAAAAATGGCCAAATTCACGGACCAGGGCTTTTCCCACGCCTAGGCGTGTTTTTCCCACGCCTAGGCGTGGTTATGAAACACGTGCTGTCAAGTGCTGGCCACGCCTAGGCGTGTCTATCAAAAATTCCTGAAAACCTGAGAGTGCCATGCCTAGGCTTGGTTTTTCCACGCCTAGGCATGGGTTTGTCAAGCCTAGGCATGGTTTTGTCAAGCTACGCATGGGTTGGCAGCAGCATCTCTTTTTTACTTTTTTTTTTTAAATTTGGGCTCCTTTTTGAGTTCCTTGGCCCTTCTAAAGCTTTTCCATGTTGAATACCTACATCAAGACAATGTCAAAGTCCATCAAATCACGATCAATCCAATTTCTTTAAATAAAATCCTCAAAGATTCAATTCTCAATCATTTGAGTTAACAAGCTTAAATCATTAAAGTCATGCATGAATTGAACCTTTGGCCCATAAAAATTAAGGATAACATGCTCATATACATTCAAAATCAAGTGAAATAACTTCATTTCCAAAAGTTATAACACCCCCAAACCTAAATATTTGCTACGTCTTGAGCAAACAAATCCAAGCAAGGGAAGAAGGAATACACTCCAATACAAAGAATAGAAAACATGGGGCAAATTGAACTAGAGCATATCCAGCTTCCAATCATCATTCATACTCTCAGAAATCACTTCTCAACCTCACACAAGGTTCACACATGCAAGAAATTTCCAACTATCATTATTACCATTGAATGCAATTTTTGTACATGAATGATTTCCCAAACTCATGTGTTTAAGACCCTTTCCTAATCTTGAAGAGCAAGATGGATGAATTTATAAAATGCACATGCACTCTCAAAAGAATGTCTTTCATCCCTTTTTCCACTAATGTAGGCAACACAAAATCAAAGATCATAAGGGTCTTTTAAGCTTGTAATGTGAGGCTAAGGGTAATGGTTAAGAAAGAAGGGGAAGGAATTAAATTCAAATATCAAACACATAATCACAAATTTCCATTGAATCAAGCCAAGCATGCAAGATGTACAAAAGGATCCAATATGAAAAATCAACTCTCTTTATTCCATTTTTTTTCTTTTTTCTTTTTTGAAAAACATATGTACATGTTTATTTCCTTTGCAAAAGGGGGCTGCATTTTATACAGCTCACGCATTTTGCTTTCTTTTTTTTATACTTGTTTTTTTTTTTTGAATAAGAGTTTGTTCCAAATAGATATTGGTTTCCTAGTATCATGCAAAACACTTTGACTCACACCAACAAAAATGCCCAATCATGTGTTCAATAAAGGACCTGTAATGAGGGTAAGAGATTTTCTTAACACAAGCAAGGGTGAAGGGGTGGATAGTGTGGGTTTTAAGAAATAAAAATTAGGCCACACACACGCACACTAGGCTTCAAAGGGAGAACTAGGGAACTCATTTAGTTAAGGTTGGCTTGAAAAGGCCCAATCGGTCCAAAGAATTGCCTTAGTCATTTCCTCAAAAATGCATCGCCTAAGATTTCGCCTTGAATGGGAATCGGACAAGCCTCAAAGAAGCAAATTGACTTTACACATACCAATCATAAATTTTCTCCAATCATGCATTTCATTCATATTCCAAGGTCCACCACACATACAACAAGGAAATACACTCACACACATTTATGATAACAAGTGTAAGCACAACATTTGAATTTTTATATGTGGTTTCCCATGCAATGAGGCATATCTTTGATCCACACAATTATCGAATACTCAAATCAGCATACTAGCATGCACAAATTCAAAATGCCACCAAGCACACTTATTAATTTAGTACAAATTTCTAGGCAGCCCACTAATCCTAAACAAGCTCTCTCAAATCCATCAAAACTACTTCATAAAAAAGATAAGGTAAATGCAAAGCTAAAAAGATAAGGTAAACAAAAGCAAACGTAAACAAGAATTCAAAAACTCAACAAAATCAAAAGCTGGTAGATAACTAAACTAGGAATGTAAAAACATCAATAAAGAAAAATAAAGATAAGGTAAAGAACTTGGGTTGCCTCCCAAGAAGCGCCCCATTTATAGTCCTAGGCTGGACTTTCTCTGTAATGGTAACTGGGAGATGTAGCTTTGTCACCAAGATAGGCATATTGAAATGAGATGGTAATAACTTGAGCTCTCTCAATTCTTCATCTTCCCTTTCACATGTAAAAAGCAGAGAAGCTTCAAAAGGGTCACACGGGACATTTGCACTAATTCTTTTAGTTCCCGTCCCACCAAGCACATTCACATATGAACATTCTTCAAGATCTTGAGGTAATTTTATTGCTTTGAAAATATTAAAGGTTACCTCTTGATCTTGCACTCTTATGGTAAGCTCCCCTTTTTGAACATCAATAAGAGTTCCTCCAGTTACAAGGAACGGTCTTCCAAGGATGAGAGGGACATTTCTATCTTCCTCTATATCCAGGATGATGAAATCAGCTGGGAAAATAAACTTGTCCACCTTGACTAAGACATCTTTAATGACTCCCTTAGGGTATGTGAGAGAACGGTCAGCTAGTTACAAAGTAACAGAAGTCAGTTTTACCTCCCCCAAACCTAGTCTTTGATATATTGAAAAGGGCATGAGATTTACACTGGCCCCCAAATCACATAATGCTCGACCAGAGAATTTCTCACCAATGGTGCAAGGAATGGTGAAGCTTTCGGGATCTTTGAGCTTGGGAGGAAGTTTATTTTGCAAGATAGCACTACATTCCTCCGTGAGAGTAATAGTTTCAAACTCACCAAGCTTTCTCTTCTTGGATAAGATGTCCTTCATGAACTTCACATAACTAGGCATTTTTTTTTCCAAAGCCTCAGCAGATGGTATGTTAATGTGAAGTTTCTTAAAAATCTCCAGAAAATTTTTGAAATTGAGCATCAAGCTTTTGCTTAGCTAACCGGTTAGGGAAATGTGGAGGTGGTGTATACGGCTTGTCCTCCTTCTTCTTGTCTTCAACCTTCCTCTCTACTAGCTGTTCATTCTTGTCAACCTCATTGTTGACAACCACCTCATCTTTTGTAACTTCAACTTCTTTCTCAAGTACCTTGGTCTTTGAATTTCTATCAATTTCCTTCCCACCTCTCAATGATATAGCCTTGCAATGCTCAGGAGAGGCACCTTTTGGATTATTAATGGTGTTGCTTGGAAAAGTGCCTTGGGGCCTATTGTTTAGAGCTTGGGCTAGTTGACTAACTTCATCTCAAGATTCCTCAAGAAAGCTGCTTGACTTTGCATCAAGGCATCATGGGAAGCAAGCCTTAAATCAAATTTAGTCATATACTCTTGTTGGCTAGTCATGATATGAGCAAACATATTCTCCAAATTGGAAGTTGAAGTTGAACTTTGGGATTGAGGGGAGCTCTGTTGTTGGAAATTTGGAGGGGCACGTGATGCTTCTCTGGGCTGATAGGAAGAAGAAGGACCTTGAGAATTTTCACCCCAAGAAAGATTAGGATTGTTCTGCCAAGTAGATTATAAGTGTTGCCCAAAACATTGTTTTGACTACTTGGGTGGAACTGACTGGCATATTGCACACTCTCCAGGCTAACTGTGCAACTCGTAGTAAAGTGACGGTCCCAACAATGATCACAAATCTCAACTGAGATATTAGCTCCACTCGCCACTGAATTAACTATCATGGTGTCAAACTTCTTGGATAGTGCTGCCACTTGAGTAGAAAGTGATGTGAGAGCATCAACTTCATGTATACCGGCTGCCATTCTCCTAGGAGTAACCCTCTCTATTGGCCACTGATAGTTATTAGTGGTCATTTCCTCCAAAAGGTTGTAGGCAGCGTCTATAGTCTTGCTCATGAGAGTCCCTCTAGCTACTGCATCAATTATTGATCAAATGGATGTTGTTAAGCTGTTATAGAAGGTATGGACCAATATCCATTTTGCTATGCCATGATAGGGGCACTTCCTCAACATCTCCTTAAAGTGCTCCCAAGTCTCATATAATGTTTTTCCTTCAAACTGCCTGAAGGACAAGATATCATTTCTGTACTTCATTGACTTCATGGGAGGGAAAAATCAATCCAAAAACTTCTGAGCTAGCTCTTCCCAAGTAGTGATGGAATGCTCATGTAAAGATTGAAGCTAGGCCTTCACCCGATTCCTCAAAGAAAAAGAGAAAAGCCTTAAGCGAGCCGCATCATTAGTCATCCCTTGATGCTTGAAAGTATCACAAATCTCCAGAAAGTTAGCTAAATGAGCATTAGGATCTTCATGGGGTAGATCAGTAAATTGTAAATTATTCTGAACCATCTGGATAATAGCGGGCTTGATCTCAAAAGTTTGCGCTTGTACAACTGGTCTTCTAATGCTAGATTGGATGTCTCTAGCATTTGGAGTGGCATATTCTCGAGGAGTCTTTCAGTATTTACTTCTTCTGCCATCTCAAATTTGCTGTCCAAATTTAGTGTTTGCCCTTGCACTTGTTGTTCTTTTAACAATCTATGAAAGGTCCTCTCGATCTCAGGATGGTAAGGAAATCGAGATACACTTCGAGTCCTTCGCATACACGAGCCAAGTACCTAAAAAACAAAAAATAAACAAACAAAACTTGAAATAAGAGTTGTGAATAGATATAAGAAATAACACAAAATCTAAATTCAATCCCCGGCAACGGTGCCAAAAACTTTTTTGTGGTGATCCGCAAGTGCACGGGTCGACAAGTAATATATAAGAGTTAGAGTATAGTGTCCTAAGGGATTGACAATTAGAGAAATGCTAAACTTAACTAATTTCCACAAATTCTTATCTAAGCAATCGAATTGTGAGAGTGGGTTGCAATTAAAATAACAAATTAAAAGAAACAAAGCGAGAAAGTATCGAACACCAATTCCACAAGAGAAATATGAGAATGATTAAAGCCTAGGGGTCCCTATTCACTTGCTACTTCAATGAATAACTTGCAATTCATAAGCATCTAACAATGAGTTAGTTTTGTTAGCTAAAACAAGCAATAGATAAAAGCCTATGTCTAGGACTATTACCCATGTGAAACCTAGTTAATCCACTATGTGTCCATGTGAATTAGCATAAGAATCACTCATTGAGACCAATTATCAAACACTTGCTATGCATGACTAATGGGTATGTGTACATCCCATTAACTAATCAACACACTCAAACTAATGGAATGTAATTGAACATACATCAACCATATCATATCCATATTCACAACACCCTATTTCTAGTTCAATTGGAATACTAAAATCATGCAATTGATGGACAATCAACAACAAGCATTAAGCATAGATATGGAAGAACAAAACCAATTTCATTGATAGAAACCTAAAAAATTTACAAGATATTCAAATCTATAGCAAGATCCTAGAGAGCCCCTAGATTAAAGTTTAGTTACACATCATGAAAGAAGAGAAAACATATGGAATCATAGAACCCATCAAGTTACAAATCAAGAGAGAAAAGGGAAAGAATGAACAAAAGTGGAGAGAATCCAAGCTTGATCTTCCTTCTTTGATCTTGATTCTTCACTTGAATCACCTCTATCTTGAGTAATTTTCTCCTCCTCTCATTTTCTCTAGGGATTTGGTGCTTGGTCCCTAAAAACTCTCTATCAGAATGCCCTAAAAAATTAGATAAAAAGGGCCAAATTCGCGGACCAGAGCTTTTCCCACGCCTAGGCGTGGTTATGAAACACGTGCTGTCAAGTGCTGGCCACGCCTAGGCATGACTTTTCCACACCTAGGCATGAGTGTGTCTGTCAGAAATTCCTGAAAACCTAAGAGTGCCACACCTAGGCTTGGTTTTTTCATGCCTAGGCGTGGGTTTGTCAAGCCTAGGCGTGGGTTGGCAGCAGCATTTCCTTTTTTTTTGCTTTTTTTTTCCAAATTTGAGCTCTTTTTTGAGTTCCTTGGCCCTTCCAAAGCTTTTCCATGTTGAATACCTACATCAAGACAATGTCAAAGTCCATCAAATCATGATCAATCCAATTTCTTTAAATAAAATCCTCAAAGATTCAATTCTCAATCATTTGAGTTAATAAGCTTAAATCATTAAAGTCATGCATGAATTGAACCTTTGGCCCATAAAAATTAAGGATAACATGCTCATATACATTCAAAATCATGTGAAATAACTTCATTTCCAGAAGTTATCAGATGTCCATAGGCCACTTTGAAGATTATGTTGATAAATGGTATTTCCTTGCTTGACTTAGTGTAAATCCATGTTTAATGAGTTGGATTTAGTGTTTAATGATTCTAACATGATTAGAGACCATGATTAGGGTTGAAAAACACTTAGAATGCAAGACTAGAAGGTTAAAAACATATTTGAAGCCAATGGAACAATGGTTATTTTCTGTAAAATTCTGCAAAACACTCTTTGCGTCGCGGCATGACTAAACCACGCTGAGGCATGACAGAACTGCGCCAAGGCGTAGGTTCTAGGAATTTTCAAGAATGTTATTCTTGATGTTTTGAGGTTCTCTACTAGTTGAGATCATTCATGGATGCTTTCTTAAGTGTATTAACACACTTTTAGGGATATTTCGCAAAGGGAATAACCACCTAGCATATAAGATCAAGTTTGAGTTTTTAAGTTATTCAAGAGTTATGGATTGCTTGAAATAGGTGTCTAGCGCCTTAAGCACACTAGTGCGGCTTAGAATACCACATGTGTTGTGATTGTAAGGTAAGCTAGATACAAGTTTGATAAGTATGTTATACTTGTCATAGAGGTATAATTTAATCTCTTATAGTCTAAGTTGATCTAATTATGTAAGGTTTTAGAGAAATACTCGGTTACCTCATTAAGTTAGGTTGAAATGAAGTATTAGTAAAGAGTTGGCTCCTTTACTTGTTAGAGTTAAACCACAATACAATTATTCTAAATAAGGGAGTGAGTTAGGCCCCTTAACCTTGAAAAGTAGTGAGTAAAGCTCTTTGCTAAAGAGGTAATTATGAGAGGTAAATGTCTGTACAACACTTTACCTAGGACAAAATAGTGAGCCAAACTGTTTGTCAAGTAACATGAGGAATATGATCAACCTTGTGTAAGTGTAGTAAAGTGAGGTAAACTTACTAAAACAAGCCTTAGGATGGGTTAAGTCCTAAGTTAGGCAATGAAGCGAGTTAAGCAATTTGCCAAGTTTAGTTGGTATTATACAGTTGTATGGGCAATTGTGTAATATCATGATAATTTAGGTTTCTATACACTATATAGTTGTATAGGCGATTATATAATGTTGATATAGATTATGTTTATATGTAATTTATATTATTGAATGCCATGAGATATATGTATATATTGAGAATTTTTATGTTTTCACCCCTTTTCTATGTTTCTATGGTAAAAGCAGATGAAGACCTTGTTAAAGGTATATAGTAGTCGAAGAAAGAGCAACAAGACTAGATTAGTTTTGGTTTTCATTGTATGAACATCTCATGTATGTTGTACTTTTAGATGTAGTTTTATTGTTGTATATATAAAACTATACCCTTTGAGGCTTTTGATGTATATATGTATGACCTACTTTTATCGTGGGTCTCCATATTTAATTGTTTAATTATATGGGATTAGTATGATAGTAAGAATAGAAGTAACATGGTTAATGCTTTATGTCTTTCTATATAAGTTATATCAAGATAATTGTATTAGGGTGTTACACAAGAGAAGCAGAAATCAACAAAGAAATTTGATATTGCAGAAAAATTAGATTCTACAGAACATGAGACTAGTGTAGACCAGAAATCAGATTTAGTGCATGATGTGTAGAAAATCAGAAGTTGATATGAAACAACATGTCTTGAATTTGCACAATGTAAAAGAAATGCAGTTCTTGAAGTTGGGAAATCTTTAAGGGATCTTTCCTAGACAAGTTTTTCTTTCAGAATTTGCACAATGCAAAAAGGATAGAGTTCTTGAAGCTAGAATAGGGCAGCATGTCTATTGGTTAGTATGTGGCCAAATTCAATGAATTGTCAAAATTCTTGTCCTACATTAGATTCCACATAGATGAGAAGTGGAAATGTGCGAAGTTTGAGGAAGGACTAAGAGAAGACATCCAAAGGGCCATTAGACCCTTTGAGATCTGTGACTTTGTGTCATTGGTGAGCAAGTGTTTGGTAGTAGAATCAAGTTCTTTGCAACCCCAACCAGAGCAAAGAACACAGAACTTCCAAAAGAGGAAGAGGTTTGATGAAAAAAAAGGAAACTCCTAAATCAAGTTACTAACAAGCTAAGGGTAAATAAGCTCAAGGAGGAGCAGGGGGACTTAAATGTCCTAAGTGTGGGAGACAATACAGAGATAGGCCTTGCTTGGTAGGGCAATTAGTTTGTTATGCATGTGGACAGCAGGGGATATGTCCAGAGATTGCCATAGAAGCAGAAAACTATTTTCACCCCTAGACCACAAGCAACAAGAAGGGTTTATACTCTGAGTGGTAAGGAGATGACCCAGTCTTCAAGTCTGATTCAAGGTAAATGCATAACTCATGATCACTTTTAACTATTTTATATGATTCGGGAGCATCCCACTCCTTTGTTTCTTATGATTGTGTGGAGTTGCTTGACATGCCTACGATAGACCTTCTTTTTGATTTATCTGTTTCCACTCCCACCAGCAAATGAGTCACAACTTCTAAAGTTTGTTTGGATTATTGTATAAAGATAGAGGATGGGATATTCTTTGTGAATCTTATTTGTTTACCTTTAGTAGATATTGATGTTATTCTTAGCATGGATTGGTTGTCCTCCAACCATGTAGTTTTAAACTATATAGATAAAACCATTGTGTTTATGTCAGATGTATCTACTAAAGTTAACCCTTATAAGTCATTGTATCTCAATGCAAACCAAGTGAATCATTGTTTGAAGGAGGGAGCTCAACAGCATGTTCTCCTTTCCTCTCTCAACACAGAGGATGAGCAGAGCTTAGTTGATATACCTATAGTGAGGGAGTAACCAGAAGTATTCCCAAGAGAAATAGTTGAGTTGCCACCCACCAGAGAGATAGAGTTTTCTATAGATTTAGTACTGGGGATGGGATCTATTTCTATGGCACCCTATAGGATGGCACCTCTAGAACTGGTAGTGCTCAAAAAGTAAATTAAGGAATTGCTAAAGAAACAATTCATTAGGCCGAGTGTTTCTCCTTAGGGAGAACCTATATTGCTAGTGAAAAAGAAAGATGGTACCATTAGATTATGCATAGATTATAGACAATTAAATAGGGTAACCATTAAGAACAAGTATCCATTACCTAGGATAGAGGATCTAGTGGATCAGTTGTGGAGAGCATCAGTGTTCTCCAAGATTGATCTAAGGTCGGGATATCACCAGATAAGGTTTAGGGATGAAGATATTCCTAAAACTGCTTTCAAGACTGGGTATGGGCATTATGACTACCTTGTGATGTCCTTTGGGTTGACAAATGCCCTAGTGGTTTTCATGGACTACATGAATAGGATTTTTAGACCCTGCCTAAATTAGTTTGTAATGGTGTTTACAAATGATATCTAATCTATTCCCAGAAGATGGAAGAATATGAGTTGCATGTTAGAACTATTTTAGAGATTCTTAGAGAAAAGAAACTATTTTCCAAGCTATCAAAGTGTGAGTTTTAGCTTACAGAAGTTCAGTTTCTAGGGCATGTGATCTCTCAAGGAGGGATTTCTATGGACCCTAGTGATAACATCCTCTAAAACATGTTATACTTGTAAATAGTTATAGAAGTAGCTTAATACATGTTTAACATGCCTGTTTAATTTTGTGACAATCTAAGTTAGTCTAGGCACTTCACTGTAACCCGAAAGGTGAAAAGTAGCCTAAAATGATCTAGATATTAGCATAAATGGCTTTGTTAATGGAAATAAATATGAATAATTTGTTTCTAGGTCACAAATATATGAACTATGATATGGTTAAAATTTAAGAATAATTAGAGTCAGTTTGGTATTTTTAAGCATATTGGTTATGTGTTTTAATGTTGGACTGACTAGTCACAGATATAGAAAAATATGGTACTTGTGAAACAAGATTTTTGATGAATCTTAGGATTTATTTTAAACTTGTTATAAGTTAAAAAACTTGATTTAGTGAAATCTAAGTGTTCTTAATAGATTGGGAATTATCAATTGGTCACTTAAGTGACCAAAGTGCCTCACGTTTCTCTTTAATTTTCTGCCCTTGACTTTGTGCCTTTAAATGAGATATTTTTTATTGTTTTCTCATAACTTCCATGGCTAAAATAGCTCCAGCAAAAGAGAAAGAAAATAAGCAAAGAAAAGAAGAGGAATAAGAGAAGAGGAAGAGGAAGGCTAAAGGGAAGGCTAAGGTTTGAGATAATCTAAAGCTTGAAGCTCAATTTCAGCTGCTAAAGGTAGGGGATTTAGGTTCTTTTAGCTTCTTTTCTCCATTTTCACCATTGATGCATATATGATACATAATAGGTCAAATTAGGTTTTAGAGGTGTTTCGGGGTCTTTTTCTTGCTTAAATGTGTTTCAATGGTTTTCTATGACTTGTTGTTCGCTCTTTTGCTTACCGCAAGTGCACGGGTCGCACTTGTAGTATCGCCAGGAGTCAGATATCGTTCCCACGAGGACAACGTATTTCATATAAAAGCTAAGTATTAACCAATAGTCTAATTAATGCTATCCAAAAGCATAAAATTCATAAATGAATGTTTAAAGAGATATAAAGACTGAAAAGCCATAAATCTAAGATAAATAGATAAATAGAGAAATAAGAATTACTTTTCATCTCCTATTTCAACTAATGAATTGCAATCCTTACAAGCAACATCAAAGAATTGTTAAGTTAGCTTAAGAATCTGATGTAGTCAAAAGCCTATGTCTAGGTCAATCAACCCTGGTTTCTACTTGCCTAACTCACTAAGTTTCCTTGAGAGCCAGTACAACTTCCACTCATAAATGATCTATTCTCAAACACACATTATACATGGCTAATAGGTATATTTCTATCCTATTAACGAATCAACTCATCCAAGCCAATTGAACTCACCGAACATGTATCAACCACACCATATCCATATCAACAAATCCCTATGTCTAGTTCATTTGCTAATATTAAGATCATGCAATCGAGGCCAACCAAGAACAAGCATTAAACACAAATTATGATTGAACTTAACTAAACTTCAATATATACTCAAAAGATTACAAATTCATCAGTATCTATGAGAAACTACAAAGGAAAGCTTATATACAGCCTAGCTAGCCATGAAACATGAAAGTACAAACAATAAATCATGTCCATGAAGCAATAAGAGGGAAAAGAAGAAAGGAAAGGAAGGAAGCTCATTAGATTTCATCCTCTAAGCTTGATTCACCCTCCATAAGAAGGATGGCCTCCAACCTTAGCCTTTTTCACTTCCTCTAGGTCTAAAAACCTAAAACCAGCAGCTGCTCTCCAAAAATGATGAAAAACTCTCGTAGAAATTCGGTGCAAATGTATTTATAGGCTGAATAAAACAGGGTCACGCCGCGGCGTCCAACATGTCACGCCGCGACGAGCGTGTAATTAGGTCACAGGCGCCTGAGGCGCCCACTCTTCAACGTTGCTGCGCTTCAGCCTCAGGTTTTATCTACTGAAGCAGGTGAGCACCACAGCGCAACCAATCCACGTCGTGGCGTTGGGTGCTGATCTTCACTTTTAAGCTTTTCTTAGGCTTCCTGGTCCAAAGCTATTGCAATTTCTTCATTTTCGTGCTTCATTTGAGACCTGCCTATAACAGAGAAAGTATCAATTCATTTAATCACACAAATGTACTCAATTTGATTATAGCTTTGAAAGTATTTACACAAGATCAAAATGGAAGTCATCAGAATGAAATCAGATACAAATGATGCTAAAACCTTCCATTAATGCTTACAAACAAAGACTAATCATGCCATAAAGCACAGATATAGGGCACTAATAACTACACTCTGTACAGTTATCACACCCCCAAACCTAGATTTTTGCTAGTCCTCGAGCAAAACAAAGTACATTCACAAAGATTAACTGGCAACCTATTTTTAGCCATTTTTTAACATTCCACTTTCACTTAACTCAAGCTAGTATATGATTGTTGCATAAACCTCAAAGAATACAGATACCTTAGAATCAGTTTCATGCATACACAATCCTCATCATGCTAACATTCATAGCTTCCTTTCATACAAGATAGTCTTCCCAAACCCATGCAAGAAAACCTCTTTCATTCAATTCCAATTCACCCAAATAAGGTTATAAACATACATATGAACATACTTCACAAAATCCACAAGATTGTAATACAACTCTCTCTCCACTAATGTAAATCATGCAAGATTGAGGATCAAAAGGGTCTTTATTAGCTTATAATGTCAGGCCAAGGGTAATGGGTAACAGAATAAAAGGATAGGATTAAACATAAACATTGAGAAACATAAATACGATATTCTAATTCATGAGCCAATAATGATATTAGCAGGGTATTTAACAATGAGATCAGAAAACTTGCCAGAACCACTTTGATGCTTTTCAACTTTACTACACTTTTGCTTTTGCTTTTCTTTTTCATTCATTTGTTTTTCTTTCTTTCTTTTTCTTTTGCAAAGCAATAAAAAAATTTTTCTTCTTTAACTGCATCTGGTTCCTTCAGGCTTATTTTGTACTGAATATTCATACCCCTAATCATAAGACTCACTTCAAGAAGTAACATATATAATGCACTCAACAAACAAGGAAGGTAGGAAGAAAATGCAATGTTTTTAAATGCATTAGAACGGTTAACAGGTTAACGATCACAATGGTTATGAAAAACAAATAAGGCCAAACAGTATAAGGCTTCAAAATAGGACCTAAGGATATCATCATATTAGGTAAGCTTTTTAAGGCTTAATTGATCCAAACAATGCCCTAATCATTTCCTCAATCGGACACAACCTAGGATTTCGCCTCAAGAGAGTTACTAAACAATTTCTAGGATAATCAAAATTTTCACATGTATCATTCATAAACTTTCTTCAAGCAAACTTTCTTATCCTTTCCAAAGTTCAAAAAGCACGCAATGAGGAAACTCACCATGCATAAAAAGAAACTAGAATGCTTAAGCATGCACCAAACATTGCATATGGATTCACAGAAAAATAAAGGTCAATTATATCCATATCTATCATTGGGACAACCATACACACTAGCCTTTGAAACATTACAACACACCAAGTGAAAGGGAACGACGATTATATCTTGAATGAATTTTTCATCAAATTTTTTCAAGATAACTGCTCCTAAAGTTAATATTTTAAGCTACTATACTATAACATATATATATACTTCAAAAAGAAATATAAAACTAACAAATATACATAATACCAAAACATATGCATATAAACATAATAAACTGAAAACATAATAGTACTGCATAAATAATCAAAACATAAAGTTAAAGACACCCTCCCAAACCTGAGGGAAACAGTGTCCGCACTATACAAAAGAGAGATACATATATCAAAAAGTAAATACAAGGAAAGAAAAATGCCCTGAATGCACAACTAGAAGGACGGATCATCACTGTCAGGGCCCTCAGCATCAGAACCATCACCATCCTCGTCATCATCAGCATCACTATCAGGGACGTCGGCATCAGGGGCGCAAGAAGGGCCAGCCTGGGTGGGAGCAGCTACCGAAGTGGGTGGGAAAGAAGGAACTGGATAATCAGCCAACGACAGCCCAAGATGCTCTGCCATCCACCGCTGCGTCTGCATCTGATATATCAACATAGCTTCCATTCGGGCATGCCAATCGGTATCATCAGTAGGTGCGGCCTGGGATGGAGCAACGGCCTCAGGTGCCAGAGCTGGTCGAGATGTTGGTCGAGGCCCTCCACGAGCCTGCCTCTGCCGTACTAGCGCTGCAGCGGGAGCCGCCCCCACTCGCTCAATAAAAGTATCGTTCAGCGGCTACCGAACGTCGGTAAGCTCCTCATGAGTCCCCCAGTGGACCTGATGTCGGCTGCATATGGAATAGATGAGAAATGGAAAGAAGAGGCTCCGATACTCCCTAGAAGACATCAGTATCTGATGGAAGATGAGCGTGGCAACATCAATAGCGCAACCCTCCATAATGGTATAAATCAATATGGCTTGATCGCGAGTAACCTCTGAGAGATTAGTGGATGGCAAGATGCGCGTGCTGATAAAATGGTATCACGCCCGGGCCTCCGGGGTCAAATGAGTACGCACAAAATATCGAGGCCTGTCGGTCTGGATGCTCATGGTCCACATTACAGGCTGAGACTCAGCCAAACAAATCCGTGCCGTGACCACATTAACATCAATACCCTTCTCCGGCTCCCAGCGACAAAATTCAGTATAGTCACAAATCTCTAGAGGTAGAGGAAGTCCCAGGGCAGCTCGAATAGTAGAGGGAGAAAATGAGACCATATGACCGCGAACTCTGACTATAGTGGCCCCCTCACTAAGGAAAGCAGCATTCGCGTAGAACTCACGAACAACAGGAAGCACTGCAGAGGATTCTGGATGCTGGGCAAATGTGCTCCAGTTCAGGTGGTTCAAACACCTCTCAAGCTCCAGATGTAGAGCGTGTGAAAATGCGAAGCCTTGCTCCAGAATGAGCGGTCAGGTGATAAGAATCGAATACCTCTCGACAGCCTCAACTGAGATAAATCACCTCCTATCAAAATCAACAGGAGGGGGAGAAGACTCCCTAGGCTGCTGACTAGATGAGCCTCTAAGCAAAACTCGCCCTCTCTTTGGAGCCATAACCTGAAACAAATTTGTCAAAAATCAGAGTGGATAATAGAAAACATTGAACATATGGAAAGATGAATAATTCTGCCAAATTTTAAGACTCAGTGCCGCAACATGCACACAGAGCGCCGCGGCTCCCAAAACTCAACACAGCGCCACAACATTCAACTTAACGTCGCGACATTCAATCTTTTCTTACTCACGCCGCGGCATTCAACCTAACGCCGCGGCGCACAGCCCTGAAATTTCTAGGTACGCACGCCTCAGAGCATCCAATCTAACCCAAAAATGCAAACAGGCAGTATTTAAGACTAAAACATAATAAAACCTAAGCATAATGAACTAAAAAGAGCTATTTAATAAATTAAAAGCAAAACCAAAAATAGAGACCCAAAAACAACCGAAGAAACAGGAAAATAAAACTAAAAATTGACAAAAAACTAAAAAGAATGAGATACATACCGTAATGGAGGCAAATGTAGGGTGAAAAGATGATGAGAAAGCGAGAGAAACAGGGAACTTGAAAAAGAGAGAACGAGAGAAAATGAAAGTGAGAGAAAATATTGACAAAATGAAGAGACCCAAGCGTCTCGCATAAAACACCACCACCCATACGTGCCGCGGCGTGAAACCAAATGCGCCGCGGCGTGTATTAATTCCCTCCTAATTTAATTATTTAAATTATTACTATTTACTAATTACTATTTACTTTTCTTTTTTTTACTGCTATGCTCATAGCGCCGCGACATGAGGGTCTGCCAAGTCGCGGCGCTGAGCTCCCTGGAATGTAGCCCAAAACAACATCACGCCACGACGTTTTAAGTGCGACGCTATCAGTCTAGTTGCATAATTCTGCAGCAAATTCACTTCAGCTATGAATTTGACTAAAATACGGCCTCTAGCAGCTCAAAAACTTGCCTACAAGGTTAATTTACAAAATAAAATACATAAATATTGATGACTACACAGAATGTAGTTATTTGTACCTTATTTTTGTGCTAGAATGAATGCTTAATCCTTGTTCAAATGCATATTTGGAGGGTTTTGTGCTTATATTTCTTATATTCTGATTCTGAGCCTTTCTGATGTGTTTTATAGCAAACTGTGCTTAAATGAGTATGAATTGAGTAGATTTATATTTGTTACTGATTTGATGTTTTCTCTATGTTAGGAGAGGCTCTAAACAAGGTTAAATATGGAGCAAATGAGCTTAAAGAGGAAGAGAAGCCAAATCAGTCATTTCAGTGGTCAGGGCCGCGGCGCAAGGTGTTGAGCGCCGCGGCGAGCATAGGCAAAATGGAGATGCCATACTTGGACCCGAGAGTTCGGGGCCACGGCCCAGAATATGTGGGGGCCGCGGCATAATAAGACCGACCCTGTGAGGGTCGCGGCGCGCATGTGTGGGGGCCGCAGCGCTGAGGCGGCTGCTGAGCCTATAAATAGTTTTTATACGTTTTTTCTCACATTCTGTACAGATCTCTCTCCCATTCTCTCTGTTTTTCTGAGTTTTGGCCATTTGGCCATTTCTCTCTTTTTAGGTTTAGTTAGTTTAGTTAGTTTAGGTTAGTTTTAGGTTAGATAGTTTAGCTAGATCTTCATGGATGGTGGATTGGAGGCAAGGATCAAAGGATTGAAGGAGGATTCAAGCTTCAGAGATAAATCAATGAGCTTCTTTCTCTCTTTTCCCTTTTTCTCTTCTCTTCCTTATCTTTTGTATAGCTAAGCTTTGTTTAGGATACTTTGAATCCTTTTATTTATATTAATGATGTGTTCTACTCTAAGTTTGTGTGGATGTTTGATTACGGTTCAATCATTATCTGTGTTTAATGCTTGTTCTTGGTTGGCCTCAATTGCATGATCTTAATATTGGCAAATGAACTAGACATAGGGATTTGTTGATATGGATATGGTGTGGTTGATACATGTTCAGCTATGAGCTGTTTCGTTAATAAGGTTTAATATACCTATTGACCATGTATAGTGTGTGATTGAGAATAAATCGTTCATGAGTGGAAGTTGTACTAACTCTCAAGGAAACTTGGTGAGTTAGGCAAGTAGAAACTAGGGTTGATTGACCTAGACATAGGCTGTTGACTAATGAAGATTCTCAAGCTAACCTAATCAATGCATTTGTGTTTATGAGGGGGATTGCATGTTGTTGATAGATGTAGGGGGTGAAGGAGGATTTCCTAAAACCTAACCGCTTTTAGGTTTATAGCTTTTGTGATTAGTTTAGTTGAGTTTATTGCTTTTCTATTTTTATATCATTGACTAGAATTGATTAAGCTATTGGTTGGTATTTAGCTTTATATCGTAATATCCTCGTGGGAACGAACTTTTACTCTGTATCTGTATTACTTGAGCGATCCGTGCACTTGCGATTTCAATCAAGTTTTTAGCGCCATTGCCGGGGATAGTTTTTATATTGCTAATATCAACAATGAGTTTGATTGATTCTAATTCAAGTTGTATATACGTTGTATATAATCTATGTTTTGTTTGTGTTTTGTTGTAGTTTCAAATAAGAAGTCGGGTGATTTCATTCATATGAGGCCCTTGAGGGAAGTTGCAAATTCCTAGAAAAGATACCCTTGGATCAAGTTCTTGAAGACTACTCATCTGTGGCACTTCAATTTTGGTGACAAAGTCCTGCTGGAACTATAATCAGGCCCTTCGTGGGAGGGTACCCCATGTTTATGTTTATGTTCTTGTTTTTACTTTGTGCATAAA
This sequence comes from Ormosia semicastrata, assembly GCA_029884595.1. NCBI lineage: Eukaryota > Viridiplantae > Streptophyta > Magnoliopsida > Fabales > Fabaceae > Ormosia > Ormosia semicastrata. The sequence goes on from JAQQTO010000062.1 coordinate 35,453,621, forward strand.
TACATAGTATGTTAGTATGTTTATTTGGTTAAATATGTTAGTATATTAGTATGGTGTGTTTTGTTAGTTTTGTTAATATGTTTTTGTTAGTATGTTAGTATATATGTATGTTAATTAGGTTAGTTTAATGTTTTAGTTAGTTTTTAAGTTTTAAGTTATTTTAGGTTTGTATATAGGTTAGTATGTTGTTTTTATGTTTTATTAGGTTTAGGTTGTACATTTTTGTAATCTAGCTTTTTGAGCAAGTTTTGTTGCGAGTTAAAGAACCATATGGACCAATCCAAGCAAAGAAAAGCTGTCGAGAGTGCTAAATTTACTTGATTCAGGAGTATATCTGTACGCGGCCCAGGCATGGGTGCATTGCGGCACAGTGTGGCATTTTCTGCAGAATTCTGCAGCTTTTTTTGAGCGCCGTGCCAGGGCATGGGTGCGGCCATGGCACTGAGCCCTGTTTTTGTGTTTTTTTTGTTATTTTTATCTATTTTTTATATTTTTTGTTATTTTCTTTGTTTTTTAGTATTTAGTAATGCTCAGTACTAGTCTCAGGTTCCCTATAGGCCATGTTCTTTGAAGATACATTTCATTTTAGGTTTGGGGGAGTATCTTTACATGTTTAATTCCTTTGTACTTAATGTTAACATGTATTGGTATTTTGAGTATGCAGTGATTTTAGTCAACATATTTTCATGTTTATATTCTGTTATGACTATCACTGATGTGCTGATGACAAGATTTTCAATTTTCACATTATGCAAAAGGTGTTGTGCATGTTTGAACTTAGAAGTTGAATCCATTTGGATGCATGACATGTTGCAAGAATGTTGGTGTTGTTTTGGTTGTTCATGATTTGAAAGGTTGTTATTTGCCCCCTTTTCAGTGAAACCTTATGTGATCTGATGCATGTGAAACAATTTAGTTGCTTTTGATGCATGATTTACATCTCACTTAGATGCAAGTGTAACTTTGAAAATGATAAGAGTGCATGTTTTGAGAATGTTTATGGATGTACATGCAGAGTTTTGATTATCCTAGAAATTGTTTTTGAACTCTCTTGAGGCAAAATCCTAAGTTGTGCATGATTGAGGAGATGATTAGGGCATTGTTTGGATCGATTGAGCCTTAAAAAGCTTACCCTGATATGATGATATCCTTAGGTCCCTTTTTGAAGCCTTAAACTGTTTGGTCTTATTTGTTTTTCATAACCATTGTGTTCGTTAACCTGTTAACCGTTCTAATGCGTGTGAAAGCATGTCATTTTCTTCCTATCCTTATTGTTTGTTGAGTATATAATGTGTTATTTCTTGAAATGAGTCTGATGATTAGAGGTATGAATATTCAATTCAAAATGAGCCTGAAGGAACCAGATGCAAAACAAAGAAAAGAAAAAGCATTGCTTTGCAAAAATAGAAGAGAAAATACAAAGAAAAATGAAAATGAAAAGAAAAGCAAAAGCTTAAGAAAAGTAAAGTTCAAAAGCATTGACAATGGTTCTGGCAAGTTTTCTGGATTCATAATTGAATACCCTGCTAGTGTCAGTTTGTGGCTCATTGATTGAAATAGTATGTTATGTGTCTCAATGTTTGTATGTATCTTTTCCCGTTCATTTCTTTCGCCCATACCATTGGCCTTACATTATAAGCTGATAAAGTCCCTTTTGATCCTCAATCTTGTGTGATTTACATTAGTGGAGAGAGAGTTAATTTACAATCTTGTGGATTCTTTGAATCATATGCATGTATGCTTGTAAACTTATCTGAATGTGTATAACTTGATTAGAAGAAGTTTATCTTGCATGTTTGTGATAAATGTGAATTGCATGGAGAGTTTTCTGGCCTGTTAGCTTGTTAAGGATTGTATATGTGTTGAACTGTTTACGGGGCATTTGCACTTTTTGAGGATTGATGAACCATTACATACTAGTATTTGTTTTTAATTGAAAATAAGAAGATTGAAATATATTTGCTAAATGAAAAATTGATTTTAATGTTTAAGTGCTTTACTTAGTTCTATTTTGTTTTGCTTGAGGACTAGCAAAATGTAGGTTTGGGGGTGTGATGACTACACAGAATGCAGTTATTTGTACTCTATTTTTGTACTAGAATGAATGCTTAGTCCTTGTTTAAATGCATATTTGGAAGGTTTTGTGCTTATATTTCTTATATTCTGATTCTGAGCCTTTCTGATGTGTTTTATAGCAAACTGTGCTTGAATGAGTATGAATTGAGTAGATTTATATTTGTTACTGATTTGGTGTTTTCTCTATGTTAGGAGAGGCTCTAAACAAGGTTAAATATGGAGCAAATAAGCTTAAAGAGGAAGAGAAGCCAAATCAGCCATTTCAGTGGTCAGGGCCGCGGCGAGAGGTGTTGAGCGCCGCGGTGAGCATAGGCAAAATGGAGATGCCATACTTGGACGCGAGAGTTCGGGGCCGCGGCCCAGGATATGTGGGGGCCGCGGCACAATAAGACCGACCCTGTGAGGGCCGCGGCGCACATGTGTGGGGGCCGCAATGCTGAGGCGACTGCTGAGCCTATAAATAGTTTTTATACGTTTTTTCTCACATTCTGTACAGATCTCTCTCCTATTCTCTCTGTTTTTCTGAGTTTTGGCCATTTGGCCATTTCTCTTTTTTTAGGTTTAGTTAGTTTAGTTAGTTTAGGTTAGTTTTAGGTTAGATAGTTTAGCTAGATCTTCATGGATGGTGGATTGGAGGCAAGGATCAAAGGATTGAAGGAGGATTCAAGCTTCAGAGACAAATCAATGAGCTTCTTTCTCTCTTTTCCCTTTTTCTCTTCTCTTCCTTATCTTTTGTATAGCTAAGCTTTGTTTAGGATACTTTGAATCCTTTTATTTATATTAATGATGTGTTCTACTCTGAGTTTGTGTGGATGTTTGATTACGGTTCAATCATTATCTGTGTTTAATGCTTGTTCTTGGTTGGCCTCAATTGCATGATCTTAATATTGGCAAATGAACTAGACATAGGGATTTGTTGATATGGATATGGTGTGGTTGATACATGTTCGGCTATGAGTTGTTTCGTTAATAAGGTTTAATATACCTATTGACCATGTATAATGTGTGATTGAGAATAAATCGTTCATGAGTTGAAGTTGTACTAACTCTCAAGGAAACTTAGTGAGTTAGGCAAGTAGAAACCAGGGTTGATTGACCTAGACATAGGCTGTTGACTAATGAAGATTCTCAAGCTAACCTAATCAATGCATTTGTGTTTATGAGGGGGATTGCATGTTGTTGATAGATGTAGGGGGTGAAGGAGGATTTCCTGAAACCTAACCGCTTTTAGGTTTATAGCTTTTGTAGATTAGTTTAGTTTAGTTTATTGCTTTTCTATTTTTATATCCTTGACTAGAATTGATTAAGCTATTGGTTGGTATTTAGCTTTATATCGTAATATTCTCGTGGGAAAGAACTTTTACTCTGTATCTGTATTACTTGAGCGATCCGTGCACTTGCGGTTTCAATCAAATATACAAAATCTTAAAAAGTGAAACATTTACATATTCATGCCTTAAAATTGAAAATTTGGGTTCCCTCCCAAAAAGGGTCTAATTTATAGTCCCAGCAGGACTTGTCTGCTGTTCCAAATGCATTTCTATCAGTAAGGAGGAGCTTCCTCCTGATTTAAAAAATTAGTTTGATGCATTGGGAATGGCATGACTTTCAACTCCAAGTTTGGAGTCTGCTCAACAGGTGCATTTAACAAATTTACCACCATAGTAGCCGTTAGCTGGTTCATTTCACTACCAAAAAGGATTTGACCTTTGCCATGAACACAAGCTTCACTGACACCTCCTGCCTTGGATGTCGTCCCATCAATATTGCTCACCAATGCACAATCTTCTAGATCTTGAGGGCTTTGTGGTGCATCAAAAATATTGAATTTCACCTCTTGATCCTGAACCCTCATGGTGAGTTCACCTTTCTCCAAATTAATTTGAGCTCTTCCTGTTGCTAGGAATGGCCTGCCAAAAATCAACAGGACTTTGCTATCCTCCTTCATATCAAGTATAACAAAATCCACAGGGAAGATAAACTGATCCACTTTAACTAACACGTCCTCAATAACCCCCTTCGGATGAGTAAGGGTTCGATCCGCCAATTGTAGTGCAACTGAAGTAGGCGAAACTTCTCCCAAACCTAATCTTTGGTAAATAGAATAGGGCATGAGATTGATACTGGCTCCTAAATCACACAGGGCATGGCTAGTGAACATTTCACCAATTGTGCAGGGTATGGTGAAGCTTCCGGGATCTTTGAGCTTAGGAGGGAGTCTGTTAAGCAGAATTACACTGCATTCCTCTGTCAGGGCAACTGTTTCGAATTCACCAAGCTTTCTCTTCTTTGATAAAATTTCCTTCATGAACTTAACATAGCTTGGCATTTGTTCTAAAGCTTCTGCGAATGGGATGTTGATTTGCAGCTTTTTGAACACTTCTAAAAATTTCTGGAATTGGTGCTCAAGCTTTTTACTCACTTGCCTACTAGGGAAAGGCAACGGATGGACATAGGGCTTGAACTCCTTCTTCTTCTCCTCTCCATTCCCATTGGCAATATCTCAACTTTGCCTGACTTCTGGGCTCTCTACTTCTTTTTCTCTGACAACTTCATTATCCTCTTCAAGCAGCTTTGTTCTCGAATTCCCTTGAATGCTTCTCCCACTTCTCAGTGAAATCGCATAGCAGTGCTCATTAGAGACACCCTTCGGATTATTTACAGTGTCACTAGGGAGGGTACCTGGAGGCCTATTATTGATGACATTAGCCAACTGCCCTACTTAAGTTTCTAATGCTTGCATAGAAGTAGTTTGGCTCTACAACATCACTTCACTAGGGAGGGTGTGTTTTGATGCAACATAGGCAAGTAGTTGCTTATGCATCGAGGCAGTTGAGGCCTCATGAGGAGAACTATCCCACCCATGATCTAGAATTAGCAACCGTGGTGTTTGCCTTGAAAATGTGGAGACATTATCTTTATGGAGTTCAATTTGAGGTGTTCAGCAACCATAAGAATTTAAAATATTTGTTTGATCAGAAAGAGTTAAACATAAGACAAAAAAGATGGTGAATTACACTGCATTCAGGATCTTTGAGCTTAGGAGGGAGTCTGTTAAGCAGAATTACACTGCATTCCTCCATCAGGGCAACTGTTTCGAATTCACCAAGCTTTCTCTTCTTTGATAAAATTTCCTTCATGAACTTAACATAGCTTGGCATTTGTTCTAAAGCTTCTGCGAATGGGATGTTGATTTGCAGCTTTTTGAACACTTCTAAAAATTTCTGGAATTGGTGCTCAAGCTTTTTACTCACTTGCCTACTAGGGAAAGGCAACGGATGGACATAGGGCTTGAACTCCTCCTTCTTCTCCTCTCCATTCCCATTGGAAATATCTCGACTTTGCCTGACTTCTGGGCTCTCTACTTCTTTTTCTCTAACAACTTCATTATCCTCTTCAAGCAGCTTTGTTCTCGAATTTCCTTGAATGCTTCTCCCACTTCTCAGTGAAATAGCATAGCAGTGCTCATTAGAGACACCCTTCGGATTATTTACAGTGTCACTAGGGAGGGTACCTGGAGGCCTATTATTGATGACACTAGCCAACTGCCCTACTTGAGTTTCTAATGCTCGCATAGAAGTAGTTTGGCTCTGTTGGGAATTGCGGATCAAAATATCTCGCAGCGGAATAATAGGATTCCCACACAGGATCCATGCGAAAAGTCCATAATCTGAGTTTTTAAAATTTACCTCTTGAAGCGTGATAAACACAAGCGAGGTGAATCACCAACACCGTAATAGCGACGATGTTTCTGTGGTATCCACACGAACAGACTTGCAAAAGGAGTCACGCCTCTGTTTCGCGGTGCTAGTGTGAATAGAAGAGAAGAACCTTTCACCTGTCTCTCACTCACTTTCTTAGGTGCAGCTAGGGTTGTGATGTAACATCTATAGCAGCCCCCCTTAACAAGACTATTTATAATAGTGGCTGCCTTAAGTGAGTGTGAGCAAGTAGCAAGGTAAGCTGTGCAACCCTAAAACCCATCTGTCATGAGTTAGGCCCACAATTGAATCCGAGTCCAACTTGGATCCTTATTGCTCCAATTTAGTCTGTTCTAAGTGTGCGACCCTGCAGGTTCTCATGACGTTAGTAGTAATATTAAAATCTCATTTTAATATTACAAACAGTGAGCGGTATCTAGCAACACATCACGCTACCCAAGTAATGAGAATGTCAGTGATTTGACATAACCTATCCGTGATCAATGTTTCCGTGTAGTTTAGTCCCTTTGTCAAGATATCTAGATTGAACACAAGGCATGGAATGCGTCACCCTTGTATAGTCCAATCATTCGTTTCGATACTCGAGTAGACTTTGTAACAATAAATGAGATCAATATCTCATATTGACTCATTTGAGCATGGCCATGCATTTCGCAGTCTCACTCAATCAGGGGGCCCGAAGATATCGCTCTGTTATGTAGGAGTGACAAATTCCATCTAGGTCACTCACATCCCTCTGCATGATTTGCGGTATGTCCAATAACCAACTTTATAATCACCTTGTTACAGATGACGTTTGATGGCATTAAAACACACAACTCCTCATGTAGGAATCGTAGTGATTTCAGGTCAAAGGACCACAAACACCATTATCACTATGAGAATCGCTTATGACACTCACGTAATAATCCATGTAGCGTTCTCATGGTGGGTCAGTCCAGTACATCATTACTCTAATATGTACCAATGTGAAGACTTGATATCTCATATCTATGACCCGTGAGATGCGGTCATCAGTCTCTACACATACTAGTCTCAATGTATTATTGTTGTCCTAATTAACAATAATACTTGACTAGGGACATTTAAGAATAGTGTTGTAACCAAAAGGATCTCACGATCAAGTCATCCACTTGATGTCCTATGGCATCAAACTTACTATTCTAAGGACTTTATTATGTTTATCAAAAAAGAACACAATAAATGAAATGCCTCATATATAAAATAGCATAATAGAATATATGTAAATACAGAAAATGTATTAGCCTCTAGGGCATACACCAACAGGCTCTACAACATCACTTCACTAGGGAGGGTGTGTTTTGATGCAACATAAGCAAGTAGTTGCTTATGCATCGAGGCAGTTGAGGCCTCATGAGGAGAACTATCCCACCCATGATCTAGAATTAGCAACTGTGGTGTTTGCCTTGAAAATGTGGAGACATTATCTTTATGGAGTTCAATTTGAGGTGTTCAGCAACCATAAGAGTTTAAAATATTTGTTTGATCAGAAAGAGTTAAACATAAGACAAAGAAGATGGATGGAGTTTCTAAAGAACTATGACTTTGAGCTTAAGTATCATCTGGGTGAGGCCAATGTAGTGGCTGATGCACTAAGTAGGAAATCCCTACATATGTCTCAAATGATAGTTCAAGAGGGTCAACTTCTTAAAAGATTTAGAGACTTGAGTCTTAGCATAATTGTGACACCCAGAGTCTCTTTATGAGTAGGGTGGCATAGTTAGTGATCTGAGAGCTCAAATTCTAGAAGCTCAATATAAGCATGAAACCCTGAGTAAGTTAAGAGAGCAAATTTTCTTAGGGGATCAGTTAGAGTTTTATATTACAGATGATGGAATGATTAAGTTTAGAGATAGGCTTTGCATTCCAAGAGATTCTGATTTCAAAGAGAAGATCATCGAGGAAGCTCATAAGAGTCAATACACCATCCATTCGGGAGCCACTAAGATATATCAAGATTTGAGGAAGATGTTTTGGTGGCCAGGAATGAAGAAGGAAATAGTGGAGTTTATGTCTAGGTGCTTGGTATGCAAGAAAGTTAAAATAGTGTACCAAAAACCTTTAGGACCTCTCCAATCCTTAGCAATTCCTGAATTGAAATAGGAGAACATCACAATAGATTTTGTGACAGGTTTCCCTAGAACTCAGTTAGGATATGATACAATTTGGGTCATAGTGGATAGACTAACTGATGAGCGATGTCGTACTCACCTCAAAATAGACTAGGATTTAAATGGAATATAGCATAGTGCATAACCTAGGTCATCTCCCAAGAATCAATTCGGACTTCTCAAGCATATTAAAAGTTATCAATAGGAAGGGGGTTTTGTTCATCAAGTAGCAGAGTACAAATTCAACAGTAATTAGAAGTAAATTCGAAACTGGAAACACCAATCCAAGGTCTTCAATTCAAGTGGCAGAGTTAATCATAGTTCAACGAGAGTAGAATTCTATATGCATTTACCTCTACTAATTCGAATTCAACTAGATAATCACCTAGAATTTAATCAACTAAAACAGAATCACAATCGCAATTCTTGATTAAGATTGAATTAAACACAATTTTGAATTAATATAGATTACTAATCGATGATCTATTCTCCATTAGATTCAGATTAATCAATCTAAATCTATCTTCAATTTCGAAAACATAATCATAAATCAATTGAAGAAGGAGAAGAGGGAAGAACACAATCAGAAAACACAATTAAAAAAAAGAACTCAAAACTCTAACCACAATTATTGAATTCCTTGGATTGATTGGATCTTTAGCCTTACATGGCCATCACCATTGGAAAGATACAGAACCTTCATGTGACTAGCATGTATCTGATTAAGAATGTGTTTTGATGATAACAAACTTAAAGATGTTGCAAGATCAAGTCCAAGAGTATCAAAACCATCAAGTATAGCTTTTAGGACTTCAATCATTTTGTAAAGGTATATAAAGATTCACAAATAGCTCAATCTTACGTTTCGAAATAGCATACAAGTTTTCAAGGCTTCAATATGGTTTTTAATTTCCAAAGAATCAACCATTTCGTGTCCATAAACCTACAAGATCATATGGAATCAAGAGCAACATTTAAAAAGGCTCAAAACATGTTTTTCATATGTATTATTCGAATAAGGGGTTCCTTATTTGAATAACACAAGCCAGAGATTCCAAATAAATCATTCAGGAAAGGATTTATTCGAATAAGCCATGCATTATTCGAATAAATGATTCAAAAACGTTTTGACACGAATAAGTTATTCGAATAACAAAGTGTTATTCGAATAACACACTTCTAGGAAGTCATTTTATCAAATGATTATTCGAATAACAAAGTTGTTATTCGAATAACCAACCTTTTGATAAAACCATGTTTAATTGGTTATTCGAATAACAATGTTGTTATTCGAATAACGAGAACTCAGGAAATCAAATACTCGAATGAGTTATTTGAATAACATGAATGTTATTCAAATAACATGTTTTCCCAGAAGCCAAACATTTTATTGGTTATTCGAATAACCAAGATGTTATTCAAATAATATGTTTTCCCAGAAGCCAAACATTTAATTGGTTATTTGAATAACCAAGGTGTTATTCGAATAACACATTACAGGGGAAAACACGCCTGTGCTATTTCAAGCGTTATTCGAATAAGAATTCTCTTATTCGAATAAGAAAGGTTTCTAGAAACAGAAATTAACGGATAGTTACGTATCATTAAATGCTCCAACCACCTCCCAACGGCTCTAAACTTCAATGACTTATAAATAGAAGTTGTTGGGCATTTATGGGGGTTAGACAATCAATTTGAATAACTTTGGTTGAGCATTAAAAATGAGTTTTCATCTATTCCTCCACTAATACTCTGTTTCTGAGCGTAAACCGTGGATCATATACCTATTGAATTTCCAGTTGTATTATCCACTTTTTCAAGAGAGTTTCTATCTATTCAATCTTTGTAAATTCTATAGAGAGGGTGAGGCATCCCTCCAAACTGAAAAAGGGTGAGGTACCCCTTCGAAAATAGAGGCTCAAGCATTAAGGTGAGGTATCCCAAAGTGTTGAGTGCTCAAGGTTGTAGTGGTTGTCAAGCACCCATTGAAGCTTGAAGATATAGTGGAAAATCTCAAGTAGTTGCTTAGGGACTGGACGTAGATCACAAGTGGATTGGTGATCGAACTAGGATAAACGATTGTGTTTGTTTCTCTAAACCCTTCTCTTTATTTTGTGCACTGTTTTATTGAATTGGTTGGATATTGTCTCCTTTGGCTATCACATTTATAAGTAAGAGGGTTTATCTCATTCATTCAATTATCTCTAATCATTCAATAGCTTCAACGAAAATTAGTTATCAAACGATTTGTGAAAGATTTGTGAACTTATTTTAGTTACTCAATTCACCCCCCTCTTGAGTATTGAGGCCACTTGGTAACAAGTGGTATCAGAGCTAGACTCTTGTATAAAGAGCTTAGCGGCTTCAAGAGAAGTGGTGACTTCAAATGGTTTTTCAAATGAAGGTTCTTCTATAAATAGACCTCCTTATTTCAATGGGGATGGTTATGCCTATTAGAAAGAAAGGATGAAAATTTTCATTGAAGCTATTGACTTAGATATGTGGGACGCCGTTGAAAATGGTGCTTTTGTCCCAACATAAACTAAATATGGTGTGAAAATTAATACAACTAGAAATGAATAGACCGATGATGATAAAAAGAAGGTTCAATACAATTTGAGAGCCAAGAACATCATCACCGCATCCTTGGGGTATGATGAATTCTTTAGGATGTCAAATTACAAGACCGCAAAAGAAATGTGGGATACCCTACAAGTAATTCATGAAGGTACTAGTGAGGTAAAACGATCTCGAATAAACACTCTTACTCATGAATATGAATTGTTTAGAATGAACCAAGGTGAGAGTATTCAAGATATGCAAAAGAGATTTACTCACATTGTTAATCATCTCATCTCATTGGGAAAGACATTTCCTAATGAGGATCTTATTAACAAAGTCTTGAGATGTCTAAGCAGGAATTGGCAACCCAAAGTAATAGCTATTGCAGAATCAAGAGATTTATCAACAATGTCTCTAGCCATCCTATTCGGAAAGCTTCAAGAACATGAGCTGGAACTAAATAGGCTCAATCAAAGTGAAGATCATGATAAAAAGAAGAAGGAAATTGCACTCAAAGCCACCTCTTCCATACTTGAAGATGATGATGAAGATGGTGAAGAGGATGCTGAAAATATTGAGCTAAGTAAGGATAATCTTAGTCTCCTTGTGAGAAAGTTCAGAAGATTCTTGAAGAAAAAGGGATTTCAAAGAAGACTATCCTTTCCTCAAAAGAAAGCATATCACAAAGGAGAAGGATCCTCTACTACTCCAAAATGCTAGGAATGCAAAAAATCAGGACACATGAAAATAGAGTGTCCTATATATCTCAAGAAGACGGAGAAGTTTGAGAAAAGACCCTCCAAGGAAAAGAAAGGAAGAAGAGCATATATAGCTTGGGAGGACAATGACTTAAGCTCTTCCGATGATTCGGAGAATGAAAAAGCTCATCTTTGCCTCATGGCTCAAGGAGAAGAAAGTGGAGAAAACGACACCGAGGTAACCTCTTTTAACCTAGAACCTCCACCTTCTTATGATGAATTACAAGATGCCTTTCAAGAATTACATGATAAATCTTTGAGGCTCACAAAAATGATTTTGTCTTCCAATAAAATAATCTCCCTATTGACAAACAAAGTTTCTACTTTAACTAAGGAGATAAATGAACTTAAAATAAAAAATGAGACCTTAGGACTCATAGATGCTAATTCATTATGCATGACTTGTTCCTCACATGATAATGCATCCATATCATTACCTTATTTATCATGTAAAGCTTTTGAAAAAGAAATTGAAGACTTGAATAATACTCTTGCAAAATTCACTTTTGGAAGAGACAACCTGAATATGTTGTTAGGGAGACAAAAATGTGTTTTTCAAAAAGCCGATTTGGGATTTAATCCAAACAACCATTAAAAGCCTTATAAGAACTTCTTTGTTTCCGCAAAAACTTCAAGTAGTCCCTTTGTCAAATGTTTTCATTGTAGTAGGAAAGGGCATAGTGCATCAACTGGCAATGTTAGAAAAAACATAAACACTAAAGTTAGAATAAAAAGAGTTTGGGTTCCTAAAGGCACCATGCCTAACTCTAACATACAAGGACCCAAGACAATTTGGGTACCAAAGGTTAAAACTTGAATGTGTGTTGTAGGTGTGCTTGAAGACTAAGAGCTCAAGTTGGTATCTTGATAGTGGTTGCTCCAAGCACATGACCGGTGATGGATCTAAGTTCTCCTCCCTTACACACAAGAAACATGGTCATGTCACATATGGTGACAACAACAAAGGGAAGATTCTTAGAATTGGCAAAGTTGGTAAGATCCCTTCATCATCTATTGATAATGTTTTGTTTGTTGAAGGACTTAAACATAATTTGCTTGGTATTAGTCAATTATGTGATAAAGGCAATAGAGTTATATTTGACTCCTCTTGTTGCATAATTGAGGGTAAGGATGATAAGCAAGTTAAGTTTGTTAGTCATAGGGTCAACAATATATATATGATTAGTCTTGATGATATCTCCTCAAATGATGCTAAATGCTTTATGAGTAAAGAAAATGATTCATGGTTATGGCATAGAAGAATTGCTCACATTCACATGGATCACTTAAACAAATTGGTTTCTAAAGAACTAGTAATTAGTTTTCCAAAGCTCAAATTTGAAAAAGACAAACTTTGTGATGCATGTCAAAAGGAAAAACAAGTAAAGGTCTCTTTTAAAGCTAAAAACATAGTTTCAACTTCTAGACCTTTACAACTTTTACACATGGATCTTTTTGGGCCTTCTAGAACTATGAGCTTTGGTGGGAATTACTATGCATTAGTGATTGTGGATGATTTTTCTAGGTTTAGATGGACACTATTCTTAGCCCACAAAAATGATGTTTTTCAATCATTTAGAAAACTTGCCAAAGTTATCCAAAACAAAAAAGGGTTTTGTATTGCATCCATAAGAAGTGACCATGGTGGTGAATTTGAAAATCATGAATTTGAAACCTTTTGTGATGAACATGGCATTGAGAATAATTTTTCTACCCCTAGAACACCACAACAAAATGGTGTTTTAGAAAGGAAAAATCGATCTTTAGAGGAAATGACAAGAACTATGCTCAATGAGACCAACCTTCCTAAGTACTTTTGGGCGGATGCGGTTAACACCGCTTTTTATGTTATGAATAGAGCCCTAATAAGGTCAATTTTAAAGAAAACCCTATATGAATTGTACAAAGGAAGGAAGCCAAATGTGTCACATTTTCATGTCTTTGAATGTAAATGCTTTGTTTTGAATAATGGAAAAGATAACTTGGGGAAGTTTGATGCAAAATCTGATGAGGAAATTTTTATTTGGTTATTCTATTCATAGTAAGGCCTTTAGAGTCTATAATAAATGAACTATGACCATAGAAGAGTCCATACATGTTGCATTTGATGAAACTAACCCAAATAAGCCGAGAAAGGAGCTTGTTGATGATGTTGCAGAAATCTTGGCAAAGACGCACTTGGAAAATCAAGCAAAAGAGTCCAAGAAGCAAGAAGAGAGACTCCTTGATCACTCATGGCAAAAAGATTCAGAAATCATGGATCTACCCAAGGAATAGAGGACTTCAAGATATCATCCTCTCGATAAGGTGATAGGTGATGTATCAAAAGGGGTAATCACTTGAAACTCACTTAGAGATGCATGTAATCACCTAGCCTTTGTCTCTCAAGTTGAACCTAAAGACATAAATGAGGCCATTAATGATGAGCATTGGATCTTGGCCATGCAAGAAGAACTAAACCAATTTGAGAGAAATCAAGTTTGGGAATTAGTTCCAAGGCCCAATGATCATCCTATAATTGGCACCAAATGGGTCTTTAGGAACAAACTTGATGAAACGGGGTTAATAATAAGAAATAAAGCTAGGCTTGTAGCTAAGGGATATAATCAAGAAGAAGGCAAAGACTATGAAGAAACTTATGCTCCCGTAGCTAGGTCAGAGGCCATTAGAATGTTACTTGCATATGCTTGCATCATGGATTTCAAACTTTATCAAATGGACGTCAAAAGTGCCTTTCTAAATGGTTTTATACAAGAAGAGGTGTATGTGGAACAACCTCCTGGTTTTGAGGATTTTGAAATTCCCAACCATGTTTTTAAACTGAAAAAGGCCTTGTATGGCTCGAAACAAGCTCCTAGAGCTTGGTATGAAAGGTTGAACAAATTTCTTTTAGAAAAAGGATTTTCTAGAGGCAAAGTTGACACTACTCTTTTCAAAAAAAATAAAATGCATGACATACTCCTAGTTCAAATCTATGTTGATGACATTATATTTGGATCTACTAACAACTCTCTTTGTAAAGAATTTTCAAATATTATGCAAAGTGAGTTTGAGATGTCTATGATGGGTGAGCTCAACTTCTTCCTTGGTCTCCAAATCAAGCAAACAAGAGAAGGAACTTTCATAAGTCAATCCAAGTATTGCAAGGAGCTGCTCAAGAAGCTTGGAATGGACAATGCCAAGTATATGGCTACTCCTATGGGCACCTCTTGCTATTTGGACAAGGATGAAGGACGTAAATCAGTAGAAATTACAAAATATAGAGGCATAATTGGCTCACTACTTTATCTTACTGCAAGTAGGCCTGATATAATGTTTAGTGTATGCATGTGTGCTAGATATCAAGCTAATCTTAAAGAATCACACCTAAATACTGTTAAAAGAATAATGAAATATCTAATAGGCACATCACAAATGGGTTTATGGTATCCTAAAGGTGCCTCATGTAGTCTTATTGGGTATTCCGATTCTGATTTTGCTGGATACAAAATGGATAGAAAAAGCACTAGTGAGACATGCCACTTGCTTGGAAGCTCACTAGTTTCTTGGCATAGCAAGAAACAAAATAGTGTGGCATTGTCTACAGCTGAAGCTGAATATGTTGCAGCTGGGAGTTGTTGTTCTCAAATCCTTTGGATGAAACAACAACTCTTGGACTATGGTCTTAAGCTTGATCACATCCCCATAAGGTGTGATAATACTAGTGCAATCAATTTATCCAAAAATCCCATTTTACATTCTAGGACTAAACATATTGAAATAAGACATCATTTCATTAGAGACCATGTTCAAAAGGGTGATTGCATACTTGAATTTGTTGAAACAACTAAGCAACTAGCTGACATTTTCACTAAACCACTAGCAAAAGAAGCATTTTTCTATATTAGAAATGAACTTGGTATTTTGGATCAATCATGCATAAATTGAAATTTTACTGCATCAAAACTTGTTACTTTCTGCATAATCATGCCATTTTGCTGCATAATTTTTGAGCTATTAATCATATTTGAATCCAAAACTAACTTGAGCATCAAAGATTTCCCCTAAATTGTTTTGCAGGTGCTCCCTCATGATTCAAGATTCCCAAGCAACTCAATAACCTCACAATTTCACCAAAAAGGGTGAAATTCTTGGTAAAAATAATATTCTTGCAAAATTGAGTGATTTGAAACATAATATGATTAGATTAGATGCTTGTATGATGATTTGAATTAATTTAAGATGTTCAAGAACTGATTTGAATTATTTAAAGTTGACTATGTGTTGTTTGGAATTAAACTGGCATGTCTCTGAAATAATAGCAGAATTGATCGTCCACAAATTGATGCATAAAACTGTCTTTTATTCTACGCCTTATTCGAATAAGAAGCCTTTTATTCGAATAAAACCTGTCAGCAAAGCCCAGTTTTTCCATAACATGCTTATATTATTCAAATAAGGATTCCCTTATTCGAATAACACCTCACATAATGTGCTCCAACAACCTAAATATCAACTGGTTATTCAAATAACCAACTGGTTATTAGAATAAAGCACGTCAGTGGCCAAAGCCATTTTCATGTTATTCGAATAACAACAAATGTTATTCGAATAACAAATGACAGAATTCCACAAATATTTGCGCTATTACGCTGTTATTTGAATAACGCTTGGCAGTAAGCTAAGACGCTTCAGGTACCACTCTATTATTCGAATAACACCATTGTTATTCGAATAACACGTGACTTATAAGAGGACTTCACGAGCATCCTCTATCATTTCATAAGTTCTCTTCCTTTCCCCCCTTCTCTGTTTTCTCCTCGTCGTATCCACCATCTCTTCTTTCTCTCCATCACACACCAAAATTCCATCATGGCCTCCTCTTCCAAATGCCCACGTAGCAAAACCACTCCCACTAACAACCCCATTGATCTTCGAAGACTTTCATCCAATAACGATGATCTTAAACGCTTCAGGGAGGAATTATGGACTAGAGACATAATTCAACCCAAATACATGGATCGTCAGTTCTTTGAGGACGATGGAGGATTTGATTTCCTCGATGATCTCTCCCATCAGGGCGTACTAGATCTCTGCAGCTACAAGGACTCCATTTTCCCAGACTTGGAGAAAATGTTCTACTGCAACCTGAAGATGGACGGTCCCAATCTCATCTCTAAAGTAAAGGACTAGGAAATTGTCATCACTCCCACTGACTGGATGACCTTCTTCAACTTAGACGCCACGGGTGCTACTATAGAGCCAGATAGCAGACTGATGCGTGAAATCCGCAAGTGTACAGTTTCGTCGCCAAGTAATAAAAAGATCGAATCCACAGGGACTGTGTCTATGAATACCAATTAATTAATTAATTCAATTAAGTTAAACAAAAGGGAATATGATTGTTGATAAAGAAGAACGTAGTAACAAAACAATTAAATAAAATCAAGAAAACAGAATTCAGAACAAAAATAGCAAGTAATCAAGGATGGTATTCAGATTCAAGAAAGCTTCCAAGATTGGGATACCACAATGATATAAGATAAATCCTAACTGACAACCCTTTTTATTAAATCTAAAATTCAATTGAAGGTGAATTACCCTAAATTAGTTAATGTTCTTTCTCAAGATACAAGATCCGTGCCCAATTAAACCAATTCCTACTCTCGTGGTAATTGAATTTAAATTGAACCCATTACGCTTTGTGGTAATTCATTGAATCCTCGAAAGGCTAAAACTACTCTCGCGATTTAGACCTTAAGTTCAATTCTTATGGTTCCAACACTTAGGTTCACCTCTCGGTACGTCCCTAAATGCCTATGAGATGCAAATAAGTGGCCAGCAAATTCACATGAATAAAAGCAATAAGAATTGAATCAATGAACAATCAAGATTAATAAAAAAGGAAACAAAGTCAATTAATCATTATCAAAGTATCAAAGGGCATTGCCCAATCCTATAGACAAAGGAAACTACTCAGACATAGAGAAGAAGAGACAAGAAATCAAACTTAAAAACATCCCAAACCCGTAACAATGGAAGAAGAAAGAAGAAAGATGAAGATCAAAAGCCAAAGCCTCCAATGTGCCTCCACCAGAACCAAATTAGAACCCCCTAATTGTATTCAGAACATCTATTTATAACCTAGGGTTTTAATTGGCTAAAAAGCCCCTAAAAGAAATAAAAATAAAAACTTAAAAACTGCTACGCATTGCGATCCACGGCCGTGGATCTTTCCACGGGCTGGCCGTGGATCTTGCTGTTAGAATTCCATGGCCATGGATCATTCCATGGCCAGGCCGTGGATCATTCCACGGCCAGGCCATGGAACTCCCTGGAATCTCTCTTTTCCTCCTTCAAGTTGCTGCTCGATCCATGGCCGTGGTTTAATCCACGGGCAGGCCGTGGATCCCTTTGGAATGGTCTTTTTACACCTTTTTGCTATCCATTAAGCTCTAACTTCAAACATGCAAGCATTCCATTCAATCCAATGCCAAATCAACATTAATCCTGCACAAGAACACCAAAAACACCGCAGTTATCCGAACTAAGAGAAAAATAAACTAAAAGGGAAACTAAAATGCCTATAATGCTCAAGAATGCATGCAAAACAAGAACAAAACATGATGTTGTTTCACACACATCAAATCCCCCCAAGCTTAAGACTTTGCTTGTCCTCAAGCAAAAATTAATGCCAAACTAAGTTGTGGGATCAAAAGACAATAAAGAATAAGGAACCCGAGAAAATAATATCCAAGCAATAGGCTAAGGCAAACAAAGAATGTGAGAGGTAATCAAAATCAAGTCCAATTAGAGGCTAAGTTCTCAAAAATCATGCATCCTCATTGATTGAATTAAGTTCACTCCACTAACCACACTCAAAGTGTTCAAGGGTGAAAACCATACGCTCAAAATCCTTCAAAGAAAATGCACTTCCATATGCTTGATAAGAAACCAAATTTCCACGAATAATCAGCATGCATACAAGAATCAAAAGGTCTTTCAAGGGTTGTAATGGGGCCATGGGAATGATGTTAGGTAGGGTAGAGAAAGGAAGGTATACACAAAGGGCTCATCAATTTGTTTTTCAATAAGCACAAGAAATCTAATAGAACATCAATGGAGCAAAGGCGTTTTTCAAACAGGATCATAACTCCATATTTCCAAGTATTTTCTTCCTTTCTTTTCCTTGTCTTTTTTTTTTCAAGCTTCAATCTTATGATTTTATTTTATTTGATCTTTTTTTTTTCATTTGAGAAAGAGAAGGGTCAAAAACATATAATTCCCAACACATCTTTACACAACTTTCAAATTCAAATTGCTCCATTTAATATTCTAGATGATTACCAACAATGTTTCAGCATAGGTATCAAGAAAAACAATTATGCAATAGGCTCAAAATGGGCAACTAGAGGATGAAAGTGTAACAATTTCAGAAGGCCAAAAAAATACCTAAAATGCCTTAATCACATTCAAGCATGCAACCAAAAATTTTGCCTCAAAAAGGTTTCAAATCAAGTTCTAGAGCACATGATCAATGAGGAATATCACTCAACACAAAGAATGGGAACAAAAATCATATAATGCATAAGTCCCATATAAGCTCAAAACTCACATTTAGAGGTTTAAAAATTCAATGTGAAGCACAAATTCAGAGAATATTATGCTAATTATCAACTATCAAAAGATCACCTCTACTATCAATTAAAACAATGCCTGTAGCCTATCACAAGAATCAACAATTGGGTTTGAAATCAATACTATCTCAAAATCCTCAAAAGAGAGGGGCACAAGTTCAACCAAAAACCCAAGAGATATGATGGTATGAAAATGCAACATGAAAATGCAATGCAAAACAAGACATGAGAATGCACGAAACTAATGAAAATGAAAATATGAAAATACCCCCCAAGCTTAGAACTTACATTGTCCCCAATGTAAAAATCTAAAACAAGAGAAGGGGTAAAAGAAAAGAACTCACTGCGGTGGTGGAAAAACTTCTGGTGTTCAATCCATGGCTATAGAATTTTTCATGGGCTGAGTGTGGAACCTTCTGACTTCACTCTTCTTCTAAATTTAACTTCAAAAAGGGTCAAACCTAGACAAAATCCATGAGATAAAGATCAAACCAACAATTCAACACACAAAATCAAAAAAGAGATAAGAAATTAAAAGGAAAAACAAAAACAAAGAAACTTGGGTTGCCTCCCAAGAAGCACTTGTTTAAAGTCATTAGCTTGACTTTGGTCTGGATTTTGTGCTCAGGTGATGTCAATGGAGTAGTGCTCAGTTCCCACTCCTTCAAAGTGTTTCACTCTCTGGCTATTTATCATCAAAGGCTTATGACCTTCTTTCTGCACCTCAAGCACACCGTATGATAGAACTCGAACAATCTCATACGGTCCTGACCATTTCGACCATAACTTACTAGGACAGAAACGTAGAAGCGAGTTATTAACAAGAACTCTATCCCCGAGTTTAAATTCACGCTTCTCGATACACTTGTCACTCTGCTTCTTAGGTCCTTCCTTGCAGGGCATAGCATCAGTCACTGATTCCTATATACCTGAAAGCACAACACTATCCACAACTCTAGTAGCATCAATGCGATTACATGAATTTAAGGAATTAGAATTATTTTCAGATTTAAAAACATCAAAAACTACTTCCTCATCATTCAATCGCAAAGTCAATTTTCCTTCATGGACATCAATGATCGCCTTTCCAGTGGCAAGGAATGGACGCCCAAGTATGATCGGCATTGTAGCATCAGCTTCCATGTCAAGCACAACAAAATCCACCGGCATATAAAACTTACCAACCTTAATGGGAACATCCTCCAAGATGCCTATGGGGTACTTGACAGACCGATCCGCCAATTGAAGTGAGATAGTTGTGGGTTTTAACTCATCCACTTCCAACTTCTTACACACAGAAAGGGACATACGACTAACACTAGCTCCCAAATCACACAAAGCTTTATCAAAACTAGTGTTACCAATCAAACAAGGAATAGAGAAGCTACCTGGATCTTTTAACTTAGGAGGCAATTTATTTTGAATTAAAGCACTACACTCCTCAGTTAAAGCTATTGTCTCATATTCCTCAAGCTTCCTCTTGTTAGACAAAATGTCCTTAAGAAATTTGGCATAGGTAGGCATTTGTTTTAACGCCTCAGTGAAGGGTACATTAATGTACAATTTCTTAAGAACCTCTAAGAATTTCCCAAACTGCCTGTCTAACTTCGCCTTAGCAAGTCTTTGAGGGAAGGGAACTGGGGGTTGGTATGGCTCAGGGGGTACATACTTAGACACTTTCTCATTAGTTTCCTCCTCCTCTAAGGGTTGTGTCTTGGTATCTTTTTCCTCAGTCCCCTCATCTTTGTCACTCTCCCCCTTACCTTTGGAATCCTTTAATTTCTTTCCACTCCTCAAACTCACAGCTTTACAATGTTCATTCCCTGGGTTTATTTCTGATTGACCAGGAAACTTACCTTGTTGCCTATGTGAAGTGCTCGCTTGTTGGGCAATCTGGTTTCCAACATATTATTATGAATAGTTAAATTGTCAACCTTAGTTGACAACTCTCTAATGGCCTCAGAAACAACTTACCCATGGTGCCTAAACTCCTTATTCTGCTTAGACTGGCTCTCAACAAAATTCTCAAGAAGAGACTCAAGTCTAGATTTTTGTACTTGTTGAGATCCAGAAGAGGGTTGAGCACTACCTTGCCCAGCTTGGTACTGACTATTCCGGTAAGAGAAGTTAGGATGTGACCTCCAACCAGGGTTGTAAGTTTGAGAATACGGATCATTCCTCCCCTTTTGGTTAAAGTCATGAAAATTGTGGCATGATTCCACTTGCTCCACCGGTGCACCATGTGAGGATCCAATTCCAACTTGGCATTCAGCTCCCATATGTCCCTGTGCTCCACAAATCTCACAAAAATTGTTAGAGGCACCTATGGCATTTGCATGAGCTTTCTCAAGCATGTCAAAACATTTATTCAAAGAATCAAACTTTGACATAATTAAATCAACACCATCTACCTCAAACTTACCTCCCGAGAGCTTTCTCGGATTGTGCCCTCTTTCATTGGCCCATTGGTGATGATTTGAGGCTACACTCTCAATTATCTCATAGGCCTCACAAACCTTCGTTCATCAAAGCTCCACCACCAAGTGAGTCAATAGACACCTTCGAAGAATATTCCAAACCATTGTAGAAGGTGTGGACAATCAACCACTTCTCTAGTCCATGATGCAGGCAAGCTTCCAACAGCCCCCTGTATCTATCCCAAGCTTCTGATAATGATTCTCCGTCTCTTTGAACAAAGCTTATTATTTGAGTTCTAAGATGTGCAGTCTTGAAAGGAGGAAAAAACTTATTCAAGAATGCTTGCTCCAATTGATTCCATGTGGTTAATGTATCAGTGGGTACTAATTTCAACCAAGCTCTAGCCTTGTCCCTTAATGATAATGGAAACAATCAGAGGCGAATGGCATCAACTGAGGCACCTTCAATTTTGAGAGTCTCACAGAATTCTAAGAACATCTCCACATGATAATTTGGGTCCTCTGAGGGTAAACCTCCAAATTGGTTTTGCTTTATCATGGAAAGTAAGGCAGGAGGTATAGTGAAGTGCCTAGCTTCAATGTCTGGCCGAGCAATTCCAGATCGCAAACCCCGAGCATTAGGGGCTGCATACTCTTTTAACGGTTTGTTATCCTCAGCTGCTGCAATGACAAGTGGTGGTTTAGATATTTCTCTTACTCTTTGCCTTTGTTGTCTTCTCCTTCTATGTAAAGTTCTTTTAATTTCTGGATCTACTTCAACAAGAGTCCCAAAACGTCTAGTACTTTGCATAAACTAGAGAAATTACCTGCAGAGAGTTAAAGAGAAAATAAGAACGTAATAATATGGTAAAAATAAAAAGGTTTAAAATAATTAAATTAAAAATTAAACTGATATTCAAGAAAAACACAATCCCCGGCAACGGCGCCAAAAACTTGATGCGTGAAATCCGCAAGTGTACGGTTTCGTCATCAAGTAATAAAAAGATCGAATCCACAGGGACTGTGTCTATGAATACCAATTAATTAATTAATTCAATTAAGTTAAACAAAAGGGAATATGATTGTTGATAAAGAAGAATGTAGTAACAAAACAATTAAATAAAATCAAGAAAACAGAATTCAGAACAAAAATAGCAAGTAATCAAGGATGGTATTCAGATTCAAGAAAGCTTCCAAGATTGGGATACCACAATGATATAAGATAAATCCTAATTGACAATCCTTTTTATTAAATCTGAAATTCAATTGAAGGTGAATTACCCTAAATTAGTTAATGTTCTTTCTCAAGATATAAGATCCGTGCCCAATTAAACCAATTCCTACTCTCGTGGTAATTGAATTTAAATTGAACCCATTACGCTTTGTGGTAATTCATTGAATCCTCGAAAGGCTAAAACTACTCTCGCGATTTAGACCTTAAGTTCAATTCTTATGATTCCAACACTTAGGTTCACCTCTCAATACGTCCCTAAATGCATATGAGATGCAAATAAGTGGCCAGCAAATTCACATGAATAAAAGCAATAAGAATTGAATCAATGAACAATCAAGATTAATAAAAGGGGAAACAAAGTCAATTAATCATTATCAAAGTATCAAAGGGCATTGCCCAATCCTAGAAACAAAAGAAACTACTTAGACATAGAGAAGAAGAGACAATAAATCAAACTTAAAAACATCCCAAACCTGTAACAGTGGAAGAAGAAAGCAGAAAGATGAAGATCAAAAGCCAAAGCCTCCAATGTGCCTCCACCAGAACCAAATTAGAACCCCCTAATTGTATTCATAACATCTATTTATAACCTAGGATTTTAATTAGCTAAAAAGCCTCCAAAAGAAATAAAAATAAAAACTTAAAAACTGTTGCGCACTACAATCCACGGCCGTGGATCATTCCACGGGCTGGCCGTGGATCTTACTGTCAGAATTCCATGGCCATGGATCATTCCATGGCCAGGCCGTGGATTATTCAACGGCCAGGCCGTGGAACTCCCTGGAATCTCTCTTTTCCTCCTTCAAGTTGCTGCTCGATCTATAGCTGTGGTTTAATCCACGGGCAGGCCGTGGATCCCTCTAGAATAGTCTTTTTGCACCTTTTTGCTATCCATTAAGCTCCAACTTCAAACATGCAAGCATTCCATCCAATCCAAGGCCAATTCAACATTAATCCTGCACAAGAACACCAAAAACACCACAGTTATCCGAACTAAGAGAAAAATAAATTAAAAGGGAAACTAAAATGCCTAAAATGCTCAAGAATGCATACAAAACAAGAACAAAACATGATGTTGTTTCACACACATCACAGACCCTACGTGAAAGCATACAGAAGAGAAGAAGCTGTGTCCCTACTGGTGAAACCTGGAATAGTTTGGTCCAAGGTTGGTCTGAAGAGTGGGATGCTGAAAAGCCAGGAAAGACTGCTTCACTACTCATACGCTCACATTCTCGCTCCTCGTGGAGGTAACTATGCCTATCTAACTGAGGATGACATTTTTCTTCTCTGGGTGCTAAAGAAAAATTGGAAGATTAACTGGCCCAATTTCATTGAAAAATACATGATGAAGGTCAAGACCACCAAGAACTCTGACCTGCCATATGCTCTCATCATCTCAGCCTTTCTTAAGAAATACTCCCTACTCAAACAGACTGAACGAACAGTGGAATTGAACCACTTCAACATCTTTGGGGAATTTACTCTGAAGAAAATGAAGATGGTTCCGGACGATATTGGAGGGTGGGTATACCCTGATGAGCTGGAAGAAGCTGCAGCAGACGAAGACATTGCAGATGCCCCTGTTCCTACTGATGACCCTGTTCCTGCTTATCAGCCTACTGAAGCCCCTACTACTGCTCCAGTAACCCTGGAAAGCATTATGACCACTCTGCTCGACAACCGTGCTTACATGGAACACATCTTTTTCCATTCTCTTAGACATAATAGAAGGTGTTGAACGCGAGATTGCTACCTTGTGAGTTGTACCTCCTGCCCCTGCACCAGGCTCACCTCCTCCTCCACCAAACACTTATTTTTCATCATAGGACTTTATTCTTGTTTTTTATGTTTTTGATGTATCTCTGGCATATTCATATCTAAACTTGTATATCTTGACCATGCCTGCAATCAATGAATAAAATATGATTTAGTTTCCCTGCTAATTTCTCACTTACTAAGCCTGTTCATTTAAAGTGTTCATTTAATTCCTTGCTCCATGATATAAAAGCATGTTTGTGAAACCTGGGTGTATGCATGACTTGCCCCATCTTTTTGATAATGACAAAAGGGGGAGAAGAACAAGAACAAGCTAAAAGTTAAGCTAACTCTGTTGCTAAAAGTTAAGTAAACTCTATTCATTTGCGCTTAAAGATAAAGATAATCACTTCTGACAATTTTTGATTTTGGAGATTGTGTTGAGAAAAGACAGATCAGAAAGACTAATCTGAAAAGGATCAAGAAACTCCAAAAAAAAGGGGGAGCTGCGCTTGTCTCTGATAATTTATGCTCCTCTTACAAACTAGAGAGGGAGTAAGTCTCCATGATTAATTCTGTGATTTCCAATTTACAAATGAACTAACTCTTTTTTCAATGGTTGTTTGTCATCATCAAAAAGGGGGAGAATGTGACTGGCATGTATCTGATTAAGAATGTGTTTTGATGAAAACAAACTTAAAGATGTTACAAGATCAAGTCCAAGAGTATCAAGACCATCAAGTATAGCTTTTAGGACTTCAATCATTTTGTAAAGGTATATAAAGATTCACAAATAGCTCAATCTTACGTTTCGAAATAGCATACAAGTTTTCAAGGCTTCAATATAGTTTTTAACTTCCAAAGAATCAACCATTTCATGTCCATAAACCTACAAGATCATATGGAATCAAGAGCAACATTTAAAAAGGCTCAAAACATGTTTTTCATATGTATTATTCGAATAAGGGGTTCCTTATTCGAATAACACAAGTCAGAGATTCCAAATAAATCATTCAGGAAAGGATTTATTCAAATAAGCCATGCATTATTCGAATAAATGATTCAAAAACATTTTGGCATGAATAAGTTATTCGAATAACAAAGTGTTATTTGAATAACACACTTCCAGGAAGTCATTTCATTAAATGATTATTCAAATAACAGAGTTGTTATTCGAATAACCAGCCTTTTGATAAAACCATGTTTAATTGGTTATTTGAATAACAATGTTGTTATTCAAATAACGAGAACTCAGGAAATCAAATACTTGAATGAGTTATTCGAATAACATGAATGTTATTCGAATAACATGTTTTCCCAGAAGCCAAACATTTAATTGGTTATTCAAATAACCAGGATGTTATTCGAATAATATGTTTTCCCAAAAGCCAAACATTTAATTGGTTATTCGAATAACCAAGGTGTTATTCGAATAACACATTACAGGGGAAAACACGCCTGTGCTATTTCAAGCATTATTCGAATAAGAATTCTCTTATTCGAATAAGAGAGGTTTCCAGAAATAGAAATTAACGGATAGTTACGTATCATTAAATGCTCCAACCACCTCCCAACGGCTCTAAACTTCAATGACTTATAAATAGAAGTTGTTGGGCATTTATGGGGATTAGACAATCAATTTGAATAACTTTGGTTGAGCATTAAAAATGAGTTTTCATCTATTCCTCCATTAATACTCTGTTTTTGAGCGTAAATCGTGAATCATATACCCATTGAGTTTCCAGTTGTATTATCCGCTCTTTCAAGAGAGTTTCTATCTATTCAATCTTTGTAAATTCTGTAGAGAGGGTGAGGCATCCCTCCAAACTGAAAAAGGGTGAGGTACCCCTTGGAAAATAGAGGCTCAAGCATTAGGGTGAGGTATCCCAAAGTGTTGAGTGCTCAAGGTTTTAGTGGTTGTCAAGCACCCACTGAAACTTGAAGATATAGTGGAAAATCTCAAGTAGTTGCTTGGGGACTGGACGTAGATCACAAGTGGATTGGTGATCAAACCAAGATAAACGATTGTGTTTGTTTTCTCTAAACCCTTCTCTTTATTTTGTGCACTGTTTTATTGAACTGCTTGGATATTGTCTCCTTTGGCTATCACATTTATAAGTAAGAGGGTTTATCTCATTCATCCAATTATCTCTAATCATTCAATAGCTTCAACGAAAATTAGTTATCAAACGATTTGCGAAAGATTTGCGAACTTGTTTTAGTTACTCAATTCACCTCCCTCTTGAGTATTGAGGCCACTTGGTAACACTTCAGAGAAGAGAGAAAACGAAAATAGAGAAGACAAAAAGAAAAGAAAAGAATTCTTGATTCAATCTGTCCAACTGAAAAAATTCAAAAAGGTCCTTTTCGTATTCTGCCTTAACCTATTTGTAACTGAAAATTTTTCAATAATTCCTAATCTATCCTTAGCCCAAACTATAGCCCTCTGAATAAGCTTTTCAGAGACATATAATTTGCCTTTTTGGGCTTAAATTGAGAGAGTTAAGCCCAAATCAGTGAGGGAAGGTCCAAGCTTTATGACAACAACAACATCCTAAATGCGAGGCTTAATTTCGCCCTTAATCCAGCTGAAATAGAAAAATCGCATTACACACAAAATTGTGTATCTTCGTCTCAGGTTTTAGGGGACACTAAGATCATCTAAATATGACATTTGTAGCCCAAGATATAGTCTGTAAAAGACAGAAAGGTCAATATGAGCTAAATTTTGAAAATTAATGAAGCTTTTACAACTAAGCTCAATGAGGCCCAATCATCTAAAACTCACCCACAAACATAATATTGGATACAATTATCATCAATTAGGCCAAATATAAAGGAATAATGAATGTCTCAAAATTGGTTGATCAAATTCTCCCACACTTGAACTTTTGCACTCCCGGGCAAAATTCAAAATTAAATCAAAAGGGTAACCATCACAAGAACACAAGATCAACATACTTTCCAATGAATTGCAAGAATGCAAGGTAGTGATCAAGATTCAAACATCCAAAGTATCAAGGAGTCAAGACAATCATGAATATATATCTCAACATCTCAAGCAAGCAAGAAGACAAATCAAATCAAATGATGAACCAAAAGTGATAAGATCCTCACTAGGCATACTCTAACTCTCAAGTGTTTAGGATTGTATTTACACTCAAATCACCCATGAAAGCAAGTACTAACATAAGCTTGACTAGTCTCTAATTTTCACCACTTGAAACACATGCAAATAAAGATCAAAAGGACTTTATTCAAGGTTGTAATGGGGCCAAGGTAAGGGAAGGAAACAATATGGATATGGCAAGTTAAGCACCCAAGAGAATAAAAGAGCAATGGGGAGGAACTCAAATGACAAGTAATGCACATTCTCTTACAAATTCCTTTCCTTTTGCTTTCACAACTTTTTTTCTTGTTTCTCTTCATTTTTCCATTTCATTTTTCCATTTCATTTTTCATTCATTCATTTTTTTTAGTTCTCTTTTTTTTCATTTTTTTTATTTCTATTTTTTTTTCACCTTGCATGCATATTACACATCACTTTGCACAACCCCCACACTTGAACTATTAATTGCCCACAAGCAAAAGAGCTCCTCAAATGAAATGAACCAATGCTCTCCCATTTCCTAAGGTAAGGTAAAATCATGGTTTTTCACAAAGGCATAAAATGAGCAGAGCTAAGACAAAGAATAGGCAAATAGGCTCAAGGGGGTAATCAAAGGAAAATGATGCAAGGTTGGCTATTTGGCCAAAGTAGCTAATCAAGAAAGAAGGCCTCAATCATCTCAATACATGCATGTGAACAAGAAGCTTCAAAAAGAATCAAGTCAAGTTCTAGAGCACCAACAATCATGAGTGAAATCACACAGGAAAGGGAGGAAATGGCATAATGTAATCCATCCATGAATAAGGTCCAAAATCTCACCAAGGACAAACCTATCACAATTGATGCAACACTTTAATTCTCAATGCCAGCTTGCTAAACTAAAAATGCAAGAAAAATATTTATATCATGTCATGAAAGCTCTAACTAAAAATGATGAAATTACACATAACCTGTACAAACTAAGAAATTCAATGAAAAGCATGCAAAATTGATCAAAACATAAAAAGAAAACAAAAACAAGAGAAAATGCAAAAAATAACAAAACAAAAAATTAGAAACAGAAAACAAAAATAGAAAACAAAAGTAGCAGAAAAATAGAAAATAGAAATAGAAAATAAAAACAAGTAAACAAAAATAGCAAATAGAAATAGAGAAATAGAACATAAAAGTAAGTGATAAAGAGAATGTTTATGACAACAGTAATTTGTATGATAGCAGAGAGAAAATAGCAAACAAAATAGCAAAAATAGAAAATTATGCAACAGAAACACGAAAACAGAAATAGTGAAAACAGAAAAATAGAAACACAAAATAAAAATTTAAAATCAATGAAAATAGTAGAAAATTAAAAATAGTAAAAAAATAGAAACACATAAACAGAAGATAGAAAACAACAAACAGAAATAGTGAAAACAGAATGCTAAAATGCCTCCCCCCACTTAAATTCCGCGTTGTCCTCAATGTGAACACAAAGCTAAAGACAAGTAAGCATGTGAAATAAAAGAGCAAGGGAGGAAAACACCCTCATCAAGGTGGAAAGATCTGCACTTGGGGAAAGGTGGGCTTGTCTAAGGAGAGCTCCTCTACGAGTGCGGGGCTCTCAAGAAAGGGCTTAAGACGATGCCTATTAACCTTGAAACTCTTATTGGTGGCTTCATTTGAAATCTCCACTGCACCATAAGGAAATATGTTAGTGACAACAAAAGGACCATCCCACCTAGAACGGAGCTTACCGGGCATGAGTTTAAGGCGAGAGTTGAACAAAAGCACTTTTTGGCTAATGGAGAACTCCTTTTTAGAAATCATCTTGTCATGGAAATGCTTAATCTTTTCCTTATAGATCTTGGAATTCTCATAAGCCTCCAAATGAAGTTCCTCAAGTTGTTGCAATTGAAGCTTCCTCTCTGAACTCGCTTGGTCAAAAGCTAAGTTGCAACTCTTCACTACCCAGTATGCACGATGCTCTATCTCCACTGGAAGGTGGCAGCTTTTACCAAAGACAACCCTAAAGGGAGACATCCCTATAGGCATCTTATAAGCAGTACGATGAGCCCAAAGAGCATCTTCTAACCAGCGACTCTAATCCTTCCTATTCGACTGTACCATCTTCTCCAAAATCTGCTTTATCTCTCGGTTAGAAACCTCGGCTTGCCTATTAGATTGGGGGTGATATGCTGTAGACACTCGATGCACGACCCCATACTTCTGAAATAAGGCCTCCATAGTCCGGTTACAAAAATGAGTCCCTTGGTCACTAATGATAGCGCGAGGCACTCCAAACCTGCAAAATATGTTAGACCTGACAAAATCCACAACAACTTGAGCATCATTAGTCCTGGTGGCCTTGGCTTCCACCCATTTAGAAACATAATCAACCGCAAGCAAAATATAAGCAAAACCAAAAGAAACAGGGAAAGGGCCCATAAAATCGATACCCCAAACATCAAAGACCTCGCAGAAAAGAATAGGCTGCTGGGGCATCTCCTGCCTGCGAGTGATGGCCACTCCTGCTCTCTGGCACTGCTCACAAGTAGTGAAAGCCTGATGCGCATCTTTAAAGATGGTAGGCCAGTAGAATCCAGAATCCAGCACCTTCCTAGCTGTCCGATGTTGTCCAAAGTGTCCTCCGACTGGAGAGGCATGACAAAAGTGAAGAACTGACTGGATCTCATGGTCAGGTATGCATCTGCGAATCACCTGGTCACTACAAAATTTCCACAAATATGGATCATCCCACACATAGTATTTAGCATCACTCTTAAGCTCAGCTCTCTGTGATCTAGATGCATGAGGGGAAAAAATAGTTGCAACCAAGTAATTAACTAAATCAGCAAACCAAGGGAAAAGATGGGTATCATGTAGCTGCATGAGCTACTCATCGAGAAAATCATCTCTGATAGGAGAAGGGTCAACAACTCCTTCAATCCTACTCAAATGATTTGCCACCAAATTCTCTGCGCCACTCCTATCTCTAATCTCCAAATCAAACTCTTGGAGAAGCAGCATCTATCTGATTAACCTCGGCTTCGATTTTGCCTTCTTCAATAGGAATTTTAAGGTTGCATGATCAGTAAAGATAACCACTCTAGAGCCAAGCAAATATGATCTAAACTTATCAAGTGCAAATACAATAGCAAGCAACTTTTTCTCAGTGGTAGTATAGTTAGCTTGGGCAGCATCTAAAGTCTTGGAAGCGTAGGAGATGACATGAGGCAGCCTGCCAACTCTCTGGGCAAGGACAGCTCCCACTGCATAGTTAGATGCATCACATATGAGTTCAAAAGGGAGTATCCACTCGGGTGGCTGAATGATGGGAGTGGTGGTCTAAGTTATTTTGAGGCAATCATAAGCCTCTCTACACCTGTCATCAAAATTAAAGACAATATCTTTCTGTAACAAGTGGGACAGTGGAAGGGCCTTTATGCTGAAATCTTTAATGAACCTCCTGTAGAAACCTGCATGGCCAAGAAAAAAACGAACTTCTTGCACGTAAGAGGGGTAAGGTAACTGGGAAATAACATCAATTTTAGCAGGATCTACCTCTATACCCTTCCGAGAGATCACATGGCCTAAGACTATACCTTGTTCTACCATAAAATGACACTTCTTATAATTAAGAATAAGGTTAGTCTCAATGCATCGATGCAAAACTCTATGCAGACTATCCAAACAGGCATCAAAGGAGGAACCATAAACATTAAAATCATCCATAAACACCTCAATGCAACCCTCTAAAAAGTCTGAAAAGATACTTACCATACATCGCTAGAAAGTTCCAGGGGCATTGCATAGGCTGAAAGGCATCCTCCTATAGGCAAAAGTGCCAAAGGGGCAGGTGAATGTGGTATTCTCTTGGTCCTCTGGTGCTATGTGGATCTGGAAATAACCTAAAAAGCAATCAAGAAAACAGTAGTAAGATTTTCTAGCCAAGCGCTCAAGCATCTGATCAATAAAGGGCAAAGGAAAATGATCCTTTCTGGTCGCTTGGTTGAGCCACCTGTAATCAATACAAACTCTCCAGCTACTCTGCACTCTAGTAGGAATCAGCTCATCGTGATCATTTTTCACTACTGTGATTCCTGACTTCTTTGGAAACACTTGAACTGGACTCACCCAAGTATTATCTGATATAGGATAGATGATGCCAGCTTGCAGAAGCTTGGTCACCTCCTTCTTTACCACATCCAGGATCAAAGGGTTGAGACGCCTCTGTGGTTGTCTCACTGGCTTAGCTCCATCTTCAAGCAGTATCCTGTGCATGCACATAGAAGGACTAATGCTAGGAATGTCAGCCAAGGTCCATCCGATAGCTCTCTTATGCTTTTTCAGGATTTGTAACAACCCCTCCTGCTGCTCAGCATGGAGGTTAGTAGAAATGATCACTGGCAGCTTTTTATCATCCTCTAAGTATGCATACTTAAGGTGTTGTGGAAGTTGCTTAAGCTCCAGTGTAAGTGGCTGTACTACAGATGGAAGTATCCTAGTGATAGGAACTGTGTCTACAACCTGTAATCCAACAAGATCAGATTCATATGTACTTGCTGTAATCAAATTACTGCATTCCGAATCCATTAAATTCATAGCTGCACCACCATCTAACTGTTCAGAACCCATACAATCTGTATCAAAATCACCATGTAAACAGGATGCAATCTTAGTACAAACACTGCACATTTCTGAACCAGTACAAGTAGCATATGTGTAGGTGTCAACAAAATCAGAAAAGAATGGAAAATCAACAGCAAAGAGCTTAGACAGGTTATCATCAACTATATCAGCCAGCAAATCTATATGGAAAACAGAATGTTCTTCCATGGGATGCTTCATGGCATCCAAGATGTTAAATCTAACCACACTATCTCCAAACTCCATGGAAAGAGTGCCTGCATGGACATCAATCTTAGTTCTGGCAGTTTTGAGGAAAGGTCTGCCAAGAATGATGGGAGCCTTGCTGGATTTAGATTCTCCATTCATATCCAAAATATAGAAGTCTGCAGGAAAGATTAAATCATTAACTCTAACAAGGACATCTTCAATGAGTCCAGTAGGGTATACATTACTCCTGTTTGCAAACTGAATGATAACTCCTATATTTTGTAAGGGTCCAAGGGCAAGAGAGTTAAACACAGACATAGGCATAAAATTAATTGAAGCACCTAAATCCAACATGGCATTCTCGAATTTGCTATTGCCTATGGTGCATGGAATAGTAAAAATCCCTAGATCCTTGCATTTTTAGGGCATTGTAGGCTGAATAAGTGTAGACACATTTCTCCCCATACTGATCTTCTCATTTCCCTTTAGTCTCCTTCTGTGAGTGCACTAGTCCTTAAGAAACTTGGCATATCTTAGAATTTGTTTGATTGCTTCAATGAGAGGAATGTTCACCTCAACCTTCCTAAATGTCCCCAAGATCTCCCTATCTGTGGTAGTCTCAAAAGTCTTCTTAAGCTGCACAACCCTCTAAGGAAATGGTAGTGGGACGAATTGCTCCTACTCATCAGTAACTACACTAGGAGTGGGGATAGAATCTATTTTCTTTATTTTGCTGCTACATGGAATTTCTGGTATGGCTTACTGCTCCTTACTCTCCTTATCTAATCCATATTGCAATCTACAATCTGGTGCATCAACAGTCTTACCAGATCTGAGAATGATGGATCTCACATTTCTTGGATTCACCACAGTTTGTGCAGGTAACTTGTCAGAATCTAGTGACTATAATTGGTTCATTGAACTAGCGAGTTGTCTAATCTGGCTCTCCAAATTCTGAATGGTAGCTTCTGTCCTCTGTTGGAACTGCAAGTTGTTCACTGCCATTTGCTTCATCAATTCCTCTAAGGTTGGCTCAGATTTAGGAGGTACTGTAGTACGCTGCTGCATATTCTGCTGCTGCATAAAAGGTGGCTGATATGGTCTACTGGAACCTGCAGTGGATGGGAAAGGTATTTGCTGCTGTTGCTGCTGCCTATATTGAGTAGGGGCAAGTTGTGTAGAGTTATTCCCCCACCTCAGATTGGGATGATTTCTCTAGCCTGAGTTATATCTATTGGAGGACAGATCATAACTCTACTGTTGCTGCTGAGGCCTGTTGTTATAGATATTTGCTGCATAGGCTTGTGGGGTACCATTAGTGTCAACCTGCTATAGTGTAGGTCAGGCATCTATGGGATGATCAGCAGAAATACAAATGCCACACACTCTGGCAGAAGCTACTGCAGGCTACTGTTGTTGTTTAGTCATAGCTAATTGCCTCACCAAGGATGCAAGATCATCAATTTTGCTTTCCAATTTCCTGTGATCTGTAGCATAGGCAACCTCAATTTTGTGGACACCTCTAGTCAATACCACTGAGTTACTTCTAGTGCCAAACTGTTAGGAATTAGTGACCATATTCTCAATCAAATTCCTTGCAGCCATAGGAGTCTTGTCTACTAATGCCCCTCCACTAACAGCATCAACCATACTCCTATCCATAGGAAGCAGACCTTCATAAAATACTGGATGAGTAACTGGTCACTGATCTGATGGTGAGGACAACTTGCACACATCTTCTTAAACCTTTCCTAGTATTCATATAATGTCTCTCTGTCAAATTGCCTAATGCCACATATTTCTTTTTTGATTGAGGCAGCTCTTGATGCAGGAAAGAATTTCTCCAAAAATAGCCTCTTAAGATCATTCCAGCAAGTGACAGAACTTAGATGCAAATAGTACAGTCAGTCCTTAGCAGCATCCTTTAACGAGAAAGGAAATGCTCGAAGTTTAATGTGATCTTTTGAAATGCCTTGAGGCTTCATGGTCGAACACACAATGTGGAACTCCTTAAGATGCTTATGAGGGTCCTCACCTGCATAACTACTGAACTTAGGCAACAAATGAATCAATCCAGATTTAAGTTCAAAAGGAGCATCAACATCAGGATATTGAATGCATAAAGACTGATATGTAACATCAGGTGCAGCAAGCTCTTTCAAGGTTCTTTCATCCATAATATCAGTATTCTCAGTAGAATCAGAATGGAAAGATTGATCAATGACAGAATGCATAGAATCAGAAAATTCAAATGCAGAATCACTATTATGATGACTGTCTGTAGAATCACTAGAAACAGCAAGATGTAAACTACTTCCTATATGCTCATCAAGTGTAGAATCAATCTTATGAGACCTATGCAAGGAATGAAAAGTCCTATCTATCTCAGGATCAAAAGGATGTAGTATACCAGGGTTAGACCTAGTCATGTAACATGGAAAACTCAAAAACACAAAATCAAGCAAAATTGACTATCCAAGCTAAGCCTTAACCTATTTGTAACTGAAAATTATTCTGTAATTCCCAATATACCCCAACCCAAACTATAGCCCTCTGAATAAGCTTTTCAGAGACATATAATTTGCTTTATTTGGGCTTAAATTGAGAGAGTTAAGCCCAAATCAGTGAGGGAAGGTCCAAGCTTTATGACAGCAACAACATCCTAACTTTGAGGCTCAATTTTGCCCTGAATCCGGCTGAAATAGAAAAACTACATTAGACATAAAATTGTGTATCTTTGTCTCAGCTTTCAGGGGACACCAAGATCATCCAAATGTGACATTTGTAGCCCAAGATATGGCCTATAAAAGACAAAAAGGTCAATATGAGCTAAATTCCAAAAATTAATGAAGCTTTTACAACTAAGCTCAATGAGGCCCAATCATCTAAAACTCACCCACAAACATAATATTGGATACAATTATCATCAATAAGGCCAAATATAAAGTAATAATGAATTCCTCAAAATTGATTGATCACTAACCAAGTCTACCCACTTTTTGCCAACGAGAAAGAACTACTCCTTAGAGAAATTAGCTCATTTATACTTACAGGAGATAGCTAGGTTGCATGTAATTCCTGTAACACCCACTGTAGGGTATCACATTTAAGACTAATCCTAATATAACTTACCCAAGTTGTAAGAGAATTAATCTTGTAAAATCATTAATTTTAAAATTTTGGTTGTGGAATAAATTTAAATAAGTAAACTAAATAAAAATTATAAGTATCACTTGTAACTGAAACCACACTTATATTATACATAAATACTGAAAGCCTTATTTACAAATAATTTACATAATACCCTTACATATCAAAAGATAAAGTGTACAATAGACACTCCAAAACATAATTATTAAACTTAAACTCCTAAAAACTAACCTAAGGATTTGGGTCCTTAGAAAGATCCTCCTCCACATCATCATTAAAGAACCCAGGTGGATATAACATTCGCCTCACAGGGGTCCTTGCGGAAGATACCATAGAGCCTTCACGCGGTGTATACATAGTGCCACCCCAGAGTTCACGAATTGGAATCATAAATTCTAGGCGCACAGATGCGTGTTGCATCAACATAGGAATCCCATCGCGGGTTCCACTCAGACTCAGAGTCAAATCCCCAATATACACAAATCATTCATTATTAAAATCAACCCTCCAAGCATCAATCCCACCATGAAATTTTCTTGGACAAAACCTAAAACTTGAGGCATCATCACCACCTTAACAAACAAAGTGTAATATCACTGATAATAAAAAGAGTTATCTGCTCCTTCGTCTTCCCGGTCTTCGTCAAACATACACAGTAAAATAGATATAATACAACAAAGAAGTGAGATCTCCTACATCAATACCAGTATGGTAGTAGAGAAAATGACAGCAAATAAACAGAATATAATATAAAGACAGTAAATTATATTGTCACATATCAAATAAAATAAATCAAATAAGTATAATTATTATATCAATATGCTGACCAACTATGCATATGCACAATGACTAATTCCAACTCCATGGAGCTAAACACAATTTCGAAAAGAATGATCTAGAAGACATGTCTTTCACTGGCTGTCGTGGCCAAAAGTGTTATAATATATCAATTTATCAATGTGCACATCAAGGCATTGGACAAGACATTCTACACCAGATCGTGATATAGGACAGTGTCTCGATCCGGATTATCAGTGCGTTTGCATCGGTCTGCCTCACGGACAGAAGAGCTACCAACTATCCATTGCAAAGTATTTGCACCCCAACGCCCCCAAGGTCAATATGTGACCTACACTTGTCTACTCGCACCTGCACATAGGTGTGAATCATCTCCCAAGCATACAGCCTTATCCAAATAAGCTTACATGCTTTTCAATGCATGATGTATGATTCAAACACACGCACAACCATTATTATTAAAATATTTCACATGCCCTCGCCTTCTCTTGGAGGTATCATTATTCAACATAACTGGGCCCACCACAACAGCCCGATAGCAAACCGCTGTTACGTTCAATCGCGTAGCGATATTATCGCGTAGCGATATGATCGCTTAGCGATATTATCGCTTTTACAAAATCGTACAACATTTTTCTTACGTTTTTAAATCGCATAAATATTTTATCGCATTTTCTTAATTGCGTAGCTAAAAATTACTATTTTTCAATCGTGTAGAAGTTTTTCTACGTATTTTCAATCACGTAAAATATTTCTAACATATTTTAAGCTCAAATTAATACTTTTCTCATTTATTGTAAAAATTTGATTTTAATTCCATTATTTTCATAATAATCCTTTTTTAAATAATATTTCCAAGTTATTCTCATTAAAAATCAGTATTTTCTACTGTTTCCCAGAAAACTGCATTTCTTTAATTTACTTGAGACATTACAGCTCAAAATTTCCTAACGCACTTCAAAACCCAAAGGGTGAGCTATACATTAGTAAATTTCAAGTATTTAATTTTCATTTTAGTACATAACTTATTAGGCCAATTTTAATTCTACAAAGTAAATTACTTTAACTTTAGATTCAAAACCTACCAATTTGATTTCTTATCATTTAAACACCAAAGTCTACACGTAGTAAAATAATTTTGTATCGAAGACATCAAAAATGGCATGTTGGCCAAATTTCATAGTACACCCCATATATCATTTAAATTATTTTCTATCACTTTATTTTTTGTAAAAACACTTAGTTGATTTCTTTATCATAAAATCATTTAATTATTGATTAAGAAAGTAATTTAGAACTCTTGGTTCCCTCTTTGATGTTGAGGCCATGTGCCTCTAGGTTCTTTGGAACCATCATGCAATTTTTTCAACATGTGAATCACATCCTAAGTTACACAATAATCATCATGCTTTCCAAATCATATATGCAAGCATACTATCAAAGCTATAAGCACATCAATCACAAAGAAAGAAAGCTTAAACAATCAAGTGAATAAATCCTTATGGATTTTTTACCACAAATAATCAATTTCCTCACCACCAACACATAGTTGATGAGGTTTATCTCCCTCTTACCTCAAGGAAGACAACAAACTTTAAGCTCCTTCTCTTTTGATTTTGTGGAGCACCAAAATAAAATCCTAAAAATCTTAAACAAATCCTAAAGTCATAAATCAAGCTTGAAAACAATAAACCATGGATCAATCATGGCTTAGAAATTCACGAATCCAA
This sequence comes from Ormosia semicastrata, assembly GCA_029884595.1. Lineage (NCBI taxonomy): Eukaryota > Viridiplantae > Streptophyta > Magnoliopsida > Fabales > Fabaceae > Ormosia > Ormosia semicastrata. The sequence goes on from JAQQTO010000062.1 coordinate 35,491,498, forward strand.
CTTAGGATTAAGAAATCAAGAAATTACCTTAGGATTAGAAAATCAAAGCTTGATTTTTGAAGCACTTAGAGAAAGATTTAGGTAAAACTCTCAAAAGTAAAAGTGTTAAGGATTGTGTTCAGGTTTAGAAAGTAAAATTGGATGACATTTTTGAAGTGTGGAGGTACGGTTTAGGGGTGGAGGTCGTGAGCTTCAAGAAAGAGAGAGGATGGTGTTCTTGAGTGTTCTTGAGGTGAGAGAAAAGATGAAGGAGATCTTGTCAGAAAATATAGTGAAATGAAATAGAATAGGCTATTTTCTAAGTGTGTAGCCATGAGGTGAGTGAATAGAAAAGATCAAGGCTTAATTATGATGATAGAAAATATCACAAAGTGTTCACATGGATTTCACATGGCCAATGTCACATAATGGTCATCATTTAGTCATTCAAAAGAACCATGAACCTCCTAGAAACGGCTTGTTGGCCATGGAGCACATGGTGAGTGTAACTAAGTTTGGTTTAATTCTAATTCCTAGTTACACTTAGCTTAACTAATTAGTTCATCTAGTTACATTTAAACTAATTTAGTTAGGGTATTTAGTTACATTCTAACTCTTTAGTTACTTAATTAAGTCATTGTATAGGTCATGCATTGTCATGCTTCTAGATGAATCTAGATCTTTTTGTGTAGTTAAGGTTTTCTAAGCATTTAGTAACTAAGTTAGTTCCATCTAGTTACTAATTAGGGTATTAGAGTAACTTAGTTAGTTTATCTAGTTACTTAGTAACGAGTCCAACCATTTTTGTTGACTAGGTTCTTATTTGTTAAGAAAAGTCTAACTATTAATATTGACCATTTTCTATTGGCTCCTCAAGAATGAGTCACAAAGACTATTTCCAGTATAAATTTCGACAGATAAAAGATACCGAGTCTATTACCTGATAGCATAAGCTGCTGTTAATAAAACAACAGATATTTTTTTGTGAAATATTTTTATTTCATAGATAAATTTTAGAAATTAAAAGATCGATTAAAGTGTCTCTTGGATTCGTGTTTAGTAAGATCCCCCGGCTCCGAATAAATCAGTAAAGATTTTCCTCAGCCCGAAAATTATTATTTTCTTGACTCAGAGCAAATCTTACACAACGATAAAAAATAGTCTCAGAATAGTCAAAATAATTTTATACCACTCAGAAAACATAAAATAGTACAATTCAATCATTACTGTAAAGTAGCAAAATTTGGGGTATTACAACTCTCCCATACTAAAAAGAATTTCGTCCCCGAAATTTATCATACATTAAAATAATTAAGGATATTGTTCTCTCATTTTGTCTTCCATCTCCCATGTAGCAGCTCCGGTCGTTTCATTCCAGATTACCTTTACTAGCGGAAACGTTTTTCCCTTGAGCTGCTTCACCCTCCTGTCTTCAATCTTAACAGAAAGCGTCTTACACGTCAAATTTTCTTTCAATTGTACCTCATTGGGCTGAATGACATGAGAAGGATCGAGGATATACTTTCTCAACTGGGACACATGGAAAACATTATGAAGGTTAGAAAGAAAAGGTAATAAAGCTATTTGGTAAGCGACTGGACCTATCCGACGAAGAATTTGATAGGGTCCAATGAATTTAGGAGTGAATTTTCTACATTTTATAACCTTTTCGACACCAGTCATGGGTGTTACTCACAAAAACAGATGCTCACCTTCCTCAAATTCAATAGGTCTTCTTCTTTTATCAGCATAGCTTTTCTGCCTACTCTGAGTTGCCCTCATTTTCTCTTGTATCATCTTTACCTTCTCTGTTGTTTGTTGCACCATCTTAGGTCCAATGGTCATACTTTCCCCATCTTGATACCAACACAACGGTGTTCAACATCGTCGTCCATATAATGCTACATAGGGTGCCATACCTATACTTGAGTGAAAACTGTTATAGTAGGTGAATTCTACCAAAGGCAAGAATTCATCCCAACTCCTTTGTTCTAACACACAAGCTCTTAACAGATCTTCCAATGACTGAATAGTCCTCTTCGTTTGACCATCAGTTTGCGGATGGTAAGCTGAACTCAAACGAAGTTTAGTCCCCATTACTTCATTTAGACTTTTGCCAAAATCTCGATGTAAACCTTGGATCTCTATTAGAAATGATACTAGATGGTACATCGTGAAGTCTAAGAATTTCACCAATGTACACCTGGGTCAATTTCTCCATTGGATACTTGATATTGATTAGCAAGAAATAAGCAGACTTCGTAAGCTGATCAACAATGACCCATATAGAATCATAACCTTTCCTTGTCTTTAGCAATCGAGTAACAGAATCCATTACAATACTATTCCATTTCCATTCTAGAATAGTTAGGGGTTGCAGCATACCTGCTGGTCTTTGATGTTCAACTTTCGTCTTCTGACATACAAGACAAGATGACACATACTCAGCAACATCTTTCTTCATCCCAAGCCACCAAAACAATCGTTTCAGATCTTGATACATCTTGGTCAATCCGAGATGTATACTCAACTGGCTCGTATGAGCATCATCAAGAATCAACTTCCTTAGCTCTAGATCATTGGGCACACTGACTCTGCCTTCAAATCTTAGAATACCATCGTGTTCTTCTTGAACCATTGACACAATATCTCGCATCAGCTCCCTTTCAGTTTGTAGAAACTCATCATCCTTTTTTCTTCTCTCGAATCTCTTCCATTAAATCACTTGTGATCGTAACCTTGTTTAAACAAATCCTTCCCGGCGCCAACTCCACAAACACCCATAAATTTTGGAATTGTTCTATTAATTCTTCCTCCTTGATCATCATCGCAGAGACACTAAGCATATTTCTACTTAAAGTATCTACCACAACATTCGCCTTTCCAGGATGATACTGGAGTTGAAAGTCATAATCCTTCAAGAATTCTAACCACCTTCTTTGTCTCATATTCAGCTCCTTTTGGTCGAATAGATACTTCAAACTTTTTTGGTCACTGAAGACGTTGAATGTAGCTCCACACAAAAAGTGCCTCTAAATCTTTAATGCAAAAACAACTGCAGCTAGCTCCAAGTCATGCGTTGGATAATTCCTTTCATGTACCTTCAATTGTCTTGACGCATACGCTACAACTTTTCTATTCTGCATTAGTACACATCCTAGCCCTTGGTAAGAAGCATCACAGTACACTTCAAAAAATTCGTTCGGATTTGGTAAAATCAACACTGGTGCAGTAGTTAACCTCTTCTTTAATTCTTAAAAACTCTTTTCACATTCCTCCGTCCAAACAAAAGCTTGATTCTTCCTCATGAGTTGCATAAGAGGTCCAGCTATCTTGGAAAAACCTTCAATAAATCTCTGGTAATATCTAGCTAATCCAACAAAACTCTGGATCTCAGTTATAGTCTTTGGCCTTTCCCATTGAAGAACCGTCTCCACCTTTGCTGGATCCACTGCAATTTCGTCCTTAGAAATCACATGACCCAAAAATTTTACTTCTTCCAATCAAAACTCGCATTTTGACAACTTTGCATACAGCTTTTTCTCTTTCAAAATCTAGAGAACTATGCTAAGATGTTCAACATGCTCTTCCTGATTTTGAGAATAGATTAGAATGTCATCGATAAAAACAATGACAAATTTGTCTAAGTACGGATGAAAAATCCTATTCATATAATCCATGAATATTGCAAGAGCATTCATCACTCCGAACGGCATTACAAGATATTCATAATGACCGTAGTGCATTCGAAAAGTAGTCTTTGGTATATCCTCTGCCTTAACACGAATTTGATGATAACCTGATCGCAGATCTATCTTTAGAGAAAATAGCTGCTCCTTTCAGTTGGTCCATCAGATCATCAATCCTTAAAAGTGGATACTTGTTCTTTATTGTAACCTTATTCAGCTGACAGTAATCCATACACAACCATGACATCCCATCCTTTTTTTTTTACTAACAACACTGGAGCTTCCCAGGGTGAAACACTAGGTCTCACGAATTGTTTTTCTAATAGCTCCTCCAATTGCTTCTTTAATTCTGCTAGTTCTGACAATGACATCTGGTACGGTGCAATTGATATAGGATCCGCTCCTGGTACAAGATCGATAGAAAACTCTATCTCTCTTTCCGGTGGTAATCCGGGTACTTTATCAGGAAAAACTTTAGGAAACTCATTTACAATAGAAATAACATTTACATCCTTCTCACTCTTAACTTCTAAAGAAGATAGCAGCATGTATCCTTGAGCTCCATCCTTTAATAAAGAATCGACTTGTTTGGCAGTTAAAAATCCAGAAACCTCATCAGGAAATACTAGGGTCTTTCTAGAACAGTCTAATAGGATATGGTTAGAAGATAACTAATCCATCCCTAGTATTATATCAATATTGGTAAGAGGCAAACAAATTAGATTAACAGAAAAGACTCGATTACTGATAGTAATAGGATAATTTAGGCATATTTTAGTAGTACTAACAAGTTTGACAGTAGGTGTAGAAACAATCAGTTAAAAACTCAAAGAAGACATAGGCAATCCCAAATGATCCACACAGTCATATGCAATAAATGAATGAGTTGCACCCGAATCATATAGTATAGTTAAAAGATTACCTGCTGTAACACCTTCTCCCTGTATAAGATCTTCAGACTGAGAGGCCTTAGCTCCACTTATAGTATAAACTCGTCCACCAACTTGTGACTTAACAGCACGAACATTGCTCACTGTAGGCTCCATCTTTGCTTGATCACAATCCTTAGAGATATGACCAGGCTTTCCACATCGAAAATAGATTATACCCTTGATCGTGCAATCTCTCATCCAATGGCCTTTTCCGCACTTCATGCATTTCATTGGCGAATATGCTATTTGATTAAACTGATTGCAATTTGAACCTCCTCCACGTGGCTGCTATTATTGTTGCTGCTGACTTCCCGAGGGTGGAGAATATGGTTTTCGTTGAAACCAGTTATTATTATTGTTACCTCCCATTTGGAACCTAGATGGTCCAAAGTTATGATTCCTGGTATCTCGTGCTGGCTCTAATCGCTCCAGTCTACAACATATATCCATCAGCGTTGAGAACTAATTTAGACGCATTGGCAACACTCCTCTCTTCAACTCAATTCTTAGACCTTCCTTGAATTTGCGACACTTCCAAACCTCATCCGGATAGATTTGGAGATACCGCGAGAACTTAGACAAGCTCTCGAACTTTGCAGCATATTCATTGACGGTCATTCCACCTTGTCGCAATCTAAGGAATTCCATCTCCTTGGTGTGCTACGCACTTTCCAGAAAGTATTTCTCCAAAAATACTTCGCAGAACAACTCCCATGTAATCTCTCTCCCTTCATCTTGTAGCACCCTTCGAGTGGCTTTTCACTAATTCTCGCCATCACCCATTAGCATAAACGTAGCGTAAGTCACCCTATGATCATCTGTACATCCTATTCCTTCGAAGATCTTTTCTAGTTCTTGGATCCACAAATCCGCTTTCTCAGGATCAAACTTGCCTCTGAAATGTGGCAGATTGTTCCGATGAAATTCTGACAAATGTTGGACTTCTGCATTAGCTTCTTGTTGTTGTGCAGCTCTTTGATTTTGTTGTACGATTACTTCTGCCACTCGCTGCATCGCTTTGGCAGCAGCAGTCATTGGGTCGTTGTCACGTTCCACATTCACACGTGCACCTCTACCACGAGACATAGTTTTCTTCACAAACAATCAAACATAGTCCAAGAAAAGTTAGTTGTAACCTTCTAGAAATCAAACTCAGAGAATCACACAACACAAGCAAAACAGACCTAACCACAAAACCCCCAAAAGACTCTAACTGAGAGCTCTGATACCAACTAATGTAACACCCACCGTAGGGCATCACATTTAAGACTAATCCTAATATAACTTACCCAAGGTGTAAAAGAATTAATCTTATAAAATTATTAATTTTAAAATTTTGGTTGCGGAATAAATTTAAATAAGTAAACTAAATAAAAATTATAAGTATCACTTGTAACTGAAACCACACTTATATTACACATAAATACTGAAAGCCTTATTTACAAATAATTTACATAATACCCTTGCATATCAAAAGATAAAATGTACAATAGACACTCCAAAACATAACTACTAAACTTAAACTCCTAAAAACTAACCTAAGGTTTTGGGTCCTCAGAAGGATCCTCCTCCACATCATCATTAAAGTACCTAGGCAGATATAACATTCGCCTCACAAGGGTCTTCACGCGGTGTATACATAGTGCCACCCCAGAGCTATCAAATCGGCATCGTGAATTCTAGGCACACAGACTCGTCTTGCGTCAACACGGGAATCCCATCGCGGGTTCCACTCAGACTCAGAGTCAAGTCCCCAGTATACACAAATCATTCATTATTAAAATCAACCCTCCAAGCATCAATCCCACCATGAAAATTTACTTGGGAAAAACCTAAAACTTGACGCCTCGCTATCATCTTAACAAACAAAGAGTAATATCACTGATAGTAAAAAGAGTTATCTGCTCCTTCGTCTTCCTAGTCTTCATCAGACATACACAGTAAAACAGATATAATACAACAAAGAGGTGAGATCCCCTACATCAATACCAGTATGGCAGTAGAGAAAATGATAGCAAATAAACAGAATATAATATCAAGATAGTAAATCATATTATCACATATCAAATAAAATAAATCAGATAAGTATAATTATTATATCAATATGCTGACCAATTATGCATATGCACAATGACCAATTCCTACTCCATGGAGCTAAACATAATTTCGGAGAATGATCTAGAAGACATGTCTGTCACTCGGCTGCCATGGCCAAAAGTGCTATAATATATCAATTTATCAATGTGCACATCAAAGCATTGGACAAGACATTCTACACTAGATCGTGATATAGGACAGTGTCTCGGTCCGGATCGTCGGTGCGTTTGCATCGGTCTGCCTCACGGACAGAAGAGCTACCAACTGTCCATTGTGAAGCATCTGCACCCCGATGTCCCCAAGGTCAATATGTGACCTACACTTGTCTTCTCATACCCGTACATAGGTGTGATTCATCTCCTAGGCATACAGCCTTAACCAAATAAGTCAACACAATTTTCAATGCATGATGTATGATTCAAACACATATACAACCATTATTATTAAAATATTTCACATGCCCTCGCCTTCTCTTGGCGATATAATTATTCAACATAACCGGGCCCACCACAATAGCCGGCTGCAAACTGCTATTACGTTCAATTGCGTAGCGATATTATCACATTTTCACAATCGCGAAACATTTTTCATACGTTTTCAAATCGCGTAAATATTTTATAGCATTTTCTTAATCGTGTAGCTAAAAATTACTATTTTTAAGTCGCATAAAAGTTTTTCTGCATATTTTCAATCGCATAAAATATTTCTAACATATTTTATGCTCAAATTAATACTTTTCTCATTTATTGTAAAAATTTGATTTTATTTCCATTATTTCCATAATAATCCCTTTTTAAATAATATTTCCAAGTTATTCTCATTAAAAATCAGTATTTTCTACTGTTTCCCAGAAAACTGCATTTCTTTAATTTACTTGAGACATTACAGCTCAAAATTCCTAACGCGCTTGAAAACCCAAAGGGTGAGCTATACGTTAGTAAATTTCAAGTATTTAATTTTCATTTTAGTACATAACTTATTAGGCCAATTTTAATTCTAAAAAGTAAATTACTTTTACTTTAGATTCAAAACCTACCAATTTGATTTTTTATCATTTAAACACCTAAGTCTACACTTAGTAAAATAATTTTGTATCTAAGACATCAAAAATGGCATGTTGGCCGAATTTCATATTACACCCCATAAATCATTTAAATTGTTTTCTATCACTTTATTTTTTTTGTAAAAACACTTACTTGATTTCTTTATCATAAAATCATTTAATTATAGATTAAGAAAGTGATTTAGAACTCTTGGTTCCCTCTTTGATGTTGAGGTCGTGTGCCTCTAGGTTCTTTGGAACCATCATGCAATTTTTTTCAACATGTGAATCATATCCTAAGTTACACAATAATCATCATGCTTTCCAAATCATATATGCAAGCATACTATCAAAGCTATAAGCACATCAATCACAAAGAAAGAAAGCTTAAACAATCAAGTGAATAAATCCTTATGGATTTTTCACCACAAATAATCCATTTCCTCACCACCAACACATAGTTGATGAGGTTTATCTCCCTCTTACCTCAAGGAAGACAACAAACTTCGAGCTTCTTCTCCTTTGATTTCAGAAGCACCAAAATAAAATCCTAAAAATCTTAAACAAATCCTAAAGTAAAAAATCAAGCTTGAAAACAATAAACCATGAATCAATCATGGCTTAGAAATTCAAGAATCTAACTTAGGATTAAGAAATCAAGAAATTACCTTAGGATTAGAAAATCAAAGCTTGATTTTTGAAGCACTTAGAGAAAGATTTAGGTAAAACTCTCAAAAGGAAAAGTGTTTAGGATTGTGTTTAGGTTTAGAAAGTAAAATTGGATGAAATTTTTGAAGTGTGGAGATATGGTTTAGGGGTGGAGGCCGTGAGCTTCAAGAAGGAGAGAAGGATGGTGTTCTTGAGTGCTCTTGAGGTGAGAGAAAAGATGAAGGAGATCTTGTCACAAAGTATAGTGAAATGAAATAGAATAGGCTATTTTCTAAGTGTGTGGCCATGAGGTGAGTGAATAGAAAAGATCAAGGCTTAATTGTGATGATAGAAAATATCACAAAGTATTCACATGGATTTCACATGGCCAATTTCACATAATGGTCATCATTTAGTCATTTAGAAGAACCATGAACCTTCTAGAAATAGCTTGTTAGTCGTGGAGCACATGGCGAGTGTAACTAAGTTTGGTTTAATTCTAATTCCTAGTTACACTTAGCTTAACTAATTAGTTCATCTAGTTACATTTAAACTAATTTAGTTAGGGCATTTAGTTACATTCTAACTCTTTAGTTACTTGATTAAGTCATTGCATAGGTCATGCATTGTCATGCTTCTAGATGAATCTAGATCTTTTTGTGTAGTTAGGGTTTTCTAAGCATTTAGTAACTAAGTTAGTTCTATCTTGTTACTAATTAGGGTATTAGAGTAACTTAGTTAGTTTATCTAGTTACTTATTAACTAGTCCAACCATTTTTGTTGACTAGGTTCTTATTGGTTAAGAAAAGTCTAACCATTAATATTGACCGTTTTCTATTTGCTCCTCAAGAATGAGTCATAAAGACTATTTTCAGTATAAATTTCGATAGATAAAAGATACCGGGTCTATTACCCGATAGCAGAAGTTGCTGTTAATAACATAGCAGATATTTTTTTGTAAATTGTTTTTATTTCATAGATAAATTTTAAGAATTAAAAGATCGATTATAGTGTTTCTCGGATTCGGGTTTAGTAATATCCTCAGGTTCCGAATAAATCAGTAAAGATTTTTCCTAGCCCAAAAATTATTATTTTCCTGACTCGGAGCAAATCTTACACAATAATAAAAAATAGTCTCAGAATAGTCAAAATAATTTTATACTACTCAGAAAATGTAAAACAGTACAATTCAATCATTACTGTAAAGTAGCAAATTTTGGGGTGTTACATTTACCCTCAGTATAATATCAAATAGAGATCCTAGATTTACTTCTAGATTTTGGGGAGCCTTGCAAAAGACTTTTGGGACTAAGGTAAGCCTTAGTATAGCATACCATCCATAAACAGATGGACAGTTAGAGAGCATTATCTTGACTGTAGAGGATATACTTAGAGTGTGAGTTTTAGACCAACTGAGTAGTTGGGATAAACTCTTGCCTTTAGTGGAGTTTTCCTACAACAACAGTTATCATACTAGCATAGGAATGACATTGTATGAGGTGCTTTATGGTAAGAAGTGTAGGTCCCCATTATGTTGGTATGAGGTAGGAAAGAAAGTTATTCTAGGACCCGAGTTAGTATAACAGATTTCAAAACAACTTAGAATGATCAAGGATAGGATGCCTGTAGCTCAAAGTAGGCAAAAGAGTTATGTTGATAGAAGGAGGAGACCTCTAGAGTTCAAAAAGGGTGAACATGTTTTCTTGAGAGTCACTCCTACGACTAGAATTGGTAGAGCATTGAGAACTAGAAAGTTAAACCCTCATTTCATTGGTCCCTACCAAATCCTTAAAAGAGTCAGACCTATAGCTTACCAGATAGCCCTTCAACCCGATTTTTCAAATCTTCATGATGTCTTTCATGTATCCCAAATTAGAAAGTACAATTTGGATCCTTCACACATCATAAGAAATGAATTTATATAGTTAACAGATGATTTATCTTATGTAGTGAAACCGATGAGGATTGTGGACAAAGGAGTCAAAGAGCTCAGAGGTAAGTAGATTCCTCTAGTGAAGGTCATATGGGGTGAAGCAGGCATAGAAGAGGCTACATGGGAGTTAGAGTCCCGTATGCAGCTTGATTACTTGGAATTGTTTATTTGAGGTAAGTAATTTTGGGGATAAATTTTTAAAAAGGAGTGCAAAATGTAACATCCTCTTTTTAGCATTTTGGACTAGTTTATGGTTACAAAGGTAGGATAACACTTATTTAAAATTTTTATTAATTTTTGTGACAAACTGAGTAAATTTAGGCACTTTGTTGCAACTCATAGTGTGAAAAATAACTTAAAATGACTCAGGTAGTAGCATAAATGACTAATTTGAGGGAAATGAATCTAGAGAATTTGTTTCTAAGTCATAAATAATTGTAAGAGGATGCAGTTAAAATTTGAGAATAATCAGAGTTAGTTTGATATTTTAAGGCATTCTGGTTGTGCATTTCATGCTGGATTGACTAATAGCAGATATGAAAAATTGTCCTAATGGTGAAACAACACTTTTATTAAATCTTAGTATTTATTTTAAAGTTGTTGGAAGTTGAAAAATCTGATTTAGCTAAATCTCAGTGTTCTTAGCAGATCAAGACATATCAGTGAAGTGTTTAAGTGAAACAAGTGGTATACGGGTAACATCCCTTATATTAGACTTTGCCTCCTGATATTTCACTCATTTCCCCTCTTCTCACTCATTTTCTTACAAGAAAAATAGAAGGCAAGGCAGCAGCCAAGGAAAGCCTAGAAGAGAAGGCTAAAAAGGAAAAGGAAAGGAGGAAAAGGGGAAAGGCAAATCCAAGGTTCAATAGCCTCCATCACCAAGAACTTGAGGTAGGGGATTCTAACCTTAAACTTCATCACATTCTTCCCTCTTTCTCTATAGATGAAGTTAGGTCACATGAATAGTAAGAAATGGATTTGATGAGCAAATATGTGCTCTTTGGTTTTTAGTTCCAAGAGTTGAGTTAGGGTATTTATATCTTATTTGATGCTTGGTAGCTTGTTTTTGCTTGGTAGATGTCCATAGGCCACTATGAAGATTAAGTCAGTAAATGGTATTTTCCTTGCTTGATATAGTGTAAATCCATGTTTGATGAGTTGAATTTAGTGTTTAATGATTCTAACATGATTAGATACCATGATTAGGGTTGAAAAATACTTAGAATCCAAGATTGGATGGTTAAAAATATATTTGAAGCCAATGGAACATTGATTGTTTTCTGCAGAATTGTACAGAAAACTCTTCACGCCATGACATAACTACACCATGCCGAGGCTTGAGAAAGGCAGAGAGCTTGGCGCTGAGGCATGACAGAGCTGTGTCGAGGCAAGGATTCCAGGAATTTCAAGAATGTTATTCTTGGTGTTTTGAGGATCCCTCCTAGTTGAGATCATTCATATATGCTTTTCTTAATTGTATTAAGACACTTTTAGGGATATTTCACAAAGGGAATGATGCCCTAGCATATAAGATCAAGTTTGAGTTTTTAAGTTATTCAAGAGTTATGGATTGCTTGAAATAGGTGTCTAGAACCTTAAGCACACTAGTGTGGGTTAGAATACCACGTGTGTTGTGATTGTAAGGTAAGCTAGATATAAGTTTGATAAGTAAGTTAGACTTGTCATAGAGGCATAATTTAATCTCTTATAGTCTAAGTTGATCTAATTACATAAGTTTCTAGAGAAATACTCTATTACCCCATTAAGTTAGCTTGAAATGGATTATTAGTAAAGAGTTAGTTCCTTTACTTGTTAGAGTTGAACCATAGTACAATTATTCTAAATAAGGGAGTGAGTTAAGCCCCTTAATCTTGCAAAGTAGTGAGTAAAGCTCTTTGCTAAGGAGGCAATTGTGAGAGGTAAGTGTCTGTACAATACTTTACATAGGATAAAATAGTGAGCCAAACTATTTATCAAGTAACATAAGGAATATGATCAACCTTGTGTAAGTGTAGTAAAGTGAGGTAAACTTACTAACACGAGCCTTAGGATGATTTAAGTCCTCATGTAGGAATCGTAGTGATTTTGGGTCAAAGGACCACATATATCATTGTCACTTTGAGAATCACTTATGACATTCACGTAACGATCCACATAGCATTCTCATAGTGGGTCAGTCCAATACATCATTACTCTAATATGTATCCATGTGAAGACTTGATATCTCATATCCATAAACTGTGAGATGTTGCCATCAGTCTATGCATATACTAGTCTCAATGCATTATTGTTGTCCTAATTAATAATAATACTTGATTAGGGACATTTAAGAATAGTGTTTTGATTCTGTCTAATAGCATCTCACGATCAAGTCATCCACTTGATGTCCTATGGCATTAAACTTACTATTCTAAGGACTTTATTATATTTATAATAAATAACATAATAAATGAAATGCCTCATGTATTAAATAAATAGCATAATACAATGTATGTAAGTACGATCAAAATAAATTGGCCTCTAGGGCATACACCAACAATTCAGGGGCCTCACACTACTACTAGTACCCTATGAGGGAATTATTACATGAGGATTATACTGATACTGATACTATGAGGAATTTATCCAAGAACACTGGATCCCTCTTCCTCATAAGAGGTCCTCTCCATGGTTCTAATGGAATTCCGAATATCCTGCCCTCATACAAGATCGTCTCTGAAATCCACTATACTAAGTGAAACATAGTTCACATAAAACAAAGGATACTAAGTGGGAAAGCTTGGACTAATTACCTTCTCGTTCAAGGATAATTATCCAATTCTCATTCTTAATTCATTAAAAATTCATTGAACACTGACTATACAAACATTCATTCAATACATACTTTCAGCTCAACCTTAAAATCAAAGGGAGCATAATCTCAAATTCACAACATACAATTCCAATTCATAGATCCAAGGTACATTGTTAAATTCAAAATACATTCTCAATTCAGCATACATAATACCATGATGCATTCAAGCACCTTCTCAAATTCAACATTCATATAATGAAAATTCATATTTCACAAGAGTAAATTCATGTCAATACAATCATTCTAATACATTGGAAATGTTCACAATTTGCATCACAATATACTTAGAAAATATGCATAAGGGATCCCAAAAATGCATATCATCTTATTTCAAAAAAAATACAATTTCCTCCTCTGTTCTGTTTCTATGATGGGCGCTTGAACGCCCATTCGCCAGCACCTGGGAATTGGGCACGTGACAGCAAAGGAATGTGTTTCAGGTGCCCAGTGCTTGGGTGCTTATGCTTAAGCCTTTGAGCGTTGAGACACTAGAAACGCTCCCTTGTTTCATCAAACAACATTCAAACTAATTATAATCATAAAATCACAATTTCCCAACCTATTCAAAGCTTATTCATGATCTCAAAATCATTCTCAAACATTCAAAAACACACTCAAATCATTTCCATGTAAAAACACTAAGCAAAATCATCAATCAATTCAATCAAACCAAAAATCATTTCTATGGCATTCAAGCTCCACAATCTTTCAAAATATCCATTTTCAATCTAATATTCAAATAGAAAGACATAGAAAATGAAGAAAATATAGAACCATTCCCCTTACATTTACTCTATTATTTTCCCTTTGCCTTTATCCTTTTTCTTTCTTTCCTCTTGCCTTGATTCTTCAAGCTTGATTTCCTCTTTTTCCTTCCTCTTCTTCTCTTGCTCTTATCTTTTTTCTTTGTTTCTTCTTTCTACCATTTCCAGCAGTCACACATAGACGAGAGAGAGTGTAACGACAGTGAGAATAAGAAATATCTTATTACAAGTCAACAAAAGATAATAAAAAGAGAAAGAGCATAGGTGGCGAAACATAAGAAAAATAGGAGCAAATCTTGAAACTTTGTATATCTTAAGGATATCTTAACATTCCTTTAATGAATTTTCTAACTTTCGTTGGTGTTATGGAAAATTCTAGGATTCTATTCATTTCTTAGTTTCTTCATTTATTGACTTTTCATATACTCCTTTATCATTCACTAAGCTTCAGTGTTCTTTTCTAGGTTCACTTAAACCTATAAAATGGGACTAGGAAGCTTACAAATATTTCTTTTTAACTTGTTTTCATAATCAGATTACCCTTCATCCTCTCTTTAGCATTTGCTCAAAGTTTCATAATTTTTTGAACTACTTTCCTATTTAACTTGGCATTTAGACACTGATTAGTGCTACTAAAAATGTCAAACTAATTAATTTGATCCTTAAAAATTTACTGCAACTCATTCCCACTGTTTATGCCTTAGAAATAAATTTCTCACATTTATTTCTATCATATCAATCATTTTTAGCTAAATTATTAGCTATTGTTCACATTCAATGTCATAGAATTAGGCTCAAACTAATCCAAAAAATTACCAAAATTATTATCCAACTTATACTTATAGTATTGAGCTTCTATAACCCTAATTAACATCATTAGGGTAAGGAGGATGTTACACTGATGACATGTCCAGGATCATGCATTAGAGGCTAGAAATAGGTATGTCACTTTGATACTAATAACAAAAATTTGTGAAAACATTTATAATATATACAAAAATATGAGCTTGTTGCGTGTATTACAATATGCATATATCGAAAGGAACTTTATACAAATACAATGATCATAATACAAATATTGCCATATTTGCATCCATGGCAATACGTATACAATTTCTACTTAAGTCTTTTCTAGATTCTACTACTAAACTCTTTCTTCACAACTCTGATCTTCTTTCTGCTTACTGGTGCTTTCATCGTACTTAGAAATATTATGAAAATACAAAATGAGAGGGGTGAGAATTCAAAGAATTCTCAGTAGTTTTCATAAAAACATGTCATCGTAGTATTTCCAGCTGTTTCGAGGAAAAATCCATTCTTTGATTAAAACTCATTATATATATATATATATATATATATATATATATATATATATATATATATATAATATTTAGAGAGGTGGCAAATTTCCAAAATTTGTCCTCTCTCTTTTCGAAATAAAGATTCAATTCATATACTTTATAAAAACCCTTTTGCATAAACAAATAAATCATAAGTATCAAACCAATTACAAAATCACATCAAGTAACATAACTAGTCAATTATGATATTCACCATACATATTCATTCATTGTAAAATAACAATCAAATTAACCATCATCTTCATGCACAATTCAAATCAATTTTCATATCATATATCATAAATATGTACTCATTATTCTTCATCAATATTCATAGACTATCTCACTCTTTAAGTTCCATTATTCAACATAATACTCTTCATATCTTTTATGTCTTAATTCAAATGCTTCATCTTTATCTATATTCTATTCTTTCATTCTTTATTGTATCATATTCATCATTCATTCTTCATTCCTTGTGTCTCTTTTCGTCATTGTTCAAAGTTCATAATTCATCAATTCTTATTCTTCGACAATTTTTATCATTATTCCTTATATTATCTTATTATGCCATAATCATTTTGGGATACTCTCATATTCGAGGTTATATCCCATTCTTCTCTAGATACTCTCATACTCGAGGTTATATCCAATTCATATTCATTCGGGATACTCTCATGCTCGAGGTTATATCTCATTCAATTTTGGATACTCTCATACTCAAGGTTATATCCAATTCATATTCATTCAGGATACTTTCATGCTCGAGGTTATATCCTATTCTCATTCATTCGGGATATTCTTAAAATACAAGCTATTTTTCACTTTATGTGTTATAGAATTGCGCTCAAACTTATCCAAAAGATTACCAAAATTTAACAGGTAACTTAGACTAATATCATTGAGCTTCTATAACATTAATTAGAATTTATTATGTCAGAGAGGATGTTACAATACACACACAAGAGGAGACTGAATGGTAATGAAAGAATCAGTATGGGGCAAAATATTTCAGCCCTCATTCAACCAATCCCTAAAAAATGCAAAGATCCAAGAACATTTACATTTCCATGCATTGTAAGAAATTGTAAATTTGAGAATGCCATGTTATGTCTAGGAGCTTCAATAAATATGATGCCTGTAACACCCACCTTAGGATGCCACATTTATGTTACATAATTACCAAATTAACCTTAAAAAAATAACGTACTTTGTAGGGAAAAATACGAAATTTTAAAATTTCTTAATAACAAGAAAATAAACTTAGCAGAAGATAAAATATCACAGCATCATTACAAATAATTTACATCATTTATACATATCCAAATCTCTTGTTATACATATACAAGTCTTTAACACTATCATACTGTAAATATTACAAACTGGACTCTGAAAATATTTACACATTAATTAAACTACATAATGCCCAAGTAACTCTAAACATGCAGAACCCTCAGACGGGTACTCCTCAGATTCCTCAACAGGGAGGAATCCAACTTGACACAAAATATACAATACTAACCGTACCAGAGTACCGGTAGTAAGTTCCCTATTACTGTTTATGTGAGAAATACATTTTCCATCCAACTCGACGCACTATGACGGTTCCCAAATACCTTACGAAAAACTCAAGATCTCCATCTCTTTAGAACTCAACTTCCTTCTCGAAAATCTGATCTTCCTTGCGTTCTCACTCACTCAACGTCTTGGTCAATCTCTTTACAATTATAAATACAATACGTAAATAGACAGACAAGAGGTGAGATCACCTATGCCAATACCAAGTATGGTAGCAATGAAGATAAACACATACAAATTCTCATATCAATACATCATATCTCATACCAATACATCATACATAATTACAATTATGTCATCAATATCATTTATCTAACACATATCATATCTCATTTCAACCCATCATATCCACCATATCATTTATTATCATAATTCTTACAATAATTCATAATCACATCCATGTCCTTATCAATATTCATTTATTCAATAATTCGGTTATCAAAATCAATAATTATGATAATACCCTCAATATCTCTGTATATGTATCTAGACTCATGCACCTAGACTCAATTTTCCTACTCCATGGAGCTAAGACTCAGTCGGAAAGAAGTGATCGAAAAAGAATCTATCCGCACTACATGCCTCTCGACCACGTGCTCATTCTCTTTGCTCATTTAGCATTTGCACATCTAGCATATGCATCACAGTCTTTTTCGGATCTCGATTATGGATAGTGTCTCTGGTCCGGATCATCTGTGTTGCATCGGTCTAACCTACTGTACGTAAGCTTTATTCTCTGTCCATTGTAGGCAACCCGCACCCCGATGCCCCCAAGGTCAACGAGTGACCTACACTACGCACATCGCACCCACTCAGGAGGTGTATTCTTTCCTTCTTTTGGTAATCATCCTTATTCAACCCATCGGACTTTTATTTTCAATGCACATTTGAACGTACCTTTCTCAGTTCAATTCATTCCCTCATCTTCTCAATTCAATTTTCTTTATTTCATATTCTCAATTCATTTTCTTTATCTCAACTTCGGGGTCCTCAAAATTGGCCCAACAAGATTCATTCTCAGTATTTTCATCGTGAAATTATATTTTTCGCATTTTCTCAATCACATAACAGCTTGATTCATCACGTTTTCAAATCACATATCAATTTTTCATCATTTCTCATATGTTTTAAATCAAAAATACTATTTTCCTCAAAATTCAATTCCATTTTTCATATTTGCATAATAATCCTCAAACATAATATTTACTTTATAATCCTTATTTAAATAATATTTTCATAATGATCCTTCATAAAATTTACATTTATAAAATAATTTCTCGTAAAATTCATATTTACGAAATTGTCCCTTAGAAAAATGATATTTACAAAATAATCCTTTATAAAATTCATAATTACAAAATAGTCCCTCCAAATCATAATATTTACTTTCGGTCCCTCAAAACATATGAATTACCTTTTAGGCCCTCAAAAATAGAATAATTACTTCCTTGTCCCTCAAAACATATAAATTACATTTTTAGTCCCTCAAAATATAATAATTACTTTCTTGTCCCTCAAAACATATAAATTACATTTTAATCCCTTAAAAATAGAATAATTACTTTCTTGTCCTCAAAACATATAAATTACGTTTTAGTCCCTTAAAAATAGAATAATTACTTTCTTGTCCCTCAAAACATATAAATTACGTTTTAGTCCCTTAAAAATAGAATAATTATATTTTCGTCCTTCAAAACACATAAATCACATTTTAGTCCCTCAAAGCATAGTATTTTCACTATAGTCCCTCAAAGTTTTTATATCTACATAATGACCCCATATTTCCATAACATTTAAAATTGAATCCTTTTCTCATAAAATTTACAAGATCAATTCCACATACGTACAAGTATAAGTTTCTCTACAAGTATATATTTCACATACATACATATTATCAATTTCTTAAGCATTACAAACATACAGTGCAAACTTTAAAATAAAATCATATCTCACGGATGCTACACATACAAACATAGAAATACAAGGTGCACATCCCAAGTACAAATTCAAACACACAAACACAATCGAGACACATCTCAATACAATTCAATCAATACGATCAAAGACCTTCAAACAATAGGTGAATAAATCCTTAGGGATTTTTCACCAAACATACCATCCTCATACTACCGAACATGGGTGGTAAGGTAGAGTCTCCCTCTTACCTCTTGAAGACAGGCTTTCTAAGCTTTCCTCCTTTCCTTCTAGAATTGTATACTTCAAACCAAAATTCCTAAAATTCTCAAATAATTAGCACACACACATACAAGGTTTGAGAATGACAAACCATGAAATAAACATGGCTTAGAAATTCAGAAAAATAAATTTGAACCAAAGAAACCAAAACTTACCCTTAGGGAAATAAGCAAAAAGCTTGAGTTTGGACTAGCTAGAGTGGTTTTTTTAGCAAAACCTTGAGAATAAAAATTGCTTAGAATGGTGTTAGGCTTTAGGAAATGGTGTTGATAAAAATTATAAGGGAGTGAGTATGTGGGTTGAGATATTGACCGAATAAAAGAGAAGAAAATAGGAGAAGAAATAGTTAAAGCACAACTTGAATTAAAATAAAACCAAGAGATGAAGGATTAAAGATTGGATGGTGTGGTTTGGAAGTGAAGACCGAATGGAAAGAAAGAAAATGGGAGAGAAAGCTGCTGCCAGCCGTGTAAATTATGGGAAGAAAAAGAAGAAAATTGCTTGGATAATTACCCAAAATTGAATGCATAAGTACAGCTGCCATGCGTGAGTAATTGTGGTGATAAAATAAGGATTTTATGGCATATCTATCCTCTCCAACCAGCTGCCCATTGTTTTGCCGTGTGAACTTTTTGGTGGTTTTAAGTCATTAAAAACACATGCAATTTATCCTAGCCATCCATCCCTTCAATGGTTGGGATCATAGCTAGTTGGTGTGCTTAGGAAGCTTTGTAAAGCTTATCCTACAAGCCTCTAAAGGCTGCTGCCCAACGTATCCTCCAAGTCCAAATTCAAGAGTTTAATTTGTTTATTTACATGTTAATTAATTAGGAAGTCTATTTGACTAAATATCCTAATTAAATCCTAATTAACATTTTAATCCTATGACTAATATATCTAACATATACTAACATATATCATAACCTTTAATTAATTTTAGAACTTTCAATTAATATTTTAGATTATACTTAGTTAAGAATTAAACTAGTTTACTTTAATGTTTATTCTAATTACATAACTAGTTAATTAAACAAATAATTACATAATTTATAATCTCTAAACAATATTAGCATATTTAATTAGTATTTATATTATAATTATTTAATAACTAAATTAGTTTAATTAGTTTGCTAATTAAATAATTAATCTAGTCAAACTAAGCTTAATTAATTTACTAATCCTAAAGTCAAGTCTACAAATTTTTGACTTAATCCTAGCCATTGATTCTTCTTTAAATCCTATCCATTGATCAAATCCATGGTCATCATCCAAGCTTATCCATCAAGATTCAATCCTAGTCATTTATCAAATCTATGGTCATTATTCAAGCTTATCCACCAAGATTAAATCTAATGGTCCAAAATGGTCAAGCTACTTTTGTTGACTTCTCTTTATTAGTTTGACTTCTAGGTGTCTTATTTCTATTGGTCCAAGTTTCTTGTTTCTATTGGTTACTTTATTTATACGTGAGTTCCGCACACACACAGTATCGGGTCCACTGTCAAAATTTATACTGAGGAATAAAATAATACTAAAAATTATTTTATCGCTTACGGTTAAATTCTAAAAATTACGAAACTAATTTATATATCAATCAGAACTGGGTTTAGTAAGATCCCCCAGCTCTAATTAATTAAAATAATATTTTTCCGGTCAGAAAAATTATTATTTTCCTGTCCCGGAGCAAATCACACAAAAAGTCCAAATAAAATCACAGACAGTAATATCAAACACTGTATCACATAGAAAAACAAAAAAAAATAGTAAAACAGGAACACAACAGTCTTTTACCCAAAAATTGGGGTGATACAACTCTCCCCCTCTAAAATAAAGTTTCGTCCTCGAAATTTGACACACTTAAAAATAAAAACGGATACTACTTTCTTATCTTATCTTCCAATTCTCATATTGCTTCACCACGTATATCGTTCAAAACCACTTAACCAATGCGATTTCTTTACCTCGAAGTTGTTTTGTCCTTTGATCTTCAATCTTGACTGGAAACATCTCGTAGGTTGAATTCTCCTTCATTTATACAATCTCCAACGGAGTATCCGATACGATCCGATAAACTTCAGAGTGGGTTTCCTTGACTTAATCGCTCGTACAATTTTAGTCATAAACGTCACACGTAGAAATACATGGTCACCTTCTTTAAATTCAAGCAGTCTTCGTCTTTTATCTGTATAACTCTTTTTATCGCGTCTGAATCATCCTCATCTTATATCAAAGTATCTTCACTTCCTTAGTTGGCTGCCGCACAATTTCTGGTCCCACGATGTTACTTTCACTAGTACGATACCAATGCAAAGACGTTCTAAGCGTCTCCCATATAATGTCTCACAGGGTGTCATCCCCATGCTCGAATGAAACTATCGTTGTATATGAATTCTATCAATACCGAAATTCATCTTAATGAGTCCTTTGAAAATTCTAACTATTCGTCTCTTGCTGATATCCAAGTCCTTCTTGATTGAACAGTACTTCATGCCCTTGAAATTATTATGAATTTTATAAGAAAGAAAACGTCTTTAGGTTTTCCTTGCAAAACAACTATCGCGTATCCTAGAACGTAACTCGAATAATTCTTTTCATGCGCGTTCCACCGTCTTGAAGTATACGTCACCACCTTTCTATTCGGTGTCAATACTTAATCTAAATCCACGAGTTGAACTTCTTCTAACAGAACTTACGTTTGACTAATTTTACACATAACTCCTTCTTCTTCTTCAAAATTGAAGAACTGCATTGAGATTCTTCAGCATGCTCCTTGGAATTTCGAGAATAGGTCAAAATATTGCCAATAATGACAAATTTTGCCTAGATGAAAAAGAAAGATCCTATTTATAGAATTCACGAACATTGTCAAAACATTTCCTACCTGAATGGTAGTACTGACTATTCACAGTTCTTGTAACGCATCTGAAAGATTGTCTTGGAACATTCTCTACCTTCACGCGAATCGATAACAACCAAGACACAAGTCGATCTTGGAACGAAGAATGATTCCCTTCATTTGATCTTTCGGCTCTCCTGTCGTCACATCATCCCGCATTTTCTTCATCAAGATAAGTTGTTCTACTTGCCTATTTTTACCCTTAATGTAAATTGTCTCATAGATCAAGTTTTCTTCTAATTGTCTTGTATTTGATATTATGACACAAGTTGAATCAGAATGATCCTTTTAATTGAGATACATGAAAGACACTATGAAGGTCATAAGGAAAAGTAATAAGACTTTTCAAGAAATTACTAGATTAGTCCAAAGAAAGAATTTGAGATGGTCTAATAGATTTTGAAACGAACATAGTCCAATAATTTTAGAAATGAACTTTCGGATTCAAATCCAAAAATCTCGTGTCAAGGAAACACTAAGGTTACATTGTAACAATCTAGTAGGATATGGTTGGAAAATAACCAATCCATTTATAAAGTCAGTTCTCAAATAGATGAAATTTTAGATAAATAAATCAAATCAAGTAAAAGATTTGATATTCAATAAATATGAAAAACGTTAGAAAACTTGAGTATAAACAACACGTTTAACAAGAAGCGTAGAAATACTCGATCACACTATAACAAAGACGAGATAAGTCGAATTGATTTACTCAGTCTATTTGAAAAAGAAATAGACAAACCAGATTAATAGGAAGTTTCAAACTCAAATAATAACAGGATAGTTTTATACAAACTCAAATGGTAAGAACAAGTTTAGAAGTTGACGTAGTATTATGAAAAGAACAAAACACAGATAACCCCAAAAGATTTACACAGTCACAGATCACAAAAGACTGGGTTACTTTACACATCATACAGTACAGTTTTAAGATTACCCTCTATGCACAACTTCCTCGTTTCTTAAGTTTTTGTATTTGAACGTTCTCACTACACTCTCTGCACCAGCTCTTTCTCCTTCTTCTTGAGATTTTGAAATACGTGTATCACTAATGGAAAGTTCCATCTTCAGTTGATCACAATCTCTGGAGAAATGTCCAAGCTTCCCACATCAATAACAAATAACCCCTTTATGCTGACAATCTTTGGTAAGATGATTTTTTCCACACTTGAAACATTTCAGTGATGATGCCACAGTCTGACCAAAATCGTTGCCACTAGTACTCCCCCTCTTTGCTTGTTGTTACTTTCCCAATGGTCGTACATTCGACTTTTGCGAACACGATCGACTTTACGCTTCCTTCCATCTTGTATTATCGAAGACTCTAAATTACGCTTGCATCCGTGGTCGCTCCAATCCTAATAAGCTATGAAGTTCGATTATCGGGTTCTCATTGTTGAGTGATCATCTGTCTCTGTTGTACTGCTACTTCAATCATCTTTTGCATTACACTTCTAGCTGCGGCAATACGATCTTCATCACGTCTCGCGTCTACATGCTCATGTTCGCTACGTTCCATTATCTTTCTTCAAAGACAAATAAAATCAAAACACGACGAACTTAACGTAACTATTTCACACAACATCGTCTCCTTTCGGAAACTAAAAACATATCTCTGTGTTCAACATCAGAGATTCACACAAAGACAAACAAGACAAACCTACCCACAAACCCAAAAGACTCTAACTTGGGCTCGATACCAACTAATGTAACACCCGCCTTAGGATGCCACATTTATGTTACATAATTACCAAATTAACCTTAAAAAATAACGTACTTTGTAGGGAAAAATACGAAATTTTAAAATTTCTTAATAACAAGAAAATAAACTTAGCGAAGATAAAATATCACAAAGATCATTACAAATAATTTACATCATTTATACATATCCAAATCTCTTGTTATACATATACAAGTCTTTAACACTATCATTTGTAAATATTACAACCTGACTCGAAAATATTTACACATTAATTAAACTACATAATGCCCAAGTAACTCTAAACATGCAGAACCCTCGACGGGATTCTCGATTCCTCAACAGGAGGAATCCAACTTGACACAAAATATACAATACTAACCGTACCAGAGTACGGTAGTAAGTTCCCTATTACTGTTTATGTGAGAAATACATTTTCCATCCAACTCGACGCACTATGCCTCTGGTTCCCAAATACCTTACGAAAAACTCAACATCTCCATCTCTTTAGAACTCAACTTCCTTCTCGAAAATCTGATCTTCCTTGCGTTCTCACTCAACGTCTTGGTCAATCTCTTTACAATTATAAATACAATACAGAAATAGACAGACAAGAGGTGAGATCACCTATGCTAATACCAGTATGGTAGCAATGAAGATAAACACATACAAATTCTCATATCAATACATCATATCTCATACCAATACATCATACATAATTACAATTATGTCATCAATATCATTTATCTAACACATATCATATCTCATTTCAACCCATCATATCCACCATATCATTTATTATCATAATTCTTACAATAATTCATAATCACATCCATGTCCTTATCAATATTCATTTATTCAATAATTCGGTTATCAAAATCAATAATTATGATAATACCCTCGATTCTCGTATATGTATCTAGACTCATGCACCTAGACTCAATTTTCCTACTCCATGGAGCTAAGACTAAGGTCGGAAAGAGTGATCGAAAAGAATCTGTTTGCACTACATGCCTCAGACCACATGCTCATTCTCTTTGCTCATTTAGCATTTGCACATCTAGCATATGCATCACAGTCTTTTTCAGATCTCGATTATGGATAGTGTCTCTGGTCCGGATCATCGGTGTGTTGCATCGTCTAACCTACTGCATTACGAAGCTTTATTCTCTGTCCATTGTAGGCAACCCGCACCCCGATGCCCCCAAGGTCAACGAGTGACCTACACTACGCACATCGCACCCACTCGGGAGGTGTATTCTTTCCTTCTTTCTAAGAATCAGCCTTATTCAACCCATCGGACTTTTATTTTCAATGCACATTTGAACGTACCTTTCTCAGTTCAATTCATTCCCTCATCTTCTCAATTCAATTTTCTTTATTTCATATTCTCAATTCATTTTCTTTATCTCATACTTCGGGGTCCTCAAAATTGGCCCAACAGTATCATTATTGTATTTTCATCGTGAAATTATATTTTTCGCATTTTCTCAATCACATAATGATTCACACGTTTTCAAATCACATATCAATTTTTCATCATTTCTCATATGTTTTAAATCAAAAATACTATTTTCCTCAAAATTCAATTCCATTTTTCATATTTGCATAATAATCCCTCAAAACATAATATTTACTTTATAATCCTTATTTAAATAATATTTTCATATGATCTTCATAAAATTTACATTTATAAAATAATTTCTCGTAAAATTCATATTTACGAAATTGTCCCTTAGAAAAATGATATTTACAAAATAATCCTTTATAAAATTCATAATTACAAAATAGTCCCTCCAAATCATAATATTTACTTTACGGTCCCTCAAAACATATGAATTACCTTTTAGGCCCTCAAAAATAGAATAATTACTTCCTTGTCCCTCAAACATATAAATTACATTTTTAGTCCCTCAAAATATAATAATTACTTTCTTGTCCCTCAAAACATATAAATTACATTTTAATCCCTTAAAAATAGAATAATTACTTTCTTGTCCCTCAAAACATATAAATTACGTTTTAGTCCCTTAAAAATAGAATAATTACTTTCTTGTCCCTCAAAACATATAAATTACGTTTTAGTCCCTTAAAAATAGAATAATTATATTTTCGTCCTTCAAAACACATAAATCACATTTTCGTCCCTCAAAGCATAGTATTTTCACTATAGTCCCTCAAAGTTTTTATATCTACATAATGACCCCATATTTCCATAACATTTAAAATTGAATCCTTTTCTCATAAAATTTACAAGATCAATTCCACATACGTGACAAAGATAAGTTTCTCTACTAAAAGTATATATTTCACATACATACATATTATCAATTTCTTAAGCATTACAAAGATACAGCAAACTTTAAAATAAAATCATATCTCACAGATGCTACACATACAAACATAGAAATACAAGCAAGCACATCCCAAGTACAAATCAAACACACAAACACAATCGACACATCTCAATACAAGTTCAATCAATACGGTCAAAGACCTTCAAACAATAGGTGAATAAATCCTTAGGGATTTTTCACCAAACATACCATCCTCATACTACCGTAACATGGGTGGTAAGGTAGAGTCTCCCTCTTACCTCTTGAAGACAAGCTTTCTAAGCTTTCCTCCTTTCCTTCTAGAATTGTATACTTCAAACCAAAATTCCTAAAATTCTCAAATAATTAGCACACACACATACAAGGTTTGAGAATGACAAACCATGAAATAAACATGGCTTAGAAATTCAGAAAAATAAATTTGAACCAAAGAAACCAAAACTTACCCTTAGGGAAATAAGCAAAAAGCTTGAGTTTGGACTAGCTAGAGTGGTTTTTTTAGCAAAACCTTGAGAATAAAAATTGCTTAGAATGGTGTTAGGCTTTAGGAAATGGTGTTGA
The DNA here is from genome assembly GCA_029884595.1 of Ormosia semicastrata. Lineage (NCBI taxonomy): Eukaryota > Viridiplantae > Streptophyta > Magnoliopsida > Fabales > Fabaceae > Ormosia > Ormosia semicastrata. The sequence continues at coordinate 35,518,045 of JAQQTO010000062.1, forward strand.
TAAAAATTATAAGGGAGTGAGTATGTGGGTTGAGATATTGACCGAATAAAAGAGAAGAAAATAGGAGAAGAAATAGTTAAAGCACAACTTGAATTAAAATAAAACCAAGAGATGAAGGATTAAAGATTGGATGGTGTGGTTTGGAAGTGAAGACCGAATGGAAAGAAAGAAAATGGGAGAGAAAGCTGCTGCCAGCCGTGTAAATTATGGGAAGAAAAAGAAGAAAATTGCTTGGATAATTACCCAAAATTGAATGCATAAGTACAGCTGCCATGCGTGAGTAATTGTGGTGATAAAATAAGGATTTTATGGCATATCTATCCTCTCCAACCAGCTGCCCATGTGCTGCTGCAGTGTGAGACTTTTTGGTGGTTTTAAGTCATTAAAAACACATGCAATTTATCCTAGCCATCCATCCCTTCAATGGTTGGGATCATAGCTAGTTGGTGTGCTTAGGAAGCTTTGTAAAGCTTATCCTACAAGCCTCTAAAGGCTGCTGCCCAACGTATCCTCCAAGTCCAAATTCAAGAGTTTAATTTGTTTATTTACATGTTAATTAATTAGGAAGTCTATTTGACTAAATATCCTAATTAAATCCTAATTAACATTTTAATCCTATGACTAATATATCTAACATATACTAACATATATCATAACCTTTAATTAATTTTAGAACTTTCAATTAATATTTTAGATTATACTTAGTTAAGAATTAAACTAGTTTACTTAATTGTTTATTCTAATTACATAACTAGTTAATTAAACAAATAATTACATAATTTATAATCTCTAAACAATATTAGCATATTTAATTAGTATTTATATTATAATTATTTAATAACTAAATTAGGTTAATTAGTTTGCTAATTAAATAATTAATCTAGTCAAACTAAGCTTAATTAATTTACTAATCCTAAGTCAAGTCTACAAATTTTTGACTTAATCCTAGCCATTGATTCTTCTTTAAATCCTATCCATTGATCAAATCCATGGTCATCATCCAAGCTTATCCATCAAGATTCAATCCTAGTCATTTATCAAATCTATGGTCATTATTCAAGCTTATCCACCAAGATTAAATCTAATGGTCCAAAATGGTCAAGCTACTTTTGTTGACTTCTCTTTATTAGTTTGACTTCTAGGTGTCTTATTTCTATTGGTCTAAGTTTCTTGTTTCTATTGGTTACTTTATTTATACGTGAGTTCCGCACACACACAAGATCGGTCCATCATTTTGTCAAAATTTATACTTGAGGAATAAAATAATACTAAAAATTATTTTATCGCACGCTTAAATTCTAAAAATTCTGAAACTAATTTATATATCAATCGAATCCGGGTTTAGTAAGATCCCCACTCTAATTAATTAAAATAATAAGGTGAAAAATTATTATTTTCTCGTCTCCGAGCAAATCACACAAAAAGTCCAAATAAAATCACAGATACAGTAATATCAAACACTGTATCACATAGAAAAACAAAAAAAAAAATAGTAAAACAGGAACACAACGGTCTTTTACCCAAAAATTGGGGTGTTACAATGCCTATGTCTATTTTTAATTCTCTTGAACTTGGACCTTTGCGAGCAATAGATGTTGTGATTCAATTAGCAAATCGGAGTAATGCCTAACAGACTTGATAGAAGATGTTTTAGTGAGAGTTAATAAGCTAATCTTTCCTATAGATTTTTACATTCTAAATATAGAGTATGAGTCATCATCCAACAAGGCTCCAATCATTTTAGGGAAGTCATTCCTTAGGACTTCAATGACCAAAATAGATGTTCATGCTGGCTCTTTCCATGAAGTTTGGAGATATTTTAGTGCATTTTAACATTTTTTATGCAATGAAGCGTCCCATTGAGGAACATTCTATTTTTCACATAGATTTGCTTGCTGAATTAGTTAAGGGTATTTATGATGAGTTATGTGTAACACCCCAAAATTTCCTATCTTGTATACAATAATTTTGACAGTTAACAAAATTTTACTGTTTAATAATTTTTGGATGCTATAAAATTATTTTGATTATTTCATTAGCGTATTTGATCGTTTTGAGTAATTTACTACGTGTCAGGAAAATAAAAATTTTTGGGCCGGGGAAAACTTTACGTAATTTAATTTTTACCGTTAGGTTTTAATTATTTTACGTGATTTGATTTGATATTTATGTGTTTTCTAATATTTGTGATTTTTGTGGATGATTATGAATTTTTTTACTGTATGTGGGCCCAGGTGGGTCCCGTAAAGTGAAAAAATTTTCTACGAATAGAAAAATTTGTACTGTTTAGACAGAGACAGGGGATCTTACTAAACCTGAATTCGAAAATAGTTTTTAAAATTTTCTTTTACTGTGTTTTGTACTGTATTTATTTATCAGGTGATAAAAATACAGTAAAAATATTATTTGTAGGGTTATAGCAGATAAAAATAATAAAAATTATACTGCGTAGTCAATAAAGAGGGCTTGACTTGATTTGTACCCTTGGATGAGAATACTTAGTTTGAAGATTAACCATTGATTTAATCAACGGTTAAGAAACAAACTTAATAAAGAAGCATTGGATAATCACCAATGATTTAATCAATGGTGTGAGAATAAACTTGGTTAGGAAGGCTTTGATATCAACCGTCGATTTAATCAATGGTGTAGAATTGGTCTTGAAAAGTGACAGAGACCATTTATAACCATTGGATTTAGATTTAATCTACGGTAGAGATTTAGTCTTATAAAGTAATAAGAACCATTTATGACCATTGGATTTGGATTTATTCAATGGTGGAGATTTGGTCTTCTAAAAAGGCTATGACTAATTATAACCCTTGGATTAAAAGTAAGAAGGAGTAATCTTGACCTTTTATTTTAGAGACACATCTAATGACTAGGATTTAAAGGAGAAAGATCCAATGGCCTAGATTGAGTCTTCTAATCAAAAGTCTACCTAAATCCTAACCATTGAATTAATCAATGGCTAGAAATGCTTCAAATAATGGCTTGAAAAGGATGATAACTTTGAAGAAGCAAGAATGAACGGGGGACGATTTTTGAGCTTCATTTTGGAGCTAAAGAAAAAAAAAACTTTATGTCATTATTAGATGTCTTGATCAATTATACATAATTATTGGTCATTTTCCTAAAGCAAAAATATTTTCTTCTTTCTCTCCATGCAAGCTACGACCATGCACTCTAAAGCGGGCCAATTCCTTTACTCATTTTACTTGGTCATTCTTCTAACAATAATTCAAGAAAGCTAAATAAAAGTAAGTCAATTTTGGTGGCTCATTTCCTTTGCATCTCTACGGCAATGGAGAGCAAAATTGCTCTAAATTAATATATCTTTGTGATATATAGTAGAATGTATTTAATTGAACAAAGTAAGACTAAGTCAAATTTGGTGACTTCTCCAAGTGCTTCCTATGGCCATGCAAGGAAAAAGGGGGGCAAAAAAATCATTTCATTCATTTGCTATCTCACTTTATCACCTTTTCTCTCAATGACTTAGTACCAATTATTTGTTCAAATAATTCACTCATTTCTCACTCACTCTCCACGGCAATGCATCCATTTGTGAGGCAAATTATTACAAATCAATTCCTATCATTTTTTATCACTTTGTCTTAATCAACATGCATTATTATTGATTTGTTTGCATCCTTAGGAGAGTGTTTGGAGGGGGCACGATTTTTGGTGCCTTAAGAGGATGGCAAAGTGGAAGACCATCATTATTACTCATTCTTGGTCTTTCTTTGTCAATTTCAAGAAGCTAAACTTAGAAAATTTTCTCTTCTTTCTCTTCTACTCTATGTTTCGGCCATGACTATCAAGAACACTTTCCATCACTTTTTAATTTCATCCAATTATAAATCTTGAATCTACATGATATTCTAAGTAACTTTCATGTTGGAGACTTTCTCTAAATCATTCATCTTCATGGACTTTCTTCAAGAGCCAAGTTATAGGGTATTTGTGGTGAAGTGTAAGGAAACTTCATTTCTTCTCTTTCTTTTCATGTTCTAAATCATGTTTGATCCATGGTTCCTCTTAATCAAGCTTAGTATACTAATTTCTATGTATTTTGTTTTGTATTTGAGAAGCCTTTGGTGGTGAAGGACTTGGAAAAAGAAGCAAATCAAGAAGCTTTTGAGGATCTTCAAGAGGTAAGAGGGAGATCCATCTCACCAACCAAGCATGGTGGTGAGAGATGGTTTTATATTTGATGGATGATGAATCCATGTGAGGATTCATATCCATGGTCATGTAATTATTTGTGGTTGTTTATGTGCTTTGATTATTTGCCTATGTTTGGTATGATTTGCATGATTTATTGCTTTGATTATGGCATGTTTGTGATATATATTTAAATATGTATATGTATGCCATGATTTGATGGTGGAAAGGAAATTGATTTTTGGCTCCAAAAGCCAAGGGGGAGGCTATGTTACCAAGTGGCTTCTAGTACTCAAAAGGGGGGGTGAATTGAGTATAAAACTTTTTCTCAAAATCTCTTTTTATCAAGAACAAATATTAAAATCTTAATAAATAAATGCACAGAAGGAACGAGAAGAAGAAAAGAGATAATAAAAATAGTGAAAAATAAATATGCAGTAAATTAAAATTGCATAAAATAAAGAGATTAAGAAGAGAGAAGCAGGCACAGTATTTATCTTAGTTCGACCACTAACCCACTTGTGGTCTACGTCCAGTCCTCGAAAGCCGAGATTTTTCACTAAGTACACAAGCTTCAATAGATGCTTGCTACCGTTACACAAAAGAGCACTTTTCACACACAGGGAAACTCTACCCTTGTGCTAAAGCCTCAGCCTGCAGGGATACCTCACCCTTATACAAACCTTGAGGGATACCTCACCTTCGAAACAGAATATTAGAAAATAGATGAAGAGAAACTCTCACTCAGAGTAAGTAATACAAATTGAAGTGCTAATGGAGCTCTCACAGAAGTATCTCAAAGTTTTTAATCAAAAAAAGCGTAGAAAATAATTTTCACAGATTAGAGCAAGCAAAAAATAATTCAGAGTTGTAGGCTAAGTAATTCGTGACCCAAGGTTGTTATTTATAGGAAAAAACACAGAGATAGCCATTTGGGTATAATTAAAAGCATTTAAAACCAATTTAACCGAATCAAAATGTTTGAAAGTTTCCATATCAGACTTCGTGTTCAAATGTGTTTATTCGAATAACTTAACGGGTTATTCGAATAACACTGTTCCTGAAACTAACTTAAGAGGCCATCTGATATGGGTTATTCGAATAACCAATGTGTTATTCGAATAACTCTGTTAAAACCAGAGTTCTAAAATGAAGAGGTTATTCGAATAGCAGCTGAAATATCCAAATAAAGTTTAAAAGAAAAGTTCAGACAGAGACAGTTTATTTGAATAACGTTTGAGTTATTCAAATAACTCACTTAAAAGCACAGTTCTGAAATACCTCAGTTATTCGAATAAAAGGATAGTTATTCGAATAGCCACTTTAAAAAATACACCCTCGTGAAGTTGTTTATTCGAATAGGCTAAGCTCTATTCGAATAAATCTATGTAAAACCATTTCTGAAAAGATGTTTTCAAAGACACTTAGTTTCCATTAAAACAGGTTTTATCTTTTCTTTCAAAAACAAAGATATATCAAAGTGAGCTCCGTACAATAGATCCTAAGTCCTAATGCTAATCAAATAAAAAACTTGGACTTGGTCTATTTATCATCTTCATTTAGTCTTCACGTTTGTTATCATCAAAACAAATTTTCAAAGGTATACATCCAAACACAGGCTACGGTTTTGAGCTCCCAAAAAATTAGAGTTCATGTTGAAATTTTTCAAGAATAAGGGAATTAATTTTTGGTCCCTAGAACTTAGTGAATTTCGGTCAAGACACCTCTAAATAGGTGTTCATAAATTAATAAATTCATGAAGGATGAAAATGGATGATTTGAAGAGTATGGAAAATAAACAAAGGGTTTATTTTTCAAGAGAACAAGAATACGGTCTTTGAGGAATTTTTATTAATTTATTTTGTGTAAAAAGATCCTAAGTGTTTTTCTAAATATGAGTTTTGAATGAAAAGGACAAACATTGATTTTAAGGATTTACAAAGAAAGTGAACAAGGATTTGCAAAGAAAGTGAAAAAGGATTTGTAAAGAAAGTGAAAAAGGATTTGAACAAATGAGTTTGGTTTTTATAACCATCGGTATTTCAGTTTTGAAAATAAAATTTTAATGGTTTTGTTTGTGTAAAACCATATCAATTTAGAAGGAAAAATGTTTCGATAATTTTCAATAGTCATGTCCACGTTTTTGAAGGCTTGTAATGCATTGATTTTGATGAAACAAAGTGATTTTTCAAGTGAAAATATTATTAATTCAATACAAGGAATTTGGAAAGGGAATCAGAGTATTTTAGCACTTGAGAAATGATATAGGAAAAATGGAGAATATAATGGTATTTTGAAAATTTACTAACGTATAAATTATTTTTGAGTTTTGAAGTACGTTAAAAAATATTAAGTTTTGAAACATTGATTTATATCCATGGAAAAGGATTTCTTGAGTAAAGAAATGTGGAAAAAGATTTTCTTGAGTAAAGAAAATGTGTTAAATAAAGTATAAAGTCATATTATTTTGAGAAAAGTGGAAATGGAATTTTTGAAGAATGAGAAATATTTTTCGTAATGAAATTGTGGTGAAAAAAATTATTTATGTATCTTAAAAATGTAATTTTTAAAGTACATGATTTGAAATACAGTAAAATATTTCTAAGTGTTTGGAAATATAGTAAAATATTTTTACGCGATTTGAAATATGATAAAATATTACTACGCGATTGGAGATGCGTTGAAATATTTTAAGTGATTTGAATTACGTTTAAATATTTTACGTAATTTGAACTACTGTTGAAAAATCACTATATGATTTAAAAGTGATAGAATATTTTTACGTGATTGTGAGAAAATGACATGTTTTGCCTATGATTGGCATTTGGTGCATTATACATGCATTGGAAAGATATGTCTGTGATTGGATTTGGTGCATTATATGTGCATTGGAAAAATATGCGTTGAAGCATATGATTTCATTGAACAAATGAAATTGAAAAGATTTGGCCCTTTGGGGTTGGACTTGCACTGATATATTCGTGCATTGTATAAAATATAGCTAATAGCTATTATGGCCCTTGTGGTTGAAGAGGGAATGAGAATTGATAGTGAGATCTATGATGGATCTTGGGGGCGTCGAGGCGCGGCGGTTGACCAGTGGACAGTTGGCGAGTACCCTGTGCTATTTGGCGATGCAGTCCGTTGCAACGCATTAATGATACCCGACAAGAACACGATTCTTTTCAACGACTGGGGGATTGTCTTTGGGCTAAGGCTGACAATTAACCAGAGCATTCTTCTCGAAATTGTGAAAACCTCCATGAAGTTATTTTTGATAAACTCAGTCTTTGTGTATATGTATAAATCTGAGCATTTATATCTGTATGATATATTAATTGAGGAATGTTGTGTAGAAATAAGTTTTTCCCAAATGATTTAATATGTTAAGTTTTGATGATGACAAATACAAGACAAAAAGAACACTTTGCATATGTTCTTTGTTGCATCTTATATAGAGCATATCCATTAATAATTGACAAATATCTTATTTGGATATGTCTATGAAAGTTTGATATGCATGGTAAGCTAACTAGAGTTATACATTTATGATTCATGCATATGAAGATATTAAATTATGAATTTGGACTAACTATGCTTGTTTAAGTGAGCAATACTTTACAGGATAGTCCAAATACCAAGAGTGAGCTTGCAACAAGAAAGCAATAGATATCTATTAAGCTCAACACAAGGAGAATGTGATTAAAGATATGTCTTTGAAGATTTGTCTTGATGATAACACACGTGATGGGAAAACCAAGTCCAAGATCTTTTTAAGGATAGCTTCAGGAATTAGAGTCTCTTTGATCGAGGATCTCTTTGGATATCTCCTAGTGCATTAAGATAAAATAAAAATGTTTTCTTAAACTTATACCAAAATTGTTTTGATCTTGAAAATAAGTTTAAAAATGTTTTGGTGTTTTTGAAAAACTTTCTGGGATGGTTTTTAAGCTTTTATAACTGTTTTATAATTGAGTTATTCAAATAACTCATTGGTTATTCGAATAAAGCTTTGTTTTTGGCTGCTGCGTAACTCTATGTTTTAAAGTGTTATTCGAATAGCACTCCTGTTATTCGAATAAGTGTTTTCCAAAATAACTTGTTTTATATCAGCTATTCGAATAACTCATCAGTTATTCGAATAGAACCTTTTCCCAGAAATCTGTTTTAACCAGTGTTATTCGAATAAGTCTCGAGTTATTCGAATAACCAGTTTTCTGAAGGAATTCTGTGTGACAACGTTATTTGAATAACACGAAGGCTATTCGAATAATCAGTTTCAAAAATGTTTTTAAAAGAACGTGTTATTCAAATAGCCAAAGGCTTATTTGAATAAACACGGTAAACAAAGATCCGAATATGGTATGTAATGGACACTTTTTTATAATAATCACAGAATTAATTGCTACAACGGCTATTTCTCTATCTGACTCTATAAATAGAGAACATGGGTCTCATCTGCATAGAGCCCAGCTATCAGTTTAATTTGTGCTTGTTTTGAAAAATGTGATTTATTATTTACACTTATTTTTCTGTGCTCTTTTTGCTGAAACTTTGAGATATCCCTTGAGAGCCTCTTAGCACTTCAATTTGTATAATTTGCTCTTTGTGAGAGTTTCTCTTCATCTATATTTCTATTCTTCTATATTGAGGGTGAGGTATCCTTTAAGATTTGTATAAGGGTGAGGTATCCCTTCAAGGTTTGTATAAGGGTGAGATATCCCTGTGGGCTGAGACTTTAGCACAAGGGTAGAGTTTCCCTGTGTGTGAAAAGTGCTCTTTTATGTAACGGTTGCAAGCACCTATTGAAGCTTGTACACATAGTGAAAAATCTCGGATTATTTTCGAGGACTGGACGTAGACCACAAGTGGGTTAGTGGTCGAACCAGGATAAATATTGTGCCTGCTTCTCTATTCTCAATCTCTTTATTTTACGTAATTTTATATTATTACACATTTATTTATTTTCTATTCTTAAAGCTCTTATTCTTTATCTTGCAATTCCTTTTCTTTTATTTAATAGTTTAAATATTTATGTTTATTTTAAGAGCTTTTATGAAAAAAAATTCATACCCAATTTGCCCCCCCTCTTGGGTAATGGTTGCCATGACTAACAAGTGGTATCAGAGCTTCGTGCTCTGGTAAAAGCTTAACCGCTTAGAGTTATAGATCCTTGCTTGTTGGCAACCTTGAAAGTTTTTCAAAATGGAAGGTTTTGAAATTGATAAACCACCTTTCTTTGATGGTGTGCATTTTGTTTATTGGAAAGCTAGAATAGAGTTTTATATGCAATCTATTGATTTGGATTTGTGGGATGTTGTGTTAAATGGATTTATTTACAAATCAAAACAAAACTGGAATAGTTTTGACAAAAAATGTTTTTCTTTGAATATTAGAGCTATGCAAATTTTGAGAAATAGTTTGAATGATGATGCTTATGCTAAAATTAAAAATTGCTCTAGTGCTAAAGATATATAGGATGCTCTTGATGCTATTTATCTTGCTAATAATGATTTTGTGCATAAAGGTGTATATAGAAAGCAAGAATAGCAAAAGCCATTAGAGGAAGCTTGTCATGAAAAATATCCTCAAAGAGATGCTCAAACTATTGAAGGGAGTCAAATGTCTCTTGGTGACGATGGTGCTCAATTTGAAGAAGAGACAAAGCAAAACAAAATTGATGAGGAAGAATATAATTCTCTTAAAGAGGCAAGTACCCTAGAAATTGAAACTACTTCCTATATGGCTAAAAAGGACTTTGAGTGTCCTCCTAGTGTTTCAACTGTGCAGAAAATTTCTCAAAAGGGTGGACTTATTGGTCAAAGGAAAGAGGAATCATCACGAAGAGCACTTCCAAAGCCCAATGAAAGAGATTTTAGTCAAAGAAGGAAGATGACTTCAACTAAAGCTTCTCAAGTACAAAATGTAGAACTTGCAAAGTTCAAAACACCAAAAGAGAAGCAATGGGTAAGGAAAAGAGTTCCCTTGATTGCCAAGGCCAAGGTATCAAAAGCTTTTACCTCTTATGCACACTCACATGCAAAGTCAATAAATTTGACGTATATTCCTTGTAGGCCTTAATTGATTAATAGAATCATATGTACTTAATAAAATTTGAATATTATATTTAACACAAGATTATGTTCATTCTTATTGTATCATAATTCATTAATTTGTTATATATCTTGGTACATAACGGTCTATAATGCTTATGTATGCTTTATATGCTTTAAAATTGTCTATGTATCATGAAAGCAAGCATGTTATCGGTTATATGCTTAATGGAAAATGATTATCTAAATTATTGTGTTCAATTTACATATTATGGAAAAATTGATCTTTATGAGAGCATAATAGATTAATAGTCAAAAACTAACACACAAGGACCTAAGAAAATTTGGGTACCAAAAGTCAAAAATTAAAGTGTGTTGTAGGTGTGCTTGAAGGCCAAGAACTGACTTTGACATCTTGAAAGTGGTTGCTGCAAGTACAAAGACCAGAAATAATTTCAAGCTCTCTTCCTTGTCTCTGTAAAGTTTGGACTTACAATTTTGGATAAGTGAAAACTTTTATTATGCTTTTCTAGCCTTATAATTTGAAAATATTTCTATATGTTAATATGCTAGATAAAATATACTTCTTGTTTGAAATAATAATATCCTTGAACTTGAGTTTTTAATCAATCCAATATATGATTGCATGTTTTATTGCTGAATATTATCTCTCTTTAAATCACACACACACACACACACATATATATATATATATATATATATATATATATATATATATATATATATATATATGCTTTGAATTCTTGAACGTATGTATCTCTATGTTTCTTTGTTAGTTTTATAAGGTTTTTATTCAAATAAAACTCTTTACTGCTTGTCAAATAATGTGTTGCATATCAGCTTTATTCGAATAATTCTTAGTCTATTCGAATAAACTGATTTCTGTGTTAAACCTGTGTTTAATATATGCTCTGTCTATTCGAATAAATCAGCTTCTATTCGAATAACCTGAATCATTGTTTTATCAGTCTCTTACATTTGATCTCTGTTTATTCGAATAACCCCTAGGTTATTCGAATAAATCTTGTTAAATGGCCAAAATGTTTGGCCGTCGCAGATCCTCTATTCGAATAGGATCTTCTTCTATTCGAGTAAAACCCTTTTTATTCGAATAATGCCAATTTGTTTGAAAGGTTCTGCAACGTTTTGTTAATATATGCTGAATTTTTTTTTGGACGGAAAATGTATATGCTTAATCAAATTGACTTTTCTTTTGATGATTATATGTACTTAGCTAATTTGATCAATGAAATGAAATATCTTTTATCCTTGTGAACTCATTTGTTGTTTTATTATTTTGAATGCTTATTTGAGTTTGGCATAATGACTAACCTCTATGGATCTAAAATTGATGGATACCAATGAAAGTACTTTGAATTGTTTTGTAGGGTGACAACTACCTCAAGCAAGCATTTAAATGGAATAAGTTCATTCAACTTGAGGATAGTAAAGTTTAAAAGGATTCAACTTTTAAAAGGAGTGCAAAGAATCTATATTCCCTCATGAAAGCTTGAAGCTTGGAAGTTGGTGGAAGTGGGAGTCATCTACAAAAACTCAAAGAGTATACTTTTGGTGATATCAAACTATTATTATTTTTTAAATTAAATCTCATATGATATATGAAAAAGTAGAGAATTATGTTATATCTTTACATGCCTAACATGATCATTGTTTGCCCTAAAATGCTTATATAAGTTTTGATGTTGATCATGTATTTCTTGATAAACTTGAATTATGCCTTAAAATGCTTAAACTATTTTGGATTCAAGTGCATATGTGCTTCATGCATTCTTGTTAGAACTAATATTGCATGATTGATAATGTGATACATGCTTTACGTTATATATCAATCTAAATTATGCCTATAAATGGGCTTACATGATATTTGATGCTAACCTATGTTTTAGAGGACTTTTAAAGTTAGCTTTGCAAGTCTCTCTATGTATTTCAAATATAGCCATCAGATTTTTTTTACATACAAGCATATGTGGATAAATGAGAAAAACTGAATGGAATTCAAATGAAGAGAAAGATAACGAAGCATTTCTTCAAGTGCAATGGAATGAAATACTCAATGGAAGAAAGCTCAAACTCAAAGGACAAATAAACGAAGAACATTCTAAAGAAGCATCACTCTTCATCTATCTCAATAAGTATCTCTATCCCTAAGTTATTGTGGTATTTTATATGATATGGATTGTATGATACTTATTGATAAATTAATCTTAAATGATTAGATGCTTTTCAATGAATATATGTTTTTTCTTCTAAAATACTTTTGAAAATATAATGTGCTCTTGTAAAATTCTTTTTGAAAGGGGGAGAAGTTTTAAAATGACCTTTTTTTTGTTTGAGGATTTGCCTTGCTTTTCTTTAAGGTGATGTGCTTACATGGTCTTTGCATACATATTTACTTTATCTATTATTTTGATAATATGCATATTTTGAGGGGGAGTTTAGCCCTTAAATTGTTTCATTAAAAATATAATGTGCTCTCATAAAAGCATGATCGTTTCATCTCTCTATTCTTGAATCATATGTAGAATGAATAAATGAGAGAAAATATTTTTTTTTCTCTAAGCCTTTTTGTTGATGTCAAATAGGGGGAGTGAAATTGAAAAGAAAAATATGTTCTTGTGCTTATTGCTTGATATGCTTAGATGAATATTCATTCTTATATATTGCTCAACATATTTTTCTTTGAAGATTTGTTATCATAAAAAAGGAGGAGATTGTGGAAATAAGTTTGCCCCAAATGATTTAATATGTTAAGTTTTGATGATGACAAATACAAGACAAAAAGAACACTTTGCATATGTTCTTTGTTGCATCTTATATAGAGTATATCCATTAATAATTGACAAATATCTTATTTGGATATGTCTATGAAAGTTTTATATGCATGGTAAACTAACTAGAGTTATACATTTATGATTCATGCATATGAAGATATTAAATTATGAATTTGGACTAACTATACTTGTTTAAGTGAGCAATACTTTACAAGATAGTCCAAATACGAAGAGTGAGCTTGCAACAAGAAAGTAATAGATATCTATTAAGCTCAACACAAGGAGAATGTGATTAAAGATATGTCTTTGAAGATTAGTCTTGATGATAACATACATGATGGTAAGACCAAGTCCAAGATCTTTTTAAGGATAGCTTTAGGACTTAGAGTCTCTTTATTCGAGGATCTCTTTGGATATCTCCTAGTGCATTAAGATAAAATAAAATGTTTTCTTAAACTTATACCAAAATTGTTTTGATATTGAAAATAACTTTAAAAATGTTTTGGTGTTTTTGAAAAACTTTCTGGGATGGTTTTTAAGCTTTTATAATTGTTTTATAATTGAGTTATTCGAATAATTCATTGGTTATTCGAATAAAGCTTTGTTTTTGGCTACTGCATAACTCTGCGTTTTAAAGTGTTATTCGAATAACACTCCTGTTATTCGAATAAGTGTTTTCCAAAATAACTTGTTTTATATCAGCTATTCGAATAACTCATCAGTTATTCGAATAGAACCTTTTCCCAGAAATCTATTTTAACCAGTGTTATTTGAATAAGTCTCGAGTTATTCGAATAACCAGTTTTCTAAAGGAATTCTGGGTGGCAACGTTATTCGAATAACACGAAGGTTATTCGAATAACCAGTTTCAAAAACATTTTTAAAAGAACGTGTTATTCGAATAGCCAAAGGCTTATTCGAATAAACACGGTAAACAAAGATCCGAATATGGTATGTAACGGACACTTTTTTACAATAATCACAGAATTAATTGCTATAACGGCTATTTCTCTATCTGACTCTATAAATAAAGATCGTGGGTCTCATCTGCATAGATCCCAGCTATCAGTTTAATTTGTGCTTATTTTGAAAAATTTGATTTATTATTTACGCCTATTTTCTGTGCTCTTTTTGCTGAAACTTTGAGATATCCTGTGAGAGCCTCTTAGCACTTCAATTTGTATAATTTGCTTTTTGTGAGAGTTTCTCTTCATCTATATTGAGGGTGAGGTATCCTTTAAGATTTGTATAAGGGTGAGGTATCCCTTCAAGGTTTGTATAAGGGTGAGGTATCCCTACGGGCTGAGACTTTAGCACAAGGGTAGAGTTTCCCTGTGTGTGAAAAGTGCTCTTTTATGTAACGGTTGCAAGCACCTATTGAAGCTGGTTGTGAAAAATCTCGGATTATTTTCGAGGACTGGAAGAAGACCACAAGTGGGTTAGTGGTCGAATCAGGATAAATATTATGCCTGCGTCTCTATTCTCAATCTCTTTATTTTACGTAATTTTATATTATTACACATTTATTTATTTGCTATTCTTAAAGCTCTTATTCTTTATCTTGCAATTCCTTTTCTTTTATTTAATAGCTTAAATATTTGTGTTTATTTTAAGAGCTTTTGTGAAAAAAATTTCATACCCAATTCACCCCCCTCTTGGGTAATGGTTGCCATGACTAACATGTTGGCTATGACAATTGTTTTGAGTACTTGGATGATGATTGAACTGATAAATGATTAGATGATGATAGTCGATTAATGTTGATAGCATGATTATGGTATGATCTATCTGTATGATATGTTGTTTGTGTTATCTCTATACTGTCATGTTGGTAATGGCGTAGGTGATCTCACCTCTTTGTTATCTTTGTTTTTTCATGTGTCTCATCTTGTTAAAATCAAATAATAGAAGGATTGAGTTGTCTTAGACATAACAGGCGATGGATACTCTAAGATTGGTGACAACAATAAGGAGTGGACATTCAGGACTCGAAGGTGTATAGTATTGACAAAGGAACAGATGTCTGATGCATCAAGATGGACAGAAAAAAGGAATAAGTATGTTAAAGTTTCTCGTTAGTGTTGTACCGTGTTATTAAGTAGGACCCGTCATGGGGTTTGCTACTATTAAAAAAATAAGTCTATTAATTTTATATTTCTCTTTAAATTGTGATATTAATTGGTGTCAATATTGCATAATGAATAGTTGAAATATGATTTTCAATATTACCTAATATTTTCAGTAAATTTACGTTTCAGTAAAGAAGAAATTTTAAAACCCATCTTTTATAACTCAAACTTTGTGCGAACTTCTTCTCAGATTATGAGTCGGGAGTCGAAAATGTGATATCCTAAGGAGGGTGTTACATTAGTTGGTATCAGAGCACGGTTTGAGTCTTTTGGGGTTTGTGGTTAGGTCTATTTTGCTTATGTTGTGTTCTCTGTGTTTGTTTTCTGAAAGAAAATAATGTTGTTTATAATGGATATTAGATCCATTGTATTTTGATCCGCATGCCTCAGTTATACTTGTGTGGAAGTGGAACATGTTACTAGTAATGCAGTTGCAGCTATGGGAGCAACAGGAGCAATGTGGAAAGACGATTGCACGAACAAAGGACCGCTGTTCAGTGGGAACTGGAATTTGAAGTTCAGAATCTGATGGAAGAGAATCAGTCATGGAATATAACATTTCGTAATTTTGGAACCTGAAATTTCTTTTTAGGATATTGAGAAAGTAATTGATTTCGAAGGAAGATGTATTTATAACCATTGAGGAAACAAAAAATAGTAAAGGATGTGAAAGAAAGTACTTAAATGAAGGAATGTACGTCAAGGAAACAAATTGCAGAAAAGTTGGACACATTTTCCCAGAGAATATGCTCTTTGAAAATAGAGTTTTCTGTTAGTAAAATTTTTTTGATAGTAAGGGAAGTTGTTACTCTGAATGGAACAGGAGTGTTCTGAGCGGAAGATTTAATCAATGGAGATTACGTTATTGGAGCTAATCCTATAAACCATACTGAATATTTCTATGAGTGGCCTATTCTTTATAACATATGATTGAGTAAATCAATTATATGTTAGAGTTATTCGTTATCCTCTGATTTGTTTACTTCTGTTTCTATTCTTAGCTGATCGAGCTATTCAAGTTATTCAAATTGTTGTTGCGGATCAAATCTTTGTATTAGTTTGATCTGTTGTTCAAAATTTTTGTGTTAGTTTGATCTGTTTCATAAACAGACGTGGTCTTTGAAAATGGATTGGTTATTTTCCAACCATATCCAATGAGATTATTTCAACAGAGTGTGAGTAATCCAGAGAAAATTCATTTTTGAAAATCGGGTTACATCCAATTCTTTGCTGGATATGTTCGATAACAGGTTCGATTCGTTTTGTTATCTTCCATGATGTTTTCTTTCATCTCCTGCAATTGAAGGAATATCTTGCAAGAAATGATATTTCTATATTTGTATCCGTGTTAACGTATCTGAGTGGCGCAGCAGAAGCGTGGTGAATTCTTCAAAAGATTGGAACAATTCTTCTATGGAAAAATTTAAGACGGTAATGAAAAATCATAAAAAAAAAATTTACGAAAGTATCTAGTATCATGCTGTGGAAAGGAGAATTCGGTTAGTGAGACATTTCCTGTTAAAAGCAAAAATCTAGAATATTTAATGATACGAGGATAAGGAAATTTTAAGTAATACATTACATTAGTTGGAAGTTATCTGAGAAAAACTATTCTAGGCATGAATGAAGATTAGTTGTCGTTATGTTGGTATCAGAGATATGGAAATTCTTTCTTTCTGGAGTAACATTCGACATCTTCAGTAGTTATAGGAGTTTGAGATATTTATTTGATTAGGAGAAGTTGAACATCAGCAAAAAGATTTTGTTGGTTAGAATAGTATAGCAAGATGTAAGAGAGGAAGCTTCATGGGAATTGGAAAATAAGATAAATGAGTAATGTTCATAATTATTCTGAGGGTGTGAAATCATGGTTATTAAATTTCGAGGACAAAATTTCTTTTTAGAGGGGGAGTAATGTAATACCCCAAAATTTCCTATCTTGTAAACAGTGATTTTGACAGTTAATAGAATTTTACTGTTTAGTAATTTTTGGATGCTGTAAAATTATTTTGATTATTCCATCAGTGTATTTGATCGTTTTGAGTGATTTACTCCGTGTCAGGAAAATAAAAATTTTTGGGCCGGGGAAAACTTTACGTAATTTAATTTTTACCGTTAGGTTTTAATTATTTTACATGATCTGATTTGATATTTGTGTGTTTTCTAATATTTGTGATTTTTGTGGATGATTATGAATTTTTTTACTGTATGTGGGCCTAGGTGGCCATACGTGGGCCCAGGTGGGTCCCTCAAAGTGAAAAAAATTTTTACGGATAGAAAAATTTGTACTATTTAGACGGAGACAGGGGATCTTACTAAACCTGAATCCAAAAACAGTTTTTAAAATTTTCTTTTACTGTGTTTTATATTGTATTTATTTATCAGGTGATAAAAATACAGTAAAAATATTATTTGTAGGGTTATAGCAGATAAAAATAAAAAAAATTATACTACGTAGTCAACAAAGAGGGCTTGACTTGATTTGTACCCTTGGATGAGAATACTTTGTTTGAAGATTAACCATTGATTTAATCAACGGTTAAGAAACAAACTTAATAAAGAAGCATTGGATAATCACCATTGATTAAATCAATGGTGTGAGAATAAACTTGGTTAGGAAGGCTTTGATATCAACCATCGATTTAATCAATGGTGTAGAATTAGTCTTGAAAAGTGGCAGAGACAATTTATAACCATTGGATTTAGATTTAATCTACGGTGGAGATTTAGTCTTATAAAGTAACAAGAACCATTTATGACCATTGGATTTGGATTTAATCAATAGTGGACATTTGGTCTTCTAAAAAGGTTATGACTAATTATAACCCTTGGATTAAAAGTAAGAAGGAGTAATATTGACCCTTTATTTTGGAGACACATCTAATGGCTAGGATTTAAAGGAGAAAGATCCAATGGCCTAGATTGAGTCTTCTAATCAAAAGTCTACCTAAATCCTAACCATTGAATTAATCAATGGTTAGAAATGCTTCAAATAATGGCTTGAAAAAGATGACAACTTTGAAGAAGCAAGAATGAAGGGGGGGACGGTTTTTGAGCTTCATTTTGGAGCTAAAGAAAAAAAAACTTTATGTCATTATTAGATGTCTTGATCAATTATACATAATTATTGGTCATTTTCCTAAAGCAAAAATATTTTCTTCTTTCTCTCCATGCAAGCTACGACCATGCACTCTAAAGGGGGCCAATTCCTTTACTCATTTTACTTGGTCATTCTTCTAACAATAATTCAAGAAAGCTCAATAAAAGTAAGTCAATTTTGGTGGCTCATTTCCTTTGCATCTCTACGGCAATGGAGAGCAAAATTGCTCTAAATTATTATATCTTTGTGATATATAGTAGAATGTATTTAATTGAACAAATTAAGACTAAGTCAAATTTGGTGACTTCTCCAAGTGCTTACTATGGCCATGCAAGGAAAAAGGGGGGCAAAAAAAATCATTTCATTCATTTGCTATCTCACTTTATTACCTTTTCTCTCAATGACTTAGTACCAATTATTTGTTCAAATAATTCACTCATTTCTCACTCACTCTACACGGCAATGCATCCATTTGTGAGGCAAATTATTACAAATCAATTCCTATCATTTTCTATCACTTTGTCTTGGTCAACATGCATTATTATTGATTTGTTTGCATCCTTAGGAGAGTGTTTGGAGGGGGCACGGTTTTTGGTGCCTTAAGAGGATGGCAAAGTGGAAGACCATCATTATTACTCATTCTTGGTCTTTCTTTGTCAATTTCAAGAAGTTAAACTTAGAAAATTTTCTCTCCTTTCTCTTCTACTCTATGTTTCGGCCATGACCATCAAGAACACCTTCTATCACTTTTTAATTTCATCCAACCATAAATCTTGAATCCACATGATATTCTAAGCAACTTTCATGTTGGAGACTTTCTCTAAATCATTCATCTTCATGGACTTTCTTCAAGTGCCAAGTTATAGGGTATTTGTGGTGAAGTGTAAGGAAACTTCATTTCTTCTCTTTTTTTTCATGTTCTAAACCATGTTTGATCTATGGTTCCTCTTAATCAAGCTTAGTATACTAATTTCTGTATATTTTGTTTTGTATTTGAGAAGCCTTTGGTGGTGAAGGACTTGGAAAAAGAAGCAAATCAAGAAGCTTTTGAGGATCTTCAAGAGGTAAGAGGGAGATCCATATCACCAACCAAGCATGGTGGTGAGAGATGATTTTATATTTGATGGATGGTGAATCCTTGTGAGGATTCATATCCCTGATCATGTAATTATTTGTGGGTGTTTATGTGCTTTGATTATTTGCCTATGTTTGGTATGATTTGCATGATTTATTACTTTGATTATGGCATGCATGTGATATATATTTAAATATGTATATTTATGCCATGATTTGATGGTGGAAAGGAAATTGATTTTTGGCTCCAAAGGCCAAAGGGGAGGCTACGGTTTTGAGCTCCTAAAAAATTAGAGTTCATGTTGAAATTTTTCAAGAATAAGGGAATTAATATTTGGTCCCTAGAACTTAGTGAATTTCGGTCAAGACACCTCTAAATAGGTGTTCATAAATTGATAATTTCATGAAGGATGAAAATGTATGATTTGAAGAGTATGAAAAATAAACAAAGGATTTGTTTTTCAAGAGAACAAGAATACGGTCTTTGAGGAATATTTATTGATTTATTTTGTACAAAAAGATCCTAAGTGTTTTTCTAAATATGAGTTTTGAATGAAATGGACAAACATTGATTTTAAGGATTTACAAAGAAAGTGAACAAGGATTTGCAAAGAAAGTGAAAAAGGATTTGTAAAGAAAGTGAAAAAGGATTTGAACAAATGGGTTTGGTTTTTATAGCCAACGGTATTTCGGTTTTGAAAATAAAATTTTAATGGTTTTGTTTATGTAAAACCATATCAATTTAGAAGGAAAAATGTTTTGATAATTTTCAATAGTCTTGTCCACGTTTTCGAAGGCTTGTAATGCATTGATTTTGATGAAACAAAGTGATTTTTCAAGTGGAAATATAATTAATTTAATACATGGAATTTGGAAAGGGAATCAGAGTATTTTAGTACTTGAGAAATGATATAGAAAAAATGGAGAATATAATGGTATTTTGAAAATTTACTAACGTATAACTTATTTTCAAGTTTTGAAATACGTTAGAAAATGTTAAGTTTTAAAACGTTGATTTATATCAATGAAAAAGTGATTTTGTGAATTATATTTTGGAAAAGGATTTCTTGAGTAAAGAAATGTGGAAAAAGATTTTCTTGAGTAAAGAAAATGTGTTAAATAAAGTATAAAGTCATATTATTTTAAGAAAAGTGGAAATGGAATTTTTGAAGAATGAGAAATATTTTCTGTAATGGAATTATGGTGAAAAAAAATATTTACGTATCTTAAAAACATAATTTTTAAAGTACATGGTTTGAAATACCGTAAAATATTTCTAAGTGTTTGGAAATACAGTAAAATATTTTTATGCGATTTGAAATATGATAAAATATTACTACGCGATTGGAGATGCGTTGAAACATTTTAAGTGATTTGAATTACGTTTAAATATTTTACGTAATTTGAACTACTGTTGAAAAATCACTATGTGATTTAAAAATGATAGAATATTTTTACGTGATTGTGAGAAAATGACATGTTTTGCCTGTGATTGGCATTTGGTGCATTATGCATGCATTGGAAAGATATGTCTGTGATTGGATTTGGTGCATTATACGTGCATTGGAAAAATATGCGTTGAAGTATATGATTACATTGAACAAATGAAATTGAAAAGATTTAGCCCTTTGGGGTTGGACTTGCACTGATATATTCGTGCATTGTATAAAATATAGGTAATAGCTATTATGGCCCTTGTAGTTGAAGAGGGAATGAGAATTGATAGTGAGGTCTATGATGGATCTTGGGGGCATCGAGGCGCGGCGGTCGACTAGTGGACAATTGGCGAGTATCCTGTGCCATTTGGCGATGCAGTCCGTTGCAACGCATTGACGATACCCGACAAGAACACGATTCTTTTCAACGACTGAGAGATTGTCTTTGGGCTAAGGTTGACAATTAACCAGAGCATTCTTCTCGAAATTGTGAAAACCTCCATGGAGTTGTTTTTGATAAACCGAGTCTTTGTGTATATGCATAAATTTGAGCATTTATATCTGTATGATATATTAATTGAGGAATGATGGCTATGACAATTGTTTTGAGTACTTGGATGATGATTGAACTGATAAATGATTAGAAGATGATAGTCGATTAATGCTGATAGCATGATTATGGTATGATCTATCTGTATGATATGCTGTTTGTGTTATCTCTGTACTGCCATGTTGGTAATGGCATAGGTGATCTCACCTCTTTGTTATGCTATTTTGCTGTGTCTGTACTGTTAAAATCAAATAATAAAAGGATCGAGTTGTCTTAGACATAACGGGCGATGGATACTCTGAGATTGGTGACAACAATAAGGAGTGGACATTCAGGACTCGAAGGTGTGCAATGTTGACAAAGGAACAGATGTCTGATGCATCAAGATGGACAGAAAAAAGGAATAAGTATGTTAAAGTTTCTCGTTAGTGTTGTACCGTGCTATTAAGTAGGACCTGTTATGGGGTTTGCTACTGTTAAAAAAATAAGTCTATTAATTTTATATTTCTCTTTAAATTGTGATATTAATTGGTGTCAATATTGCATAATGAATAGTTGAAATATGATTTTCAATATTACCTAATATTTTCAGTAAATTTACGTTTCAGTAAAGAAGAAATTTTGAAACCCATCTTTTATAACTCAAACTTTGTGCAACTTCTTCTCAGATTATAAGTCGGGAGTCGGAAATGTGATGCCCTAAGGAGGGTGTTACATTATGTGTTAAATTTTCTGATTTTCATGATTTAGTTCATTGTCACTCACGTACTAGTTGTGATAGTAATATGATGTGTATTGTGTGTGCATAAATTTATGCATTTTTTAGAAATGATGAGTTTGTTTTCACAGATTATGCAGCAGCTACTGATTATACAAACATTCAATATGTAGAAATAGTTTCCACTACCAAATTGCTTCCCTCCATAGTGCAACCACCCAAATTAGAGTTGAAGCCTCTACCTGCGCATCTTATGTAACTCCCTAATACCAATATCCCCAGATACATAATGCATAAGGAGATACTTAGCATTACAACGTTATTACTTACATACGAATTTGATACATATATCTATAATGTTCATTGGAAACATTATAGAGAACCATATGAAATGTGGAAAGATAAACTCATAGTAAAATGCACATATCTATATACAACATTAGCCTTAGCAAAGGCTTGAAGTATTACATAACTCTTTACATTACAAAAGAAGTACTAATAAATACAACAGTTGTAATGTAAACTATAAAGCTAATATACTCTTTAGTTTCCTTTTTCTTTTTGTTCTTTGAAGAACTTTCACCTGGAATTACATGGTAACATAATGGGATGAGAATCAACAAATTCTCAGTATGAGTAAACCAAAACTAGCATATATAGCATGATAAACATCATCTTAATACAAGCTAAATAAAACATGTTTAAAGCATCTACAAGGTTAAACTTTAGAAACTAAAGATACCAAGTTAATCATACGTCCATACATACATGCTTAGTCCAACTTAGAACCAAGATGTTAAACTTAGGAATATTGGTTTAGTGTATTATCTTTTGATAAATAGAGGAAAAACTCATCCTCACATTACACATATCCTGCCATTATTGAGAAGTTTGGGCTGAATCCTTGTTCAAAAGAACCTCCTAGACTTCCTACTTATCTCCCTTGGCCTTAATGGTGTACAACATCAAAGGATACTTACAAATATCAATACTACTAATCCTTCCCATCGTATATATATCTAAACACCAACTTATCACTCATTACTCTCAAGTGATATACTTTACCATAAAAGTGGGCGAAGGTGCTAGATACTTACCTAAAGCAAACCATAACTCTTGAATGCCAAAGGTTTAAACTTTCTCATCTATGATAGGTGATAGTTTCTCTTTTGAAAATATCTTTGTTTGTACTTTAACACCTTAGGAAGCATACATAAATGATTCCAACTAGTCAAGGACTTCAAAACATTAAAATCAACTCTATGTTGATTTCTACGATGGGCGCCTAAGTGCTTTCTGCTTGAGTGCCTGGGCGCTCTCCACCCTGCTGCGTGAAAATTCTCTCTAGTCTACGAGTGCCTCAACACTCTTCATAGGGTGCCTAAACGCTCCTCGGATGACAACAAATCTGCATAATTTTGTAGATTCATGCAACTGCTCTATTGGAACTTTTTATGGTTTTTGGCCATTCCAAATCAGTTTCTAGGTGATCCTAAGTCCCCAATTAGTTCATTAACACGTAAGAGTCATTAATCACTAACTTAAAACTCTTAATTAAGATTATGAACAAAAATCCTATATACCTTGACCAAATGCTTCATTTTGTGAATCAAGGGTTCAATGAGATGTTCTAAGTTTCTAACTCCAACTCATGCTATGAACAAATCATAAACGACCATAGAAAAACAATCATGCAAGCAAAACACACCAAACAACCCTAGAACTCATTTTGCTCTATTATGCACCATATGTGCAACTATGGAGAAAATAGAGAAAAGAAGTGAAGATGAGCATAAAACCCCTACCTTGGCAACTGAAAAGGAGCTTCAAGCTTGGTTGATCTCAAACCTTGGCTTTGCCCTTGACTTTCCTCTTTTTCTCCTCCTTTTCCTTCTTTTTTCTTTCCTCTTCTTTCCCTTGCTCTTGCATGTTTTTTGTTATTATTTTTGGTGTAGATAGAGGTCGTGAGATGGGGCTTATAAAGAAGAAGGCAAAAGACTTATAAAGCCTTTAGGCCATAACTAATATATCATGATCTGCTAAAAATACTTAGATTCATGTAAATCAAAATTTCTAACTTCCAATAACTTTAAAATAAATACTAAGATTCATATATAAAGTTGTTTCACCATTATCTAATATTTTTATATCTGCTGCTAGTCAATCCAGCTTTAAATGCACAACCAGTATACCTAAAAATGCCAAACTAACTCAGTTTACCTTGAAATTTTAATTGCATCTTGTTTCATACATTTGTGATCTAGAAATAAATTATTCATATTTATTTTTCTTATCTAAGCAATTTATGTTTTTCACACTCTGGGTTGCAACAAAGTACTTAAACTAACTCAGATTATCATAAAATTAAACATGCATGTTAAGCAAGTCATATGCTACCTTTTGAACACATACACAAGTCTAACATGTCATTAAGGGTATTACATTTCTCCTCTCCTTTTTAAAATTTTGACCCCAAAATTGCTCACCTGCAAGGAACAACTCTAGGTAGTCCTGTTGTAGGTGAGACTTTAACTCCCAAGTAGCCTCCTCGGTGTCATTGGCACCCTATATAACCTTCACCAGAGGAATCTGCTTACCTTTAAGCTCTTTGACCCCTCTGTCCACGATCCTTACCAGATGTAAATCATAAGAAAAATCATCTCTTAACTATACAAATTCATGTTCTATGATATGCAGAGGATCTTGGTTATACTTTCTCAACTGAGACACATGAAAAACATTATGAAGGTTAGAAAAACTAGAAGGAAGGGCTATCTGGTAAGCTATGAGTCCAACTTTCTTCAGAATTTGGTAGGGACTAAGAAAACGAGGATTTAACTTTCAAGTTTTCAATACTTTACTAATCCCTGTAGTAGAAGTAACTCTTAAGAACACATGATCTCCCTCATCAAATTCAAGAGGTCTCTGTATCTTATCAGCATAGCTCTCTTGCTGACTCTGAGTAGTAACCAACCTATCTTTAAACATCTTGATTTGTTCTATGGTTTGGACCTAGGATGTTTCTCTCACCTACTCCATACCAATATAGAGGCGATCTATACTTTCTTCCGTACAAAGCCTCATAGGATGCCATACCTATGCTGGAATGGTAGCTATTATTATAGGCAAACTCCATTAAAGGTAAGAACTTATCCTAACTACCTTGTTGTTCTAAAACACATGCATTAAACATATCCTCAATGTAACACCCCTCGATTTAATAACCAATGCACAATCGTCATTATGTCATGGTCACTAAATGTCGGCGTGCTAACATTGTCAAACAACAAATTTACCATAAATATTAAACATTTCTCATATGAGGAAAATAGGAGCCACGAATAAGTAGTTACATATACAACTAGTTAAATTATGAATTATAATATGTGCTCGAATTACAGCATGTAAGACTGGATAATCATCTTAAAACATACATATACCCAAAATACACTTTATATATGTAATGCAAAATAAAATGTAAACTACCCATAATATATCTACGACTAAGGAGTTGGGCACTCCATCGTATCCCGAATGCGTGAGGCCATTCCGGGCTCACCGGTGTAGTGAGAGATACAAGATAAGGTCTTCAATCGCAGTCCTCTTCATTGTCAAAGTCAGATCCTTAGCATGTCACATACGCTTGTCGGTCCAGTCGACTCTATAGGTCTTGGTATCACCAGTGAACACAATTCGAACAAACCCAAAAGGGCTCCCTTCGCGACGGCATTACCAGATGCAGTAGGTCAAACCAATTAAATCCAAAGGAACCCAACCTCGTTCCCACTTACAGTCTTTAACCAAAAATTGACATAGAGCAAGAAAAGTACAAGAAAGAGGTAAGACATCCTACCATCATTACCAGTCATAGCATCAAGAAACCAAACGGCGCAAAGCGCCCACATAGCATTTATGACAGAATAATGGTAATAAACATTTAGTAGCAGTTATAATCAACCAAACAGTTCTAGGCAGTCATATATATATAGATATATCAAAAATACAACAGTTCCAATTATAATAACAATGTATGCCAGATAATTCATGGACTCACTATGCACCTGTGCCCTCGATAATCAAGATCCTACTTCATGGGAATAAATCCAAAGTACATCTGACTCGATCGTCAACCAGATGTTTCTCAAAGTACATCCGACTCAATCGTCAACCAGATGTTTCTCAAAGTACATCCGACTCAATCGTCAACCAAATGTTTCTCAAAGTACATTTCGTCGACCCAATGTCACAATGATAATGCACATTTAAATGCATATGGGTTCAATGCATGACTCAATCATGCTTCTCATACCAAACTAGGCCAATCCTATTTCAAATGCATATCATATCATTTAACAATGAAGTCTGATCCCATTCACGGATCCACGTAAAATCAATAACGCATTTTAAGGATAATCACAATCTCATTCGTAGTCATATTAGAAATCAATCATTAGATTCATTATGTGCCTCACCTGATTACCTATACTCATATTCTTCCCTGTTTATGAATCCTAATTAATTTCTGGTCATCCAATTCTTTATAATTAATATATTTTTTATTAGTCCAAAGGTTTTGAGTCTAGGAAGATACACGGTCGGAATCACCAATAGATTCACAAATTTAATTATTAGATGTTGGGTGATAAACAGCACTTGTAAGTTCGACAGAGACATATATTTAGTGAAAAACTGAGGCTGCCATTCGACGAAAACAACATGGTAGCAGGATGAAAATAAATGAGGGACATTTTTTAACAAAATTGGCAACAGATCATTTTCTGTTGAACGGGAGTTCTGTCGAACGAAGGACAGAACTGTCGAACCCTCCAGAAGGTCAGCAAAAGCCTCAATTCGACGGGTATGGGTGTCGACATTGGAGAAAATCTCCCAAGCGTCGAACCGACGAAACACTCGTCGAAATCTCTAATTTCGACGGGTCTGAAGAAATTCATCTACTCGACAGGCATTGTCTCTCAAACTCGACGATTATTGACTTTGGGACAGTTTCTCCTAAGTGGCCAGGAACTCTATTCGACGGGTTTGGTCGGAAAATCAATCTCAACGGACATGATCAGGGGTTCATACTCGATGGATTTTGACATTGAATAAAATGATTGGGAAGTCAATTTCGACGGATTTGGCCAGGAGTTCATACTCGACGGATTTTAACATTTTACTAAGTGATCAAGATATCAAATTCGACAAGTTTAGCCAGAAGTTCATACTCGACGGATTTTAACATTTTACTGAGTGATCAAGATATCAAATTCGACAGGTTTGGCCAGAAGTTCATACTCGACGGATTTTAACATTTTACTAAGTGATCAAGATATCAAATTCGACAAGTTTGGTCAGAAGTTCATACTCGACGGATTTTAACATTTTACTGAGTGATCAAGATATCAAATTCGACAGGTTTGGCCAGAAGTTCATACTCAAAGGATTTTAACATTTTACTAAGTGATCAAGATATCAAATTCGACAAGTTTGGTCAGAAGTTCATACTCGACGGATTTTAACATTTTACTGAGTGATCAAGATATCAAATTCGACAGGTTTGGCCAGAAGTTCATACTCGACGGATTTTAACATTTTACTAAGTGATCAAGATATCAAATTCGACAAGTTTGGCCAGAAGTTCATACTCGACGGATTTTAACATTTTACTGAGTGATCAAGATATCAAATTCGACAGGTTTGGCCAGAAGTTCATACTCGACGGATTTTAACATTTTACTAAGTGATCAAGATATCAAATTTGACAAGTTTGGTTAGAAGTTCATACTCGATGGATTTTAACATTTTACTGAGTGATCAAGATATCAAATTCGAAAGGTTTGGCCAGAAGTTCATACTCGACGGATTTTAACCAGATTTCACACTATTACCAGTTTTCCTCATGAAGTTTCCAAATTTCTTGGCCTAACACCGTAACTATCCGAGAACCAATCGGGACTCATTCCCTTCCATATTCCACGTTCCAATACATCCAGATATATATATATATATATATATATATATATTCAAAACTCAAACAATCAAATAGCACAGATGCAATACAAAACAACATACACAAGCAGAAAGACTCTCAACACAATCACAGACGTTTCCTAAATGCTAAGAGAGGTTGAGGAGGAGTGTCTTCCTCTTACCTTGGAGAAGCACAAAGAAAGGCTGCTCCTTTTTGGTCAGAAATCACGTTTTCAGTTTCCAGGAGATCCTTAAAGTTCTAACCTTTAAACTTCAACAGTGGAGAAGATGAAGATGAAGAAAATGTAGGACCTTGGAGATGTTTTCCTCAGATATGGTGGTTCTCCAAACACGAAATGGTGCTAGGATTGTGACGGTTTTGGAAGATAAAAAAATGTAAATGTGGGTGGATGGTGTTGCTGCTGTGGGGTGAAAGAGAAGAGAGAAAAAATGAGTGAATAGTGAGGGCTGCTTACAGGAGAGTGACCAGCGTGAATGAGGAGAATGGGAGAGAAATGAATTAGACCCCTTAATTCAAACGTGCTGCACAAAATAGAAGGAGAGAGAAATAATAAAATAACAGTTGGAAGAAGCTTCCTTGAGAAGTTTCACACGCTCCTCGATAAAGTACATAGTAAGCTTGTCTCCTCAATCAAATACATTCGACAGATGATTTAATTACGCTATTTAGAATTATTTTCCCAGTGAATAAAAGTTACGATTGATGAAAATAATATTTTATTATTCATCAGATGATTTTATGATACAGTGATTTTATTTATCAGATAAAATCTCATAAAATGTAAACCTCATAAACTGTGTCCAGCCTCGGGTTTAGTAAGATCCCCCGTCGACGCTTCCACAGTCTAAAGTTTACCAGCCTCAGGGAAAATATTTCATTTTCTCGGCTCCGCTTAGCACACATGCAAAACGAGGAATATATTAAAATATTCAACGTTTCTAGAAAATTCCACAAAGATCACCAAAAATCACAAATATTATGAAATGATTGTTTATAATGAAATAAGAAATTTTCGGGATGTTACACTCAAGGGTTTGGATAGTCCTCTCTATTTGCCCATCACTCTGCGATTGTTAAGTTGTGCTAAGGCTTAACTTAGTCCCGAACGCCTCTTGCAAAGCTCCCTAAAATGTAGGTGTGAATCTAGGATCCCTATCTGAAACTCTCCTTACAGGGAATTTATGCAATCTAACTATCTCCTTCAGATATAGCTGAGCTAATTTCTTTAGAGGATAGTTAGCTCTCATTGGCAAAAAGTGGGTAGATTTGGTTAATCTATCCACTATGACTCAAACTGCATTATATCCTTGCTGAGTCCTGAGTAGACCTATTACAAAGTCCATAGAAATCTTATCCCATTTCCACTTGGGGATTCCTAAAGACTGTAAAGGTGCTACAAGCTTCTGGTGTTCAATCTTCACTTTTTGATAAACTAAACACCTTGAGACATATTCTGCTATATCTCTTTTCATTCCATACCACCAAAACATTCTCTTTAAATCTTGATATATCTTAGTGGTTCTTGGATGGATGGTATACTTACCTTTGTGAGTTTTTTCTAGAATCCACTCCTTGTTCTTTGACTCTCTCGGAACACAAAGTTTATCTTTAAACTTTATTATTCCATCATCAGTCATATCAAAATCCTTTTGGGTTCCTAAAAAGATATGCTCACTAATGTCCATTAAAGCTTCATCCTCCTTTTGAGCTTCTAAGATCTGAATCCTTAAGTCTTTTACTATGTCCACTCTACTCACAAAGAGACTATGTGGCATCACAGTCACCGCTAGAATCAAATCCCTAAAACTCTTAAGAAGTTCACTATCTTGGACCATCATTCGGGACACGTGTAGCTACTTAGTGCATCAACTACTACATTGGCTTTACCCAATTGATACTTTAACTCAAAGTCATAGTCTTTTAAGAATTCCATCTATCTTCTTTGCCTCATGTTCAACTTCTTTTGATTAAACAAGTACTTTAAACTTTTATGATCACTAAACACTTCAAACTAGACTCAATAGAGATAATGCCTCTAAATCTTTTGGGCAAACACTACAGCTACTAACTCCAAATCATGCGTAGGATACTTTTCCTCATGTGGCCTTAACTGCCTTGATACATAGGCAACTACTTTCTTATTTTGCATCAGAACATACCCTAGTCCCATCTTTGAAGCATCATAAAGACTTCAAAGTTCTCATAGGGATCCGGAATCACCAACACTAGTGTAATAGTCAACCTATTCTTCAACTCTTAGAAACTATTCTCAAAGTCCTGAGTCCACTCAAAAGTACTACCTTTCCTAGTCAACCTAGTCAAAGGCAGTGCTAACTGAGAAATATCATTGATGAACCTTCTATAATACCCAACTAGGCCTATAAAAGCTCCTGATTTCAGTCACAGTGGTGGTCTCTCCTACTGCAACACTACTTCCACTTTGCTAGGGTCTATAGAGATTCCTCCTTTAGAAATAACATGACCCAAAAACTGAACTTTCATTAGCCAAAACTCACACTTGGACAATTTGGCAATCTGTTTCTTTTCTTTAAGGATGTCCAAAACAATCCTTACATACTGCTCATGATCTTTCATCGTCTTTGAATAGATAAGGATATCATCAAGAAACACTACCACAAACTTGTCTAGTTAAGGTCTAAAAACTCTGTTCATGTAATCCATAAACACTACTGGAGCATTCGTCAACCCAAAGCACATCACAAGATACTTATAATGCCCATACCTAGTTCTAAAAGCAGTCTTAGGGATATCCTCTCCTTTAACTCTGATTTGATAATACCCAAATCTTAGATTAATCTTGGAAAACACTGATGTTCCTCTTAATTGATCCATTAGATCATCTATTCTAGGCAATGGATACTTATTCCTAATGGTTACCTTGTTCAACTTCCTGTAGTCAATATATAACCTCATGGTACCATTTTTCTTCTTCACTAGCAACATTGGTGCTCCCTATGGAAAAACACTAAGTCTAATGAATTGTTTATCCAACAACTCCTCTAATTGTTTCTTGAGTTATGCTAACTCTAGAGGTGCCATCCTATAGGGTGCTATAGATATAGGTCCTGTACCCGGTACTAAATCTATAGTAAACTCTATTTCTCGCTCCAATGGCAACTCTGCTACGTCACTCAGAAACACCTCAGGGTATTCCCTCACCACAGGTATACTGTCTAGGCT
Source organism: Ormosia semicastrata (assembly GCA_029884595.1). Classification (NCBI taxonomy): domain Eukaryota; kingdom Viridiplantae; phylum Streptophyta; class Magnoliopsida; order Fabales; family Fabaceae; genus Ormosia; species Ormosia semicastrata. The sequence continues at coordinate 35,549,278 of JAQQTO010000062.1, forward strand.
TTGGTCAACCTCTACATCTAATGAGAAAAGAAGAACATATCCCAAAGCTTCTTCTACCAAATAGTGATTGACCTGATTAGCATTGAGATAGATAGACTTGGAGGAAACAACTCTGGTAAGAACATTGGATAGAAAAACTAGAGTTTTATCTAAACAGTTCAAGACCATATGATGGAACGACAACTAATCCATACCAAGAATGACATCTATATCCACAAGGAGTAAACAGGTAAGGTTTACAAAGAAAACTCTATCCTGGATCCTTATACAATAGTCAAGATATACTTTTGAAGTTATGATTAGCTTACCGGTGGGTGTGGAAACAGATAAGTCATATAGTAACTCCGATATAGGCAAATCCAGTATCCTTACACAATCATACGAAACAAAGGAGTGGGATGCTCCTGAATCATACATGACATTTAAAAACTGATTATGAATTATGCCTTTATCTTGGATGAGGTTGGAAGACTGGGCCACCTCTGTTCCACCTAGAGTGTAAACTCGTCCATTGGCTAGCAGCTTTGGGGTAGGCACATCTTCCTTCCTCAAAGGACAATCTCTAGAGAAATGTCCTGGCTTCTCACAGGTGTAGCACACAGACTGGCCTGCCAAACAAGTTTTGCCTCCATGTGTCCTCCCACACTTTGTGCACTGAGGTACCTTAGACCTCTTCTTTCCTTTTCCTTTAGGGTTGCTCATCTTAAGAGTACCCTGCTTACTCTTGTCATCCTCTTGCTTCCTCTTCGGGATTTCTTATACCCTTTCCTCTGATTGAAGGCTTTGAGCACTCGACTCTACAATCCTGCACTTGTTGACCAAAGAAGGAAAGTCCCTAATTTCCATAGGTCTCACCATACTTTTGATCTCACTTCTCAAGCCAGTTTCAAATTTCAAACATCACCATTTTTTGTCTGCATGGTAACGAAAATGCAAAGAGAATTTCAACAATTCATCAAACTTGGTCATATACTAGCCTACTAACGTGCTTCCTTGTTTTAACTGCATAAACTCCACTTCCTTGTCATCATGTAGAGTTTGGGGGGAAAAACTTCTTCGGAAAGGCCGTCTTGGAAACTTCCTATGACATCTGGGTTTCTGCAACTTCTAGTACCCTCTTGGGACTTTTCCACCAATGCTCTGCCTCTCCGTTTAACATATAGGAGGCAAAGGCCACTTTTTGCTCCTCCAAGCAAACCATCACTTTGAAGATCTTTTCCATCTTATTGAGCACTCCTCTGCCTTTACGGGATTGTACTCACCTCCAAACGGTGGACGGTTCGTCTAACAAAAAGCTGTCAAGTCTTGGAAGTTCTGATTCCTTCCGACTTGCTATACTTCCTGAACAGACGGCTCGGGTGGTGGAGGCTGGTAAGGTGGATTGGCTTCCATCCTCTCAAGCATCCTTGCCATAATAGTCGCATATTCTTGTGTTTGACTATGCTACAATGAAGTTTGGTTTTGATGATAACAAACATGAAGATGATAAGAAGACCAAGTCCAAAGATCTTACAAAGAATAGCTTTAGGACTTAGAGTCTTTCTGTACAGAGCTCTATTTTAATATCTCATTATTTTGGAAGAAAAGATAAAACTATCTTTTTATTAAAACCTAAAGTTCTAAATGTTTTAAAAGAAATTAAAAGAGTTTGGGTGCCCTTGAAAATAAATCTGGAAGTATTTTGAAATGTCTTTTAAACTGGTTTTAAAAGGGTTATTCAAATAAAGTTCTCTTTATTCGAATAAACCAAGCCCAGCAAACTTTGTTCATAATAGAGTTATTTGAATAACTTAATGGTTATTCGAATAACGTTTTCAAAAATCTTACTGCGCGCTTCTAATTTGAAATAGGCTATTCGAATAACCTTGCTATTATTCGAATAGAGGGTTTCTCTAAATAGTTTTTCTTGAATAAACTATTTGAATAACTCAACAGTTATTTGAATAGATCAGTTTTCTCATAACATTATTTCTTAACAGTGTTATTCAAATAACATATATATTATTCGAATAACCCATATCAGACTGGTTTTCATGAAGCTTTTACAAAACGTGTTATTCGAATAACAAAAAAGGTTATTTGAATAAACATTGATCCTGATATGGAAAGAAACGTTCATATTTATCTTAATTACGAGATTTTAATGCACCCAACGACTATTTTCTTGAATTGCTCTATAAATAGAGACCTTGGGTCATCTCTGAGTGTGCCTAACATTCTGATTAATTCTTTGCTTGCTCTAACTCTTGAATTATAGTTTATACTCTTTTTCTATGCTCTTTTTACGTTAATTTTTGAGATATTCTAAGAGAGCTTCTTAGTGCTTCAAGTTGTATTATTTACTCTTCAAGAGAGTTTCTTTTCTTCTAATCTTCTGCTCTACTATAATGAGGGTGAGGTATCCCTCAAAGGTTTATATAAGGGTGAGGTATCCCTACAGGCTGAGACTTTAGCACAAGGGTAGAGTGTCCCTGTGTGTGAAAAGTGCTCTATTTTGTAATGGTAGCAAGCACCTATTGAAGCTTGTATTCATAGTGAAAAATATCGAATATTTTCGAGGACTGGACGTAGACCACAAGTGGTTTGGTGGTCGAACCAGGATAAATATTGTGCCTACTATTCTCTTCTCTATCTCTTTATTTACTGTAATTTAATATTATTACATATTTTATTATTTGTTGTTCTTAAGCTTTTCCTTTTCCTCTCTCTTTTTCACTTCTTTTATTTATTAGCTTCAACATTCATTTTATTTTAAAAGCATTTGCAAAAATTTTCTATTCTCAATTCACCCCCCTCTTGAGTACTAGAGCCACTTAGTAACAAGTGGTATCAGAGCTACACTCTTGTTTAAAGAGCTTAGTAGCTTCAAGAGAACATGACTTCCTCAAATGGCTTTTCAGAGGGATCTTCCATAAACTAACCACCTTTTTTCAATAGGAATGGTTATGCATATTGGAAGCAAAGAATGAAAATCTTCATCGAAGCTATTGATCTCGATGTGTGGGATGCTGTAAAAAATGATGCATTTATACTTACAAAAGAGATCGATGGTGTTAAAACCGAGACACCTAGAAGCGATTGGTCTGATGAGAATAAAAGAAAAGTTCAACACAATTTAAAAGTCAAAAACATCATTACCACTGCCTTGGGGTATGATAAATTTTTCAAAATTTCAAATTGTAAAACTGTTAAAGAAATATGGGACACTTTACAAGTCACCTTAAGGGTACAAGTGAAGTAAAGAGGCCGAGAATAAATTCTCTTACTCGTGAATATGATTTATTCAGAATAAACTAAGGAGAAGGCATTCAGGAAATGCAAAGAGGTTCACCCACATTGTTAATCACCTTGCATCATTAGGAAAGAATTTTTCTAACGAATATTTGATTAACAAAGTTTTAAGATGTCTGAGTAGGATTTGGTAACCCAAAGTGACAGCCATATCAGAATCGAGGGATTTGTCAACAATGACATTAACTACCTTCTTTGGCAAACTTCATGAACACGAGCTGGAGCTGAGCAGGTTAAGCCAAAGCGAAGAAAATGATAAGAAGAAAAAAGGCATCGCACTTAAAGCCACCTCCTCCAATATCGATAATGAAGATGAAAATGATGGAGATAAAGCTGACAACCTTGAACTGAATGAAGAGAACCTCAGTCTCCTAGTGATGAAATTTGCAAAGTTTCTCAAAAAGAAAAAAACACAAAGAAGATCGCCTTTTCCCTAAAATAAAACTCATCACAAAGGGGAAGGAGCATCGTCAACTCCAACTTACTACGAGTGCGGAAAACTGGCCACATGAAGATGGAGTGCCCAATTTATCAAAAGAAAATAGAGAAAGTTGAAAAGAAGCCCTTCAAGGACAGAAAAGGGAGAAGAGCCTGCATAGCATGGGATGACAATGATATGGACTCCACTGATAGTTCAGATAGCGAAGAAGTCCATCTATGTCTTATGGCCAAAGGAGAAGAAGAAGAAATCGATAATGAGGTAAGTTCTAGTTTTGACTTATTGCGTTCTTATGATGAATTACAAAATGCTTTTGAAGAATTACATGAAGAATCAATAAAACTAACAAAATTATTTTCTTCTTCTAAGAAAACAATTTCTTCTTTAGAAAATCAAATTCTTGCTTTAAACAAAGAAATTGAAGAATTAAAAATTGAAAATGAAACATTAGGATTATTTGATGCTTGTACAATTTGTCGTTCACATGTTTCAACTTCTTCATCTTGTTCATCATGTCAAATTCTCAAAAAAGAAATTGAAGACTTAAAGAACACACTTTCTAAATTCATTTTTAGAAGAGATGACTTAAATATCTTGTTAGGAAAATAAAGAGCTATTTTTCAAAAAGATGGGATAGGTTACAACCCCAAAAATCAACATAAATATTATAAAAATTTATTTGTGCATTCAAGTACTTCTAGTAGTTCTTTTATTAAATGTTTTTATTATCGAAAGAAAGGACACAGTGCGTCAACATACAATGCTAGGAAAAATATAAATATGAAGAGTGGAACAAAAATAGTTTGGGTTCCTAAGGGCACTATTCCTAAAACTAACACTCAAGGACCCAAGAAAATTTAGGTACCAAAAGTTAAAAATTAAACATGTGTAGGTGTTCTTAAAGGCCAGGAGCTCAAATTAGTATCTCGATAGCGGCTGCTCCAAGCACATGACCGGAGATGACTCTAAGTTCAAATCTCTTGTTCCCAAGAATCATGGATGTGTTACATATGGTGATAACAACAAAGGAAAGATTCTTGGAATCGACAAAGTTGGTAAGAGTCCTAACTCCTCAATAGATAATGTATTGCTTGTTAAAGGACTCAAACATAACTTACTTAGTATTACCCAATTATGTGATAAAGGAAATAAAGTAATTTTTTATTCAAATTGTTGCATAATAGAAGATAAAAATGATAGGCATGTTAAGTTTATCGGTCATAAAGTTAATAATATTTATATGATTAGCCTTGATGATATATCCTCAAATGATGCGAAATGTCTTTTAAGTAAGAATGATGATTCATGGCTATGACATAGAAGAATCGCACACATTCACATGGATCACCTAAAAAAGTTGGTCTCTAAAGAGCTAGTAATTGGACTACCCAGACTCAATTTTATAAAAAGATAAATTATGTGATGCATGTCAAAAGGGAAAACAAGTAAATGTTTCTTTTAAAGCAAAAAATATAGTTTCAACTTCTAGACCTTTACAACTTTTGCACTTGGATCTTTTTGGACAATCTAGAACTATGAGCTTTGGTGGGAATTACTATGCTTTAGTGATTGTGGATGATTTTTCTAGGTTCATATGGACTTTGTTTCTTTCAAATAAAAATGATGCATTTCTAACTTTTAAAAGACTTCTCAAAGTTATCCAAAATGAAAAAGGTTTTTTATTTCTTCTATAAGAAGTGACCATGGTAGTGAATTTGAAAACCATGCTTTTGAAACCTTTTGTGATGAAGATGGCATTGAGCATAATTTTTTTGCCTCTAGAACTCCATAACAAAATGGAGTTGTAGAAAGAAAAAATCAATCTTTAGAAGAAATGGTGAGAACTATGCTCAATGAGGCTACTCTTCCTAAGTATTTTTGGGCGGATGCTATAAATACAGCTTGTCATGTAATGAACAGGGCCCTTATAAGGCCAATTTTAAAGAAAACCCTATTTGAATTATACAAGGGAAGAAAGCCAAATGTCTCACATTTTTATGTTTTTGGTTGCAAATGTTTTGTTTTGAATAATGGAAAGGATAACCTAGGAAAGTTTGATGCTAAGTCTAAAGAAAGTATATTTCTTGGTTATTCTAATCATAGCAAAGCCTTTAGAATTTATAAAAAGAGAACTATGACTGTTGAAGAATCCATTCATTTTGCATTTGACGAAACTGACCCAAATGGATCGAGAAATGATTCTGTTGTTGATGATGTCACAAAAGCTTTAACAAAAACCCACTTGAATGACAAAGAGATAGAAGAAAGGAAGCAAGAAGAAACTCAAGAGGAACCCCCAATTCAACAGAATTCATAAACCATGGACCTTCCCAAGGAATGGCGAACCTCAAGATACCATCCACTTGACCAAGTAATAGGTGATGTATCCAAAGGTGTAAGTACTCGAAACTTAATTAGAAATGTATGTAACCATATGGCTTTTGTTTCTCAAATTGAACCTAAAGACTTCAATGAAGCCTTTGATGATGAACATTGGACCCTAGCAATGCAAGAAGAGTTAAATTAATTCGAAAGAAACCAAGTGTGGGAATTGGTTGCAAGGCCCAATGATTATTCAATTATAGGCACCAAATAGGTCTTTAGGAACAAGCTTGATGAAGCTGGCTTAATAACAAGAAATAAAGGTAGGCTTGTAGCTAAAGGATATAATCAAGAGGAAGGAATAGACTATAAAGAAACCTATGCACCTGTAACTAGACTAGAAGCTATTACAATGTTACTTGCTTTTGCTTGCACTATGGATTTTAAGTTATATCAAATAGATGTTAAAAGCGCTTTTCTAAATGGTTTTATTCAAGAGGAGGTATACGTTGAACAACCTCTAGGTTTTGAAAGTCATGAACTACCCAACCATGTTTTCAAACTGAAAAAGCTTTATATGGATTAAAACAAGCTCCTAGAACTTGGTATAAAAGGTTGAGTAAGTTTCTTTTAGAACACGACTTTTCAAGAGGCCAAGGTGACACAACTCTTTTTATTAAAAATAATAAGTATAACATTCTCCTTGTACAAGGGTATATAGATGATATTGTCTTTGGTGATACTAACGAGTCTCTATGCAAGGATTTCTCTAATATCATGCAAAGCGAATTTGAGATGTCCATGATGGGAAAGCTTAACTTCTTCCTTGGACTTAAAATTAAACAAACAAGGAGTGGAACATTCATTAACTAATCTAAGTATTGCAAAGAACTCCTCAAAAGATTTGGGATGGATAACTCAAAGCATATAGACACCCCAATGAGCACCTTATGCTACTTAGAGAAGGATGAAGCAGGTAAACCTGTTGAAATCACCAAATTCAGAGGTATGATTGGATCCCTTCTTTATTTTACTGCTAGTAGACCTGATATCATGTTTAGTGTATGCATGTGTGCTAGATACCAAGCTAATCCTAAAGAATCGCACTTAAGTGCAGTAAAACGTATTATGAAATATCTTGGTGGCACTTCACAAGTGGGCTTATGGTACCCCAAAGGGGCCACTTGTAGTCTTTTTGGTTATTCTGACTTCGATTTCACTGGTTGCAAATTGGATAGGAAAAGCACTAGTGGAACATACCACTTGCTTGGAAGCTCTTTTGTTTCTTAGTATAGCAAGAAACAAAATAGTGTGGCTTTATCCACCGCTGAGGCTGAATATGTTGCAGTCGAAAGTTGTTACGTTCAAATCCTATGGATGAAGCAACAACTTCTAGATTTTAGTCTTCAGCTTGATTACATCCCTATAAGATATGACAATACTAGTGTAATCAACTTGACTAAGAACCTTATCATGTATTCAAGGTCTAAACATATTGAAATAAGACATCATTTCATAAGGGATCATGTTCAAAAAAGTGATTATGTTTTAGAATTTGTTGAAATAACTAATCAACTTATTGATATTTTCACAAAACCTTTGCCTAAAGACACTTTCTTCCACTTAAGAAGAGAACTTGGTATATTAGATCAATCTTGCATATAGTGTTTATATTTATTGATCTATTATTGAATGATTAATTTTGAACTCTACTGACTTGAGCATTGGAGATATCCTCAAATTCTATTTTTGCATGTAAAATATCTTCAGGTAAGTTTTTGGCTCTGAAATTGCATTTTCTGAACGTGCTTTTATTATTTTCTGATAGGTTTATTCGAATAAACCTGTGGATATTCGAATAAACATCATCAGCTACTGACAAAAAAATGTTGTATATTAGTTTTATTCGAATAAACCTTAATTTATTCGAATAAACTGAGTCAAGCAACCACAGTTTTTATTTCCTTTTATCTGTCTCATTCGAATAACTCACTGTTATTCGAATAAAAATGATGCATGTGCCTCTGTTTTTATGTTTTATTCGAATAAACAATAATCTATTCGAATAAACCTAAAGTGGTTTTTTTGATTTTGTGTTTTATCTCCTCTGCCTTATTCGAATAAGTTAGCCCTTATTCGAATAAATGCCTTTTCAAAGCGCATTTGTTCTGTTTTGATTATTCGAATAACCATAAGGTCATTCGAATAAACCCTTGGCAAAAAGCTCCATCATAGTGCTTGGTTATTCAAATAAACTCAGAGTTATTCGAATAACTTGTGCTTGAAACGCCACGACTGTTTAGTTTCCATGCTGTTTTATTCAAATAACACCCTAGTTATTCAAATAAACACGAGTTCTATAAATACTCCCAGCGCTGTCCACACGTCTTTCTATTAGTTTTCACTCCTTCTTTTAAATTCTCTTATTTCTCTCTTTCTCTGGTCTACATGCCTCTCACCATCACCTTTGCTCCTAACCACATCCATCTCAACTCTTCTCACTGTAACCACCATCCCACCATGGCATCCTTCTCTTCACGTGCCAAGCGCCCATGGATGAAGATAGCCCCCTACAACAATCCTCTAGATCTTCGAAGGCTATCCTCCAACTAAGAGGAACTGGGTCGCTTCGTTACACATTTTTGAGAGCATAACCTCGTGCACCCAAAGTACATAGACCTCAACTTCTTCCAGAACGAAGGAGGCTTTGACTTCCTTAACCTTCTGGCCTCACAGGGTGTTTTTCACTTCTACTCACACCAAGCCCCTCTTTACCCAGACTTGGTAAAGATGTTCTATTGCAATATGAAGATTGTTGGTGAGGACCTTCATTCTGATGTTTCTCATCAGCACATAGTCATCACTCCTAATGATTGGCAATAGATGTTTGAGTTGCAAACCATTGGGTGCAACCTTGATGATGATATCGATGCTCTAGATCAAGAATACAAGAAGCTTCAAGCCATTGAAAACTTGTTGAAGCCTGGCTTAGCCCTGCCTCCTAAAGGCGTCAAGGGAGGCATGATGAAGAGCCAAGATAGGCTCTTACACTATGCCTTTGCTCACATCTTAGCACCTCAGGGAAGCAACTACACCTACCTGAGTGAGGACGACATATTCATGATGTGGCTTATCAAGAAAGGGTACCAGGTGAACTGGCCTGCCTTTATCATGAAGCATATGATATAGGCAAAGGGCAAAGAATAGTCTGATTTACCCTATGGTTTGATCATCTCTGCCTTCCTAGGCAAGTACCTTCAGGTTATGGAAACTGAGCGGGTGACAAAGCTAATCCACCATCATGTTTTTGGGTCCTTTACCCTGAACAAAATGAAGATGATCAAGACTTCTTATGGCTGGGTGTACCCCGATGAAGTTGAAGAAGAAGACTAAGACGAAATTCATGTTGCCCCTGCTGCTGATGCACCTGCTGCTACTGCTCCTGATCCAGTTTCTTTAGATTAAATCATGGCAGCCTTACAAGACAATAGGGCCTACATGGAGAACACCTTTTCTATTCTGTTTGACAGAATAGAGGGTGTAGAGCGTGAATAGGCCGCCCTTCGATCTTTGCTGACCCTGTGAGCTCTTGACTCCCTCCTTTGCCACCAGATGCCTACTTTTAGGCTTTACTTTGCTTTGTGTTATTTTTGTTTTATTTCTTGATGTATTTGCCCTAGATATACATATAATTGGAAATTTAATATAAATACCATTCATGTTTTGATCATGTTATCTGTTTATATGTTATCTGAGATCATATGAATATTATATGTTTGCAATGCCTATTATATGTTCTGCTATGATCCCCTGTGCTTTTTTATCATGCCAAAGGGGGAGAAAAATAATAACAAGTAATTCTTGAGAAAAGACAGGTAAAAATAAAAATATTGGATTCCAAAAGAAAGGGGGAGCTGCGCATATCTAATATTTTTAAACATCTTTTTTGAAAAAGAGGGGGAGTAAGTTCTCCAAACTTTATCTTTGTGAATTCCAATTTATGTGAATTAATGCTTTTCTCAATGATAGTTTGTCATCATCAAAAAGGGGGAGAATGTGTTTGACTATGCTACAATGAAATTTGGTTTTGATGATAACAAACATGAAGATGATAAGAAGACCAAGTCCAAAGATCTCACAAAGAATAGCTTTAGGACGTAGAGTCTTTCTATACGGAGCTCTCTTTTAATATCTCATTATTTTGGAAGAAAAGATAAAAATATCTTTTTATTAAAACCCAAAGTTCTAAATGTTTTAAAATAATTTAAAAGAGTTTGGGTGTCCTTGAAAATAAATATGGAAGTCTTTTGAAATGTCTTTTAAACTGGTTTTAAAAGGGCTATTTGAATAAAGTTCTCTTTATTCGAATAAACCAAGCCCAGCAGACTTTGTTCATAACAGAGTTATTCGAATAACTCAATGGTTATTCAAATAATGTTTTCAAAAATCCTGTTGCGAGCTTCTAATTTCAAATAGGCTATTTGAATAACCTTGCTGTTATTTGAATAGAGGGTTCTCCAAATAGTTTTTTTTGAATAAACTATTTGAATAACTCAACAGTTATTCAAATAGATTAGTTTTCTTAGAACATTATTTCTTAACAGTGTTATTCGAATAACATATATATTATTCGAATAACCTATATTAGACTAGTTTTCACGAAGCTTGTACAAAGCGTGTTATTCAAATAACACAAAAGTTATTCAAATAAACACTGATCCTGATATAGAAAGAAACGTTCTTATTTGTCTTAATTACGAGATTTTAATGCACCAAATGCCTATTTTCTTGAATTGCTATATAAATAGAGACCCTGGGTCATCTTTGAGTGTGCCTAACATTCTCATTAATTATTTTCTTGCTCTAACTCTTAAATTATAATTTCTACTCATTTTCTACGCTTTTGTTAGATTAATTTTTGAGATATTCTAAGAGAACTTCTTAAGTGCTTCAAGTTGTATTATTTACTCTTCAAGAGAGTTTCTTTTCTTTTAATCTTCTGCTCTACTATAACGAGAGTGAGGTATCTCTTAAAGGTTTGTATAAGAGTGAGGTATCCCTGTAGGCTAAAACTTTAGCACAAGGGTAGAGTGTCCCTATGTGCGAAAAGTGCTTTATTTTGAAACGGTAGCAAGCACCTATTGAAGCTTGTATTCATAGTGAAAAATCTCTGATATTTTTTAGGACTGGACGTAGACCATAAGTGGTTTGGTGGTCGAACCAGGATAAATACTATGCCTGCTCTTCTCTTCTCTATCTCTTTATTTACTGCAGTTTAATATTATTGCATATTTTATTATTTATTGTTCTTAAGCTTTTCCTCTTCCTCTCTTTTTTTCACATCTTTTATTTATTAGCTTCAACATTCGTTTTATTTTAAAAGCATTTGCAAAAATTGTCTATTCTCAATTCACCCCCCTCTTAAGTACTGTAACATCCCAAAAATTATCTCGTCCTTCATAAATAGTCGTTTTATAATATTTATAGTTTTTGGGAATTTTTCAGGATTTTTCCTGAAATGTTGAATATTTTAATATATTCCTCTTTTTGCGTGCACACTGAGCAGAGTCAGTGTAACACCTCCAAAATTCATGGTTTTTGGAAATTTTTGTGGATTTTTCTGAAAATCTTGAATATTTTAATATATTTTTTATTTTACGTGCACACTGAGCAAAATCAGTGTAACACCTTCGAAAATTGTTTGTTTCATGACGAATTGTCATTCTATAATATTTGTGATTTCGGAGAATTTTTATAAATTTTTCTGGAAACGATGAATATTTTAGTATATTTCTCATTTTACGTGAGGGCTGAGCGGAGCCGGGAAAACGAAATGTTTTTCATAAGGTTGGTAAACCTTGAACTGTGGATGCATCGACGAGAGATTTTACTAAACCCGAGGCTGGGCACAGTTTACAAAGTTTATATTTTTTGAGGTTTTATTTAATAAATAAAATATCTGTACGCACTATTAAATAAAATTTTGCAGTACACTCTATTATTCAATAGATAAATAATACTGGCTTGTGTACTACAATAATTATCCATTGGGTAATAACTTGTAGTAAAATCCTAACCACCTCCTTATTTGATTACTAAATCACATTATTTTATCCAAAGGAAATCTCCTTTATGTCTAATCAAATCCTCTTTATTGTAAAAAGCTACAAGCTTCTCAAGGAAGCTTCATTTTTTCTCTCTCCTCCCTCACCTCACACGGTAGCTTCTGCCCACAATTTGGGAGCAAAATTGTGCTTCATTTGATTATTCAATTCATTCAAATTTCAAAAAGAAAGAAAACGCTAAAAGCTATTTCACTTTACTGTTACTTTCTCTTTCTAATCTTCATCTTCTTCAAGTTTCTCCTCTTTCTCTCTACCCTCCTCCATAGCCACGAAATTGCAGCCCCTCCTCCACCATTTTTCTGCACTTTTCTCTTCACAAGCACCATTTTTATACTCCTCTCAACCTCCTCTACAACTTCTATTTGAAAGGTTTTCTTCAAAAACCAACTTTTCCTCCATTGTCATCCAAGACAAAGCTTCAAGCTTTTGGGTAAGGTTCTTGATTCCTCACCCCTTTCTCTTCATTTTCGTGATCCATGGTCACTATGGTGACCATGGATGCCTTTTCAAGCTTTGATTGTGATTCTTGTGGAAATTTGATGCCCTAGGGTTTTAGTGTTGGTGGAATCCGAAAATTCAAGGGAGCTTCAAGGGAGTTCTATTATTTGTTTTCTCCTCTAGGTAAGAGGGAGATAATCCTCTTCAACCTCTCTTGGTAGTAAGGAACATTGTGTTGTGATTTATTGTGAGAAAATCCTATTGAGGGTTATTCTTTGTTTGTATGATTTATATGATTACATGTTGTTGTTAAATTGTTTAAGTTATTTGATTGATTGATTATGTATATGTATGTGTTTGGATGGATTGGAATCTTGATTTGGAAGCAAAAATGACTTGGTCCTCTTCCATGAAGCTCACGGTTTTGGGGCCCTAAATTAGGATTCTTGGTGAAAATTTATAACAAGTGGAAGACATAGCTAATCAAGTTGACAACATGTAATTAATGGAATGAAAAATTGGAATCCTAATAATTAGTGAGGCTCACGGCCTCTAGGGTTCAAAATGGCCTAATCATGTAACTTTATACAAACTATGGCATTTAATTAATTAAGTAAATAAATAAGAGGATTATGTAATGGAAGGAAATAAATTTAGTAACCTAAAGGAATTCTTTGGACTTTAAGAACAAATAAGGATGTGTGAGGCATTGATAAGACTTAGAAATAATTTCTTGTAAGTGAATATGACTAGGTTTAAAGTAAGAACCCAACAACAAAAGGAACTTCATAAGAAAAATTAAATTGAAGTGATACTTAATTAAATGATTAATTAGGAAGCAATTAGGGCTTCATAAAATGGAAAGAACCAAGAATGAAGATTTATCCAAAGACTTAGAATAAATTTTAATTAAAGTAAGACCATGAGTGCGAGTAAGAATGACAAATGATCCAATTTAAATCATGCTAAGGGAATTAGGTTTAAGATTTAATGATGGACTTATGTAATTAAAATAATAATGAGTAAATAAATAATGTGATAGCATTTCTCAAAAAGAAAAACTTATTAAGAAGGGTATAGAAAGTTAAGCGTAATTTCATAATGTGCCTAAAAGTATAATGTATTAATTGAGGATTAATTGAATAAGAGAAACAAGAATTAAGAGTGTAAGTGAGAATTCGTAATAAACCTTAGAAGTGTATTATCAGTTAAATACTGCTAATATGATCTTGTGGGTCCATGTGAGGGACCAATGATGTGTTGATGTTTACTTTGGCCAATTATGGCATATTGTGAAAAAGTATGTAATAATAAACATTACTTGATATATGCATGGAGTCATCATGCATTGTGAAAGTCCGGTGGACTATTTGTAAAGGTCATGTTGCCTAGGAGTTGAATCACACCTTAGTGTGGGTGCGAATAGACTAGTGTGGGTCCTGCTGTTGACCTTGAGGGCGTCGAGGCGCGGGCGTCTCACAGCGGGCAGTCGGTAGCCCTGCTGGACCATGGGACAAACCGTTGCAAACGCACCGACAATCCTGATCGGGCACTGTCCTATATCGCGATCTTGTGAGAATGCCGCTATATAGAGCCTATGCGCAACATTATTGATTGACCGTTTATGGTAAGCACTTGGTCCAAGGCGGACGAGATACTGGCATGTCTCCCTGATCATTCACTCCGATGTTCGTGTCTAGCTCCATGGAGTAGGATTTGGTTATCATGCATGTAACATCCCGAAATTTCACTTATTTCATTATAAATAATCATTTTATAATATTTATAATTTTTGAGAATTTTTCTAGATGTTTTCGGAGACGTCAAATATTTTAATATATTTCTCATTTTACGTGCACGCTGAGCGAAGCCAGGAAAATAGAATATTTTCCCTGAGGCTGTAAACTTTGAACTATGGAGACGTCGACGAGGGATCTTACTAAATCCGAGGCTGAGCACAGTTTATGAGGTTTATGTTTTACGAGATTTTATCTAATGAATAAAATCATTGTATCATAAAATCATCTGATGAATAATAAAATATTATTTTCATCAACTGTAACTTTTATTCACTGGGAAAATAATTCTAATAGTATAATTAATCATCTATGAGATGTATTTAATTAAGGGAACAAGCTTACTATTTACTTTATCGAGAAGCGCATGAAGCTTCTCAAGGAAGCTTTGAAAGGAAGCTTCTAGGAAGCTTCCTTCCTAACTACTTTTCTCTCTCCTCCCTTTTTGGTGCAGCACGGTTGGCTAAGAGGGATATTTCATTTTCACTTCTCTCATTTTCTCTCCCTCACGCCTGCTCTCTTTCTCCTTTCTCTCTTCTTCACATGGCTGCACACACCCATAGCCACCATTATTGATTTGAAGCTTCCTTTGCTCAACCCAATAGAGACCATTGTTTCCCCTCTCCATCTTCAAGCTTTCCTTTTATGGGACTCCTCCTGGCTTCTTGATTTTCGTGTTCCACAGCCAACATCAAATCTTGGAGCTTTAAGGTAAAAGCTCTTAACTTTCTTATCCTCTTCTCCTCATTTTCGTGTTCCATGGTCACCTTGATGACTATGGCTACCATTTCCCCTCTTTGACCATGGTTTTGTGGATTTGAACACCCAAGGTTTTGGTGGTGGTGAAGAATGAAATTTCTAAGCAAAAAGGAGCATCCTTTCTTTGTGCTTCTCTCAGGTAAGAGGAAGACACTCCTCCTCAACCTCTATTAGCATTTAGAAACCTTGTCTGTGATTGATTGTAAGGAAACCCTATTGAGGGTTATCCTTTGTTTGCATGTTGTTTATAATGTGTTTGTGCTATTAGATTGTTTGTTTGTGTATATAGATGTATCTGAATGGATTGGAATGTATGACATGGAAGAAAATGATATCGGATTGGTTCTCGGATGGCCACAGTTTTGAGGCCCAAAATTTGGAGATTCTTTGTGAACAATTGTAATAGTTAGAATTTCTAACCAATTAGTACAATGTTAATATCCGTTGAATTTGAACTTCTGACCATTTAGTACAATGTCAATATCCGTCGAATTTGAACTTCTGACCAATTAGTACAATGTCAACATCCGTCGAGTTAGAATTTCTGACTATTTAGTAAAGAAACTTCTCCAATGTCAATATCCGTCGAGTTAGAATGTCATTATCTGACGAGTTAGAATTTCTGACCCTTTAGTAGAGAAACTTCTCCAAATCCGTCGAGTTAGAATTTCTGACCATTTAGTAGAGAAATTTCCCCAATGTCAATATCCATCGAGTTAGAATGTCAATATCCGTCGAGTTAGCATTTCTGACCATTTAGTAGAGAAACTTCCCCAATGTCAATATCCGTCGAGTTAGAATGTCAATATCTGTCGAGTTAGCATTTTTGACCATTTAGTAGAGAAACTTCTCCAATGTCAATATCTGTCGAATTAGAATTTCTGACTATATAGTACTTTCGTGGGTTCAACACTTGAAAGATTTCCCCAACGTCAACACCCATTCGTCGAATTAGGATTTCTGCTGACCTTCTAGTATATTCGATAGTTTTTGATCTCCATTTGACAGAATCTTCATTCGACATAAATTGATTTTTGCCCTTCTTGTCAAAATTGTAACTTAGCCATTTCCGTCACCAAATCACCTTATGACTGACATCTTTCATCAGTCGATCATGTTATTTTTCGTCGAAAGGTAGCCTCACAATTGTACACTAGATACATTTTCTCCGTCGAAATCCAAAATTATAATTTATCACCTAACACCTAGTGATTAAATTAATGGTAATAGGATGCAAGAATTAGCAAATTGGAAAATTAAATTATAGAGATTCATAAATTTTAAAGAACCAAGAATGGAATTTTCATAAGACTTAGGATAATTTTAATTAGGGTAAAAACAAGAGAGTGTGAGACTTTGAGATCTTAGAATAACCTTCTAAGTGTATGTGAATAAATTACCTAAGAGGATTTAATTAATTAAGAGAATTCCTTTAGAGACAAACTTTGTAAGAAAAGCTAAACCTAAGCAAGAATTCATAATACACCTTAAAAATGCATTAATTCATTTAATTCTAATATTATGATATTGTGGGTCCATGTGAATGACCAACGTTTGTGTTGATTCTTGCTTCAGCCAATTGTGGCATATTGTGGAATTGTATGTAATAATGATCATACATGATTATGCATAGAGTCTGTATGCATTGTGAATGTCTGTTGGACTTTGTTAAGGCCGAGTTGCCTAGGAGATGATCACACCTTAGTGCGAGTGCGAATAGACAAGTGTGGTCCTGTAGTTGACCTTGGGGGCGCCGGGGCGCGGGCATCTCACAGGGGGCAGTGGTAGCCCCTCTGGACCGTGGGACAAATCGATGCAAATGCACCGACGATCCTGACCGTGGCACAATCCTATATCGAGATCTTGTGGGAATGCCGCTGTATAAAGTCTTGTTGCGCAAAATGACTAATTATTTTCTGGAAAGCACTTGTTTTTATGGCTGACGAGATACTAGCATGTCTCCCTGATCATTCTCTCCTAATGTTTTGTGTCTAGCTCCATGGAGTAGGATTTTGACTTTATATGCATGTGCATAGTGGGTCCATGAATTATTTGGCATTTATTATTATTATAATTGGAACTATTGTATTACTGATATATATAACTGCCTGGAATTGCTTGGTTGATTATTACTGCTACTTAATGTTTATTGTCATTATTTCTGTCAAAAATGCTATGTGGGCGCTTTGCACCATTTTGTTTCTTATTGCTATAATTGGTAATGATGGTAGGATGTCTTACCTCTTTTTTGTCTTTCCAATTACTGTTTATTTGTATATTGCGTCCCATCGAAGACGACTGCAAGGAAACGGAAGCTCTCGATTTCCCCAACTTCTGGCCTGATCTTGATTAACGACTATCGTAGAGCATGGAGGCACGCATGCGCAGATTTTTGGGAGATGTCCATTTGACCTTCCTAGGAGGGCCAGAGCGCTGGCACATTAACCTGAATTCTGACCACTGTGTCTATCTGGGTGACGTGTCGTTAGCTTTGGCCTAGAGGCGTCACGAGCCACCGATCTTCACCTGCTGTATCAACCTACATTTGGAATTTTATCTGCCTATACTGTAACACCCCTCGATTTAATAACCAATGCACAATCGTCATTATGTCACGGTCACTAAATGTCGGCGTGCTAACATTGTCAAATAACAAATTTACCATAAATATTAAACATTTCTCATATGAGGAAAATAAGAGCCACGAATGAGTAGTTACATATACAACCAGTTAAATTATGAATTATAATATGTACTCAATTTACAACATTTAAGTCTGGATAATTGCCTTGAAGCATACATGTACTCAAAAATACACTTTGTATAGGTAATGCAAAATAAAATATAAACTACCCATAATATATCTACGACTAAGGAGTTGGGCACTCCATCGTATCCCGAATGCGTGAGGCAATTCCGGGTTCACTAGGTGTAGTGAGAAATACAAGATAAGGTCTTCAATCACGGTCCTCTTCATGGTCAAAGTCAGATCCCGAGCATGTCACATACGCTTGTCGGTCCAGTCGACTCTATAGGTCTTGGTATCAAAGCGAACACAATTCGAACAAACCCCAAAAAGAGCTCCCTTCGCGACGGCATCACCGAATGCGTAGGTCAAACCAATAAAATCCAAAGGAATCCAACTTCGTTCCCACTTATAGTCTTTAACCAAAAATTAACATAGAGCAAGAAAAGTACAAGAAAGAGGTAAGACATCTACCATCATTACCGGTCATAGCATCAAGAAACCAAACGGCGCAAGGCGCCCACATAGCATTTATGATAGCAATAATGGTAATAAACATTTAGTAGCTTGATTATAATCAACCAGACAGAGTTTCAAGCAATCATATATATATATATGGATATATCGAGAATACAACAGTTCCAATTATAATAACAATGTATGCCGGATAATTCATGGACTCACTATGCACATGTGCCCTCAATAATCAAGATCCTACTCCATGGAGCTAGACACAAAATGGCTTCGGAGAGAATGATCAGGGAGACATGCCAGTATCTCGTCAGCCATAAAAACAAGTGCTTTTCAGAAAATAATCAGTCATTTTGCGCAACAAGGCTTTATACAGCGGCATTCTCACAAGATCTCGATATAGGATTGTGGCGTTAGGATCGTCGGTGCGTGTGTATCGGTCTGTCTCCACGGTCCCAGAGGAGCTACCACGCCCTGCGAGACGCCGCGCCCGACGCCCTCAAGGTCATCTACAGGACCCCACGTATCTATTCGCACCCGCACTAAGGTGTGATTCAACTCTAGGCAACTCGGCCTTAACAAAGTCCAACGGACATCCTCGTTCTTTTGTGCAATGCATGACTCTATCATGCTTCTCGTGACAACTCGGTCAATCATGCCTCAAATGCATGTCATATGATTTATCCACAATGCATACAAACTCTATGCATAATCATGTATGATCATTATTACATACTATTCCATCATGCATCACAATTTGCCCAAGTAAGAATTAACCCAATCAATGGTCACCCACATGGATCCACAATAACATGATATTGTTAAATAAATTAATACATTTTAAAGCGTATTATGAATTCTTACTTAGGTTTAGCTTTACTTACAGAGTTTGTCTCTAAAGGAATTCTCTTAGTTGACTTGAATCCTCTTAGGTAATTTATTCATATGCCCTTAGAAGGTTATTCTAAGATCTCAAAATCTCACACTCTCATGTTCTTCCCTGTTTATGCATCCTTAAGTAATTTCTAGTCATCCCATTTATTTATAATCAATATGCCTCTATTAGTCCCAAGGTTTTGGGTCCAGGAAAGTACACGGTCGGAATCACAAACTGAGTCAGATTTCAATTACTAGGTGTTGGGTGATAGGTATACTTTTGAATTCGACAAGAACAATACGTTTTATGAATAATTGAAGCCGCCATTCGACGGAAAATAGTGTAACGGGGAGGAGGGAAGAATGGGAGAACATTTTATAATAGGATTGGCAAGAAATCAATTTCATCGGATTGGATGGGGTTACGTCGAACAAAGATCGAAGCGTCGAACCCTCCGAAGGTCGACAAAAACCTCAATTCGACGGGTATGGGTGTTGACATTGGAGGAAGTCTCCCAGTGTCGAACCGACGAAACACGGTCGAAATCTCTAATTTCGACGGCCAGTGCAGAGAAATTCATCTACTCGACGGGCATTGTCTCTCAAACTCGACGATTATTGACTTTGGGGCAGTTTCTTGTAAGTGTCCAGGGACTCTATTCGACGGGTTATGGTCGGGAGATCAATCTCGACGGGCATGATCGGGGTTCATACTCGACGGATTTTGACATTGTGTTTAGTGGTCAAAGATCTAAACTCGACGGGTTTTGACATTCGACGGAAATGGTCAGAAGTCTAAACTCGACGGATTTTAACATTTTACTAAGTAATTAGGATATCAAATTCGACAGGTTTTGCCAGAAGTCCATACTCGACAGATTTTAACATTTTACTAAGTGATTAGGTTATCAAATTCGACAGGTTTTGCCAGAAGTCCATACTCGACGGATTTTAACATTTTACTAATTGATTAGGTTATCACATTCGACAGGTTTGGCCATGAGTCCTTACTCGACGGATTTTAACATTTTACTAAGTGATTAGGTTATCACATTCGACAGGTTTGGCCATGAGTCCTTACTCGACGGATTTTAACATTTTACTAAGTGATTAGGTTATCACATTCGACAGGTTTGACCATGAGTCCTTACTCGACGGATTTTAAATAATAGGGAAGATTCTCACTCATACTGATCCGACGGAAATGCTAAGAGTCATAATTTAAAGTCCACGAATTGTGTTATTGGAGAAGTTTCATTCATGTTCGACCAAAGGTGGTGCCAAAGGGTCACAAGTTCTAATCCGACGGATTTTGAGTCGTAAATAAGTTTTCTCGCATGTCAAACCGACGGAGGTGTTAAGGGGTCACTAGCTCGACAATTTTTGACATTGAAAAGGGCCCCATGTGTCTATTCGACGGAAGCATTAAAGGTTTAGAAGTTAGTTGTCAAAAGTTGGACAAGGTTCAGTGTCGAATAGTTGAATTCACGGCTTACAAAGATTGGATACCTAATTGATTTGAATTCCATTTATTATCCTAGTTCACCCAGAATCCCAGATTCTGGGCCTCAAAACCATGGCCATCCCAGGGATGAATCCGACATCATTTCCTTCCACTCTCATGCATTCGTCGAATATATATATTGACATGCAAAATCACCCAAGTACCATGCTTTCCAATTTCCAGTCGAACATGTGAACATACTAACATGCAGAATTGTCAAACCAAAACATCATGCATTCCACTCTGTCGAATATATTATCAAACTTAACAAATCATGCAAACAAAGCATAAACAACTAAATACAAAGACACAGAATCATAAAAACCAAGCAAGCAAAGGAGATCCTTAATGCTAGAAGAGGTTGAGGAGGAGTGTCTTCCTCTTACCTTGGAGAAGCACAAAGAAAGGCTGCTCCTTTTTGGTCAGAAATCACGTTTTCAGCTCCCAAGAGATCCTTAAAGTTCCAACCTTTAAGCTTCAACCGTGGAGGAAAATGAAGATGAAGAAAATGTAGAACTTTGAAGATGATTCCCTCAGATATGATGTTTCTCCAAACACAAAATAGTGCTAGGAGTGTGACGGTTTTGAAATATAAAAATGTGAATGTGGGTGGATGGTGCTGCTGTAAGGAGAAATGGAAAGAGAGAAAGATGAGTGAATAGTGATCTGCTACGTACAGGAGGAGGAAATGTGTGGATGAAAAATGAATTGGATCCCTTAATTCAAATGTGCAGCACAAAATGGGGGAGAGAGAAATAATAAAATAATAGTTGGAAGAAGCTTCCTTGAGAAGCTTCGCACGCTCCTCGATAAAGTGTATGGTAAGCTAGTCTCCAAATTAAATACATCGATAGATGATCAATTACGTAAAGAGAATTATTTTCTCGGTGAATAAAATTACAAGTGATGAAAATAATATTTTATTATTCATCCGATAATTTTATGATACCGCGATTTTATCTAGAGATAAAACCTTGAGAAATGCAAACCTCGCGAACTGTGCACTGGCCTCGGGTTTAGTAAGATCCCCGTTGACACGTTGACAGTCCAAGGTTTACCTCACCTCGGGAGAACATTTCGTTATCCATACTCCGCTCAAAGTGCATACGCAAAACGAGGAATATATTAAAATATTCAACATTTCCAGAAAATTTCACAAAAATCACCAAAAATCACAAATATTATAAAATGATTATTTATAATGAAATAAGCAATTTTCGGGATGTTACATATACGGGAGAGGTGGGGTAACCGCTTCTACACCCCACAGGAGGACTCTTTTGATTCCACAGCTCGGGCCCCGTCCCATAGCTCTGTGGCTCCTATGGAGGATTCCTCGAATGAGGAAGACTCCGAGGAGATCCCCGAGGATGACCTCGCAGAGGATCCTGAAGAGGATCCTAATACGATTCCTCCTCATCTGAGGAACTGATATTACTGGTAACTACTGATGGCTGCCAGTGTTTTTTATTTTGGGAGCCTGATGTCTTTTGTAGTGGGCTGTATATTTCTAATACCGTGGGGATGTGTATGTATAATCCTTTGGGGCAGGTATAGTTTTGCTTTTTGATATACTAGAATTTGTAACCAAACAGTTTGATAAATATATATATATATGAATATGCAATGTTAATTCCAATGTACGCTTTACCTCTATTTTTATTCTTTATTTCCATTTATGTTTTGTCACTGTGTTTATTAACTATTGTTATTATTATTGTAACAAAAAAAAAATATTCACCAATTTAACTACATAACTATAATCAAGTAAATATATATTATATTAAAAGGAACCGGGTCTTAACTTATAAAATTTTATTTCCACATTGTAATTGACAATGTGACGTTCCCTTCCAAAAAGGGGTGTAACAATGCACATGTGCATAGTAAACACATATATATTACTTGGCATTTAATTTATGCGATGATTGGATTTGCTATCTTATCGATGTTATAATTGCCTGGAACTGCTAAGTTGTTTAATATCTGCCTCTTGATACTGTTTATATTTCTTGTAATGCTATGTGGGCGTCCTACGCCATTTCTGTTTCTTACTGCCATAATTGGTAATGAAGTAGGATGTCTCACCTCTTTCTTGTACTTTTCTTGTTCTATGTATATTCTTGGTTAAAGACTGTAAAGGGGAACGAGGTTGGATTCTTTTGGATTTTCTTGGTTTGACCCACTGCATCCGGTGATGTCATCACGAAGGGGTTCTATTAGGTTCGTTCGAATTGTGTTCACTGGTGGTGCTAACGCGTGGCGAGTCGATTGGGCTGGAGAGCAGGTACGATATGTTGGGGATCTGATACTGACTGTCAGGAGGACTCGTGATGGAGATCCTATCCTGACGCTTACTACATCTGTGCATTTGGAGTTTGCTCTGCCCATTCGGGAGCTATGGGGTGATCCGATTCGTACTCCCTGTGACAGCGAGGATTCCATGGCATCAGCGGCCAGGGAACTTGCCCGTGGGACCGCACTCGGTCCTGTCCTTATATCTTCAGACGACCCGGGGGAGGATCACGAGGTGGATCCGATGGAGTACCCAACTCCTTAGACATAGATGTCTTATGGGTAGTTTATGTTTTTCTTCTGCATTAATTATGTTATAATGTATCTTTAATATATTTGCCTTTTAAGTGAATCTTGATGTATTTCATTGTGAGTGGTATGAGAAAAGCGTTACGCTCTGTATGCTTTAACTTAATTAATTTAGTCCTACATATTGTATTTTATATATATTCTCTTAAATCATATCTATTAACGACGACTTATGTATTATTGCATTCGTGGCTCATATTTCCCTTATATACATATAAAAAAATGTATATATATATATTCAAAATTGGGAAAAGTATTATGAAGAAGTTGTAGCACGCCAAAAATTTAGTGACCGCGATATAATGACGATTGTGCCGGGGTTAATAAATCGAGGGGTGTTACATTAGGTGGTATCAGAGCTCAGTTCATCCTGTTGAGCCGGGGTATAGACTGACTATGCTTAGGCATGTTAGAAGTTTCTTTGTATGTTGTGCACTTCCTTGTCTCTTGATAGAGATGTTTGGGAAAGGAAGGCATGGCTTGCCATAGGTTGAATGCTGTTAGCTACTATTGCATAGTTACATGACATTGAGTATTGGCCCACTTAATGTGTAATGTTCTGTGTGGATGGAAAACTATGACTTCACCTAGGCATATTAAGCGAATAGAATTTCTTTTAGTAAGAAGCTCAACTGGTATAACTGAACTTGTTTAGGATTTTTCTGCATTTTCACCCTTGTTGTGTTATGGGACTCCTTGTGTTTGGTTTCTGGAAGGAGGCAATATTGTCTGAAATGGTTACTTCTTGTCTTCATAGTGCCTAACTGTCTGTTTTCGAAGGAAGACAATGGCTCGCGGAAGACGTATGCGTAGAAAGCGAAACGCAACAATGCAAGGATAAATACGACTGTGAAAGCAATGTAAGGAATGGCTGAAGCAATAGTACAACCAAGTCAGAGGGCCGCACAACAACAGGAATTAGATGTCGAGGTTCATAATTTATTGGGAAAAAGTCAGTTTTTGGGTAACTTTGAACTACCTAAGCTCCAAGGAATGAATAAAAGAATGATCAATCAGTTTAAGCGGAAACTATATTCGCGACAATCGAAGGGACAACAGTAACAACAAATATATAAAGGGGATACGAGTGGTAGTAAGTCCAATCCAACCATGGTACCGTTATCAAGGTGTAATAAGTGCGGAAAGGACCATTTCACGAGGGACTGTAAGATCGAAGGAATAATTTGTTTCAAGTGCAGAAAGCAAGGACACGTATCAAGGGATTGTGCTTTACATGGGATGAAGCCTCCATGTGCGATCACGAGGATAATTTGTTTCAAATGCAGAGAGCTAGGACATGTGGTGAGGAACTGTACTTCGCAAAGGACGAAGCCTTACGTCAGAGATGTACATACTTCGAAATCTCCTGAAGAGCGAGAGTTAATTCCTCCACCCAGACTAAAGATCGAAATGAAGAAAGGGACTGTGCTACAATGGATGACCTTGTGATTCCATTGTATGATTCTAGGGATAACCCATTTCCTTGTGACATATGATTGTATGAGTCTATTAGGATCGTTTGTATCTATGTCACCTTTTGACTAAGTTATTTCTATCTTTGCTACTAAGAACTTGTTGATGGTAGCCAAGTCGTTTAAATTATCTCTATGACCTGTTAAAGACTGAATCCTTCTGTTGATCTAATTTGTGTACTTCTGTTACAAATTAGATGTGATGTTGAAAAAGGGATTGGTTATCTTCCAACCATATCCTGTTGAAATATTTCAATGAAAATTTAAGAGTTCGTTTTTGGGATTGGGTTGTTTGTGTATTTACTTCCTTTCGACCCGAATATTACTATTCTCGTTTGTAAGCCTGCTTTCATTACACAAGCTTGTTTAAACTATCATATTATTGTTAGAAATTGAAACCCTTTTTTCCAAATCAGTTATTTACTCTCTTCATGAATAAGCTTGATCTCAGGAAGGGGATTGGTTATTTCTAACCAGGTTTCGTCATGCTGTTTCAACAGAAATTTAGTGTCTCTTGGGATAGAAATTTCCTAGATTTGAATCCATGAAAACTTATTCTTAAGTTTTATTAGACCATATCATATTCTTCGCTGGACGGGTCTAGTGGTAGATCGAGTGACTTCCCTATCTTTCCTTCTGACCGTTATGATGTTTCGAGTACACTTTGACTGAGGAAATGTATCCCTGAATTTGAACCATAACGATGCACCGAATGCAACACGGTTGGAGAAGAACATACACTATGTGACGTTTCTGTTAAGATCAAGAATGGATGGCATAATGAATCAACTGAAGGAAGCTACTGTTTTCCCCAAGATTAGCTGGTGTTCTAGACTATCATCAAGTTTGCTTGAAGGTAGTAGATATTTCTGAAATGACTTTTTCGGACATGTTATGGGCACTACGAGTGTTTGGTAACGTCATACCGTGCAACGAACACGTCGGTAACATTCATCAATCTCGTGAATAGGATCTTCTTCCCTGTTGAAAACAAATTTGTCGTTGTCTTTGTTGGAAACATTTTGATCTATTCCTAGCGCTCGAAGGAGCGTATCGAACCTTTCGTTGTGATTCTTCAAATCTTGAAGAAGGAAAAGAAGATATGCGGGAAGTTATCCAGGTGCAAAAAAAAAAAATTCTAGTTGGAGGCAGTTTAGTTTTCAGGTCACATGGTCTCAAAGGAAGGAGTTGACTATGGATCCATTGAAAGTCGAAACAACTCTTCAACGAGAAAGACCGATGACCATAACGAAAATTCGTAGCCAGATAGAGTCAGTTAGTTAATGCGGGAGACTCGCCGCAGAATTTTTTCGATGTGTCAAGACTCCTTATCTAACTCATACAAGAGAGTCAAATTTTGTGTAGACCAATGCATATAGAGAAAAATTTTCAAGAGTTGAAGAAACACTCAAATACCTTACCAATGATGATTCTGTCTAATCTCAATGAACATTTTGAGATACCCATTGATGCCTTGCGTTAGATTTTGGAACGTGAGCTGGAGCAGATAGGAGGAGTAGTAGCGTGTGCTTCAGGACAACTGAAAGCATATGAGGAGAGCTACTCTACACAAAAACTCAAAGTTAGCCGATGGGATTGCGCTGAAGATCTAGGAACATTCTACAAGGAATCATATCCACGTGTATTCTAAGGTAAATCAAATTTCGAGGACAAAATTTCTTTTTGAAGGGGAGAGCTGTAACATCTCAAAAATTATCTCATCCATCATAAATAGTTGTTTTATAATATTTATGATTTTTGAGAATTTTTCAGGATTTTTCCTGAAACGTCGAATATTTTAATATATTTTTCATTTTACGTGCACACTGAGCAGAGTCAATGTAACACCTCTAAAATTATTTATTTCATCATGAATAGTCATTTCCCAATATTCGTGATTTTTGGAAATTTTTGTGGATTTTTTCAGAAATTTTGAATATTTTAATATATTTCTCATTTTGCGTGCACACTGAGCAGAATTAGTGTAACACCTCCGAAAATTGTTTGTTTCATGATGAATAGTCATTTTCTAATATTTGTGATTTTTGAGAATTTTTATGGATTATTTTGAAAACGTCGAATATTTTAGTATATTCCTCGTTTTGCATACGAGCTGAGCGGAGCCGGGAAAACAAAATGTTTTCCCTGAGGCTGGTAACCCTTGAACTGTGGATGAGTCGATGGGGGATCTTACTAAACCCGAGGCTGGGCACAGTTTACAAAGTTTACATTTTTTGAAGTTTTATCTGATAAATAAAATCTCTATACGCACTGTTAAATAAAATTTCACAGTACACTCTATTATTCGATGGATAATTAATACTGGCTTGTGTACTACAATAATTATCCATTGGGTAATAACTTGTAGTAAAATCCTAACCACCTCCTTATTTGATTATTAAATCACATTATTTTATCCAAAGGTAATCTCCTTTATGTCTAATCAAATCTTTTTTATTGTAAAAAACTACAAGCTTCTCAAGGAAGCTTCATTTTTTCTCTCTCCTCCCTCCCCTCACACGGTAGCTGCTGCCCACAATTTGGGAGCAAAATTGTGCTTCATTTGATTATTCAATTCATTCAAATTTCAAAAAGAAAGAAAACCCTAAAAGTTATTTCACTTTACTATTACTTTCTCTCTCTAATCTTCATCTTCTTCAAGTTTCTCCTCCTTCTCTCTACCCTCCTCCATAGCCACGAAATTGCAGCCCCTCCTCCACCATTTTTCTTCACTTTTCTCTTCACAAGCACCATTTTTATACTCCTCTCAACCTCCTCTACAACTTCTATTTGAAAGGTTTTCTTCAAAAACCAACTTTTCCTCTATTGTCATCCAAGACAAAGCTTCAAGCTTTTGGGTAAGATTCTTGATTCCTCACCCCTTTCTCTTCATTTCATGATCCATGGTCACCATAGTGACCATGGATGCCTTTTTCAAGCTTTGATTGTGATTCTTGTGGAAATTTGATGCCCTAGGGTTTTGGTGTTGGTGGAATCTGAAAATTCAAGGGAGCTTCAAGGGAGTTCTATTATTTGTTTTCTCCTCTAAGTAAGAGAGAGATAATCCTCTTCAACCTCTCTTGGTAGTAAGGAACATTGTATTGTGATTGATTGTGAGAAAATCCTATTGAGGGTTATTCTTTGTTTATATGATTTATATGATTACATGTTGTTGTTAAATTGTTTAAGTTATTTGATTGATTGATTATGTATATGTATGTGTTTGGATGGATTGAAATCTTAATTTGAAAGCAAAAATGACTTGGTCCTCTTCCATGAAGCTCATGGTTTTGGGGCCCTAAATTAGGGTTCTTGGTGAAAATTTATAACAAGTGGAAGACATAGCTAATCAAGTTGACAACATGTAATTAATGGAATGAAAAATTGGAATCCTAATAATTAGTGAGGCTCACGGCCTCTAGGGTTCAAAATGGCCTAATCATGTAACTTTATACAACTATGACATTTAATTAATCAAGTAAATAAATAAGAGGATTATGTAATCGGAGGAAATAAATTTAGTAACCTAAAGGAATTCTTTGGACTTTAAGAACAAATAAGGATGTGTAAGGCATTGGTAAGACTTAGAAATAATTTCTTATAGGTGAATATGACTAGGTTTAAAGTAAGAACCCAATAACGAAAGGAACTTCATAAGAAAAATTAAATTGAAGTGATACTTAATTAAATGATTAATTAGGAAGCAATTAGGGCTTCATAAAATGGAAATAACCAAGAATGAAGATTTATCCAAAGACTTAGAATAAATTTTAATTAAAGTAAGACCATGAGTGCGAGTAAGAATGACAAATGATCCAATTTAAATCATGCTAAGGGAATTAGGTTTAAGATTTAATGATGGACTTATGTAATTAAAATAATAATGAGTAAATAAATAATGTGATAGCATTTCTCAAAAAGAGAAACTTATTAAGAAGGGTATAGAAAGTTAAGCGTAATTTCATAATGTGCCTAAAAGTATAATGTATTAATTGATGATTAATTGAATAAGAGAAACAAGAATTAAGAGTGTAAGTGAGAATTCGTAATAAGTCTTGGAAGTGTATTATTTCATTTAAATACTGATAATATGATCTTGTGGTTCCATGTGAGGGACCAATGATGTGTTGATGTTTACTTTGGCCAATTGTGGCATATTGTGAAAAAGTATGTAATAATAAACATTACCTGATATATGCATGGAGTCATCATGCATTGTGAAAGTCTGGTGGACTATTTGTCAAGGCCATGTTGCCTAGGAGTTGAATCACACCTTAGTGAGGCTACGAATAGACTAGTGTGGGTCCTGCTGTTGACCTTGAGGGCGTCGGGGTGCGGGTGTCTCACAGCAGGTAGTCGATAGCCCGCTGGACTGTGGGACAAACCGACGCAAACGCACCAACTATCTTGATCGGGCACTGTCCTATATCACGATGTTGTGAGAATGCCGCTGTATAGAGCCTATGCGCAACATTATTAATTGACCGTTTATGGTAAGCACTTGGTCCAAGGCGAATGAGATACTGGCATGTCTCCCTGATCATTCACTCTAATGTTCGTGTCTAGCTCCGTGGAGTAGGATTTGGTTATCATGCACATGTGCATAGTAAACACATATATATTACTTGGCATTTAATTTATGCGATGATTGGATTTGTTATCTTATCGGTGTTATAATTGCCTGGAACTACTACGTTGTTTAATATCTGCCTCTTGATACTGTTTATATTTCTTGTAATGCTACGTGGGCGTCCTACGCTGTTTCTGTCTCTTACTGCCATAATTGGTAATGAAGTAGGATGTCTCACCTCTTTCTTGTACTTTTCTTGTTCTATGTAAATTCTTAGTTAAAGACTGTAAGTAGGAACGAGATTGGATTCTTTTGGATTTTCTTGGTTTGACCCACTGCATCCAGTGATGTCGTCGCGAAGGGGTTCTATTGGGTTCGTTCGAATTGTGTTCACTGGTGGTGCTAACGCGTGGCGAGTCAATTGGGCTGGAGAGCGGGTACGATATGTTGGGGATCTGATATTAACTGTCAAAAGGACTCGTGATGGAGATCCTATCCTGACGCTTACTACATCTGTGCATTTGGAGTTTGCTCTGCCCATTCGGGAGCTATGGGGTGATCCGATTCGCACTCCCCGTGACGGCGAGGATTCCATGGCATCAGCGGCTAGGGCACCTGCCCGTGGGACCGCACTCGATCCTGTCCTTATATCTTCAGATGACCCGGGGGAGGATCCCGAGGTGGATCCAATGGAGTACCCAACTCCTTAGACATGGATGTCTTATGGGTAGTTTATGTTTTACTTCTTCATTAATTATGTTGTAATGTATCTTTAATATATTTGCCTTTTAAGTGAATCTTGATGTATTTCATTGTGAGTGGTATGAGAAAAGTGCTACGCTCTGTATGCTTTAACTTAATTAATTTAGTCCTACGTATTGTATTTTGTATATATTCTCTTAAATCATATCTATTAACGACACTTATGTATTATTGCATTCGTGGCTCATATTTCCCTTATATACATATAAAAAAAATGTATATATATATATTCAAAATTGGGAAAAGTATTATGAAGAAGTTGTAGCACACCAAAAATTTAGTGACTGCGGTATAATGACAATTGTGCCGAGGTTAATAAATCGAGGGGTGTTACAAGTACTGGAGCCACTTGGTAACAATTCTCTCATGGCATTTGCCATAGCCATAAAAGCTTTAGCCATATCGAGTTCCATGTTTCTCTAGTTTGCCTCTTTAGTGCCATAGTTTTCTGTACATACAAAAACAACATATATTAAGCTGTAGTCTCAATATCATGTAACCATGCAACAGTAGCTAATAATAAACCAACAACATACAAATCATACAATTCTATACCAACATCTCAAACAAAAGGCAAGAAAAATATAATTTCTAAAAGGAACTCTTAAACATACCTAAGCATAGTCAGTCCATACCCCGACTCAATAGGATGAACTGCTCTGATACCATAATGTAACGCCCTAATACCAATATCCCAATATACAAAGTGCATAAGGAGATACTTATCATTACAACGTCACTACTTATGTACAAATCTGATACATATATCCATAATGTTCGTTGGAAACATTATAGAGAGCCAAATGAAATGCGAAAAGATAAACTCATAGCAAAATGCACATATCTATATACAACATTGGCCTTAGCAAAGGCTTGAAGTATTACATAACTTTTTATATTACAAAAGAAGTACTAATAAATCCAACAGTTGTAACGTAAACTATAAAGTTAATCTACCCTTTAGCTTCCTTTTGCTTCTTGTTCTTTGAAGAACTTTCACCTGAAATTACATGGTAACACAATGGGGTGAGAATCAACAAATCCTCAGTATGAGTAAACTAAAACCAACATACATAGCATAATAAACATAAACTTAGTGCAAGCTAAATAAGTTATGTTTAAAGCATCTACAAAGTTAAACTTTAGAAACTAAAGATACCAAGTTAATCATACATTCATACATACATGCTTAGTCCAACTTAGAACCAAGATGTTAAACTTAGGAATATTGGTTTAATGTATTATCTTATGGTAATTAGAGAGAAAGTTCATCCTTACATTACATATATCCTGGCACTATCGAGAAGTACGAGTTGAATTCATGTTCAAAAGATCCTCTTAGAATTCCCACTTATCTCCCTTGGCCTTAATGATGGTGCACAACATGAAAGGATACTCATAAAGATCAATACTACCAATCCTTCCCATCAGACATATATCTAAACATCAACTCATCGTTCATTACTCTCAAGTGATATACTTTACCAGAAAAGTGGCCTAATAGATACTTACCTAAAGCAAATCATAACTCTTGAATGCTCAAAGGTTTAAACTTTCTCATCTATTCTAGGTGATAGTTTCTCTCTTAAAAAAATCTTTGTTTGTGCCTTAACACACCTTAGGAAGCATACATAAATGATTCCAACTAGTCAAGGACTTCAAAATATCAAAATCAACTCTATGTTGAATTTTGAGATGGGCGCCTAAGCGCCCTCTCCTTGAGCACTTGGGCGCTTACTAGGCAGAGCACAACCCTGTGCTATCTTGCGTCACATGCCTAAATGCTCTCCACTCTACTGCGCCAATATTCTCTTTGGTCTACGAGCGCCTAAGCGCTCTTCGTAGGGCACTTGAGCACTCCCCAGATGATAGCAAATCTGCATAATTTTATAGATTTGTGCAACTGTTCCATTAGAACTTTCATGAATTATGGTCATTCCAAATCAGTTTCTAGGTGATCTTAAGTCCCCAATTAGTTCATTAACACATATGAGTCATAATCGCTAACTTAAACCTCTTAATTTAGATTATGAACCAAAATCCTACATACCTTGTCCTAAAGCTTCATTTTGTGAATCATGGGTTCAAATGAGATATTCTAAATTTCTAACTCCAACTTATGCTATGAACAAATCATAAACGACCATAGAAACACAATAATGCAAGCAAAATACATCAAACACCCCTAGAACTCATTTTGCCCTACTATGCACCATAAGTGTAACCACGGAGAAAATAGAGAAAAGAAGTGAAGATGAGCATAAAACTCCTACCTTGGCAACTAAAAAGGAGCTTTAAGCTTGGTTGATCTCAAACCTTGGCTTGGCACTTGACTTTTCTCTTTTTCTCTTCCTCTTCCTTCTTCTTTCTTTCCTCTTCTTTCCCTTGCTCTTGCATGTTTTCTGTTTCTGTTTTTAGTGCTGAAAGAGGCTATGAGAAAGGGCTTATAAAGAAGAAGGCAAAAGACTTATAAGGCTTTTAGGCCATAATTGATAAATCCCGATCATCTAAAAACACTTAGATTCAGTTAAATCAAGATTTTCAACTTCCAACAACTTTTAAATAAATACTAATATTCATATAAAAAGTTATTTCACTATTATCTGATATTTCCATATCTGCTGCTAGTCGATCCGGCTTTAAATGCACAACCAATATGTCTAAAAAAGCCACACTAATGTAGTTTACCTTGGAAATTCAACTGAATCTTGTTTCATACATTTGTAACTTAAAAATAAATTATCCATATTTATTTCTCTCATTTAAGTAATTTATGCTATAATTCAAGTCATTTTAAGCTACTTTTCACACTCTGAGTTGCAACAAAGTACCTAAACTAACTCAGATTGTCATAAAATTAAATATGCACATTAAGCAAGTCATATGCTTCCTTTTGAACACATACACAAGTCTAACATGTCATTAAGGCTATTACATCTTAAATATGAATATTTGTAAGATGATAAGAAGCTTCCATTGATTGTAGCTAAGAATCTCCATGCTGAATATGAAGAGAAATTGCTATAGATTCTAAGAGTGTACAAGAGAGCCATTGGATCGACACTTATAGACATTCCTGGTATTAGTCCTTCTATGTGTATGCATTGAATCTTGCTTGAAGAGGGAGCTAAACCAGTGAGGCAGACCTAGAGGAGATTGAATCCACTAATTTTGGATGTGGTGAGAAAGAAGGTGACCAAGTTGTTGCAAACTGACATTATTTACCCCATCTTCGATAGTAAATGGGTGAGCCCGGTGCAAGTCATTTTGAAGAAATCTAGGATTACAATAGTAGCAAATTAGAATAATGAGCTGATTCCTACTAGGGTGCATAATAGTTTGAGAGACTAAATAGATTATAAGAAGCTCAACCAAGCCACTCAAAAAGATCGTTACCCCTACCTTTTATTTATCATATGTTAGAGATATTAGTTGGGAAATCACATTACTATTTGTGCCCTATATATGTGCTTTATAGATTGCTTAGTCCTTGTTCTTAGGCATGAATGGAAGACTTTAGCCTCATATTCATTTAATTTCATGTTAATGTCTTCCTTTATGATCTTGATAAAATCTTTTTGATTCTTTCATGGATTAAGTAGATTTTGCACTTGTAATTAACTGGGTGAATTCTCAATTGTAGGATGGGCTTATAACAGATAATTTGAAGCAAGCCAAGGCCCAACATTAGAAGAGAAAGCCCATGAAGCATTTCAGCTACTCATGCAGCAGCGTAGATATGTTCATGCCGTGATGTGATGCACTATGCCTGCAGCACACTTATAACCTAAAGTTAGCACGTCGCAGTGCAGAGGAATTCATGCCGCGGCGTGGTGATCTAATTTAAATGCAGCGCAAGATAGTTAACGTCGTGGCGTGTGGCTGCCAGCTGCGCCTATAAATACTATTTCATCAGATATTTTGAAGAAATAGAACTTTGTGAAAACAGAAAATGTAGCTAGGGTTCATTTTTCACCACTTTGAGAAGAGCAAAGGGAGTTGAAGTAGAAGCCACCATTCTTCAAGGAGGATCAAGCATCCAAGAACTACAATCATAGTGTCTTCCTTCTTTTCTCTTTATTCTTTCTTATGTTAGGTCATGGACATGAATATTATTATTGGATTTTTGTGTTTCATGGCTAGCTAAGCTATTTTTAGGAATTCCTTTGGATCATTCTATGTAAATTAGTGATTTTGTAACCTTTTGAGTTAATTATGATGATTGGTTTTGTTCATCCATGTTTCTCTTAATGCTCTTGAATGTTTGGCCAACATTTAATGTGTTTTGATTAAATCTATTGAACTAGACATAGGGATTTAGGTTTTAGATCATGGATATGGTTGATGCATGTTTAATTTCATTCTAATGGAAGGGTGAGTTAATTAGCTAATAGGATAGAAATATACCCCTTAGTCATGCATAGCATTTGTCTAAGAATCAATCTTAAGGAGTGGAGTTTGCTCTAATTCTCATGGACATATAGTGAACTAGGTAAATGACATATAGTTAATTGACCTAGACATAGGCTTTTAGCTATTGTAGTTTCTTATGCTAACAAAAATATTCATACATGTTACTTGCAAAGGTTGCATATTGCTAAGTAAAGTAGTTGGTGAAGAAGGATTCCCTATTCTCTAATCATTGTCTTTTATTCTCAATTTAATAGTTTTCAATTTTTTCATCAATTCACACATTTTTCCCAATTTGAATGTTCTTAAATAGAATTACTTAAGCTATTGGTTGATAATTAGCAGTAGAATTAACCGTGTCCTTATGGAAATGAACTTTACTTATCATTTTATTACTTGTGCGACTCATGCACTTGCGGTTATAAAAAAGGCGAACAAGTTTTTTACGCTGTTGCTGGGGACTATGACTAATTTCTGTATTGCTAATATTGACAACGAGTTTAATTAGTTTTAATTCAAGTTTTTGTTTTAATTCATTTTAATTCAAGTTTTCATTCTTTCTTTGTTATAGGTACTATTAAAATGGCAGATGACAAGAGTCACACGAGGCATTTGAGAGAGTTTGCAACTCCTCAAATGGATAATCTGCAATCAAGCAAAAGACGGCCTCCTATCTGCGCCAATAATTTTGAGCTCAAATCGGCCATAATTCAAATGGTACAAACTTTAGTGTAGTTTGGTAGTTTGCTGAATGAAAATCCTAATGCTGATTTATCAAATTTCCTAGAGATTGTGACACCTTCAGGCATAATGGAATCTCTGAAGATGCCATTCTCCTAAGGCTTTTTCCTTTCTCTCTCAGAGATAGAGCCAATAGTTGGTTGTAATCTTTATTGACGAGATTAATAAGTACTTGGACCGATGTCTATGAAAATTTTCTCAATAAATACTTTCCACCGGCCAAGACTACTAAAATGGTGAATGACATCACCTCATTCACCCAATTTGAATCTGAGTCCTTGTATGAAGCTTGGGAGAGGTACAAGGATCTTATTCGTAGATGCCCACACATGAGATACCTCCATGGCACAAGATCTACTCTTTTCATAAAGGCTTGGTAGCACACCACCGTCTAATTATGGATACAGCTGCTGGTGGTTCATTAGTAAGCAAATCTTTCAATGATGCATTTTAATTGTTAGAAGAATTGGCAGCCAATAGCCACCAATGGCCTTTAGTGAGAAATACTCCAAGGAGGGTGACTAGAGTACATGATGTAGATGCAATTACATCCCTATCAGCTCAAGTGGAAGCAATTGCAAACAAGCTAGATAGTTTGGGATGAAGCCCTCATCAAAGCCCCTTTGTTCTTTATGATAGGTGTGGTGATAATCATACAAGTGATAGATGTCTTTCCACCTTGGAAAGTGATCAATATACTGGGAACTATCACCCATAGTAGAACAACCCCTACTCAAATTAGTATAATCCAGGATGGAGGAACCATCCCAACTTTTCATGGAGAGACAATCAAGGTGCATCTTCTTCATCTGTTGGTAATGAAAGACTAAATTATCCTCCTAGTTTCTCCTCACAAGCAAGACCACCCATGCAAGACAAGAAACCATATTTGGAGGACATGTTTATGCAATTCATGGTCAAGAAAGATTCCTATATGTCTAAGATATATTTTGGCCAAGAATGATTCAATGATTTAAAGCTAAACAACTTCAATGAGAGCATTGGAGACACAAGTGGGTCAGATGGCAAATGTCATCAACAATAGGCCCTTAGGGACTTTTCCAAGTGACACTGTCAATAATCCAAAAGGTGCCTCAAATGAGCATTGCAAGGCCATATCATTGAGAAGTGGGAAGGACATTGAAGGGAATCCTAAGATAAAGTTGCTTGAAGAAAGTACTGAGGTAATAAAAGACGAGGAGGTTCTGAGCAAAGAGATTGAGAAGAATGAGGAAATTGCCAAGAGGAAAGGCAAGGACAAGAAAAAGGAGGACAAACCTTACACACCACCTCTACCTTACCCCAACAGACTAGTTAAGCAAAAACTAGATGCTTAATTCTAGAAGTTTCTGGAACTTTTCTAGAAAGTTCACATAAACATACCATTTGCTGAGGCTTTGGAATAAATGCTAAGTTATGTGAAGTTCATGAAGGACATCTTGTCCAAGAAGAGAAGGCTAGGGGATTATGAAATAGTGGCACTTACAGAAGAATGTAGTGCCATCTTGCAAAACAACCTACCCCCAAGTTGAAAGACCCAAGAAGCTTCACTATGCTATGCACAATTGGAAGTCAATTTTTTGTTAAAGCTTTGTGTGACCTAGGGGCAACCATAAACTTAATGCCTCTATTCATCTTCTAATGGCTAGGTTTGGGGGAGGTAAAGCTAACTTTGATTATTACTTTGCAAATAGCTAACTGAACCCTCACGTATTCGATGGGGGTCTTTGAGGATATACTAGTTAAGGTGGACAAGTTTATCTTCCTAGCTGATTTCATCATCCTTGATATGGAGGAAGACCGCAATGTACCGTTGATTCTAGGGAGGCCTTAATCACAATGAGTAATTATAAAAAACCTTGAGAGATTGCAAAAAACTTAAACTCATGCATATATAAAAAACACTAGCCACAAAAGGGTATATTGTAATACATACAAAACAAATGTAAATTGTATACATAAGTTTTGGCTAGAAAAACATATAAAACTATACTAGTCTTCAAGCTTCACCTTCTTTCCCTTACTAGGATCTTTTCTTGGATATACATAGAAGAACAACTGGGTGAGAATGATATTTTTTAGTAAAAGCAGTTCCAATACCAGCTAGCTATAACATTGTATAACAAATATAACAATTTTTATAACTACTAACATAGGAGTTTCCTCCAGTAATTCTCATAATTGCATACTACTATATAGAGTGATCTAAATCGATAGCCTACACACTGTTAAATATAAACAACTGCCCATATAACTATAAATATCAACAGTGATAGACAATGCCCATACAATTGTCTATAAATGCAATGTGAATGATATGCAATATGATCATGCCTAAGAAGATCCTAAAGATATGCTCGTGCAATGTTTTATTTTGAAATACATGCAGGGTTTATTTTGAAAACAAAGATATTCAATAGGAATTGGTTCAATATATCATCCTGTGGTAAATAGAGAGAAAACTATCCTCACATCACACGTACCCTGACACGCTGAGAAGGTCGAGTTGAATCATTGTTCAAAAGAACCTTATGGACTCCCCACTTGTCTTATTTGGCCTTAATGATGGTGTACAACATCAAAGGGTACTCACAAATATCAATACTACTAGACTATTTCCATAGACATACATACAATCATTCTTAAATACTTATATCATCTAAGATCTAGGCATATTTTACTAGAAATGTTGACTTCTCTTGTTTACCCCATTTAAGATAAGAAAACTAAAATTTTCACAATACATGCAACCCTAGCACTTGATTAGGAATACTCTCCTTTCTTTTTTGGCCAAATGACCTCATGTCATATAAGTCACATTCGCAGGTAGACAATGTCAACATGTCCTAGTTTACTTATATCTAACACCCCTCATCATCACATCTCTAGTGAAGCTAAGTAACAATAAGGTACCATAGGTGATAGATACTTATCTATAACAAACCCTTACTTTTGGTTGCACTAAGGTTCTTAGCTTTCATATACAAACTAGATTAACTAACTAGTGTGTGAAAAGTGTAGTGTTATGTTTACCTCTTACATAAACACCACCTTAACGTTCTTATAGACTCAACTCATCCTAGTGAAAGAGTCCATCTTAGCTAATGCTTCATTCCAACTTCGTTTAAGGAAACAAATGAGCATTTCTCTAGAACTTTGTATATCCAACTACTTTTATGGATATGACAAACTTACTAGTCTCAAATCTTGCTATTGTGCATTTTGCAATGTACAAGGTCCTACTTAACTAGAGACTTAGTATATAACATTCCCTCTTTGGAACTAAATACACAACCTTATCCCCACTCAAATGAATCTAACTCAAGAGTGGTTCTTACTTGCAACTCTGTTGCTTAAGGTTCTAGGTACTTTTCCAAGGTAATCCACTACTCTTGGATCTCCTAAGGTTCATACCTTCCTTATCCTTACTAGAGTGGACCCTACAATCCATCCTAGTATACTTGTCTCCATTGCACAATCTCATCACGCCTTGAATGATATCTAATGCAACACTAGGTTGCCTAAGGTGCTATGTTCTTACCTAGGGCAATCCTTCACTTTTAGGACTCTTAAAGGCCTAAGCTTTCTCATTCATTTTAGGTGATAGTTCCTCTCTTGAAATATCCCTATTTGTGTCCTCAAACACCTTAGGAAACATATACAAATGATTCCATCTAGACAAGAACTTGAAAACATCAAAAATGACATTTTTAGAGGTTCAAGGCCTTACCCCGTGGCACATACTTGGGCACGCCGCGATGCCCTAGCCTCGGGTTTCATTACTAGATGTAGCATCACTCTCATGCTGTGGCACGGTGTCTTCACGCCATGGCGCTAGCAGCAAATTCAAGCCCGCGCTGCAGCATGGTGTACTCTTGTCGTGGCATGCATAATAGAAACCATATTCTATAGAATTCTACAGAACCATGGTACTGTTCCATTAGTTCTTTTCATGAATTTTGGTCATTCCGAATGAATTTCTAAGTGATTCTAACTTCTTAATCAGTTCTTAAACACATAGGAATCGTTAATCACAAACTGAAACCTCGTAATTTGGATTATGAATTAAAACACCTCTTGCTTGACCTAAAACTATTCTTTGTGAATCATGAGCCTAAATAAGATGTTCTAAGCTTCTAGCTTTAACTTATGCTATGTGTAACACCCCAAAAATTTATTATTTCATGATATTTATTCATTTTATAATATTTTGTGATTTTTGTGAAGTTTTCTGGAATTATTTGAATTATTTAATTATTTTATTATATTTCTCAATTTACATGCGCGTTAAGAGAGGCCGGAGAAATGAAATATTCCTCTGAGGCCGAAAAACTTTGGATTGTTAAACCGGGGCTGGGGGATCTTACTAAACCTGAAGTTGGACATAATTTATGAGGTTTTTATTTTTTGAGATTTTATCTGACAGATAAAATCTGGGTACACTCTATTAATCATTAGATAATAGATACCCGATTTATTAACAGTGACTTTTATCCATTGGATAATATTTTTAGTAGAAATCTAATAGATTATTTTTATCTAGTCATTTTATGATATCGTCTAAGTGATATCATCACATCACATCATTGATTGACTTTTTTGGGAAGCGTGAGAAGCTTCTCAAGCAAGCTTTGGAGAAACTTCCAAGAGAAGCTTCCTTTCCCCTTTTCCAAGGAGTGGTGCACGACCATTAAGGAAGGGAGAGACTTCTTGGACAAGCCTTCATCTTTCTTTCAAATCACATTCCTATCAACTTCTCTCTCTTCACCCAAAAATGTTCTCTCACTCTTCTCTTCATCTTCTTCCATTTTTTGCTCCATACGGCCACCACCCTAAGGAACCACCATTTTGTTTCTATGATCCCACTCATCCACAATCTTGAATCTACACCTCTTCCAAAGATCATCTAGTGTGAAGATTTTTGATTGTTCATCATTTTTCAAGAATCCTTCAAGTTAGGGTTTGTGATTTTCTACGGTAAAAGTTCTCTCCTTTTTCATCATTCTTCTCTTCTTCCTTCTAAAACTTTGATGTATGTTCTTGGCTACTTTTTTCCAAGTCCAAAAATGATGAATTTTGCTATGTCATTTTTGGTTTCAAGAGGGTTCTTGAAGGAGGAAGTATTAATTCAAAAAGTTCTACACAAGTGGGTGGACATCTCCAAAGTTAAGAGGGAGATTTTTCTCATCACCCATTCATGGTGGTGAGGGACGAAAATTATGTGTGGAAAGTGAGGGATCCATGTGAGGATTTCTCACTTTATTGTATTGATCCTTGATACTTTGTGTGAATCTTTCCTTATGTGATTTTTGTGATTAGTGTTATGTGTAACGTTGGTGAGATTTGCAGTGGTTGATATAATTCTTTTCTTGATATTATTTGTAAAAGTTAAAAAAACTTGAAGCCCTAGTGTCCTATGAAGCCCACAGCCATGAGGTCAAAATGGGGTGTCCAAGATAAAAATGTTATGTTGAATTGAACCTAAGTATTAAGAAGAAAAAAGAAGTAAATTGAGGATTAGTAATGGTGAGTGAGTGGTAAGATAAATTTTAGACACTTTGTTGGAGAGAAGTTTGGCCTTAAGAGAGAAAAATAGGTGAGAAAGAGAATTCATAATCAAGTAGAGTGCCATTAGGACTTATGAGAAAAGAGAAGTGAAATGTAAAATCAACACTTTATAATTTCTTTGACCTTTATGAAGGATGATTCCTGAGAATCTTGTAATTGAAATGCCTTATGATTTGGACATAATATTATTATGCAGTTGAGCTAATGGACCGAATCTTATTATGGTTTCTTTTGAAGAAATAAATGTTCATTTGGCATACAATTATACATTATGAAAGTCGGAATGATTTGTTGATGAGGCAGAATACCTATGTTTATTGTTACACGATCATATATGGTAAAAGTCGGAATAACTTGTTGTTAAGGCAGAATGTCTAGGTTCATTTTCTCATGATCATACATTGTAAAAGTTGGAATGACTTGTTGTCAGGCGAAATGCCTAGGAAATGAATTACACCTTCGTGCGGGTGCGAATTGCGTAGTGTAGTTCACTTGTTGAACTTGGAGGCGTTGGGGCGCGGGTATCCCACAAGTGGACAGTTGGTAGCTCCACTGGGTCGTGGTGACTGTGCAACGCACCGACGATCTCGACCAGGCACTATCCTATTCATGATCCGGTTAAGAGTGTCTTGTATAGCCATTTTACATATATTGATTATATTGAAAAGCACATGCTGAGGCTAATGATATACAGACAGTGGTTCTCCTGATCATTCTATTTGATGTTAGTTTTAGCTCCATGGAGAGGTGTCTGTCCATTGTGCATACACATACCATTTAGCATTTCATTGTGATGAACCTACATGGTGAAATTGTCTATTATGATGCTGTGGATTTACCTGTGACAAGTATTGTTGGGATATCTATTGGAAAGCTTAATTGACTATAAATCGTTGTGATTGTATTCTGTGATATTACTGTTGTTTGCTGTCTCTTACTGCTATGTTGGGAATGATGTAGAAAGTCTCACCTCTTTATGTTATTGTTCTGCCTATTTCTGTTTTATGTATCCCTATGGATAAAGATTAAGAGGAAAGGTTGTTGTCTGTTATTATGTTTTGGGATGGCTGCTAGAAGAGATCTTTTGGTTATGTTCGAATTTAGTTTCATGATGGTGCGAGCGCCTAGCGCATTGATTAGGATAACGAACATATTAGATATGTAGGGGATGTAACTTTAACCATCCGTAGGACCCATAATGATGTTCCTTTCTTTTCTCTTACTGTTGCTGTATATTTAGAGTTCTTCATGCCGATTAGGGAGCTGTGGGGTGACTTACATTACACCCCAAGGGAGGATCCGGACCTTGTGGTCTCCTCGGCTAGGACACCAGCTCTTGAGCTGTTGCCTCAGTTGAAGAACTTTGTTAACTTAGGGTCTGAGGAGGAAGAGGACCCCGAGGAAGAGGACCTCGAGGAAGATCCCGAGGAGGATCTTATGGAGGATCCAGGGGAAGATCCTGCTCCCTAGAGGTCTAGACTTGGGCCAGTGTATATTTTGGAGTCAATGGGCACTATATGTCTTTTGGCTATAAACTTGTATATTTTGGATGGATTGTAATCCATGCCACTGATATGTATATAATCTTTTTGGTGTGTAATATTAATTAGCTATATCTTGTGTTGTTACCTTACTTCAAAGTCTATGCTTCTGTAAAAAAGAATTTGGAAACCGTACTTTAATATGTCATTTTATATTATCCGTGAAAAAAAAAGAAACCTATATTTTGGGATTTATACTAAATAACATCAAATATTTTATAACTTGGGTGAAGGGATTTAAAGGTGTCGGTCAAAAATGTGACACCCAAAGGAGGGTGTTACATTATGAACAAGTCATAAATGACCAAAGAAACACATTCATGCAAGCTAAACACATCAAACACCTCTAGAACTCATTTTGACCTCTTAAGCACCAAAGGTGCATCTGTAGTGAAAATAGAGAAAAGAGATGAATATAAACATAAAACCCCTACCTCTTAGCAGCTAAGATGATCCATCTTGAAGCTCAATGCTTTGATCTTGATCTTCCTCTCCTCCTTCTCCTTCTTCCTCTTCCTTTCTCCCCCTTTCTCTCTTCTCTTCCTTTGTTTTCTTTCTTCTCTGTTTCTGCTGAGAGCTTCGTGAGAGAGGAGGGAAATAAAGAGAAAAGAAAAGGTAACTTAAGTTTTTGTGCTGAAACTTATATCTACTAAAGACACCCAAATTATAATAATTCAAGTTTTTCAACTTCCAACAAACTTAGAATAAATCATGAGATTCATCTAAATTATTGTGTCACCATTTTCATGATTTTTCATATCTGCTGGTAGTCAATCCAATATTAAAAGCACAAACAGTATACCTAAAAATACCAAACTAACTCAGATTAACTTGAAACTTTTACTACACCTTGTTTCACTTATTTGTGACTTAAAAACAAACTTTCTATGCATATATCCCTCAACTTAGCAACTTATGCTATTATCTAATTCATTTTAAGCTACTTTTCAACTTCTGTGTTGCAACTAAGTGCCTAAACAAACTTAGATTGTCCCAAAACTTCTCTAGCATGTTAAGCAAGTAATATGCTACCTTTTGTAACCATATACAAGCATAACATGTTACTAAGGATATTACAGATGGTCAATTGAAAAGGACTATCCAAACTCTTGAGGATATGCTTAGAGCATGTGTGCTAGAGTAGAAGGATAGTTGGGATAAGTTCTTATCTTTAGTGGGGTTTGCCTACAACAATAGTTATCATACTAGTATAAGCATTGCACCGTATGAAGCACTTTATGATAGAAAGTGTAGGTCCTCTTTGTGTTGGTGTAACATCCTCAATACATGTGTGGCTTGTATATAGTTACAGAAGTAACATAATACTAGCTTAGCATGCCTGTTAAGTTTTGTGATAATCTAAGCTAATTTAGGTACTTTGCTACAACACAGAAGGTGAAAAGTAACTTAAAATAGCTCAGATATTAGCACAAAAGGCTTAGCTAATGGAAATAAATATGGATAATTTTTTCTGTCACAAATGTGTAAAATGCGACATAGTTAATTTATTAGAGTTAACTGAGGTCATTTGGTATTTTTAAGCATATTATGAGTGTGTTTTAATGTCAAATTGGCTAGTCACAAATATGAAGAAATAGAGAAATAGTGAAACAAGATTTTTAATGAATTT
Source organism: Ormosia semicastrata (assembly GCA_029884595.1). Taxonomy (NCBI): domain Eukaryota; kingdom Viridiplantae; phylum Streptophyta; class Magnoliopsida; order Fabales; family Fabaceae; genus Ormosia; species Ormosia semicastrata. The sequence continues at coordinate 35,593,343 of JAQQTO010000062.1, forward strand.
TAGGATTTATTTTTGTAACACCCCAAAATTTCTAACTATTGACAGTAATAACAAAATTCTACTGTTTAGTGGTTTTTGTGTACTGTAAAATTATTTTGAGTATTTCTTGAATACATTTGATCGTTTTGTGTGATTTACTCTGTCAGGAAAAAAATAATTTTCGGGCCGGGGAAAATCTACAGTAATTTAATTATTACTGTTGATTCTTAATTCTTTTTCCTAATTTAATTTGATTTTCATAAGTTTTATAATTTTTATTATTTTATGGATTATTATGAGATTTTTATGTTTTTTTATTATTTTAATATTATTCTTGGGCTGTTGTGGGTCCAAGGGGCTATATGTGGGCCCAGGCAGGGCCAAAAAAGAGAAAATCTTTCTGGAGCAAGAAAATTATGTACTGTTGAGATGGGGACGAGGGATCTTACTAAACCCAAAACTGAAAATAGTTTTGAAAAAATTTTTTTACTGTGTTTTGTACTGTATTTAATTATCAGGCAATAAAAACTACAGTTAATTGTGTCCGAAGGGTAATAGTAGATAAAAATAAATATTATACTGCTTAGTCAACATTAGTGGTTATGATGACTTTATGACAGACCAATAAGAAGCAAGCTTAATGTTGAAGCCTTTGGATATCTACCATTGATTTAATCAAGGATGGAGATTGGTCTTACAAAGTGGCTAGGACCATTTGTGACCTTTGGATGTAAAGTATGAAGAGGAGATCTTGACCCCTCATTTTGGAGATACATCTAATGGCTAGGATTTCAAGGAGAAAGATCTAATGGCCTAGATTTGGTCTTATCAACACAAAAGCTATACTTAGAAGCTACATTAATATAAACCATTGATCTAATCAATGGCTAACAATGCCCAAAATGGTGGCAAATGAAATTTGACACTCATGAATGTACAAGAGGGGGGGGACAATTTTTGGTGGCTTAAGGCCATATGAAAATTTCAAGACCACTTCATTATTCATCTTTGTCTTCTCCAAAATCCTAAAGCTTTTACAAAAATTTTCTCTTCTCTCTCTTCATGCTAGTTTCGGCCAAGGCACCCAAAACACCTTCCATTACTCTATAATTTTAAACAACCACGTGTCTTGCATCCTTACTTCAATCCAAGAACCGTTGTAGTTAAGTCCAAGCTCTAAATCTTTCATCTTCAAGGACTTTCTTCAAGATCAAGCTCTAGGTTTTTGAGGTGAAGTGTAAGAAAACTTCACTACTTGTCTTATTTTCATGTTCTAAGCCATGTTTGATCCATGGTTCTCCATGTTCAAGCTTAATATGCTAATAAAATTGTGTTTTATTTTGTGTTTAAGAAGCTTTTGGAGTTGAATCACTTACTCAAGAAGCAAACCAAGAAGCTTGGGAGGTTCTTCAAGAGGTAAGAGGGAGATCCATCTCACTAACCAAGTATGGTGGTGAGAGATGAATTTTGTATTTGATGGATAGTAAATCCATCTGAGGATTCATATCCTTGGTTGTGTAATTATGTGTGGGTGTTTATGTGTTTTAAATTATTTATTTGTGTTTGCATGCTTTATGTGATTTTTATTGCTTTAAGGTATGCTTGATTATATGATATGATGAATATATACATGTATGCCATGATTTGATGATGAAAGGAAAATAAATTTTTGGTTCCAATGACCATGAGGGTTTCGGCCTCAACACCTCAAAATAGGTGTTTCCAAACTAAAATTTTCATGAATGATAAAATTGAATGACTAGAAAGGAAAGGAAAAAGAAAAGATGGGTTGGTTTTGAAAGACCAAGTGTTCACGATTTTTGAAGGCTTGTTTTGCCTGGGTTTTGTGAGACAAAGTGATTTCAAAATAGAAATATAATTGATTTAGTACAAGGATTAAAGAAATGAAAACAAAGTGTTTTATCACTTGAAAAATGGAAAAGAGAGGTTGAAAGTTTTTGAACCTTAATTTATTTTAAAGAAGATTGATTTTTAGAATTATTTTGAGAATTAAGGAGGATACGTTGGTAACTTGAAATTTACTGACGTATAGCTCACCCTCTGGGTTTTGAAGCGCGTTAGAAAATTTTGAGTTGTAATATCTCAAGTAACTTTAATAAACAAAATTTTCTGAGAAACAGTAGAAATACTAATTTTTAGAGGGACTATATTGAAAATATTCTTTAAAAATGGACTTTATTGCAAATATTATTTAATGAAGGACTATTTTGAAAATATTATTTAAAGAGGGGCTATTACATAAATATTATTCTATGAAGAAGGGCTATTATATAAATATTATTTTACAGAAGGACTAATATGCAAATAATGAAAATAAGGTTAATTTTTATATTAATTGAGAAAAAAAAATTATTTTGAATTTAAAATATGTTAGAAATATTTTACGCTATTTGAAAATGTAACAAAAGTATTACGCGATTGAGAAAATGCAAAAATATGATTATGCGATGAAAATACAGTAAAGATACTGTTGGACCAATGTGTGAACCCTGAATATGAGATGATGAATTTGAACTGAGAATGGTGCATTGTACATGCATTGGAAAGGTCCGATGGACTGTATGAGGCTAATTGCCTAGGAGAGAATACACCTCTTGAGTGGGTGTGATATGCGTAGTGTAAGTCACTTGTTGACCTTGGGGGCATTGGGGTGCGGGTTGCCTACAGTGGGTAGTTGGTAGCTCTTCTGTATCGTGGGTTTGACCGATGCAACACACCAATGATCCTGACCGAGACACTATTCTTAATCAAGATCTGATAAAGACTGTAGTGTATATGCTAGATGTGCAAATACATATAAGAATTATAGCACGTGGTCTGAGGTATATTGGTACAGACAGATCTTTTCGATCACTCTCTCCGACTTGAGTTTTAGCTCCATAGAATAGGACATTGAGTCTATGAGCACATGCATAATTATTGAGTATTGATATCGGTGTGATATTTGAACTGTTGAATATTTGGAAAATATTGAGGGCATTATCGTAATTATTGTTTATGATAATTGAGTTGTTGAATATTTGGATATTGTTAAGGGCATGATCGTAATTATTATTTATTACATCTGTTGTGATGATAAATAATGTTGATGCATAATTGTAATTATGGTATGATGTATCTGTATGATATATTGCATGTGTTATCTCCATGCTACCATGTTGGTATTGGCGTAGGTGATCTCACCTCTTTGTATCCCTATTTTGTATTGTATTTATATTTGTAAAGACGTTGAGCAAGGAATTGAACAAGAAGGTGAAGAGGAGCAGATTCTTGTGGAGGAAGCTGAATTCTGAGAAGATGGCAATGCCCAGTTTCCTAAGGTATATGAGGTTGCAGTTTTGTGGAGGTCCGAAAGCATGACATGTTGACCTAGATAGAGCATGTATTTTCTATATAGGAGACTTGAATGTTATCCTAAGTAGGCTTTCATGGAGGTCCGGAAGCATGGCATGTTGACCTAGATAGAGCGTGTATTTTCTATATAAGAGACTTGAATGTTATCCTAAGTAGGCTTTATCGAGGGAACCCTTATTTCAGTGTAAATATTAATGTACACTTAGAGTTTTCGTTGTCCACTAGGCAGTACTGGGGAACTTACTATCATACTCCTAGTGAGATTAGTATCGTGTCGTCTGCGCGGACACCTGTTCGTAGGACTTTGCGTCAATTCGGATTTCTAACTGCTAAGGAATTTGAGGAGGACTTATCTGAGGGTTCTGCTGTTTAGTAGTACTTGGGCAGTATGCTAGTTTTAAATAATGTTCAAATACTTTGAGAACCTGGTCTGTAATATTTAAGTATGACAGTATTAAGACTTATGTATATATAATGTAAATTATTTGTGATGATGTTGTAACATTTGTATTTTTCGTTAAGTTTATCTTATTAATATTAAGAAATTTTACTATATGTATTTACATTACAAAGCATATTTTATAAAGAATGGGTAATTTGGTAATTAAGTAACATAAATGTGATACCCTACGGTGGGTGTTTCATTAGTTGGTATCAAAGCCCAAGTTAGAGTCTTTTTGGGTTTATGGTTAGGTCTGTCTTATTTAAGTTGTGTGATTCTCTGTGTTTGTTTTCTTTCTAATATTGTTTGAAGATTGAATTTCACTCTTATTTGTGTTGTTCAGTCTCATTTGAGAAAATGTAATGGCTGGACGAGGAAGAGGACGCGTGAATACTAGAGCAGGATTTGAAAATGTGGGCGACAATGACCAATTTGTATCAAAGACCTTCTTGCATCACATTTCTTGGAACTCTCTTTAGAAATTGGGCTCTTTCAAACATGGCTCCATTTAGAAAGACAATGCAACGGATGGCTGATGTCGTTGTGCAGCAAAACCAAAGTGCAATTGAGGATGCTCACAGTTTGTCAAAATTTCGTAGAAACAATCCACCAAAGTTTCATGGAGAATTTGACCCAGAGAAAGCTAATCTGTGGATCAAAGAACTAGAAAAAATATTTGAAGGTATTGGTTGTACTGATGAGTGAAAACTTACTTTTGCAACTTTTGTGTTAGTAGGAGATGGAGAAGCTTGGTGGGCAGGAGCCCGAAGATTGATTCAAGCTGAAGGAAGAGTTGTGATGTGGTAGCTCTTTAAGTAGAAATTTTTGGGGAAGCATTTTCCTTCTAGTGTTCGTCATGCTAAGGAGGTGGAATTCCTTAGTTTGAGGTAAGGGGTGATGTCCATAAGTGAGTATGCTGCAAAATTTGAAAGCTTGTCTAAGTTTTCGAGGTATTTTTAGATGTACCCAGATGAGGAATGGAAGTGTAGAAAATTTGAAGAGGGGTTGAAATTTGATATTAAGCGAGCTGTAACAACCTTGGACATTGACTAGTTTCTAGCATTGTTGGACAAGTGTCGAAAGGTTGAAGAAATTGATTGTCAACGTGAGGCAAGGAATAGGAACTTTGGACCTACACGGTTCCAAAGAGGAAAGGGTAGCAGTGGCAACTGTTATCAGCAGAAACCGTATGTCAAATCAACAGGAGGTCAGAATTGACAGCAATCTTTTAGAGGAAGTTCTAGTGGCAGTAAAGCAAGTCAAGCTAGAACCTCTACACTTAAATGTTTCAAGTGTGGGAAAGATCATCTCACCAAAGATTGTCAACATAAAGGGGTTATCTGTTATAGATGTGAAAAGCCTGAACATTTCTTCAGAGAATGTGATCAGTTAAAGGCGGAACCATCGGTGAGGAGTGTTCGTACTATGAGGCCATAGGCGGGTGGTCGTGTGTATACCATGAGCGAGGAAGAAGCCGTGAAATCTGAGGACTTGATTATGGAGGAGTGTGCCATCGAAGGTAATCCTTTAACAGTGTTATATGATTCGGGAGCAATATATTCTTTTATTACATGTGATTGTGTGGAGCATTTGGGATTGACCGTGACTGCATTGCCTTATGATTTGAGTGTTGTTACTCCTATTAATAAGCCTATGATAACTACAAAAGTATGTTTGAATTGCCCTGTGTGTGCTAGGGATAGAATCTTTTATGTGGACTTCATTTGTTTGCCTCTTTCCAAGATTAATGTAATCTTAGGAATGGATTGGTTGTCTACTAACCATATCCTGATAGATTGTTCCAGTAAGACGTTAGTTTTTCCTGAGGTTAAGGATTCTAGATTCCCAACGGCTACTCAAGTAGAAGCTTGTTTGAAGGAAGGAGATCAGGGGTACTTGTTGATATCTTCTTTGGAGGTTCAGTGTGAAGATGTCTTGAAGGATATTTTTGTAGTTAATGAATTTCCTGAGGTATTTCCTGAAGATATACCTGGATTACCGCTGGAAAGAGAAATTAAGTTTTCTATTGATTTAGTACCTAGAGCTGGACCTATATCTATGGCGCCTTATAGGATGTCACCAGTAGAGTTGGCAGAGCTTAAGAAACAGCTAGAGCATTTAATGGAAAAGTAATTTGTGAGACTAAGTGTATCATCATGGGGAGCTCCAGTATTGTTGGTAAAGAAGAAGGATGGGACTTTTCGTCTATGTGTAGACTACCGACAGTTGAACAAGATTACGATTAAGAATAAATATCCACTTCTAAGAATCGATGATCTGCTGGATCAAATGCGAGGAGCCGCAATATTTTCCAAGATTGACTTATGTTCTGGTTATCACCAGATACGTGTAAAAGCAGAGGATATTCCCAAAACTGCGTTTCAGACACACTATGGGCATTACGAATATCAAATGATGCCATTTGGTGTGACTAATGCACCTGCCATATTCATGGATTTTATGAATAGGATTTTTCGTTCGTACTTGGATAAGTTTATTGTTGTCTTTATTGATGACATTTTGATCTATTCTCGAAGTCAGGAGGAATATGCTGAGCATCTCAGAGTGGTTCTCCAGATTCTAAAGGAGAATAAGTTGTATGCCAAGTTGTCCAAATATGAATTTTGGTTAAGCAAAGTTCAATTTTTGGGATATGTCATATCGGAGGAAGGAATTGAAGTTGATGCTTCAAAAGTGGAAATAATTATTGAATGGGATAGGCCGAAGATTGTATCGGAGATTCGTCATTTTATCGGATTAGCCAATTACTATCGACGGTTTATTAAGGGGTTTTTGAAGATAGCAGGACCTCTTACCCAACTTACACGAAAGAATGAATCGTTTGTATGGACTGATGCATGCGAAGAAAGTTTTCAGGAGTTGAAACGACGACTGACTACTTCATCGGTTTTGATTCTACCTGATCCGAATGAACCTTTCGAAGTATATTGTGATGCTTCATACCAAGGATTGAGTTGTATACTTATGCAGAACCGTAAGGTTATAGCATATGCGTTGAGACAGTTGAAAGTGCATGAGAGGAATTATCCGACTAATGATTTGGAGTTGGCAGCTGTAGTGTTTGCATTGAAAGTGTGGAGATATTTTCTTTATGGAGCAACGTTTACTGTCTTTAGTGATCATAAAAGTTTGAAGTATCTATTTGACCAAAAAGAGTTGAACATGAGAAAAAGGCATTGGCTAGAGTTTCTAAAGGATTATGACTTTCAGTTACAGTATCATCCCGGAAAGGCAAATGTTGTAGCGGATGCTTTAAGTAGAAAAATGCTTAATGCTTCTGTTATGATGATTAAGGAGAAGGAACTAATAGAAGAATTTTGGGATATGCATTTGTCTGTGAAATTGACACCGGGGAAGATGTGTTTAAACATGATCACCATTTCAAATGATTTAATGGATAAAATACGAGTAGGACAAAACAGTGACCAGTATTTGCAAGAAGCAAAGGAAGCAAGGAGCCAAGGAGTGGTATTGGAAATTAGCGAAGGTGCTGATGGAATTCTAAAGTTTAAAGGAAGAGTTTGTGTGCCAAATGATCCAGAACTTAGGAAATTGATTTTGGATGAAGCCCACAGAAGTAAGTTGAGTATGCATCCAGGAGCCACAAAGATGTATTAAGACTTGAAACAACTATATTGGTGGTAAGGAATGAAGAAGGATGTCACTGAATATGTATCATCCTGTTTAGTTTGTTAGAAGGCTAAGGTGGAACATCAAAGACCATCGGGAATGTTGCAACCTTTGCCTATTCCTGAATGAAAATGGGATGACATAGCAATGGATTTCGTAACAGGACTACTAAAGACTCGGAAAGGTCACGATTCTATTTGGGTAATTGTTGATCGGCTTACAAAGTTAGCGCACTTTTTGCCGATTAATATTAAGTACTCAATGGAAAACTTGGCCTAAGTGTACATCAATAAAATTGTTAGACTTCATGGTGTACCATCCAGTATTATTTCTAATCGAGATCCATGATTTACATCAAGGTTTTGGAATAGTTTGTAAGAAGCGATGGGAACAAAGCTACGTCTAAGTTCTGCTTACCATCCACAAACAGATGGTCAGTCAGAAAGGATGATTCAGTCATTAGAGGACTTGTTGAGAGCTTGTGTTCTAGAACAAACTAGTTATTGGGATGAATTTTTGCCATTGATAGAATTTACATACAACAACAGTTTTCATTCAAGCATAGGGATGGCACCCTATGAGGCATTGTATGGGAGACAATGCAGAACGCTGTTATGTTGGTATCATGATGGTGAAAGTGCTGTTGTAGGACTAGAATTTGGAGAACAAACAACTGAGAAAGTGAAGATGATTCAAGATAAGATGAGGACAACTCAGACTCGGCAAAAGAGTTATGCTAATAAAAGACGAAGAGCGCTTGAGTTTGAAGAAGGTGACCATGTGTTTCTACGTGTGACACCTATGACTGGAGTTGGACGAGTGATTAAGTCAAGGAAACTCACTCCAAAATTTATCGGGCCGTATTAGATACTCTGTCAGGTAGGTCCGGTAGCTTATCAGATTGCATTACCACATTTACTATTAAATCTTCACAATGTATTTTACGTATCATAACTACAGAAATATATTTTTGATCCTACTTACGTTATCGAACCAGACACCGTACAACTGAAGGAAAATTTAACCTATAAAACGTTTCCAGTCAAGATTGAAGATCGAAGGACAAAGCTTATCAGATTGCATTACCATCAAATATATTTTTGATCCTACTCACGTTATCGATGTAAGTGGTGAAGCTACATGGGAGTTGGAAGATAAGATAAAAGAGCAATATCCATATTTATTTTGAAGGTGTGAAATCAAGTTTCAAGGACGAAGAGTTGTAACACCCCAAATTTTCTAACTATTGGCAGTAATAACAGAATTCTACTGTTTAGTGATTTTTGTGTATTGTAAAATTATTTTGAGTATGTCGTGAATACATTTGATCGTTTTGTGTGACTTACTCTGTGTTAGGAAAAAAATAATTTTCGGGCCAGGGAAAATCTACAGTAATTTAATTATTACTGTTGATTCTTAATTTTTTTTGCTAATCTGATTTGAGTTTCATAAGTTTTATATTTTTTATGATTTTATGAATTATGATGAGATTTTTATATTTTTTGATTATTTTAATATTATTTTTGGGCCGTTGTGGGCTAGGGGGGCTGTATGTGGGCCTAGGCGGGGCCGAAAAAGTGAAAATTTTATCAGAGCCAGAAAATTCTGTACTGTTAAGACGGGGACGGGGGATCTTACTAAATCCAAAATCGAAAAATAGTTTTAAATTTTTTTTTACTGTATTTTGTACTGTATTTAATTATCGGGCAATAAAAACTACAGTTAATTGTGTCCGAAGGGTAATAGAAGATAAAAATAAATATTATACTACTTAGTCAACATTAGTGGTTATGACGACTTTATGACGGATCAATAAGAAGCAAGCTTAATGTTGAAGCCTTTGGATATCCACCGTTGATTTAATCAATGATGGAGATTGGTCTTACAAAGTGACTAGGACCATTTGTGACCTTTGGATGTAAAGTATGAAGAGGAGATCTTGACCCTTCATTTTGGAGATACATCTAATGGCTAGGATTTCAAGGAGAAAAATCCAATGGCCTAGATTTGGTTTTATCAACATAGAAGCTATACTTAGAAGCTACATTAATATAAACCATTGATCTAATCAATGGCTAACAATGCCCAAAATGATGGCTAATGAAATTTGACACTCATGAGTGTACAAGAGGGGGGACAGTTTTTGGTGGCTTATGGCCATAGGAAAATTTCAAGACCACTTCATTGTTCATCTTTGTCTTCTCCAAAATCCTAAAGCTTTTACAAAAATTTTCTCTCCTCTCTCTTCATGCTAGTTTCGGCCAAGGAACCCAAAACACCTTCCATCACTCTATAATTTTAAACAACCAGATATCTTGCATCCTTACATCAATCCAAGAACCTTTGTAGTTAAGTCCAAGCTCTAAATCTTTCATCTTCAAGGATTTTCTTCAAGATCAAGTTCTAGGTTTTTGAGGTGAAGTGTAAGGAAACTTCACTACTTGTCTTATTTTCATGTTCTAAGCCATGTTTGATCCATGGTTCTCCTTGTTCAAGCTTAATATGCTAATAAACTTGTGTTTTATTTTGTGTTTAAGAAGCTTTTGGAGGTGAATCACTTACTCAAGGTATGCTTGATTAAGGTATGCTTGATTATATGATATGATGAATATATACATGTATGCCATGATTTGATGATGAAAGGAAAATAAATTTTTGGTTCCAATGACCATGAGGGTTTCGGCCTCAACACCTCAAAATAGGTGTTTCCAAACTAAAATTTTCATGAATGATAAAATTGAATGACTAGAAAGGAAAGAAAAAAGAAAAGATTGGTTGGTTTTGAAAGACCAAGTGTTCACGGTTTTTGAAGGCTTGTTTTGCCTTGGTTTTGTGAGACAAAGTGATTTCAAAATAGAAATATAATTGATTTAGTACAAGGATTAAAGAAATGAAAACAAAGTGTTTTGTCACTTGAAAAATGAAATTTTCATATATGAATGGAAAAGAGAGGTTGAAAGTGTTTGAACCTCAATTTATTTTAAAGAGGATTGATTTTTAGAATTGTTTTGAGAATTAAGGAGGATTCGTTGGTAACTTGAAATTTACTGATGTATAGCTCACCCTCTGGGTTTTGAAGCGCGTTAGGAAATTTTGAGCTGTAATATCTCAAGTAACTTTAAGAAACAAAATTTTTTGGGAAACAATAGAAATACTAATTTTTAGAGGGACTATGTTGAAAATATTCTTTGAAAATGGACTTTATTACAAATATTATTTAATGAAGGACTATTTTGGAAATATTATTTGAAGAGGGGCTATTACGTAAATATTATTCTATGAAGAAGGGCTATTATGTAAATATTATTTTATAGAAGGACTAATATGTAAATAATAAAAATAAGGTTAATTTTTTCTATTAAATGAGAAAAAAATCTTATTTTGAATTTAAAATATGTTAGAAATATTTTATGCTATTTGAAAATGTAACAAAAGTATTACGCGATTGAGAAAATGTAAAAATATGATTATGCGATGAAAATATAGTAAAGATACTGTTGGACCAATGTGTGAACCCTGAATATGAGATGATGAATTTGAACTGAGAATGGTGCATTGTACATGCATTGGAAAGGTCCGATGGACAGTATGAAGCTAATTGCCTATGAGAGAATACACCTCTTGAGTGGTGCGATATGCGTAGTATAAGTCACTTGTTGACCTTAGGGGCATTAGGGTGTGGGTTGCCTACAGTGGGCAGTTGGTAGCTCTTCTGTACCATGGGTTTGACCGATGCAATACACTAATGATCCTGACCGAGACATACACCGGTGTAGTGAGAAATACGAGATAAGGTCTTCAATCGTAGTCCTCTTCACGGTCAAGGTCAGATTCCCAACAAATCACATACTCTTGTCGGCCCAGTCGACTCGCCAAGCCCTGGCGCCTTCGGTGAACTCAAATACGACGAAACCAATAGGGTCCCTTCTAGGTGTCCTTACCGAACGCAAAAAAATCAAACCAATATCTCTAGTAGGTTCGACCTCGCCCCCCTTTTCAGACTTTAACCCAAAAATACATACAAAATAGCAACAAATACAGAAAAGAGGTAAGACATTCTACTTTCATTACCTATGATGGCAGCAAAGAAACATAACATGAATGACAAAGTCATTCCATACATACAGATATTTCAAACATGTTCTAGATATCAATTTCATAAGCATTATCAGAAAACATATTCCACGACAATACAAATATCACGACAACATATTCCACGACAATACAAATATCAACAGCACTATAACAACAAGTATTCACTATAAACATAGAACAAGCATTTATGTTTCCACAATGTGTATATTAACCATGCCCATGATAATGTGTGGACTAGCCATGCATATGCATAATGCGTATGCTGACTATTCTCATGTACAATGTACTCATTTCCTACTCCATGGAGCTAAACTCAAAGTTTTCGGAGATGAATGCCCCAAAAGATCTGCCCCCCTCAATAGACAGTCTACGCCGGGCCATGGAAAGTAATAGTGCTTTGTCGGGTAGCCAGTGCATTGCAACAGTGTTTCACGACCAGGGGTATATAAGGTGATAACCGGATCACAGGTGAAACATCGCGCCCTGACATCCCCAAGGTTTAAAAAGTCCCCACTATCCTGGAAGTCCTCATCCATTCCTAGGCATAATACGCCATAACTGTATGATGCTCAATTGCATATCCAATGAACTCAGAACACATCCGACTAAATCATCCACCAGATGTTTTCAGGGTCCAAGCTCAATTGCATATCCAATGAACTCAAAACACATCCGACTAAATCGTGTACCAGATGTTTACATCCGACTGAATCATCTACCAGATGTTTTCAGGGTCCAATTTGTCGGCCCAATGTCACAATGACAATGTATGTTTTAATGCATATGGGTTCAATGCACACATATGTATATATATATATTCACAATGATAGCATAACTCATTTGAATTCACACACCACAATGAATCAATACTAAAATCTCATAGGTGAACACATGCTATTCAAAGTCACTATATAAGTTATGTTTTAAGTACATTATGTTCCCGCGTAAATTCTCTGAGAATATCTAGTCTAAGTTCCTCGCAGCCCTTCTTACACTCTTGTTCTTCCTTTATTCCAAAAATTACTCTAAACTATAAGGCAGACCGTCCTTCTTGTTTCTTTAAAATTTATGAATCTCAAGGTTTTCAGTTAAGTTTTCAAATTTACTAATCCTTGCATTTTATTCCTATTAATTTTATCACTAGGTGTTGGGTGCTAAATTTTAATTCTGGATTCGATGGACATTGGCAGAAGATCAAACTCGACGGATGTGGAGAAATTTCTCTACTAGATAGTCAGGAACTCTACTCGACGGGTTTGGAGAAGTATCTCTATTACATAGTCAGAAATTCTTACCCGATGGATATTGGCATCCTAACTCGACAGAAATTAACATTGGAGAAGTGTCTCCACTAAATGGTCAGAATTCTTATTCGACGGATATGGGCATCCTACTCGACAGAAATTGACATTAGAGAAGTGTCTCCACTAAATGGTCAGAATTCTTATTCGACGGATATGGGCATCCTACTCGACAGAAATTGACATTGGAGAAGTGTCTCCACTAAATGGTTAGAATTCTTATTCGACAGATATGGGCATCCTACTCGATGAAAATTGACATTGGAGAAGTGTCTCCACTAAATGGTCAGAATTCTTATTCGACGGATATGGGCATCCTACTCGACGGAAATTGACATTGGAGAAGTGTCTCCACTGAATGGTCAGAATTCTTATTGTTACAATTATTCACAAGGACTCCCCAAATTCTGGGCTCAAAACCGTGGCCATCCGAGAATCAATCCGACGTTATTTTCTCCCATGTTATACATTCCAATCCATTCAGATAAATGAACATACACAAACAAGCAATCTAAAAGCACAAACACTGTATAACAACATGTAAACAGAGGATAACCTTCAATGGGATTTCTTCACAATCAATCACAAACAAAGTTTCTCACTACCAAAATAGGTTGAAGAGAATAATCTTCCTCTTACCTTAGTGAAGAACAAAGAAAGCAAGCTCCTTTTTGCTTGGGAATTTCGTGCCTCACCACCACAGGAACCTTGAAGCTTGGAGCTTTAATGTTGGGCTGCCAACCACAAAAATGGAGGAGAAAGGAGGAGTTTCACAGAGAAGAAAGCTTGAGGATGAAGAGGGGAAACAATGGTTTAAATTTGACTTGAGCAAAGGAAGCTTGAAGGCTTAACAATGGAGTGTGTGGGTGGAAGAAGAGGAGAAGAAAATGAGAGCTGCGTGAGGGAGAGTGACCAGCGTGAATGAGAGAAAATGGGGGGAATAATTGTGATATTACCCCCCCAAAACCGTGCTGTACAATGTGAGGGAGGAGAGAGAGTGAATAGTGGTTAGGAAGGAAGCTTCCTAGAAACTTCCCTCAAAGCTTCCTTGAGAAGCTTCGCGCGCTTCTCGATAAAATGCATAGTAAGCTTGTCTCCTTAATTAAATACATCCGATAGATGATTTAATTACACTATTAGAATTATTTTTCCAGTGAATAAAAGTTACAGTTAATGAAAATAATATTTTATTATTCATCAGATGATTTTATGATACAGAGATCTTATCTAGCAAATAAAATCTTAGAAAACATAAACCTCGTAAACTGTGTCCAGCCTCGGGTTTAGTAAGATCGCCCGTCACATTTCCACAGTAAAAAAGTTTACCAGCCTTAGGAAAAATATTCCATTTTCCCTGGCTCTGCTCAGTGGGCACGTAAAATAAAAAATATATTAAAATATTCAACATTTCCATAAAATTCCACAAAAATCATCAAAAATCACAAATATTATAAAATGATTGTTTATAATGAAATAACTAATTTTTGGGATGTTACATAGCACGTGGTCTGAGGTATGTTGGTACAGACAAATCTTTTCGATCACTCTCTCCGACTTGAGTTTTAGGTCCATGGAGTAGGAAATTGAGTTTATGAGCACATGCATAATTATTGAGTATTGATATCGGTGTGATATTTGAACTGTTGAATATTTAGAAAATATTGAGGGCATTATCATAATTATTATTTATGATAATTGAGTTGTTAAATATTTGGATATTGTTAAAGGCATGATCGTAATTATTATTTATTACATCTGTTGTGATGATAAATAATGTTGATGGTATAATTGTAATTATGGTATGATGTATCTGTATGGTATATTGTATGTGTTATCTCCATGCTACCATGTTGGTATTGGCGTAGGTGATCTCACCTCTTTGTATGCCTATTTTGTGCAGTATTTATATTTGTAAAGACGTTGAGCAAGGAATTGAACAAGAAGGTGAAGAGGAGCATATTCCTATGGAGGAAGCTAAATTCTGAGAAGATGGCGATGCCCAGTTTCCTAGGGTATATGAGGTTGCAGTTTCGTGGAGGTCCGGAAGCTTGGCATGTTGACTTAGATAAAGCGTGTATTTTCTATATAGGAGACTTGAATGTTATCCTAAGTAGGGTTTATCGAGGGAACCCTTATTTTAGTGTAAATATTAATGTACACTTAGAGTTTCCATTGTCCATTAGGCAGTACTGGGGAACTTATTACTGTACTCCTAGTGAGATTAGTATCGTGTCGTCTGCGCAGACACCTGTCCGTAAGACTTTGCGTCAAGTCGAATTCCTAACTGCTGAGGAATCTGAGGAGGACCCGTCTGAGGGTTCTGCTGTTTAGTAGTACTTAGGCAGTATGCTAGTTTTAAATAATGTTCAAATACTTTGAGAACTTGGTCTGTAAATATTTAAGTATGACAGTACCAAGACTTATGTATATATGATGTAAATTATTTATGATGATGTTGTAACATTTGTATTTTTTGATAAGTTTATCTTATTAATATTAAGAAATTTTAAAACACGTATTTATATTACAAAGCATATTTTATAAAGAATGAGTAATTTGGTAATTAAGTAACATAAATGTGATACCCTATGGTGGGTGTTACAATTAAACTTGTTGAAAATTAAGAAACTAGATTTGGTGAAATCTAAGTGTTCCTAAAAAGGGCAGCAAGTGCTGCTACCCATAAGAAGAAAAGAAATAAAACAAAAAAGAGAGAAAGGGAGAGGTGAGACCGATGGGGAAGAGAAAAGGAAAAAAAAGGGAAATACTAGGGGAGCAAGTTCAAGGCCAAGGGTGATCTTCATCTTCAAGAGGTAGGGGTGTTCTTCATCTTTTCCTCCATTTTCTTCTTCCTTTCTCCATGTTTGTGCTATATGAGTTAGAATAGGATTTTGGGTTTGGATGAGTTTCCTTGAGTTTGAGTTGAAGGAACTCTTAGGAATCTTGAAATAGGATATTTTTTAGTTGATCTATGCATGATTTGTGGGTTGAATCCTAGTTGTATCCATGAATCTCTTGGGTTGGAGGTTGAAGAATAGATATGAGAGTTAGGGTTTTGGTTTGTGAAATTATGCTTGGATGGTGTAGAAATCATACATGTGATGTATTTGATGTTTTGAGGTGTTTTAGGATGATGCTTGTGGTTGTAAACTCTTTGGGGTGTTTGGAAATGGTGGCTCTTGGGTTGGTTTCTGTAGAATTCTGTAGAAACCGTGTTTTTAACGGAAAGCCATGTAATACCCTTAATGATATGTTAGACTTGTGTATGTGTACAAAAGGCAACATATGCATGTTTAATTTTGTGACAAATTGAGTTAGTTTAGGTATTTTGTTGCAACCCAGAGTGTGAAAAGTAGCTTAAAATGACTCAGATAATAACATAAATTACTTAGATGATAGAAATAAATATGGATAATTTATTTCTAGGTGTCAAATGTTTGAAACAAGATACAGTTATAGTTTTAAGGTAAACTGAGTTAGTTTAGCATTTTTAGGCATACTGGTTGTGAAGCAGGATTGACTAGTAATAGATATGAAAATATCAGATAACGGTGAAATAACTTTTTATATGAATCTTAGTATTTATTTTAAAGTTGTTAGAAGTTAAAAATCTTGACTTAGTTAAATCTAAGTGTTTTTAGCAAACCGAGATTTATCAGTTATGGCCTAAAGGCCTTATAAGTCTTTCGCCTTCTTCTTTATAAGCCTCACTCATGGCTGTTTTGTTTCAAAAACCAGAAACAAAAAAAGTGGAAGAACAAGAGGAAAGAAAGGAGAAGGAAGAGGACAAGAAAAGAAGAAAGGCGGGAAAATCCAAGGTGTGATCTTCCAAAGCTTGAAGCTTCATCTCAGTTGCCAAGGTAGGGGATTAGAGCTTTATTTAATCTCTTTGCTTCTTTTTTCACCATGGATGCACTTTTGGTGCATAATAGGTCAAAATGAGTTCTAGAGGTGTTTGATATGTTTGGCTTGCATGAATGTGATTCATTGGTTGTTTGTGACTTATTTATAGCATAAGTTGAAGTTAAAAACTTAGAACATCTCATTTAGACCCTTGATTCACAAAGTGAGGTTTTAGGTAAAAGTATGAGGGGTTTTGGTTCATAATCCAAATTGAGTGGTTTAAGTTAGTGATTGTTGATTCCTATGTGTTAATGAACTAATTAAGGACTTAGGATCACCTAGAAACTGATTGGAATGACCAAAATCCATGAAAATAACTAATGGAACAGTACCACGGTTCTGCAGAACCAAGTTTCTGCATAATGCAATCGATTACAATGTCCAAGTAATAGATTACAAAGTCTCTGGATTCGATGTAATCGATTACAAGATCAATGTAATCGATTATCAAGGTTCTGGAATTTGATGTAATTGATTACTAAGCTTCTAACTTTGTTGTAATTGATTACAACAAGGGTGTAATCGATTACAAGACCCCTGTTTTTGGAAAAACAGAGTTTTTGCACCCTTGGGGTTAAAAGTAACCCTAGTAAACCTATGTATTGGTGATTAGTGATCCAATCAATATTAATTCAAGGTGGTAGGAGCTTTAGAAGCTTTAGTATCATCCTTGTGGTTGAGAAGAAGTATATGCTTAAAGAGTTACCCCTTTTCTTCAATAGGTTGGGTTAACATAGAAAGTATACACAAGTTTAAGTTCTAAACCTTTGAGTATTCGAGAGTTATGGTTTGCTTTAAGTAAGTATCTAACACCTTAGGCCACTTTTGTGGTAAAGTATATTACTTGAGAGTAATGAGTGATGATTTGGTGTTTAGATATATGTATGATGGGAAGGATTAGTAGTATTGATCTTTGTAAGTGGGAAGTCCAAGAGGTTCTTTTGAATAAGGATTTAGCCCGAACTTCTCGATAGTGCCAAGATATGTGTAATGTGAGAATGAGTTTTCCCTCTATTTACCACAAGATAATATACTAAACCAATATTCCTAAGTTTAATATCTTGGTTTTAAGTTGGCTAAGCATGTATGTATGAATGTATGATTAACTTAGTATCTTTAGTTCTAAAAGTTTAACCTTGTAGATGTTGTAAACATATCTTATTTAGCTTGTGTTAAGATTATGTTTATTATGCTATGTATGCTGGTTTTGGTTTACTCATACTGAGAAATGTTATTTCTCACCCCGCTATGTTGCCATGTAATTCCAGGTGAAAGTTCTTCGAATAATAAGAAGAAAAAGGAAGCTAAAGAGCAAAATTAACTTTATAGTTTATGTTATAACTGTTGTATCTTTTTGTACTTCTTTTGTAATGTAAAGAGTTATGTATTGCTTCAAGCCTTTGCTAAGACTACTGTTGCATATGTGTGCATTTGCTATGAGTTTATGCTTTTTGCATTTCATATGGCTCTCTATAATGTTTCTAATGAACATTACAGATATATGATCAAGTTATTACATAAGTAGTGATATTGTCATATGTTCGCTCTTTGCTTACCGCAAGTGCACGGGTCGCACTTGTAGTATCACTAGGAGTCAGATATCGTTCCCACGAGGAAAAAACGTTAAATTAAGTGCTAAGTATAAACCAATAATTCAAGTACTTCTATTCAAGGACTTATAAATTGGAGTATTCATATATTTGTTAATTATAAGAACTTAAAAACTATTAAATTGATGTGAGAGTTGATATTTCGAGAATAGGGATTCCTTTTTCACTTCTTATTTTAATTGATAACAAGTAATCCTTATGAGCAATATAAATGAAATGGCTAGGTTAGCTTGGGAATCACAATTAGTTAAAAGCCTATGTCTAGGTCAATTAATCCCACTTCCATTACCTAATTCACTATGTTTCCATGAGAACTAGAGTAAATCCACTCATTAAGATCTATTCCTAACTAATTACTATGGATGGTCAATAGGTATATTTCTATCCTATTAACAAATCATCGCATCCAACCTAATTGAATGAAATAGAACATGCATCAATCATACATATGATCTTAAACCCAAATTCTTATGTCTAGGTTCATTATATTTAAACAAATCAATTGAAAGCTGATCAGACTATCAAAGCATTAAGCACTATATAACTGAACAAAGACCAAATCATGTATATAACTCAAAGGATTGCAAGATTAATCAATATCCATAGGAAAATCCAAAGAAAAGCCCTATAACAGCCTAGCCAGCCATGACAAACAAAAATATAACAAGAATAATCATAGTCATGGAGATAAAGATAAGAAAGGAGAAGAAAAGGGAAGAACAAAGGTTAGGGAGATGATCCTTCAAGCTTCAATCCCCCACCAAGGTGAAGAAAGCTTCTAATCTTGGCTATTTATGCTTCTTTTCTACCCAAAAATTGTAACTCTAGCAGCTGTATTCTATTTCTGATTAATCTCCCAGGAAAAGCTAATAGAACAGTATTTATAGAAGAAATTAACTTCTGTGCGCCGCGAACCCCATCTTTGCGCGCCGCGGCCCTCCTCAATTGGGTCACTGGTGCTGCGGCCCTCACTACATGTGCGCCGCGGCCCTGAAGCCTTGGGTTGAAGTACTAGAATGCTGCTGATGCACCAAGCGCCGCAGCGCTCATGTGTGTGCGCCGCGACCCTCTAAGCTGGGAAGCTCTGTAGGCTTTTCCACCTTATGTTGGGTCTTTACTTGCATCAAATTATCCATTTTGAGCCCACCTACAATTAAGAATTCACCCAGTTAAGCATAAGTGCACAATCTACTTAATTCATCAATGAATTAGAAAGATTTTCTTAAAAGCAAAATGGAAAACATGAATCATGAAATTGAATAAAAATAAAGCCAAAGTCTTCGATTCATGCCTCAAAACAAGGACTAAGCAATCGTAAAACACACATACAAGGGCAAGAATAACTACATTTCAAGGAGTTATCACATCCCCAAACCTAGATTTTTGCTAGTCCTCGAGCAAAATAAATTATTATCAGCATTCATCCAGCATCTAATCATGAATTTCATTTTCACCTAACCTAATCTAGTGTTCAATGATTGTATGGGCCTCAAAGATTGCTTATGCATCATAATCAGCTTCACACATAGACATATTTAGTATGATAACATTCAAGGTCTCTTATCCAACAAATGACATCTCCCACAAGCATGCAAGCTAAACTTCTACTTTTTAGTTCATATGCATTCGAATAAGTTTATAAGCATACAGACATATGCTTCACAAAATTCATAAGATTGCCATAAAAATCTGTCTCCACTAATGTAAATCATACACAAATGAGGATCAAAAGGGTCTTTCACAGCTTGTAATGTAAGGCCAGGAATTAAGGGATGAAGAACAAAGGGGAATGGATTTAACACAAACATTGAGAGTCATACTCATACAATTTCAAGACATGAGCTCAATTAAAACTATCAGGGTATTCAAAATCAGAACTCCTTAGAAACATTCAATGTTTTTTGTAGTTAACTTTTCTTTTCCTTTCTTTTGCTTTGCTTGTCTTTTTTTATTTATTTAGCAAAGCAATGTTTTTCTTTTTGCAGATGGTTCTTCCAGGTTCATTATTGAACTTAGTTTACACAATACCTCTAATTACTGAACTCACAACAAGAAATCATATGGTATGAACTCAACCAACAATGATGGTAAGATAATAAATGCGACGTTTTCACATGCATCAAGAATAGTTACATGGTATGGTATATGTAGGTGATAAAAGAAGTAAGGCCAACATATATATATAGCTTCAAAGGGGGACCTAAGGATATGATCATGTCAAGGTAAGCTTTTTAAGGCTCAATCGATCCAAACAATGCCCTTATCATTTCTTCAATCATGCATAATCTAGGATTTCGCTTCAAGAGAGTTTCAAAACAATATTATAGAAAAACGAAATCTATACAAGTACTTCCCATAAACATTTTGTAAACATTCATACAACTTTTTTTCAAGCTACACAAGCATACAAGTGGGAAAAAAAACCATGCATATGAAGAGACAAACAATGATTCTCATACCTCAAAATTGCGCAAAGTTCCGCTAAAAGAGGCAAATTGCAAACATGCATATCATCGGACAATCATTACCACACTAGTCATTTGCGCAAGTCATTAATTTAATCTAAACAATCATACAAAATCTATGTTGTGCACAATGTATCAAAAAAATTATCATGTGCACTTCATATATACCAAAAAAAATTATCTGCACTATGATTAGCATGTATGAACAAAGCAGTTATAATCAGTTATATAATTAAAAACCAAAAGCAGTTATAGATACCCCCCTAAACCTGAGGGAAATAGTGTCCTCACTATACATAGTATGAGCAAGTTTTAACAAAAAATAAAAAGAAAGATGCCCTATGTGCATCAGATGATATCCTCATCAGAAGAAGTCGCCTCCTCAGCATCCTCATCATGATCCGAATCCTACGGCGGACGAGATGGGCCAACCACTACCACGGGTGGGAATTGGGGCACAGGGTAGTGATCCATGGGGAAGCCTAACTGCTGAGCCATCCTCCTCTGGGTCTGAATAATATAGGCAAGCTGGGCATCAACAGAGGCGCGCCATGCAACATCTGGGACAAGATCTAAACTAGACGCCTCATGAGTTTATCGCTGTCGCCGAGGTCGCAGAGGCGCAAGAGTAGCAGCTAGAGCAAGAGCAGAAGGTCTTCCCAACTGCTCAATGATGGAGTCAGTGATGGGTTGTTTCACCTCAAATAACTCTTCATGAGTCTCCCAAGTAACATGTGCCACCCGACAAAGCTCCTAAATGAGGGAAGGGAAGTACAAAGTCCGGGCCTCCTCGACCGCTCTCTAAATCTGGGAATGGATGACTTGAGCCACATTAATGTGGTGGCACTCGAGGATAGCATAAAGAAGGATCGCTCGGTCCCGAGTAACCTGGGACATATTCCCAGATGGAGTGAGGCGGTGAGAGATAAAATGATACCACACCTTGGCCTCAGGAGTCAAGCAGCGTCGAGGAAAGAAACGAGGGCACTGAGTATCCACAGTTAAGGTCCATGGTACCGGGAGAGACTCAGGACTACAAATGCGAGCAGTTACAACAGTGAGGTCAATCCCCTCCTCCAGCTTCCATCGCATAAACTGCTTATAATCACAAATCTCAAGTGCCGGGTCCAACCCCATAATGCGCCTGATATCATCAAGGGAGGAAGAGACAGTGCGAGTGCGCACCCGTGCAATAGTGTGGCTGGCCGAGAAAGCACCATTCGCATAGAATGCCCAGTGATGATGAGTAATGAGGTCCTGGATATCGCGGTGGATAACCTAAGTAAAATCAAAGCCGCGCTTCGGAATAACTGGTTTATTCACCAGGATATGATATCGCTCAACCGCCTTAGCTGAAATAAACCTGCGCCTATCAAACATAGGAGGAGAAGGTTCCCTTTGTGCTCTACTGATGGAAACTCTACGTCTGGAAGTCATAATGTAGCTTACAGGGTACCTAACCTTGCAAAAAGAATGCCCAAAATTAGAAAATAGAAAAGATAAAGGAAAGTAGAACATAGAACAGGGTAACAACATATTAATATGGCAGTAATGAAGCTAAAAGGGCCACCCAAAAACAACCGAAAGTGGAAAGAACCATTTCTGGCAATTCTGAGTGAGAGGGCTGCGGCCCCCATAGGGCACGGCCGCGGTGCGCAAGCTCAGAATTGCAGAAATGGCTACCTTGTTCCATAGCTTCTCCAAACAGTTTAAATAACAATAATCAACAAATAATAATGAACAAATAACCTACATCATATAAGATTACTTACTAAATAAATAAAATCTATCTCCTACTACTAAAAAATATACAGAAATGGAAGAAAATGCATAAAAACAAATAGTAAAAAGGGTAAGCTCATGTTACCTCGTGGAGAAAATGAGAATGAGGATGAAATGGAGCCTAAAATCCACCGGGAGAGGAAGAGAAATAAGAAGAGAGAAGAGAGAAACCGAGAGAGGGAAGGGGAAAGTGACAGAAATAGTAGGGGAGGCTGATTTAACACAGTTCGTCGCTGAGCGCCGCAGCCCCTATGGTGTCACGGCCGCGGCGCGCATCAGAATGAAATGCGCATTTCACTCTAGGGTTTTTTTTTTGAAGGCCGTGGCGGTCATCAGTAAGGGCCGCGGTCGTCATGTGGGGTCGCGGCCTTGAGACCCCTGGTTTTTGGCCTGAAATACACAGAGCGCCGTAGCGCATGAAGTCTGACTGTAGAATTCTGTAGCAGACTTCATTTCTGGCCAATTATTGCCTCTTTTAAGCCTTCCACACCTAGAAAACTTGTCCAAAGTATTTATTTACAAATTGGACCACAAAAACATGCTGAAAATGTTAAATCTACTTATTAAGCTATTTAAAGACTTAAAGGTTAAAGAAACAAACCCTTGGGTTCCCTCCCAAGAAGGGCCTAATTTATAGTCCCGGCATGACTTTGGTGAATTCAAGCTTGAGTTGATAATGTGAGGGAGGACTTCTCCCTATCAATTTCTCCTCCAAATTAAGGTTTTAGGCGCTGGCCGTTAACCTTAAAGCTTGTTGATCCATCCAGTGGGGCTATTTCCACTGCTCCATGGGGAAACACCTTTATCACCACAAAGGGTCCCGACCACCTTGATTTAAGCTTTCTAAGGAAGAGCTTAAGCGTGGAATTATAAAGGAGAACTTGCTGGCCTTCAGTAAATCTTTTCTGGACTATTTTCTTGTCATGCCAATATTTGACCTTCTCATTGTATACTTTTGCATTCTCATAGGCTTGTAGCCTAAATTCGTCTAGCTCATTGAGTTGCAAAAGTCTATTCTCACCGACAGCTTGTAAATTGAAGTTGACCCGCTTTATTGCCCAATAAGCACTATGCTCAAGCTCAACCGGTAGGTGGCATGCTTTCCCAAATACCATCTTATATGGAGACATCCCAATGGGGCCCTTATAAGCAGTCCTATAAGCCCACAGTACGTCATTTAACTTCCTTGACCAATCCTTTCTGGTTAGACACATTGTCTTCTCTAAGATCTGCTTTATTTCGCGGTTAGAGACTTTTGCTTGCCCACTTGTCTGTGGGTGATAGGGAGTGGTGACCCGATGCTTCACACCGTACTTGGCTAAGAGGGTTTCAAAGTACTTGTTACAAAAATGTGACCCTCTGTCACTGATGATGTCCCTAGGTGTTCCAAACCTGGTGAAGATTTGCTTCTTCATAAAGCCAATTACTACCTTTGAATCATTGGTAGGAAATGCGCATGCCTCCACCCATTTGGACACGTAGTCCACAGCCACAAGTATATATTGATTCCCAAAGGAGGGAATAAAGAGGCCCATGAAGTCAATGCCCTATACATCAAAGATCTCAACTTCAAAAATAAAGTTAAGAGGCATCTCGTTTCTTCTGGAAATGTTTCCAAATTTCTGGCACCGATCACATCGTTGCACATGCAAATTTGCATCCTCAAATATCGTTGGCCAATAAAATCCAGATTGGAGCACCTTCGCTATAGTCCTTACACAACTGTAATGTCCACCATATGGAGAAGCATGATATTCATTCAGGATTTACTCCACTTCCTCCATGGGTACACATCTCCTCAACATCTGGTCAGAGCACTGCTTAAACAAAAATGGTTCATCCCAAATGTAGTGCCTGACATCGTACAAGAATTTCTTCTTCTGATGAGAGGTTAAATCAAGCGGCAGCACACCACTCACAATATAATTCACCATGTCTGCATACTATGGACAGGATTTAATGGTGGCTACAAACAGCTACTCATCCAGAAATGTTTCCCTGATTATGATTAGTTCAACTTGGGTTTCTTCATTCTCAAGTCTTGAAAGATGGTCTGCCACTTGATTTTTCGCACCTTTCTTATCCCTAATCTCCAGATCAAACTCTTGTAGAAGCAAAACCCACCTAATTAATCGAGGTTTTGCATCTTTCTTGCTTACTAAATACTTTATGGCAGAGTGATCTGTATACACTATCACTTTGGTCCCTATCAAATAAGCTCTGAACTTGTCAAACGCAAACACAACTACCAGCAGCTCTTTCTCTGTTGTTGTGTAGTTCAGTTGGGCATCGTTAAGTGTCTTGCTCGTATAATATATGGAGCGGAACACCTTATCCCTTCTCTGTCCCAACACTGCACTCACAGCATAATCGCTGGCGTCGCACATAAGCTCGAATGGTAAGTGCCAATCTGGAGTAATAATTACTAGTGCTAACACCAGTCTCTTCTTTAGCTCCTCAAATGCAACCTGGCATGAATCATCAAAGGTAAACTAGATGTCTTTCTCCAGAAGGTTGCAAAGAGGCTTGGCTATCTTTGAAAAATCCTTAATGAACCTCCGATAGAAACTCGCATGGCCAAGAAAACTGCAGATTCCTTTCACTGCATTAGGCGGAGGAAGCTTATCTATTACCTCAATCTTTGCCTTATCCACCTCCATTCCTCTAATAGAAACCTTATGGCCAAGGACTATTCCTTCTTAGACCATAAAGTGGCATTTTTCCCAATTCAGGATGAGGTTGGTTTCTTCACACCTCTTCAGCACGGATGATAAAGTTTACAAACAGCTATTGTAATCTTCCCTAAACACTGAAAAGTCGTCCATAAACACTTCCAACCTATGCTCTATCATGTCTATAAAAATGGCCATCATGCAACGTTGAAAGGTTGCAGGAGCATTGCATAACCTGAACGGCATCCTACGAAGTGGAAATATACCATAGGGACAAGTAACAATTGTCTTTTCTTGGTCCTTAGGCGCTATGGCAATTTGGTTATATCTAGAATAACCATCCAAGAAGCAATAATAAGCCTTTCCTACTAGCTTATCCAACATCTGGTCTATGAACGGAAGCGGAAAATGGTCCTTTAGAGTGGCTTTGTTCAGCTTGCGGTAGTCTATGCATACCCTCCAGCCTGTGACTTTACGAGAGGGAATCAACTCATTGTTTTCATTGGTGACTACTGTCATGCCACCTTTCTTGGGAACGCATTGAATCGGTGAGACCCAAGGGCTATCAAAAATAGGATATATTATGCCTGCATCCAGCCACTTGATTATTTCCTTCCTCACCACTTATTTCACAATTGGATTGAGCCTCCTTTGTTGTTCCAACCCTCTATTTTGATCATCCTCTAACAGGATCTTGTGTATACAGATAGAAGGGCTAATGCCTTGTATATCGGCAATAGTCTATCCAATAATATGTTTATATTACCTCAACACATGGAGAAGTTTATCCGTTTGATCATCTGAAAGGGATGATGATATAATTACCGGGAGAGTGGAGATTGCTCCTAAATATGCATACTGCAGATGATTAGGCAGAGGCTTCAATTCAAGCCTCGGAGGTTCCTTAATGGAAGGCTTAGATGCCTCCTTACTTGCTTTGGACTCTAAGGTTTCAAACTTGGGTGGCTGATATTACCTAGGGACTGCCTCTAGGTGCTTAATAAAATCCAACACATCATCCCTAAGCTCTTTATCATTACTAGTTGATGAAGCCAATGCCATAGTAAGGGAGTCTTCTTGGATATTGGCTTGGAATGAGTCATTAATGATGTTATCCAATATCTTGACATAAGAACACTCTTCCTGATCTTGAGGAAACTTAATTGCTTTGAATATATTGAAGGTTACCTCTTGATCTTGAACTCTCATTGTTAGTTCACCTTTTTGTACATCAATGAGCATTCTCCCTGTAGCTAGGAACGACCTGCCTAGGATCAATAGGACCCTATGATCTTCTTCCATATCCAGAATCACAAAGTCCGCAAGGAATATGAATTTGTCCACTTTAACCAGGACATCTTCCACTATTCCCCTTGGATACATATGAGAAGGATCGGCTAGCTGGAGGGTTATGGATGTGGGCTTACATTCCTCCAAACCTAACCTCTGGAATATAGATAGGGGCATGAGATTAATGCTTGCCCCCATATCACATAATGCTTGGCCTAGGAAATTCTCTCCTATGGCACAAGGGATAGTAAAGCTTCTCGGATCCTTCAGCTTTGGGGGAAGCTTCTGTTACAAAACAGCACTGCATTCCTCAGATAGTGCCACCATTTCAAACTCACCCAGCTTACGTTTCTTAGACAATATATCCTTCATGAATTTAACGTAGCTGGGCATCTGTTCCAAGGCTTCAGCAAAAAGGATGTTGATATGCAATTTCTTGAAAACTTCCAAGAATTTCTTAAATTGCTCATCCATCTTATGCTTGATTTGCCTACTAGGAAAAGGTAGAGGATGTACATAAGGTCTATTCTCCACTTTCTTGCCCTCGGGCTTCCTTTGGACTTTACCTTCCTCTTTTTCACTTTCCTCAGCTTTCTTGTCATCCACCTCCTTGTGGTCTATTTCGCCTTGGTCATGCTTCTCGGCTACTTCATCTTCCAACAATCTAGTCTTTGGATTACCCACAATGTCTTTGCCACTCCTCAGTGATATGACCTTACAGTCCTCATTCGAGGCACCCTTTGGATTATTCACTGTGTTGCTTGGGAAGGTGCCTGGGGGTCTGTTATTGATCGTATTCGCTAGCTGTCCTACTTGAGTTTTCAATGCTCGCATCAAAATCGTTTGGCTTTGAATAATGGAATCATTCTTTGATAAGTGAGCATCTGTCCTTGCCATGTGGGAGTCGGTCTTAGTGATGAAAGCATCATTCTTTGCCATCAACTGCATAAACATATCCTCCAAAGCAGGCTTCATTTCTTGCATTGGTTGTCTCTGTTGAGCTGGGAACACAGGAGGGTTATACTGACGTTCATTTCCAATAATATTGGAGGAGGAAGAGGGTCCTTGGTTGTCCCTCCAGGAGAAATTAGGATGGTTTCTCCATCCAAGATTATACTGATTGGCATACGGGTTGTTCTAGGGTGGCCGATAGTTGCTAACATATTGAGTAATTTCCGAAACAAAAGTGCATCTATCAGTTGCATGATTGTCCCCACATTGGTCGCATAGAACAAAAGGGCTTTGATGTGGGCTTGCCCCCTCACTATCCAATTTATTAGCAATTAATGCCACCTGAGCAGAAAATAATGTGATGGCATCAACATCATGCACTCCAGCTGCTCTTCTTAGGGTATTTCTTGGAGATGGCCATTGATAGCTATTGGCTGCCAATTCCTCCAGAAGCTCAAAGGCATCATCAAAAGATTTACTCAACAAAGAACCACCGGCTGCAGCATCTATTATTGGACGGTGATGATGTAACAAACCCTTGTGGAAAGAGTAAATTTGGTGCCACAGTGGTATCTCATGATGTGGGCACCTTCTTAGAAGATCTTTATATCTCTCCCAAGCTTCATGTAGGGATTCATATTCAGTCTGGGTGAATGAGGTGATATCATTCACCATTTCTGCAGTCTTAGTAGAGGGGAAATATTTGTTCAAGAACTTGGTACAAACCTCCACCCAAGTTGTAATGGATCCTGCTGGAAGAGAATGTAACCAACTTTTGGCTCTATCTCTTAGTGAGAAAGGGAAGAGCCGTAAGCAAATGGCATCATCAGAAATGCCATTATGCTTGAACGTGTCGCAAATCTCCAGAAAGTTTGAGAGATGCACATTTGGGTCTTCTTTGGATAAGCCACCAAACTGTACTGAAGTTTAAATCATTTGGATTATGGCCAGCTTTATCTCAAAAGTATTTTCCAGGATGGCAGGACGTCTAATGCTGGATTGTAAATTATCCATTTGAGGAGTGGCAAACTCCCTCAATGGTCTGGAGCGACTATCGTCCTCCAACTGAAGCGTGACGTTATCTTCTGCCATCTTATAATGAATTACCTGAAATAATTAAGATTAAGAAAAAATTAAATCAATATGGACAAAAGAAACTTGAACTAGAGATACTTAAATTCATTGTTTATATTAGCTAATCTAAATTTAAATCGTTTCTTTCCCCGGCAACGGCACCAAAAACTTGTTCGCTCTTTACTTATTGCAAGTGCACGGGTCACACTTGTAGTATCACTAAGAGTCAGATATCGTTCCCACGAGGAAAAAACGTTAAATTAAGTGCTAAGTATAAACCAATAATTCAAGTACTTCTGTTCAAAGACTTATCAATTGAAGTATCCATGTATTTGTTAATTATAAAAACTTAAAAACTATTAAATTGATGTGAGAGTTGATATTTCGAGAATAGGGATTCCTTTTTCACTTCCTATTTTAATTGATAACAAGTAATCCTTATGAGCAATATAAATGAAATGGCTAGATTAGCTTGGGAATCACAATTAGTTAAAAGCCTATGTCTAGGTCAATTAACCCCGCTTCTATTACCTAATTCACTATGTTTCCATGAGAACTAGAGTAAATCCACTCATTAAAATCTATTCCCAACTAATTACTATGCATGATCAATAGGTATATTTCTATCCTATTAGCAAATCATCGCATCCAACCCAATTGAATGAAATAGAACATGCATCAATCATACACATGATCTTAAACCCAAATTCCTATGTCTAGGTTCATTAGATTTAAACAAATCAATTGAAAGCTGATTAGACTATCAAAGCATTAAGCACTATATAACTGAACAAAGACCAAATCATGTATATAACTCAAAGGATTACAAGATTAATCAATATCCATAGGAAGATCCAAAGAAAAACCCTATAACAGCCTAGCCAGCCATGACAAATGAAAATATAATAAGAATAATCATAGTCAAGGAGATGGAGATAAGAAAGGAGAAGAAAAGGGAAGGACAAAGCTTAGGGAGATGATCCTTCAAACTTCAATCCTCCACCAAGGTGAAGAAAGCTTCTAATCTTGGCTATTTCTGCTTCTTTTCTACCCAAAAATTGTAACTCTAACAGTTGTATTCTATTTCTGATTAATCTCCTAGGAAAAACTAATAGAACAGTATTTATAGACGAAATTCACTTCTACGTGCCGCAGCCCTCATCTTTGCGCGCCGCAGCCCTCCTCAATTAGGTCACTGGGGCCGCGGTCCTCACTATATGTGCGCTGTAGCCCTGAAGCCTCGAGTTGAAGTATTGGAATGCTGCTGATGCACCAAGCACCGCGGCCCTGATGTGTATGCATCGCGACCCTCTAAGCTGGAATGCTCCATAGGTTTTTCCACCCTATGCTGGGTCTTTACTTGCATCAAATTATCCATTTTGAGCCCACCTACAATTAAGAATTCACCCAGTTAAGCATAAGTGCACAATCTACTTAATTCATCAATGAATTGGAAAGATTTTCTCAAAAGCAGAATGGAAAACATCAATCATGAAATTGAATGAAAATAAAGTCAAAGTCTTCCATTCATGCCTCAAAACAAGGACTAAGCAATCGTAAAACACACATACAGGGGCAGGAATAACTACATTTCAAGGAGTTATCATCATGCTATATATCTGCCTATGCATTATGTATATTGGGATATTAGTATTAGGGCATTACATTATAGTATTAGAGTAGTTCATCCTGTTGAGTCGGGGTATGAATTGACTATGCTTAGGCATGTTTAGGAGTTCCTTATGAGAAATTGTGTTTTTCTTACCTCTTGTTTCAGATGTTGGTATAGAATTGCATGATTTGCCTAATATTGGTTTATTATTAGCTACTGCTGCACGGTTACATGTGTTAGTCATGGTAATCATCACCCAAGAGGGGGGTGAATTGGGTGATTACAAATTTTTAAAACAACTTTGATAAATTATACATTTTGATATTTTTAATCAATACATGTAGCGGAATAAGTTTAACAAAGGTACAACAATTAGTGATTTCTCAAATGCCACTTGGGCTATAGGATAAATCAAGCAAATAAGCTAGATATCAATTTCAACTCAAGCAAATATAATATTGGCACAAATGTAAAGGAGATAGAGTTGAGAGAAGTAAACACAATATTTATCCTGGTTCATCCACCAACTACATGTAGCCTATGTCCAGTCCTTAAGTAAACCACCCGAGATTTTTCACTAAACCTTCAAGCTTGAACAGGTACTTGAAAACTTTTACAAACTTAAGCACTCAACACCTTGGGATACCTCACCCTTTGTGCTTGAGCCACTACTTTCAAGGGATACCTCACCCTTACAAATTTGAGGGATACTTCACCCGCTCTCTTATAGATTATACAAAATGTAGAAGATAAGAAACTCTCTCTAGAGTGGATAATACAAATTGAAGCTTATGAGTATCAAGGATTCACACTTTAAAGCTCAAAATAGTGGTTTTTGAGAAATAAGAGTAAAACACGAATTTAATGCTCTAGAAACTTGTTCAGATTGATTGCCAATTTTTCTTTGATACCCAAACACTTTCATTTATACCCAAAATGCATTTTAGAGTCATTGGAGATGGTTGGGGCATTAAATGTTCTCAATAGAGCCGTTGTGAAATGACTTCTACTATCCCAGATAACAAGTTATTAGTTTTTAATAACAAGTTATTTGGTTTCAGATAACAGCTTATTGGTTTTACCTAATAGGTTATTTGTTTCACCAGAAAACACTGTAGCACATAAATAATAGGTTATTTGAAAGCACTAATCGGTTAGGAACATTTGAAAATTAAGAGGGAACATTCTCAACATGCAAATAACTTGTTATAGACTTTCCATAACCAGTTATTCACTTTAAAAACTTCAATGAAGCATTTCTGTCACAATGAATAACCTGTTATGGAGTTTCCATAATCAGTTATTTGAAAACACATAATCAGTTATTGGTTTCAGATAGCCAGTTATTCAAAACACATAATCAGTTATTAGTTTTCCAAAAAAACATGATTTCTAAAGGATTACACAACCAAAGTTTCCCAAATCATTTTCAACATTTCTAAAACATTTTCCACAAACTTGATGAGTATTTTCACAAGTATAAAACATGATTTTCTTTTCATCCTTTTTAAAAACATTTTGCTCAAACTTGATCAATATAAAACATGATTTTGCAAAGAGATTTAAGTTGAATAAAAAATAAGAAATGAGTTAGTGTGATTCCTATTAACCTTAACATAAGATTTAAGTCTTATAAGTTAAACTGGAAGAACCTTGGGACTTGATCTTTGCGCAACCAATCCTTTGGCTTTTTTATGTAATCCAAGGTTCCAAAGAAATTCTTCTGTTCAAATCTTGCAAATGCTTGGAATATCTTATTATTCTCATTCTTCTTGTGTTGAGAATAATTGTGATCTTTTGCTTTCTTATTGCAATGTTAACTCTTGGTACTTGGACTATCCTACAAAATATTCCTCACTTAAAGAAACATAGTTAGTCCAAATTCATAATTCAATATCTTTATATGCATGATCTATAAATGTATAGCTCTAGTTAATCTAACATGCATATAAGACTTTCATAGACATATCCAAATAAGATATTTATCAATGACTAATGGATATGCCCTATATAGGATGTAACAAAGAACACTTTGCATAAAATATATAACTTTAGTTAATTTAACATGCATATAAGACTTTCATAGACATATCTAAATAAGATATTTATCAATTACTAATGGATATGCCCTATATAGGATACAACAAAGAACACTTTGCATATTTTTATTTAAACAGAGTCAAATTTAATATTAATTCATTTATAACTCATACAAAGCATTATTAGATATATTATATAAAGAATTCTACACATATCTCTTTGCATGATTATTAAGTAAAATATAACTAGATAGAGTACATGATCATGCATGATTCAATAAGCACATCTTTGTAGCATAATCATCATTCTTTTTATCATATATTTGTTATCATCAAAACTTAACATATTAAACCATTAGGGCAAACTTATTTCCACAATCTCTCCCTTTGTGATGATGACAAATCACCAAAGAAAAATATGTTGAGTAATATACAAGAATAGATATTCATGTAAGCATATCAAATAATAAGTACAAGAACATATTTTTCTTTCGAATTCTCACTCCCCCTATTTGACATCAACAAAAAGGCTTAGGAAGGAATCATAATATTTTCTCTCCCACTATAAATAAAACTCATGTTGCTAAGAAGAGTAGGATAATCAAAACTAAAAACTGCTTGAAGTTATTCAAAATATAATTATCTCCCCCTATTTGATTCTACATATGATTCAAGAATAGAGAGATGAAACAAGCATGCTTTTAAGATATAAAAGATTATTCATGTAATGTTTGTCACATTTTGGTACATCAACATTTAGCATATAATAGCAATAAGCTTAAGAAATTACGTCTAGCATATAAAATCTTGCATACCATATGATAAATAAGTACCACTTGATGAAAGTTACAAAATATCCATATAAGGTCATGAAATTAATGTTTTCAAATGAAAGATCATACAACTTGCCACATATCAAGCATTTATCAATGAAAGAATCAAAAGATATGAAGTTTAAGAATGTTTACCTTCTTTCATTGATAGAGGGAAATAGAATAAAAGATGGTCTTTGTTGACATGTTGATAGTATTAACAATAAAATACCTCATGTCAAATAAGGATGTAAGTCAAGAGATATAAGCAACAATTTAAGAGCTAGGCTTCCCCTCAAAATAAGCATATTATCAAAATATAAAACATAATATTTTAACATAGTCATGAACATATTTTTAGTCAATAGGGACATGGAAAAAAGAAATGTAAGGAAAAAGAGTTAGTTTAAATAAATTGGGATCCACAAAGATTGTTAGAGAGACTTACTCCCCTTCTTTTTTGTAAGAGGTGATTTATATCAAAGATGTACGTAGCTCCTCCTTACTTTTGGAATTCAAGATCCATTTTAGTTTTACCTTTCTTTTCTCAATCAAAGAACTCAAGCTTTTTCTTCCCCTTTTGTGATGATAAAAAAGATGGAACAAGATAAAGTATATAGTTAAAGCAATATGACATTTATTCAAGTTCATCATTTGCAAAGCAGTAACAAATTAGCAAGATTTAATATTCAGCAATGCATCCAATATCCTCATTCAACTTCAACTCTATTTTAGCAAATAAACTACTTAATATTCAACAAGGCAAACATAATGAAGCTCAAAACATATTTTTATTCATTGATCGAAAGGCAGCCAATTACATTTACCAATTTCTTAGATTTCTGCCATAGATCAAGAGAATCATAGATATCAAACATTCGCCTTAATGAAATAAGCTATAGGGATCAAACCATATATAGAACTAATATCATTCACCCTATATGTAATGACAAAAATAGTAAGTTAATATCCAATTAGGCACTTTGTCAATGCTAAGCATATTTCTCATGTAAGGAAAGCATCTAATCATTTAAGATCAATTTATCAACAAGTATCATACAATTTATAGCATATAAAATATCACAATAGCTTGGGGATAGAGATACTTATTGAGAGAATGATGCTTCTTTAGAATGTTATTCATTTATTGGTCCTTTGAGTTTCAGCTTTTTCCATTACGTATTCCATTCCATTACACTTGAAGAAAGTCTCCTCATGTTCCTCTTCATTTAGCTTTTCTTTTTATCCATTTATGCTTGACATTTCAATATTTGATGGCTATATTTGAAGCATATAAAGACACTTACAAAGCCAACTCTAAAAGCTCTCTAAAACATAGGTTAGCATCAAATATCATTTAAGCCTTTTTATAAGCATAATTTAGGTTAAAACATGCACCACATTATCAAGCATGCAATGTTAGCTTTAGCAAGAATGCATGAAGTACATATGCACTTGAATCCAAATGTATAGTTTAAGCATTTTCAGAGTAAGATTCAAGTTTATCAAGAAAAACTTGATCATCATCAAAACATAAATAAACATTTTGGGGCAAACAATGATCTTGTAAGACGTGAAATATCAAGTAAACAATTCTAGTATGCACACATGTCAATCAAGAACAAAAAGTCCCTTATTGTAATGTAGGAATTAAAAAACCATAGAATTGTAAATTTTAAAATCATTTATGATTCATTTCAACATATACTTCAACGTAAGAATTATTGAAGTTCAAAGGCAAGTTCAAGGCATAAAAATGAATATTTTACTTCTTGTTTTCAAGATATGAACATATCAAGCAATTTCAAATAAGAAGACATATAACTTCTAACTTTCTAATCTCCAAGTAAGTATATAAGAGAATTAAGCATCGAAGAGAAAGGATTAAAACTACTTATGAGCATGTGAATTTCCATTTTTAAACAAAGATAATTGGTCACAAGCTCAAGAATAAAGATATTACCATAACATGTCATTCCAAGTAAAGTGTGTACATATTTAGCATGTTAACATATATAAAGATACTTTCAAGACATAATGCTAGAAAAGCACAACTTAAAACATGTTAAGGCATAAAAATAACTCTCTACTTATCCAAATATCACTTGATATTCAAATTAAGGCATAGGTAAGGATAAGAGATTTATATCACCAAACGTGTACTCTTTGAGTTTTTGTAGGTGATTCTAACTTCTAAGCTTTAAGACTTCATGAGTAAGTGGGTGTTGTTGAGAGTTGTGAGGAAGAAGATAAAAATGGAGCAGGGGTTTTGTGAATGGTGAGGAAAGGTCACGGTTTGCTACTATAAGGAGGCCCAATAACCGGTTAAGGGTATTGGGTAACTGGTTATTTGCGTGGAAATGAAGTGTGTGGCCTCTGGTTACTTTAAATAACTGATTATAGGAGCATCCTAATTGGTTATTTTTGTGGATCAGCAGCAGATGTGGCTTCTATGTGATTCAAATAACTGATTATAGGATCATCCTAATAGGTTATTTTTGTGGACTAGCAAAAGAGTGACCTCTTCCAGAAGTGAATAACCAGTTATGACTTGCTCATAAATGATCTAGAGAGCACCAAATGACCTTATTGCTCAATAACCAATTAGCCAAATCTCATAACTTATTATTATATCTTGATAGAGAACAATTTCAATGTGCCATTATTAGTTCCAAAGTCAAAATAACTAATTATTTTATCCTCTTAATAGATTATTTGACTACCAAAATCAGAAATCCTTCAAGAATTCAATTGCATCCTTGACTTCAAGCAAACACCAACAATTGTGTGATCATCTTGACTTTGCTTCAATTGCATCCACTCAGAAACAGAGAAGACTTTAAGAATTCAGTCTTTAAAACATCAACTCCATGTCTTCTTGAAGATCGTCTTAGCTTTGCTTCATTTTCTATTTCTTCTAAAATGCCAATCAGCCCACTAGTAGAATTAAACTTCAAAAAGTATCAAAAACCACTTTTCCACAATAGGAACTATAGATTTGAAGCACAAGTCCAAGCTTCTTGGAGACAAGGAAGGGAACTTGGGGTATTTTCTGGTCTTATGCTTGCAACAACCAATTTCATGATACCAAAGTCAGCTTTTGGCCTTCAAGCACACCTACAACACACTTCAATTTCTTTTTTTGCTTTTGGTACCCAAAATTTCTTGGGTCCTTATGTGTTAATTTTTTAATATTAATTTATTATGCTCTCATAAAGATCAAATTTTTCATAGTATTTAAATTGAGCAAAATAAATTAAATAATCAATTACTATTAAGTACATAGTCAATAGCATGCTTACTTTCATGATATATAAACAAATTAAAGCATAGAAAGCATACCTAGGCATTGTAGAACCTTATGTACTAAGATATATAACAAACTAATGAGTTATGGTACAATAAGAATTAACATAATCATTTGTTAAACAAAATATTCAGATTTTACTAAGTACATATGATTCTATCAAACATTTAAGGCATACAAGGAATATACCTCAAATTCATTGACTTTACAAGTGAATGTGCATAAGAGGTAAAAGCATTTGATACCTTGGCCTTGTTAATCAAGGAAACTATTTTCCTTACCCATTGCTTCTCTCTTGGTGTTTTGAACTTTGCAAGTTCCACATTTTGTACTTGAAAAGCTTTTGTTGAAGCCATCTTCCTTCCAAAACTTCTACCATTGGGCTTTGGAAACATTCCCCTTTATGATTCTTTTTTCACTTGACCAATTTGTCCATCCTTTTGAGAAATTTTCTGCATAATTGAAAAACTAGGATATTTTGGTACCCATTTCATCTTAGGTCCTTAAATGTTAGTATTAAGGCCTTTAAGATCTTTAGGAACCCATACCATACTATTTCTCATATAAAGATTTCTTCTATAATTGCATAAATGAGAAATATGTCCTAAATGATCACAAAAATTATAAACAATTGAATTCAATGATGGCTTGGTCCTTTGAAGATCATTTTTGAAAAATTTGAGTATTTGGTTGTTATTACATTCTAAGCTATTTTTGTCACAAACCTTACTTGAAATTCCATGTGGAGTAACATCAATTTCTTCTTATTAACAAACATGGAATGTAAGCAATTAGAATCATTAGTTTGGCAAGTTCAAAATATAAGTCCTTAACTTGATTTTCTAAATCAATGCACTTTTCACAAGTTAAGGTTTCACATTTCAAAGGCATTTCCTTATTAAGAAAAGCATATTCATTTTTTGAAATCTTAATTTCATTTTCAATGAAGGAAATGTTTTCCAAATAAGATAAATTTTTCTTTCCTAAATTCAACAAACCATCATATAATTCATCATATGCACATTGCAGCTCATAATAAAAAGGACTATAATCTAGTTTAGCATTATTTACCTCAAAGTCCTTTTTAACTATATGTGAAGTAGTATCAATTTTTAGCATACTTGGCTCTTTAAGGGAATCATCATCTTTCTCATTATTTTCCATCCAGGATTCAAGAACATCTTCCTTCTCAATTTTATTTTGTTTTGCCTTTTCTTCAAATTGAGCACCATCATCACTAAGAGGCATTGAGCTCATTTTCTTACTTTGAACATGTTCTTGAGGACATTTTTCAATGTTATCTTCCTCTAGAGGCTTTTGCTCTTCTTGCTCTCTATATATAACTTTATGCAAAAAAATCCTTATTAGCAAGATAGATAGAATCAAAAACATCTCATATATCTTTAGCATTAGAGCAGCTCTTAAT
Source organism: Ormosia semicastrata (assembly GCA_029884595.1). Taxonomy (NCBI): domain Eukaryota; kingdom Viridiplantae; phylum Streptophyta; class Magnoliopsida; order Fabales; family Fabaceae; genus Ormosia; species Ormosia semicastrata. Next base: position 35,631,129 of record JAQQTO010000062.1, read on the forward strand.
TTCAGAATAAAAATCATCATTTAAACTACTTGTCAAAATTTACATAGCTCTAATGTTCAATGAAAAACATTTCTTGTCATAGGCATTCCAAGTTTATTTTGATTGGCAAGTAAATCAATCAAGCATAATATCCCACAAATCAAGATTAATAGATTGCATATAAAACTCCATTCTAGCTTTCCAATAAACAAAATTCACACCATCAAAGAATGGTGGTTAGTCAATTTTAAAACCTTCCATTTTGAAAAGCTTTCAATAGTTGCCAACAAACAAGGATTTTTTAACTTTAAGCGGTTAAGCTTTCAATAGAGCATGAAGCTCTGATACCACTTGTTAATCATGGCAATCATCACCCAAGAGGGGGGTGAATTGGGTAATTTCAAATTTTTAAAACACCTATGAGAAATTATACATTTTGATATTTTCAATCAATACAAGCAGCGGAATAAGTTTAACAAAGGTACAACAATTAGAGATTTCTCAAATATCGCTTGGGCTATAGGATAATTTAAGCGATTAAGCTAGATATCAAATTCAACTCAAGCAAATATAATTAAGGCACAAATGTGAAGGAGATAGAGTTGAGAGAAGCAAACACAATATTTATCCTGGTTCATCCACTAACCACTTGTGGCTTACGTCCAGTCCTCAAGTAAACCACCCAAGATTTTTCACTAAACCTTCAAGCTTGAACAGGTGCTTGAAAACCTTTACAAACTTGAGCACTCAACACCTTGGGATACCTCACCCTTTGTGCTTGAGCCTCTATTTTCAAGGGATACCTCACCCTTATAGATTTGAGGGATACCTCACCCTCTCTCTTACAGATTATACAAAATGTAGAGATAAGAAACTCTCTCTAGAGTGGATAATGCAAATTGAAGCTTATGGGTATCAAGGATTTACACATTAAAGTTCAAAATAGAGGTTTTTGAGAAATGAGAGTAAAACATGAATTTAATACACAAGAAACTTGTTCAGATTGATTGCCAACTTTCTTTGATGTCCAAACACTTTTATTTATAGTCAAATGAATTTTAGAGCCATTAGAGGTGGTTGGGGCATTAAATGCTTTCAATAAAGCTATTGGGAAATGACTTCTGCTATCCCAGATAACAGGTTATTGGTTTTCAATAATAGGTTATTTGGTTTCAGATAACAAGTTTTTAGTTTTTCCTAATAGGTTATTTGTTTCATCAGAAAACATTGTAGCACACAAATAACAAGTTATTTGAAAGCTCTAATCAGTTAAGAACATTTGAAAATTAAGAGGGAACGTTCCCAACATGCAAATAACCTGTTTTGAACTTTCTATAACTGGTTATTCACTTTAAAAACTTTAATGGAGCATTTTTGTCATAATGAATAACCTGTTATGGATTTTCCATAATTAGTTATTTGAAAACACATAATCAATTATTGGTTTCAGATAACTAGTTATTCAAAACACTTAATCAGTTATTCAAAACACATAATTAGTTATTGGTTTTCCAAGAAAACCAGATTTCTAAAGGATTACACAACCAAAGTTTCCCAAATCATTTTCAACCTCTCTAAAAACATTTTCTACAAATTTGATGAGTATTTTCACTAGTATAAAACATGATTTTCTTTTCATCCTTTTTAAAAACATTTTGCCCAAACTTGATTAATATAAAGCATGATTTTGCAAAGAGATTTAAGTTGAATGAAAAATAAGAAATGAGCTAGTGTGATTCCTATTAACCTTAACATAAGATCTAAGTCCTATAAGCTAAACTTGAAGAACCCTAGGACTTGATCTTTGTGTAACCAATCATTTGGCTTTTTGATGTAATTCAAGCTTCCAAAGAAAATCTTCTCTTCAAATCTTATAAATTTTTTGAACATCTTGTCAATCTCGTTCTTCTTGAGTTAAGCATAATTGTGATATTTTGCTTTCTTGTTGCAATGCTTACTCTTGGTACTTGAACTATCCTACAAAATATTCCTCACTTAAACAAACATAGTTAGTTCAAATTCATAATTCAATATCTTTATATGCATGATTCATAAATGTATAACTCTAGCTAATCTAACATGCATATAAGACTTTCATAGACACATCCAAATAAGATATTCATCAATTACCAATGGATATGCCCTATATAGGATGCAACAAAGAACACTTTGCATAAATGTATAACTCTAGTTAATCTAACATACATATAAGACTTTCATAGATACATCTAAATAAGATATTTATCAATTACTAATGGATATACCCTATATAGGATGCAACAAAGAATTATTGGATATATTATATAAAGAATTCTACACATATCTCATTGTATGGTTATTAAGTGAAATATAACTAGATAGATTACATGATTATGCATGGTTCAATAAGCACATCTTTGTAGCATAATCATCATTCTTTTTGTCTTGTATTTGTCATCATCAAAACTTAACGTATTAAACCATGGCAAACTTATTTCCACAACATGATCTTGAGACTGTAGCTTAATATATGTTTCTGTGTGTATGGAAACTATGGCACTAAAGAGGCGAACTAGAGAAGCAGGGAACTCGACCTCACATGGTCCAGATATGGTCAAAGCTTTTATAGCAATGGCTAATGCCATGAGAGAGCAAACAGTTGTTACAGCAAGATGCTTGAGAGCATGGAAGCAAATCCACCTCACTAGCCTCCACTACCTGAGCATCCAGTTTAGGAAGTACAGCAAGTCGGAAGGAATCAAAACTTCCAAGAGTTAACAACTTTTTGTCAGATGAACCCTCCACCGTGCAGAGGCGAGTACAATACCGCAAAGGTAGAGGAGTGGCTTAGTGAGATGGGGAAGATCTTCAAAGTGATGGTTTGCTTGGAGGAGAAAAAAGTGGCCTTCGCCTCCTATATGTTACAGGGTGAGGCGGAGCATTAGTGGAAAGGTACTAAAAGGGTATTAGAAGCCACAGAAACCCATATGCCATCATGGGAAGTCTTCAAGACAGCCTTTCTAGAGAAGTTTTTCCCGCAAACTCTACACGATCACAAGGAAGTGGAGTTTATGTAGTTAAAATAAGGAAGCATGTCAGTAGGACAGTATGTGACCAAGTTTGATGAGTTGTTGAAATTCTCTTCATATTTTCGTTATCATCCGAATGAGAAAAGGGCGAAGTTTGAAATTTGAAATTGGCTTAAGAAGTGAGATCAAGAGTATGGTGAGACCTATAGAGATTAGGGACTTTCCTTTCTTGGTCAACAAGTGTAGGATTATGGAGTCGAGTGCTCATAGTCCTTAGTCAGAGGAAAGGGTACAATACGTCCCAAAGAGGACGCGAGAGGCAAAACCTATTTGGCAGGCCAGATTGTGTGCTACACATATGAGAAGCCAAGACATTTCTCTAGAGATTGTCCTTTGAAGAAGGAAGATGTGCCTACCCCAAAGCCGCTAGCCAAGGGACGAGTTTACACTCTAGGCGGAACAGAGGTGGCCGAGTCTTCCTGTAACGTCCCTTTCGAGTAAGGAAGAAGGGAACGTCACACCATCATATATTATAGATAAGCTTATTTGGCTGTAGTTGTATAAATAAAATGGTGAATTCTCTTTTTTTTGTTACGGTAAAGTAATAATACGTGGTTCCAACAGAAATCATCATGAAAAGTAAACCCTACATCCATACATCATGCATATATATATATATATATATATATATATATATATATATATATATATATATATATATATATATATATACTTATACCATGTGTGTTTAGTTACATCACCATATATACAAAAAGCAAAAGCTTTACATGCCCCAAAAAATTATACATATACAGCCCACCAAAAAGATAAACGTCAGGCCCCAAAATACAGATAGCCATTAGTGGCCATCATCAGCATCAGCCCCTAGAGAGAATGAGAAGGAACCATAGTTGGGTCCTCCTCAAGGTCTTCCTCATCAGAGGAAACCCTCATCGGAGCCATCGAGTTTCGAGCGGGTGCTCGGGCAGTAGAGAGGAAAGAATCCTCCTATGGGGGGTAATAACGTTCACCCCACATATCTCGTATGGGCAAATAAAACTCTAAATGTAAACGAACACTACAACTAAAAAAAGGTGGATCATAACGGCCCCAAGCTAGAGACACTGTCACGTCTCCGAGATAAATGCAGCAGTCCGTACCCAGGTTAATATGCCAATAGTTCAGACCTCTAAGGAAAGTCAGTCTCATATATCCCAAAAAAAACCTTGCGGATGGGACGTCATGATCAAAACAAGTACTAGTCAAAGTCAGGCCAAAAGCCAAGGAACTTGTGTACTTCCCCTTCCTCACCAACATCTTCGGAGAAACATACAAATAGACAAAATAGTAGAAATACTGAAAAGAGGTAAGACATCCTACATTCATTATCAATTATGGTAGTAAAGAAATAGAACGGTGCAAAACAACCACATAGTATATCAAGAATAATAATCAGTATTAACAAGCAAATAGCAAACAACTAAGCAGTTCCAGGTAGTTATGACAATAACAAGGCAACAGTTTCAATCATCATATAAATAAATGCTAAACAATATGTAGACTCACTATGAATGTGCAGGTGATATCAAAATCCTACTCCATGGAGCTAGACACAAACATCGGAGAGAATGATCTGGAGAAATGTCTGTAACTCGGCTTCCTAGGCCAATAAGTGCTTTCCTTTTCTCAATTTATCAAAGTGCACATCATGGCATTGTACAAGACATTCTACACAAGATCGCGATACAGGATAGTGTCTTGGTTCGGATCATCGGTGCGTTTGCATCGATCTATCCCACGACCTAGAAGAGCTACCAACTGACCATTGTGAGACACCCGTACCTCGACGCCCCCAAGGTCAACAGTATGACCTACACTAGTCTACTTGCACTCGCACATAGGTGTGATTCAATCTCCTAGGCAACATGGCCTCAACTATAGTCTATCAGACTTTCATAATGCATGTTGACACAATGCATATTCATGTATATTCGAGAATGATATACTTTTCCATAGCATGCCACAATTTGGTCATGTTGAACATCAACAGAATTTTGGTCCCAATCATAGACCCATGATATCACATTATCAAATTCTCAAATGAGACAATACACTTTTTAAGGTTTATTATGAAGTTTTTCTTTAGTTAAACATTTCTTATGAAATCTTTCTCTAGAGGAATTCTCCTAATTAGTTAAGTTCTCTACTTAAATTAAATTATATTCACTTAGACTATTATTCTAAGATTCTCAAGTCTCACACTCATTCTTGTTCTTCCCTTAAGTTCAAAAATCACTCTAGGTCACCGAATGAATTCCTTTCCATCATATTGTTAATCATTTAACACTTGATTACTAAATTTCCAAGGTTGCTCAAGAATTACATACTTGGACCCAAAGTGGCCCTTGAGGCCGTGAACCTCCCTAAGGGGTAAGAACTCAAATTTTTCTTTGATCCATTATTTGTTATTCACCTGATTAATTATCTCTCCACTTGTTGCAAAATTTTGATCATGAACACCTTATGGAAAAGGCATGGCCGTGAGCCTCTCTAGGGAAAGCAAGGAACCCCTGTTTCCAAATCATGTTTCTAATCCATCAAAATCAATCCAAGGTCATCAATATATACAACTATAATCAATAGACCACATAGAGTAAAATAAATACAAGAATCATTAGAAAAACACACAACTAAAAGAGTAACCCTAACATGGATTCTCTCACAACCAACACAAATACAAATTTTCCACTACCAATAGAGGTTGAAGTGGATAGTCTTCCTCTTACCAAGAGAGAAAACATGCAAAGAAACTTCCTTGTTGGTTCCTTGAAGATTTCGGCCAAGCTCCACTAAAACCCTAGGAATCACAACTCATCAAATCAACACCAAGGCTTAAGAAAGAGAGGATAAATGGCCATGATGATGGTCTTGAAAACGAAAAATAAGAAGAGAAGATGAGAAATCAAGAATATTACCTAAAAGCTTCAAACTTTGAGGCTTGAGAAAGATGATGAAGATGAAAGCTTTTTGGGTAGATTCCAACTAGAAAGATGTTTAGAAATTGATGGAGATCAAGAAAATAGGGTCACTTGGAATTTTGCACTCATGGAGGTATGGTGAGGGTGTGTGGCCGTGGATGGAGAAGAAGAGAGAAGGAGGAGAAAATTTGAGAGAAGAAAATATAGAGAGAGAAAGTAATAGCAAAAGTGATGTAAACTTTTTAGGGTTTGAAATTAGAAATGGTAAAATGTTAATTGAAAAGCTCTTTTTTGGCTCCTAATTGGTCTCATTGCCGTGGAGAAGGGAGAGAGAGAGGAGGGAAATTTGGCTTCTCCAACAAGCCAATAGGAAGTTGCTAGGAAGCTTCCTTCAAAGTTTCTTCAAGAAGCCAAAATTTACCTTTTTGAAAAGTCAATGATGATGTCATCAAGGTGATGTCACTTAAAGTGAGCACTCTAGAAAAGATGATTAACACTCTACTAGAACTATTATCTAGTGGACAAAAGTTATAGTTAATAAAAATAGTATTTATTATCCATCAGATAATTTCACGGTACAACGATTTTATTTATCAAATAAAATCTCAAAAAATGTAAACCTCGTAAACTGTGCTCGACTTCAGGTTTATTAAATCGACGTTTTCACAGTCCAGAGTTTCCTAGCCTCGGGGAAAATATTCCATTTTCCTGGCTCCGCTCAATTTGTACGTAAAACGAGAAATATATTAAAATATTCAACATTTTCAGAAAAATCTAATTTTTTTTCAAAAATCACAAATATTATAAAATGACTATTTGTCATAAAACAAATAACTTTCGGGGTGTTATGCTAGCGCTGCTCAGTGTGCACGTAAAACAAAGAATATATTAAAATATTCAACGTTTCTAAAAAAATATTAAAATTTTTTCAAAAATTACAAATATTATAAATGACTATTTATGATGAAACAAATAATTTTCGGGGTGTTACAACTCTCCCCTTCTAAAAGAAATTTCATCCTCAAAATTTTTATACTTTAGAATAGTTGTGGATGTTGTTCCTTCATCTTATCTTCTAACTCCCACGTTGCATCTCTGGTCACGTCATTCTGGGTTACCTTTACCAATGAGATCTCCTTTCCTCTGAGTTGCTTTACTCTCCTATCTTTAATCCTTACAGGAGGTGCCTCATAGGTTAAGTTCTCTTTCAATTGTACTGTGTCCGGTGCTATGACATGTTAGGAATATATTTTCGTAATTGCGACACATGAAATATATTGTGAAGGTTAGAAAGAAAAGGTGGTAAGGCTATTTAGTAAGCTACTGGACCTATCCGGCGAAGAATTTGATAAGGTCCAAGGAATTTGGGAGTAAGTTTTCTAGACTTCAGAACTCGGCTAACCCTAGTCGTTGGCGTGACTTTCAAAAACACATGCTCGCCTTCCTTAAACTCAAGAGGCTTTCTTCTTTTGTCCACATAGATCTTCTGTCGACTTTGAGTCGTCCTCATCTTTTCCTGAATCATCTTAACTTTCTAAGTTGTTTGTTGTATAATATTAGGTCCAACAGTAAGCCGCTCTCAGTCTTGGTACTAACACAAAGGTGTTTAGCACCGTCATCCATATAGAGCTTCATAGGGTGTCATCCCTATGCTTGAATGAAAACTATTGTTGTAGGTGAACTCTACCAACGGTAAAACTTCATCCCAACTTCCAGCTTGTTCCAAAGTGCAAGCTCGGAGCAAATCCTCTAATGATTGAATTGTCCTATCCGATTGACCATCGATTTGTGGATAGTAAGCAGAACTCAAACGCAACTTCGTTCCCAATGCTCCTTGTAAGCTCTGCCAACACTTCGATGTGAACCTTAGATCCCTATCAGAAATAATACTGGTAGGCACACCATGCAGCCTAACGATCTCACCAATATACAGTTAAGTCAACGTCTCCATGTTGTATCTTATGTTGATTAGTAAGAAATGTGCTGACTTCGTGAGTCGATGAACAATTACCTATATTGAATCATAACATTTTCTGGTCTTTGGTAATCCAACCACAAAGTCCATTGCAATACTATCCCAGTTCCATTCGAGAATAGCTAGGGGTTGCAATAGTCTTGATGGTCTTTGATGCTCAACCTTCACTTTCTGGCAAACCAGACAAGACGACACATATCTGGCAATATCACTCTTCATTCTGTGCCACCAAAATAACCGTTTCAAGTCTTGATGCATCTTTGTTATTCCCGGGTGCATACTCAACTTGCTTGTGTGAGCATGTTCGAGGATATACTTTCTAAGTTCTTGATCCCGAGGTATACAAACTCTACCTAGGAACCTTAGAATTCCATCAGTTCCTTCCTCAAATGTTGTTTCACTGCCTTACTTCATCATCTCCCTTTTTTCTTATAGAAACTTGTTAAGTTTCTATTTCTCTCGGATGTCTTCCATTAACTCACTTGAAACAGTGACCATGTTCATGCAAATCTTCCCCGGTGCCAATTCCACAAAGGACCATACATCCCTGAATTGCTCTATCAAATTCTTTTCCTTGATCATCATAGCAGAGATACTAAGCATCTTCCTACTCAAAGCGTTTGCCACGACGTTTGCCTTTCCAGGGTAGTACAGAAGTCAAAAATCATAGTCTTTAAGAAATTTCAACCACCTTCGCTGTCTCATATTTAACTCCTTTTGGTCATACAGGTACTTCAAGCTCTTGTAGTCGCTAAAGACGTTGAATGTCACCCCATAAAGGAAATGCCTCCATATCTTCAAAGCGAATACCACAACTGCTAACTCCAGGTCGTGTGTTGGGTAGTTCTTCTCATGCACTAGCAACTGTCTCGAAGAGTAAGTCACCACTTTTCCATTTTGTATAAGCATAGATCTTAATCCTTGGTATGAAGCATCACAATACACTTCGAAGGGTTCACTCGGATTGGGTAGAACTAACACTGGTTAAGTAGTTAGTTGTCTTTTCAATTCTTGGAAACATTCTTCGCAAGCATTAGTCCATTCAAAGGCTTGGTTCTTTCTCATGAGTTGAGTGAGAGGTCCTTCAATGAACCTCCGATAGTATCTCGCTAGTCCCACAAAGCTTTGGATTTCTGTCACTATCTTCGGCCTTTCCTATTGCAGAATTAATTCTATCTTTGACGGATCTACTACAATTCTTTCCTTCAAGATCACATGGCCGAAAAACTTGACTTCATCCAGCCAAAATTCACATTTTGACAATTTGGCGTACAGCTTCTTCTCCTTCAGAATCTGGAGAACTATAATGAGGTGTTCAGCATGATCCTCCTGATTTTGAGAGTAGATTAGAATGTCGTCAATGAAGACAACAATGAATCTATCCAAGTAAGGATGAAAAATTCTGTTCATGTAGTCCATGAATATGGAAAGTGCATTCGTTACACCAAACGACATCACAAGGTACTCGTAATGACCGTAACGGGTACAAAAAGCCATCTTAGGAATATCCTCCGCCTTTACTCGAATCTGATGGTAGCCCGATCGCAGATCGATCTTAGAGAACATTGCCGCTCCTTTCAATTGATCCATTAAGTCATCTATCCTCGGAAGTGGATACTTATTCTTGATTGTGACCTTATTCAGTTGGCGATAGTCCACACACAATCACGAAGTACTATCCTTCTTTCAAACTAGCAACACTGGTGCTCCCCATGGTGACACACTGGGTCTAACTAACTGCTTTTCCAAAAGTTCTTCTAGCTGCTTCTTAGGCTCAAATAACTCTGATGGTGACATTCTGTAAGGCACTATAGATACAGGACCAGATCCAGGTACAAGATCAATAGCGAACTCTATCTCCTGCTCTAGCGGTAAACCAGGTACATCTTCAGGAAAGATTTTAGAAAACTCATTAACCACTAGAATTGTATTCACATCTACCTCATTCACGACCTTTAAAGAAGACAATAGCATGTATCCCTGAGCTCCTTCTTTCAAGAAAGCTCGAACTTGGGTGGCTATCAAAAATCTAGAAACTTCATCCATAGGAAAAACTATAGTTTTGCTAGAACAGTCTAACAGGACATGGTTAGAATATAACTAACCAATTCCTAAAATTACGTCTAATTGAGAAAGAGGCAAGCAGATCAAATCAACAGAAAAGATTCGACCCTCAATAATTAAAGGACAATTTAAACAAACTTTGGTAGTCACAACAGGTTTAGCAGTAGGGGTAGAAACAGTCAAGTTAAAAGGTAAGGAAGACATAGGTAAACTAAGTCATCGCACACAATAATAAGAAATGAAATAGTGGGTTGCCCTAGAGTCATACAGTATAGTCAAAAGGTTACCTCCTATGGTACCTTCTCCTTGTATCAGATCTTCAGATTCGGAGGCTTTTGCTCAGCTCATAGTGTAGACTCTGCCTCCTGCTTGCAGTTTTGCAGCCTGTGTAGTGTTAACTACAGGCTCTGCCTTAGCCTAATTATAATCCCTAGAGATATGTCTGGGTTTTCCACATCATAAGCAAATTATTCCTTTGATGGTGTTGTCCCTCGTTAGGTGATCCTTCCCACACTTTAAACATTTCAAAGAAAATGCCACATTCTGTCCAGTTCGATTCCCACTAGAACCTCCACTGGAACCTCCACCAGATGTCTGTTGCTGACTTCCCGGTGGTCGGGAATAAAGTTTCTTCTAGAAATGGTTTGCATTGCTGCCACCTCTTCTTTGGAACCTAGTAGGTCCAAAGTTATGATTCCTCATGTCCCGAGCCTGATCTAGATCTTCTACCCAGCGAAACGTGTCTAACAACTCTAAAAACTGGTTGATTCTCAGGGTTATGACCGCTCTTTTCACATCGTGCCTCAATCCTTCCTCAAATTTCTGACATTTCCACACCTCATCCAGCTGGTGTTGGAAATATGTTAAAAATTTGGATAAGCTTTCGATCTTTGCGGCGTACTCGCTTACAATCAAGCCCCCTTGCCTCAAACCAAGGACGTCCATTTCTTTTGCATGCCTAGCACTTGTGGGAAATATTTCTCCAAGAATTTATCCTTGAAAACTGCCCAAGTGACTACTCGACCTTCAGCTCCTAGTAATCTTTGCGCTCTGTTCCACTAATCTTCTACATCTCCAATTAGCATAAAAGCAGCATAAGTTACTTTCTTATCATCAGCACAGTTCATGCCTCTGAAAATTTTCTCTAGCTCCTTGATCCAAAGACTGGCCTTCTCTGGATCAAATTCTCCCCTAAACCGAGGAGGGTTGTTACGATGGAACTCCGCCAAATTTTGAGCATCGGCTGTAGCTTCTAGCTGTTGAGTCGCCCTTTCCTGTTGTTATGTAGCTCTTTCAGTTTGTTGTGCAATAACCTCTGCCATCCTTTGCATTGCTTCAATTGCTGCGGCCATATCTCCACCGCATGCCATTCCCCTTTTTCAAGTTAGACTAACTGAAAAACACAAAGAAGAATTAGATGTATCCTTTTGGAATACCAAACACAGAGAATCACATAGCACAAACAAGTTAGACCTAACCACAAGACCCAAAAGAAAACTTAAATCGGGGCTCTGATACCAGCTAATGTAACGTCCCTTTCTAGTAAGGAAGAAGGGAACGTCGCACCATCAATTATGAAATGAAAACAAATAGAATAAACTAAGACCTGGTTCATTATATTATAGATAAGCTTATTTGGTTGTAGTTGTATGAATAAAATGGTGAATTCTCTTTTTTTTGTTACAGTAAAGTAATAATACGTGGTTCCAACAGAAATCATCATGAAAAGTAAACCTTACATCCATACATCATGCATATATATATATATACTTCTATCACATGTGTTTAGTTACATCACTAGATATACAAAAAGCAAAAGCTTTACATGCCCCAAAAGATTATACATATACAGCCCACCAAAAAGATAAAACATCAGGCCCCAAAATACAGATAGCCATTAGTGGCCATCGTCAGCATCAGCCCTTAGAGAGAATGAGACGGAACCGTAGTTAGGTCCTCCTTAGGTTCTTCCTCATCAGAGGAAACCCTCATCGGAGCCACCGAGTTTCGAGCAGGGGCTCAGGCAGTAGAGAGGAAAGAATCCTCTTGTGGGGAGTAATAACGTTCATCCCACATATCTCGTATGGGCAAATAAAACTCTAAATGTAAACGAACACTACAAGTAAAAATAGGCAGATCATAATGGCCCCAAGCTAGAGACATCATCACCTCTCTGAGATAAATGCAGCGGTCCATACTCAGGTTGTTATGCTAACTGTCCGGACCTCTAAGGAAAGTCAGTCTCACATATCCCAAAAAAGCCTTGTGGATGGGACGTCATGATCAAAACAGGTACTAGTCAAAGTCAGGCCAAAATCCAGGGAACTCGTGTACTTCCCCTTCCTTACTGACGTCTTCGGAGAAACATACAAATAGACAGAATAGTAGAAATATAGAAAAGAGGTAAGACATCCTACATTCATTACCAATTATGGCGGTAAAGAAACAGAACGACGCAAAATGACCACATAGCATATCAAGAATAATAATTAGTATTAACAAGCAAATAGCAAACAACTAAGCAGTTCCAAGTAGTTATGACAATAACAAGGCAACAATTTCAATCATCATATAAAAAAATGCCAAACAATATGTAGACTCATTATGAATGTGCACATGATATCAAAATCCTACTCCGTGGAACTAGACACAAACATCGGAGAGAATGATCTGGAGATATGTCTGTAACTCGGCTGTCGAGGCCAACAAGTGCTTTCATTTCTCAATTTATCAAAGTGCACATCATGGCATTGTACAAGACATTCTACACAATATCGCGATATAGGACAGTGTCTCAGTCCGGATCGTCGGTGCATTTGCATCGGTTTATCCCATGGCCTAGAAGAGCTACCAACTAACCATTGTGAGACACCCGCACTCCGATGCCCCAAGGTAAACAGTATGACCTACACTAGTCTACTCGCACCCGCACATAGGTGTGATTCAATCTTCTAGGCAACATGGCCTCAACAATAGTCCATCGAACTTTAACAATGCATGTTGACACAATGCATATTCATGTATATTCGAGAATGATATACTTTTCTATAGTATGCCACAATTTGGTCAAGTTGAACATCAATAGAATTTTGGTCCCAATCATGGACCCATGATATCACATTATCAAATTCTCAAATGAGATAATACACTTTTTAAGGTTTATTATGAAGTTTTTCTTTAGTTAAACATTTCTTATGAAATCTTTCTTTAGAGGAATTCTCCTAATTAGCTAAGTTCTCTACTTAAATTAAATTATATCCACTTAGACTATTATTCTAAGATTCTCAAGTCTTAGACTCACTCTTGTTCTTCCCTTAAATTCAAAAATCACTCTGGGTCACCGAATGAATTCCTTTCCATCACATTGTTAATTATTTAACACTTGATTACTAAATTTCCATGGTTACTCAAGAATTACATACTTAGACCCAAAGTGGCCCTAGAGATCGTGAGCCTCCCTAAGGGGTAAGAACTCAAATTTTTCTTTGATCCATTAATTGTTATTCACTTGATTAATTATCTCTCCACTTGTTAGAAAATTTTGATCATGAACACCCTATGGAAAGGGTATGGCTGTGAGCCTCTCTAAGGAAATAAAGGAACCCTTGTTTCCAAATCATGTTTCCAATCCATCAAAATCAATCCAAGATCATCAATATACACAACTATAATCAATAAACCACATAGAGTAAAATAAATACAAGAATCATTAGAAAAACACACAACTAAGAGAGTAACCCTAACATAGATTCTCTCACAACCAACACACAATACAAATTTCCTACTACCAATAGAGGTTGAAGTGGATAGTCTTCTTCTTACTAAGAGAGAAAACAAGCAAAGAAACTTCCTTGTTGGTTCCTTGAAGATTTCAGCCAAGCTCCACCAAAACCCTAGGAATCACAACGCATCAAATCAACACCAAGGCTTGAGAAAGAGAGGATAAATGGCCATGATGATGGTCTTGAAAACGAAAATAAGAAAAGAAGATGAGAAATCAAGAATATTACCTAAAAGCTCTAAACTTTGAGGCTTGAAAAAGATGATGAAGATGGAAGCTTTTTGGGTATATTCCAACTAGAAAGATGTTTAGAATGTGATGGAGATCAAGAAAATGGGGTCACTTAGAATTTTGCACCCATGGAGGTATGGTGAGGGTGTGTGGCCATGGATGGAGAAGAAGAGAGAAGGAGGAAAAAATTTGAGAGAAGAAAATGTAGAGAGAGAAAGTAATAGCAAGTGATGTAAACTTTTTAGGGTTTGAAATTAGAAATGGTAAAGTGTTAATTGAAAAGCTCATTTTTGGCTCCTAATTGGCCTCATTGCTGTGGAGAAGGGAGAGAGAGAGGTGGGGAATTTGGCTTCTCCAACAAGCTAATAGGAAGTTGCTAGGAAGCTTCCTCCAAAGCTTCTTCAAGAAGCCAAAATTTATCTTTTTGAAAAGTCAATGATGATGTCATCAAGGTGATATCACTTAAAGTGAACACTCTAGAAAAGATGATTAACACTCTACTAGAACTATTATCTAGTGGACAAATGTTACAGTTAATAAAAATAGTATTTATTGGCTATCAGATAATTTCATGGTACAACAATTTTATTTATCAGATAAATCTCGAAAAACATAAACCTTGTAAACTGTGTCCAGCCTCATGTTTAGTAAGATCCCTTGTCGACGTTTCCACAATCTAGAGTTTACTAGCCTCGGGGAAAATATTTCATTTTCCCAGCTCCACTCAATGCGCATGCAAAACGAGGAATATATTAAAATATTCAAGGTTTCCAAAAAAATCCAATTTTTTTTCAAAAATCACAAATATTATAAAATGACTATTTGTCATGAAATAAACAACTTGCAAGGTGTTATGCTGTCTCTGCTCAGTGCACATACAAAATGAGAAATATATTAAAATATTCAATATTTTCAGAAAAATCCATAAAATATTTCAAACATCACAAATATTATAAAATGACTATTTATGATGAAACAAATAATTTTCGGGGTGTTACACTTCTGACCTCATCCAAGGTAAAGGCATAATTCGTATTCATCTTTTAAATGTCATGTATGATTCAAGAGTATCTCACTTCTGTGTTTCTTATGATTGTGTAAGGATGTTGGATTTGCCTATATCAGAGTTACTATATGACTTATCTGTTTCCACACCTATTGGTAAGTCAGTCATAACTTCAAAAGTATGTCTTGACTATTATAACACCCCAAATTTTAGACTATGTTACAGAACTGACAGAATTACACTGTTTTGTATTTTCTGTGCAATATAAAAATAATTTGACTATTTCGATACTATTTTTGATTGTTTTGTGTGATTTGCTCCGGGTTAGGAAAATAATAATTTTGGTAGGGAAATTCTTATTTGATTTATTTGATATGGGATCTTACTAAACCCAAATCTGAGTGACACAGAAAAGAATCTTTTAATTTTTAGAATTTATCTGTGAAATAAAAATATTTCACGAATAAATATCTGCTATTTTATTTATAGCAGTTTCTGCTATAATTTGTTGCACCCGATAATTTTTAATTGATAGAAAATATGCTTAGAATATTTTTTGTAACCTAAATTAGAATGAACCAATAGGAATCAGTCAAAAATAATGGCTGGACCTTTTCTAACCAATAAGATTTGGTCAAAAAAAGTGGCAAAGACTTTATTGTGGACCATGGGATGAAAAGCTTGATTAAGATGTTTTTTATCATAACCGTTGATCAAATCAATGGTGTAAGAACAATCCTGATAAAATCACTAAGTGATATTCACCTTAGATTAAATCAATGGCTAGGAAATAAAGTTAATTTCAATGGCTAGGATTGAGTCAATAATAGTAGCTTGACTAATTAGCTAATTAAACCTAATTTGGTTATTTTAATTGCCTAATTACGAAGCTAAGTGAACTAACCTAATTACTAATTAGTTCTAATCTAGTTACTAATTAGGTATCCTAATTTCATCTAGAACCCATGACTAAGCATGACATATGCCATGACCTACTTAATTAATTAGAATGTTAATTAAGTGTAATTAGGAAACCTAACCTAATTAACTAGCTATCTAATTAGCATGCAATTAAGCATTAAGTGAAGTCAAACCAAGTCCCTAATCCTCTAGACACCACACGGCCAAGGAGCTTTGGGAGGCTTCTCCAGGCTACTTGAATGGTCTTTTGTGACCATTGCATGACCAAATGGTGACCAAGCCATGTGCACTCAATGTGAACACAATTGTGATCTTTTATTTCAAGTATATCTCCTAATATTTCCTTACACAATACTCACACGACTGCATCATTCATTTCACTCTCATTATTTACTTTTCTCTCACCTAAAAGCTAAGCATCCTTTTCTCTCAAATCTCTCAAGAACACCAAGTTATTTTCCTTCTCTTTTCTCTTGGAGTTTTCGGCCCCAACACCTAGAATCACTACCCATCTTCTATAATTTTTCCTCTTTACATTTCCTAAACCTAAACAACCTTCTAAACACTTTTCATTTAGGAAGTTTTGTCAAAATCCTATCCTAAATGCTTCAAAATCCAAGTTTGGTTTACTTTCCTAAAGGTAAACTTTTGAGTTTATGGTTTTAATTTAAGTTTATGATTTTCTAAATCATGATTGTTCCATCGTTTATCATTATTAAGCTTTGTATGTGATTTATTAATTGTTTAGAAACTTTTAGGGAATTGTTTGTGATTCCCACGAAATCAAAGAAGGAGGAGGAGCTTGTGGATTCTTGTCTTCAAGAGGTAAGAGGGAGATTTAACCTCACCAACCAAGTTTTGGTGGTGTGGAGATGGTTGTGTATGGTGATAAATTCATAAGGGTTTATTCACTTGTTGTTTAATGCTTCTTTGTTTGTGATTGTGATGTGTATGATTTTGTGTTTATGAGTGCATGTGTGATACTATGTCTATAGCTTTAATATTATGTATGTATGTATAATTTTGGAAGCATACAAATGTATGTGTAATTTAGGATGTGAACAACA
Source organism: Ormosia semicastrata (assembly GCA_029884595.1). Classification (NCBI taxonomy): domain Eukaryota; kingdom Viridiplantae; phylum Streptophyta; class Magnoliopsida; order Fabales; family Fabaceae; genus Ormosia; species Ormosia semicastrata. The sequence continues at coordinate 35,648,139 of JAQQTO010000062.1, forward strand.
TGTTGGAGGGATCGCATGAGTGCTCCAAAGAGCATTGAGGCACACGGCCTCATTGTGATTAAGGGGACCAAGAGTCCTAAAATTTGATATTAACTTGAGGATTGAATGTCTTATGACAATGAAATTTTTAAGAGATTTTACAAGAATTTAAAGTGTTAGAAAATGAATTGCAATGAGTTTTGAAGTAAGAATAAAAATTTGGCCAACATGCCATTTTTCATAATGTAGAACTAAATTATTTTATCAAGTGTAGATTCAAAGGTTTAAGTGAGAAAGAAAACAATTTTGAAAGAGTTTGAATTAGAAAAGAAATTGATACAATTAAATAAAGGGGTTATGAAATAAAATCGGATATCAATACTTAAAGTTTACAGACGTATAGCTCACCCTATGGGTTTTGAAGCACGTCCGAAAATTTTGAGCTGTATTATTTAGGGTAAAAGAAAGAATTACCAAATTTTGGGAAATAGTACAAATACTAATTTTTAGAGGGGTTATATTATAAATATTTTTAAAGAAGGGACTAAATCATAAATATTATTTAGATGAGGGGCCATTGTGGTCATATTGTAAATATTTTATAAAGAGGGGTCATATTACAAATATTTTATAAAAGAGGGACTATTTTGTAAATATGATTTTTATGAGAGACTATTATGAAAATATTATTTAAATGAGGACTATATTATAAATATTATGTTTTTGAGAGACTATTATGCAAATATGAAAAATAAAGTCAAATTTTGGTGTTAAATGAGAAAAATAGTATTTTTAATTTAAAATGTATGAAAAATATTTTACGCGATTGAGAAAACATTGAAAAATCGATATGTGATTTGAAAATGCAACAGAATTGTTGCACGATTGAGAAAATGTGAAACTATGTTTACGCAATGAAAATACAGTAATAATATTGTTGGGTTATTAAGTAGACCCCGAATATGTGATAATGAATTGGAACTGTAAATGGTGTATAGTACATGCATTGGAAAGGTCTGATGAACTGTATAAGGCTAATTGCCTAGGAGAGAATACACCTCCTGAGTGGGTGCGATATGCGTAGTGTAGGTTACTCGTTGACCTTGGGGGCATTGGGGTGCAGGTTGCCTATAATGGGCAGTTGGTAGCTCTTCTGTACTATGGGTTAGACCGACGTAACACACCAATGATCCGGACCGAGACACTATTCTTAATCAAGATCTGATAAAGAGTGTCGTGCATATGCTAGATGTGCAAAATTGAGCACATGGTCTGAGGCATATTGGTGCAAACAGATCCTTTCGGTCACTCTCTCCGATCTGAGTTTTAGCTCCATGGAGTGAGAAATTGAGTCTAGGTGCATATGCATAGTTATTGAGGGCATTATCGTAATTATGATTTATGATAATTGAAATGTTGAATGTTTGAATATTGGTAATGATATGATTGTAATTATTGTATATTACATGTGTTATGATGATAAATGATATTGGTGGCATAATTGTAAATATGGTATGATAGCTGTATGAGATATTGTACGTGTTTAACTTCATTGCTACCATACTGGTATTGGCGTAGGTGATCTCACCTCTTTGTATGCCTATTTGTATTGTATTTATAATTTTAAAGACGTTGAGCAAGGACTTGAGCAAAAGGCTAAGGAGGAGCAGATCTCTGTTGGGGAAGCTGAGTTTTGATGAGATGGAGATGCCTTGTTTTCTAGGATACATGAGATTAACGTTTCGCGGAGGATCGGAGGCCTGGCACGTTGATCTTGAGAGAGAGTGTATTTATTATATGGGAGATTTAAATATTAGATTGAGTAGACAACATCTTGGACACCCTTACTTTAGTGTGAACATTAATATACACCTAGAGTTCCCATTATCTATTAGGCAGTACTGGGGAGCTTACTACCGTACTCCCAGTACGATTAGTATTGTGTTGACTGCGCAGACACTTGTCTGTAGGACTTCGCGTCAATCTAGATTCCTACCTGTTGAGGAATCTGAGGAGGACCCGTCCGAGGGTTCTGCTGTCTAGTAGTACTTGGGCAGTATGTTAATTTAAATTAAAGTTTAAATATTTTGAGAGTCTAGTTTGTAAATATTAAAGTATGACAATACTAAGATGGTGTATATATGATGTAAATTATTTGTGATGATGCTGTAATGTTTTATTTTCCGCTAAGTTTATTTTATTATTATTAAAAAATTTTACAACTCGTATTTACATTACAAAGCACAATTTCTAATGAAGGGGTAATTTGGTAATTAAGTAACATAAATGTGATACCCTAAGGTGGGTGTTACAACTATTGTATAAGGATTGAGGATAGAGTCTTCTTTGTAAACCTTATCTGTTTACCCCTTATGGACATAGATGTCATTCTTGGTATGGATTGGTTATCATCTAATCAAATGGTCTTAAACTGTTCAGATAAGACTCTAGTTTTTCTGTCTGATGTTTCTACCAGAGTTGTTTCTTCCGAGCTTGTCTATCTTAATGCTAATCAGGTCAATCACTGTTTGGTAGAAAGAGCTCTAGGATATGTTCTTCTTTTCTCATTAGATATAGAGGTTGAGCAGAGCCTAGACAGAGTTATGCCTTGTTGTCATGCAATTCTTGATAAAAAGTGTATAGGGAATACTTATTCATACATCTTTATAAATTTAAATACATACTAACTTTTTCTGTGAATGATTGACCAACTTGGTTTTCGCTTACTTCTAGGGGCTTACAACGAAGCAAAGAGGAGCTTAATGAAGACAAGAGAATAAAGACATGATTGTGCCACGACTTCACAAATTAAGTGTCATGGCACATCCATTTGTGCTGTGGCACTTCTTCATTTTGTGTTATGACACAACCATTTGTGTTGTGGTATTTCTTCATTTTGTGTTGTGGCACATCCAATTATGTCGTGACACTTCTTCAATTGTGTGTCACAGCATAATGATTTGGTGCATTTCCTGACTTTCCCGAGACTTAGGAACCACAGCTCTTTGTGTTGCGGCTCTGCTGTGCACATGTGAAATCCCATATTTTAACGTCCCTGATGGAATGAGATGAGACATTGGGCATTTGTGGATGAAATTTTCTGGAGAAGAAAACTTGGAGAGAGTAGCAAGAGTGGATGAAGAATTAGAGAAGCTTGACAAACCACCATACATCCATCAAGATACCTAGTTCTTTCTTCTATCTTCTCTCTATATTTCATGATGTCTTTGTTGCTCTTTCTTGAGATTATTTTCTTTATAACCATGAAGTTCTAATTCTCTTTTTTGGGGTTCTAATGAATTTTATTATGTATTTTGAATTGTTTGTAATCCTTTTATACTCTTATGATGAAATTGGTTATGGTTTTCTAATTCTATGCTTAATGCTCCCATTTGATTGGACATTTTTTGTGATGTCTTGGTGAACCTATTGAACTAGACATAGGGATTTGGATGTTGGACCATGGAATTAGATGATGTATGTTCAATTAAATTCAATTGTATGGATGAGTTGATTAGCTAATGGGATAGAAATATACCTATTAGTCATGCATAGCAAGTGTTTGATGTTTGTTCTTAATGTATGAAACTTTGTCAATTCACATAGAAATATAGTGTTTTGATTAGGGTCCATAGGTTTACAAGGCCATCGAAAGAGGTTTGTAAATGCTTAAACACGTTGGCTAACATAACCAATTTATGATCAAGAGTAATGAAAGGATTACATGTAGTCAAATGAAATAATAAGTTAGACCCTAGATGCCCAAATCATTATTTCTTCTTTGTTTATTTTTATCTTATTTTGGAATTGTTACTTTATTTTGTTCTAACATTTAATCACTCAAATCAATTCGATTACCTGGAATAGAGAGTAAGTAGTAATTGGTTAATACTTAGCATAAATTTTATTACAACCCTCATGGGAATGATACTTGAATACTCATTTTTATTACTTGTCGACACGTGCGCTTGCGTAGTCTAGCAAAACGGACAACAAGTTTTTGGTGTCGTTGTCGGGGATTGTTTTTGAAATTTTGTGTTAATATTAATATCAAACTACCAATCTTTACTTTCAAGTACCAATTCTCAATCCATGCGATGCTCTCACAGTTTTGAGACTCTCCCTTTTGACCTAAAGATTGAAAGGACTTTTCGTAGGCTCTTGAGGGAAAGAACTCAATCTTCTAGGAATACCACCATGGCTAACGAAGAAGACCACACAAAGTCAACGAGGGATTTTACAGCACCTCAAGTTCAAGACTTACATTCAAGCATCAGGAGGCTAGCTATACAAGCTGTTAGGGTCAAAACGTGTTTGCCCATTTGCTAACCGCAAGTGCACGGGTCGCACAAGTAATAAAATGATGAGTACAGATATCGTTCCCACGAGGACAAGTTTATTTCCAATGCTAAGTATTAACCGATAGCTTACCTAATTCTATTCAAGAACATAAAAATGGATAAAAGTAAAGAAAGTAAAGACATAAAGCAATAAGGATAAACGGTTAAAGTTTAGGGAAATCCTTCTTCACCCTTTACATCAACTAACAGCAAGCAATCCTCCTCATAAATATGAATGCAATGATTATGTGAGCTTGAGAATCTACATTAGCTAAACGCCTATGTCTAGGTCATCTAACCATGGTGTCATTTGTCCAACTCTCTAAGTGTCCTTGAGAGCTAACACAAAATCCACTCTTTAAGGTCTATTCTCAAACACATGCTATGCATGGCTAATAGGTATATGTCTATCCCATTAGTGAATCAACTCATCCCGCCATTGGAATAGAATCGAACATGCATCAACCATACATACGATCTCAAACCCAAATCCCTATGTCTAGGTTCATTAGATTTTATCAAATCACTCAAATGTTGGCCAAACACTCAAGAGCATTAAGCACAATATGATTGAACAAAATCAAAGATCTACACAAACTCAGAGAAGAACAAATCATTAATATTAATAAAAGGATTCAAAGTCATCCCTAAATAAAGCTTAGCTATACAATGAACATGAGAACAAATTACAAAATACATGCTCAAGAAATGAGGAAGAGAAAAGAGAAAAGAGAGAAGGAGAAAGCTTATGGATTTCGCCATTGAAGCTCGAATCCTCCTCCAAGAGAAAGAGGGCTTCCATCCTTAGCTCCCCAAGCTCCAATCTCCACCTCCAATGGAGGTTTAGCCGTAGCCTCTAACCCAGAAAACTAAAAAACCTAAAACCTAAAAGAGAGAAACTGAGAGAGATGGAAAGGGTGCGTGAAAAATAGAATAAATAGGCTCAGCACGCCGACGAACGCCGCGGCGTGGACATTCCCACGCCTCGGCGCAGAGCTCTCTGTCTTGACAGTATTGGGCTGGCTGACACATCCACGCCGCGGCGTGAACATTCTTGCTCCGCGGCGTGGAAGACTGGAATGCATCCTTGGCTTCTTTCCTTCCATGCTGGGCCTTGACTTGCATCAATTTGTCTCTTTTGAGCCCTTCCTGCATTTGAGAAACCACCAAGTTAAATATAATTACAAATCTACTTAATCAATCAACAAGTATGCACAAATTGCTCAAAAACATAAAGGAAGATCCCAAAATGAAATTCCACAAATATAAGCATAAAACCTTCCAAATATGCTTAAGATCAAGGACTAAGCATGCCATGAAGCACAATTATGGGGCATAAATAACTATATTTCTTGGAGCTATCACAAGCCAATTACGTTGAGATCAAGCCAGCCATTGTCCAGATGATTCAAGCATTAGTGCAATTTGGAGACATGCCTAGTGATGATTCTAATGCACACATTTCCAACTTCTTGGATATTTGTGACACCTTTCGACATAATGGAGTATCTGAAGATGCCATTAGATTGAGGCTATTTCCATTCTCCCTTAGGGACAAGGCCAAAAGTTCGCTAAACTCTTTACCACCAGGGTCCATCACAACATGGGATGATCTAGCCCACAAGTTCCTTGCCAAGTATTTCCCTCTGTTGAAGACAACAAAGATGCGCAATGATATCACCTCTTTTATGCAATACAATTATGAGTCACTATATGAAGCTTGGGATATGTATAAAGATCTCATCCATAGATGCCCTCACCATGGCATTCTGAAGTGGCTGCAAGTTTAAACCTTTTTATAATGGGTTGGTGGGCCACATTAAAGCAACCATCAATGCGGCAGTATGTGGCACTCTATGAGTAAGTCTATTGATGCCACCTATGATCTTCTTGAGGAGATGGCCACCAACAGCTACCAATGGCCTTCAGAGAGGTTCGCACCTAAAAGAGTGGCGGGTATGCATGATGTTGACGCCTTACTTCACTTTCAGCTCAAGTAGCTGCCCTATTTAAGATTCTTGACCATATAAGGGTTAATACCACTCAAAGCCCTTTTGTCTTGTGTGATCATTGTGGAGAAGCATATAACATCCTAATACAGATATCTAGATATATCCTAGATATACAAAGATATATAAAGATAAACAATACTAGAGAAGTTAATTATAGAAAACATTGAGAGAATGCCAAAAAAACATAAATATATATATATATATATATATATATATATATATATATATATATATATATATATATATACAACACTTGCCACAAAAGGGTATATTGTAATACATAAAAAACAAATGTAAATTGTACACATAAGTTCTGTCTAGAAAGCATATAAAATTATACTAGTCTTCATGCTTCACCTTCATTCCCTTAACAGGGTCTGTACTTGGATTTACATGGAAGAACAACTGGGGTGAGAATTATAATTCTCAGTAAAAGCAATTCAAATACTAGCTAGCTATAAAATTGTGTAACAAATATAACAATTACTATAACTACTAACATAGGAGCTTCCTCAACTAATTCTCATAACTGCACACTACTATATAGTGTGATCTAAATCAATAGCTTGTATTCCATTGGATATGAACAACTGTCCATACAATTGTAAATACTAACAGCAACAGACAATGCCCGTACAAATGTCCTTAAATGCAATGAGAATGATATGCAATATGATTATGCCTAAGAAGATCCTAAAGATATGCCCGTGCAATGTTTTGTTTTGAAATACATGCAGAGTTTTATATTTGAAACAAAAAAGTTCATTAGGAATTGGTTCAATATATTATCCTGTGGTAAATAGAGGGAAAGCTCGTCCTCACATCACATGTATCCTGGCACGCTGAGAAGTTCGGGTTGAATCCTTGTTCAAAAGAACCTTACGGACTCCCCACTTATCTCCTTTGGCTTTAGCACTATCGAAATATCAGGGTTATATCCTTCCTCAAAAGAGTCTATTAGACACTTATTTATCTCCCTTGACCTCTATGAATGGGTATCAAAGGATACTCACTAAGATTAATACTACTAGAACGTTTCCATAGACATACATACTTATATCTAAACACCACCTAATCTCTCATAACTCTTAAGTGATTTCTATACAACACTATGTTGCTGAGGTGTTAGATACTCACCTATGGCAAACCATTACTCTTGGTTGCACTAAGGTTCTCATACCTTTCACATATAAGATAGATTAACTAACTAGTGTGTAAAAAGTGTAGTATTATGTTTACCTCTTACATAAACACCACTTTGACATTCTTATAAACTCAACTCATCCTAGTGAAAGAGTCTATCTTAGCTAATGCCTTATTCAACCTTGCTTAAGGAGATAAATGAGCATTTCTCTAGAACTTTGCATATCTAACTACTCTCATGGATATGACAAGCTTACTAGTCTCAACTCATCCTTTTGTATATTTTACAATGTACAAGGTCCTACTTAATTAGAGACTTAGCACATAACATTCCCTCTTCAAAACTAAATACATAATCTTATCTCCACTCAAATGAATGTAACTCAAGCGTGGTTCTTACTTGCAACTCTTAGTTGCTTAAGGTTCTAGTTACCTTCCCAAGGTAATCCACTACTCTTGGATATCCTAAGGCCCATACCTTCCTTATCCATACTAGAGTAAACCCTACAATTCATCCTAGTATACTCATCTCCATTGCACCATGTCATCACATCTTGAGTGATATCTAATACAACACTAGGTTGCCTAAGGTGCTATGTCCTTACCTAAGGTCATCCTTCACTTTTGAATGCTCAAAGGCTTAAGATTTCTTATACCTACTAGATGACAATTCTTTTCATAAACTATCTCCATTTGTGTCTTAACACATCTTAGGAAACATATACTAATGATCCCATCTAGCCAAGAATTTGAAAACATCAAAAATGACATTTTTGAAGATTCTGGCCTCAGACACGAGCCATGTCTACTGAAACGCCCCCTCATGTCTTGCTTTGTTAGCATAGTTTCACTAATTAGAACAGGCAGAGAGGGACACAACCCCCTCCCCCGTGTCTTCGGACACAGGCCATGTCTCTTAACTAGACATACTGCAGCAAATTCTACAGAATCGTGATACTGTTCCATTAGTTCTTTTCTTGGATTTTGGTCATCCTAATTCAGTTTCTAGGTAATCTTAGGTTCGTAAATAGTTCTTAAACACATAGGAACCATCAAACACCAGCTTAAACCTCTTAATTTGGACTATAGATCAAAATCACACATAACTTGACCTAACCACTCTTTTGGGCATTAATGGACTAAATGAGATGTTCTAAACTTCTAACCTTAACTTATGCTATGAACAAGTCATAATTGACCAAAGAAATACAAACATACAAGCCAAACACATCAAACACCTCAAGAACACAAAAATAACTTATTGAGTACCAAAGTGCGTCAATGGTGAAAAGAATGAAAAGAAGTGAAGATGAGCATAAAACCCCTACCTTAGTAGCTGTAAAGATGATTCAAACTTGGCTGGATCCTCAAGCGTTGGCTTTACCCTTGGATTTCCTTTTTCTCTCTTCCTCTTCCTTGGTCTTCACTTCCTCTTCTTTCCTCCCTTTTCTCACATTTTTTATTTCTGTTTTTGGTGCAGAGAAAAAGCCGTGAATGAGGCTTATAAAGAGGGAAGTAAAGACTCATATGACCTTTAGGCTAAAACTGATAAATCCTAATATGCTAAAAATACTCAAATTTAGGTAATTCAATATTTTCAACTTCTAACAACTTAAAAATAAATCACGAGATTCATCTAAATTATTGTTTCACCATTTTCATGATTTTTTATATCTGCCGCTAGTCAATCGGTATTAAAACACATAACCAATATGCTTAAAAATACCAAATTGACTCTGATTAACTTGAAACTTTAATTGCATCTTACTTGGCTCAATTGTGACCTAGAAACAAGTTATTCATACTTGTTTCCCTCAACTTAGCCTTTAAAGCCATTATCTGAGTTATTTTAAGCTACTTTTCAACTTTTGTGTTGCAACTAAGTGCCTAAATGAACTCAGTTTGTCACAAAACTTTACTGGCATGTTAAGCAAGTAATATGCTACCTTTTATAACTATATACAAGTTTAACATGTTACTAAGGGTATTACAAAGCACATGGAAGTGAAAAGTGCCCATCAGTTATGGAAAGTGCTTAATATGCAGGAAATTTCAGACAAAATAACAATAATCCATATTCAAGCAACTATAACTTAGGACAGAGGAATCACCTCAATCTCTCATAGGGTAACAATCAAGGATCTTCTTCCTCTTCTAAGGAAGAACCAAATTACCCTCCGGAGTTTCATCCTCAAGCTCAAATTCCAGATCAAGAAAAGAAGCCATCATTAAAGGATATGTTCATGCAATTCATAGTGAAGACGGATTCTTATATGTCTAAGACCGACGCTCACCTTGCCAAAAATGATACCATCTTACAAAGCCAAAATGCTTGATTGAGAAATCTAGAGACCCAAGTCGGATTGGGTAAAGTCTAAACAACCGACCCCGAGGCACTTTACCTAGAACACTCAAAATAATCCGAAAGGGGAACATCAAGAGCATTGTCAAGCTATCTCTCTTATAAGTGGTAGGATTCTTGACTAAAGTGCATTAACAAAAGATAAAGAGACCTCAATGAAAGATGATAACGGATATGAAGATGAGATGAAAGTTCAAGAAAAAAAAATAATGGTGACAAGGAGGTTGACCAAAACAAAGAAGAAAAGAGGTTTGTACCTCCTATTCCATTCCCCAATAGATTTGCAAAGCAAAAGCTTGATCATCAATCCCAAAAGTTTCTAGAAGTTTTCAAAAAGCTACATATTAACATACCATTTGCAGAAGCTTTGGAGTAAATGCCAAGCTATGTGAAATTCATGAAAGATATCTTGTCAAAGAAAAGGAGTTAGTTTGAAACAGTTGCTCTCTAAGAGGAAATGTAGTGCTACCTTGCAAAATAAACTTCCTCCCAAGCTCAAAGATCCCGGAAGCTTCACCATCCCTTGCACCATTGGTGAGAAATTCTTTGGTCAAGCATTATGTGATTTGGGGGCCAGTATAAATCTCATGCCCTTTTCAATATACCAAAGACTTGGTTTGGGGGAGGCTAAGCACACATTAATTATCTTGCAACTTACGGACCGGACCTTGACCTATCCATGGGGAATAATTGAAGATGTGCATGTAAAGGTGGATAAATTCATATTTCCAGTAGACTTCATTATCCTTGATATGGAGGAAGATAGAGAAGTCCCTCTGATTTGTGGAAGACTATTCCATGCAATTGGAAGAACACTAATTGATGTTCAAAAAAGGGAGCTCACCATGAGAATGCAAGAACAAGAGGTAACTTTTAATATTTTCAAAGCAATGAAATTTCTCAAGATCTTGAAGAATGCTCTTATGTGAATGTGCTTGATGGGACGAGATCTAATGTATTTTGTGCAAGTGTCCCATGTGACCCTTTTGAAGCTTCTTTGATTTCTACATGTGAAAGGTGTAACACCCACAATAACATGTTAGGCTAGTAAACGGGTTATAAAGGCAGCTTAATACTTGCTTAACAGGCTAGTACAGTTTTGTGACAAACTGAGTTAGTTTAGGCACTTTGTTGCAACACATAAGCTGAAAAGTAGCAATAACTCAGAAAATAGCTTTAAAGGCTAAGTTGAGGAAAAAAGTATGGATAACTTGTTTCTAGGTCACAAATAATTTAAGTAAGATGTAGTTAAAATTTGAGAATAATCAGAGTTAGTTTGGTATTTTTAAGCATACTAGTTATGTGTTTTAATATCGATTGACTAGTAGCAGATATGGAAAAATAAGATAAAGGTGAAACAACAATTTTGATGAATCACAAGACTTATTTTAAAGTTATTGGAAGTTGAAAAACTTAAATTGGTATAATTCAAGTATCCTTTAGCATATATAAGTTTCAGTACCGAAACTTAAGTTTCCAAGTTTGCACTTTTCTCCCCATTTTCTCTCCTCTCTCTCACAAAGTCCCCAACAAAAACAAAGAAAGAAAGAAATGAAAGAGAGAAAGAGAGAAAGGAGAAGAAAGAAAGGAGGGGAAGAGGAAGAGAAGAAAAAGGACCCAAGGAAGATCAAGAGCAAGATTAAGAGACTCCAAGATAGGTCATCACCACAAGGTAGGGGAGTTCTTTTCATTCTTTCCCTTTTTGTTTCTCTTAAATGAGGTTAGGGATTTTGAATGAAAAAGGGGATTTGGAGAGTCAAATTCAAGTTCTTAACTTGGTTCTTGATTCCAAGTACTAGGCTAGGGTGTTTTTAGCTTAAAAATTGCTAGATAGTCATTTAAGGCTTAAGCCGCACCATTTTTGGTTCATAAGGAACTTGAGAAATGGATTGGAGTTATAGTGGTTTTGAACCTAAATCTATGCCCAAGTGAATGAATAGGTTGTATGAGAGTTACAACAAGTTTAGGGTCCTAGATTGGTGTTAGAAATCATGTTTAGGGGTGGAAAACCCTTTGGAATGGTTTTGGGGGAGGTCTCTTCTACAGAAACCAAAAATATGCAATAGTGCCACGGCACCAAGGAGTATGAGCCATGGCACAAAAGTCTCTGCCTTGTAGGGAATTCTAACCAAAATTAGGGAGCCGCGACACACCTATGAAAATCAGCCTAAAACTAGCAGAAACAGGCCATTCTGAACAGCTTGTGGTTCTAGTTGCATAACTTGAGTTAGAGAATCAGATTGATCTCATTCTTGTTGCATTTGAAAGCTAATATGCAAGGCTTCAAGTGATAAAAATTTTAGAATTCTAGAAGTTAGGATGTGCATTTGGTGCATTTATGAAAATCAACCTTTTTAGGCAAAAATTTAGGTATTTTTAGAATGGTTTGAACCCCAAAAATACTAATAGCTTCTTGAATAGTTAGAGTTGAGTACTAAGGCCTAAATAGCTAATAAATTGGCTCCCTTATGCAATAAGATTGAATCCTAGAAATTGGTTCCCTTAAGTGAGGTTGAACCATAGAGAAAGTCCTAAGCTAGGTAGTGGACTAGAGAAAGTCCTAAGCTAGACGGTGGACTAGAGAAAGTCCTAAGCTAGGCATTCGACTAGAGAAATTTCTAAGCTAGGCGGTGGACTAGGGAAAGTCCTAAGCTAGGTGGTGGACTAGAGGAAATCCTAAGCTAGGCGGTGGACTAGAGAAAATCCTAAGCTAGGCGGTGGACTACGAGAAGTCCTAAGCTAGGCAGTGGACTAAGAGAAGTCCTAAGCTAGGTGGTGGACTAAGAGAAGTCCTAAGCTAGACTAGAGATAGACCTAAGCTAAGAAGTTGACTACAGAAGTCCTAAGCTAGGCGGTGGACCAGAGAAGTCCTAAGCTAGGTAATGGACAAAGAGATATCTATGCTAGGCTGTGGATGAGTATATTCTATGCTAAGCTAAGGATGAATTAAGTCTTAAGCTAGGCGCAGAATGAGATATGATGTTGTGGAAGTATTACATGGAACAATTCACACTGATAAGTAAAAGGGAATGCAGTTCCTAAGAACAGCTAAGGTAAGTATATAAGTAAGGTGTTGGATTATGAGATTGCTAGACAAATGTTTACATAGAGTCAGAATATGAATGTCCTAGTGGTTGTAAGTAAAGACTCATTGCTAATTGCAATCAATGATCCAATGCTAGTAATGTTATTCATTATGAGATGATATTTGTATAGTACTTATATCGTGTTAATGAATACTCAGAGTAAAGAAATTAATACAATATGCCTACTTTAAAGAGTAAAAAGAAGGTATGAGAAAACATTTGATATTTTACAATTGTGAAGACATTTGTTTAATATCGATGGTAAATTTATGAATTATAGTTTATAAATGTACTTTTGTATATATTTATTTTTATACTAGGAGATATATGTTATCACTGATAATTTTTATATTCTCACCCCGTCATGTTTCATGGTTAGCAAGTCAAGACCCTACAAGAGGGTAATAAGATGAAGAAAATAAAAGGACTACAAGAGTTTAGTTTCTATGTTTTAGTTCAAAGCTTATGTAATTTATTTATATTTGTTTTGAGGATGAAAAAAAAAGTTGCATGCATAACACTTATATGCATGACTTTAGCTATGGCTCTCCATAATTATTTATTTAAATGTTATAGATTAGTTTATTTATAAGTTAGAAGTAACATGACTAATACTGTTCATTCAGGTATATGTCTAATATACTAGGGTATCGGTATTAGGATGTTACATTATATTATCAGAGCAGTTCATCCTGTGAGCCAGGGTATGGACTAACTAAGTTTAGTCAAGTTTAGATTTTCTCTAGTAAAAGTTGTGCATGTCTTGTCCCATAAGAGAGATATATGGATTGGAATTGCATGAAAGGCCTTAGGTTAAATATTAATGGTCACTGTCACATGTAGTGTGTATAGGGAACTATTACTTCACTAAGGCGAACTAGGAGAATTAGAGATTCTTCTAGTAAAGGTTCTACTATAATAGCTGAAGAAGTTGTAAGAGATGGCAACTGCCAAGAGGAAGCAGATTACTATCGCAAGCAAAGTTTCAGAAGGGATGAAAGTAATTTTGTCTCAGTAGCTAGTACTACTAGTATAGTCAGTGTATGAAGTGGTGGTAGTAAAAGACCGAAACTCCCCAAATCACTCAAAGTTTAGAAAGTCCAATCCTACATCTTGCAAGGGTAAGTAAAACCCGTTGGGAGTAGATGGAAGTGGCTTAAGAGAAAGGAGAAAATCCTGACAGTTGAGGTTTATTCAGATGACCTGAGAGTTTTGGTGAGCAGAATGCCAAGAAGATAAAGTTCATAAGACCTGAACAAGGTGGCATGTTAGTAAGCCAATTATGGCTAAGTTTGAAGAAGTAAGTGATAAGCACAGAGTGAGTAACAAAGTCGAACTTCAACCTATAGAACTCGTAGTTAAGAGGTTGTGGCATTCATTTTCTATGCTCATCATTCTTTGTTGGCGAAGGCTAACAAAGAATGGATAGCATCGAGTTGTTCATGGTACTCGAAGTGAAATCATGAATAAGAAAAGTTGAGTTTCCAATCCTTTTCTATATGAGTTATGGTGTCGTTAGATACTTATAGAATAAAGGATTGGTATAGAAATGAAAGAGTAAGAAAGTCATTGTTTTGGAAGTTTTTAGTTTATCCTCCTGCAATATTCTTTTCAAATCAAACCAGAGTGGTAATTCAGAATGACATATTTTCGAAGGTGATCAAATAGATGGAGAACTATTCAGATAGGCAATTACAGACTTGCATGTTAAGCTAACCGAGTAGACAAAAGAAGCTATTTGGTTGGCAATAGTTCAAGGTTAATCAAGTATACTATAAGAATTATTTGATTAGCATAGTTTTAATTGGTCAAAACAAGCAAAGAGAAGGTTATTTTCTATTAATCGAGAAAGGCAGAATGGTGTTGTTAGTACCAATCAAAGAAAATAGTTGAAGGTTCCTATGGCTAACCTCAAGTGGAACAAAAGTTGCAAGGTTCTCACTAGAGGAAGTGAAAGGATGATAGGTATAAGAAGTGTGCTTCTAGACCTAGTTATCCTCAAGATAAAGACCAGTTGAGCTATAGCTCAACTGATGAGAGGCAATTCTTGTAACACCCTAACTTTCTCTTGCTTTTGGTTTATCTGCATTATTTGTGTTGTTGTGAATTTCTGTGAATTTTTATTAATTAATTAGTGCATGTGGATTATTTTAATATTATTTTCAAAAAAATTTGGACTGTTAAACTGAGGCCTGGAGATCTTACTAAACCCGAATCTGGAGACAGCTTTCGGAGTTTTCACTTTTTGAATTTTTATTTGGTAGATAAAATTTTGGGTACGCTCTATTATCCATTGGACATTAGATACTGGCTTGGTTAACTGTAACTTTTGTCCATTGGATAATAGCTTTTAGTAAAGTGCTAGTCATCTTTTCTAAAGTATTCTCTTTATGTGACATCACTAGATGACATCACTTGTTGACTTTTCCAAAAGGTAAAACCAAGCTTCCTAAAGCAGCTTCATCAAAGCTTGTTGGAGAAGCTTCTTTTCTCTCTCCTTGGGATAGCCACATGGTTTTGGAGGGAAGAAAAAAGATGACCACCTTGTCATCTTTTCACCTAAGTTCATTTCACTTTTTATCTAAAAAAAAAAATTTCCACCTTTCTCTCTCACTTTTTCTCTTTGCTCATTTTCTTTCCCTACCTCATGGTCACCACCCAAGATCCATCATCTCTTGTTCTTTAATTCTAATCAATCATATTTCTTGAATCTACACCTCCTTCTAAGACCTTTTGGTGTGAAGATCTTGGCTTGTTCATCATTTTTTCAAGCATTTCTTCAAGATAGGGCTTGAAGACTCTTAAGGTAAAAAGTTCTCTATTTTCATTCTTCTTTCTTTTCTTCTTCCTAAGATCATGACTTTGATCCATGATCATTCCTTCCAAGCCCCTTTGATGTTGATTCTTTGGTGTCATTTTCGTTTTTCAAGAAGGTCTTGGAAGAGGAAGCTTGTTTCAAGGAGATATTCAAGAAGTGGTGGGATATTCTCCTAGGTAAGAGGGAGATCACTCTTGTCAATCTTTTAGGGTGGTGAGAGACACTTTGTTGTTTTGAGAATGGAGAATCCATGTGAGGATTCTTCACTTAATTGTATTTGGCTCTTGGTGTTTGTGTGATTTTTGTAACCTATGTGATTTTGTGGTTTGATGTTGTCTATGATCTTGATAGAATGAAAGTTTAAGGTTTGATATTTATTGGTTGCTTGAAATTATTATGGACGATGGACATTTTTAGAGCCCAAGAACCCTAGAGAGCTCACAGCCAAGAGACCCAAAAAGGGGATCCAAGAGAAAATTTTGTGTTGATTTGGAACTTGAAAGCTTAAATAAAAATGGAATTGGATTAGGAATTTCAAAAAAAAATGAAAAAGTGGAAAAACAAAATCTTGACTACTTAGTTAGAGAGGGGTGTCGGCCTTAAGAGGGAAAAATAAGTTGGAAAGAGAGATCATAAAAAGTTATAGTATTTTTAAGGGCTTAGGAGAAAAAGGAAATGAATTGGTGAAATTAAAATAATGTAGTTTTCTTTTTAGGGTTTTAATGAAAAATGTGATGAAATGTTACCTAGAGGAACCTAACTAAGGAAGTTTAAGATTAGAGCTAAGTTCCATATTAATTCTTGAAAGTATCATAATTAAAGTTGAAAGTAAGGTGATGGTCCTACATGTTAAGGAAACTAGTGTGAATGCTTCATATGTTTTGGAAAACGATGGTTCTTGAACTTGTACTTTTGAGATACCCTGTGAAGGAATATAATAGCTTTGTGCTGATGGGCCGACGTACTGGACCCATGGATGTTAGTGTTGATTTAGCCCTGTTGTGGCTCCTCTTGGTGAGACTTTTGTTGTTTATGAATATTGTTGCTTATTATCATGAAATCATGCACTGTGAAAGTCTTGGTGACTTTGTTGTTAAGGCTATATGCCTAGGAGATGAGTTACACCTTAGTGCAGGTGCGATAGGTGTAGTGTAGGTCATATGTTGACCTTAGGGGCGTTAGGGTGTAGGTTTTTCACAATGGCCAGTTGGTAGCTCCCTTGTGCTATGGATTAGACCGATACAAACACACTGATGATCTAGACCGAGACACTATCCCTACTCACGATTTGGCGTAGACTGTCTTGTATGTTGTGCAAATTGAGAAATTAAGAAATTATGGCACTTGACTTGAGGCTGATGAGATACAAATAGGTCTTCTAGATCATTCTCTCCGATGTTGGTTTAAACTCCATGGAGAATATGTCAGTCCATTTTGCATTCGCATGGACATTGAACATTTCATTATGATGCATTCTCCTGTGAGACCATCTGATGATATATTATTGTTATGCCTACTGAGAATTTTATGACTGTGATGGTTATCTCTGTATTTTCTTGAGTTAATTGATATTACTATTTCTTGTTGTCATACTGGTATTGATGTAGAGAATCTCACCTCATTGTATTGTTATTTTGCTTGCTTTTTGTTTTACATGTTCCTGTTGATAAAGACAAAGGAAGGCGAAAGAAATTTACAATTTTTGTTGTTTTGCTTTTGGATGGCTGCTCGTAGGGACTCCCTTGGTTTTGTCAGAGTTCTTTTCCATGGAGGTTCAGTACGTGGCGGATCAACTGGGGCATAGAACAGATTAGATATGTAGGAGAATTGACTCTGTCTATTAGTAGGACCCATGATGGGGGCCCTTTCTTCTCTCTTAGTGTTTTTGTGCATCTAGAGTTTTTTATGCCAATTAGGGAGCTATGGGGTGACTTACATTACACCCCTGTGGAGGATTCGGACCCTGTGGTATCATCCGCTAGGACTCCTATCCGTGAGCTTCTGCCACAGTTGAGAGGCTTGGTTAGGGAAGAGTTCGAGGAGGAGGACCTAACAGAGGAGTCTGAGGAGGATCCAATGGAAGGTCCAGGGGATGATCCTGCTCCCTAGGTCTCTAGCCTTGGGCTGGTCTACGTTTTGCTAAACTGTTGTTTATGTCTTTTGTGTTTAAACTTGTAAATTTGGGTGGACTGTGATCCATGCCACTAATGTGTATATCCTTTTTGGTGTGTAATATTTAGTAAGTTATATCATGTGTTGTTTATGTTCTTTTAAGTTTATGTTTTGAAAAAAAAATTATAATCCATATTTTCTAATATTAAACCATTTTTCACGATTTTGTTAAGTTAATGATGTTTTAAAGCACCCTAAGGAAGGTGTTACAATTCTGCAAGGATAGTAAAGACCCTTGGGACACTGGTTTGATCCTAGGAAGTGTTGCAGCACAAAGGTGGGATTGAATACCCGCCCCATAAGTGTACAATACCTGAGTAGATGGACACCGCCAAGTGAGCTGGGGTGTTACATTAAAAAGGCACTAACTCAACTGGTGAGAGGCGTTCCCTTTAAGGGAAATAAAATGCCTTGGTTACTGGTTCGATTCCTTGGAAGGGCTGTAGACCGAAGTTGGAAATTAAATATTGTGCCAATGCCAAACAATACTTGAATAAATGTTAACGGCCCCCTTGGAGTAAAGGGAGGCAGTTACATGGACATGAGTGAGCTTAAGTAAAGGTGAAGAGACCAAAGTGTGATAGATATGGAAGTTAACATGGGAGCAGACTAAGTTTAAGTTAGTCAAATAGTATGTTATACTTCAGGCTAGCCAAAACATTTTTAATTAAGTGTGCGTAGAAGTAGGGGGCAGTGCCTAACCTCAAGTTAAAGTAAGAGTATATACTCTAAATAGTAAGGAGGCGGCCTAAACTCCCGATCTCATATGAGGTAAGAATATAGTAAAGATAATCTCTAAGTTTTAGTATATGATTAAGGAGTACCCCACTCTATGATTTCATATGAGAATAGAAAGAGATCAGATTTATCTATGTTTGAGTTTCCCCATGCTTTATCCTTGTCTACACTAACAGGAAAGCTAGTCACAACTTCCTTAGTAAGTTTGGATTGTTGTGCAAAGATAAAAGGTAAGATGTCTTGTGTGAATCTTATCAGTTTATCTTTCTTTAACATGGACGTTAGACTAGGCATGGTTTTGGATTGAACATATTGGACATTCAGGTTTATATCTGATGATTCTTCTATGCCTATTTCTTTTGAGTCTATGTTTTGAGAGTTAAACAAGTGAACAACTCCTTAGTACAAAAGGCTTAAGGATTTTTTTTTCCTTTTTCTCCTCAAATGTGGAAGTTAAGTAAGTCTTAGGAAATATATCCTTGATAAGAAGACATCCAGATGTATTTCCTATGAAAGTAATCGAGTACCACCTAAGAGAGAAACAGAACTCTTTATAGATATGGTACAAGTTAAGTTAGAAAAGGTGTTCATGATCATACGAGTTTGCAACACTTGTTTGATCAGAAGAAGCTAAACATGAGATAGAGATGATGGATGGAATACTAAGTAGAACTCAGTTATGATTAAAGGATCATAACTTTGAGTTATAGTATTATTTGGTTAAAGCCACTACAATGGCTGATGCACTAGGTAGGAAAGTCCTACATATGTCCCCGATGATGGTCCAAGAGAGTGAACCTCTTGAGAGTTTCAAGAATTTGAGTTTAGCGATGACTCTAATGCCATATAGTTTCATAGTGAGCAAAGTGGGCATAGTAGATAACTTAAGGACTCATATTTTAGAAACTCACAAGGAGGATGAAGCTCTAAAGGATAGTAGTGAACAAATCTTCTTAGGAAACTAAGATGATTTTGTTATGACTGAGGATAGAACGGCGAAGTTTAAAGACAGACTTGGTGTTCTAAGAGAGTCAAGAATCAAAGGAAGGTTTTCTAAGGGAAGCTCATAAGAGAAAGTATACCATCAATCTAGAGGCTTCTAAATGTACCTAGATCTTTAGATAATGTTTAGTGGCCTAGAAGGAAAAAGAACATAGAAGAATAGGTGTCTAGGTGCCTTTTTGCCAGGGAATAGTAAAGGTGAAGTTGGCACCGAAGGAGCCCTTTTGGGAGTTAGAATCCCATATAAAGTAAGATTGTCTAGAGTTGTGGAAGAGAGAAGTAATTTTGAGGACAAAACTTTGAAAAGGAGAGGAGAAATGTAACACCCTTAGTAACATGTTAGGCTATTAAACAGATTACAAAGGTAGCCTAATACTTCCTTAGCATGCTAGTTCCATTTTGTGATAAACTGAATTAGTTTAGGCACTTTGTTGTAACACAAAAGGTGAAAAGTAGCCTAAAATAACTCAGAAAATAGCTTTAAAGGCTAAGTTGAGAGAAACAAGTATGGATAACTTGTTTCTAGGTCACAAATAAGCTAAGTAAGATGCAGTTAAAATTTGAGAATAATCAGAGTTAGTTTGATATTTTTAAGTATACTGGTTATGTGTTTTAATACCGATCAACTAGCAGCAGATACAAAAAAATAAGATAAAGGTGAAACAACAATTTAGATGAATCCCAGGCTTTATTTTAAAATTGTTGGAAGTTGAAAAACTTAAATTGGTATAATTCAAGTATCCTTAGCAGATATAAGTTTCAGTACCGAAACTTAAGTTTTCAAGTTTGCCCTTTTCTCCTCATTTTCTCTCCTCTCTCTCATGAAGTCCCCATCAGAAACAGAGAAAGAAAGAAACAAAAGGGAGAAAGAGAGAAAGGAAAAGAAAGAAAGGAGGGGAAGAGGAAGAGAAGAAGAAGGACCCAAAAAAGATCAAGAGCAAGATCAAGAGACTCTAAGATAGGTCATCACCACAAGGTAGGGGAGTTCTTTTCATTCTTTCTCTTTTTGTTTCTCTTAAATGAGGTTAGGGATTATGAATGAAAAAGGGGATTTGGAGAGTCAAATTGAAGTTCTTAACTTGGTTCTTGATTCCAAGGACTAGGTTAGGATGTTTTTAGCTTAATAAGTGCTAGATGGCCATTTATGGCTTAAGCCAAACCATTTTTGGCTCATGAGGAACTTGAGAAAAGACTTGGAGTTAAAGTGGTTTTGAACCTAAATCTATGCCCAAGTGAATAAATAGGTTGTATGAGAGTTACAACAGTTTAAGGGCCGAGATTAGTGTTAGAAATCATGTTTAGGGGTGGAAAACCCTTCGGAATAGTTTGAGGGGAGGTCTCTTCCGCAGAAACCAAAAATATGCAATGGTGCCACGGCACCAAGGAGTGTAGTTGTAGCACATTAGTTTCTTCCTCGTAAGGAATTCCAGTCAAAACTAGGGAGTTGCGGCACTCCCTTGAAATCAACCTAAAACTAGCAGAAATAGAGCATTCTGAACAGCCTGTGGTTTTAGTTGCATAACTTGAGATACATACATCAAATTCACCTGATCCCTACTGCATTTTAAAATTAAGATATAAGGCTTCAAGTGGTAGAAATTTTAGAATTCTAGAAGTTAGGATGTGCATTTGGTGCATCCATGAAAATAAGCCTTTTTAGGCAAGAATTTAGGTATTTTTGGAATGGTTTGAACCCCAGAAATACTAGTAGCTTCTTTAATAGTTGAAGTTGAGTGAAATAGAGAGTAAATAGCTAGTAAATTGGCTCCCTTATGTAATAATATTGAATCCTAGTAATTGGTTCCCTTAAGTGAGGTTGAACCAAAGAGAAAGTCCTAAGCTAGGTGGTGGACTGGAGAAAGTCATAAGCTAGGCGGAGCACTAGAGAAAGTCCTAAGCTAGGCGGTGGACTAAAAGAAGTCCTAAGCTATGCGGTGGACTAGAGAAAGTCCTAAGCTAGGCAGTGGACTAGAGAATTCCTAAGCTAGACGGTGGACTAAAGAAAGTCCTAAGCTAGGCGGTGGACTAGAGAAAGTCCCAAGCTAAACAGTGGACTAGAGAAAGTCCCAAGCTAGGCAGTGGA
Source organism: Ormosia semicastrata (assembly GCA_029884595.1). NCBI lineage: Eukaryota > Viridiplantae > Streptophyta > Magnoliopsida > Fabales > Fabaceae > Ormosia > Ormosia semicastrata. The sequence continues at coordinate 35,669,874 of JAQQTO010000062.1, forward strand.
CTAGAGAAAATTCTAAGCTAGGCGGTGGACTAAGAGAAGTCCTAAGCTAGGTGGTGGACTAAGAGAAGTTCTAAGCTTGGCAGTGGACTAGAGATAAACCTAAGCTAGGTAGTGGACTAGAGAAGTTCTAAGCTAGGCGGTAGACTAGAGAAGTCCTAAGCTAGGCAGTGGACTAAGAGATATCCATGCTAGGCTATGGGTGGGCATATTCTATGCTAGGCTAAGGATGAATTAAGTCTTAGGCCAGACATAGAATGAAATATGATGTTGTGGAAGTATTACATGGAACAGTTCACACAAATAAGTAAAAGGGAACGCAGTTCCTAAGAATAGCTAAGGTAAGTATATGAGTAAGGTGTTGGATTATGAGATTTCTAGATGAATGTTTACGTAGAGTCAAAATGTGAACGTTCTATTGGTTGTAAGTAAAGACTAGTTACTAATTGCAATTAATGATCCAATGCTAGTAATGTTATTCATTATGAGATGATATTTGTATAGTACTTATATCATGTTAATGAATACTTAGACTAAAGAAGTTATTACAATATGCCTACTTTAAAAAGTAAAAAAAAAAAGCATGAGAAAACTTTTGATATTTTATAATTGTGAAGACATTTTTTTAATATCGATGGTAAATTTAGGAATTATAGTTCATAAATGTACTTTTGTGTATATTTGTTTTAATACTAGGAGATATATGTTATCACTGAGAATTTTTATATTCTCACCCCATCATGTTTCATGGTTAGTAGGTCAAGACCCTACAAGAGGGTAATAAGATGAAGAAAATAAAAGGACTAGAAGAGTTTAGTTTCTATGTTTTAGTTCAAAGCTTATGTAATTTATTTATAATTGCTTTGAGGATGAAAAAAAAAAGTTGTACGTATAACACTTATATGTATGACTTTAGCTATGGTCTCCATAATTATTTGTTTAAATTTTATGGATTAGTTTTTGTATAAGTTAGAAGTAGCATGACTAATACTATTCATCCAGGTATAAGTCTATTATACTAGGATATTAGTATTAGGATGTTACAAAAAGGAAGATGAGGAATTCGGAGTGCTCATTGTAAAAGCCTAATACCATTACCCTAGTATATCTGACATATACCTAGATAAGCAGTATTAGTCATGCTACTTCTAACTTTTACTTCAACAAATCCATAACATTTAAACAAATCATTATGGAGAACCATGTCTAAAAGTCATACAAAAATATAAATTTTTACATCTTTAAAGCAAATATAAATAATTACATAAGCTTTGAACTGAAAACATTAAAACTAAATTGGCTCTTCTCTTTTCTTCATCTTCTTACCCTTTGAAGGGGCTTGACTTGGATTTACATAGAAACATAGTGGGGTGAGAAATCATAATTCTCAGTATTAGTAACCAATACCAGCATTTAAACATTTATACTAAATAAATGAAATCTGAAACTGAACACACTATTGATATTAAACAAATGTCTACACAATTATAAAATATCAAAAGCCTTCTTATGCCTCATATTTACTCTTTAAAGTAGGCATACTATACTAACATCTCTGGTCTAGTTATTCATTAACGTGATATAAGTACTATACAAATATCAACTCACAAGGAATAACACTACTAGCATTGAATTAATAATTGCAATGGGAAAATGAGACTTTACTCACTACCACTAGAATATTCATATTCTGACTTTATGTAAACATTCATCTAGCAACCTCATAATCCAATATTAAACTCATACATATAACTTAGCTATTCTCAAGAATTGCATTCCATTGTGTTTATATGTGTAGAATAAGCTAAATGGCCCTTAGACTACCTGGTAATGAGTTGACTGTTTCATCACACATTAGTGTGTATACTACTCCCACTACATACTTGATGATGAGTGGACTGTTCCATGTACTACTTAACTCATTCTAACTCATCCTTTGCCTAGCATAGGACTTAACTCATCCATAGCTTAGCATAAGACTTAACTTATCCTTAGCCTAGCATAGGATTTAACTCATCCTTAGCCTGGCATAGGATTTAACTCATCACAACTCCACCTTTAGCAAAGTGCTTGCCTCGCTACTTTGCAAGGTCAAAGGGCTTATCTCGCTCCCTTAATTTGGAATCTTGGTGAACTATGGTTCAACTTTAATATATAAGGGATCCACCTCTTACTATGGTTCAACCTTAATGACCAAAAGATCTAACTTTGCTATTGTTCAACCTCAATGTTCAACCTCAATGATCAAGGGAACCAACTTTGCTATGGTTCAACCTCAATGATCAAGGGAACCAACTTTTATTATGGTTCAACCTCATTAAATAAGGGATCCATCTCTATGGTTCACCTTATTAATAAGGGATCCATTTCTATGATTCAACTTCATTAAATAAAGGATCCATATCTTGCTCACAACTCCACCCTTTGCAAAGTGCTCCTTTGTAGGGTCAAGGGGCTTGTCTCGCTCCCTCAGCTAAGAATTATGTGCTACTCTTGCTATGGTTCAACTTTAATAAACAAAGGAACCATACTTGCTATAGTTCAACTTTATTGCATAAGGGAACTAACTCTTACTATGGTTTAACCTTATTGCATAAAGGAACTAACTCTTGCTATGGTTCAACTTTGATAAACAAAGGAACCAACTCTTGTGAAGCTTGGAAACTCGACTTGTTCTCATATGCTAAGTGGATTGTTTCCTTTGTGAAATATCCCTAAAAGTGTCTTAATGCACTTAACAAAGCATATATAAATTATCTCAACTAGTAAAGATCCTTAAAACGTCAAGAACATCATCTTTGAATATTCTTGGAACTCACGCCACAGCACAGCATGGTCACGCTGCGATGCGAAGCTCTCTGTCTCACATGCCTCAGCATGATTCTTAGTCACACCGCGACGTATTGCTCTTGGGTGCACATACTGGAAGTCACACCTTTGCGTGGCATAACACCGCGGTGCGAGAACATTTTCTACAAAATTCTACAGAATAATCCACGCCACGGTTCCAATAACCAAAAATGATTTCTAATTATCAATTCTTGGATTCTAAGTGTATTCCAACTCTAATCATGATCTCTAAACATGTTATAGTTAGTAAACACTAACTTTCAACTCATCAAACTTAGACTATGATAAAAAATAATCAATCAAAGCCTAATTGTCCACTTTTCCATTCATGTACCCTAACTATATTCAAAGTGAATAAGAAAGGAAAAGATGAATAGAAACTTCACTCCAAGCTAGAAAATACTCAAACTCAATTCTTAAAACCAAGAATTAAGCAAGGAAAACAGATTTGCTCTTCAAATCCATTTCTCTCTTCTCATGGAACTTAGTTTCATACAAAATGAAACAAAAGGAAAAGATGAGAAAGAAGCTCCTCTACCTTTTGTGATGTGGTTAAAGGTCTTCAAGCTTTCCTCTTGATCTTCCCTTATTCCTCTTCCGCTTCTCCTTCTTTCTTTCTTCCCATTTCTCTCTTTTCTCCCTTCATTCTTTCCTTTTCTCTGTTTTTGGCTGAGGGCTTTGTGAGAAAGGAGAGAAAATGAGGATTAAAAAGTCAAACTTTGTAACTTAAGTTTTTGAGCTGAAACTTATATCTACTATGGACACTTGAATCATATTAATTCAAGTTTCCTAACTTCCAACAATTTTAGAATAAATCTTAGGATTCATCTAAATAGTTGTTTCACCCTTTTTCCAAATTTCCATATTTGTTACTAGTTAATTTGGTATTAAAACACACAACTAGTATGCTTAAAAATACTAAACTTATTCTGATTATCCTCAAATTTTAACTGCATCTTACTTAGCTCATTTGTGACCTAGAAACAAGTTATTCATACTTGTTTCCCTCAACTTAGCCTTTATAGCTATTTTCTGAGTTATTTTAGGTTACTTTTCACATTCTGTATTGCAGCAGAGTGCCTAAACTAACTCTGTTTGTCATAAAACTGAACCGACATGTCAAGCAAGTATTAGGCTACCTCTATAAACATTTACAAGCCTGACATGTTACTGAGGGTGCTACACTCATGAACTTATTGGATACTGTTGATTGCTTTTGCTTACCGCAAGTGCACGGGTCAAACAAGTAATACAGTGAAGAGTAGGATATCACTCTCATGAGGAATAGGGCTACTCCTAATGCAAATTATTGATCAATAACTTACTTAATTCTATTCAAGAACATTAAAATTAGAGAAAGAATGGTTTAGTTAATTAAAGACTTAAATGCAGTAAATTGAGAATTCAAGCGAATGATTAGAGAATAGGGAATTCTTTTTCATCTCCTACTTTAATTGATAACAAGCAATCCCTATAAGCAACATAAATGAAAGGATTAAGTTAGCCTGAGAAACTAACTTAGTTAATAGCCTATGTCTAGGTTAATTAACCATGTTTCATTTACCTAATTCACTGTGTTTCCATGAGAACTAGTGCACTGATTAAGATCTATTCTCAACAATTACTATGCATGGCAAAAAGGTATATTTCTATCCCATTAGCTAATCAACTTATCCCACCATTAGAATGAAATTAAACATGCATCAACCATACATATTATCTCAAATCCAAATTCTTATGTCTAGGTTCATTAGATTACAAAAATTACTTAAAAGCTTATCAAACAATAAAGGGCATTAAGATTTATATGATTGAACAAAATCAAATCATCTATATGAACTGAAAAGATTACAAAATCATTCAATATCCATAGGAGGATCCAAAGAAATCCCTATACATAGCTTAGCTAGCCATGAAACACAAAAATATATGCATATACATGATGTTCATGATATGGAAAAGAGAAAGTAGAAGAGATGGAAGAGAGAAACTCAATAATGATGATCCTTGATGCTTTAATCTCCCTCCAGGATGAAGATGGCCTCCAAATTTAGCTATTTCTGCTTCTTTTCAGTCTCACGCTCAAAGGCTAGCCATTACTCTCAAAAAATGCCAAAACTCACACATGAAATGTGATGAAACAGTATTTATAGGCTGTGAAAAATAGAGTCACATCGCGGCATTCACATGCCTATGCTACGGCGAGCGTCAAATTAGGTCACTATTACCGTGGCTTCAACTCCTTTGCACCGCGGTGCTAGCCACGGGTCTCTATTCTAAAGTAGGGGAATACACCATACCATGACATTCCATGCCTGCACCACGGTGTGAGCTGCTGAATTGCACTTTTGGTTTTCTCTTCCAATTTTGGTCTAAGTCTTCCACAAATCCACTTGCTTGGAACCCTTCCTGTAATAGAGAAACCACCAAATTAGTAAAAGTTACAAATCCACTTAATCACTTGAATAATATACAAGATTTACACCAATTCATATAGGAAGATATCAAAATGGAATTTGACAAATATAAGCCTCAAATCTTCTATATATGCAGCATTACAAGGACTAAGGTATTAATATAGTACAGATATAAGACACAAATAACTACATATAATGGAGTTATCACACCTCCAAACCTAGGTTCTTACTAGTCTTTGAGCAAAACAAATTATGTTTAAGTACCTGCTTAGTAACATATGTTTCATCAAACATTCAGCATTTATCACAAATTCTAATTCAATAAAATCACAACTAGTGTACAATGATTGTCTAAGCCTTTAAAGAATGCACATGTCTCACAATCAATTTCACACATACGCAATCCTTATCATGCTAATCAATTAAACCCTCCTTTCATGCAAAACACAATTCCCACAACCAAGCAAGCTAAACTTCTCTTATTCAACTTACACTCACCCGGATAAGTTTATAAACATACATACATGGAATTCAAATAATCCATAAGATTGTCTTTAAACTCTCTCTCCACTAATGTAAATCACCCATAATTAAGGATCAAAAGGGACTTTAACAGCTTGTAATATAAGGCCAATGGGTATGGGTAAAAAAAAAATAGAGAAAGGCTTTAATACAAACATTGAGAAACATAAACATGTTATTTTAAGACTTGAGTCACCAAGTGAAACTAATAGGGTATTCCAAAGTGAAAGATTAGAACTCTCTAGAACCATTCAATGCATTTTATATTTGACTTTTCTTACTTCATTCATTTGCTTTGCTTGTCTCTTTTCTCATTTTTCAAATTTTTTTTAAACAAGCAATGATTTTTTCTTTTATAGCAGATGGTTCCTTCAAGCTTATTTTATATTGACATGCATTATACTATAAATCATTGGACTCACTTCAAAAAATAACATATTATGTACTCAACAAATAATAATGGTAGGAAGACAATGTAATGCTTTCACATGCATTAGAATGGTTACATGGTAGGGAATACAAAGGTTATGAAAAACATATAAGGCTGATGAGCATCGAACTCAATCAAAATTATAACCGAGTTATGCCTATGGCTTGTAGCATAGGAAATAACACTGGATTATCTCTCAAGGATTATAAATGCAATTTGATCAAATCAAGCTAAAATTGGGGGAAGGATTTGAGAATTTAAAATATGAAAAAATAAAATTAAAGTGAGAGAAATTCAATGAAAAGAGAAATCAATTCAAAAACCTATCCGAAATTGGGTTGATTATATCATAGATCTTTCAACAAACATTTGAAATGAATTTGAATGGTTAATTTGGATTCAACCAAAATCTCTGCATCAAATCCAGAATTCATACTAGACAATCATCTAGAATTCAATTAACAATTGATACACAAATTTGCAATTGCACAATTCATGTTAGAATATATGTTAATTTGATCTCTGAATTCAATTAACCTAGGCACAAATTAATAACTTAACCTCTGTAATTCCATCATTAATTCAGATCAATCAACCTAAATCCCATCACAATTCTTAATCTTAAATTAAGATCCAATCAAATCAAACATAAATAGAATCATCATTCATGCATTCAAGATCAAGAAGAAGAAGAAGATGATGAATCCAAATGCAATTCAAATACAAAAATAGAACCAAGATCTCAAGAATCCAAACCACAATTTCTTTAAGAATCTCTAAATTGTTTATAGAATTTTAGCCCTCCATAGCCATCACCATGAAGGATCTTGGGGAAGAAGGAAGAAGAAGAGAGAAAGATCTAGATCTAGATAGAGGTTAGAAAAGTGTGGAATGAAAAATTGATCTCAATTTTCTGCTTCTACAGCTATAAACTAACTCCCATTTTGTCCTCAAATCATTAGAACCCCATTAATTACAAAGTTGGGTCCATTATGAGTAATTGGGCCCAAACCCCATGTCATTTGGAGGTCTACAACTCAAATTATGGACAAAACATTCTCAAAAGGTCTCTGAACTCGTATTCTGACTTCTAGGCCCAATTAGCTCTACTAGATGTTCGATTCTGCCTTGGAGCTCTTCATGAAAGTTGTAGAGCTCTCTCTCCTCTTTCCTTCAAGATAAGATACATAATTTTTAAACATCTAGAACTCAAGATATAACTGAAATACAGAAATAATGTCAAACCTCAATGATGCTAGAAAAAATCAATTAAGCCCAATTTGAGCCCAAACTTACAAAACATGACCAAGTTCAGTCAATTAAGTACATGGAGAACTTAAATGACTAAAAATGAGAGTTTATTAATGTATAAATTATGCAAATATCATGCAATATTATGTACTCAACAAATAATAATGTAGGAAGAAAATGCAATGCTTTCACATGTATTAGAATGGTTATATGGTAAAGAATACGAAGGTGATGAAAAACATATAAGGCCGATCATTTTTTTAAGGCTTCAAAAGGGGACTTATGGATGTAATTACATCAAGTAAGCTTGAAAGGCACAATTGATCCAAACAATGCCCTAATCATTTCCTCAATCATGCATAATCTAGGATTTCACCTGAAGAGAGTTGCAAGACAATTTCAAAGATAATAGAAGTCTACACATGTACAATTCATAAACATTCTCTAGAAAATCATTCATATCCTTTTCAAAGTTACACCAGCATACTAGTGGGATCAAAATCATGCATTGAAAAACAACTAGATTGTTTAGCATGCTTCAAAGATTGCATATAGATTCATAGAAAAATTTAGGTCAAATTGCATCTATATCTCTCATTGGGAAACCATTTCATACTAGCTATTAGTAACATGATATAAATAAAAAAATTTCAACATTTACTATCATGCATATAAAACATTGCAACTCGTGATGTGAAAGGGAATGACAATTGTATCTTGAATGGGATTTCCATGGAATTTTCTCATAATTAACTAACAGTAATAGCCAATATCAAAATGCATAATAATAATCACAAAAACATATATAATCGTAAATAACACATGCATATGATACCAACATAATAGTATGAAAATATAATAACAATACTTCCACATATGGAATCAAAATATAAAGTCAAAGACACCTGCCAAACCTGAGGGAAACAATGTCCTCACTGTTCAAAAATAACTAACAGTAATATAATAAGGAAATACAATGAAAGAAAGTGCCCTTAACGTAGCAGGGCTAGTCATCAACAGTATCCTCATCATCCTCCTAATCTGCCTCAGAGTCAGCAGTTGCATCCTCATCATCCTCTCCATCTATAGCCTTAGGAGCCTGTTGCGGCTAGGGGGGGTCATCGACAGCCTCGGGAAGGAAGTGTGGGATAGGAAAGTCCTCCATAGGAAGTTGTAGGCGCTCCGCCATCCATCGCTAAGTCTGAATGGTGTAAGTCAGCAAAGATGTCATATGGGCCACTTGAGCATCCATGTCGGTGCGCCATGCTGCGACATCTGAAGGGGCTGCCCTAGGCTCTACACGAGCCTGCCTCTATTTGTCTGCTGCCGGGACTGGAGCTACTCTTAACCTCTCAATGAAATAACCATTAAAAGGTTATTTCACATCAGTGGTCTCCTCATGTGGCCCCATCTGTACAGACTGCTTCCAACAAAGTGTATGAATGAGCGAAGGGAAGAAGAGACTCCTGGACTCCTTCATAGATCTCTAAAGCTGATCTTAGACAAGACAGGCAACATCAATGGAGCGGTGCTCGAGGATAGCATATATCAGAAACGCCCATTCATGAGTCACCTCATATAAGTTATTTGACAAAAGGATCCTTGTGGATATGAAATGATACTAGGCCTTTGTTGGTGTATGCCTTAGAGGCCGATACATTTATCTGTATTTATATACATTCTATTATGCTAATTTTAATATAGAAGGCATTTCATTTATTGTGTTCTTTTTTAATAAACATAATAAAGTCCTTAGAATAGTAAGTTTGATGCCATAGGACATCAAGTGGTTGACTTGATTGTGAGATCCTATTGGATAAAATTAGAACACTATTCTTAAATGTCCCTAGTCAAGTATTATTATTAATTAGGATAACAATAATGCATTGAGACTAGTATGTGCATAGACTGATGACCATATCTCACGGGTCATGGATATGAGATATCAAGTCTTCACATGGGTACATATTAGAGTAATGATGTACTGGACTAACCCGCCATGAGAATGCTACATGGATAATTACGTGAGTGTCATAAGCGATTCTCATTATGACAATGGTGTCTTGGTCCTTTGACCTGAAATCACTACGATTCCTATATGAGGAGTTGTGTGTTTTAATGTCATCAAACGTCATCTGTGATAAGGTGATTATAAAGTTGGTTATTGGACATACCGCAAATCATGCAGAGGGATGTGAATGACTTAGATGGGATTTGTCACTCCTACATAGCAGGAGTGATATCTTCGGGCCCCCTGATTGAGTGAGACTGTGAAATACATGACCATGCTCAAATGAGTCAATATGAGATATTAATTTCTTTTGTTGTTACAAAGTCTACTCGAGTATTAGGAAACGAAGGATTGGACTATACAAGGGTGACACATTTCATGCCTTGTGTTCAATCTAGATATCTTGACAAAGGGACTAAACGACACGAAAACATTGGTTACAGAAAGGTTGTGTCAAATCACTGACATTCTCATTACTTGGGTAGCAACGATCTGTTGCTAGATACCGTTCACTGCTTGTAGTATTAAAATGGGATTTTAATATTACTGCCAACATAATGAGAACCTGCAAGGTCACACATATAGAGCATACTAAAATTAGAGTAATAGATCCAAGTTGGACTCAGATTCAAATATGGGTCAGACTCATAACAGATGAGTCTAGGGTTACACAGCTTACCTTGCTGTTGCTCACACTTGTAACACCTTATTCTGGGAGGCATTACATATTAGACCGACTCTTACATTTAAATTTTTTTTTTTTGCTCAAGTTATAAAAGTGAATAGTGTAAGATATGAGTTTCAAAAGTTTCTTTTTGGGGATAACATAAACTGGTCAAATTTTGGGAACACAAAACATAGGAACTATAGAATAAATAAAAAGATTCAAGTCATAGGAACTAAAAAGGCTTTTCATAAAGCAAAGTTTACTACATCTTTAAGTGCATCATTTGCATATCCCAAAAACATAAAACTTAAGTACTCCAAAATAAACATACCTATACATATGACTACCAAATGAAAATTGAGTCTTGTCCAAGTCCAAATACCTGAAGAACAGGCTCCTACACCTGATTTTTGTCCAAAACCCCTTTGGAATCCCCAATAGACAAAGCCCCTAGTCGGGGCATGTCACTACAGACAGGAGTCCGAGTAGTAGACTCCAGGAGAGCCCTCCCTGTAGGAAGCTCACTGATCATCCCAAAGCTCCCCAAGGGGCATGTAGAACTCCAAGTGAACATCTGTGTCCATGGTAAATGAGACCGCCTCATACCAGGTCCTACTCCAACTCAGAGTGACAACTCCGTCATACCAAACGCGTCTCGTGTCCCACTGAACACTCTATGCTCCGATGCCTCCATGAAACCGTAGCCTAGTGAAACCTCCCGGGTCTTGCCTTGCCGCCATCATAATATTTTTCAACATAAATATAAGAAAAATAGAAGCAAACATAATAATACAGTAGAAGAGGTGAGATCCCCTACATCAATACCATCATGACAGCAAGAAACACAACGAAAGACAGTAGTGCCTTTCATACACAACAACATTAAGTAATAGCATATATAATCATGTTAATACAAGGATGTTATAGAACAACAACATAATCATGTCAATATAGGATTATTATAGAGCAACAACATAATCATGTTATTAACTGATAAGTAATTCAGCAACATACATCAAGATATATATATATATATATATATATATATATATATATATGTCTAGATCATGTCACAATAATAGATATGCTGACTATGCATATGTATGATGTGTATGCTGACTATCATTATACACAATGCAACCAATTCCTACTTCATAGAGTTAAGGTTCAGAGATGAGTATTCCAGAAGATCTGTCCCCCCTCAAAAGATAGTCTACGCCGGATCACGATAAGGATAGTTCTTGTCGGGTCCTCGTCATGCATTGCAATGGTTTTCCATGACCAGGGGTATACAATGTGACAGTGGTCACTAGGTGGATTACCTCGCCTTGACACCCCTTGAGATCCATCTGGGATCACACTTATCCAAATTCTCACTCACTCCTAGGCATCACAAGCTGACAGTCTAATACTCAAATGCATGCTCAAGAAATCAAACCACCGTTGTGCCGTTCCCAACAGTATTAAGGTAACCACCCATACAATTGTCCAATAGCATTAGTATCAATGATATTATATAGCTGCCCATACAACTACATAATACCAATGATCCACTCGGGTCCAGCACTTTGGTCCAAAAGCACAAGGTTAAATTCATAATCTACTTGGGTCCAGTACGTCGGCCCAAGGCACAATGTTAATGCATGCCATCACAAATGATTTCAGTCGTGCAAATTCAAGAATCATTATTATTAAATCACGTGGAGCATTTTCACAATTCCTCTAGTATATAGAAACATTAGGTCTTCTTTAGTCTTTAATTATCATACTCTCAAGAATGAAGATAGAATTTAATCCAAATCACCAGCTTCTTCTAACTAAGTTCCTCGAATGACCTATCCTCATCTCATTTATGAAAAACCTAAAAAAAAAAAAACACAATGTCCTTACCTCACTATTCCTTTCCTTTTTCATCTAAGTCTTTCAAATTTTTTCTATTTCTTTCTCAAGCTTGTTTTTCCTCTCAAGACCAAAATCATTTTTTTGCTTAAAGATCAAATTTATTCTTTTCTATTCTTATCTTATAAATTCTTAATTAATTTTCTCGATTGTCAAGTTACCTAGATTTCATTTTCCATGATTTCAATTTTCTCCAAATTTGTTTCCATTTGGTACATCCAAAAGTTATTATTCCTCAAATTATGACATTATAATTATCTTCAATCTTACTCATAAATTCCTAAACCTTAATTTGTCTTCAAATCACCCAAACAATATTCCCTAACATTCTTTCTAAAAGTTCCATTATTTAACTTCTAAATAAAATTCTTTCTATCCTAATCACTCTTCCCCCTCATTATCAAATATTTTAGGTCTCTAATTCACTATTATCTCTAATTATCAAGTATTATGGCCACTATCAATTCCTTCCAATGGTAAAACTTTGTTTCTTCCCTCGTTCAACTTGTAACCTTATAAATCATGTCCTTATCACTTACTCATCTAAGTCCTTAATAACCAAATATCTTTCTCATGGATATCTCTTCTTGGGCTAAAATGGTCATAAGCATCAAGGGCCAAAGGAAACCAAATAAATCATTCTTTCTCAACACAATCATAGTATGCCACTTACTTCAATCATCATAATTTATTAAATTCATGCTTGTTATCAAAATCACATATATCCATTAAGTCACCATAATCATTTTTGCATACAACAACATCATATAACCATACAAGATCAAACAATCATAAATCAAAATCACACATTTGGGTGGATGAATCCTCACGTGGACTCTCTAATCCCAACACAACCATTCGTTCCTCACCACCATAGCATAGTTGATGAGGTTAATCTCCCTTTTACCTTAGGTGTAGCCTCCTAGCTCCTTGTAAGTCCTTGTATAGCAAACTTACTCCATCAAGAGGTTCTTAAAATCAAAGCAAACACACAAGAATTAGTACCTAGAGCTTGAATAAGATTACCATAGGTCAAAGTATGGTTTCACATTCTTTAAAATGAAGCAAGAGAGAAGATTCAAGGACTTTACCTTAAGGTTCTTGAACTTGAGATTTGAAGCAAAGCTTAAAGAAATACTTGAAGATGGATGAACTAGAGATTAATTTCCACACAAAAGTTTCTTAGAATAATATAGAGACTCAAGATCCAATGTTATCTTGAATTATTGAAGATTTGGTGATGTGTTTTGGGGGTTGGCCATGAGCTTCAAATGGAAAAAGTAAGAGTTTTATGTTTAACCTTTAGTTGCTTGGATGAAAGGATGAATGATGAACTAAGTGTAGGATGGTCCTCCAAAAATGGCTTGGCCATGAGGATGTAGAGAAAATGAAAGGAGAAAATAGAAATCAAAGTCTCACCTTAAGAGCTTCAAGTTAGGGTTTTTGAAAGAAGATGATGAAGATGAGAGAACTAGATGATGATCTTAACATAGAAAATTATCCATAGAGTATGTAGATTCTAGAAATGTGATTGAATGGAGGAAACAAAAATGGAAGATACAAATGGAGTGTGGTTGCCGTGAGGTGTAGGAGAAATAGAAGAGAGAAAATAATGAGAGAAAATGAGATAGAAACTTTAAGGTAGAGAGAGAAAGTGATAAAAAGTTTTGGAAAATGAAAAGATGATAGCTTTTGGTGAAAAGATGACATCTTGTCATCTTTTCATCCTCCTCCAAAATAGTGTACACCTTGGGAGAAGTAGCAAGACTTCCCTTGCAAGCTTCTCCTAAAGCTTCTTTGAGAAGCTTCACACGTTTTCCAAAAAGGTCAAATCATGTTGTCATTTAGTGATGTGGTAATGTCACTTAGATGATATCATAAAAGTGACTAGATAGAAATAATCTACTAAATTTTTTTTTACTGCAAGCTATTACCCAGTGGATAAAAGTTACAGTTAACAATGCCGATATCTATTGTCCAATGAACAATAGGGTGCACCCAAATATTATCCATCAGATAAAATCTCAAAAAATGAAAACTTCGTAAACTATGTCCGGCCTCGAGTTTAGTAAGATCCTCCGTCACCATTTCCATAGTCCAAGGTTTTTTGGCCTCGGGAAAAATATTTCATTTTTCCAACTCCGTTTGATGTGTGTGTAAATCGAGAAATATATTAAAATAATTAAATAATTCAAATAATTCCAAAAAAATTCACAAAAATTACAAATATTATAAAAATGAGTATTTATCATGAACAAGTAATTTTTAGGGTGTTACACCACTCACTTAAAGCAGTCACTATTATAAATAGTACTGCTAAGGGGCTGCTAAGACACACATTACAGAATCCTAGCCGCACCTATAGAAAAGTGAGTGAGAGAGTGACAAGTTTCTTCTCTTCTCTTCGCAGCTAGCACTGTGTGAGAGATGTGAGGCTCCTCTTTTTGTGAACGTTGGACATTTATGAGTCTGTTCGTGTGGATACCGCAAAGACATCGTCGCTGTTATGGTGTTGGTGATTCACGTCACTTCCTTAGATCACACTTCAAGAGGTAAACGTTTTTTAAAACTTAGATTATGGCTTTTTTGCATGGATCCTTGGTGGGAATTCTTTTTTCGCTACGTGATGTATTTGCGATTCCCAAAAGTGGTATCAAAACGTCTTGCGAAACCATGAGTCGATTTTTTGTTTTTGATTTGCATGAGATAACATGTTTGTTGTTCTTGTTTTTCGATAAAAGATATAATCTTTAATATGTCATTTCAGAAAAATGAATGAAATCCTTTGTGAAAACATATTCTGTTTTATGTGATGTGTGTAAAACTGTGATGTTATTTTCAAAAACCCATGAAGATGTTCATATGTTCTGTGAAAATCATTTTGTTTTGAGATGTATGTTTTTGCAAAGCTTTCTGGTATGTATATGATATGTACAACGTTATGGAATCCTTGTTCTTAATACGTGACACAAGGATTTAGGAAACCTTGTTCTTGGTTTGTGGCAGCAAGGGTTACAGAATCCTTCTTTCTGCACAAGCGATGCAGCGCAAGGGGTTTTGGAAACCCTATTCCTATTTTGTGGCAACAACATTAAGTGTTGATGTCAAGCCGTCAAGGGAAGCGCAAGGGTTCAAATATTGAACAACAGCACAAGGGCTCCCCGTGGCGCATGAAGTGTTTATGTGTTATCGAGTTTTGGGTTCAAGTGTTGATGCCCTAGCCATCAAGGAAGGCGCAAGAGATTCAGCTCTTGTTTAAGGTTCAAGGGAGGTGTAAGGGATGCGGAACTCCCGCCCACTGACTGGGCAACGGGAACCCCGTGGTCGGGGCACTGCCCCGAACCCCGTTGCGTAATGTGTGTTATTCGAAAACAAAATTTTCTATTCATTTTTATGACTCACAAAAATAATAACGTATTATTATTTTGAGTTTGTATGTTCTTTGTGATGCATAGTGCCTGGTTATGTCCTTAGTCCTCCTTTTATGCTATTTTGATTTTTATAAATATAACCTGTGTGTCGTGCCTTTCTCTCTACATTCTGATTGTACATTCTCTTCTCACCTAACTCTCCTCGAATGTAAAAGAGGTTTCTATATAATGTAATCTTGATGTGGAGGCAAGAAGTTAGCATCAAGTAAGGACGTTAGTGGGAGACGCTTGGTGAAGCTAGTTTTGTTTATGCTACTCTCTTAGGGGGCTATAACCTTGTCACTTTTATTATATGCTTTATATATATAAGATGTATGGATGATGCTTATGGTATAATAAATAGTTTAATAAATGGTCAGATCTAATAAAAAAAAATTCCCTCAAAGCAAATATTAAGTCATTATGTGATGTCTTCCAATGCTTGGCACTCATCAAGACTAGTATCGATCAAGTGTAGGTCTGTCAAAGCAGGATGCCTTTATTTATATTAGTAAGATGCGATGGGATAAGGGTAATATCCAACTGTCAACCATTGGATCTGACTTAACTAGGCCATTTCAATAGGATTGAAAGCTTAGAGGCATGAAGTTGGGCTTTAGTCCATTACATGGATTAGAATAAGTGTTATTCGCACAACTATCCAATAGTTACATATGATGTAATTGGAAAGTGTTTCCTACCTAAATAACCCAATTTTGGGTGATCAGCCAAAGCTGACTAAAAACTAAGTGAAATATGGATCTTGGCCCACTAGGAAATCTTACGATGAGATTTTCTGAGTCAATGCTGAGGGTCATTGATTTGAATAAAATAGTGGGAAGCATATTTAATTAAAAGGCCTCATTAAATATGTTTATGGCATGATACTTTTATTTTGCATATTTCTGTTGATAGATTACTATGGCAACAAACACATCAAGTAACTTATCACTACGATTCTTCCTCAAGAAGGACAAGTTGTCTGGAACAAATTTTCTAGACTGGTACAGGAATTTGAGGATTGTCCTCAAGCAAGAGAAAAAGTTGTATGTTCTAGAAAAGCCTATTCTTGAGCCACTTGCTGCTAATGCCCCTAGAATTGAAAATGATGCTTATAAGAAGCATCAAGATGATGCCTTGGATGTCGAATGTCTAATGCTGTCCACCATGAACTCTGAGCTCCAAAGCAACACGAGAACATGGATGCCTACGATATGATTGTACACCTTAAGAAGCTTTATCAAGAGCAAACTAGGCATGAGAGATACGAGGTCTCTAAAGCACTGTTTCAGTGTAAGCTGGTAGAAGGAAGCCCTGTTGTTGCTCATGTACTCAAGATGATTAGGTACATTGAAAACTTACAAAGACTTGGTTTTTCGTTGGGCCAATAGTTGGCCACTGACTTAGTCCTACAATCGTTGTCGGAAAGTTTTAGTCAATTTGTCATGAACTACAACATGAATGAAATTGACAAATCACTACCAGAGCTACTAGGCATATTGAGAACTGCTAAGCAAAACATAAACAAAGGCAAAGGAAAGGCCACAATGATGGTCCAAAAGAATAAGGGCAAGAAACAATAGGAAAAGCCCAAGAACAAGTGGAATGGCAAGGGCAAGGATAAGTCCAAGCCCAACACTTCTGGCTTGAAACCAGTGGGCGAAGTGGCTAAGGAAGGTACATGCTTCCACTATGGTTAGACCGGACATTGGAAGAGGAACTGTGCCAAGTACTTGGAGGAGCTCAAGAAGAAAAAGGGAAGTGAGACTTCCACTTCAAGTATTTTTGTTATAGAAGTCAATTTATCTACTTCTGCATCATGGGTATTAGATACTGGATGTGGATCTCACATTTGTGTAAATGTGCAGGATCTAAAGAGCAGTAGCCATTGATGAAGGACAAAATCGACCTATGAGAGGGAAATGGAGCAAAGGTTGCTGCATTAACTATAGGGACTTACTTGTTATCTTTGCCCACTGGGCTTGTAATAAAGTTAGAGAACTGCTATTTTGTACCTGCTATTAGTAGGAATATCATTTCTATTTCATGTTTAGATAAGAAAGGCTTTTCTTTTATTATAAAGGACAAATGTTGTTTCATTTATATGAATGATATTTTTTATGGTAGTGCACAATTGAGTAATGGACTTTATGTCCTTGATCTCGAAACGCCTGTCTATAATATAAATACAAAGAGGTTTAAATCAAACGATCTGAACCCAACTTTTCTTTGGCATTGTCGTTTGGGCCATATAAATGAGAAATGCATCTCTAAACTCCATAAAGATGGATTCTTGGACTCGTTTGATTTTGAATCATATGAGATATGGGAATCTTGTTTATTGGGGAAGATGACAAAGATCCCGTTCACTGAACAAGGTGAAAGGGCTAGTGATCTTTTAGGCCTTATACATAGTGATGTATGTGGGCCACTAAACACACTGACTAGAGGTGGTTTTCAATACTTCATTATATTTACTGATGATTTCTGTGGATATGGATTTGTATATCTAAGGAAGCACAAATCAGAATCCTTTGAAAAGTTCAAAGAGTTCAAGAATGAAGTACAAAACCAACATGGCAAGAGTATTAAAATCCTATGATCAGATCGAGAAGGTGAATACTTAAGCCAACAGTTTGATGATCATCTGAAAGAGTGTGGGATAATATCTTAACTCACTCCACCAGGAACACCATAATGGAATGGTGTCTTTGAAAGGAGGAACTAGACCTTGTTGGATATGGTCGGATCCATGATGAGTCATGCAGACCTTCCAGCCTCCTTCTGGAACATGCTCTGTTAACAGCAGCTTTCACATTTAACCGTGTTCCATCTAAGATGGTTCAAAAGACACCATATGAGATATGGACTGGGAGACGGCCCAGTATATCTTTCATGAAGATTTGGGGCTGCGAAACTTAAGTGAAACGTCAAGTTTCTGATAAGCTTGGAACCAAATCAGATAAATGCTTCTTTGTGGGTTATTCCAAAGAAACCAAGGGATACTATTTCTATAATCCTACCGAGGGCAAAGTATTTAGTACACAAATTGTTGTGTTTCTAGAAAGGGAGTTTATCTCTAAAGGAACTAGTGGGAGGAAAGTAGAACTTGAAGAAGTTCAAGGTTCATAGAGTAGCAATGAACCGATGATGGAAATAGAGCAGCCTCCACAAAATGTTATGGAACAGTAACCTGCTCTAGTAGTACAAGACCTGCGTAGGTCTAACAATATACGTCATCAACCAGAGAGATATGGATTTCTCATGACCTAGTAAGGTGACGTATTACTTATGGATCAAGATGAGCCTATGATTTACCAGGAAGCCATTATTGGCCCAGAATCTGAGAAATGGCTTGAGGCCTTGAGATCTGAAATGGAATCCATGTATGCCAACCAGGTATGAACCTTGGTTGACCCACTTGAAGGGGTAAAACCCATTGGGTGCAAGTGGGTTTTTCAGAAGAAAATTGACGTGGATGGTAATGTGTATACTTTTAAGGTGCGATTGATGGCTAAAGGTTTCAAACAAATTCATGGTGTAGACTATGATGAGACTTTTTCCCCAATTGTGATGCTTAAATCCATTCAGATCTTGCTTGCCATTACAGCATACCATGATTATGAGATCTGGAAAATTGATGTCAAAACTGTTTTCCTTAAGGAAAATCTTATCGAGGATGTGTACATGACAACCTGAGGATTTTGCCACTCCAGAGGATGCTGGAAAGGTGTGCAAGATACAACGATCTATTTATAGATTGAAACAAGCTTCTAGAAGCTGGAATCTTCATTTTGATGATACAATAGAATAGTTTTGTTTCATCAAGAATGAAGAAGAATCTTGTATCTACAAGAAGGTTAGTGGGAGCACTATTGTCTTTCTGGTACTGTATGTAGATGATATACTACTCATCAAAAATGACATCCCTACCCTACAGTATGTAAAGACTTGGTTAAGGAACTGCTTCTCTATGAAGGACTTGGGCGAAGTCACCTATGTGTTAGGTATCAGGATCTATAGAGATAGATCACTGAGATTGCTTGGCCTAAGTCAGAGTATGTACATAGACAAAGTATTAAGATGATTTAACATGCATGAATCCAAGAAATGACTCTTGCCTATGCCATATGGTGTAAGCCTATCTAAGGCTCAATCCCCTTCCACCCAGGATGAGAGGGATAGCATTAGCAAGATTCCATATGCATCTGTAATTAAATCTAGCATGTATGCCATGTTATGTACTCGAACTGAAATCTCGTATGCTTTAAGCATGACGAGTAGGTAGTAGTTTGATCCAGGTGAGAATTACTGGACTGATGTCAAGAACATCCTTAAGTACTTTAGAAGGACTAAGGATTCATTCTTGGTATATGAAGCCGAGGAAGAGCTAGTTGTAAAGGGTTACATTGATGCTAGCTTCCAAACTGATAAGGATGACTCCAGATCACAATCGGGTTATGTTTTTTGCCTAAATGGTGGGGCTGTGAGCTGGAAGAGTTCAAAGCAGGAGACAGTCACCGATTCTACCACAGAGGCTGAGTATATTACTGCCTCCAATGCGGCAAAGGAGGCCATTTGGATTAGGAAGTTCATTGTTGAACATGGCGCTATTCCTAGCACTGTGGACCTAGTGGACCTCTATTGTGATAATAATGGAGCCATTGCACAAGCTAAGGAGCCTAGATCTCACCAGCGATCCAAACATATACTTAGGCGCTTCCATCTCATTCGAGAGATCATCGATAGAGGAGATATGAAGATATGCAGAGTACTAATAGATGATAACATTGCTGATCCACTGACGAAGCCTCTTGCACAGCAGAAGCATGAAGGTCACACTAGGTCTTTAGGCATTAGACATATGTCTGATTGGCTCTAGTGCAAGTGGAAGATTGTTGGTGTATGCCCTAGAGGCTGATACATTTGTCTGTATTTATATACATTCTATTATGCTAATTTTAATATATGAGGCATTTCATTTATTGTGCTCTTTTTTAATAAACATAATAAAGTCCTTAGAATAGTAAGTTTGAGGCCATAGGACATCAAGTGGTTGACTGATTGTGAGATCCTACTGGATAAAATTAGAACACTATTCTTAAATGTCCCTAGTCAAGTATTATTATTAATTAGGACAACAATAATGTATTGAGACTAGTATGTGCGTAGACTGATGACCACATCTCACGGGTTATGGATATGAGATATCAAGTCTTCACATGGATATATATTAGAGTAATGATGTACTGGACTGACCCGCCATGAGAACGCAACATGGATCGTTATGTGAGTGTCATAAGTGATTCTCATTGTAACAATGGTTGTGGAAGCAAGTTTGCCCCAAATGGTTTTATATGTTAAGTTTTGATGATGACAAATACAAGACAAAAAGAATAGTTTGCTTATGTTCTTTGCTGCATCCTATATAGAGCATATCCATTAGTAATTGATAAATATCTTATTTGAATATGTTTATGAAAGTCTTATATGCATGTTAAACTAACTAGAGTTATACATTTATGAATCATGCATATGAAGATATTAAATTATGATACTGGACTAACTATGCTTGTTTAAGTGAGCAATGTTTTGTAGGATAGTCCAAGTACTAAGAGTGAGCATTGCAACAAGAAAGCAAAAGATCTCAATTAAGCTCAACACAAGGAGAATGTGAATGGATATCTCATGAAGGTATTGATAACATCAAAGTCATGTCAAAGACCAAGTCTAAAGGAAGATTAAATGGTATAGCTTTTAGGACTTAGGGTCTTTATGTAAGAAGCCTTATGGATATCTCAAATATGTTTTTCAAATGTATTTTTACAAATGATTTTCCTATGTTAAAATGTCCAACAAATAAGTTTTGAAAAGCTAGTTTTGGTAATAATTCAAATCTATGAAAAATGGCAAAGTTTGAGTTTTGTAAAACTGACCTTTGGTCACTCTTTTGATCATATATTTCACAATACTTTGAGTTTTGTTTTGAAACTCTTTCATTTGAAAATAGACTCAAAGATCTTTCCAATGACTGGTCATTTGCTTTAAACGGATAAGAAATGAAGAAGTTATGACCTTTTAAAGTCAGTTTTTGAAATTTGAGTGGGGTATTCGAATACAGGATGTGGTATTCGAATACCACAGCCCAGAAAACATTTTTGAACGAGTTTTTTAAAGGGGAATTCGAATACAAGATGTGGTATTTGAATACCACAGCCTAAAAAACATTCCAGAATGCGTTTAAAATAGAGGTATTCGAATACCTCATTGTGGTATTCGAATAACCTGCTTCTGAATGGTTTTTTATGAGAATTGGAACAGTGGTATTCGAATACCCAATGATGGTATTTGAATAACCCACGAATTCTGTTTCGTTTTTGAATTCATACAAAAACGTTAACGCATTTATTATCACATTAATTTGCTCCAATGGCTATTTTCTATTTAGCTCTATGAATAGAGACCGTGGGTCTCATCTGCAAGTACCCCAGCTATTTGTTTAATTTGCGCTTGCTCTGAAAAATGTGATTTATATTTTACGCTTATTTTCTGTGCTCTTTTTGCTAAAACTTTGAGATATCCTTTGAGAGCCTCTTAGCACTTCAAATTGTATTATTTGCTCTGAGTGAGAGTTTCTATTCATCTATAATTTCTGTTCTTCTACATTGAGGGTGAGGTATCCTTCAAGATTTGTAAAGGGGGTGAGGTATCCCTCTAAGGTTTGTATAAGGGTGAGGTAACCCTGTAGGTTGAGACTTTAGCACAAGGGTAGAGTTTCCCTGTGTGTGAAAAGTGCTCTTTTATGTAACGGTTGCAAGCACCTATTGAAGCTTGTACATATAGTGGAAAATCTCGAACTGTGTTTTGGGGACTAGACGTAGACCACAAGTGGTTGGTGGTCAAACCAGGATAAATATCGTGCCTATTTTTCTTCTCTTTATCTCTTTATTTTATGCAATCTTTATTTTACGTAATTTTATATTATTGCACACTTATTCATTTGCTATTGCTAAAGCTTTTCTTTTATCTCATTCCTTCTGTGCTTTTATTTAATTAGTTTTAATATTTGTATTTTAATTAAAAGAAGTTTTGCCAAAAATTTTAATACCCAATTCACCCCCCTCTTGGGTAATGGTTGCCATGACTAACAAGTGGTATCAGAGCTTCGTGCTCTGGTGAAAGCTTAGCCGCTTAGAGTTAAAGATCATTGTTTATTAGCAACCTTGAAAGTTTTTCAAAATGGAAGGTTTTGAAATTGATAAACCACCATTCTTCGATGGTGTGCTTTTTGTTTATTGGAAAGCTAGAATAGAGTTTTATATGCAATCTATTGATTTGGATTTGTGGGATGTTGTGCTAAATGGATTTATTTGCAAACTAAAACAAACTTGGAATGCCTATGACAAGAAATGTTTTTCTTTGAACATTAGAGCTATGCAAATTTTGAGAAGTAGTTTGAATGATGATGCTTATGCTAAAATTAAAAATTGCTGTAGTGCTAAAGATATATGAGATGCTCTTGATGCTATTTATCTTGCTAACAATGATTTTGTGCATAAAGTTGTATATAGAAAGCAAGAAGAGCAAAAGCCATTAAAGGAAGCTTGTTATGAAACGCATCCTCAAAGAGATACTCAAACTATTGAAGAGAGCCAAATGCCACTTGGTGACAATGATGCTCAATTTGAAGAAGAGGCAAAGCAAAACAAAATTGATGAGGAAGAATGTGATTCTCTTAAAGAGGCAAGTACCCTTGAAATTGAAACTACCTATATGGCTAAAAAGGACTTTGAGGTAAATAATTCTAAACTATATTATAGTCCTTCCTATGATGAGTTGCAAAGTGCATATAATGAATTATATGATGGTTTATGGAATTTAGAAAAGAAAAACTTATCGTGTTTGGAAAATATTTCCTTTATTGAAAATGAAATTAAAACTTTGAAAAATGAATATATTTTTCTTGATGAAGAAATGTCTTTAAAATGTGAAACCTCATCTTCTTCTGAAAAATGGATTAATTTAGAAAATTAAGTTGAGAACTTATATTCTGAATTTGTCAAAACTAATGATTGTAATTGCTTAAATTCTATGCTTGTTAATAAGAATAAAATTAATGTTATTGCATGTGAAAATTCAAGCAAGGCTTATGGCAAAATTAATTCAGAATATAATAAAAATAAAATGCTTAAGTTTTTTAAAAATGATATTCAAATGATTAAGCCATCATTAAATTCAATTATTTGTAATTTTTGTGGTCATCTAGGACATATTTCTCATTTATGCAATTATAGAAGAAATCTTTATATGAGAAATTGTATGGTATGGGTTCCTAAAAATCCTAAAGGCCCTAATACTAATATTCAAGGACCCAAAATGAAGTGAGTACCAAAGTGTCCTCCTAGTATTTCAATTATGCAGAATATTTCTCAAAAGGATGGACAAATTGGTCAAAAGAAAGAGGAATCATCAAGGAGAATGCTTCCAAAGCCTAATAATAGAAACTTTCATCAAAGAAGGAAGATGGCTTCAACCAAAGCTTCTCAAGTACAAAATGTAGAACTTGCAAAGTTCAAGACTCCAAAAGAGAAGCAATGGATAAGAAAAAGTATTTTCTTGATTACCAAGGCCAAGGTGTGCTTGAAGGCCAAAAAGTGACTTTGGCATCTTGAAAGTGGCTGCTCCAAATACAAATATCATAAATAACTTCAAGCTCTTTTCCTTGTCTTCATGAAGCTTGGACTTGCAATTCTTAGATAAGTGAAAACTTGAATTATGCTTTTCTAGCTTTATGTCCTGAAAATATTTCTATATATTAATATGCTAGATAAAGTATGCTCCTTGTTTGAAATGACATGATTGATGATAATATCCTTGAACATGAGTTTTTTTTTTTTGTTTAATTATGACTTAAAATGAGTATTCGTGTTAGATGGTTTTATCTTGTTTTATCCATTTCTAACATATAATCCTTGGTTGTTTCAAAATGCTTTTGTAAGAATCAAGAATTTGGTTTGATTGTCATGAATGCAAGTTAAAATGAGTGCTAAATTGCTTGGTTGTTTTTAATCTTTGCACTTATTGGTTTTAACCTACTGCTACTGCTGATATTCCTACCCCTGTTTTATTTGAAAGGTTCTGCTGCATTTGTTGTTGTATATGTTGTATAGTATTAATAATCAATATATGCTAAATTCTTTGTTTGTTTTATCTTAAAATATACACTTAATGATATATATGAAAAATGCAAATGTTTAACCAAATGTAATTGGCTATTCTTTTGATGATTATATGCACTTGGCTAAATTGATCAATGAAATGAAATATCTTTTGCCCTTGTGAACTCATTTGTTATTTTATTATTTTGAATGCTTATTTGCTTATGAGTTTGGCATAATGACTAACCTCTATGGATCCAAAATTGATGGATACCAAAGAAAGTACTTTGAATTATTTTGTAGGGTGTCAACTACCTCAAGCAAGCATTTAAATGGAATAAGTTCATTTAACTTAAGGATAGTGAAGTTTAAAAGGACTCAACTTTTAAAGGGGTGCAAATAATTTCTATTCCTTCATGAAAGTTTGAAGCTTAAAAGTTGGTGGAAGTGAAAGTCATCTACGAAAATTCAAAGAGTACATTTTTGGTGATATCAAACTATTGTTTTTCTTATGCTTTAAATTTGATATCATGTGATATTTGGAGAAATAGAAAGTTGTGTTATACCGTTACATACCTTACATGAAAATTATTTGCCTAAAAATGCCTAAATAAGTTTTGATGACGATCATATGCTTTCTTGATAAACTTGAATCATGCCTTAAAATACTTAAACTATTTTTTTTGGATTCAAGTACATATGTGCTTCATGCATTCTTGTTAGAATTAACATTGCATAGTTGATAATGTGATACATGCTTTAAATTATATATCAACCTAAATTATGCTTATAAATGGGCTTATATGATATTTGATGCTAACCTATGTTTTAGAAGATTTTTTAAAGTTAGCTTTGCAAGTTTCTCTATGTGTTTTAAATATAGCCATCAGATTTTGCATATACAAGCATATATGGATAAATGAGAAAAGTTGAATGGAATTCAAATGAAGAGGAAGATAAAGAAGACTTTCTTCAAGTGTAATGGAATAGAGAATTCAAAGAAA
Source organism: Ormosia semicastrata (assembly GCA_029884595.1). Taxonomy (NCBI): domain Eukaryota; kingdom Viridiplantae; phylum Streptophyta; class Magnoliopsida; order Fabales; family Fabaceae; genus Ormosia; species Ormosia semicastrata. The sequence goes on from JAQQTO010000062.1 coordinate 35,695,490, forward strand.
GAAAACTCAAAGTTAAAGGACCAATAAAGAAGGATCATTACTCTTTATCTAACTCAATAAGTATCTCTATCCCTTAGCTTTTGTGATATTCTATATAGTATGGATCATATGATACTTGTTGAAAAATTGATCTTAAATGATTATATGCTTTCTTTACATGAGAAGTATGCTTAGCATTGACAAAGTTCCTAATTGGATATTAACTTGCTATTTTGTCATTGCATTTAGGGTGAATGATATTAGTTCTATACATACTTTGATCCTTATAGCATATTTCATCAAGGAGATGTACTTAAGTTCTTTTTAACTTAGTTTAATCTATCTCAATGAATATATGCTTTTCATATAAAATATCTCTACCTTTCTAAAATACTTTAAAAAATATAATGTGCTCTTGTAAAATTCTTTTTGAAAGGGAAAAAAGTTTTAAAAATGTTTTTTGATTGATGGATTAAAAATAAAAATCTTTTGCCTACTTTTCTTTAAGGTAACGTGCTTACATGGTCTTCGCATACATATTTCCTTTATCTATATTATGCATATTTTGAGGGGGAGCCTAGCTCTTAAGCTGTTTATATCTTTTGGTTTACATCCTTATTTGATTATATAAAGTGTTTTATTGTCACATGCTAAATGTTGATATACAAAAATATGACAAGCATTGCATGAATAATTCTCTATATCTTGCAAACATATTTATCTCATCTCTCTATTCTTGACTCATATGTAGAATCTAAGGGGGAGAAATTATTTTTTTTTCCTTTCTAAGCCTTTTTGTTGATGTCAAATAGGGGGAGTGAAAATTAGAAATAAAAATATGTTCTTGTGCTTATTGTTTGATATGCTTACATGAATATCCTTTCTTATATATTGCTCAACATATTTTTCTTTGGTGATTTGTCATCATCAAAAAGGGGGAGATTGTGGAAGCAAGTTTGCCCCAAATGGTTTTATATGTTAAGTTTTGATGATGACAAATACAAGACAAAAAGAATAGTTTGCTTATGTTCTTTGTTGCATTCTATATAGAGCATATCCATTAGTAATTGATAAATATCTTATTTGAATATGTCTATGAAAGTCTTATATGCATGTTAAACTAACTAGAGTTATACATTTATGAATCATGCATATGAAGATATTAAATTATGATACTGGACTAACTATGCTTGTTTAAGTGAGCAATATTTTGTAGGATAGTCCAAGTACTAAGAGTGAGCATTGCAACAAGAAAGCAAAAGATCTCAATTAAGTTCAACACAAGGAGAATGTGAACGGATATCTCATGAAGGTATTGATAACATCAAAGTCATGTCAAAGACCAAGTCCAAAGGAAGATTAAATGGTATAGCTTTTAGGACTTAGGGTCTTTATGTAAAAAGTCTTATGGATATCTCAAATATGTTTTTCAAATGTGTTTTTACAAATGATTTTCCTATGTTAAAATGTCCAACAAACAAGTTTTGAAAAGCTAGTTTTGGTAATAATTCAAATCTATGAAAAATAGCAAAGTTTGAGTTTTGCAAAACTGACCTTTGGTCACTGTTTTGATCATATCTTTCAAAATACTTTGAGTTTTGTTTTGAAACTTCTTTCATTTGAAAATAGACTCAAAGATCTTTCTAATGACTGGTCATTTGCTTTAAACGGATAAGAAATGAAGAAGTTATGACCTTTTAAAGTCAGTTTTCAAAATCTGAGTGGGGTATTCGAATACAAAATGTGGTATTCGAATACCACAGCCCAGAAAACGTTCCTGAATGAGTTTTTTAAAGGGGCATTCGAATACAAGATGTGGTATTCAAATACCACAGCCTAAAAAACATTCCAGAATGCGTTTAAAATAGAGGTATTCGAATACCTCATTGTGGTATTCGAATAACCTGCTTCTGAATGGTTTTTTATGAGAATTGGAACAGTGGTATTCAAATACCCAATGATGGTATTTGAATAACCCACGAAATCTGTTTCATTTTTGAATTCATACAAAAATGTTAACGCATTTATTATCACATTAATTTGCTCCAACGGCTATTTTCTATTTGGCTCTATAAATAGAGACCGTGGGTCTCATCTGCAAGTACCCCAGCTATTTGTTTAATTTGCGCTTGCTCTGAAAAATGTGATTTATATTTTACGCTTATTTTATGTGCTCTTTTTGCTAAAACTTTGAGATATCCTTTGAGAGCCTCTTAGCACTTCAAATTGTATTATTTGCTCTGAGTGAGAGTTTCTATTCATCTATAATTTCTATTCTTCTACATTGAGGGTGAGGTATCCTTCAAGATTTGTAAAGGGGGTGAGGTATCCCTCTAAGGTTTGTATAAGGGTGAGGTATCCCTACGGTGAGACTTTAGCACAAGGGTAGAGTTTTCTGTGTGTGAAAAGTGCTCTTTTATATATAACGGTTGTAAGCACCTATTGAAGCTTGTACATATAGTGGAAAATCTCGAACTGTGTTTGGGGATTTGGACGTAGACCACAAGTGGTTGGTGGTCGAACCAGGATAAATATCGTGTCTGCTCTTCTTCTCTTTATCTCTTTATTTTATGCAATCTTTATTTTACGTAATTTTATATTATTGCATACTTATTCATTTGCTATTGCTAAAGCTTTTCTTTTATCTCATTCCTTCTGTGCTTTTATTTAATTAGTTTTAATATTTGTATTTTAATTAAAAGAAGTTTTGCCAAAAAATTTAATACCCAATTCACCCCTCTCTTGGATAATGGTTGCCATGACTAACAATGGTGTCTGTGGTCCTTTGACCTGAAATCACTACGATTCCTACATGAGGAGTTGTGTGTTTTAATGCCATCAAACATCATATGTAACAAGGTGATTATAAAGTTGGTTATTGGACATACTGCGAATTATGCATAGGGATGTGAGTGACCTAAATGGGATTTGTCACTCCTACATAACAGGAGCAATATCTTTGGGCCCCCTAATTGAGTGAGACTGAGAAATGCATGACTATGCTCAAATGAGTCAATATGGGATATTAATTTCTTTTGTTGTTGCAAAGTCTACTCGAGTATCAAGAAACGAAGGATTGAACTATACAAGGGTGACGTATTCCATGCCTTGTGTTCAATCTAGATATCTTGATAAAGGGACTAAACGACACGGATACATTGGTTACGGAAAGGTTATGTCAAATCATTGACATTCTCATTACTTGGGTAGCAGCGATGTGTTGCTAGATACTGCTCACTGCTTATAATATTAAAATGATATTTTAATATTATTGCCAACGTAATGAGAACCTGCAGGGTCACACATATAGAGCAGACTAAAATTGGAGCAATAGATCCAAATTGGACTCGGATTCAAATGTGGGTCAGGCTCATAACAGATGAGTCTAGGGTTACATAACTTACCTTGTTGCTACTCACACTCACTTAAAGCAGTCACTATTATAAATAGTACTGCTAAGGGGCTGCTAAGACACACATTACAGAAACCCTAGCTGCACCTACAGAAAAATGAGTGAGAGAGTGATATGTTTTTTCTCTTCTCTTCACAGCTAGCACCGTGTGAGAGACGTGAGGCTCCTTTTTTTGCAAACGTTGGATGTTCGTGAGTCTGTTCATGTGGATACCATAAAGACATCATCGCTGTTACGGTGTTGGTGATTCACGTCACTTCCTTAGATCACGCTTCAAGTGGTAAACGTTTTTAAAAACTTGGATTATGGCTTTTTTGCATGGATCCTTAGTGGGAATTCTTTTTTTGCTGTGTGATGTATCTGCAATTCCCAACAACCTTGGCTTCTGGTGTCAAACAAGCTTGAGGAAAGAAGCGTGCCCTGTTTGTCTAAATACTCATGGTCTAGAACACAGGTTGTGCCTCAGTGGTGTAGATCCTGGCAGTGACCAAGTATAGATCAATGCCCTCCTTTGGCTTCCAGCAGAGGAATTTTATGTACTCACATATTAGTGGGGGAGGTGGCAATTTCATCACTACTCTGATGACCTCCATAGAATAGGAGACCTGGTGTCCCCGCACCATGACTGTAGTGGTCTCCGGGTCGACAAAAGCTACATTCGCATAAAACTTGTGAACTAAGGGAAGTACTGCTACATCATGTGTTTAGAAAAATCTCTCCATCCAAGCTGGCGGATGGTCATCTCAATATCATGGTGGATGGCATCCTTAAAGGAAAACCCCCATTCTACTATGACTAGTTTGGTAACCAGTATCGCATATTTCTGAGAGGCAGTCGCCAATACAAATTTCCTCTAATCAAACTCTAAAGGGGGAGATGGCGCCCTGTTATGCTAGCTTGCAGACCCTCGTTAGTGTTTATAAGCCATGATGCAAGAGAAATAGTGTACCTGAACCTGTAAATAGTCAAAATTTAGAATTGCATAATCAAAAGTATCAAACACATTTAAAACAAAGCAATTCTGAAAAAACTAGGGTCCCACATCGCAGCATTCATACTAGCGCTGCAGCATTCATCAATATTCAAAGCCACATCATGGCATTCATGACCTATGCCACAATATTCAAACCAACGTTGTAGTATTCAAGAAAATGTCACGGCATTTATGCCACCACTGCTGTGCATTGACGAACAAAGCCCAAAAAACATAAACAACTTATAGGCGGAAGGTCTTCCACCTTGTTCAAATTCTGCTGACCCCATTCATCATCATTCCCTTCATGGTAGGACATAGATGTCTTCCCATCAATTACACTCACTAAAGAACATTCTTCTAGATCTTGAGGATTCTTCATAGATTTAAAATTTTTGAAAGTAACCGCTTGATCTTGCACCCTCATGGTGAGCTCCCATTTTTCCACATTAACGAGAGTTCTTCCAATTGCCATGAATGGTCAGCCTAAAATCAAAGGGACTTTGCTATCCTCTTCTATATCAAGTATGACAAAATCTGCAGGGAAGATAAACTTATCCACTTTGACTAAAACATCCTCAATAATTCTTTTTGGACATGTATAAGAATGATCAGTCAGTTGGAGGGTCACTAATATGGGCTTGCATTCCTCCAAACCTAACCTATGGAAAATGGATAGGGGTATGAGATTAATGCTTGCCCCCATGTCACATAGAGCATGCCCAAAGAATTGATCTCCAATGGCACACGGAATGGTGAAGCTTCTAGGATCCTTCAATGTTGGAGGAAGCTTCTGTTATAGAATAGCACTGTATTCCTCTAACAATGCCATTGTTTCAAACTCACCTAACTTACGCTTTTTGGATAAAATATCCTTCATAAACTTCACGTAACTAGGCATTTGCTCTAAGGCTTCTGCAAATAGGATGTTAATATGCAACTTTTTGAACACTTCTACGAATGTTTGGAATTGGTGCTCAAGCTTTTTCTTAAGTGGTCGGTTGGGAAAAGGTAGAGGGTGTGTATAAGGTATAACCTCTTTCTGCTTGTCCACTACCTTTTCAGTGACAACTTCCTCTTTCTTGCTATCAACCTCCTCATTAACAACCTCTTTATCCTTTTTCACCTCAAGTTCTTCCTCCAGTAACTTTGTCTTTGGATTCCTTTCTATGTCCTTTCCACTTCTTAGTAAGATGGCTTTACAATGCTCATTAGAGGTACCCTTTGGATTTTTGACAGTGTCACTTGGGAAAGTGCCTGGAGGCCTGTCATTGATAGCATTTGCCAACTGCCCTACCTATGTCTCCAATGCTCTCATTGAAGCAGTTTAACTTTGAAACATTACATCATGCTTGGCCAACTGAGCATCTGTCTTAGACATATAGGAATCTATCTTAACCATGAACTTCATGAACATGTCTTCTAGAGATGGTTTCTTATCTTGCAGAGGTTGCCTGGGTTAAGAGGAGTAACCTGGAGGATAGTTAGATCTGTCATTTCCAAGTGTTGAGGATGAAGCTCCTTGGTTGTCCCTCCAAGAGATGTTGGGATGGTTCCTCCATCCTGGGTTGTACTAGTTTGAGTATGGGTTATTCTGTTGTGGGCAATAGTTCCCAACATACTATGCACTTTCAGAAATGGAAGGGCACCTATCGCTTGAATGGTTGTCACCACACTTGTCACGGAGAACAAATGGGCTCTGATGAAGGCTCTACCCCATGCTATCCAGTTTATTTGTAATTACTGCCACTTGAGCTGACAGCGATGTTATTACATCAATTTCATGCTCTCCAGCTAGTTTCCTTGGAGTGTTTCTAATAGAGGGCCATTGGTAGCTGTTGGCTAGCAATTCCTCCAGCAGTTGAAAGGTTTCATCAAATGATTTGCTCAATAAAGAGGCTCCAGCTGTTGCATCCACTATGGGGCAATGTTGTGGTAATAAGCCTTTGAGACATGAATAGACTTGATGCCATGATGGGATAGCATGATGTGGACATCTTCGTAGTAGATCCTTGTACCTCTCCTAGGCTTCGTACAAGGATTCCAATTAAGTTTGGGTGAATGATGTAATATCATTCACCATCTCAGCAATCTTGGCTGGTGGAAAATATTTATTAAAAAATTTATTACAGACATCGGACCAAGTTGTTATTGACCCCACAGGCAAAGATTACAACCAACTCTTGGCTCTATCTCTAAGAGAGAAGGGAAAGAGCCTTAGGCGAATGACATCTTCAAAAACTCCATTATAACTAAAGGTGTCACAAATTTCCAGGAAGTTAGATAGATGAGCGTTGGGGTCTTCACTGGACAAACAACCAAATTGCACTAAAGTTTGTATCATTTAGATTATGACCGATTTGATCTCAAAATTATTTGCACGGATGGCTGGCTGTCTAATGCTAGAATGTAACCCATTTGAGGAGTTACAACTCCCTTAAAAGCCACGTGTAATTATGCTTATCCGCCATCTTACTAGTACCTATATCAAACGACAATAAAATGGAAACCTAAATTAATATGAACAAAAAGTAACTTGAACTAGAACTAATTAAGCTCTGTATCAATATTAGCAAATCAGAAATAAGTTTTATTCCCAAGCAGCAGTGCCAAAAACTTGTTGATTGTTTTTGCTTACCGCAAGTGCACTGGTCAAACAAGTAATACAGTGAAAAGTAAGATATCACTCCCTTGAGGAATAGGGCTATTCCTAATGCAAATTATTGACCAATAACTTACTTAATTCTATTCAAGAACATTAACTTTAGGAAAAGAATGTTTTAGTTAATTAAAAGACTTAAATGCAGTAAATTGAGAATTCAAGCTAATGATTAAAGAATAGGGAATTCTTTTTCACCTCATTAGGCAACCATCTTGTAGAGGCTGCCTGGGTTGAGAGGAGTAACCTGGAGGATAGTTAGGTCTGTCATTTCCAGGTGCTAAGGATGAAGCTCCTTGGTTGCCTCTGACAACGGTGCCAAAAACTTGTTGATTGCTTTTGCTTACCGTAAGTGCACGGGTCAAACTAATAATATAGTGAAAAGTAGGATATCGCTCCCACGAGGAATAGAGCTACTCCTAATGCAAATTATTGACCAATAACTTATTTAATTATATTCAAGAATATTAAAATTAGGAAAATAGTGATTTAGTTAATTAAAAGACTTAAATGCAGTAAATTGAGAGTTCAAGCGAATGATCAGAGAATAGAGAGTTTTTTTTCACCTCTTACTTCAATTGATAACAAGCAATCCTTATAAGTAACATAAATGAAAGGATTAGGTTAGCTTGAGAAACTAACTTAGTTAACAGCCTATGTCTAGGTCAATCAACCATGTTTCATTTACCTAATTCACTATGTTTCCATGAGAAGTAGTGCAAAATCCACTCATTAAGATCTATTCTCAATAATTACTATGTATGGCCAAGAGGTGCATTTCTGTCCCATTAGCTAATCAACTCATCCTACCATTAGAATGAAATTAAACATGCATCAACCATACATATGATCTCAAATCCAAATTCCTATGTCGAGGTTCATTAGATTTCAACAAATCACTTAAAAACTGATCAAACAATCAAGAGCATTAAGATTTATATGATTGAACAAAACCAAATAATCTATATAAACTCAAAGGATTACAAAATCATTCAATATCCATAGGAGGATCCAAATAAATCCCTATACACAGCTTAGCTAGCCATAAAACACAAAAATATATGCATATACATCATATTCATGATAATGGAAAAGAGAAAGTAAAAGAGATGGAAGAGAGAAGCTCAATAATAATTATCCTTGATGCTTTAATCTCCCTCCAAGATGAAGATGGCCTCAAAACTTGGCTACTTCTGCTTCCTTTCAGTCTCACACTCAAACCCTCGCCGTTGCTCTCTAAAAATGCCAAAATTCATGCATGAAATCTGATGAAACAGTATTTATAGGCTATGAAAAATAGGGTCATACCACGACATTAACACGCCTATCCCGCAGCGGGGGTCAAATTAGGTCACCAACACCGCGGCATCAACTCCTTTACGCTACGGCGTGCTAGCACAGGTCTCTGTTTGGAAGCAGGGGAATGCACCATGCCGTGACATTCCATGTCTGTGCTGCGGAGTGAGCTACTGAATTGCACTTTTGGTTTTCTCTTTCAATTTTGGTCCAAGTCTTCCACAAATCCACTTGCTTGGAACCCTTCCTGCAATAGAGAAACCACCAAATTAGTAAAAGTTACAAATCCACTTAATCACTTGAATAATGTACAAGATTTACACCAATTCATATAGGAAGATATCAAAATGGAATTTGAAAAATATAAGCCTCAAATCTTCCATACATTCATCATTGCAAGGACTAAAGTATCAATATAGCACAGATATAGGGAAAAAATAACTACATATAATGGAGTTATCAAATACTTCACCTACATGGAATAGAAATCCCATGTTTGAGTCACTGGATCTTTCTAATAAAGCAGTCAATTCATTCAAATCATCTATTGAGGAACCTCCAATCTTGGACCTCAAACTGTTACCTTCTTATTTGCACTATGCCTATCTTGGTGATAAAGCTACATTTCCCGATTATCGTTGTAGAGAAAGTCCAGCCTAGGACTTTAAACGTGGCGCTTCTTGGGAGGCAACCCAAGTTTTTTACTTTCTCTTTTTTTGCTTTATTAATGCTTTTGCATTCATAGTGTAGTTATCTATTTTCTTTTGATTTGGTTGGGCATTTGATTTCTTTTTTATCTTAGTTTGAGTTTATGGTTTTTGTTTGGAGTGTGTGTTGTGGTTGTTGTTGTTGCGTTTTGTCTTCTAACTAATTTTTTGCTGTTAAGATTGTCATGTTGCATCGTTGCATGTTTTGTGTGTATTTGATATGTCATTGATGCATGATTCTTAAAATGAATGTAATGTGGAGCTATGAAATAAATGTTACATGTTGATGTGATTAATTTGATCTATGATATGTCTGCTTATGGATCAAATGTTGATTCTTGGAAAGGGTGCATGCTATTTGAAATTTAGTTGAGCCTTAGTGTTTCTTTGTTATGTAAATACATTTCCTTTTACATGATTATGATTCTTGTAATAATAATAGTTGTGCTCATCTAAAGAAAGTTATGACCTGCCCTTTTGTGATGAAGACTTTATTTCTAAAAGAGTATTTGATTCTCTCTTGAAGTGAAATCCTAGGCTATGCATGTTTGATGAAATGATTAAGGCATTATTTGGATTAGTTGAGCCTTTCAAGCCTACCTATATATGCATGAATATCCCTAGTACCCATTTTGAGCCTTGTGAATGTGTTGGCCTTTATGTTTTGTTCTTTACCCACATCATCCTTACCTTGTAGCCCTCTATTATAGTTTATCCACCATTGTCCGTGTTAGGAACATAACTTGTAAATGCTTAATTGAGTCAGAAGAAACAAGAGTGCACTACCATAGGCATGTTTTTGAACCCAACAAATTTGTGGTTTGAAACAAAGAAAATGATGAAAAGAAGGAAAGTAAGAAATGGAAAGAAAAATTTTGAAATGATGGAAAGTTGTGATTCACAAAAAAAAAACCTTATGCTAATTATGCCTTGTGATAAAGAAATAAGCTTTGGGGTTCTTGTACTAGAAAATGTACCTTATGCTAATTGTTGTTTGGCTCAATTAGGTCATTTGCAAAATTGTGTGTCCCAATGTTTGTTTTATCCTTCCTTTCATTTCTTAACCTATTACCCTGGCCTTACACTATAAGCTTGAAAGACCATCTTGATCATTAATCATGCTTAGTTCCACATTAGTGGAGAGAGAGATGAAGGACATTTTTAAGGGAATATGAGATGGAGTTACTTGGGTATCATCATGAGTTTTCTTGGATGTGCATGCTTGAGTTAGGAAACGGTCCCATAATCATCTTTTGGGAAATCTTTTACATAAAAATTGAAGCATGACAGCATGAGCTGAAGATTAGATGGCATGTATGCTTGACAGTGAATTAATTTTGAACCATTGAATATGAGATTTAGCATGATGCCACATTACCTTAAGCATTTTGGGAATTAGAATTGTTAGGATATAAATGTGAATATATAGATGCTTGATGTTGAGGCTAAGATGTTAAGGTAATCTTGTTTTGTTTTGCTCGGTTCTAGCAAAATCGTAGGTTTGGGCTATGATAACTCTGTAAAATAGAGTTATTACTCAAGCATTTCTTGATTCGTTCATATACTAAATCCTTGAGTTATGCCTTGTTATCATTCAATTCTTGATAAAAGAGTGTATAGGGAATACTTATTCATACATCTTTATAATGTTAAATACATACTAGCTTTTTCTATGAATGATTAACCAACTTGGTTTTTGCTTACTTCCAGGGGCTTGCAATGAAGCAAGGAAGAGCTTAATGAAAACAAGAGAATGAAGACATAATTGTGCCACGACTTCACAAATTAAGTGTTGTGGCACATCCATTTGTGTCGTGGCACTTCTTCATTTTGTGTCGTGGCACTTCTTCATTTTGTGCAGTGGCACATCCATTTGTATTGTGACACTTCTTCAATTGTGAACTATGGCATAATGATTTGGTGCATATATTGACTTTCTCGAGACTTAGGAGTCGTGGCTCCTTGTATTTTATGTCGCGGCTCCCCTGTGCACATAAGAAATCCTGTATTTTAACGTCCTAGATGGAATGAGACTGGACATTTGGGCATTTGGGGATGAAATTTTCTGGAGAATAAAACTTGGAGAGAGTAGCAAGAGTGGATGAAGAATTAGAGAAGCTTGATGAACCACTGTTGATGAACCTGCAAAAATTCATGTTTTTATGGTTCAAAATCTTGGGTTTTCATCCTCTTTTAATCGTATCGATTGAGTTTTGTTCTCAAATTTTGTTATGTTTTTATTATTTTAAGTTGTGTTCTTATTATGTGTTTTACATGTTTTTAATAGGTAATTACACATGGAAAGGATTGGACATTTGAACGAGAGAGGAACAAACAAGGAAAATCCATCAAATGTTGGAGCCTCACTGCTTAAGTGAGTGTTGCGCGCAGAAGATTTCAAATTCATGTCTCAGCGCCTATGCACTGTGAAGGCAGCGCCTGAGTGCGCATCCCGTATCAGGACATTCAGAAAGAACGTTGATAACAATATATTTTATACATTTTATAATCCTCTCACTGGGCTTCTTAAGGTTCAATTAGGTTTAATTAAGTTAGTTTTAACACATTTTATGATATTGGACCTTATTGGATCATTGAAAGAATTATTACATGAATTAGCCTTAATTTATCTTTTTGGCAGTGTTCAGTAAACTGGCTATAACTTGAGTTGCAAATATATGGTTGATGTGATTCTAGTCTTGTAAGAAATCTAAGACAATTCCCTACAACTTTCATTAGACCTCAAAGGCCAAATCACACATTTGAATAACTCAAATTGGAGTTGAAGTAAGAACTAGGGTACTGATCCTGATAGCTTGCCTATGCATACTTTTCATGACTTATCTTGGGCTACAGCGTGTCAAATGGGCTGCAATTTTGATGGTTGATAGTTAAAACCCAAATCTACAACTTTCATGTTGAACACTTTTTGAGATTCTGAGGTCTACTAGGCTATATTGGGCTTGTAAGTCAGAATAGAAGAGCTATAACTGGGCCTGATTACTATACAACAATTGGGCTATATCTCAGATTATAGGTGGCCAATTGAGGTGATTCTGGTAGAATTTGAAAGTTAAGATCCACACCTACAACTTTCATGAAAACCACATTTCTCTAAAATGATGAATACAATGACTTCAGAGCTAAATGATTTCAGAGACAAAGAATCTTCATAATTTTTCACTTATCAAAAGTCATTTGACATTTTTCACTCATTTTCCACTCATCCACTCACTCATGACTCAGCCCCCATTGTCATTTTGTACTCCTAATCCTCTATAAAAGGCACCATTGGCAAATCATTTGGGGGTCTTGGTCCTAGAGACCAAGATCATGCTATTGTGTTGTTTGTTTATCTTGTTGTAGTTTTCCTTTGTTCTAAATTGAAGTCATGTTCTTCTTCTTCTTCTTCTCTATTCTTTTCTTCTTGTCTATGAGTAACTAAGTTTTATTTAACTTGGGAGAAATGGTGAAGCTCTTGGTAATGAAATAAGGTTAGATTCATTTCTTTCTTGTGCTTAAATGATATATTTTCAAGTGGTCATTATACGTGTTGTATTTTGTTTTCAATCAATTTAAAAACCCTCCTTGTAAAGTGGAGATCTTGATTTGTTGTAAACAAGATTTTGGCACAATGAATACTTAATCCCATTTATGTGTGGTGGTGTTAATAGATCATTAAAGGAATCATAATATAATTACGTATATAATTTTTAATGAACTTTGAACGTTGTATTTTTCGATTGGAACCTCCATTATGTGTGGATTCTAATTGAGTTATAAAAAGATTTAATCTTGTCCTTATTTTATTTGCCAAGAATGAATCTCCTAACCCAAGTAAGTTTTTTTTTATTTGTGACTAAGTTTTATCATTTATATTATTGTGACAAAATATTTACTTTACGTCAAAGAATTTTTCTTTATCAATTCCATGTGGATCGACCTCGGACTCCCGAGATTTTATTACTTGAAACAACCTGCACTTGGGTTTACAACTTTTAATCCGCATCAAGTTTTTGGCATCGTTGTCGGGGACTTGATTTGAAGAACAAATTTATGGTGTAAATATTTTGTATATATATATTTATATATTTTTTTGTGGATCTTGTACATATATATGTATATATATTTTTTCTACTCTTTTAATTTTTTTTTATTTGTACTTACTAATGTACTAACTTAGGGGAAACTCTCCCTTATCCCTCTGTAATCTTTAATCATTAATGAAATAATCTTTCTTCTTCTCTTCTTTCTTGTTGGAGCAAAAAATCGGCTCTTGATTCTCTGATTTTCATATTTTAACTTTACTTTTTGCATTTTACTTTCTAAATCTCTAACTTACTAACCTACTAACCTTTTAATTTTATTGCTTACTAACTTACTAACTATCTAATTCTCTTGCTAACTATCTAACTTTTTACTTTATCAGCTATCTAACTTTTTACTTTTCCTGCTTACTAACATTTTAATTTATCTGCTTACTAATTTTTAATATTTATTTGGTAGCTGGTTTATACCACACCTTTGTTAATATATATATTTGGTAGTTGGTTTATACCACACCTTTGTTAATATTTATTTACTATGTGTTAATATATATATGGTGGTCAGTTTATACCACATCCTTGTTAATATTTATTTGGTGGCTGGTTTATATCACATTCTTATTAATATATTTAACGGCAAGTTTATACTGCCTACTTTTTAATAAATTTTTTTACCATGGCAGGTTTATACCGCCTACTTGTTAATATTTTTTTTTGGAAGATTGAGCTCTGTATATATTTTTATTTTATTCTTCCTATTTCTTTTTCTCGTTTGTCATGTGTAGTTAAATTCATGTGTTTCTAGGGTGAAGACGTAACTTGATTCAATCAACATGTATTAATATTAGAATTTTAATTAATTTCTTTTTTTATTCAATTTGAGTGCTTATTATGATTCTTAATACTTGTATGAATTAGTCACTTATAAATTGATCTAGTGAGGTATATGTAGAATCGGAAAGTTTGTATATAACCTAGACCATAAATAATAAGTGCCATAATTTATAATCATCTAGGAATGGATGTTATAGGTTGTGTGGGAGAATTGTGATATTTTCCATGAGAATCCATAGAGTAAAGGTTATGCCTTTAAGAGTTAAGGTTTAGACCAAGAAATTGAGTTTTAATTAATTACTGGATTCTCCCCATCAATTGAATGATTAGAAATTAATTAAAATGAAGGTCCCAAAGCTACTCTATTGTTTATGATAGATTATTGAATCAAGTGAAGTCAGATCCCTAGTGTTTTAATTTCATGTGTTTACATCCTTAATGTGTTTTGCATTCATGTGCTTTGTTCTCTCTTTTCTCTCTTAATTTTGTGTGTTTTAGTTTTTTTTCCTCTTAATCGTCAATTTTATTACTTTGACAATTCGGTGCGCTTGTTGATTTTCTTAACAAGTTTTTGCAAACCTAGGTTGATATGGTGGATTTTGTTGCTTCAAGAATTCAAAAGAAGCCGAAAATGTTGTTGCAGATCATTTGTTTATACTTCCAACAAGCTCACCTTTTGATATCACACCTATCAATGATTCTTTTCTCGATAATTTTTTATTTATTTTCAGTCAATTCCAAGCCTTGGTTTGCTAACATAGTCAATTTTAACCGTAGGTTCTACTTGCTTTTGGACAGAAAGAAGCATCCCATGTTTGCATTCTCACATGCCAATGCCTCTGAGCTGGATCTTGTGATTTAATGCCATAGACTCTTCAGCAATCTTTCACTAGATGTGGTCGTTGGTGGTAGCTATCAGATATTCGCACTTTAATTAGTGGCGTCGTAGCTCAATCCAAAATATTCCACAAACGGGAGGGAGAAGAATTACTAGATTGGCTGAGCCGTCTTAGTATTACTGCACTCATGATGCGCAGTATAAAGATACGCCATGAAAACTGTACATAAAAGTATGTCATCATTTATTGTTATAATTTTATTTTTGTATGATTTTGTTGTATTTTGGTTTTGGACAGACGATCCTTTGGGCGGGGTCCTCTAGGGGTTTCTAGACTTCTTTACCCTGATGGTTTTCTTGAAGTCAAAAAAAATAAAAAAAAATAAAAAAAAAATAATAAAAACTGTGTTTCTTAATTTCAAACTTTTCTGACAACAGCTAACCTACCCATATAGGTGTTATCATTACCTTTTTGCATTCTCTTCCCTATTTAAACACTCCATTTTCTTCACTTTTCTCTAACTCAAAATCATTCAAAGGAAGTGTGAGTGTAGAAATGAAGGGATCTTCTTCTTCTATTTGTAGATTTACTAGTATCTGTGTATTTTGTGGGACAAGTTATGGGAAAGGTTTAGAGTTTGTAAATGCAGCAATCACTCTTGGTAGAACATTTGCTGCGAGGAACATTCGTGTAGTATATGGGGAAGGTAGCATTGGGTTAATGAGGGCTGTATCACTTGCTGCACATCTAAGAGGTGATCAAGTTTTAGGTATCATTCTTGAACCTTTAACTCGAAAGAACATCACTGGAAAAATAATTAGGGAGGAGCTTTAAGTATCATCTATGCATGGACGAATGATGACAATGCTTGCAAACTCTGATGCATTCATGGTCTTACCGAGAGGTTTTGGTTCTTTGGAAGAAATTTTTCAAATCATCTCTTAGGCCCAACTGAACATCCACCGTAACCCTATAGGTTTGTTGAATGTTAATAATTTCTTTGATCTTTTGTTATTTTTTCTTGACTATGCTGTAGAATAAAAATTTATCATACCTTCGGCAAGACGACTCCTTATTTCTGCTTCCACTGTTGATGAGTTGATTAATAAATTAGAAGCTTTTGTTTATGAACCTAATCCAGTAACAACTCAGATAGATTGGTCAGAAGGAAGTGGTGAGGGAAGCAGTATGAAAAGCAAGCCAGATCAAAGACTCCAACTATTTACATAATTATAAGCTTTGATTTTATTCATCATACTTTGTTTTTATTTATATTTGTGTAAGGTTTCTCTTTTCAGTAATTGCAACAATAGGTAATATCTTCTATCCTTTACCTATCTATGTTTTGACATTGAGGACAATGTTATGATCTAGTTGGGGGGAAGGATAGATGAAGTGAAAAAAAAACCAAAAAAAAAATATAATAAACAAAAAAAAATTAGGAAGTGTGTTTATTAATATGTTTGTCAGCAATTTATTAACAGTTAAACTAATTAAGGATGACAGAGTAAGGAGTAAATTTTGCTCTGAAGGTAATTTTACTCTTGAGACGCATCTAGATTGGGGTAGTAACTATTTTGTGTAGAAGTAGCAAATGGATTCAGGGATCATGGCATGGTTGAATAAATTGTCTTCTTTCTTAAATTTCACATGCTTAGTTATGGAAGTTGAATTAATAGATTAAGAATGATGGATATATGCCTTATGAGATTTTGAGCCTATCGATGAATAGATTGAACATCTGTACCATTCTCTTCTTTCTTGTGTGATTTTTTTTTCACTCATGGAATTGTTACTCTAGAACTTGCTTTGATTCTTTTTGAGGCTACATTTTCACATGCATACATAAACATGATTGAGGCATTTTTCTTGAAATAGCTACTTTGACCAAATAGTCAACCTTGCATATTTTCCCTTGTGTACCCCCTTTGAGCTTATTTGACCATTCCTTATTTCTAACTCATAACGTGCTTAAAAAAAATCATATTCTTACCTAACCTTAGGGAATAAGAGAGCATTGGCTTTGTTATTGGTTGAGCTTTTTAATAAGTGTGGGGGTATGTGTACAAAATGTTCCTAAAAAAAAAGAAAAAAAGAGCTAACCACCGCTGCAATCAAAGAATGCACCTTGTGACATATTCATACCTAGAATGAGAGTGGATGCTTGGAAACAACAGGAAGAGAAGGAGAATGTCCAGGCCTAACAATGAATTCAACCTACCAATTTGGCATTGATCTTCAACAAAATATTAGTCAAATATTGGTCATTATCCTTTATGAGAAGGAAGCAAACAGAGAAGGAACTAAGAAACCCTTGAGAAATTTAAACTGAATGTTCTTAAACATATTCTCCACTCTAATTGTATCATAATGCTCTTCTATTCTCTTTAGTATTTAACTTGTCATATCCATATTACCCCTCTCCTTTACCATAGCCCCATTACAACCTTGAATAAAACCCTCTTGATTTTTATGTGCATGTTATTTTTGAATAGCGGAGAAGTAGAAGATAAGAAAGCTTCATGCAACGAGATATGTGTAGCATTCTTTATATAAGATATCCAATAATACTTTATATAAGTTATAATGATTTAATATTGGATTTGACTCTATTTAAAAGAAGATATGCAAAGTGTTCTTTGTTGCATCCTATATAGAGTATATCTATTAGTAAATTGATAAATGTCTTATTTGGATGTGTCTATAAAAGTCTTATATGCATGTTAAACAAATAGAGTTATAAATTTATGAATCATGCATATAAAGATATTAAATTATGAATTTGGATTAACTATGTTTGTTTAAGTGAGCAGTACTTTGTAGGATAATCCAAGTACCAAGAGTGAGCGTTACAACAAGAAAGTAAAAGATCATATTTCAGCTCAACTCAAGAAGAATGAGAATAATAAGATGTTCCAAGCATTTGCAAGATTTGAAGAGAAATTTTTTTTGTTTGGAAGCTTGGATTACATTAACAAGCCTAACGACTAGAATTGATGATGGCAAGATCATGTCCAAGTTCTTCAAGTTTAGCTTATAGGACTTAGATGTTGTGTAAAAGTAAAAAGGAATCACACTGAGCTCAAATATAATTTTAAACTTTTAAAAAGGGTTCTTACATGCTAAAATGACCAAGAAATATGTTTTGAAAAGCTAGTCATGGTAGGAATTCAAAACTATGAAAAATAGTCATGTTTTAGTTTTGAAAAACTGACCTTTGGTTACTCTTTTGATCATAACTTTCAAAATACTTTTAGTTTTGTTCTGAAACTTTTTTCATTTGAAAATAAACTCAAAGATCTTTCCAATGAGTGTAACACCCCAAATTTTGACTATGTTAATAGTAATAGCAGAATTACACTATTTTGTATTTTCTGTATGTTATAAAAATAATTTGACTGTTCCGAAATCATTTTTTATCATTTTGTGTGATTTGCTCCGGGTTAGGAAAATAACAATTTTTGAGCTGGGGAAATTCTTATCTGATTTATTCGGAGGCGGGCCATCTTACCCAAACCAAATCTGAGTGACACAGAAAAGATTCTTTTAATTTTTAGAATTTATCTGTGAAATAAAAATATTTCACAAATAAATATTTGCTGTTTTATTTGTAGCAATTATTGTAATAAATTATTTGACCCGATAAATTTTAATTGACAGAAAATGTGCTTAGAATATTTTTTGTAACCTAAATCAAAACGAACTAATAGGAATCAGTCAAAATAGGTGGCTGGACTTTTCTATCCAATAGGAAGTGGTCAAATAAAGGGGCATGGACTTTATTGTGGACCATCGGATGAAAACCTTGATTAAGATGTTTTTGATCATAACCGTTGATCAAATCAATGGTGTGAGAAGAATTCTGATAAAAACACTAAGTCATATCTACCTTAGATTAGATCAATGGATAGGAAACAAAGTTCATTTTAAAGGCTAGGATGGAGTCAAATATAGTCGCTTGACTTTTACTTAGTAACTAATTACACCTAATTTAGTCATCTTAATTGCCTAATTAACAAACTAAGTAAACTAACCTAGATATTAATTAGTTATAATCTAATTACTAATTAGATATCCTTATTTTATTTAGAAGCTATGATATATGCAATTATATATTTAATTAATTAATTATGTAATTAGAATGTTAATTAAGTGTAATTAGGAAACTTAACCTAATTAATTAGCTAATTAATTAGCATGCAATTAGGCTTTAATTGAAGTCAAACAAAGTCCTTAATGTTACCAAGTGGCTTCTAGTACTTAAGAGGGGGGTGAATTGAGTATAAAACTTTTTTGTAAAATATCTTTTTAAATAAGACAAATATTAAAAGCTTAATAAATAAATGCACAGAAGGAACGAGAAGAAGAGAAGAGACAATAAAGAGCAACGAAAAACTAAATGTGCAGTAAATTAAATTGCATAAAATAAAGAGATTAGGGAACAGAGAAGCAGGCACAGTATTTATCCTAGTTCGACCACTAACCCACTTGTGGTCTACGTCCAGTCCTCGAAAGCCGAGATTTTTCACTAAGTATACAAGCTTCAATAGGTGCTTGCTACAGTTACAAAAATAAGCACTTTTCACACACAGGGACACTTTACCCTTGTGCTAAAGTCTCAGCCTGCAGGGATACCTTACCCTCGATACAGAATATCAGAATATAGATGAAGAGAAACTCTCACTCAGAGTAAGTAATACAAATTGAAGTGCTAATGGAGCTCTCACAGAAATATCTCAAAGTTTTTAAGCAAAAAGAGCGTAGAAAATAGTTTTCACAGATTAAAGCTTTCAAAAAATAATTCAGAGTTATGGGCAAAGAAATTCGTGACCCAAGCTTGCTATTTATAGGGAAAAACACGGAGACAGTCGTTTAGGTATAATTAATAGCATTTAAAACAAATTAACAGAATTCAAAGCATATGAAAGTTTCCATATCAGACTGCGTATTCAAACGTGTTTATTCGAATAACTAAACAGGTTATTCGAATAACACTGTTCCTGAAACCAATTTAAAACTCATTTGAAATGGGTTATTCGAATAACCAATATGTTATTTGAATAACTCTGTTAAAACCAGAGTTCTAAAAACAAGGGGTTATTCGAATAATAGCTTATTTATTCGAATAACATAGTTTAAAAGCGGTTCAGATAAAAAGATTTATTCGAATAACGTATGAGTTATTCGAATAACTCACTTAAAACACGGTTCTGAAAAACCTCAATTATTCGAATAAAGGGTAGTTTATTCGAATAGCTACTTAAAAACAGTGTTCTGGAAAACCATAGTTATTCGAATAACAGGGTAGTTATTCGAATAACACCTTTTAGAAAACAACCCATGAGGGGATGTTTATTCGAATAGGCTAAGCTCTATTCGAATAACTCAGTTCAAAAAGGGTTTGAAAAGATGTTTTCAAAGACACTAAGTTCAAAACCAAGTTTTATCTTCTCTTTCAAAAACAAAGAGATATCAATGTGAGCTCCGTACAATAGATCCTAAGTCCTAATGCTAATCAAATATAAACTTGGACTTGGTCTATTTATCATCTTCATTTATACTTCTCATTTGTTATCATCAAAACAAGTCTTCAAAGGTATGCATCCAAACACATTCTCCCCCTTTTTGATGATGACAAACTATCAATGAGACTAGCAATGAGAAAAGCGTTAGTGCATATAATTGGAATTCACAAAAAGGTATAAAGCTTACTCCCCTTCTTTAATTATAAGAGGTAATGTATATCAGATATGTGCGCAGCTCCCCCTTTCAATTTGAATCCAATCTCATTTTAAATTTACCTATCTTTTCTCAATTAAAGTCAAATGATCAAATATTTCTCCCCCTTTTGTCATGAACAAAAAGGAGGGGTAAGTCTCATAAACATATATAAGAATGCATAAAAGGAAATGTACTCATAGCAATAGATCAACCGAAAATTTTATTTATGCATTAATAACAAAAGAGAGTCAATTACACAAGCCAGAAAATAAATAACATGAAGCCAAAACAAATAGCCTAAGAACTAAAGTTCCTAGAAGTAAGCATCCGGAGGTGGTGGTGAAGAAGCTGGTGTAGGAGCAGGAGAAGCAGATCGAAGGGCCGCAACCTCACATTCAACGCCTTCTATTCTATCAAACAGAATAAAGAAGGTATGTTCCATGCAAGCTCGGTTGTCTTGCAAGGCGGCCATGATCTGTTCCAAAGTGACAGGAGCAGGCGCAGCAGCAGGTACATCAGCAAGAGCAACAGGGGCATCAGTAGGGTCGAGCTCGTCCTCAGCAACCTCATCTGGGTATACCCAGCCTTCATCGGTTTAGATCATCTTCATCTTCCGTAAGGTGTGAGCTCCAAAGATGTTGTGGTGAGTCAGAGCAAAGGCCCGCTTAGTCTCCAAGACCTGAGGATACTTGCTCAGTAAGGTAGTGACAAGAATGCCATAAGGCAAGTCAGATTTCTCCTTGCCCTTGGCCCTCATCATGTGCCTCATGATGAACACAGGCCAGTTGATCTGATGGCCATTCTTCAAGAACCATAGCATAAAGACATCTTCCTCGCTGAGATAGGCGTAATTTCCACCACGAGGAGCCAGGATGTGAGCATAGGCGTAATGCAGAAGCCTGTCTTGGCTCTTGAGCATTCCACCCTTGAGACCCTTGTCAGGCAGGGCTAGACCGGGCTTCAACAAGTCTTCAACCGCCTGAAGCTTGTTGAACTCTTCGAGAAACAGAGTGTCGTCATCTTTAACAAGGGCGCCAGAGAACTGCAGCCCGAACAAAGTCAGCCAGTCCAGCGGTGTGATCACAATATTTTGATCATATACCTTAGAGAGGAGATTCTGACCATCGAAAGCCAGATTGCAGAAGAACATCTTCACCAAAGCTGGATAGATGGTGGCCCGGTGAGAGCAAAGCTGAAGAACTCCCTGGTTTTGTAGTAGAGTCAGGAAGTCGAAGCTGCGATGTTGCTGGAAGAAGGAAAGGTCCAGGTACTTGGGTTGAACCAAGTTGCGCTCCCAGAAGTGTGAGATGAAGCGTGCACGATGCTCTTCGTTAGAGGAGAGCCTTCTCAGATCAAGAAGGTTGGTGCCTGGAGCATTCTTCGTGCGAGGATGCTTGCTGGAGGAGGAGGCCATGGAGGATAGGTGAGAGAGAGTGAAAACACAGGGTTAAGCAAGATGGCAGGAGCTAAGGAGCAGAGAAGATGGAGGGTGAAAAAGGTCTAAGAGGCAGAAGCAAGGAAGCTTGAAGAACAGAGAAGAGAGAAGAGGGTGGAGACCTTTGGGCGCGCAGGGTTTATTTAAAGGACACCCGTGTTTATTCGAATAAAAGTGGGTTTATTCGAATAAACCATGCTGGAAAGCTGAACAGATAGGCGCGCAGGGACCTAAACAGTTGAAACGGCTAGGGTTTATTCGAATAGAAGGGGATCTATTCGAATAGAACATTTGGGAAAGCCAAGCGTTTTGGCCAGCTGACAGGGTTTATTGGAATAACTATGTAAGTTATTCGAATAGACTGAGGCCAATCAGTCAACACTGATAGAAACAGGTTCAGGTTATTCGAATAACCTGGGGTCTATTCGAATAGACAAAGACTAAGACCAAAACCTGATAAAAGAGGGATTCTGGTTATTCGAATAAAGAAGGACTTATTCGAATAAGCAGAGGGCAGAAAGAAACAATGATAAACGAAGGCTTCTGGTTATTCGAATAGGGAGGGAGTTATTCGAATAAACAGAGAAGAAAAACACATAGGAAATAATAGGGGAATCAGTTTATTCGAATAAAATGAGTTCTATTCGAATAAGACTGATGTTCAACACACATTTTAACAAGCAGTAAAGGAGCTTATTCGAATAAAGCTTTGCTTATTTGAATAAAACTAACATAGAAGCATAGAAAAGATATGCGTTTATGAAATTGAAAGCATATATTTATGATAATATTTAGTAATAAACAAGCAATTTAAATATTTGATTGATCAATTATGCCCAATTCTCCTCGAATATAAAAGAAAGCCTTTTTTGCTAAGGGTTTAGTAAAGATATCTGCAAGTTGCTTAGATGTTTCAACAAACTCAAGAATGCAATCCCCTTTTTGTACATGATCTCTGATAAAGTGATGTCTTATCTCTATATGCTTTGTTCTAGAATGCAGTATGGGATTCTTAGAGATATTTATTGCACTAGTGTTATCACATCTTATCGGGATGTGATCAAGCTGAAGACCGTAGTCTAAGAATTGTTGCTTCATCCAAAGGATCTGAGCGCAGCAACTCCCGGCTGCAACGTATTCAGCCTCAACAGTAGACAAAGCCACAATATTTTGTTTCTTACTATGCCAAGAAACTAAAGAACTACCAAGCAAGTGGCATGTCCCACTAGTACTTTTTCTGTCCAATTTGCACCCAGCAAAATCAGAGTCGAATAGCCTATTAGGCTACAAGAGGCACCCTTAGGGTACCACAAGCCCATTTGTGAAGTGCCTACTAGGTATTTCATTATTCGTTTAACAGCACTTAAGTGAGATTCCTTAGGGTTTGCCTGATATCTAGCACACATGCATACACTAAACATAATATCTGGCCTACTAGCAGTAAGATAAAGGAGAGATCCAATCATACCTCTATATTTCGTTATTTCTACTGATTTTCCTCCTTCATCTTTGTCCAAGTAGCAAGACGTGCCCATCGGAGTGGCCATGTGTTTAGCGTTTTCCATTTCAAATCTCTTGAGCAATTCCTTGCAGTATTTTATTTGACTTATGAAAGTCCCTTCGTTCGTTTGTTTGATTTGAAGTCCGAGGAAGAAATTCAATTCTCCCATCATTGACATTTCAAATTCATTCTGCATTGACTTAGCAAATTATTTACAAAGAGATTCATTAGTAGCACCAAATATAATATCATCCACATATACTTGCACAAGAAGGATGTCATGCTTTTTATTTTTAATAAAAAAGGTAGTGTCGACTTTTCCTCTTGAAAAACTATTTTCTAAAAGGAACTTACACAACTTTTCATGCCAAGCTCTAGGAGCTTGCTTTAAACCATATAAAGCCTTTTCAAGTTTAAAAACATGGTTGGGTAGTTCATGATTTTCAAAACCCGAAGGTTGTTCAACATATACCTCCTCTTGAATATAACCATTTAGAAAAGCACTCTTGACATCCATTTGATATAATTTGAAATCTATGATGCAAGCATAAGCAAGTAACATTCTTATAGCTTCTAATCTAGCTACAGGTGCATAGGTTTCTTCATAATCTATTCCTTCTTCTTGATTATATCCTTTAGCAATGAATCTAGCTTTGTTTCTAGTTATTAACCCATTTTCATTAAGTTTGTTTCTAAAAACCCATTTAGTTCCAATTATAGGGTGATTATTAGGTCTAGCAACTAATTCCCAAACTTGATTTCTTTCAAATTGATTTAATTCCTCATGCATAGCTAAGATCCAATGTTCATCATCAAAAGCTTCAATTAAATCCTTAGGTTCAATTTGAGAAACAAAAGCTAAGTGATTACAAGTATTTCTAAGGGAGTTACAAGTACTTACACCTTTAGATACATCACCGATGATCTGATCAAGAGAGTGATATTTTGAAGTTCGCCATTCTTTAGGAAGTTCTAAAGCTTGCGAATCTTCTTGTCTTTATTCATCATCTTTCTCCTTGATTTCCTTTTCTTTACTATCCAAATGTGTTTCCGCCAAGATTTCTACAACATCATCAATAATAAGATCCTTTCTCGATCCATTTGGGTCAGTTTCATCAAATGCAACATGTATAGATTCTTCGATAGTCATAGTTCTCTTATTATATATACGAAAAGCTTTACTATGATTTGAATAGCCAAGAAATATACCTTCATCAGACTTAGCATCAAACTTGCCTAAATTATATTTTTCATTGTTTAAAACAAAACATTTGCAATCAAAAACATGAAAGTGTGAGACATTTGGCTTTCTTCCCTTATACAACTCATATGGGGTTTTCTTTAGAATAGGCCTTATAAGGGCCCGGTTCATTACATAACAAGCTGTACTTACAGCATCCGCCCAAAAGTATTTAAGAAGAGCAGCCTCATTAAGCATAGTTCTCGCCATTTCTTCTAAAGAACGGTTTTTCCTTTCTACAACTTTGTTCTGTTGCGAAGTTCTAGGGGCAGAGAAATTATGATTAATGTCATGTTCATCACAGTAATTTTCAAAAATAATGTTTTCAAATTCGCCACCGTGATCACTTCTTATAGAAGAGATTTGAAAACTTTTTTCATTTTGAATAACTTTGGCAAGTCTTTTAAAAGCTAGAAATGCATCATTTTTATTTGCAAGAAATAAAGTCCATGTAAACCTAGAAAAATCATCCACAATCACTAAAGCATAGTAATTCCCACCAAAGCTCATAGTTCTAGAAGGTCCAAACAGATCCATGTGCGAAAGTTGTAAAGGTCTAGTAGTTGAAACTATATTTTTTGCTTTAAAAGAGACCTTTATTTGTTTACCCTTTTGACATGCATCACATAACTTATCTTTTATAAAATTAAGCTTGGGTAGTCTAATTACTAGCTCTTTAGAGACCAACTTCTTTAAGTGGTTCATGTGAATGTGTGCAATTCTCCTATGCCATAGCCATGAATCATCATTCTTACTTAAAAGGCATTTCGCATCATTTGAAGATATATCATCAAGACTAATCATATAGATGTTGTTTACTCTATGACCAATGAATTTAACATGCTTGTCATTTTTATCTTCAATTATGCAACAGTTTGAATCAAATATAACTTTATTTCCTTTATCACATAATTGGCTAATACTAAGCAAGTTATGTTTCAAACCTTCAACAAGCAACACATTTTCAATAGAGGAGTTAGGGTTCTTACCGACTTTGCTGATTCCAAGGATTTTTCCTTTATTGTTATCACCATAAGTGACGTGTCCATGATTCTTTGGAATAAGCATGGTGAATTTTGAGTCGTCCCCGTCATGTGCTTGGAACAGCCGCTATCAAGATACCAATTTGAACTCCTAGCTTTCAAGCACACCTACAACACAAGTTTAGTTTTTAACTTTTGGTACCCAAACTTTCTTGGGTCCTTGTGTGTCAGTTTTGGGTATAGTACCCTTGGGAACCCAAACCATTTTTGTTCCAACTTTTGTATTTATGTTTTTCCTTGCATTACATGTTGAAGTACTATGTCCTTTTCTTCCACAATAAAAACATTTAATAAAAGGACTACTTGAAATACTAGAATGCACAAAGAAATTTTTATAGAGTTTTTGTTGATTTTTCGGGTTATAACCTATCCTGGCTTTTTGAAAAACCACTATTTGTCTTCCTAATAAAATATTTAAGTTATCCCTTCCAAAGGTGAATTTAGAAAGAGTGTTCTTTAAGTCTTCAATTTCTTTTTCAAGTGTATGACATGAAGAACAAGATGAAGAAGTAGAAGCATGTGGAGGATGATTTGTGCATGCATCAATGATTCCCAGAGTTTCATTTTCAATTTTCAATTCTTCTATTTCCTTATTTAAAACAAGAATTTGATTTTCTAAAGAAGAAATTGTTTTCTTAGAAGAAAAAATAATTTTTGTCAATTTTAACGATTCTTTATGTAATTCTTCAAAAGCGTCTTGTAACTCATCGTAAGAAGGTAATAAAGTAGTATTAGAACTTACCTCATTTTCGCTTTCTTCTTCATCTCCTTTTGCCATGAGACACAGTTGAGATTCTTCGCTATCTGAGCTGTCAGTTGAGTCCATGTCGTTTTCATCCCATGCTTATGTAGGCTTTTCTTCCTTTTCTTTCCTTGAAGGGTTTCTTTTCAAATTTCTCCTTCTTCTTTTGATAAACTGGGCACTCCATTTTCATGTGACCAGGTTTGCCACATTCATAGCAGGTTGGAGTCGATGAAGCTCCTTCGCCTTTGAAGTGTGTCTTTTTAGGAGGGAAGGGAGGTCTTCTTTGCGTTCCCTTTTTCCTGAGAAATTTACCAAACCTTTTAACTAGCAAACTTAGATTTTCTTCACTTACCTCGATGTTCTCTGAACTTTCTTCATTTTCTTCATCATCATTGTCGAATGTTGATGAAGTGGCTTTGAGCGCTATTCCTTTTTTCCTTTTATCGTTCTCTTCGCTTTAGCTTAATCTGCTTAGTTCCAATTCGTGCTCATGAAGTTTTCCAAAGAGGGTAGCTAAAGTCATTGTGGACAAATTCCTTGATTCTGATATTGCCGTCACTTTGGGTTACCAAATCCTGCTAAGACATTTCAAAACTTTGTTAATCAAATCTTCGTTAGAAAAACTTTTGCCTAAAGATGCAAGATGATTAACTATGTGAGTGAACCTCTTTTGCATTTCCTGAATGCTTTCTCCTTGGTTCATTCTAAATAGTTCATATTCACGAGTTAGAAAATTGATTCTTGACCTCTTAACTTCACTAGTACCCTCATGGGTAACTTGCAAAGTGTCCCACATTTCTTTAGCAGTTTTACAATTTGAAATTTTAAAAAACTCATCATATCCCAAAGCAGTAGTGATAATTTTTTTGGCTTTTAAATTAAATTGAACTTTTCTTTTGTCTTCATCAGACCATTTATTTCATGGTGTTTCGGTCCTTACGCCATCGACCTCATGTGTGGGTACAAAAGCGTCATTTTCGACAGCATCCCAAACATCTAGATCAATAGCTTCGATGAAGATTTTCATTCTTTCCTTCCAATATGCGTAACCATCCCCATTGAAAAAGGGTGGTCAGTTTATGGAGGATCCTTCTGAAAAACCATTTGAAGAAGCCATGTTCTCTTGAAGCTGCTAAGCTCTTTATACAAGAGTCTAGCTTTGATACCACTTGTTACCAAGTGGCTTCCAGTACTCAAGAGGGGGGTGAATTGAGTATAAAACTTTTTCGCAAAACCTCTTTTTAAATAAGACAAATATTAAAAGCTTAATAAATAAATGCACAGAAGGAACGAGAAGAAGAGAAGAGACAATAAAGAGCAACGAAAAAATAAATGTGCAGTAAATTAAATTGCATAAAATAAAGAGATTAGGGAACAGAGAAGCAGGCACAGTATTTATCCTGGTTCGACCACTAACCCACTTGTGGTCTACGTCAAGTCCTTGAAAGCCAAGATTTTTCACTAAGTATACAAGCTTCAATAGGTGCTTGCTACCGTTACAAAAATAGAGCACTTTTCACACACAGGGACACTCTACCCTTGTGCTAAAGTCTCAGCCTGCAGGGATACCTCACCCTTATACAAACCTTGAGGGATACCTCACCTCGATACTGAGAATATCGAATATAGATGAAAGAAACTCTCACTCGAGTAAGTAATACAAATTGAAGTGCTAATGGAGCTCTCGAGAAATATCTCAAAGTTTTTAAGCAAAAAGAGCATAGAAAATAGTTTTCCTGATTAAAGCTTTCGAGAAAATAATTCGAGTTATGGGCAAAGAAATTCGTGACCCAAGCTAGCTATTTATAGGGAAAACACGGAGACAAATTGCGTCTAGGTATAATTAATAGCATTTAAAACAAATTAACCGAATTCAAAGCGTATGAAAGTTTCCATATCAGACTGCGTATTCAAACGTGTTTATTCGAATAACTAAACAGGTTATTCGAATAACACTATTCCTGAAACCAATTTAAAAACTCATTTGAAATGGGTTATTCGAATAACCAATATGTTATTCGAATAACTCTGTTAAAACCAGAGTTCTAAAAACAAGGGGTTATTCGAATAATAGCTTATTTATTCGAATAACATAGTTTAAAAGTAGTTCAGACAAAAAGATTTATTCGAATAACGTATGAGTTATTCGAATAACTCACTTAAAACACGATTTTGAAAAACCTCAATTATTAGAATAAAGGGTAGTTTATTCGAATAGCTACTTAAAAACAGTGTTCTGAAAAACCATAGTTATTCGAATAACAGGGTAGTTATTCGAATAACACCTTTTAGAAAACAAACCACGAGGGGATGTTTATTCGAATAGGCTAAGCTCTATTCGAATAACTCAGTTCAAAAAGAGTTTGAAAAAGATGTTTTCAAAGACACTAAGTTCAAAACCAAGTTTTATCTTCTCTTTGAAAAACAAAGAGATATCAATGTGAGCTCCGTACAATAGATCCTAAGTCCTAATGCTAATCAAATATAAACTTGGACTTGGTCTATTTATCATCTTCATTTATACTTCGCGTTTGTTATCATCAAAATAAGTCTTCAAAGGTATGCATCCAAACACACTTAAACTCCTTGAGACCACACGGCCAAGCAGCCTTGGGAGGCTTCTCCAAGGTTCTTGAACATCTTGCATGACCATAGCATGACCAAAAGGTGACCAAGCCATGTGCAATTGCATGTGCACTCAAATTGTGATATTTTGGTTCATGCAAATCTCCTAATTCTGTTATACACTCATACGACAGCCCACTCCAATTTTACTATCATTATTTACTTTTTCTCTCACCTAAAAAGCCAAGCATCATATTCTCTCAAATTTTCAAGAACACATAGAAGCTTTTCCTTTCCATTTTCTCTCTTTGTGTTTCGGCCCCAACACCCACATACACTACCTACTATAATTTCTACTCTCATCTTTTCCTAAACCTAAACAACCTCCTAAACACTTTTCATTTAGGAAGTTTTGTCAAAATCCTACTCTAAGTGCTTCAAAATAGTTCTATCTTACTTCCCTAGAGGTAAACCTTTGATTTTATGGTTTAAAATTTAATTTGTGATTTTCTAAATCATGTTTGTTCCATGGTTTATCATTATTAAGCCTTGTTTGTGATTTTACTAATTGTTTTAGAATTGTTAGGGATTTGTTTAAGGCTATACGAAATCAAGGAGAAGGAGAGGAGCTTGAGGATCTTGTCTTCAAGAGGTAATAGGGAGATTTAACCTCACCAACCATGTTTTGGTGGTGAGAAGATGATTGTGTGTGGTGAAAAACCCATAAGGGTTTATTCATCTATTGTTTAATGCTTCTTTGATTTTGTTTGTGGTGTTTATGTTTTGTTTTTATAATTGCATGTGTGCTATTATGATTATTGCTTTGATGTATGCTTGTATGTTTGATTGTGTAAGCATGAAAATGTATGAGTAAAGTAAGATATGAATAACATGATGAAATGAATTTATGAGAGCTCCAAAGAGCTTGAGGCTCACGGCCATACTAGGGTTTAGAGGACCGAAGTCCTGAAAATGATGGATTCAAATTAGAATTAAGGATTTAAATGAAAAGAAAATGAATTTGAACAAGTTTGAGCGTAGCAAGCAAAATGGTTTTGGGAAAATAATTTGATATAATTAAATAAGTAGGTTATGAAATAAAATGAGTGTCAATACTTGAAGGTTACTGACGTATAGCTCACCTTACGGGTTTTGAAGCGCGTCTGTAAAATTTGAGCTGTAATATGTGAAGTAAAAGAAAGAAATATCATTTTTGGGAAAACAATACAAATAACAATTTTTAGAGGGGTTATGCTGCAAATTTTTATAAAAAAGGGACAAAATTATAATTAATATTTTAAGAAGGACCATATTGTAATTTTTATTTAAAGAGGGGTCATATTGCAAATATTGTATAAAAGAGGGATCATTTCATAAATATTAGTTTCATGAGGGCTATTTTGTAAATATTAGTTTTATGAGGGACTATTTCATGAATACTAATTTTATGAGGGACTATTGTAAAAATATTATTTAAGTGAGGACAAAAATGTAAATATTATATTTTTGAGGGACTATTATGCAAATAAGGAAAATAAAGCCAATTTTAGTGTTAAATGAAAAAAATAGTATTTTTGATTTAAAACGTATGAAAAATATTTTACGCAATTGAAAAACGTTAAAAAATCGCTACGTGATTTGAAAATGCGACAAAATTGTTACGCGATTTAGAAAATGCAAAAATATGACTACGCGATGAAAATACAGTAATAATATTATTGGGTTATTGAGTAGACCCCGAATATGTGATATGAATTAAAACTGTGAATGGTGCATAGTACATGCATTGGAAAGGTTCGATGGACTGTATGAGGCTATTTGCCTAGGGGAGACTACACCTCTTGAGTGGGTGCGATATGCGTAGTGTAAGTCACTCCTTGACCTTGGGGGCATTGGGGTGCGGGTTGCCTACAATGGGCAGTTGGTAGCTCTTCTGTACCGTAGGTTAGACCGACGCAACACACCGATGATCCTAACCGAGATACTATTCTTAATCAAGATTTGATAAAGACTATTGTGTATATGCTAGATGTGCGAGATTGAGCACGTGGTCTGAGGTATGTTGGTACCGACAAATCTTTTCGATCACTCTCTCCAACCTGAGTTGTAGCTCCATGGAGTAGGAAATCGAGTCTGTGTGCATACATATAGTTTGTGAGGGTATTATCATAATTATGATTTATGATAATTGAATTATTGAATATTTGGTTATTGGTAATGGCGTGATTGTAATTATTGTATATTACATGTTTTGTGATGACAATGATGTTAGTGGCATAACTGTAATTATGGTATGATAGCTGTATGAAATATTATATATGTTTATCTTCATTGCTACCATACTGGTAATGGCGTAAGTGGTCTCACCTCTTTGTATGTCTATTTTGTATTGTATTTATAATTTAAAAGACGTTGAGCAAGAAGTTGAGCGAGAAGTTAAGGAAGAGCAGATCCCTGTTGAGGACGCTGAGTTTTGAAGAAATGGAGATGTCATGTTTCCTTGGTTATATGAGGTTGATGTTTCTTGGAGGATCAGAGTCATGGAACATTGATTTGGATAGAGAGCATATTTACTACTTGGGCGACCTAAATATTAGATTAAGTAGACAACAACTTGGGCATCATTACTTTAGTGTTAATATTTATGTACAACTAGAGTTTCCAATATCTATTAGGCATTACTGGGGGACTTACTACCGTACCCCTAGTGAGGTCAGTATTGTGTCATCTGCTCGGACACATATCCATAGGACTTCACGTCAAGCTGGATTCCTGCCTGCGGAGGAATCTGAGAAGGACCCGTCTGAGGGTTCTACTGTCTAGTATGACTTGGGCAATATGTTAGTTTAAGTTAAAGTGTAAATATTTTGAAAGTCTAGTTTGTAGCTATTTAGGTATGACAATACTAAAGGCTTGTATGTATATATGATGTAAATTATTTGTGACAATGTTGTTATGTTTTTATTTTCTGCTAAGTTTATCTTATTATTATTATGAAATTTTATAACTCGTATTTATATTACAAGCACGATTTCTGTTGAAGGAGTAATTTGGTAATTAAGTAACATAAAATGTGGTGCCCTAAGGAGGGTGTTACATTAGTTGGTATCGGAGCCCAGGTTAGAGTCTTTTGGGTTTGTGGTTAGGTTTGTCTTGTTTAAGATGTGTGATTCTTTGTGATTGTTTTCTGAAAGAAAACAATATTGTTTGGAAAATTGACTTAACTCTTCTTTGTGTTATTCAGTCTATTTGAGATAACGAAATGGCTGGACGAGGAAGAGGACAGATAAATGCGGGGGCAGGAGCTAGAAATGGTGGCAACGACAATCAGAATATGGCTACAGCTATCGCATCAATACAACGGATGGCCGAGGTTGTTGCACAGCAGAACCAAAGAGCAACTGATGATGCTCACAGCTTGTCAGAATTTCAGAGGAATAATCCACCAAAATTTCATGGAGAGTTTAATCTTGAGAAAGTTAATTTATGGATCAAAGAACTGGAAAAGATATTTGACGGCATGGGTTGTACTGATGAGAGGAAGCTTACTTTCACAACGTTTGTGCTAGTCGGTGATGGAGAGGCTTGGTGGGCAAGAGCCCGGAAATTAATTCAAGCTGAAGGGAGAGTTGTGATATGGCAGCTCTTTAAACAGAAGTTTTTGGGGAAGTATTTCCCAGCCAGTGTTTGATATGCTAAGGAGATGGAATTCCTTAGTTTGAGACAAGGAGCGATGACCGTAAGTGAGTATGCAGCAAGGTTCGAAAGCTTGTCTAAGTTTTTGAGGTATTTCCAAATGCACCCAGATGAGGAGTGGAAGTGCAGGAAATTCGAGGAGGGGTTGAGGCTTAACATCAAGCGAGCTTTAGCAACTGTGGATATTGATCAGTTTTCGGTATTGTTAGATAAGTTCCGAAAGGTGGAAGAAATTGATCATCTCCATGAAGTGAAGAATAAGAACTTTGGACCAGCACGGTTCCAAAGAAGAAGGGGTAGCGATGGCAACCATTATCAACAGAAACCATATGCCAAACCAGCAGGAAGTCAGAATCGGCAACAATCGTTTGGAGGAAGTTCGAGTGGCAGTAGGGCGATTTCAACTGGAACTTCTACACTTAAGTGTTTTAAGTGTGGGAAAGGACATCTCACTAAGGATTGTCAGCATAAGGGGATGAATTTCTACCATTGATAGAGTTCACCTACAATAATAGTTTCCATTCGAGCATAGGGATGGCACCCTATGAGGCATCGTATGGGAGACGATGTAGAATGCCATTGTGTTGGTATCATGATGGTGAAAGTACTGTGGTATGACCCGAATTTGTGCAGCAGACTACTGAGAAACTGAAGATGATCCAAGACAAGATGAGGACAACTCAGATGCGGCAAAAGAGTTATGCTGATAAAAGACAAAGACCGCTTGAATTTGAAGAAGGTGACCATGCATTTCTACGTGTGACGCCTATGACTGGAGTTGGACGAGTGATCAAGTCGAAGAAACTTACTCCGAAGTTTATCGGGCCGTATCAGATACTTCGTCGAGTAGGTCTGGTAGCTTATCAAATCGCACTACCACCATTCTTATCAAATCTTCACAATGTATTTCACGTATCGCAACTACGGAAATATATTTCTGATCCGACTCATGTTATCGAACCAGACACCGTACAACTGAAGGAGAATTTAACCTATGAGACGTTTCCAGTCAAGATTGAAGATCGAAGGACAAAGCAACTTCGAGGTAAGGAGATCGCATTGGTTAAAGTGGTTTGGAATGATGTATGTGGTGAAGCCACATAGGAGTTGGAAGAGAAGATAAGAGAGCAGTATCCATTTTTGTTTTAAGTGTGTGTTAAGTTTCGAGGATGAAACTTAATTTTAGAGGGGGAGAGTTGTAACACTCCAAATTCTGACTATGTTAAAAGTAATAGTAGAATTGCATTATTTTGTATTTTCTGTATGTTATAAAAATAATTTGACTGTACCGAGATCATTTTTGATCGTTTTGTGTGATTTGCTCCGGGTCAGGAAAATAATAATTTTCGGGCCCGGGAAATTCTTATATGATTTATTCGGAGGCGGGGGATCTTACTCAACCCAAATCTGAGTGACACAAAAAAGAATCTTTTAATTTTTAGAATTTATCTGTGAAATAAAAATATTTCATGGATAAATATCTGTTGTTTTATTTATAGCAGTTATTGCTATAAATTATTTGACCCGAAAAATTTTAACTGACAGAAAATGTGCTTAGAATATTTTCTATAACCTAAATCAAAACGAACCAATAGGAATCAGTCAAAATAGGTGACTAGACTTTTCTATCCAACAGGAAGTGGTCAAATAAATGGGCATGGACTTTATTGTGGACCATCGAATGAAAAGCTTGATTAAGATGTTTTCGATCATAACCGTTGATTAGATCAATGGTGTGAGAAGAATTCTGATAAAAAACACTAAGTGATATCCACCTTAGATTAGATCAATGGATAGGAAACAAAGTTCATTTTAAAGGCTAGGATGGAGTCAAATATAGTGGCTTGACTTTTACTTAGTAACTAATTAAACCTAATTTAGTCATCTTAATTGCCTAATTAACAAACTAAGTAAACTAACCTAGATATTAATTAGTTATAATCTAATTACTAATTAGATATCCTAATTTTATTTAGAAGCTATGATATATGCAATTATATATTTGATTAATTAATTATGTAATTAAAATGTTAATTAAGTGTAATTAGAAAAGTTAGCCTAATTAATTAGCTAATTAATTAGCATGCAATTAGGCTTTAATTGAAGTCAAACAAAGTCCTTAAACTCCTTAAGGCCACACGGCAAAGCAGCCTTGGGAGGCTTTTCCAAGGTTCTTGAACCATCTTGCATGACCATAGCATGACCAAAAGGTGACATGGCCATGTGCAATTGCATGTGCACTCAAATTGTGATATTTTGGTTCATGCAAATCTCCTAATTCTCCTATACACTCATACGGCAGCCCACTCCAATTTTACTATCACTATTCAATTTTTCTCTCACCTAAAAAGCCAAGCATCGTATTCTCTCAAATTTCCAAGAACACATAGAAGCTTTTCCCTTCCATTTTCTCTCTTTGTGTTTCGGCCCCAACACCCACATACACTACCTATCTTCTATAATTTCTACTCTCATCATTTCCTAAACCTAAACAACCTCCTAAACACTTTTCATTTAAGAAGTTTTGTCAAAATCCTACTCTAAGTACTTCAAAATCCAAGTTCTATCTTACTTCTCTAGAGGTAAACCTTTGATTTTATGGTTTAAAATTTAATTTGTGATTTTCTAAACCATGTTTGTTCCATGATTTATCATTATTAAGCCTTGTTTGTGATTTTACTAATTATTTTAGAATTGTTAGGGATTTGTTTAAGGCCACACGAAATCAAGGAGAAGGAGAGGAGATTGAGGATCTTGTCTTCAAGAGGTAAGAGGGAGATTTAACCTTACCAACCATGTTTTGGTGGTGAGAAAATGATTGTGTGTGGTGAAAAACCCATAAGGGTTTATTCATCTATTGTTTAATGCTTCTTTGATTTTGTTTGTGATGTTTATGCTTTGTTTTTATAATTGCATGTGTGCTATTATGATTATTGCTTTGATGTATGCTTGTATGTTTGATTGTGTAAGCATGAAAATGTATGAGTAAAGTAAGATGTGAATAATATGATTAAACGAATTTATGAGAGCTCCAAAGAACTTGAGGCTCACGGCCATACTAGGGTTTAGAGGACCAAAGTCCTGAAAATGATGGATTCAAATGAGAATTAAGGATTTAAATGAAAAGGAAATGAATTTGAACAAGTTTGAGCATAGCAAGCAAAATGGTTTTGGAAAAATAATCTGATATAGTTAAATAAATAGGTTATGAAATAAAATGAGTGTCAATACTTGAAGGTTATTGACGTATAGCTCACCCTACTGGTTTTGAAGCGCGTCCGTAAAATTTGAGCTGTAATATGTGAAGTAAAAGAAAGAAATATCATTTTTGGGAAAACAATACAAATACTAATTTTTAGAGGGGTTATGCTGCAAATTTTTATAAAAGAGGGACAAAATTATAATTAATATTTTAAGAAGGACCATATTGTAATTTTTATTTAAAGAATGGTCATATTGCAAATATTGTATAAAAGAGAGGTCATTTCATAAATATTAGCTTTATGAGGGGCTCTTTTGTAAATATTAGTTTTATGAGTGACTATTTCTTAAATACTAGTTTTATGAGAGACTATTGTGAAAATATTATTTAAGTGAGGATAAAAATGTAAATATTATATTTTTGAGGGACTATTATGCAAATATGGAAAATAAAGCCAATTTTAGTGTTAAATGAGAAAAAATAGTATTTTTGATTTAAAACGTATGAAAAATATTTTACGTGATTGAGAAACGTTGAAAAATCACTACGCTATTTGAAAATGCAACAAAATTGTTATGCGATTTAGAAAATGCGAAAATATGACTACATGATGAAAATACAGTAATAATATTGTTGGGTTATTGAGTGGACCCTGAATATGTGATATGAATTGGAACTGTGAATGGTGCATAGTACATGCATTGGAAAGGTTCGATGGACTGTATGAGGCTATTTGCCTAGGAGAAACTACACCTCTTCAGTGGGTGCGATATGCATAGTGTAAGTCACTCGTTGACCTTGGGGGCATTGGGGTGCGGGTTGCGTACAATGGGCAATTGGTAGCTCTTCTATACTATAGGTTAGACCGACGCAACACACCGATGATCCTAACCGAGACCTTATTCTTAATCAAGATCTGATAAAGATTGTCGTGTATATGCTAGATGTACAAGATTGAGCACGTGGTTTGAGGCATGTTGGTACCAACAAATCTTTTCGATCACTCTCTCCGACTTGATTTGTAGCTCCATGGAGTAGGAAATCGAGTCTATGTGCATACATATAGTTATTAAGGGTATTATCATAATTATGATTTATGATAATTGAATTATTGAATATTTGGTTATTGGTAATGGCGTGATTGTAATTATTGTATATTACATGTTTTGTGATGATAATGATGTTAGTGGCATAACTGTAATTATGGTATGATAGCTGTATGAAATATTGTATGTGTTTATCTTCATTGCTACCATACTGGTAATGATGTAGGTGGTCTCACCTCTTTGTATGTCTATTCTGTATTGTATTTATAATTTAAAAGACATTGAGCAAGAAGTTGAGCGAGAAGCTGAGGAAGAGCAGATCCCTGTTGAGGACGCTGAGTTTTAAAGAAATGAAGATGCTATGTTTCCTTGGTTATTTGAGATTGACGTTTCTTGGAGGATCAGAGTCATGAAACGTTGATTTGGATAGAGAACGTATTTACTACTTGGGTGACCTAAATATTAGATTGAGTAGACAACAACTTGGGCATCATTGCTTTAGTTTTAATATTTATTTACAACTAGAGTTTCCAATATCTATTAGACAGTACTGGGGGACTTACTACCGTACCCCTAGTGAGGTCAGTATTATGTCGTCTGCTCGGACACCTATCCGTAGGACTTCACATCAAGTTGGATTCCTGCCTGTGGAGGAATCTGAGGAGGACCCATCTGAGGGTTCTGCTGTCTAGTAGGACTTGGGCAATATGTTAGTTTAAGTTAAAGTTTAAATATTTTGAAAGTCTAGTTTGTAACTATTTAGGTATGACAATACTAAAGGCTTGTATGTATATATGATGTAAATTATTTGTGACAATGTTGTTATGTTTTTATTTTCTTCTACGTTTATCTTATTATTATTATGAAATTTTATAATTCGTATTTATATTACAAGCACGATTTCTAATGAAAAGGGTAATTTGGTAATTAGGTAACATAAAATGTGGCGTCCTAAGGAGGGTGTTACAATGAGTGGTCGTTTGTTTTAAATGGATAAGAAACGAAAAAGTTATGACTATTTAAAATCAATTTTCAAAACCAGAGTTCAATAACCTATTATGGATTTTCCATAACCGGTTATTCACCAAGTCAAGAGTGTTTTTCGTATTTTTAAAACTCCTAACCTATTAGGTCATTCCCCTAATTGGTTATTGTGTAAGTCAGGAGCCAATTTCTAAAGCTCCTAACCGATTAGGCTATTCTCCAAATTGGTTATTTGATAAGTCAATAGCCAATTTCTAAGGCTCCTAACCGATTAGGACAATCCCCTAATTAGTTATTTGAGCAACCACGTGAATAATGTAACATCCCAAAATTTATAGTTTCTTAATAATGTCTAAATTGTACTGTTTTGTATTTTTTGTGTGCTGTAAAATTATTTTGACTTTTTTGTGACTATTTTTGATTGTTGTGTGTGATTTACTCCGAGTCACAAAAATAATGATTTTCGGGCCGGGGAAAATCTTTACTGATTTATTCGGAGCCAGGGGATCTTACTAAACCTAAATCCGAGAGATACGTTACCCGATCCTTTAATTTTTTAGAATTTATCTGTGAAATAAAAATATTTCATAATTTATTATCTATCGGATAATATCTTCAGTTTTGCCAACAATAGCTTCTGCTCATTGGGTAATAGATCCAGTATCTTTTATCTGTCAGAAAATAGACAGGGAAAAGTCTTTGTGACTCATTTTGGTGAACCAATAAGAATTGCTCAACATAAATAGCTTGACTTTTCTTAACCAATAGAAAATGGTCAACAAAAGTGGTTAGACTAGTTAGCAAGGAACTAGATAATCTAACTAAGTTATCCTAAAAGCCTACGTAGTAACTAAATGGAACTAACTTAGTTTACTAATACTTAGAGTTTATGGTTACAAAGAAGTATTCTAGAGTCTTCTAGAAGTATGACTAATGCATGACAAATACATGACTTAATCATGTAACAGGATAGTTAGCCAAGTAACTAGATGGCCTAACTAAGTTAACTTAAGTGAACTAACTACGTAAACTAAGTGTAACTAAGAATCTAATTGAATCAAAACTTAGTTACTTCCATCCATGTGCTCCACGGCTAACTAGGTGATTCTAGGATGTTCATGAATCATCTAATGACCAAAGGATGACTACTTAGTGACCTAGGCCATGTGAAACCATGTGATATTTTCTATCTTGTTGAACAAGCCTTGACCATTCTCTCCTTTCACTTACACGGCCATGCATTAGAGAATAGGCTATTTTCATTTCATTCTAACACTTTGTGACAAAAATCCATCATCTTTTCTCTCACTTCCAAAAACTCCAAGAACAACCAAAGAATTTCATCTTGTTTCTTCTTGAAGGTTTCGGCCACCACACCTAATCCCTACTTCCAAGCTTCCATAATTCTACCTAACATCATTTTTCTAAACCTAAACGACATCCTAAACACTTTTCATCTTGAGAGTTTCATCTAATTTAACCTCTTGGTACTTCAAAATCAAGTTTAGGTTATCTACTCCTAAAGGTAACTTCTTGATTTCTTGTTCCTAAATTGGATTCTTAAATTTCTACACTATGATTGATCCATGGTTTCTTATTTTCAAGCTTAGTTTATGACTTTAAGTTTGGTTTAAGCTTGTTCGGGTTTCTTGGGAGTGCTTCACGAAGTCCATAGGAGAAGGAACTTGAAGGTTTTTGTCTTCTTTGAGGTAAGAGGGAGATTAACCTCATCAACCAAGTGTTGGTGGTGAGGGAATGACTTGTTTGTGGTGAAAAATCCATAAGAATTTATTCACTTGTGTGGTTTAAGCTTACTTTGTTTGTGGTGATTTTTGGGTTAGTATGCTTTATATCTTTGATTATATATTTGAATATGTGATTATGCAAGTATGATTGATTATTTTATATAGTAGGATGTGATTTACATGATGAGAAAGTGTATGAACCAAAGAACCTATGAAGGCTCACGACCTCAACACCACTAGGAGGGAAAAATGTTTTAAATTATTTTCCTAATTATGGATTAAATGATTAATGATAAGAAATTGGATTAAAGGTTTTTGTAGAGATTAAGGTGATAGAAAATAATTAAATATGATTTATGAAGCATAGAGTGAATTTCGGCCAACATGCCATTTTTTGATATTTTAAATCCAAAATTAATTTACTAAGTGTAGACTTAGGTATTTGATTAATAAGAAATTAATTTGATAGGTTTTTAGTCTTAAAAAGAAAGTAAACCCATTTTTTAAAATTAAATTAGTGTAATTAGGTTAATAAGTAAGATAAAAGTTAAAACTTGAAATTTACTGACGTATAGCTTATCC
This sequence comes from Ormosia semicastrata, assembly GCA_029884595.1. Lineage (NCBI taxonomy): Eukaryota > Viridiplantae > Streptophyta > Magnoliopsida > Fabales > Fabaceae > Ormosia > Ormosia semicastrata. The sequence goes on from JAQQTO010000062.1 coordinate 35,735,740, forward strand.
TTTGAGTTTTGAAGTGCATTTGAAAATTTTGAGGTGTAATATCCCAATTTTGACGTATAGCTTATCCCAATTTATTATTTATAGATGGTTTATTAAGGAAATAATGAAATTAAAGTCAAATTTTAAAAATAAATGAGGAAAGTTTTAATTTGAGCTTAGAATATGTTAGAAACATTTTACGCGATTGAAAATATGCAAAAAAACCCGTACGCGATTTAAAAATAGTAATTTTTAGCTACGCGATTAAGAAAATGTTTTAAAATCTTTACGCGATTGAGAAAATGTTAGAAAATACTTATGTGATTTGAAAACGTAAGAAAAATGTTTTGCGATTGCGAAAATGCGATAAAATGTTTATGCAATTGAGAGTAACAGCAGTTTACTGTCAGGCTGCTGTGGTGGGCCTGGTGATGTTGAATAGTGATACTGCCAAGTAATGGCATGTGTATATGCAAGACTGTGAGAATGATAAAAATATACATCATGCATAGAAAAACGTGTCAATTTATTTGGTTAAGACTTTATGCCTAGGAGATTGAATTATGTAACATCCCGAAAATTTTTTATTTCATTATAAATAATCATTTTATAATATTTATGATTTTTAGGAATTTTTGTGAATTTTTCTGGAAATGACAAATATTTTAATATATTCCTCATTTTGTGTGTGCACTGAGCGGAATCGGGAAAATAGAATATTTTCCCTGAGGCTGGTAAACTTCGAACTGTGGAGACGTCGACGGGGGATCTTACTAAACCCGAGGTCAAGCACAGTTTACGAGGTTTATGTTTTATGAGATTTTATCTGATGAATAAAATCATTGTATCATAAAATCATCTAATGAATAATAAAATATTATTTTCATCAATTGTAAATTTTATTCATTGAGAAAATAATTCTAACAGTGTAATTAATCATCTGTCAGATGTATTTAATTAAGGAGACAAGCTTACTATGCACTTTATCGAGAAGCGCACGAAGTTTCTTAAGGAAGCTTTAAGGGAAGCTTCCTTCCCAACCACTTTTCTCTCTCCTCCTTTTTGGTGCTGCACGGTTGACTAAGGGGCCATATTACATTTCCACCTCTCTCATTTTCCCTCCCTCACGTCTGCTCTCTTTCTTCTTTCTCTCTTCTTCACACGGCTGCACATACCCACAACCACCATTGTTGATTTCAAGCTTCCCTTGCTCAAGCTAAACTTAAACCATTATTTCCCCTCACCATCTTCAAGCTTTCTTCTTGGTGGAGCTCTTCTTTATTCCTTCATTTTCGTACTCCATAGCCAACATCAAAGCTTGGAGCTTTAAGGTAAAAGCTCTCAACTTTCTTCTCCTCTCCTCCTCATTTTCGTGTTCCATGGTCACATTGGTGACTATGGATGCCATTTCCACCTTTTGACCTTGGTTTTGTGGATTTGAACATCCAAGGTTTTGGTGGTGGTGAAGAACGAAGTTTCTAAGCAAAAAGGAGCATCCTTTCTTTGTGTTTCTCTCAGGTAAGAGGAAGACACTCCTCCTTAACCTCTATTAGCATTTAGAAACGTTGTCTGTGATTGAAAGTGAGGGAACCCCATTGAGAGTCATCCTTTGTTTGCATGTTGTTTGTAATGTGTTGGTGCTATTAGATTTGTTTTGTGTATATTGATGTATCTAAATGGATTGGAATGTATAACATGGAAAGAAATGACGTCAGATTAGTTCTCGGATGGCCACGGTTTAGAGACCAAAATTTGGGGATTCTTTGTGAACAAATGCACCAATTTAAAATTCTGACCATTTAGTAGAATGTCAATGTTCATCGAGTTTAGATTTCTAACCATTTAGAACAATGTCAATATCCGTCGTGTTTGGACTTCTGACCATTTAGTGCAATGTTAATATCCATCAAATCTGATCTTCTGACCATTCCGTCGATTTTGATCTTCTGACCATTTAGTGCAATGTCAATATCCGTCGAGTTAGGATATCAATATCCGTCGAGTTGGCATGTCAACATCCGTCGAATTTGATCTTCTGACCATTCCGTCGATTTGATCTTTTGACTATTTAGTATAATGTCAATACCCGTCGAATTTGATCTTCTGACCATTCCGTCGATTTTGATCTTCTGACCATTTAGTGCAAAGTTAATATTCGTCAAGTTAGGATATCAATGTTCGTCGAGTTAGAATGTCAACACCCGTCGAATTTGATCTTCTGATCATTCCGTCGATTTTGATCTTCTGACCATTTAGTGCAATGTCAATATTCGTCGAGTTAGGATATCAATATCCATCGAGTTAGAATGTCAACACCCGTCGAATTTGATCTTCTGACCATTCCGTCGATTTTGATCTTCTGACCATTTAGTGCAATGTCAATATTCGCCGAGTTAGGATATCAATATCCGTCGAGTTAGAATGTTAATGTCCGTCGAGTTAGAACTTCTGACCATTCAATAGAAAATATTTCTCCAACGTCAACACCCGTCCGTCGAATTAGGATTTCTACTGGCCTTTTGGTGTATTCGACAGTTTTTGATCTTCATTCGACAGAAATTGATTCTTTGCCATTCTTGTGAAATAATGTTCTCCCATCTTTCATCATTCTGTCAGGTTATTTTTCGTCGAAAGGTGGCCTCATTTTTGTACACTAGAGTTATTGTCTCCGTCGAATCCGAAATCATAATTTATCACCTAACACCTAGTGATTAAATTAATGGAAATAGGATACAAGAATTAGCAAATTGGAAAATTTAATTATACCGAGATTCATAAATTTTAAAGAACAAAGAATGAAATTTTCATAAGACTTAGAATAATTTTAATTAGGGTAAGAACAAGAGAGTGTGAGATATTGAGATCTTAGAATAACCTTCTGAGTGTATATGAATAAATTACCTAAGGGAATCTAATTAACTAAGAGGATTCCATTAGAGACAACCTCTGTAGGGAAAGCTAAACCTAAGCAAGAATTCATAATACACTTTGAAAATGCATTAATTCATTTAATTCTACTATTATGATATTATTGGTCCATGTGAGTGACCAATGATTTTGTTGATTTTTACTTTGGCAAATTGTGGCATATGGTGGAACTGTATGTAATAATGATCATAATGATTATGCATAGAGTTGGTATGCATTGTGAATGTCCGTTGGACTATGTTAAGGCTGAGTTGCCTAGGAGTTGAACACACCTTTGTGCGGGTGCAAATAGACAAGTGTAGGTCCTGTGTTGACCTTGGGGGCGTTAGGGTGCAGGTACCTCGCAATGGACAGTTGGTAGCTCTTCTGTCCGTGGGGCAGACCGATGCAAACGCACTGACGATCCGGACCGAGACACTGTCCTATATCGTGATCTAGCGTAGACTGTCTGTACAATGCCATGATGTGCACATGGATAAATTGATGGATTATAGCACTTTGGCCTCAATAGTTGAGTTGCAGACGTGTCTCCTGATCTTTCTCTCCGATCGTTTATGTCTAGCTCCATGGAGTAGGATTTTGACTTTGTATGCATGTGCATAGTGGGTCCATGAATTACCTGGCATTTATTATTATCATAATTGGAACTGTTGTATTACTGATATACATAGTTGCTTGAAACTGCTTGGTTGATTATTACTGTTACTCAATTGTTTATTATCATTATTGCTGTCAAAAATGCTATGTGGGCGCTTTGCGCCATTTGGTTTCTTGTTACTATAATTGGTAATGATGGTAGGATGTCTTACCTCATTCCTGTCTTTCTATTATTTCCTATCTGTATATTGTGTTCTATCGAAGACGACGACAAAGAAGGCGAAGCTCCCGACTTCCCCGGCTTTTGGCCTGATCGTGATTAGTGTCTAGTGTTGGATCATGGCGGCGCACCTGAGTGGATTTCTGGGTTATGTACGTCTGACCTTCTTAGGAGGGCCAGAGTGCTGGCACATCAACTTTGATTCTGAGCGCTGCGTCTACTTGGGGGACGTGTCGTTAGCTTTGGCCTAGAGGCGTCGCGAGCCACCGATTTTCACCTGCTGTATCAGCCTACGACTAGAATTTCAATTTCCTATATAGGAGATATAGGGTAACCGCTACTACATCCCGCGGGAAGACTCTTTTGACTCCACAGCTCAGGCCCCGTCCCGTAGCTCTGTAGTTCCTATGGTGGTTTCCTCTGATGAGGAAGACTCTGAGGAGGTCCTTGAGGATGACATCGCGGAGGATCCTGAAAAGGATCCTGACATGATTCCTCCTCATTTGAGGGACTGATATTACTTGTAGCTACTAAGGGCTACCAGTATTTTATTTTGGGGGCCTGATGTTTTAACTGTAGTGGGAAATTTGTATATTTTCGATCTTGTGGGGATGTGTATGTATAATCCTTTGGGGGCGGTATAGTTTTGCTTTTTGGTATACCAGGCTTTGTAACTAAACAGTTTGATAAATATATATATATATATATATATATATATATATATATATATATATATATAAAGATGCAATGTTAATTCCCATGTATGCTTTACTTTTGCTTTTATTCTTTATTTCCATTGATGTTCCGTCACCGTAGTTATTAACTATTGCTATTATAACAAAAAAAAATATTCGCCAATTTAACTACATAACTAAAATCAAGTAAGTTCACATTATATTATAAGGAACCGGGTTTTAACTTGGATAACTTTATTTCCGCATTGTAATTGACAATGTGACGTTCCCTCCCAAAAAAAGGGCGTTGCAAATTACACCTTTGTGTGGGTGAGAATTGCGTAGTTACGATCTTCAGTGATCTTGGAGACGTCAGGGTGTGGAATGTCATATGTGGCCAGAAGGTAGCACCTCTAGGCCGTGGTATCCTATGCAAACACACCGACAATCTTGACGAAGTTACTACTCTTTTCGTGATTAGTTGAGAGTGTCTTGTATGAGCCATGTTGCGCACATTGATATAATATATTGGTACATGATTTGAGGCTGACGATATACAGACATGTACTCCCTATCTTTCTCTCTGAATTTGTGTTTAGCTCAATGGAGTAGGAATGAGTCTGGGTGCATATGCATAGTTGGTCAACATATTGGCATGATAATTATGTTTATTTGATATTTTATCTATGGTATGATATTTTATCAGTGATATGATAATATGATCTATTGTGTTAGTACTATATCTGCATGCTTGTTGTCATTTTCTATACTACCATACTGGTATTGATGTAGGGGATCTCACCTCTTTGTTGTATTATATTTGTTTTACTGTGTATGTTTGATGAAGACCGAGGAGACGAGGAAGTTGGTAATTCTATTTACCACCAGTGATACTTCTCTTTGATACTTCTCCTTGATGGGATCCCTGTTTTGACTCAGCATGTGTTTGTGCTACTAGAGTTCCCGATGCCTATTCGTGAGCTCTAGGGCGGCATTGTCTATACACCACGAGGGGACTCGATGATGTCTTCTGCGAGAACCCCTGTTAGGCAACCGATGTATCAGCCTAGGTTCTTCGATGATATAGTGGAGGAGGAGGATCCTTCTGAGGAACCGAATCCTTAGTTTAGTTTTAGTTTAGTAGTTTCATTTTGGAGTTTATATTGTACTTTTTACTTTTTGGAGTGTAGTGTATTTATGTAAATTATTTATGAACAAGGTCTGAAGTACTTATATATAATCTAGTGTGTTTATTTCAGTCATAATTTATATTATGGTTTTTAATTATTTTACTTTATTTTAATATTTTATTTTCAATTTTTCAGCAAACGAAATATTAAAATTAATGTTTTACAAGATTAATTCTTTTACAACTTGGGTAAGTTATATTAGGATTAGTCTTAAATGTGATACCCTACGGTGGGTGTTACATTAGTTGGTATCAGAGCTCCCAGTTAGAGTCTTTTGGGATTTTGTGGTTAGGTCTGTTTTTGCTTGTGTTGTGTGACTCTCTGTGCTTGATTTCCAAAAGGTTACAACTGACTCTTATTAGATTGTGTTTGGTTGCTTGTGAAGAAAACAATGTCTCGTGGCAGAGGTACACGTATGAATATGGAACGTGACAATGACACGATGACTGTTGTTGCTGAAGCCATGCAGCGAATGGTAGAAGTGATTGTGCAACAAAATCTACAAGCTGCACAACAATAAGAAGTAAATGCAGAAGTCTAGCATTTGTCTGAGTTTCGTCGAAATAATCCACCACATTTTAAAAGCGAGTTTGATCCTGAGAAAGCAAGTTTGTGGATCCAAGACCTTGAGAAAAATTTTGAAGGAATAGGATGTGCAGACGACCGCAGAGTGACTTATGCTACGTTTATGTTGATGGGAGATGGCGAAAATTAATGGAAAGCCACTCGAAGAGTACTACAAGCTAAAGGGACAGAAATTACGTGGGAGCTATTCTGTGAAGTGTTTCTGGAAAAATATTTTCCGGATAGTTCCAAGCATGCCAAGGAGATGGAATTCCTTGGGTTACGACAAGGTGGAATGACAGTTAATGAGTATGATGCGAAGTTTGAGAGTTTGTCAAAATTCTCACGTTATCTCCAGATCCAGCCGGATGAGGTTTGGAAATGCCCAAAGTTCGAGGAAGGTTTAAGAATTTAATTGAAGAGAGGAGTGCTGCCAATGTGAATGAACCAATTCACAACATTGATGGATATGTGTTACAAACTGGAAGGATTAGAGCCATTGCGAGATATAAGGAGCCGTAACTTTGGACCGTCTAGGTTCCAAAGGGGAGGAAGCAATAACAACAATCGGTTTCAGTAGAAACCATATTCTCGACCATCGGGAAGCCAACAGCAACAACAACAGCAGTCACATGGAGGAGGTTCGAGTAGCAGTCATTTTAGTTAGACTGTGGCACCACCAACAAAGTGTTTGAAGTATAGAAAGGGCCATATGACGAGGGATTGCATGATCAGGGTAATAATTTGTTTTAGATGCGGAAAGCCTGGTCATGCCTCTAAAGATTGTAACTAAGCAAAAGCGGAACCTTCGATAAGCAACGTTTGTGCTGCTAAGCCATAAGCTGGAGGATTAGTGTATACGATGAGTGGAGCTAAGGCCTCTCAGTATGAAGATCTTATCCAAGGAGAAGGTATCATATTAGGTAATCTTTTAACTATATTATATGACTCGGGTGCAACTCATTCATTTATTGCATATGACTGTGTAGATCGATTGGGATTGCCTATGTCTTCTTTGAACTTTTAATTGATTATTTCTACACCTACCGTCAAATCTGTTAGTACTTCTAAAATATGTCTAAATTATCCTGTTACTATCAAGAATCAAGTCTTTTCTGTTGATTTAATTTGTTTGCCTCTTACCGATATTGATATAATCTTAGGAACGGATTGGTTATTTTCTAACCATATCCAGTTAGACTGTTCTAAAAAGACCTTAGTATTTCCTGATAGTAAGGTTTTTGGATTTATAACTACCAAACAAGTCAAATCTTTATTGAGGGATGGAGCCCAAGGATACATACTACTGTCTTCTTTAGAAGCCAAGAGTGAGAAGGATGTGAACGTTATTTCTACGGTAAATGAGTTTCGTAAAGTTTTTCTGGATGAGGTGCTCGGATTACCACCGGAAAGAGAGATAGAGTTTTCTATCGATCTTGTACCAAGAGCAGGCCCTATATCGATTGCACCATACCGGATGTCACTGTTAGAATTAGCAGAGTTAAAGAAGCAATTGGAAGAACTGTTGGAAAAATAGTTTGTGAGACCAAGTGTTTCACCATGGGGAGCACCAATGTTGTTAGTTAAAAAGAAGGATGGATCTTCGCGTTTGTGTGTGGGCTACCACCAGTTGAATAAAGTTACGATAAAGAACAAGTATCCACTTCCAAGAATTGATGATTTAATGGACCAATTGAAAGGAGCAACTATTTTGTCTAAGATAGATCTACGATCAAGTTATCATCAAATTCATGTCAAGGTAGATGATATACCTAAGACAACTTTTCGAACGCACTACGGGCATTATGAGTATCTTGTGATGCCGTTCGGTGTGACGAATGCTCCTACGATATTCATGGATTACATGAATAGGATTTTTCATTCATACCTAGACAGATTTGTCATTATTTTTATCGATGACATTCTGATCTATTCTCAAAGTCAAGAAGAACATGCTGAACATCTCGGTATAGTTCTTCAAATTTTAAAGGAGAAGAAATTATATGCAAAGCTGTCAAAATGTGAATTTTGGTTGGAAAAAATTCATTTTTTGGGTCACGTGATTTCCAAGGAAGGAATTGCAGTGGATCCAGCAAAGGTGGAGACAGTTCTTCAGTGGGAAAGGCCAAGGACAGTAACTGAGATCTAGAGTTTTGTTGGATTAGCCAGATATTACCGAAGGTTTATTGAAGGCTTTTCCAAGTTGGCTGGACCTTTCACACAACTCACAAGGAAGAATCAAGTTTTTATTTGGACAGATGAGTGCGAAGAGAGTTTTCAAGAATTAAAGAAAAGATTGACTACCGTGATAACTTCTGAAAATGAAGTTATTTCACTTGATTTTGAATGTATATGAGCATGCTATCCCTAAGTTTTAGAGGCCAAAGGTTCAATTCATGCATGACTTTGATGATTTAAACTTGTTAAGTCAAATGATTGAGAATTGAATCTTTAAGGATTTTATTTAAAGAAATTGGATTGATTATGATTTGATGGACTTTAACATTGTCTTGATATAGGTATTCAACATGGAAAAGCTTTGGAAGGGCCAAGGAACTAAAAAAGGAGCTCAAATTTGGAAAAAAATGCAAAAAGGAGATGTTGCTTTGCCAACCCACCTAGGCTTGACAAAACCACGCCTAGGCTTGACAAACCCACGCCTAGGCGTGGAAAAACCACGCCTAGGCGTGGTACTCTCAGGTTTTCAGGAATTTCAGACAGAAACACTCACGCCTAGGCATGGTAAAGTCACGCCTAGGCGTGTCCAATACCGGACAGCACGTGTTTCATAACCACACCTAGGCGTGGTAAAAACACGCCTAGGCGTGGTAAGAGCCCTGGTCCGCGAATTTGACCCTTTTTATCTGATTTTTGAGGGGATTCTGCATATTCTAGTTTTGAGAGACACTAAACCACGATGAGAAGAGGAGGAACCCATTTAGATTGAAGGTGACTCAAGGAAGAATCAAGATCAAGGAAGAGGATCAAGCTTGGAAGCTCTCCATTTTTTGTCCATTCTTTCCCTTTACCTCTTGATTTGTAACTTGATGGATCATTTGATTTCATGTGTTTTCTTCTCCTTCATGATGTGTAGCTAAACCCTAATCTAGGGGTTCTCTAGGATCTTGCTATGGATTGGATTAATTTGTAATTAATTGGGTATCCTTTCAATGAATTTGGTTTTGTTCATCCATATCTATGCTTAATGCTTGTTGTTGATTGGCCATCAATTGCATGATTTTAGTATTCCAATTGAACTAGAGATAGGGAGTTGTGAATATGGATATGGTATGGTTGATGTATGTTCAATTACATTCTATTGCATTGAGTGTGTTGATTAGCTAATGGGATGGACACATACCCATTAGTCATGCATAGCAAATGTTTGATAATTGGTTTCAATGAGTGATTCTTATGTTAACCCATATGGACACATAGTGGATTAACTAGGTTTTGCATGGGTAATTGTCCTAGACATAGGCTCTTATCTATTGAAGGTTATCAGCTAACAATTATCATTTCATTGATTGGTACTTGTTGATTGCAATTATTCATTGAAGTAGCAAGTGAATAGGGACCCCTAGGCTTTAATCATTCTCATCTTCTCTTGTGGAATTAGTGTTTGGTGTTTTCTTATTTTGTTTCTTTAAATTGTTATTTCAATTGCAACCCATTCTCACAATTCGTTTGCATGGATAAAAATTTGTGAATTTTGATTAAGTTTAACATTCTTCTAATTAATCAATCCCTTGGGACACGATACTCTAACTCTCCTTTATATTACTTGTCGACCCGTGCGCTTGCGGATTTACGGATCAATGTACCAACAAGTTTTTGGCGCTGTTGCCGGGGATTGAGTTTAGAATTTGTGTTATTTCTTACAATTATTCACAATTCTTATTTCAAGTTTTCTTTGTTGTTTTGTTTTGTTTTTCAGGTACTTAGCTCTTGTATGCGAAGGACTCAAAGTGTATCTCGATTTCCTTACGATCCTGAGATCGAGAGGACTTTTCGTAGATTGCTAAGAGAACGACTAGTACAAGGAAAGACACTTGAATTGGATAGTGACTCGGAGATGGCGGAAAAGCGAATCTGAAAGACTCTTGAGAGAGTATGCCACTCTAAATGCTAGAGACATTTGATCTAGCATTAGAAGGCAGTATTTGTACAGCACGTACTTTTGAGATCAAGCCTGCTATTATCCAGATGGTGCAGAATAATTTATAATTTGCGGATCTTCCCCATGAAGATCCTAATGCTCATTTAGCCAACTTCCTGGAAATTTGTGATACCTTCAAGCATCAAGGGATGGTGATGATGCGGCTCGATTGAGGCTTTTCTCTTTTTCCTTGAGAGATAGGGCCAAGGCATGGCTTCAATCATTACCGAACATTCCATCGCTACTTGGGAAGAGCTGGCTCAGAAGTTCTTGGATCGATTCTTTCCTCCCATGAAAGCAATGAAGTATAGGAATGACATCTTGTCCTTCAGATAATTCGAAGGAGAAACCTTGTATGAGGCTTGGGAGCGATTCAAGGAGTTGCTAAGGAAGTGCCCCCATCATGGTATAGCAAAATGGATGTTGGTTCATACTTTTTACAATAGCTTGACAACCTCCATTAGATCCATAATTGATGCAGCAGGTGGAGGGACTCTCATGAGCAAGAGGCGTAGACGCCGCCACAACCTTTTGGAGGAAATGGCCACTAATAACTATCAGTGGCCAGCAGAGAGGGTTACTCCTAGGAGAGTGGCAACCGGTATATATGAAGTTGATGCTCTCACATCACTTTCAACTCAAGTGGCAGCACTATCCAAGAAGTTTGAAACCATGGCAGTTAATTCAGTGGCGAGCAGAGGTAATGTCTCAGCTGAGATTTGTGATCATTGTGGGGACCGTCACTCTACTACGAGTTGCACAGCTAGCCTGGAGAGTGTGCAATATGCTAGTCAGTTCCACCCAAGTAGTCACAACAATGGTTTTGGTAATACTTATAACTCTACTTGGCGGAACCATCCTAATCATTCTTGGGGTGGAAATTCTCAAGGTCCTTCTTCTTCCTATCAGCCTAGAGAAGCACCACATGTCTCTCCAAGTCTCCAACAACAGAGCTCCCCTCAATCCCAAGGTTCAATTTCAACTTCTAATTTGGAGAAGATGTTTGCTCAGTTCATGACTAGCCAACAAGAGTATATGACTAAAACCGATTTAAGGCTTGCTTCCCATGATGCCTTGATGCAAAGTCAAGCAGCTTCCTTGAGGAATCTTGAGACTCAAGTTGGTCAACTAGCCCAAGCTCTAAACAATAGGTCCCAAGGCACTTTTGCAAGTGACACTATTAATAATCCAAAAGGTGCCCCTCCTGAGCATTGCAAGGCCATATCATTGAGGAGTGAGAAGGAAATTGAAGGAAATTTAAAGATCAAGCTACTTGAGAAAGAAGTTGAGGTGGCACAAGATGAAGTGGTTTTGAGCAAAGAGGTGGAGAAAAATGAGGAAATTGCAAAAGGGAAGGTTGAAGACAAGAAGAAGGAGGACAAGCTATATACACCACCTCCACCTTTCCCTAACCGGTTAGCTAAGCAAAAGCTTGATGCTCAATTTCAAAAATTTCTGGAGATTTTCAAGAAACTTCACATTAACATACCATTTGCTAAGGCTTTGGAAAAAATGCCTAGTTATGTGAAGTTTATGAAGGACATCTTGTCCAAGAAGAGAAAGCTTGGTGAGTTTGAAACTGTTGCTCTCACGGAGGAATGTAGTGCTATCTTGCAAAATAAACTTCCTCCCAAGCTCAAAGATCCCGGAAGCTTCACCATCCCTTGCACCATTGGTGAGAAATTCTCTGGTCGAGCATTATGTGATTTGGGGGCCAGTGTAAATCTCATGCCCTTTTCAATATACCAAAGACTAGGTTTGGGGGAGGTAAAGCCAACTTCGGTTACTTTGCAACTAGCTGACTGTTCTCTCAAGTACCCTAAAGGAGTCATAGAAGATGTCTTGGTTAAGGTGGACAAGTTCATTTTCCCAGTTGATTTCATCATCCTAGATATGGAGGAAGATAGAAATGTCCCTCTCATCCTTGGAAGACCATTCCTTGCAACTGGAGGAACTCTTATTGATGTTCAAAAAGGGGAGCTTACCATGAGAGTGCAAGATCAAGAGGTAACCTTTAATATTTTCAAAGCAATGAAATTACCTCAAGATCTTGAAGAATGTTCGAATGTGAATGTGCTTGGTGGGATGGGAACTAAAAGAATTAGTGCAAATGTCCTGTGTGACCCCTTTGAAGCTTCTATGCTTTCTACATGTGAAAAGGAAGATGAAGAATTGAGAGAGCTCAAGTTATTACCATCTTATTTGAGCTATGCCTATCTTGGTGACAAAGCTACATCTCCCAGTTACCATTACAGAGAAAGTCCAGCCTAGGACTATAAACGGGGCGCTTCTTGGGAGGCAACCCAAGTTCTTTACCTTATCTTTATTTTTTTCTTTATTAATGTTTTTACATTCCTAGTTTAGTTATCTACTTACTTTTGATTCTGTTGAGTTTTTCAATTCTTGTTTATGTTTGATTTTGTTTACCTTATCTTTTTAGCTTTGCATTTACCTTATCTTTTTGATGAAGTAGTTTTGATGGATTTGTGAGCTTATTTAGGATTAGTGGGTGCCTGGAATTTTGCACTAATTTGATGAGTGTGTTAGTGGCATTTTTGAATTTGTGCATGCCAATATATTTGATTTGAGTATCCAATGATTGTGTGGATCAAATATATGCCTCATTGCGTGGGAAATCACATGTAGAAATTCAAATGTTATGCTTACACTTGTTATCATAATTGTGTGTGAATGTATTTCCCTTTTATATGTGTGGTGGACCTTAGAATATGAATGAAATGCATGATTGGAGAAAATTTATGATTGACATGTGTAGAGTCAATTTGCTTCTTTGAGGCTTGTCTAATTCCCTTTCGAGGCGAAATCCTAGGCGATGCATTTTTGAGGAAATGACTAGGGCAATTCTTTGGACCGATTGGGCCTTTTCAAGCTAACCTTAACTGAATGAGTTCCCTAGTACCCCCTTTGAAGCCTAGTGTGCATGTGTGTGGCCTATTTTTTTCTTTCTTAAAACCCACAATCTCCACCCCTTCACCCTTGCTTGTGTTAAGAAAATTTCTTACCCTTATTACAGGTCCTTTGTTGAACACATGATTGGGCATTTTTGTTAGTGTGAGTCAAAGTGTTTTGCATGATACAAAGAAACCAAGATCTATTTGGAACAAACTCTTGTTCAAAAAAAAATTATAAAAAAAAGAGAGAAAAATGTGTGAGCTGCACAAAATGTAGTCCCCTTTTGCAAAGAAAATAAACATGTACATATGTTTTTCTAAAAGAAAAAAAAAAGAAAAAAAAAGAAAAAAAAAAAATAGAATAAAGAGAGTTGATTTTTCATATTGGATCCTTGTGTACATTTTGCATGCTTGACTTGATTCAATAGAAATGTGTGATTATGTGTTTAATATTTGATTTCAAATCCTTCCCTTTCTTCTTAGCCATTACCCTTAGCCTCACATTACAAGCTTAAAAGACCCTAATGATCTTTGATTTTGTGTTGCCTACATTAGTGGAGAAAGGGATGAAAGACATTCTTTTGAGAGTGCATGTGCATTCTATAAATTCATCCATCTTACTCTTCAAGATTAGGAAAGGGTCTTAAACACGTGAGTTTGGGAAATCATTTATGTACAAAAATGGCATTCAAGGGTAATCATGATAGTTGGAAATTTCTTGCATGTGTGAACCTTGTGTGAGGTTGAGAAGTGATTTCTGAGGGTATGAATGATGATTGGAAGTTGGATATGCTCTAGTTCAATTTGCCCATGTTTTCTATTCTTTGTATTAGAGTGTATTCCTTCTTCCCTTGCTTGGATTAGTTTGCTCGAGAACTAGCAAATCTTTAGGTTTGGGGGTGTGATAACTTCTGAAAATGAAGTTATTTCACTTGATTTTGAATGTATATGAGCATGCTATCCTTAAGTTTTAGAGGCCAAAGGTTCAATTCATGCATGACTTTGATGATTTAAACTTGTTAAGTCAAATGATTGAGAATTGAATCTTTGAGGATTTTATTTAAAGAAATTGGATTGATTATGATTTGATGGACTTTAACATTGTCTTGATATAGGTATTCAACATGGAAAAGCTTTGGAAGGGCCAAGGAACTAAAAAAGGAGCTCAAATTTGGAAAAAAATGCAAAAAAGGAGATGCTGCTGCCAACCCACGCCTAGGCTTGACAAAACCACGCCTAGGCTTGACAAACCCACGCCTAGGCGTGGTACTCTCAGGTTTTCAGGAATTTCAGACAGAGACACTCACGCCTAGGCGTGGTAAAGTCACGCCTAGGCGTGTCCAATACCGGACAGCACGTGTTTCATAACCACACCTAGGCGTGGTAAAAACACGCCTAGGCGTGGTAAGAGCCCTGGTCCACGAATTTGACCCTTTTTATCTGATTTTTGAGGGGATTCTGCATATTCTAGTTTTGAGAGACACTAAACCACGAAGCTCAGAGAGGAAGTGAGAAGAGGAGGAACCCATTTAGATTGAAGGTGACTCAAGGAAGAATCAAGATCAAGGAAGAGGATCAAGCTTGGAAGCTCTCCATTTTTTGTCCATTCTTTCCCTTTACCTCTTGATTTGTAACTTGATGGATCATTTGATTTCATGTGTTTTCTTCTCCTTCATGATGTGTAGCTAAACCCTAATCTAAGGGTTCTCTAGGATCTTGCTATGGATTGGATTAATTTGTAATTAATTGGGTATCCTTTCAATGAATTTGGTTTTGTTCATCCATATCTATGCTTAATGCTTGTTGTTGATTGGCCATCAATTGCATGATTTTAGTATTCCAATTGAACTAGAGATAGGGAGTTGTGAATATGGATATGGTATGGTTGATGTATGTTCAATTACATTCTATTGCATTGAGTGTGTTGATTAGCTAATGGGATGGACACATACCCATTAGTCATGCATAGCAAGTGTTTGATAATTGGTCTCAATGAGTGATTCTTATGTTAACCCACATGGACACATAGTGGATTAACTAGGTTTTGCATAGGTAATTGTCCTAGACATAGGCTCTTATCTATTGAAGGTTATCAGCTAACAATTATCATTTCATTGATTGGTACTTGTTGATTGCAATTATTCATTGAAGTAGCAAGTGAAAAGGGACCCCTAGGCTTTAATCATTCTCATCTTCTCTTGTGGAATTAGTGTTTGGTGTTTTCTTATTTTGTTTCTTTAAATTGTTATTTCAATTGCAACCCATTCTCACAATTCGTTTGCTTGGATAAAAATTTGTGAATTTTGATTAAGTTTAACATTCTTCTAATTAATCAATCCCTTGGGACACGATACTCTAACTCTCCTTTATATTACTTGTCGACCCGTGCGTTGCGGATTTACGGATTACGGACCAACATACCACACCAGCGTTGATTATACTGGATCTGAACGAGCCTTTTGAGGTTTACTGTGATGCTTCTTACTAAGGATTAGGATGTGTATTGATGCAGAATAGAAAAGTTGTAGCGTATACTTCAAGACAACTGAAAGTACATGAAAGGAATTACCCAACGCATGATTTGGAACTAGCCACAGTTGTTTTTGCATTGAAAATTTGGAGACATTTTCTTTATGGAGCTACATTCAATGTCTTCAGTGATCACAAAAGTTTGAAGTATTTGTTTGATCAGAAGGAGTTGAACATGAGGCAGAGACGGTGGTTGGAATTTTTAAAGGATTACGACTTTCAACTTCAATATCATCCTGGAAAGGCGAATATTGTGGAGATGCTTTGAGTTGGAAGATACTTAGTGTTTTTGCTATGATGATCAAAGAGGAAAAAATGATTGAGCAATTTAGAGATATGTGGTTGTCAGTAGAATTAGCGCCAGGAAGAATTCATTTGAATATGGTCACTATTCTAAATGATTTGCTAGAAGAAATCTGAGAAAAGTAGGAAGACGACCAACTTTTGTAAAATGAGAGAGAATTTTTGAAGCAAGGTCGTGTGGCAACGGTTGAGGAAGGATCTGACGGGGCCTTAAGGTTCAAAGGTAGGTTTTGTATACCAGATGATCCTAATCTTACGAAAGCGATTCTAGATGAAGCTCACACCAGCAGGTTGAGTATACATCTCAGAATGACCAAGATGTATCAAGACCTGAAGCAGTTGTTTTGGTGGCCTAGAATGAAGAGAGATGTTGCTGAGCACGTGTCATCTTGTCTTGTGTGTCAGAAAGCAAAGGTTGAACATCAAAGACTAGCAGGTATGCTGTAACCCCAAACTATTCCAGAATGGAAATGGGATAGTATTGCAATGAATTTTGTTACTAGATTGCCAAAGACTAAGAAAGGTTATGATTCTATATGGGTCATTGTTGATTGGCTTACAAAGTTTGCTCACTTCTTGCCAATCAACATCAGGTATTCAATGGAGAAGTTGACCCCGGTATACATTAATGAAATTGTTAGACTTCATGATGTACCCTTTAGTATCATTTTTGATAAAGATCCAAGGTTCACATCGAGGTTTTGGCAAAGTCTACATGAAGCAATGGGGACTAAACTTGATGGTCAAACGGAAAGGACTATACAGTCACATCGAGTTCTGCTTATCATCCGTAAATTGATGGTCAAACGGAAAGGACTATACAGTCACTGGAGGATCTGCTTAGAGCTTGTGTGTTAGAACAAAGAAGGAGTTGGGATGAATCCTTGCCTTTGGTGGAATTCACCTATAACAACAATTTTCACTCAAGTATAGGGATGGCATACCCTATGAAGCGTTATACAGGTGACGATGCCGAACACCTTTATGTTGGTATCAAGATGGAGAAAGTATGACCATAGGACCTGAGATGGTGCAATAAACAACAGAGAAGGTAAAGATGATTCAAGAGAAAATGAAGGCAACTCAGAGTAGACAGAAAAGCTATGCTGATAAAAGAAGAAGACCTCTTGAATTTGAGGAAGGTGAGCATATGTTTTTGCGAGTCACACCCACGACTGGTGTCGGAAGGGTTATAAAATCCAGAAAACTCATTCCAAAATTTATTGGACCCTATCAAATTCTTCGTCGGATAGGTCTAGTCGCTTACTAAATAGCTTTACCGCCTTTTCTCTCAAACCTTCATAATGTTTTCTATGTATCCCAGTTAAGAAAGTATATCCCTGACCCCTCTCATGTCATTCAGCCTGATGAAGTACAATTGAAAGAAAATTTGATGTATGAGACACTTTCTGTTAAGATTGAAGACAATAGGGTGAAATAGCTTAGGGG
Organism: Ormosia semicastrata; assembly: GCA_029884595.1. NCBI lineage: Eukaryota > Viridiplantae > Streptophyta > Magnoliopsida > Fabales > Fabaceae > Ormosia > Ormosia semicastrata. Next base: position 35,753,244 of record JAQQTO010000062.1, read on the forward strand.
GAAGGCGATACCATTAGTGAAAGTGATCTGGAATGAAATAACAAGAGATGCTACGTGGGAGATGGAAGATAAGATGAGGGAATAATATCCTCAATTGTTCTAAAGTATGGAAAAATTTTGGGGACGAAATTCTTTTTAGTGGGGGAGAGTTGTAACATCCCAACTTTTGTAGTTTCTTAATAATGTCCAAATTGTACTGTTATGTGTTTTTTGTGTGCTATAAAATTATTTTGACTATTCTGTGACTGTTTTTTATCATTGTGTGTGATTTACTCTGAGTCAGGAAAATAATAATTTTTGGGCCAAAGAAAATTTTTACAGATTTATTCGGAGTCGGGGGATCTTACTAAACTCGAATCCGAGAGATACGTTACCCGATCTTTTAAATTTTAGAATTTATTTGTGAAATAAAAATATTTCATAATTTATTATCTGTCGAATAATATCTGTTGTTTTACAAACAGTAGCTTCTGCTCATTGGGTAATAGATCCAATATCTTTTATGTGTCAGAAAATAGACTGGGAAAATTCTTTGTGACTTATTCTGGTGAACCAATAAGAATTGGTCAACATAAATAGCTTGACTTTTCTTAACCAATAGAAAATGGTCAACAAAAGTGGCTAGACTAGTTAGTAAGGAACTAGATAATCTAACTAAGTTACCCTAAAAGACTAAGTAGTAACTAAATAGAACTAACTTAGTTTGCTAATACTTAGAGCCTATGGTTACAAATAAGTATTCTAGAGTATTCTAGAAGTGTGACTAATGCATGACAAATTCATGACTTAATCATGTAACTAGATAGTTAGCCAAGTAACTAGATGGCCTAACTAAGTTAACTTAAGTGAACTAACTATGTAAACTAAGTGTAACTAAGAAACTAATTGAATCAAAACTTAGTTACTTCCATCTATGTGCTCCACGGCCAACTAGGTGATTCTAGGATGTTCATGAATCATCTAATGACCAAAGGATGACTAATTAGTGACCTAGGCCATGTGAAACCATGTGATATTTTCTATCTTATTGAATAAGCCTTGACCATTCTCTCCTTTCACTTACACGGCCATGCATTAGAGAATAGGCTATTTTCATTTCATTCTAATACTTTGTGACAAGAATCCATCATCTTTTCTCTCACTTCCAAAAACTCCAAGAACAACCAAAGAACTTCATCTTCTTTCTTTTTGAAGGTTTCGGCCACCACACCTAAACCCTACTTCCAAGCTTCCATAATTCTACCCAACATCATTTTTCTAAACCTAAACAACATCCTAAACACTTTTCATCTTGAGAGTTTCATCTAATTCAACCTCTTGGTGCTTCAAAATCAAGTTTAGGTTATCTACTTCTAAAGGTAACTTCTTGATTTCTTATTCCTAAATTGGATTCTTAAATTTCTACACCATGATTGATCCATGGTTTCTTATTTTCAAGCTTAGTTTATGACTTTAAGTTTGGTTTAAGCTTGTTAGGGTTTCTTAGGAGTGCTTCACGAAATCCATAGGAGAAGGAACTTGAAGGTTTTTGTCGTCTTTGAGGTAAGAGGGAGATTAACCTCATCAACCAAGTGTTGGTGGTGAGGGAATGGCTTGTTTGTTGTGAAAAACCCATAAGGATTTATTCACTTGTATGGTTTAAGCTTGCTTTGTTTGTGGTGATTTTTGGGTTGTTATGCTTTATAACTTTGATTATATGTTTGACTATGTGATTGTGGAAGTATAATAATTATATATAGTAGGATGTGATTTACATGATGAGAAAGTGTATGAAGGTTCCAAAAAACCTATGAAGGCTCACGGCCTCAACACCACTAGGAGGGCAAAATGTTTTAAATTATTTTCGTAATTATGGATTAAATGATTAATGATAAGAATTGGATTAAAGGTTTTTATAGAGATTAAGGTGATAGAAAATAATTAAATATGATTTATGAAGTATAGAGCAAATTTTGGCTAACATGCTAATTTTTGATATTTTAAATCCAAAATTAATTTACTAAGTGTAAACTTAGCTATTTGATTAATAAGAAATTAATTTGATAGGTTTTTAAACCTAAAAAGAAAGTAAACCCATTTTTTAGAATTAAATTAGAATAATTAGGTTAATAAGTAAAATAAAAGTTAAAACTTGAAATTTACTAACGTATAGCTCACCCTTTGGGTTTTGAAGCGCGTTAGAAAATTTTGAGCTGTAATATCCTAATTTAATCAAAGAAATGCAGTTTTGTGGAAAATAATATCGTAGGGTATCACAAATGGCTAGTTTTTGACATTTAATGCTCTCAACCTCCACTAATGGCTAAAATGCTTTGGGTTATAAATGAAAGTGCTTGGGCATTAAAGAAAAGTTGGGAAATAATATGAAAATCATTCTTGAGCATTGAAAATGAGTTTTTAACTCTCTTTTCTCATAAACCTCTGTTTTGAGCTTTAAGTGTGTGAATCTTTTATACCCATTGAGCTTCAATTTGTATTATCCACTCTTGTTAGAGTTTCTATTCATCTATACTTTGTGTAATCTGTAAAGAGGGTGAGGTATCCCTTAAAGGTTTGTAAGGGTTAGGTAACCCTTGTTGTTGAGGCTCAAGCACAAAGGGTGAGTCATCCCAAGGTAGTGCTCTTGGTTGTAAAGGTTTTTTAAGCACCTGTGAAGCTTGAAGAATTGGAGACTCTAGTACAAGGGTGAGGTATCCCTAGGTGTGAGGAGTGCTCCTATTTGTACAAAGATTTTCCTAGCACTCGTGAAGTTTAGGAGATAGTGAAGAAAATTTCAAGTTAAACTTAGGGACTGGATGTAAGCCATAAGTGGTTGGTGGCTGAACCAGGACAAATATTGTGTTTATTTCTCTCAACTCTATCTCCTTTATATTTGTGCCTTAATTATATTTGCTTGAGTTGAATTTGATATATAGCTTATTTGCTTGATTTATCCTATAGCCCAAGTGGTATTTGAGAAATCTCTAACGGTTGTACCTTTGTTAAACTTATTCCGCTGCATGTATTGATTGAAAATATCAGAATGTATAATTTCTTAAAGGTGTTTTAAAAATTTGTAATCACCCAATTCACCCCCCTCTTAGGTGGTGGTTGCCATGACTAACATATTATAGTGATGAGTTGAGGTGGGTAATATCCTCTCTCATTATTCAAGTATTTGAGCTGAGGTGGTCATATCCTCCCTCTTTACTAGATGTTATCCTAGATGGAAGGTATCTGAGGTGGATTATATCCTCACTACTAGAGGTGATCTTGAATTATGATAGTGTGAGGACGCGTAGCTCCCTCCCTATTGTGTGACTTTGAGGATAGATTTCCTTGTTAATTTTTGAAGACCACGTAGTTGATGGATTTCACTACTCGAAGAGAAGACTACTGGAACTGGGTTCTAGTACTTGTTCAAGGTTTATGGATATGATTTCTATTGCTTTGTTCAAGATTCATACATATCATGACATTACCATGGATTTGGTTTCATAACATTACTTATTTCAAACTTAGGTTATTGCATAGGCAAGAGCACAAGGCATAATTTGGCATAGCATGACAATTGTATGGGCAGTTGCTAATCATAACATATATATGCATTGCAATTGTATGGGCAATTGCGTATATTTGAGATGGAGATGTTTTTGTATCTCTGAGATGGAGATGTTGTTTTTATATCTTTGAGATGGAGATGTCGTTTTTGTGAGCGTGGTGATTACTTGAAGACTATTTATGATAAACGAGATTTTATACAAACTTATAAAATAAGAATCTATTTTAGGAAGAGAAAGGACATGGTTCTGGCTTTTGCCACCTTTCTAGCTTTAATATGTATGTGACTTGAGTCTGAACAGTGTTTTTCCCTGAAATAGCTGAAATGATTGTGATGGCATGTGTTATGGTTTTGACTACTGAGAATGTGTGATTCTCACCTCTTGTGTGTGTTTCCATGATGATTCCAGGAAAGAAGATTTATGGAAAGTGAAGTGCAAGTAGGAGCTTGGAGTGCTTAGCTTAATAAAGCTTTGTAGTTTATTTTGTATTTATGTACATATTGTATTTACGAGAAGTACAAATGTTGTGTAACAAATATATTCGTTCATTCATTGCTCATATTTTCTATATACATGGTTTTGTTATATTTGAAAATGCTTAGCAATAGTAAGTAGCATTGTTAGATCTAATCACTGTGGTGTAATACAAATTGCACTATGGATATTAAATTTGGGATGTTATATAACTCTACCCTTAACTAGGTTAACTAAGAAAGGTAGTTCTTTTGTTTGGACACAAGATGTGAAGATAATTTTCTAGAGTTAAAACAAAGATTAACCACAACACCTATCTTGGCAATTCTAGATCCACTAGAGGACTTTGAAGTATATTGTGATGCTACAAAGAATGGGTTAGGGTATATTCTTATTCAAAATAGTAGAGTAATTGCCTATGCCTCTAAGCAGTTGAGGCCACATGAATAGAGTTACCCTACCCATGACTTGGAATTGGCAGTTGTGGTGTTTGCTTTGAAAGTCTGGAGACACTATCTTTACGAAGTCAAGTTTGAAGTTTAGAGTGACCATAAAAGTTTAAAATACTTGTTTGATAAAAAAGAATTGTACATGTGATAAAGGAGATAGATGGAATTCTTAAAGGACTATGACTTTGAATTAAAATACCACTCAGGTAAAGTCAATGTAGTCGCTGATGAACTTAGTAGGAAATTCCTACATGTGTCCTGAATGATGGTCCAAGAGAATGAGATATTAGAGACTTTTAGGAACTTGAGTCTAGTAGTGACTGTGTCACCACATAGTCTCTGAATGAGTAAAGTAGATATAGTTAGTGACTTAAAGACTCAAATCAAAGAAGCTCTTGAGAGAGATGAGACTTTAAAGAAAATAAGTGAGCAAAGTTTCTTAGGAAACCAAAAGGAGTTTAGTAAAGCAGATGATGGGATAATTAAGTTTAGAGATAGACTTTACATTCCAAGGTAATCTGTAATTAAAGAAAAGGTCCTAGAAGAAGCTCACAAGAGTAAATATACCATCCATCCCGGAGCCACAAAGATGTATCAGAATCTTAAGAAAATGTTTTGGTGGCCTAAGATGAAAATAGATATAGCAGAATATGTGTCCAATTATTTGACATGCCAGAAAGTTAAGATAGAGCACCAAAAATCTTTAGGATCATTACAACCCCTAGAGATCCCTGAGTGCAAGTGGAAATGTATTACAATGGATTTTGTAATGGGGCTACCTAGAACCTAGCTAGGGTATGATGCCATATGGGTCATAGTTGATAGATTGACTAAATCTGCCCACTTTTTGCCAATTAGAGCTAACTTTTCTCTAGATAGACTAGCTTAACTCTACTTGCAAGAAATTGTTAGGTTGCATGGAATTCCTACAAACATAGTATCTAATAGAGATCCTAAATTCACTTCTAGATTTTGGGGAGTTTTGCAAAAGGCTTTTGGGACTAAACTAAGCTTTAGCACAACTTATCATTCACAAACAGATGGACAGACTGAGATGACTATCCAAAGCCTAAAGGATATGCTTAGGACTTGTGTTCTTGACTAAAAAGGTAGTTAAGATAGATTTATCCCTTTAGTGGAATTCCCCTACAATAATAGTTACCACACCAGCATAGGAATGGCACCATATGAAGCTTTATATGGTAGGAACTGTAGATCACTAATATGTTAGTATGAGGTAGGAGAAAGAACCATCCTAGATCCTGAGTTAGTTCAGCAAACCATAGAACAAATAAACATGATCAGGAATAGATTGGTTACTACTCAAAGTAGGCAGAAAAGCTATGTTGATCAGATATGGAGACCTCTTGAGTTTGAGGAAGGAGAACATGTTTTTCTGAGAATCACTCCTACTACAATAGTTGGTAGAGCTTTGAAAACTAAAAATTTAAACCCTCGGTGTCTTAGTCCTTACCAAATCCTAAAAAGAGTTAGACCCATAGCCTACTAAATAGCCTTTCCACCTAACTTATCCATCCTTCACAATGTCTTCTATGTTTCACAACTTAGAAAATACCATCCAGATCCTTCACACATTATTGAAATTGAATTAGTACAATTAAAAGATAACTTATCATATGTGATTAAACCTATGAGAATCGTGAACAGAGGAGTCAAAGAGCTCAGAGGAAAGTAGATTCATTTAGTAAAGGTTATACGGGATGGGATTAGTACAAAGAAGGTTACCTGGGAGTTAGAGTTCCACATGAGGCAAGACTATCCTAGACCTTTTACATGAGGTAAGCAATTTTAAGAGCAAAATTTTAAAAAGGAGGGAAAAAATATGACATCCTCCCTAACCTATTAGTTTTAATTTGGTTATAGAAGTGTATTAATACTAGTATGAGTTAGAATAATAGTTTTGGTTAATACAAAGAGAAAAATATCTTAAGAGGTATAAAACTTTCAAAGTTACCCAAAGTCAAAGAATATTATCTTAATCGCACCTTTTCCCACTATCTTTGACTTTGTGCATGTATATCTTCTACTTTCTCTTATTTCACACGGCTGTTAATAGTAGAAAAGAGAAGAAAAGTTAGAGATATAAACAAAAAGAGGAAGTAGAGAATAAAGAACGAAAAGAAATAAGAGGAAAGAGGAAGCAGATTGAAAGAAGAAAGAAGAGGAAAAAGTAAGAACCAAGGGAAGAACAAGAAAAAGAATCGAACTCCATCCATAGGGAAATAAGGTAGAGGGTTGTTGTGTTTGTTTTCTGTGTTTTATCATTCTTTGTTCATAGAATTTGGCAAAGAATGGACAGAATCAAGTTCTTCATGATACTCAAAGAAAAATCATTATTGAGTGTAATAAGAGATATATATTATGAGACTTGAGCATATATTTGCATGGACATGTATATGCATGAATACAACTACCATAACTTGTTGTTGATGATTTTCCAATACTTTACTACGTGATTTATGGTTTAAATAGATGCTTGTAGTAAAAAGGATTGGTATAGACATGAAACGAACAGGAAAATAGTTATTTTGATGTTGCAGAATGCCTTTCTATAGTGTTCTATTTGAATAGGTCAAGGAGCAATTCGAATAGAATGTATTTCTATAGTGTACTATTTGAATAGGCCAAGGAGAAATTTGAATAGAATGCTCGCAGAATGCTCCAGTTTTTGATGTGTCAGTTATTTTAATTGCATGATTTTGATTTTAAATTGAGTGTATTAAGTGAGAATTTCAAATGATATGACTTTCAAGGCTAATCGAATAGACTAGGAGAGCTATTCGATTGGCATAATTCATAAGGGCATACTATTAGTGCTAATCGAGTAGACTAAGTGGGTGTTTGGGATAACTGTAAAAACTTAAGTATTTCAATAATTGATAATTGCATAAAAGCTTTTTGTTATAATCGATTATAATAGAATTAGTTTTATGTTTGGATATATTAGCTAAAAAACTTGTTTCGTTTGGATGATATAAAAAAGAATCGCTTTTATGCATTAAATTACAAAAATAGGTATAGAATGATTAAAAAAGTTATTTGATTGATGATAAAATGGTATTTACATCTCAAAGTGTAAGGAATAATCTATAATCTAGAATTATAAGCTGAAAATTTAGCATTATGAAAAAAATCTTTTCGAATATATTGAATTTCGTACAAAAGCTGAAGCTAAATTTACCAAACATGTTAAGTTACTATTATAACTATTTTTTTTTTTGGAAAAAAAGTTATTGGGGAAGGAAATAATCCTTCCCAAACACACTCTAAGTGTGCTATTCGATTTGGTATGATTTTGATGCTAATCGAAATATTATGATAGCTATTTGAATGGCAGATCAGAATGACATATTTTTTATATTGATTGAATAGACTAATAGAGCTATTCAAATAGACCATTTCAGAATGGTAAGTTTGAGGCTAATCGAAAAGATTGAGAGCTAATCGATTGACATGATTTTGAGGCTAATTGAATATACTAAGAGAGTTATTCGACTAGCAAGTTTTCGATTCTAATCGAAAGAGGCAAAGTTATTTTAAAAGCATAATCAAAAGTGATATGTTTTTTATATTGTTTGAAAAAGGCTTAGAGAGCTACTCGAATAATAGAATTTCATAATATCATGACATTTGCGTAACATATCATGAAACAAAGGAGTAAGAAAAACCCTTTGTCAGGTCAAAGGAGCAAGAAAAGCCCTCTGTCAAAGAATAAAGTATTCAGTAGAAGAGTAAGAAACATACTCTGCCAAGAGTAAAGGAGTGAGAAAAGTACTTTACTAAGGTCAAAGGAGCAAGAAAAGCCCTTTGTCGAAGGACATGTCATTTCATAAGCATCAATATAATACATTTCATAAACATTAACATTTATCATTTCATAAGCATCAACATAATACATTTCATAAACATTGACATTTATCATTTCATGAGCATCCACTCATAATTTTATTCAAATTGTTAACTTATGTATTTATCACGGAATTGTATTTCGAATGATTCTTTTTTATGTTATATTACTAAGGATTTTCAAATTCTCACCTCTTTGTTTGTTTGCATGATAATTTACATATTGAAATTGAAATTCTTCTGAGAATGGAAATTGAAGTTGGTTGTTTAAAGTAGAATGTTTATTTTTGACTTATAAATGTTGTACATATCCGATGGAGACTTAGTTTTTATTTATATACTTACTGATGTACTATATAACATCCTAATATTGGTATCCTAGTATATCTAACACATACCTGGGTAAATAGTATTAGTTATGCTACTTCTAACTTAAACATCAAACTAACCCATAACATTTAATCAAATAATTATGGAGAGCTATGATAAAAGAAGGTCATACATATATTTACATCAAGCCTCAAAGGCAAAGTAAAATGTATACAACTATTTACAAAACTCAATGCAAATATAAATAAATATACAAGCTTTGTCTACTAAAGTATAAAAACTATACTAGTTTTCATACTTCTTCTTCTTTCCTTTGGAAGAGCTTCCACCTAGATTTACATGGTAACACACGGGGTGAGAATTCATAATTTTCAATAATAGTATTCCAATACCAACAGTTGTAACATTCATAAAGAATAAACAACCCACAAACCAGAGAAACATGTTTGACAATAGGTATATAAGTCTCTACTCACTCACTACCAACACAAACCATGTTCCAAAGATAAGACAATTGTCCATACAATTGTCACGAAAAGCAAATGCAACGTTTATATTATGATGTATGATTATGATCATGAAAATGTATGTGATAGTGTAAATGCAATGTCATGAAACTTGACTATTCCTAAGAACCCGGTTCCTTGTATTTCTCTGGGTAGGGAGGGAATGTGTTACCTCCTTAACCTACCTTGTAATGAGTATGTAACATCCTAATACCGATAATCTAGTATACCTAGCATATACCTAGATAAGCAGTATTTGCTATGCCACTTCTAACTTAAACATCACACTAATCCATATCATTTAAACAAATAATAATTGAGAGCCTTGCAGAAACTAAAAGTTATATACATACATTTTTTGCCTCAAAAAGGGTACTTGGTATACATAAACATTTTGTACACACTCAAGGCAGTGTAAATAATACAAGCTTTAACTACTAAGCATAAAAACTACTCAGTCTTCATACTTTTTCTTCTTTCCTTTGGAAGAGCTTCCACTTGGATTTACATGGCAACACACGGGGTGAGAAATCAAAATTCTTAGTATACGTATTCCAATACCAATAGTTGTGATATTCACAAGAATAAACAAATATGTAACTAGAAAACATACTGCTACTCATTACGTAAGGAACAATCACAATCTTTTCCTCTGTGTAACATTCCCAAGCAAACTATAATTCTCTTCTAACATTTATAATAAACAATGATATCAAATAACTGCCCATACAGTCATAAGATATCATCAAGCAAGACAACCACTCGTACAACTATCATTGAAGGCAAATACAACACATACATAGAAGAAAAATAAATCACATATAAAAACGATTACAAAGAGATGCAATGATTATGTTTTGTATAATTATGCTCAAAGAAAAGTGTATCATAGTGTAGGTGCAATGTCACGAAATACTGATAACAATATATTTTATTCATTTAATGATCCTCTCACTAGGTGTCTTAAGGTTTAATTTGGTTTAATTAAATTAGTTTTGTAACATTTTATTATATTGGGCCTTATTGGACATTGTGGGAATTATTGCATGAATTGGTCTTAAATTATCTATTGTGTAGTGTTCAGTATTTTAGGTATAATCTGAGTTTCAAGTATCTGATTCATGTGATTATAGTCTTGTACGAAAGCTAAAACAAATCTCTACAACTTTTATGCATATTTCGGGAGCTGAATCACATATTTAAATAATTTAAATTGAAGTTGATGTAAGAGCTAGAATGCTGATCCTAATAGCTTGACCTCTGCACACTTATTGGCCCATATTTTAAGTTAAAGGAATATAATGGATGTCAACTAAAACCCAAATAAAAGCTAAGATCTAAAGAAACAATTCTTATGAAGACTCCTAAGCCAAACTATGTCGTTTTGGATATGTAATTGAAGTTGGAAAATAGAGACGAGTTGTTGACGAGTTTATGTCACTTAAATGGGCATAACTTGAGTTGTAGGCCTCTAATTGACATGGGACTTAGGCCCAATGATTCATAATGGACCCATCTTTATAACTAATATGTTTCTAATCATGTAAGCCAAATTAGGGGGTAGTTATAGGGGTTAGAAGCAGAAGTCCGAGACTCAGTTTTCATTCTACACTTTTCATCCTCTCTCTAGATCTTGATCTTTCTCTCTTCTCTCCTTTCTCTCTAGATTTTTTCTTTCTTTTTTATGAGTTCTTCCCTCCCATTCATGGAGGGGTAGGGCCTTTAATTAATTTAAGGGATTGAACATTCTTGATACTTAATCTTGAGATTCTGTTTTAATTGTTACATTCAATTGTTAATCTAGTTTCTCTTCTTTTTCTCTTTTTCTAATTCTGATTTTGTGCTTAATTTGATTAGGATTTGCATTTGATAATTGCATAATTATCATGTGCTAAGAGAGGAATTCAGAGACTAAACAAGGCATTGAAGGTGGTTGATGAAATGTTTAGCTTGGTTGGATCTTGATTTTTAAGTTAATTTGGGTTTTGGATGGATGCTTAATTTGTCTAACCTTAATTAAATAAATTTTGGATGCGTATGTAGTAGAAGATCCATGGATCATTTTTAGGTGTCTTAATATAATTTAAGACCAAGGATTTGATTGATAATTGAATGGACCTTTAGTGATCAATGATAGATTAAGATCAAGATTGCTTAATTCTCTTGGATTAGTTGTTTTCCAAATTTTGTTTACTTTTTTTAATTACTTTCTATTGTTTAATATTACAAACCCTTTCCAAAATCTGATTGTGTAATTAGAGTGATCTATGAGATTCACCCGGTGTTACCATATACTGCAAGTAGTTTTGGTAATTCGATTATAAATTGATTTAAATTTGGTAGCCTCGGCAGTTATCAAATTTTTGGTGTCGTTCCTGAGGATCATTCTGATTTTGATCAATCTTATTGAGAGTATATTTGACTACTAATCCCTCACTAACCCCTATGTTCCTATTTTTTGGTGGTTTTCAGGTAAAAACGGGTAATTACAGGTCAATTTACAGAATTTCGTACTGATAACAAACGTGCCCAGAATGAGCTGAAAACTTGGTCAGTTGAAGGAAAATGGCCTAATAAATAAGGCTCACAGATTTGCGATGAGGTCACCTCTGGTTTTCCCAAATTCTATCATTTAGACCACTTTTTCAAAATTTAAAGATTTTTTATTACATTTTTTAGTTCCATTTTTGTGTAGTTTTCATGTTGTACAAGTCCCATAATTTTTAAAAATGTTTAGATAGGTTAACTAGTTTTATTTTGGTAGATTTTTAGTATTGTCTAGCATATTCTGTTTGTTTACTATTTTTGTGCTTTATGTGCTTTGGATGATGCATGACTATGTCCTCTACTAGCCAATTACTTGATATTGATCCTGAGATTGATAGGACCTTGCATTCACTGATTAGAGCTTATAGGCTAAGTGCAAGAATTACTTCTGAACTTGATTTTGATCTTGAATTTGAAAGTGAGCCTGAGATCTTAATTAATTTTGCAATTATAGGTGATAATTTGCAAAATAGAACTCTTAAAGAACTTGCTACCCCTGATGTTACTTACTAGTCTTTGTGTATTCAATACCCTGATCTTAATGCTGACTTTGAATTAAAATCTAGATTGATATACTTGTTGCCCAAGTTTGACGGTCTTGTAGGTGAGGACCCTCATAAGCACCTAAAGGAGTTTCATGTGGTCTGTTCAACCATGAAGCCACAAGGGAACCCTGAGGAGCACATCAAGCTGAGGGCATTCCCTTTCTCACTTGCTGATGCAGCCAAGGATTAGTTATTTTTTCCTTTCACCAAGTTTAGTCACGAGTTGGGATGATAAGAAGCAGCTATTCATAGAGAGATTCTTCCCTGCATCTAGAGCTGCTGCCATTAGAAAAGACATATATGGCATACGATAGAAGACAGGAGAAACCTTGCATGAATATTGGGAGAAATTTAAGAAGTTATGTGCAAGTTGTCCTCATCACCAAATCAATGATTAGCTGTTGATCCAATACTTTTATGAAGGCTTGTTGCCAATGGACGGAAGTATGGTGGATGCTGCGAGTGGAGGTGCCTTAGTTGACAAAACCCCTGCTGCAGTAAGAGATTTAATAGCAAATAAGGCAGTAAATGCACAACAATTTGGCATAAGGGTCCTTACATCAACCAGAGGAGTTAATGAGGTTCAATTGTCTCATGTAGACTAACAGAGAATAGAACACAGACTTGATGAATTAACTTCTTTGGTGAGGCAGTTAGCAGTGGGACAGCAACCACCTATGCAGATGGCTGGAACTGTGTGTGGCATTTGCTCTTGTTCATCTCATCCCACTGATGCATGCCCCATAATTCAAGATGGTGGTTCTATTTTTCCAATTCAATCTATTGTAGCAGCTAGTGTTTTTCCTAGTAAACCATAATTTTAGTAGTAACAACAGAGATATGATCCATTCTCCAACACATACAACCCTGGCTGGAGAGACCATTCGAATTTGAGATATGGCAATGCAGCATCGCAACAATAGTAGTACAAGCAACCCTTCTAGCAACCAATAAGATAGTAGTAGTTTCAACCTCAAGCTGGATCAAGAAGAATGCAATTTCAACAACCTTTGCAACTACCAAGTGTAACACCCCGAAAATCACTCATTTCTTGATAAATATTTATTTTATAATATTTATAATTTTTTTGAATTTTTCTAGAATTATTTGAATTATTTGATTATTTTAATATATTCTTTGATTTACGTGCAAGTCGAGCGGAGCCAGGAAAATAAAATATTTTTCCTGAGGCCGAAAAACCTTGGACTGTGGAAGCAGTGAAGGGGGATCTTACTAAATCCGAGGCTGGACACAGTTTACGAAGTTTTGTTTTTTCTAGATTTTGTATGACAGATAAAATTTGGGTACAACCTATTGTCCATTGGACAATAGATACCGGCTATGGCAACTGTAACTTTTATCCATTGGATAATAGCTTGCAGTAAAAATTTAGTAGATTATTTCTATCTAGTCACTTTTATGATAGCATCTAAGTGATATCGTCACATCACATCATTGATTGACATTTTTGGGAAGCGTGTAAAGCTTCTCAAGCAAACTTTAGATAAAGCTTCCAAGAGAAGCTTCCTTCTCCATTTTCCTAGGAGGGCACGGCTTTGGAGGAGGAAAAAGATGACAAGATGTCATATTTTCACCAAATGTCCATCACCTTTTCATTTCAAAATTTACTAACACTTTCTCTTTCTACCCTAAAGTTTCCATCTCATTCTCTCTCTTCCATTTCCTCTTAACCTCACGGCAACAACACTTCATTTTCTCTCCTTCACCTCACGGCCACACTCCCCTCCACACCCTCCATGTTTGCTAAATTTCAAGCAATTACATTACTTGAAACTACATGTTACTAGAAGACATTTTCTTGTTGAAAATCACTTCCTAAAGCTCTCATTCTCCTACACCTCATGGCCACCACCATAACTTCACCATCTCACCTTCTAAAATTTCTAACAACTCCATTTCTTGAATCAACATCTTTCCCTAAGATCATTAGTGTGAGGATCTTGACCTTGTTCATCTATCTTCAAGTGTTCTTCAAGATTTCCTTTCAAATCTCAAGATCAAGACTTTAAGGTAAAGCTTTCATCTTTCCTAAGCTTTCTTTGTTTGTTTGTAAATGATCATCTATCAAACACATTTTGCATCTCTTTTCTCTCAAGGCTCACGATCATTGGCTTTGAAGGAACAAAGATTTGGTTTTTTATTTTATCACCTAGTTCATTTCCAATTTTTCTACCAAGAATCAAGAGAACAAAGTATGAAAAACTCCTTTCCCTTTTGTTCCAAATCTCAAGTTCTAAAACCTTGAGTTAAAGTTCTTGAATCTTCTTTCTTGCTTCATTTTAAAAGAATGTAAATCCACACTTTGACCTATGGTAATCTTATTCAAGCCCTAGGTACTAATTCTTGTTTGTTTGCTTTGATTCTAAGAACCTTTTAGTGGAGAAAGTTTGCTACACAAGGACATACAAGGAGCTAGGAGGCTACACTTGAGGTAAGGAGAAGATTAACCTCATCAACCATACTATGGTGGTGGGAAACGAATGAGTGTGTTAGGATTAGAGAGTCCACGTGAGGATTTATCCACCCGAATGTGTGATTTCATTTTATGCTTATTTGATTTTGTATGACTATATGATGTTGTGGTGTACAAAGATGATTTTGATGACTTAATGATATTATGTGATCTTGATAGTGAGCATGAATTTAATTGATTATGGTGATTAAAGTAAGTGGCATGCTATAATTGTACTAAAAAAGAATAACTTATTTGACCTCCTTTGGCCCTTGAGACCCACGGCCACCTTGGCCCAATGAGAGATATCTATGAGAACAATATTGGTTATCAATGGACTTAGATGATTAAGTGTTAAATATATAATCTGTGAGGTTACTAGTGATTGGAGGAAGAAACAAGATTTTACCATTATAGGAAATTGGTTCTTGAGTGTGATATTTGATAAGTAGGGGTAAGAGTGAATTGGAAACCTAACATACTTGATAGTAAGATGAAAGAGAAATTAAGGTGGAAAGAATTTTATTTATGAATTGGATAATGGATGTTTTAGAAAGAATGATAGGGAATATGGTTTAGATGATTTGGAAGGTAAATTAGGGTTTAAGGATTTATAAGTAAGATGAGAAATAATTATAACATCATAATCTGAGGAGTAATAACTTTTGAAGGCACCCATGGAAACAATTTTGGAGATAATTGGAAGAATGGAAAATGATTTATTAATGGTAGATCTAGATGACATGATAATCGGGAAATTTAATTAAGGACTCATAAAAAATAAGCTTCAGAAAGAAATAGAGAAAATTTGAAAGATTTAGATGAAAAGGAAAAGAATGGTGAGGTAATGACATTGTGGTTTCTTTTTTTGGAATTCATAAATAATATGAGGAAAAATCATTCGAGGGACTTAGTTAGGAGAATGTTTCATGAAATTCTTAAGGAGGATGATTTTCTGAGAATTGTGAATTTAAGATGCCTTACGATCAAACATAATGTTATGATGTTGTTGAGCTAATGGACTGGGCCCTGGATAGTCAATGGTTGATTTGAAACCCTATTATGACTTTTCTTGATGAGATTGTTTTTGCTAAAGAATATTATGCATCATTATCATGTGATCATACATTGTGAAAGTCGGGATGACTTGTTGTTAAGGTGGAATGCCTATGTTCATTATCATGTGATTATACATTGTGAAAGTCGAAATGACTTGTTGTTAAGGCGGAATACCTAGGAGATTGAATTACACCTTAGTGCGGGTGTGAATTGCGTTAGTAAAGGTCTATGAATGACCTTGGAGGCGTCGGGGCGCGGGTATCCCATAAGTGGATAGTAGGTAGCTCCACTAGGCCATGGTGACCGAGCAACGCACCGAATGATCTTGACGAAACACTACTCTATTCACGATCTAGTTGAGAGTATCTTGTACAGCCATGTTGCACATATTATTTATTTTTGAGATGCACTTGATTGAGGCTAATGATGTTCAGATAGTGAGTCTCGCGATCATTCTCTCCAAAGTTGTTATTAGCTCCATGTAGTAGGGACTGGTTGCATTGTGCATTGGAATGGTCAGCATACACATCATACATGTGCATAGTTAGCATATCTGCTATTGTGACATGATCCATGCTTATATATATGTGTCTTGATGTATATTGCTGAATTACTTTTCAGTTGATAACATGACTATGTTAGTTATTTTATAATATTCCTGTATTGCCATGATCATAGAATTACTTATCAGTTGATAACATAATTATATCTGCTATTATATGATGTTGTTGTGCATGAAAGGCATGACTGTCCTTCATTATGTTTCTTGCTGCCGTGATGGTATTGATGAAGAGGATCTCACCCCTTCTATTATATTATTCTATTTACTTCTGTTTGTAATTACGATGAAAAGGCTGCGATGGAGGCAAGGCAAGACCCGCGAGGTTTCACTAGGCTACGGTTCTATGGAAGCATCAGTACTGTTACCAAGTGGCCTCAATACTCAAGAGGGGGGTGAATTGAGTATATAAAAAAAGTTCACAAATCTTTCATAAATCGTTTAATAATCAATTTTCGTTGAAGCTATTAGATGATTAGAGATGATTGGATAGATGAGATAAACATTTTTACTTATAAATGTAATAGCCAAAGGAAATAATATTCAAGCAATTCAATAAAATAGTGCACAATGTAAAGAGAAGGGTTTAGAGAAAACAAACACAATGATTTATCCTGGTTCGATCACCAATCCACTTGTGATCTACGTCCAGTCCCCAAGCAACCACTCGAGATTTTCCACTATATATTCAAGCTTCAATAGGTGTTTGATAACCTTTACAACCTTGAGCACTCAACACTTTGGGATACCTCACCCTTGGAGCTTGAGTCCCTTCAACTAAGGGATGCCTCACCCTTTACACTTTTAGAGGGATGCCTCACCCTCTTTACAAATCAATTTGGATTGATAGAATGAAACTCTCACAAGAGTATATAATTACAAATTGAAACTCTAATATGCTCTCAAAGAATAAGTCAAGTTTTTCACAAAAATAAAGTAAGAATGGATTTGAAGATTAAATCATATTTTGAAGTATTGGTAATCAGTTTTTGGTTTAAGGTCAACCTCTACTGAAGTCCCAACATTGGTATTTATAAGTTTTGCAAACAAAGGAGCCGTTGGGACATTTTAGCCAAGCATTAAATGCCATTAATATAGCCGTTGGACTATGTCAGATTGCTTGTACTTGATTACACAACAAATGTAATCGATTACATTGTTGTTCCAACGTGTTCTTGGCTTTTTGGGCTCTGTGTAATAGATTACATTCTTGGTGTAATCGATTACAAGGCTTCTGACTTGCTTTGTAATCGATTACAATTACATGACTTCTGACTTGCATTATAATCAATTACAATATCTATGTAATTGATTATATGACTCCTTGAACGTGTTCTTTCCTTTCTGGGCTCATTGTAATCGATTACCAACTTGGTGTAATCGATTACAAGGCCCCTGACTTGCTTGTAATCGATTACATTATTTATGTAATCGATTACAAGGCCTCTGTTTGCTGTGTAATCGATTACAAACATCATATAATCGGTTACATTGGCCTTTGAACACATTTTTCAAGTCCAATTAAGCTTGTAAGTCATTTCTAACACTTCAAGACATTTGATTAAACATAAATCCTTTCATGAGTGTTAAAACTAAGATTGAATATAATGTTTCTTTGACAAACATGTTTAGCTTTGAATTTTCACACTTATTTTGGAAAAGATATATTGAAAAACCATTTGAGAAATCTTGATAGCATTTAACATTAATGATCTAAGTCTTATGACTAAATAAACCTCTTGACTCCTTTCTTTGATCTTGATCTTTTCTTTTGCACTTGATCTTCATTTTTGTACTTGATCTTCATCTTTGACTTTGTTATCATCAAAAACCATTTGACATACTTTAAGGACATAAGCATTCACATTCTCCCCCTTTTTGATGATAACAAACTGATCATAGGAAAAAGAAAGAGTTTTTACATTTGTATATATTAGAGATTTAGGCGCAACTCTCCCCCGGAGTTTATGCATGATATAGAATTAGATTTTTCATGTAAAAAGCTCAAAAGCTCAAAAAGGTCCCCCGTACACATGCAACATTAATTAGATTTCATTTTTCACTATTCTCTCCCCGGTTGGCATTATCAAAAAGACATAAGCATTTAAAAAAAATGGATAGCATTTCAGCTATATTCAGGATTTCCCAGGAAGTAAACAAGTATAACCAAAATAGGAAAACCAAAGAGAATATAATGAATCCAGGAAATTCAGACTAAGAGAATATCCATTATAACCAATATTCAATATCCAACATTTTTAGAGAGAATATAACCAAAGCTTATTCAAGTTCACATATCACCAAAAACATATACAACGTAACTCAGTATATTCAATATAACCAATATCCAACATATACAATGTAGCCATAAGAAAAAAAAACAAAGAAAAACATCAGAGCAATTGGCCATGATCACTATCAGTAGCCTCGCTGTCACTGTCCGCTTCCACAGCAATGTCTCCTAGATCAACATTATCATCGTCGGGCTCAAGATCATCCTTAGAACCGAGGAGCTCCTCATCATCAGCAGGGATGCCAGAGGGGCGAACAGGAGAGGCAGAGGATGTGGGAAGGGTAGCCTCTGAGTAAAATGAGGTCCTGTTAGGAGGGATCAAATGAAGGCAAGCTCCTGATCTAAGTAGTCCATCCTCAGCTCAAGGTGATCTACCTTCTGCTCAATGTGATCTATGCATGTGTCCACGGTAGTGCTCAGGTTTTGCATCTCTTGGAGCAGGAGGTCTAGTGTGGCTGTAGCAGGAGCAGGGGCAGGAGTAGGATGCTGAGCCTCTTCATCATCATCACTATCTGGATCATGATGAATATGTCCAAAGCTACCATGGGCAATGTAGTGCCATCTATCATCGACTTTGTACAGCTGAAGCTTTTTCAAGGTGTGCAAGCCGATAGATTATGGCCCTTTTGAGCTGGTGTCCTTGGACTCCTCAGCCAAGGAAATGCAAAAGTATTCCAGGATGGCTGTCACTAGCATAGCAAATGGTAGAGCAAAGTTTTTCTTTTTCTTTACGTCCAACATGTGCTCAATGATGTAGAAATCCCAGTTGATTGGCCTCCCAGTGGTCATTGCCCATAGGGACACCACGTCATCCTTTAGAACCTGAGAGTAATTCCCTCCCCTAGGAATCAACCCCCTGACCAAAAGATAATGGAGTACCCTGTTCTCCATGGTTAGGCCAGTGGCCATGATTCTCTTTTTGGGATCACTGGGGGGATAGTATCCTATTCTTATCAGAGAAAGAAGAGCAGCCTTATGCTCAAATTGATGACCACAAATGTTAGCATTCCGATAGAAGTTTGCTCTATCAGGAGTGAGTTTGGTCAGCCTATACCATCCAGCCATAGTGATCTTGATCTGTTGCTTCTTCACCTCAGAGATTAAGCAATCATCCTCATACTTCAGATTGGCATAAAATACTCTTACTAAGTTTGGATAGATGGCATTCTCAATGCTAAGGAAACCCAACAATCCTAAGTTTTCAATGGTTCTAAAACTTTCCAAGGGTTCTCACTCACAGAAAGTTATAGGGAGATACCTGGGGGATATTATATTGCGTAGCTGGAAGTTTTTCCTGAATAACTCATTTTTCTTCACGGTGGAGAAATGGCAAGTGAGGTCCAGGCTAGAAATGTTGCGTGGAGCTGCACGTGAGGATTCTCCAATGACAACCCCTATTCTGGGGCGTTTTGAATGGTGAGAAGACTCGACCATTTGATGAGGAAGAAGAGAGTGGGATGAGGATAAAGTATTTGGAGATAAGTGAGGGAGGAGCAGAAGAACAGTTTAGGGCAAAGAAGGATGGAGTTTTCATGAAATGGAGGTGATAGGGAGATTTGGGTGATGAAATGTGATGGGATTTGGGATAGAGGCTGTGTAGAGAAGGGATTTTCGAGTGAGAGGGAGGTGAAATGGAGGGATTTGGGTGAGATTTGAGAAAGAAAAGAGGGATTTGGAGGTTGGGTCTTCATGGGAGCAGAGGAGGAACATGAAGAAAATGAAAGGTTTCTGATAAATGAAGCCTGCGCGCGTCAGAAATCCTTTTTAAAACCCTGTGTAATCGATTACATTAGTATTGTAATCGATTACAAGCCTTTTGTTACTCATGTAATCGATTACATTTTTGGTGTAATCGATTACCATGCTTCTAGGGAGCCTTGTAATCGATTACATTGTGGGTGTAATCGATTACCTGAGTTCCGAGTTGATTATAATCGATTACAAAAGTTGTGTAATTGATTACATGCTTGACAGAACCTTTGTAATCCATTACAAAGGCATTGTAATCGATTACCAGCATACTTAAAACATCAGATTTTGCATTCAAAACAGTATAGAATCAATTTTAAACCATTCAAATCAGTTCCAGAGCATCTTAAATCAATTCAAATCATCATGCAAGCATATCATCTAATCATATTATGATTCAAATCACTTAATTGTGCAAAATTACTACTTTTACCAAGAGTTACACCCTTTTTGGTGAAATTGTGAAGTTGTTGAGTTGCTTGGAAGTCTTTTGACATAAGGGAGCACTTGCAAAACAACTTAGGGAAAATCTCCGACGCTCAAGTTAGTATTGGATTCAAATATGATTAAAAAATTAGAGATTATGCAGCAAAAAAGAATGATTATGCAGAAAGCAACATGCTTTGATTTTAGGATTATGTAGCAAATAGTCAATTTATGCATGATTGATCCAATATATCAAGTTCATTTCTTATATAGAAAAATGCTTCTTTTGCTAAGGGTTTAGTAAAAATGTCAGCTAGTTGCTTAGTGGTTTCTACAAATTCAAGCATACAATCACCCTTTTGAACATGGTCTCTAATGAAATGATGTTTTATTTCAATATCTTTAGTCCTAGAATGCAAAATGGGATTTTTGGACAAATTAATTGCACTAGTATTATCACATCTTATAGGGAAGTGATCAAGCTCAAGACCCATAGTCCAAGAGTTGTTGCTTCATCCAAAGGATTTGAGCACAATAACTCCGAGCTACAACATATTCAGCTTCAGCTGTAGACAATGCCACACTATTTTGTTTCTTGCTATGCCAAGAAACTAGTGAGCTTCCAAGCAAGTGGCATGTCCCACTAGTGCTCTTCCTATCCATTTTGCATCCAGCAAAATCAGAATCGGAATACCCAATAAGGCTACATGAGGCACCCTTAGGGTACCATAAACCCATTTGTGATGTACCTATTAGGTATTTCATTATTCTTTTGACAGCACTTAGGTGTGATTCTTTAGGATTAGCTTGATATCTAGCATACATGCATACATTAAATATTATATCAGGCCTACTTGTAATGAGATAAATGAGTGAGCCAATCATACCTCTATATTTTGTAATTTCTACCGATTTACCTCCTTCATCCTTGTCCAAAAAGCAAGAGGTGCCCATAGGAGTAGCCATATGCTTGGTATTGTCCATTCCAAACTTCTTGACCAGCTCCTTGCAATGCTTGGATTGTCTTATGAAAGTTCATTCTCTTGTTTGCTTGATTTGGAGACCAAGGAAGAAGTTGAGCTCACCCATCATAGACATCTCAAACTCACTTTGCATAATATTTAAAAATTCTTTACAAAGAGAGTTGTTAGTAGCTCCAAATATAATGTTATCAACATAGATTTGAACTAGAAGTATGTCATGCATTTTATGTCTTATGAAAATGGTAGTATCAATTTTGCTTCTAGAAAAACCTTTTTCCAAAAGGAATTTGCTCAACCTTTTATACCAAGCTCTAGGAGCTTGTTTCAAGCCATACAAGGCATTTTTCAGTTTAAAAACATAGTTGGGCAATTCAAAATCCTCAAAACCAGGAGGTTGTTCCACATACACCTGTTCTTGTATAAAATCATTTAAAAGGCACTTTTGATATCCATTTGATAGAGTTTGAAATCCATGATGCAAGCATATGCAAGTAATACTCTAATAGCCTCTAATCTAGCTACGGGAGCATAAGTTTCTTCATAATCTATGTCTTCTTCTTGATTATAGCCCTTAGCTACAAGCCTAGCTTTGTTTCTTATTATTAGGCCCGTTTCATCAAGTTTGTTCCTAAAGACCCATTTGGTGCCAATTATAGGATGATCATTGGGCCTTGGAACTAATTCCCAAACTTGATTTCTCTCAAATTGATTTAGTTCTTTTTGCATGGCTAAGATCCAATGTTCATCATTAATGGCCTCATTTATGTCTTTAGGTTCAACTTGAGAGACAAAAGCTAAATGATTGCATGCATATCTAAGTGAGTTTCGAATGATTACCCTTTTTGATACATCACCTATCACTTTATCGAGAGGGTGATATCTTGATGTCCTCCATTCCTTGGGTAGATTCATGATTTCTGAATCCTTTTGCCATGAGTGATCAAGGAGTCTCTCTTCCTGCTTCTTGGAATCTTTCTCTTGATTTTCCAAGTGCATTTTTGGCAAGATTTCTGCAACATCATCAATAAGCTCATTTCTCGGCTCATTTGGGTTAGTTTCATCAAATGCAACATGTATAGACTCTTCTATGGTCATAATTCTTTTATTATAGACTCTAAAGGCCTTACTATGTATAGAATAGCCAATAAATATTCCTTCATCAGATTTTGCATTAAACTTCCCCAAGTTATCCTTTCCATTATTCAAAACAAAAAATTTAAATCCAAAGATATGAAAATGTGACACATTTGGCTTCCTTCCTTTGTACAATTCATATGGGGTTTTCTTTAAAATTGGCCTTATTAGGGCTCTATTCATAATATAACAAGAGGTGTTAACCGCATTCGCTTAAAAGTACTTAGGAAGGTTGGCCTCATTGAGCATAGTTCTTGTCATTTCCTCTAAAGATTGATTTTTTCTTTCTACAATACCATTTTGTTGTGGTGTTCTAGGGGCAGAAAAATTATGCTCAATGCCATGTTCATCACAAAAAGTTTTAAATTCATGATTTTCAAATTTACCACCATGGTCACTTCTTATGGATGCAATACAAAAACCTTTTTCGTTTTGGATAACTTTGGCAAGCTTTTTAAATGATTGAAAAGCATCATTTTTGTGGACCAAGAATAATGTCCATGTAAATCTAGAAAAATCATCCACAATCACCAATGCATAGTAATTCCAACCAAAGCTCATAGTTCTAGAGGGACCAAAAAGATCCATGTGTAAAAGTTGTAAAAGTCAAGAAGTTGAAACCATGTTTTTAGCTTTAAAAGAGACCTTTACTTGTTTTTTCTTTTGACATGCATCATAAAGTTTATCTTTTTCAAATTTGAATTTTGGAAGACTAATTACTAGTTCTTTATAAACTAATTTGTTTAAATGATCCATGTGAAAGTGAGCAATTCTTCTATGCCATAACCATGAATTATTTTCTTTACTCACAAAGCATTTAGCATCATTTGAGGAGATATCATCAAGACTAATCATATATATATATATATATATATATATATATATATATATATATATATATTATTGACCCTATGACCAACAAACTTAACCTGCTTATCATCTTTTCCCTCAATTATGCAACAAGAGGGTCAAATATAACTCTATTGCCTTTATCACATAATTGACTAATGCTAAACAAATTATATTTAAGTCCTTCAATAGGCAAAACATTATCAATTGATGATGAAGGGATCTTACTAACTTTACAAATTCCAAGGATCTTCCCTTTGTTGTTATCACCATATGTAACATGACCATGCTTCTTGGGGGCAAGGGAGGAGAACTTGGAGCCATCACCGGTCATGTGCTTGGAGCAACCACTATCAAGATACTAACTTGAGCTTTTGATCTTCAAGCACACCTACAACGCACATTCAAATTTTAACCTTTGGTACCTAAATTTTCTTGGGTCCTTATGTGTTAGAGTTAGGCATGGTGCCTTTAGGAACCCAAACCTTTTTGATTCAAACCTTGGTGTTTATGTTCTTTCTAACATTGCAAGTGGATGCACTATGACCTCTCTTACCACAATGAAAACATTTGATAAAGGAGCTACTTAAAGTATTTGAGGAAATAAAGAAATTCTTATAAGACTTTTGATGGTTATTTGGATTAAATCCCAAACCGGCTTTTTGAAATACACATTTTTGTTTCCCTAACAACATATTCAAGTTGTCTCTTCCAAAAGTAAATCTTGCAAGAGTGTTGTTCAAATCTTCAATTTCTTTTTCAAACGCTTTGCATGATGAACAAGGTAATGATATGGATGTATTATCATGTGAGAAACAAGTCATGCATAATGAATTAGCATCAATGAGTCCTAAGGTCTCATTTTCAATCTTAAGCTCATTTATCTCCTTGCTTAAAATAGAAACTTTGTTTACCAATAAGGAGATTGTTTTGTTAGAAGATAAATCCATTTTTGTGAGCCTCAAAGATTCATCATGTAATTCTTGAAAGGCATCTTGTAATTCATCATAAGAAGGTGGAGATTCTGAGTTAGAAGAAGTTACCTCAGTGTCGCTCTCTTCACTTTCTTCTCCTTGAGCCATGAGACAAAGATGGGGCTTCTTCATTCTCTGAACTATCGAAAGAGCTTATGTCATTGTCCTCCCAAGCTATATATGCTATCCTTCCTTTCTTTTCTTTGGAAGACCTTTTCTCAAACTTTACCATCTTCTTGAGATACATAGGACACTCCATTTTCGTGTGCCCTGATTTTCCACATTCATAGCATTTTGGAGGAGTAGAGGATCCTTCTCCTTTGTGATACACTTTCTTTTGAGGAAAGGGTGGTTTTCTTTGAAATCCCTTTTTCTTTAGGAATCTTCCAAACTTTCTCACAAGGAGACTAAGATTCTCCTCACTTAACTCAATATTTTCTACATCCTCTTCACCATCTTCATCATCATCTTCAATTATAGAAGAGATGACTTTGAGTACAATTCCCTTCTTCTTTTTATCATGCTCTTCATTTTGATTGAGCCTATTTAGTTCCAGCTCATGTTCTTGTAGCTTCCCAAATAAGGTGGCTAGAGACATTGTTGATAAATCTCTTGATTCTGTAATAGCCGTTACTTTGGGTTGCCAATTCCTGCTTAAACATCTCAAGATTTTGTTAATAAGATCCTTATTAAGAAATGTCTTTCCCAATAAGATAAGATAATTAACAATATGAGTAAATCTCTTTTATATATCTTGAATACTCTCACCTTAGTTCATTCTAAATAATTCATATTCATGATTAAAAGTATTTATTCAAGATCGCTTTACCTCACTAGTACCTTCATGAGTTACTTGTAAGGTATCCCACATTTCTTCTGTAGTCTTGCAATTCGACACCCTAAAGAATTCATCATACCCTAAGGATATGGTGATGATGTTCTTGGCTCTCAAATTGTATTGAACCTTCTTTTTATCATCATCAGTCCATTCATTTCTAAGTGTATTAATTTTCTCATTATCTTTAGCATATGTAGGAATAAAAGCACCATTTTTAATCGTGTCCCACATATCTAAGTCAATAGCTTCAATAAAAATTTTCATCCTTTCTTTCCAATAGGCATAACCATCCCTATTGAAATAAGGAGGTCTGTTCATAGAAGAACCTTCATTTGAAAAACCATTTGAAGCCATCACTTCTCTTGAAGCTGCTAAGCTCTTTATACAAGAGTCTAGCTCTGATACTATTTGTTACCAAGTGGCCTCAATACTCAAGAGGGGGGGTGAATTGAGTATGTAAAATAAGTTCACAAATCTTTCGCAAATCATTTGATAATCAATTTTCGTTGAAGCTATTAGATGATTATATATGATTGGATAGATGAGATAAACATTTTTACTTATAAATGTAATAGCCAAAGGAAACAATATTCAAGCAATTCAATAAAATAGTGCACAACGTAAAGAGAAGGGTTTAGAGAAAACAAACATAATGATTTATCCTAGTTCGATCACCAATCCACTTGTGATCTACGTCCAGTCCCCAAGCAACCACTCGAGATTTTCCACTATATCTTCAAGCTTCAATAGGTGCTTGACAACCTTTACAACCTTGAGCACTCAACACTTTGAGATACCTTACCCTTGGAGTTTGAGTCTCTTCAACTAAGGGATGCCTCACCCTTTACACTTTTGGAGGGATGTCTTACCCTATTTACAAAGCAATTTGGATTGATAGAATGAAACTCTCACAAGAGTATATAATTACAAATTAAAGCTCTACTATGCTCTCAAAGAATAACTCAAGTTTTTCACAAAAATAGAGCAAAAATGGATTTGAAGATTAAATCACGTTTTGAAGTATTAGTAATTAGTTTTTGGTTCAAGGTCAACCTCTAATGAAGTCCCAACATTGGTATTTATAAGTTTTGCAAACAAAGGAGCCATTGGGACCTTTTAGCCAAGCATTAAATGCCATTAATATAGTCGTTGGACTCTGTCAGACTGTTTGTAATCGATTACACAGCAAATGTAATCGATTACATTGTTGTTCCAATGTGTTCTTGGCTTTTTGGGCTCTGTGTAATCAATTACATTCTTGGTGTAATTAATTACAAGGCTTCTAACTTACTTTGTAATTGATTACAATATCCATGTAATCGATTACATGACTTCTGACTTGCATTGTAATCGATTACAATATCCATGTAATCGATTACATGACTCCTTGAACGTGTTCTTGCCTTTCTGGGCTCATTATAATCGATTACCAACTTGGTGTAATCGATTACAAGGCCTTTGACTTGCTTGTAATCGATTACATTATTCATGTAATCGATTACAAGGCCTCTGTTTGCTGTGTAATCGATAACAAACATCATGTAATCGATTATATTGGCCTTTGAACACATTTTTCAAGTCCAATTAAGCTTGTAAGTCATTTCTAACACTTCAAAACATTTGATTAAACATAAATCCTTTCATGAGTGTTAAAACTAAGATTGAAAATAATGTTTCTTTGAAAAACATGTTTAGCTTTGAATTTTCACACTTATTTTGGAAATAATATATTGAAGAACCATTTGACAAATATTGAGAGCATTTAACATTAATGATCTAAGTCTTATGACTAAATAAACCTCTTGACTCCTGTCTTTGATCTTGATATTTTCTTTTGCACTTGATCTTCATCTTTGACTTTCTTATCATCAAAAACCATTTGTTATCATCAAAAACTATTTGACATGCTTTAAGGACATAAGCATTCACACGTACGTGGAGTGTTTAGTGGGACACCGGATGCATTCGGTATGACAGCTATGTCACCTTGAGTTAGAGAAGGACCCAGTATGAGGTGTTCACATTCACCTTTGACACGGATGTTCACTTGGAGTTCTACATGCCCCTCGGAGAGCTTTGGGATGATCGACGAGCTTCCTATAGGGAGGGTTCTGTGGATTGGACTACACGGACTCCTATCCATAGTAACATACCCCGACTAAGGGCTTTGTCTATTGGGGATCCCGAAGGGGATCTGGGCGAAGATCGGGTGTAGGAGCCCGTTCTTCAAGTGTTTGGACTTGGTTAAGGCTTAATTTTTATTTGGTAGTCATATGTATAGGTATATTTATTGTCAAAGTATTTTAAGTTTTATGCTTTTGGAACATATGATGATGTACTAAAGGATGTAGTAAACTTTGTTTTATGAAAAGCCTTTTTAGTTCTTATGACTTGAATCTTGTATTTATTTCAGTCAACCTATATTATCTGTTAAAAGGATAATTTTCAAACTCACGTTTTACAATATTAACTATTTCACAACTTGAAGGTTTTTAAAATATAAGAGTCGGTCTAAAATGTAATGCTCCTCGAAGGGGGTATTACACCAAGCCTAGTAGCCATAAAACCTGAGCCTTCATTTGAGGATTTGGAGAAACAGATGGCCACGAACAACATACAGTTCCATCAGAGGACAGAGGCCATCATACAGAATTTAGAAACCCAAATTGGATAATTGGCCTCTTCATTGAGTCAGCTGCAAGCCCAAGGTTCTGGCCAATTTCTTTCACAAACAATTCCCAATTCAAAGGGGAATGTGAGTGCCATTATGTTGCGGCCTGGAAAATTAGTACAAGTGCCAACTGAAGCTCAACCTGCAAGCAAGCAATAACTAGCAGAGAAATCAATTTTTGATGCACCCAAAAATCTGAGGGTAAGAAGAAATCAATGGTTGTTGATGAATAGTAGAAGCCTGTAGTAGCCCTTCCCTTTCCATAGAGAGCCATTCAGACTGGAAAGATAGATGAGCCTAAGAAGGATATAGATCTTCTTGAGACTTTTAGGAAAGTGGAATTCAATATTTCATTACTGGATGCAATTAACAAAATTAAAAAATATGTCAAGTTTCTTAAGGAATTATGTGTAACACCTCGAAAATTCCTTATTTTTTGTTATATATGCTTTTTATAATTTTTGGGATTTTTGTAAATTTTTGTGAATTATTTGGGTGACTTTAATTATTTTATTATATTTCTCGATTTGCATGCGCATTAAGCGGGGCCGAAAGAATAAAATATTTTTTCGTGGCCGGAAAACTTTGGATTGTGGAAGCATACCGGGGGATCTTACTAAACCTGAGGTCGGACACAGTTTACAAAGTTTTTATTTTTTGAGATTTTATCTAACAAATAAAATTTGGGCACGTTCTATTATCCAACAGATAATAAACGCAGATTTTTCTAACTGTAACTTTTGTCCATTAGATAATAGCTTTCAGTAAAGTGCTAGTCATCTTTTATAGAGTGTTCTCTTTATGTGACATCATCCATGTGACATCACTTAGATGGCATCACTTGTTGACTTTTCCAAAAGGTGAAACCAAGCTTCTTAAAGAAGCTTCATCAAAGCTTGTTGGAGAAGCTTCGTTTCTCTCTCCTTGGGATAGCCACATGGTTTTGGAGGGAGAAAAAGATGACCACTTTGTCATCTTTTTACTTAAGCTTCATTTTACTTTCATCTCAAAAAAAAAAGTTTCCACATTTCTCTCTCACTTTTTCTCTTCTCTTATTTTCTCTCCCTACCTCATGACCACCACCTAAAAACCCACATTCTCATCTTCTTTAATTCTAATCAATCGCATTTCTTGAATCTACATCTCCTTCTAAGACCATTTGGTGTGAAGATCTTGGCTTGTTCATCACTTTTTCAAATATTCCTTCAAGTTAAGGCTTGGAGATTCCTAAAGTAAAGTTTCTCTTTTTCACTCTTCTTTCTTTTCTTCCTTCCAAGACCTTAATTTTTTATCCATAGTTATTCTTTTCCAAGTCAAAAAAATGTTGATTCTTGGCTATGTCATTTTCAATTTCAAGAGTCTCTTGGAGGTAGAGGTTTGCTTCAAAAAGTTCTTCTAGAGGTGGTTGGATATCTCCTAAAGTAAGAGGGAGATTTCTCTTATCAACCTTCTATGGTGGTGAGAGACATTTTGTTGTGTTGAGAGTGGAGAATCCATATGAGGATTTTTTACTTGAATTATGTTTGACACTTGGTGATTTTTTTGTTGTCATTCTTGCCCTATATGATTTTGTGGCTTGGTGTTGGTCATGCTCTTAGTAGAATATGAAATTCTTGATGATTGATACATGTTAGTTGCTTGAAACCCTTTGTTGAAAATGAAAATTTTGAGGCCCTAGTATCCTAGAGAGCTCATGGCCAAGAGGCCCAAATAGGGTATTCAAGATAAAATGTTATATTGGATTGAAACTTAGGTGTTTAGATGAGAAAGGAGGTAGATTGAGTATTGGCAATGATGAGGATGTTGTAAAATAAAAATTTAGTCCTTTAGGGAGAGAGAGAAAGAGATTTTGGCCTTGAGAAGAAAAATAGGTTAGGAAGAAAATTCATAATAATTTAGAGTACCTTTAAGGCTTATGGAAAAGAGAAGTGAATTTGTGAGATTAATAAAATGTAGTTTCTTTTTAGGTTTTTGTGAAAATGTGAGGAGGCAATACTTAGTGGAACTTAACTAGAAGGGTTTAAATTTAAAGTACATTTCCCTATTAATTCTGGAAAGTTGTAAAAAACAAAAGGCTTGTGTAAATATTTCATATGATTTGAAAATGGTGACTCTTTGAATTTGTGCTTTTAGGCCAATGTGCTGGGCCCTGGATTGCCATTAGTTGACTTAAGCCTGTTGTGGCTCTTTTGGTGGAATCTATGTGTTTATGACTATTGCTTTATTCATGTCATGTGATCATCCATTGTGAAAGTCGGAATGACTTGTTGTCAAGGCGGTATGCCTAGGAGATGAATTACACCTTGTGCAGGTGCGAATTGCATAGTGTAGTTCACTTGTTGAACTTGGAGGCGTCGGGGCGCGGGTATCCCATATGTGACTAGTAGGTAGCTCCACTGGGTTGTGGTGATTGTGCAACGCACCGACGATCTCGACCAGGCACTATCCTATTCCCGATCCGGTCGAGAGTGTCTTGTATAAGTTGTGTTGCGCACATTGATCATATTGAGAAGCACATGATTTAAGGCTAACAATATACATACATGACTTCCCAATCATTCTCTCCGATATTGGTTTAGCTCCAAATCCATTGTACATCCACATAATCATTAAACATTTATTGTGAATTTATTTTCTATTATACTATGGATTTACCTGTTGATATATTATTGGGATATCTGTTGAGGAGCTTTATGCTTATAAACTGCTATGTATATACTTTGTGATTTAATTGATGTTACTATTTCTTGCTGCCATGCTGGTAACGATGTCGAGAATCTCACCTCTTTGTATTGCTATTCTATTTGTTTTCTGTTTTATGTGTTCCTGTTAATAAAGAAGACTAAGGAAGGCAGAAGAAAATTTGTAGTTTTTTGTTGTTCACTTTTGGATGGCTACTCATAGAGATTCTCTTGGTTTTGTCAGAGTTCTATTCCATGGAGGCTCAGATGCGGAGCGGATCGACTAGGGCATAGAAAGGATTAGATATGTAGGAGAATTGACTCTATCTATTAGTAGGACCCGTGATGGGGCTCCTTTCTTCTCTCTTAGTGTTTTTGTGCGTTTAGAGTTCTTCATACCAATTAGGGAGCTATGGGGTGACTTCTATTGCACCCTTTGGGAGGATCCAGACCCTGTGGTATCTTCTCTTCTCTTTTTTTTTAGCAAGCAGAAAACAAAAGCTTAACAGAAATTAATGTGAACATTAAACCATACTTTTATATAGAGGATACATAACATAAGTATCTAGATACACCAACAGTTTTAGCAAAAGAAAACAAAAGCTTTACAAGTCTAAAAAGATATGTACAGACAGCCACCAAGACTACAAAAAGTATTATGCCCCCAACAATGACTGAGAAAGAGCCTCAGAGGGGTCCTCCTCAGAAGAGGAAATCCTTACAGGAGCAACAGATTCACGAGCAGAAGCTCGTGCAGAGGATAGGAACGAATCCTTGTGTGGAGTATACTCGCGATCACGCCACACCTCACATATCGGCATGTAGAACTCCAGCAATACAACAGCATCAAAAGAGAAAACAGGTGGATCATAACGACCCTAAGCCAAAGATATAGTCACATCTTCCATGTAGATGAAACGCTCGGTGATCAAGTCAACGTGCCAACAGTCATTGCCTCCGTGGAACCTCAGTATGGCATACCCTAGAAAACCTCGTCGGGATGCCATGACAAGCAGAAAACTAAACTGACCAAAAATTAGGAAACTTGGGCTCTTCCGCGCTTTAGTCTTTAAAGAAGCATAGACATAAACAGAATAACAAAGCAAAGAGGCAAGATATCCAACATCATTACCAATTATGGCAGTAAGAAATAGAAACGACAGATGACGCCATACAGGACAACAAAAATAATAAGCAGTATCAAGATTCCCAAAAATAAACAGTTTAATAATCTAGACAATCATAATATAAATAAAATAAACAGTTATATATCATATATACATATATGTATGCCATATAAACATGTTGACCAACCATGAACATGTACAAGGTACCAAAATCCTACTCCATGGAGCTAAAACACAATTTCGGAGAGGATGATCAAGAAGATAAGTCTGTATCTCGTTAGCCTCAAATCAAGTGCTTCAACATTAACAATTTGCGCAACTTGGCTTATACAAGACATTCTTCACAAGATCACAATATAGGATAGTATCTCGGTTTGGATTGTCGGTGCGTTTGTATCGGTCTGTCCCATGGTACAGAGGAGCTACCAACTGCCCATTGTGAGATACTCGCACCCTGACACCCCTAAGGTCTACAAGTGACCTACACTAGTCTACTCGCACCCGCACTAAGGTGTGATTCATCTCTTAGAAATAAAGCCTTAAAAAAAACATAGTCCACCGGACTTTCAAAATGCATGATGACTCAACGTGTATATATATATATATATATATATATATATATATATATATATATATTCAATAATAGCATAACCTTTCCATAACCACACGCCATAAATGGCCAAATCAATATCAATAAACTTTGGTCCAATTCATGGACCCACAACAATTCATTATTCAAATTTTTTACTTTCGAAAACATGCTTTCAAGGTTAAATACAAAATTATGCTTCAACTTCAACACTTTTCCTATTAAGCCTCTCTAGGGGAAATCCTTTAGTATTTTTTTTTCACCTAATCTTTGCTATTCTAATCAAACAAGTCCTTCTCTTAGTTCTAAACATAACTCACTTAGTGTAATTATTTCATGTTTTCTCAAAACTTCACTTACACTCATGTTCTTTCCATTTTATGAATCCCTAATCAACATCTAATCCTCTAATTAATTAAGTTTTCATCCTACACAAAATTTTACCATTTTATACTCTATGGCCATGAGGTCTCTAAAGGCTAGGAACCTAAAATTCTCTTCAATCCAATCATCATTAAATACTAAATTAGTTAGTCCCCAAAATCATTACAAAGTTTTAAATTTTGGACACCCCATTTATAGGGCATGGCCATGAGCCTCAAACACAAGGGCAAGGAGCTTTTATTTTCCATACATGATTCCAATCAATCCAACATCATAAAAAATGTATACTAGCAAACAAACAAAATCAAACAAAGTATAACCAACACAAAAATCATCAAGCATCACCAAAACCATACAATAAAGTGAGTAACCCACACATGGATTCCTCACTATTAACACAAAAATAAGTTCCTCACCACCATGAAAGGTTGAAGAGGATGATTTCCCTCTTACCTAAGAAGATAACAAGAAAAAGAACTCCCTTATGCCTCTTCAAATTCGTCCAACTCCTCCACCAAAACCCTAGGATGATGAAACTCACATAATCAACAACCAAAGCTTGAAAAGAGGAGTCCTTGATCACCAAGGTGACCAAGAATCACGAAAATGAAGGAAAGAAAATAGAAAGTCAAGAACTTTACCTCAAAGCTTCAAGTTTAGGGCTTTATGGAAGAAGATGAAGATGGAAGAATCAAGTGGTGGTCATGAAAGGAAAAAGATTCTAAGTGATGAGTAGATGCAAGAAATAATGTTGGTTAAGCAAATAAGCATAGATGGCCATCAATGGTGGTGCTTGGCTATGAGAGTGAGGAGAGAAAATGGAGATGAGAGCTTTAGGAGGTGATTCCAACAAGAAAAGGTCTTCAAATAAGATGTAGTTTCAAGCAATGTGATTGCTTGAAATTAAACAAGCATGGAGGGTGAAGGAATGGGTGTGGCCATGAGGTTGGAGAGGAGAGGAAGAAGAGAAAATGTGACAGAAAAGTGAGAGAAAAAGAGAAGTTGAGAGAGAAAGGAAAAGTGGAGAAAGAAAGTGATAGAAACTTTTGAAAATGGAAAAGGTGAAAAGATGAATGAGTGTTTAGATGAAAAGATGACAATTTGTGTCATCTTTTCTCCCTCATTGCGATGGAATCTCCAAGGGAGGAGAGAGAAAAGTTGGCTTCCTTGAAAAGCTTGATACAAAGCTTCCTTGAGAAGCTTTGTCCACTTTTTGGAAAAGTCAAGCATGATGTCACTTTGATGTGCTCTCTAGAAAAGTTGACTAATACTCTACTAAAGCTATTACCTAGTGGACAAAAGCTACAGTTAACAAAACTAGTATTTATTGTCCAACAGATAATAAAACGTATCGCGATTTTATTTATTAGATCAAATCTTAAAAAACAAACTTTGTAAACTGTGTCCTGCCTCGGGTTTGGTGAGATCCCCCAACCCTACTCAGTGCACACGCAAATCGAGAGATATATTAAAATAATCAAATAATTCAAATAATTCTAGAAAAATTCACAAAAATTCTAAATATTATAAAATGAATATATATCATGAAATAAGCAAATTTTGGGGTGTTATAATTAGCATCCATGAAAGTGATAAGAAATGAGAGAAAATATCTCATTTAAAGACACACAGAGTCAAGGCAGTAGCAAACAAGTGAACCGCATAGATATTTAGTCACTTAAGTGACTAACTGAAACTTCGGATATGCTAAGAACACTTAGATTTTCCCAAATCAAGTTTTCTAACTTCCAATAAGTTTAAAATAAATCCTAAGATTCATCAAAAATCTTATTTTTCCATTACAATAATTTTTCATATTTGCTACTAATCAATCTGGTAGTAAAACACACACTCAGTATGCTTAAAAATGTCAAACTAACTCCGATTAACCTCAAATTTTAACCACATCTTCCTCCACATATTTGTGACCTAGAAACAAATTCTCCATATTTATTTCCATTAACTAAGTAGTTTAAGCTAATTCTGGGGCTAATAACAGCTATATTTCACATATAGTGTTACAGCAAAGTGACTAAACGTGGTCAAAAGGCCACAAAATTACACAAGCATGACAAATTAGTATTAGGCTACCTTTGTAATCATATAGAAGTCTATCATGTTTTCACGGGTGTTACAACAATAACTCTATAATGAGTCTATCTTTGCATTACTAGCTCTACCTTAACTTTATGGGAGCACTTCATGCACTATGGCACTCAACTATTACCAAGCTAACTTATTTACTTGCATCTAGTTTCCTAAATTTTAATCGCCTCCCATGTGATATTTATGCAACACTTTGTTGCTTAAGAAACTAACTCTTGTCTAAAACAATCCATGTCTAATGGATGCACAAACTTTCCTTACTTCCCCTTGTATGCTATAGGGTCTTTCTCTCTAAGAAATACCCCTATTAGTGTCTCAACACTCTTAAAAAGGCATAAACAAAGGATCCTATTAAGTAGGGAACTCAATTAATCAAAAATAGCATTTTTGAGAATTTTTGGAACTCACACCCCGGCGCAGCTCTTATCACACTGTAGCGCCAAGCTCTCTGGTAACTCACACCCTGGGGTGGTTTTCATTCACGCCACGGTGCATAACTTTTTCTGCAAAATTCTATAGAAAACTACACTGTTCCATTGAGGAACAAACTCCTTTCCAATCTGTAATCTATGGATTCTAAGTGATTTCTTATCACAAAAAGGATCCCGAAACACCTCTAATCATCAAATACATCTCATGTATTAATTTAAACTCATGTAACATGATTTTAGGAACCAAATCATAAACTCAAAATACCCATTTAGAACAACCAAACCTAGCTATTTCATGAATATTTTTATGATCCAAACCAAAAATCAAGCATAGTCTAGCTCAAAGATATTTCTATCTCAAGTTTCCTAAGAGTTCCTACCACTCGAACTATAAGAAAACTCATCCAAACCCTTGTTTGATTCCAAACCTACAAGTCACAAACATGGAGGAAAGAATAGAAGATGGAGGAACAAAGATAGAAAACACCCTTACCTCTTGTATGTAGGATGATCTTCAAGCTTGGCCTTTGTCTTTTACCTTTACCCTTTCTTTCTTCTCTTCTTTCTCTTTTTTCTTTCCTTCCCTTTCTTTCTCTCTTCTTTCCCTTTTGTTTTCTGCTTAGGCCATGAGAAATGGGAAGAGAAGTCAAATTTTGGCTTCTTATAGATAACCATGAATATTGTACTAAAACTCCTGATTTGCTAAGAACACTTTGATTTCTCCAAATCAAGTTTTCTAACTTCCAACAAGTTTAGAATAAATCCTAGGACTCATCAAAAATGTTCTTTCACTATTTCCTTATTTTCCCATATCTGCTAGTAGTTAATTTAGCATTAAAACTCACAACTAGTATACTTAAAATTGTCAAACTAACTCTGATTATTCTTAACTTTTAACTACAACATACTTAACTCATTTATGACCTAGAAACAAATTATCTATATATGTTTCCCTTAACCTAGCCTTTAAAGTCATTATCTGAGTTATTTTAAGCCACTTTCCATATTCTATATTGTAGCAAAATGTCTAAACTAACTCAATTTGTCACAAAACTACTTAGGCATATCAAGAAGGTATTAGACTACTTCTGTAATCTTAAACAAGCCTAACATGTTATCGAGGTGTTATAGAGTGGACTAGTCCACTACACAATATTGGTAACTCTAACCATAATTGCCCTCGCTACGAGAACCTAAGACTACTCCTTGTTCTCTGGCCAAGTGATTGTGCACACCACATAAGGTTACAAATACATAGGACTAGCAAGTGTGTGTGAAAAATGTGGAGTTATATCTAATTCTAACATAAACACCATATCAACTTTATACTGAGTCTATCCTTGCATTATTAGCTCTACCTTAACTCTATGAGAGCACTTCATGCACTATGTGTTGGGAATTGCGGATCAAAATATCTCGCAGCGGAATAATAGGATTCCCACACAGGATCCATGCGAAAAGTCCATAATCCGAGTTTTTAAAATTTACCTCTTGAAGCGTGATAAACACAAGCGAGGTGAATCACCAACACCGTAATAGCGATGATGTTTCTGCGGTATCCACACGAACAGACTTGCAAAAGGAGTCACGCCTGTTTTCGCGGTGCTAGCTGCAAATAGAAAGAAGAACCTTTCACTTGTCTCTCACTCACTTTCTTAGGGCGGCTAGGGTTGTGATGTAACATCTATAGCAGCCCCCTTAATGATACTATTTATAATAGTGGCTGCCTTAAGTGAGTGTGACCCGTAGCAAGGTAAGTGTGCAACCCTAAAACCCATCTCTGTCATGAGTTAGGCCCACAATTGAATCCGAGTCCAACTTGGATCCTTATTGCTCCA
Organism: Ormosia semicastrata; assembly: GCA_029884595.1. NCBI lineage: Eukaryota > Viridiplantae > Streptophyta > Magnoliopsida > Fabales > Fabaceae > Ormosia > Ormosia semicastrata. Next base: position 35,790,668 of record JAQQTO010000062.1, read on the forward strand.
ATTTAGTCTGTTCTAAGTGTGTGACCTGCAGGTTCTCATGACGTTGGTAGTAATATTAAAATCTCATTTTAATATTACAAACGATGAGCGGTATCTAGCAACACATCACTGCTACCCAAGTAATGAGAATGTCAGTGATTTGACATAACCTATCCGTGATCAATGTTTCCGTGTAGTTTAGTCCCTTTGTCAAGATATCTAGATTGAACACAAGGCATGGAATGCATCACCCTTGTATAGTCCAATCATTCGTTTTCTGATACTCGAGTAGACTTTGTAACAATAAATGAGATCAATATCTCATATTGACTCATTTGAGCATGGCCATGCATTTCGCAGTCTCACTCAATCAGGGGGCCCGAAGATATCGCTTCTGTTATGTAGGAGTGACAAATTCCATCTAGGTCACTCACATCCCTCTGCATGATTTGCGGTATGTCCAATAACCAACTTTATAATCACCTTGTTACGAGATGACGTTTGATGGCATTAAAACACACAACTCCTCATGTAGGAATCGTAGTGATTTCAGGTCAAAGGACCACAAACACCATTATCACTATGAGAATCGCTTATGACACTCACGTAACGATCCATGTAGCGTTCTCATGGTGGGTCAGTCCAGTACATCATTACTCTAATATGTACCAATGTGAAGACTTGATATCTCATATCCATGACCCGTGAGATACGGTCATCAGTCTCTACACATACTAGTCTCAATGTATTATTGTTGTCCTAATTAACAATAATACTTGACTAGGGACATTTAAGAATAGTGTTGTAACCAAAAGGATCTCACGATCAAGTCATCCACTTGATGTCCTATGGCATCAAACTTACTATTCTAAGGACTTTATTATGTTTATCAAAAAAGAACACAATAAATGAAATGCCTCATATATAAAATAGCATAATAGAATATATGCAAATACAGAAAATGTATTAGCCTCTAGGGCATACACCAACACTATGGCACTCAACTATTGCTAAACAAACTTACCATACTTGTATCTAGTACCCTACCTCATCATTACTTCTCAAGTGATATCTAATGTAACACTACGTTGCTCAAGGGACTAGACACTCACCTAAGGCAATTTATGTCTAATGGATGCACAAATCTCCTTACTTTCCCTTGTATACAAGATGGTCTTTCTCTCTAAGAAATATCCCTATTAGTGTCTCAACACTCTTAAAAAGGCATAAACAAAGGATCCTAACAAGTAGGAAACTTCATTTCAACAAAAAACATGTCTTGACCTTTTTTGGTTTGGTCACCTAGAAAAACTGATTTTCATGAATGCACCAAATGTACATTCTAACTTCAAAAATTCTAGAATTTTATAGGCAAATAACCTTATCTTATATATTTCAAATGAAATAAACCTCACTACATTTGACTTAGTGTAGCTAAAGTTATGCAATTTGGTTTACTTGGTGTGAGTCTACTTGTTTCTACAGAATTTGTCTCAAATTCAAACCAAAACTGGTGCTACTTGGGTTGTGCTAAAATTTTAAAATTTTTACTACATAAAGCCTTATATCTTAGCTTTCAAATGAAATAAGAAACAAGTCATTTTGATAACTACAACTCAAGTTATGTTACAAACACTACAAAGCTGTCAGGATTGGGTTTTCTCTCTATTTGGTGTTTATTTGAATAACAATAGTATTATTCGAACACACACGAGACTTTACTTTTTGGAGCTCTCTGTGATGCTTTATTTGAATAGCAACCTTGTTATTCAGATAACATATTGCAGAACAGTATTCTTGGTCAGCAAACAACTATGTTTCCTTTTCTATTGATTTCTAAAGTAGTTCCAATCCTCAACTCATGGATTCTAGGTGATTTCCAATCACAACTAAGGTTCCTAAACCTATAGAAACCTTCATAAAAATTCCCAACTTATCTAACATGGATTCATGACCAAGAACCACAAACTCAAATACCCATTTCTTAACCTCCATCACATGGAGTTTCATGGATATTCCTAAGATTCAAACTATCCACCATGTAGTTACTAACTCAAGTTGAACCACAAACTAGGTTTCTAACAAGTCTATCTAATCTAAACCATGAAAAACTCATTTCCATCCCAAACTATGCATATCACAAGCATGAAGAAAGATAAGCAAGGGATAGAGTTGAGAACAAACACCCCTACCTCTTATGGAGTGGATGATCTTCCTAAGCTTTTGCCTTGTCTTTAGTCTTCCTCCTTCTCTCCAGTTCTTTCTCCTTTTCCCCTTCTTTCTCATCTTTCTTTTCTCTTTTCTCTCCTCTATTTTTTGTTTCCTTTGCCGTGAGAAATGAAGAAAAGAAGTCAAAGATGGCTTCTTAAAGATAACCACTAAGGATTGCTGAAACTTTATATCTCTTAGGAATACTTTGATCTTACAAAATCAAGTTTCCTAACTTCCTTAGGTATTAGAATAAGTCCTAAAATTCATCTAATTTCCAAATTCATCATTTCCATACTTTTTTATATATCTACTAGGTTAATCTGGTATTAAAAACACTCGTCGGTGTGCTTAAAAATACTAAACTGACTTAGTTTACTCTCAAACTTTAACTACATCATACTTAGCTCATTTGTGATCTAGAAACAAAATATCCATATCGGTTTCCCTTAGCTTAGCCTTTAAAGCTATTATCTGAGTCATTTTAAGCCATTTTCATATTCTATGTTGCAGGAAAGTACCTAAACTAACTCGATCTATCAAAAAACTACATAAGCATGTCAAGCAGGTATTAGGCTACCTATGTAACCCTATACAAGCCTAACATATTATTGAGGGTGTTATATTTCTCCCCTCCTTTTTAAAATTTTGTCCCTAAAATTTAGTTTACCTAATCTAAGAAGTCTCATACAACTCACATTTAAAAAGAGTACAACCAAATCTCAAAGAAACAAAATTACACACATATACTAACCTTTTCCTAAACCAAAAGACTATATTGTCTCCTTGCCTTGCAAGATATAAACTCTCCCCGGAGTTGTGAGTTTGGTATCTAGCTTTGCCTTTTCCCTCTGTAGACACTCCCTAGCATAATGCCCCGGTTGCCTGCATTTATAGCATACTGATTTCCCTGCTAAGCAAGGTTTGTCACCATGCTTCTTCCACACTCAAGGCATTGAGCCCCCTTTGTCTCCATCTGATATTGTTTGCCTTTATCTGCCTTTGTGAACTTTTGATCACTATGTTTCCTCTTTTGGGAGCCTTGAGATTCTTGGTCCATTGGAGGTCTCCTATCAAGTCCTTCTATTATTCTGCACTTATTGACCAATAAAGAAAAGTCTTTAATCTCCATGGGCCCTATCGCCTTTGTGATATCATTTCTCAGACTAAATTCGAATTTCATGTACCTCCAAACTTTTATTCGGGTCATGTCTGCAATGAGAAGAAAACTTTGACATCTCTTCAAACTTGGCCATATACTAGCCCGTTGACAAACTTCCCTATTCAAGCTTTATAAATTCCACCTCCTTCCCATCATGCAAGATTTGTGGAAAATACTTTTCCAAGAAAGTTGTCCTCAACACCTCTTATGTCATCTGAGCTCTGGCTACTGGCATTACTCTTATGGTACTTTTCCACTAATGCTCCGTACCTTCTTTTAACATAAAAGAGGCAAAAGAGACTTTCTGCTCATCAACACAAACCATCAGCTCATAAATCTTCTCTATCTCATTCAACCATCCTTTCACTTTTATTCGGTTGTACTCGCCATCGAATGGTGGAGGGTTCATCTGTCTGAATGCTGACAAGTCTTAGAAGTTCTAGTTCCTTCCAACTTGTACTTCTTGTACTGGATAAGGTTGCACTGGTTATGCAGGTTGCTAAGGTGGATTGGCTTCCATCCTCTCAAGCACCCTAGCTATAATAGCTGCCTGCTCTCTCATAGCATTAGCAGTTACGATCCTCTATTCCTTCATAGCGTTGACCATTGCCATAATTACTTCGGCCATATTAGGGCCCTCTCTTCATGAGCTCCTAGTTTCTCGAGTTCACCTCGATGGTGCCATAGTTCCTTGTTCATATAGAACAATACATAATGAGTTGATTAGTCTCAATATTATATAACTGTGCAATAATAGCTAATAACAATCCAGCCTAAGGCAAACCATATAATTCTATTCAAACTTCTCATAAAAGAGACTAGAAATGTGAAACACAAAGCAAAATTTCCTAACATGCCTAAGCCTAGTCTGTTCATACCCTGGCTCAACAAGATGAACTACTCTAATACTATAATGTAACATCTTAATACTGGTACCTTGGTATATCAGACACATACCTAGGTAAACAGTATTAGTTATGCTACTTCTAACTTAACCATCAAACTAACCCATAACATTTAATCAAATAATTATGGAGAGCCATGATAAAAGAAGGTCATACAAATATTTACATCAAGCCTCAAAGGTAAATTAAAATACATACAACTATTTACAAAATTCAAAGTAAATATAAATAAATATACAAGCTTTGTCTACTAAGGTATAAAAACTACACTAGTTTTCATGCTTATTCTTTCCTTTGAAAGAGCTTCTACTTGGATTTACATGGCAACACACGGGGTGAGAATTCATAATTCTTAGTAATAGTATTCCAATACCAGCAGTTGTAACAATCATAAAGAATAAACAACCCATAAATCAAAGAAACATGTTCACAATAGGTATATAAGTCTCTACTCACTCGCTACTAACACAAACCATGTTCCAAAGGTAAGACTATCGCCCATACAATTGTCACCGAAAAGCAAATGCAATGTTTATATTATGATGTATGATTATAGTCATGAAAATGTATGTGATAGTGCAAATGCAATGTCATGAAACTCGATAATTCTCAGGAACTCGGTTCCTTGTATTTCTCTGGGTAGGGAGGGAATGTGTTACCTCTTTAACCTACCTTGTAATGAGTGGACTAGTCCACTACATAATATTGGTAACCCTAACCATAATAGCCCTCGCTATGAGAATCTAGGACTAGTCCTAATTCTCTGGCTAAGTGATTCTGCACACCACATAAGGTTACAAATACATAGGGATAGCAAATGTGTATGAAAAATGTGGAGTTATATCTAATTCTTACATAAACACCACATCAACTCTATACTAAGTCTATCCTTGCATTACTAGCTCTACCTTAACTCTATAAGAGCACTTCATGCACTATGGCACTCAACTATTGCTAAACAAACTTAGCATACTTGTATCTAGTACCCTACCTCATCATTATTTCTCAAGTGATATCTAACGTAACACTACGTTGCTCAAGGGACTAGACACTCACCTAAGGCAATCTATGTCTAATGGATGCACAAAATCTCCTTACTTTCCCTTGTATACAAGATAGTCTTTCTCTCTAAGAAATACCCCTATTAGTGTCTCAACACTTTTAAAACAACATAAACAAAGGATCCTAATAAGTAGGAAACTTCATTTCAACAAGAACAAAAAAATGACATTTTTTGGTTTGGAACCTAGAAAAGCTAATTTCATGAATGCACCAAATGTACATTCTAACTTCAAAAATTTTGAAATTTTATAAGCAACTAGCCTTATCTTATATATTTCAAATGAAACAAACCTTACTTTATATGACTTAGTCTAGTTAAAGTTATGCAATCAGGTTTACTAGGTGTCAATCTGCTTTTTTCTGCAGAATTTGTCTCGAAATCAAACTGAAACTGGTGCTACTTGGGTTGTCCTAAAAGTATAAACTTTTTAGTACATGAACCCTTATATCTTAGCTTTCAAATTAAATAAGAAGCAATTCATTTTGATAACTACAACTCAAGTTATGCTACAAACACTACAAGCTGTCATGATTGGGTTTTCTCTCTGTTTGGTGTTTATTCGAATAACACTAGTGTTATTCGAATAACACACACGGGACTTCACTTCCTAGAGCTCTATATGATTTTTTATTCGAATAGCAACCTTGTTATTCGAATAAGGCATTGTAGAATAGCATTCCTAGTGTGAAAACAACTATGTTTCCTATAGCTCCACTTCCACATTCTATGTAGCAGCAAAGTACCTAAACTAACTCAGTCTGTCAGAAAACTACACAGGCATGTCGAGTAGGTATTAGGCTACCTCTGTAACCTATACAAGCCTAACATGTTATTGAGGGTGTTACATACAAGTTATGTATACTTAATATTTCAATAAAAAATTGAAATTTCTAGATGTGCATTTATGTTGAATAGTTCGAATACCTTCCTTCGATTACTTTCTTTTTTATGCTCAATTTTCTGACTCTATATATTTTGATATATCTATAGTTAACTGTGACACCCTCCTTAGGGCATCACATTTCCGACTCCCGACTCATAATCTGAAAAGAAGTTCGCACAAAGTTTGAGTTATAAAAGATGGGTTTCAAAATTTCTTAACAGACACAGCAAAACAGCATAACAAAAAGGTGAGATCACCTACGCCATTACCAACATGGCAGTACAGAGATAACACAAATAACATATCATACAGATAGATCATACCATAATCATGCTATCAGCATTAATCAACTATCATCATCTAATCATTTATCAGTTCAATCATCATCTAAGTACTCAAAACAATTATCATAGCCAACATTCCTCAATTAATATTTTATACAGATATAAATGCTCAGATTTATGCATATGCACAAAGACTCAGTTTATCAAAAAAATAACTCCATGGAGGTTTTCATAATTTCGAGAAGAATGCTCTGGTTAATTGTCAGCCTTAGCCCAAAGACAATCTCCCAGTCATTGAAAAGAATCGTGTTTCCTGTCGGGTATCGTCAATGCGTTGCAACGGTTTGCATCGCCAAGTGGCACTGTGGTACTCGCTAAACGTCCACTGGTCGACCGCCGCGCCTCGACGCCCCCAAGATCCATCATAGACCTCACTATCAATTCTCATTCCCTCTTCAACCACAAGGGCCATAATAGCTATTAGATATATTTTATACAATGCACGAATATATCAGTGCAAGTCCAACCCTAAAGGGCCAAATCTTTTCAATTTCATTTGTTCAATGTAATCATATGCTTCAATGCATATTTTTCCAATGCATGTATAATGCACCAAATGCCAATCACAGACATATCTTTCCAATGCATGTATAATGCACCAAATGCCAATCACAGGTAAAACATGTCATTTTCTCACAATCACGTAAAAATATTCTATCACTTTTAAATCACATAGTAATTTTTCAACAGTAGTTCAAATTACGTAAAATATTTAAACGTAATTCAAATCACTTAAAATGTTTCAACGCATCTCCAATCGCGTAGTAATATTTTATCATATTTCAAATCGCATAAAAATATTTTACTGTATTTCCAAACACTTAGAAATATTTTACTGTATTTCAAATCACATACTTTAAAAATTACATTTTTAAGATACGTAGATAATTTTTTTTACCACAATTCCATTACAGAAAATATTTCTCATTCTTCAAAAATTCCATTTCAACTTTTTTCAAAATAATATGACTTTATACTTTATTTAACACATTTTCTTTACTCAAGAAAATCTTTTTCCACATTTCTTTACTCAAGAAATCCTTTTCCAAAATATAATTCACAAAATCACTTTTCCATTGATATAAATCAACGTTTCAGAACTTAACATTTTCTAACGCACTTCAAAACTCAAAAATAAGTTATACGTTAGTAAATTTTCAAAATACCATTATATTCTTCATTTTTCCCAATCATTTCCAAATCAACCTTTCTCAAAATAATATAACTTTCTACATCATTTAATATATCTTCTTACTCAAGAAAATCCTTTTTCACAGTATATTCCACAAATTCACAATTCCATTTGAATTAAATCAATGTTTCTAACTTTAAAAATTACTAACGCTTTTCCAAAATCCAACGAATGAGTTACACGTTAGAAAATACCAAATCACTATTGTATTCTTCATTTTTTTTCTTAAATCAATTTTAACAAAAATAAATTCTTTTTAAAATAAATTGAGGCTCACTTGCAACCTCTCTTTTCCATTTACATAAAAATTCATTTCTCAAGTGCTAAAATACTCTGATTCCCTTTTCAAATTCCTTGTATTAAATTAATTATATTTTCACTTGAAAAATCACTTTGTTTCATCAAAATCAATGCATTACAAGCCTTCGAAAATGTGGACATGACTATTGAAAATTATCAAAACCTTTTTCCTTCTAAATTGATATGATTTTACACAAACAAAACCATTAAAATTTTATTTTCAAAACTGAAATACCGATGGTTATAAAAACCAAACCCATTTGTTCAAATCCTTTTTCACTTTCTTTACAAATCTTTTTTCACTTTCTTTGCAAATCCTTGTTCACTTTCTTTGCAAATCCTTAAAATCAATGTTTGCCCGTTTCATTCAAAACTCATATTTAGAAAAACACTTAGGATCTTTTTACACAAAATACATCAATAAAAATTCCTCAAAGACCGTATTCTTGTTCTCTTGAAAAACAAACCCTTTGTTTATTTTCCATACTCTTCAAATCATCCATTTTCATCCTTCATGAAATTATTAATTTATGAACACCTATTTAGAGGTGTCTTGGCCGAAATTCACTAAGTTCTAGGGACCAAAAATTAATTCCCTTATTCTTGAAAATTTTCAACATCAACTCTAATTTTTGGGAGCTCAAAATCGTGACCTTCTCTATGGCCTTTGGAGCCAAAATTTCTTGTTTTATCATACTTTTATCATAATATACTCAATATATCTTCATCATGCATATCATAAGCATACCATATAAGCAAAGAAAAATCATACTAAGCATGCATACACAAGTATATCATGCAAAGCATATCAAGCATAGACAAAAATAATCAAAGCACATAACACACACAAATTATTACATGACCATGGATATGAATCCTCACATGGATTCACCATCCATCAAATATAAAACCACCTCTCACCATCATGCTTGGTTGGTGAGATGGATCTCCCTCTTACCTCTTGAAGATCCTCAAAAGCTTCTTGATTTGCTTCTTTTTCCAAGTCCTTCACCACCAAAGGCTTCTCAAATACAAAACAAAATACATAAAAATTAGTATACTAAGCTTGATTAAGAGGAACCATGGATCAAACATGATTTTGAACATGAAAAAGAGAGAAGAAATAAAGTTTCTTTACACTTCACCACAAATACCCTATAACTTGGCTCTTGAAGAAAGTCCATGAAGATGAATGATTTAGAGAAAGTCTCCAATATGAAAGTTGCTTAGAATATCATGTAGATTTAAGATCTATGGTTGGATGAAATTAAAAAGTGATGGAAGGTGTTCTTGATGGTCATGGCCGAAACATAGAGGAGAAGAGAAAGGAGAGAAAATTTTCTAAGTTTAGCTTCTTGAAATTGACAAAGAAAGACCAAGAATGAGTAATAATGATGGTCTTCCACTTTGCCATCCTCTTAAGACACCAAAAACCGTGCCCCCTCCAAACACTCTCCTAAGGATGCAAACAAATCAATAATAATGCATGTTGACCACGACAAAGTGATAGAAAATGATAGGAATTGATTTGTAATAATTTGCCTCACAAATGGATGCATTGCCGTGGAGAGTGAGTGAGAAATGAGTGAATTATTTGAACAAAAAATTGGTACTAAGTCATTGAGAGAAAAGGTGATAAAGTGAGATAGCAAATAAATGAAATGATTTTTGGCCCCCCTTTTTCCTTGCATGGCTATAGGAAGCACTTGGAGAAGCCACCAAATTTGACTTAGTCTTACTTTGTTCAATTAAATACATTCTACTATATATCACAAAGATATAATAATTTAGAGCAATTTTGCTCTCCATTACCGTAGAGATGCAAAGGAAATGAACCACCAAAATTGACTTACTTTTATTTAGCTTTCTTAAATTATTGTTAGAAGAATGACCAAGTAAAATGAGTAAAGGAATTGGCCCCCTTTAGAGTGCATGGCCGTAGCTTGCATGGAGAGAAAGAAGAAAATATTTTTGCTTTAGGAAAATGACCATTAATTATGTATAATTGATCAAGACATCTAATAATGACATAAAGTTTTTTTTTCTTTAGCTCCAAAATGAAGCTCAAAAACCGTCCCCCCCTTCATTCTTGCTTCTTCAAAGTTGTCATCTTTTTCAAGCCATTATTTGAAGCATTTCTAGTCATTGATTAATTCAATGGTTAGGATTTAGGTAGACTTTTGATTAGAAGACTCAATCTAGGCCATTGGATCTTTCTCCTTTAAATCCTAGCCATTAGATGTGTCTCCAAAATAAAGAGTCAAGATTACTCCTTCTTACTTTTAATCCAAGGGTTATAATTAGTCATAGCCTTTTTAGAAGACCAAATCTCCACCATTGATTAAATCCAAATCCAATGGTCATAAATGGTCCTTGTTACTTTATAAGACTAAATCTCTACCGTAGATTAAATCTAAATCCAATGATTATTAATGATCCATCTCCACCATTGATTAAATCTACATCCAATGGTTGATAATGGTCATAGCCATTTATAAGACTAAATCTCTACCCTTGATTTAATTTCCATCCAACGGTTATAATTGATCCTATTCACTTTTAAGATCAAATCTCCACCGTTGATTAAATCAAGATTAAATCTTCAACGGTGATTAAATTGATGGTGGATATCCAAACCACCAATGTTGACTTAACAGTATAGAATTTTATTTTTATCTGTTATAACCCCACGAAAGAATATATTTACTGTATTTTCATCATCCGATAATTAAATATAGTACAAAATACAATAAAGGAAATTTTCTAAAACTGTTTCCGGATTCAGGTTTAGTAAGATCTCCTGTCTCTGTCTAAACAATACAAATTTTTCTATGCATAGAAAAAATTTTCACTTTGCGGGACCCACCTAGGCCCACGTATGGCCACCTGGGCCTACATACACCCTCGGGCCCACAAACAGTAAAAATTTTCATAATCACACATAAATCACAAAAATTAGAAAACACACAAATATCAAATCAGATCACGTAAAATAATTAAAACCTAACGGTAAAAATTAAATTACATAAAGTTTTCCCCAGCCCAAAAATTTTTATTTTTTTGACACGGAGTAAATCACTCAAAACGATCAAATACGCTGACGGAATAATCAAAATAATTTTACAGCATCCACAAATTACTAAATAGTAAAATTCTGTTAACTGTCAAAATTACTGTTTACAAGATAGGAAATTTTGGGGTGTTACATTAACGGTGATGATCACATATTTTATACATTAATAAGCCCTCATTTTTAGTCATTTACACTCTCCATATACTTAATTGATTAAGTCTGGTTATGTTTTGTAAGTTTGGACTCAAATTGGACTTAATTGATTTTTTTTAGCATGATTTATGTCTTACATTGTTTCTGTATTTTGACTATATCTTGAGTTCTAGATGTCTAATGCTTATGTATTTTACCTTATTGAAAAGATAAGAGATAGTTCTACAACTTTCATGAGAGCTCTAGGCCAAAGTCAGACATCTAGTGGAACTAATTTATCTTGGAAGTTAGAATACGAGTTTTGTGATTGGAATCTGAATAGTGTCTAGTAATCAGAGCATAACTCGAGCTGTAAGATCTGAATTGGACTAAAAGTTTGGTATCTGCAAGTTAAGACCTATATCTACAATTTTTATGAAGAACACAAGACTCAAATTGGATTTCTTGGAGGTCATATTGGGCTTGGAAGTCAGAACAGAGGAGCTGTAATTGGGCCTGAATACTGTGTAGTAATTAGGTCATATCTCGGGCTATAGGTGGCCTTTTGAGGTGATTCTAGTAGTATTTGAAAGCTAAGCTCTAGGGCTACAACTTTCATGAAGACCACTTGATCAGATTATGACGTATTCAATGACGTCAGAACTGAATAATTCCAGAGACAAAGAATCTTCATAATTTTTCACTCATCAAAAGTCATTTAGCATTTTTCACTCATCCACTCACTCATTGTTACCAAGTGGCTTCTAGTACTCAAGAGGGGGATGAATTGAGTGTAAAACTTTTCGCAAAACCTCTTTGTAAAGAAAAAACAAATATTAAACTTAATAAATAAATGCACAGAAGGAATGAGAAGAAGAAAAGAAACAATAAGAACAGCGGAAAATAAAAGTGCAGTAAATTAAAATTGTATAAAATAAAGAGATTGAGAAGAGAGAAGCAGGCACAGTATTTATCTTGGTTTGACCACTAGCCCACTTGTGATCTACGTCTAGCCCTCGAAACAAAAGCTGAGATTTTTCACTATGTATACAAGCTTCAATAGGTGCTTGCAACCGTTACATAAAAGAGCACTTTTCACACACAAGAAAACTCTACCCTTGTGCTAAAGTTTCAGCCTGCAGGGATACCTCACCCTTATACAAACCTTGAGGGATACCTCACCCTTGATACAGAAAAGCAAAAAGTAGATGAAGAGAAACTCTCACTCAGAGCAAATAATACAAATTGAAGTGCTAATGGAGCTCTCACAGAAATATCTCAAAGTTTTTAATCGAAAATAGAGCGTAAAAAATAATTTCACAAATTAGAGCAAGTAGAAAACAATTCAGAGTGTTGGGCAATTTTAAACATGACCCAAGGCTCCTATTTATAGAGAAAATTTGAGGAAATAGCCATTGGGTATAATTAAAACTCATCTAAACCGAATTAAAAACCTGTTTATTTCCATATCAGTGTACGTAAGCAACGTGTTTAATCAAATAACTTAAGCTATTATTCAAATAACACTGTTCCTGAAACCAACATGAAAAAGCGATCTGATATTGGTTATTCGAATAACCACTATGTTATTTGAATAACACTGTTAAAAAAGAGTTCAGACAGAGAAGGTTTTATTCGAATAACGTTTGAGTTATTCGAATAATTTACTTATAAAAACAGTTCTGAAAACTCATTTATTCGAATAGCTATCCTGCTATTCAAATAGCATCTTTGAATAACAGAAACTTGTGAAATGGTTTATTCGAATAGAATAAGCTCTATTCGAATAAAAACAATACAAAACAGTTTTGGAGAAATTGTTTTAAAGATACTAAGTTTCTTTTAAAAACAAATTTTATCTTTTCTTTCAAAAATAGAGAGATATCAAAGTGAGCTCTGTACAAAAGATCCTAAGTCCTAAAGCTATTCTTATATAAACTTGGACTTGTTCTTTCCATCATCTTCATTTAGTCTTCACGTTTGTTATCATCAAAACAAGTCTTCAAAGGCATATGTTCAAACACATTCTCCTCCTTTTTGATGATGACAAACTATCAATGAAAAAGGAGTTAGTGCATATAATTGGAATTCACAAAGAGGTATAAAAGCTTACTCCCCCTCTTTAATTATAAGAGGTAATGTATATCAGATATGTGCACAGCTCCCCCTTTTATTTTGAATCCAATCTCGTTTTAAGTTTACCTGTCTTTTCTCAATTAAATCTAAATTTTTCTCCCCCTTTTGGCATTAACAAAAAAGAGGGGTAAGTCTCATAAACAGATATTCAAGTATAAGTGCATAAAGAGAACCAAAAAGCATACCCAGATCAATGTAAGAAGAATAGACCCTCAAATACTTTATTTATTCATTAACCAAAAAGATGCATATACAAAAGCCAGAAATAAATAACACAAAGGCAAAATAGAGATCCTAAGAACTAAAGTTCCTAGAAATACGTATCCGGAGGCGGTGGTGAAGAAGCTGGTGCAGGAGCAGGTGAAGCAGATCGGAGGGCAGCAACCTCACGTTCAACACCTTCTATTCTATCAAAAAGAATGGAGAAGGTATATTACATATAGGCACGGTTATCATGCATGGTGGCCATGATCTGTTCTAAGGTAACTGGAGCAAGAGCAGCAACAGGTACATCAGTAGGGGCAGCAGGGGCATCAGCAGAGTCTAACTCATCCTCAGCAACCTCATCTGGGTACACCCAGCCTTCATCGATTTGGATCATCTTCATTTTATGTAAGGTGTGGGAGCCAAAGACATTATGATGAGTCAAGGCAATGGCTCGCTTAGTCTCCAAGACCTGAGGATACTTGCTGAGCAAGGTAGTGACGAGAATACCATAAGGTAAGTTAGATTTTTCCTTTCCCTTAGCTCTCATCATGTGTTTCATAATAAACACTGGCTAGTTGATCCTGTGACTATTCTTCAAGATCCAGAGCATGAAGATGTCATCTTCGCTGAGATAGGCATAGTTCCCGCCGCGGGGTGCCAGAATGTGAGCAAAAGCGTAATTCAGAAGCCTATCTTGGCTCTTCAGCATACCACCTTTGAGACCCTTGTCAGGCAAGGCTAGACCAGGTTTTAGCAGGTCCTCAATTGCCTACAACTTGTTGAACTCCTCAAGGAAGGGGTTGTCATCATCTTCAACGAGTGTGCCTGTGAACTGCAACCCAAATAGAGTCTGCCAATCCTGCGGTGTGATCACAATATTCTGATTGCAGACCTCGGAGAGAAGGTTCTGGCCATCAAATGCCAGATTACAGAAAAACATCTTCACCAAAGCTGGGTAGAGAGTGGCCCGGTGAGAGCAAAGCTGTAGAACCCCCTAGTTTTGCAGCAAGGTCAGAAAGTCGAAACCTTTGTGTTGTTGAAAGAAGGAGAGGTCAAGATACTTGGGCTGGACAAGGTTACGCTCCCAGAAGTGCATAATGAAGCAGGCACGGTGCTCTTCTTTGGATGAGAGCCTTCTCAAGTCAAGTGGATTGTTGAATGGAGCATTCTTCGTGCGTGGGCGCTTGCTGGAGGAGGAGGCCATGGTGATTGGAGGTATGGAAGAGAGAAAGATGGCAGGAAGATGGTGGAGGGGAGTAGGAGAAAAAGAGGCGTAGAGAAGGATAACAGAAAAAAATGAGAACGGAGACGTTTGGGCTCGCAGGGGCTATTTAAAGAGAGGCCCGTGTTTATTCGAATAAACAGAGGTTTATTCGAATAAACCTTGCATAGAAACTGAAAGGACAGGCGTTGAAAGAGAATTTTTGCTAGGGTTTATTCGAATAGACGAAGTTTCTATTCGAATAGATTATCTGGGAAAGCCAAGCGTTTTGGAAATCTAACAGGATTTATTCGAATAACTATAAGGGTTATTCGAATAGACAGAAGGCTATCAGTCAAGGCTGATAAACCAAGGCTCTTGTTATTCGAATAGCCTGAGTTGTATTCGAATAGACAGAGGGCAAAGACTAAGACTGATAAACCAAGGCTCTGGTTATTCGAATAGCCTGAGTTGTATTCGAATAGACAGAGGGCAAAGACTAAGACTGATAAACTAAGGGCTCTGGTTATTCGAATAGAAGGAGATTTATTCGAATAGACAGAGAGCATATCAAACACAGGATTAACACAGAAACCAGTTTATTTGAATAAACTAAGTGTTATTCGAATAAAGCTGATATCCAACACATTATTTGATAAACTGTAAAGAATTTTATTCCAATAAAAACTTTGTTTATTCGAATAAAACTAACAAAAAACACATAAAAACATACGTTCAAGAATTCAAGACAGAGCATATATTAATGTGATTTAAAAATTAAAGAGAGATAATATTCAACAATAAAACATGCAATCATATATTGGATTGATCAATTATGCCCAATTTTCCTCGAATATAAAAGAATGCTTCTTTTGCTAAGGGTTTAGTGAAAATATCTGCAAGTTGCTTAGATGTTTCAACAAACTTAAGAATACAATCCCCTTTTTGTACATGATCTATGATAAAATGATGTCTTATCTCTATATGCTTTGTTCTGGAATGCAGAATGGGATTCTTAGAGATATTTATTGCACTAGTGTTATCACATCTTATCAAGATGTGATCAAGCTGAAGACTATAGTCTAAAAGTTGTTGCTTCATCCATAGGATTTGAGCAACAACAACTCCTGACTGCAACATATTCAGCCTCAGCGGTAGACAAAGCCACATTATTTTGTTTCTTGCTATGCCAAGAAACTAAAGAACTACTAAGCAAGTGACATGTCCCCCTAGTACTCTTTCTATCCAATTTGCAGCCAGCAAAATCAGAGTTGGAATAGCCTATAAGGCTATATGAGGCACCCTTAGGGTACCACAAGCCCATTTGTGAAGTGCCTATTAGGTATTTCATTATTCGTTTAACAGCACTTAAATGAAATTCCTTAGGGTTTACCTGATATCTAGCATACATGCATACACTAAACATAATATCAGGCCTACTAGCAGTAAGATAAAGGAGAGATCCAATCATACCTCTGTATTTTGTTATTTCTACTGATTTACCTCCTTCATCTTTGTCCAAATAGCAAGAAGTACCCATTGGAGTGGCCATGTGTTTAGCGTTTTCCATTTCGAATCTCTTGAGTAATTCCTTGCAGTATTTGGTTTGACTTATGAATGTCCCTTCGTTCGTTTGTTTGATTTGAAGTCCGAGGAAGAAGTTCAGCTCTCCCATCATCGACATTTCAAATTTGTTCTACATTGTCTTAGCAAATTCTTTGCACAAGGATTCATTAGTAGCACCAAAAATGATATCATTCATATATACTTACACAAGAAGAATATCATGTTTTTTATTTTTAATGAAGAGGGTAGTATTGACTTTTCCTCTTGAAAAACTATTTTCTAAAAGGAACTTACTCAACCTTTCATACCAAGCTCTAGGAGCTTGCTTTAAGCCATATAAAGCCTTTTTAAGTTTAAAAACATGGTTGGGTAGTTCATGATTTTCAAAACCTGGAAGTTGTTCAACGAATACCTCCTCTTGAATAAAGCCATTTAGAAAAGCACTTTTAACATCCATTTGATATAATTTGGAATCCATGATGCAAGCATAAGCAAGTAACATTCTAATAGCTTCTAATCTAGCTACAGGTGCATAGGTTTCTTCATAATCTATTCCTTCTTCTTGATTATAACCTTTAGCAACCAATCTAGCTTTGTTTCTAGTTATTAAACCATTTTCATCAAGTTTGTTTCTAAAAACCCATTTAGTGCCAATTATAGGGTGATCATTAGGTCTAGCAACTAATTCCCAAACTTGATTTCTTTCAAACTGATTTAATTCCTCATGCATAGCTAAGATCCAATGTTCATCATCAAAAGCTTCAATTAAATCCTTAGGTTCAATTTGAGAAACAAAAGCTAAGTGATTACAAGCATTTCTAAGAGAATTACGAGTACTTACACCTTTAGATACATTACCGATAATCTGATCAAGGGAATGATATTTTGAAGTTCACCATACTTTGGAAAGTTCCAAAGCTTGTGAATCTTCTTGTTTTTGTTTATCCTCTTGGTCCTTGATTTCTTTTTCCTTGCTATCCAAATGTGTTTCCTCCAAGACTTCTGCAACATCATCAATAACAAGATCCTTTCTCAATCCATTTAGGTCAGTTTCATCAAATGCAACATGTATAGATTCTTCAATAGTTATAGTTCTTTTATTATATATACGAAAAGTTTTACTATGATTTGAATAACCAAGAAATATACCTTCATTAGACTTAGCATCAAACTTGCCTAAGTTATCTTTTTCATTATTTAAAACAAAACATTTGCATCCAAAAACATGAAAATGTGAGACATTTGGCTTTCATCCCTTGTACAACTTATATGAGGTTTTCTTTAAAATAGGCCTTATAAGGGCCCTGTTCATTACATAACAAGTTGTACTTACAGCATCCGCCCAAAATTATTTAGGAAGAGCAGCCTCATTAAGCATAGTTCTCGCCATTTCTTCTAAAGAATGATTTTTTCTTTCTACAACTCTATTTTGTGGTGGAGTTCTAGGGGCAGAGAAATTATGATTAATGTCATGTTCATCACAATAATTTTCAAAAATATTATTTTCAAATTCGCCACCATGATCACTTCATATAGCAGAGATTTGAAAACTTTTTTCGTTTTGAATAACTTTGGTAAGTCTTTTAAAAGCTAGAAATGCATCCTTTTTATTTGCAAGAAATAAAGTCCAAGTAAACCTAGAAAAATCATCCACAATCACTAAAGCATAGTAATTCCCACCAAAGCTCATAGTTCTAGAAGGTCCAAATAGATCCATGTGCAAAAGTTGTAAAGGTCTAGTAGTTAAAACTATATTTTTTGCTTTAAAAGAGACCTTTATTTGTTTACCCTTTTGACATGCATCACATAATTTATCTTTTACAAAAATTAAGCTTAGGTAGTCCAATTACTAGCTTTTTAGAGACCAACTTCTGTAAGTGATCCATGTGAATGTGTGCAATTCTCCTATGCCATAACCATGAATCATCATTCTTACTTAAAAGGCATTTCACATCATTTGAAGATATATCATCAAGACTAATCATATAGATGTTGTTTACTCTATGACCAATGAATTTAACATGCTTATCATTTTTATCTTCAATTATGCAACAATTTGAATCAAATATTACCCTATTTCCTTTATCACATAATTGGCTAATACTAAGCAAGTTATGTTTCAAGCCTTCACTAAGCAACACATTTTCAATAGAGGAGTTAGGGTTCTTATCGACTTTGCCGATTCCAAGAATTTTTCCTTTGTTGTTATCACCATAAGTAACGTGTCCATGATTCTTGGGAATAAGCATGGTGAATTTTGAGTCGTCCCTAGTCATGTGCTTGGAGCAGCTGCTATCTAGATACTAATTTGAACTCTTGGCTTTCAAGCACACCTACAACACATGTTTAGTTTTTAACCTTTGGTACCCAAATTTTTTTGGGTCCTTGTGTTTCAGTTTTGGGTATAGTACCCTTAGGAACCCAAACCATTTTTATTCCACTTTTTGTATTAATGTTTTTTCTTGCATTACATGTTGATACACTATGTCCTTTCTTTCCATAGTAAAAACATTTAATAAAAGGATTACTTGAAACACTAGAATGCACAAAGAAATTTTTATAGAGTTTTTGTTGATTTTTCGGGTTATAACCTATCCCAGCTTTTTGAAAAACCACTCTTTGTCTTCCTAATAAAATATATAAGTTATCCCTTCCAAATGTAAATTTAGAAAGAGTATTCTTTAAGTCTTCAATTTTTTTTTCAAACATATGACATGAAGAACAATATGAAGATGTAGAAGCATGTGAAGAATGATTTATGCATGCATCAATGATTCCCAAAGTTTCATTTTCAACTTTCAATTCTTCTATTTCTTTATTTAAAACAAGAATTTGATTTTCTAAAGAAGAGATTGTTTTCTTAGAAGAAGAGATTATTTTTGTGAATTTTAAAGACTCTTCATGCAATTCTTCAAAGGCATCTTGTAACTCATCGTAAGAAGGCAATAAAGTAGTATTAGAACTTACCTCATTTTCGTTTTCTTCTTCTTCTCCTTTGGCCATGAGACATAGTTGAGCTTCCTCGCTGTCTGAGCTGTCAGTTGAATCCATGTCATTTTCATCCCATGCTATATAGGCTTTTCTTCCTTTTCTTTCCTTAAAGGGCTTCTTTTCAAATTTCTCCTTCTTCTTTTGGTAAACTGGGCACTTCATTTTCATGTGACCAGGTTTGCCACATTCATAGCAAATTGGAGTCGATGAAGCTCCTTCGCCTTTGTAATGAGTCTTCTTCGGAGGGAAGGGAGGTCTTCTTTGCGTTCCCTTTTTCCTGAGAAATTTACCAATTTTTTTAACTAACAGACTAAGATTTTCTTTGCTTACCTCGATGTTCTCTGAGCTTTCTTCATTTTCTTCATCATCATTGTCGAATGTTGAGCAAGTGGCTTTGAGCGCTATCCCCTTTTTCTTTTATCATTTTCTTCGCTTTGACTTAATCTGCTCAGTTCCAGTTCGTGCTTATGAAGTTTTCCAAAAAGGGTAGCTAGAGTCATTGTCGACAAATCCCTCGATTCTGATATAGTTGTTACCTTAGGTTGCCAAATCCTGCTAAGACATCTCAATATTTTGTTAATCAAATCTTCGTTAGAAAAACTTTTACCTAAAGATGCAAGATGATTAACTATGTGGGTGAACCTCTTTTGCATTTTTTGAATGCTCTCTCCTTAGTTCATTATGAATAATTCATATTCACGAGTTAGAGAATTGATTCTCGACCTCTTTACTTTGCTAGTACCCTCATAGGTAACTTGCAAAGTGTCCCACATTTCTTTAGCAGTTTTGCAATTTGAAATTCTAAAAAACTCATCATATCCCAAAGCAGTAGTAATAATATTTTTTGCTTTCAAATTATGTTGAACTTTTCTTTTGTCTTCATCAGACTATTTATTTTTTGGTGTTTCGGTCCTTACGCCATCGACCTCATGTGTAGGTATAAAAGCGCAATTTTTGACAGCATCCCACACATCTAGATCAATAGTTTCGATGAAGATTTTCATTATTTCCTTCCAATATGCACAACCATCCTTATTGAAAAATGATGGTCGGTTTATGGAAGATCATTCTGAAAAACCATTTGAAGAAGCCATGTTCTCTTGAAGCTACTAAGCTCTTTATACATGAGTCTAACTCTGATACCACTTGTTACCAAGTGGCTTCCAATACTCAAGAGGGGGTGAATTGAGTGTAAAACTTTTTGCAAAACCTCTTTGTAAAGAAAAAACAAATATTAAAACTTAATAAATAAATGTACAGAAGGAATGAGAAGAAGAAAAGAAACAATAAGAACAGTGGAAAATAAATGTGCAGTAAATTAAAATTGCATAAAATAAAGAGATTGAGAAAAGAGAAGTAGGCACAGTATTTATCCTGGTTCGACCACTAACCCACTTGTGGTCTACGTCCAGTCCACAAAACAAAAGTCACAATTTTTCACTATGTATACAAGCTTCAATAGGTGCTTGCAACCGTTACATAAAAGAGCACTTTTCACACACAGGAAAACTCTACCTTTGTGCTAAAGTCTCAGCCTGCAGGGATACCTTACCCTCAATACAGAAAAGTAAAAAATAGATGAAAAGAAACTCTCACTCAGAGCAAATAATATAAATTGAAGTGCTAATTGAGCTCTCACAGAAATATCTCAAAGTTTTTAATCAAAAATAAAGCGTAGAAAATAATTTGACAAATTAAAGCAAGTCGAAAACAATTCAGAGTGTTGGGCAATTTTAGACATGACCCAAGGCTCCTATTTATAGAGAAAATTCAAAGAAATAGTCATTGTGTATAATTAAAACTCATTTAAACCGAATTAAAAACCTGTTTGTTTCCATATTAGTGTTCGTAAGCAACGTGTTTATTCGAATAACTTAAGTTGTTATTCAAATAACATTGTTCCTGAAACCAACGTGAAAAAGCCATCTAATATAGGTTATTCGAATAACCACTGTGTTATTCGAATAACACTGTTAAAAAAGAGTTCAAACTGAGAAGGTTTTATTTGAATAACGTTTGAGTTATTCGAATAATTTACTTATAAAAACAGTTCTGAAAACTCATTTATTCGAATAGTTGTCCTGCTATTTGAATAGCATCGTTGAATAACAGAAACTTGTGAAAGGGTTTATTCGAATAGAATAAGCTCTATTCTAATAAAAACAATACAAAACAGTTTTGGAGAAATTGTTTTAAAGATACTAAGTTTCTTTTAAAAACAAATTTTATCTTTTCTTTCAAAAATAGAGAGATATCAAAGTGAGCTCCGTACAAAAGATCCTAAGTCCTAAAGCTATTCTTATATAAACTTGGACTTGTTCTTTCCATCATCTTCATTTAGTCTTCACGTTTGTTATCATCAAAATAAGTCTTCAAAGGCATATGTTCAAACACAATCATGACTCATCCCCCTTATTATTTTGTATCCCTAATCCTCTATAAAAGGGAGCCTTGGTTGATCATTAAAGAATCTTAGGTGTTAGATACCAAGATCATGTTATTTTGTTACTTGTTTTTCTTGTAGAAGTTTTCATTTGTTCTAAATTGAAGTCATGTTCTTCTTCTTCTTCTTCTCTCTTTCTTTCTTCTTGTCTATGAGTAACTAAATTTAATTTTACTTAGGTGAAAGGATGAGTCTCTTGGTAATGAAAAAAGGTTAGATTCATTTCTTTCTTGTGCTTAAATGATATATTTTCAAGTGGTCATTATACGTATTGTATTTTGTTTTCGATCAATTTAGAAACCTTCTTTGTAAAGTGGAGATCTTGATTCATTGTAGACAAGAGGTTGGCACAATGAATGCTTGAGCTCATTTATAAGTGGCGGTGTTAATAGATGATTAAAGGAATCATAATATAATTATGTTTATAATTTTTAATGAACTTTGAATGTTATATTTTTCGATTGGAACCTCCATTATGTGTGGATTCTAATTGAGTTATAAAAAGAATTAATCTTGTCCTTATTTTATTTACCAAGAGTGGATCTCCTAACCCAAGTAAGTCTTTTTTATTTGTAACTAAGTTTTATCACTTTTATTGTTGTGACAAAATATTTACTTTATCAAAGAATTTTTCTTCATTAATTTCTTGTGGATCGACCTCGAACTCCTGAGAATTTATTACTTGAAACAACCTGCACTTAGGTTTGTAACTTTTAATTTGCATCAAGTTTTTGGAGTCGTTAACGAGGACTTGATTTGAAGAATAAATTTTTGGTGTAAATATTTTGTGTATATATATTTATATTTTTTTCCTGTGGATCTTGTATATATATATATATTTTTTTTTCTACTCTTTTAAAATTTTTTCTTTGTACATACTAACGTACTAACTTAGTGGGGGAAACTCTCCCTTATCTCTCTGTCATCTTTAATCATTAATGAAATAATCTTTCTTTTTCTCTGACGAGCACTGAACTCAGTCAAAATTATAACCGAAGTTATTACCTAAGCTTGTAGCACAGTGACAACACCGGATCATCTCCACGAGGATTGTAGATGCAATTTAATCAAATCAAGTGAAAGTTTAGCAAAGGGGGGTTTGACAGTTTAAGATCGCACTTAACAAAATTAAAGGAAGAAATAACAATTAAAGAGCAGTCAATTTAGAAACCTATCCAAGATTGGGTGGATTCAATCATAGACCCTTCATAGAACACTTGAAGCGCAATTGAATTATTAATTTGGATCTAACCGAGATCTTTGCATCAAATCCAGAATTCATACTAGACGATCGTCTAGAATTCAATTAACAAGTGATAAACACAAATCCCCAAACATACCATTCATGAAGATCTATATTAATTTCAAGTACCAAATTCAATTAACTTAGGCACAAATCAGTAACCTAACCTTTTCAATTCTGTGATTAATTTAGATCAATTAGTTCTAAGTTTCTTCACAAATCTCAATCTTCATTTATGTGATTAGTTTAGATCAATCAGTTCTAAGTTTCATCACAAATCTCAATCTTAAACCAAGATCAAATTAGATCAATATAAATAGAATAACCATTCATGCATTCAAGATCAAGAAGAAGAAAAAAAGAAGAAGAAAATAGAAATTCAATTACAAATCAAATACAATACATAACCAAGGTCTCAAGAATCCAAACCACAATCTCTTCAAGAGTTCTAAATTGACCGAAAGTAGCTTAGCCCTCCATTACCATGAAGGGGAGCATCAAAATATACAAAAGCTATGAGAAACTATAAAGAAACAAGAAGAAACTATGAGAGAAATGAAGGAGAATACAACTTGTCATTCATGATAACCAATGGTGCCTTTTATAGAAGTCTAGGGTAACAAAAGGACAAAGGGGAGTGGGTGGATGAGTGGGTTGGTAGAGTGGAGTGGTTGAGTGGGTTGGTGGGGTGGATTGGTGGAGTGGAGTGGTTGAGGACGAAAATTTCTTGTCTGACTTGGAAGCCAAAAATGACCAACTATACTTTAGATCCATGAAAAGTACTCTGAAAGTTGTAGATCTTTATCTTGGCTATAACATGCATATCTGGATCGTCCAATTTGGCTTCCTACAGCCCAAGATATAACCCAAATACCGCAGGTTGCTCAAACCCAACTTCAGCACCTCTGTTCCGACTTGCAAGCTCAAACTGACCCATTAGACTTCATTTTTTCAAAAAGTGTTCTTCATGAAAGTTGTTTATTTGGATCTTAACTATCAACTATCCAAATTTCAGCTCATCTACATTATTATAGCTTGAGATATGATTTTATGAGTGCACACTATTTGGATTCTAGTGACAGAACCCGTATTCTGACTTCCATGTAAACTTAGGTCCCTTAGACATCTGTTTAGGACTTTGAGCTCTTCATCAAAGTTGTAGAGCTTCCTCTTAGATTTTCTACAAGATAAAATTCATGATTATCAGATATCAGGAACTCAAGTTATGGCCAAAATACAGAAACAGTGTCAAATCTCAATAATGCTGAAAATATTCAATTAGGACCAATTTGAGCTCAAACTCACAAAATCATACCAAACTCAATCAATTAAGAATATGGAGAGTGTAAATGACTAAACATAAGGGTTTCTTAATGAATAAAATATGTGATTATCAAATTCCCCCACACTTAGCTTTTTGCACTCCTAGGCAAAACTCAAGACCAAAACAAGGACATAAGAGATTAACAAAAATTTAAATTCCAACGACATTCAAGAGCCCAAAATTTTATAATCAAGAAGAACAACCAAAGGTTCAAGGGATCAAAACATTCATGAGTTAACAATTCTCCACATCTCAAACCAACAAGCAATGTATCTTCAACATGAATCAAGAATGATAGATCTTCACAAAATTCCCTCTCAATCTCTCAAGTGTTTAAAAGGTAGGTATTTCACTCAATTCAACCCATGAAAATTGCACTACCATAAGCTTGCTTATCTTCTACTTCTCCACTACTCAAAACACATGCACACACAAATCATGAGGACTTTATTCAAGGTTGTAGTGAGGTCAAGGTAACAAAAGAGGATAAAATGGATATGAGAAGATAAATACCAAAGGGAATAAAAGCAAATGAGAGCTGAGTTCAAATAACAAGTATAAAAGTTCATCCCAACTCTAATGTATATCCCTTTACATATTCATTTCCTAATCCTTTTCTTTTTTTTTTTTTTTTATATATATGAACATAACTATATACATACATTTTTCCTCTTTTTTTTTTTAGGCACTCTTTCCTTTTTCAACAACTATTTTGTACACACACCCCCACACTTGTTCAAAAACTCATCCATTAACCAAGCTAATGTTCTTTTATTCCCTAAGGTAAAGTAAGAACATGATTTTTCATTTAAGGCACATAATGATCTAGAAACAAGGAATGGTCAAATAAGCTCAAAGGGGTTAAGTAAAGGAAAATATACAAGGTTGGCAGGAATCAGAGAATTTTTAAGAAGTCAAAAGAGTGCTTGGTATCATATTGAAAACAAGGTTGGCTATTCGGTTAAACTAGCTAATTAAGAAAGAGGGCCTCAATCATGTTCATGCATGCAAGTGAAATATAGCCTCAAAAAGAATCAAAGCAAGTTCTAGAGTGGTCATTAACATGAGTGAAAATTACACAAGAAAGAAGAGAATGACATAAATGTTGAATCCATCCATTAGGCTCAAAATCTCACAAGGTATGCATCCATCAAACTCAATTCATCAATTCAATCATCCATCACCAAGCATATCAGTTCAAGAAGGGAGAAAAGTTATTCAATCATGCAATGAACCTTTTCTCTTTTTTTTGATTTTTTTAAACAAAAAAAATGCTAAAATCTCTCCCCCACACTTAATATAACATTGCCCTCAATGTGAAAGAAAGATATAGAAAAGAGCAACACAACCTGATAAGAAGTGAATCAACACCAAGCAGAAAAGAAGCACACTGTCAGTGCCGCATCAGACCCTGAAAAGAAATCAAATAATAAAACTTTAGTACTTCCACAATTTAATACTAATCAATTACTACCTAAAAAAAAACTCCTTACTCTGCCACCAATTAAGATGCGTCTCAAGAGTAAAATTACTCCTTACTCTACCATTACTAATTGGTTTAATAAGTCCATGACAATTATATCATGCTTTTCAAACAACAACAAATTTTTTTTTTTTGGGTCAACTATCCTTCCCCCCAAACTAGATCACAACATTGTCCTCAATGTTAAAATATAGATGAGTAAAGGATAAAAGATATTACCTGTTGGAGAAAGTTGACACAAATTTAAACAGAAACAAAGTACAATAAAATCAAACCCATTAAAGAAAAAGTTTCAGATCTGGCTTTCTTTTCTTGTTACTTCCTTTTGCTTCTGTTGACCAATCTATCTGAGCTAATACCTTATCAGGTACATACTCAAAAGCTTCTAATTTATCAATGAGCTCATCAATAGTGGAGGCAGAGATAAGAAGTTGTCTTGCCGAATGAGTGATAAATTTCTGTTCCACAGCTTTGTCAAGAAAAGATAACAAAAGATCAAAGAAATTATTAACATTCAACAAACCCATGGGTTTATGGTGGATGTTTAGTTCGGCCCAAGAGACAATTTGAAAAATTTCTTCCAAAGTACCAAAACCACCTAGTAAGACAGGAAATGCATCAGAATTGTCAACCATTGTTTTCATTCATCCATGCATAGATGTTACTTGAATTTCTTCTCCAACTGTCTTTCCAGTGATGTTATTTTCAGCTAAAGATTTAGGAATAACACCTAAAACCTGATTGTCTCCTATAAAAGCAGCAAGTGATACAGCCCCCATTAACCCATGACAACCTCCCCATATACAAGATGAATATTCCTCGCAACAAGTGATCGACCAAGAGTGCTAGCTGCGTTTACAAACTCTAATCCCTTCCCATAACTCGACCCACAAAAAACACAGACATTTTTGAGGTTACGAATAGAAGGCCCCATTCTATACTCTTCCTCTCTTTGAGTGTTTCTGAGTTGAAGGAAAATGGAGAAAATGGAGTGTTTAAATAAGAAAAAGAATGGAAAGGGAATAATTGCACTTATAAGGGTAGGTTGGCTGTTGTCAGAAAAGGTTGAAATTAAGAAACACATAATCTTTTCTTTCTTTCTTTCTTTTTTTTTTTTTTTTTTTTGTTTTAGTTTTAGTTTTTGTTTTTTTTTTTGTTTTTGTTTGAAAGATGACATGAAGAAGAAGAAGAGGATGATATGTACAGATTGTTTGTGGATATGGCTCACATCTGCCTCTGGTTTAACGTCCAGTAACGGCTTAAACATCTTCTATGAGTCGAGGATAAGCTTCTCATCCAATTTTCTTATAAATTGGCAAACAGGGTCTTCTAGAGTCAAATTCCCAAGACTGTAGCGTTTTTATTCATCCTTGAAGAGATTCCACAATTTA
Organism: Ormosia semicastrata; assembly: GCA_029884595.1. NCBI lineage: Eukaryota > Viridiplantae > Streptophyta > Magnoliopsida > Fabales > Fabaceae > Ormosia > Ormosia semicastrata. The sequence goes on from JAQQTO010000062.1 coordinate 35,817,894, forward strand.
AGAATTTCACGATGCACCAATCCACAAGAATGCGTCTCAAGAGTCAATAAGATATCATCTAATGACTCCTTACTCAGTCCATTCTTAATGACGAAAATTTTATCTTCTCTATTTGCGGAAACCATCCCCAAAGTACGACATTGCTTGTTACAGTTCCATCATCCACATTTGTGACAGACTTGTAACCTTTTTGCTCTTCTCCTTTTAGAATATGAACTTCTTCTAAGACCGGGCATATATGAGTCAAATGAAATTGATGACTCACCTGCTAATCGGACTTTTGCTTCAATTATCCAGCGTACATCTTCTGGCATACCTTTGTGCATTAACAGTCTCAATCTTTCACATCAAACTTTGTAGATTTTTCTCAGAGCATTTTGAGGAAGAGAAGGAAAATGTTTGCTCAGGTTTGAAAGAATGACATCCATTTTGAAGGAGAAGAAGGGTTCAGTTATTTTGGGAAACTGAAAAATAAACCGACTTGAGAGTCACGGAGTACCGTATCTGCCACTTAACCGGCAACACAAAGAACTCAAGAACTTGGTTTTCCAAGAATGGTTGAGTCTTTGTCCATTAACTTTAAGTGCATTACCATTCTTAGGATCCTCAATATCTACGGCCCTAGAGGATACACGTGTTTGACAACAAAAGAATCGCGCCACCTAGATCTCAATTTTCTAAGGAGTAGGTGCAGATGATAATCTCAAAGCAGAACTTTTTTGACTAATTTCCGCAGCTTTTGCAAAAGATGTAATAGACCTTGAATAAAGTAGGCCAATAAAATCCATACTGCAAGATTTTCGCAGTTGTTGTCACTGAAGAAAAAATGACCTCCACATGCTTCTGAGTGACAAAATTTAATGGCACTACCTACCTCATTGTCAGGCACACAGCTATTTTTTTTTCTTTTCCCCCCTTTTTTTTATTCATAATGCGGATGGAGAAGGTTCATCACCTCCACTTCTGCATTCTCTGGAAGTTCATGATACTGTTTGAGGTGGTGTCCATTTACGATGAAAGCTTTTAGCAAGTGACCTCACTTTTAATTTGAAAGACACTGAAGGAAAAACCTTAGTAACAATAAATGGTCCATCCCATCTAGACCTTAATTTGCCAGGCATGAGTCGGAGGCGGGAGTTATAGAGGAGAACTTTTTGACCAATCTCAAATGTTTTCCTCATAATCAACTTATCATGGAAGGCTTTGGTCTTCTCCTTATAAAGTTTGGAACTTTCATAAGCCTCCAAGCGGATCTCCTCCAATTGCTGCAGCTGCAACTTCCTCTCCATACCTGCTTGATCTGGGTCCAAGTTGCACCTTTTCACCGCCCAAAATGCATGATGCTCAATTTCCACTGATAGGTGGCAGGCTTTTCCAAAAACAATCCGATACGGAGACATCCCGATTGGTGTCTTATAAGCAGTCCGGTAAGCCCATAAAGCATCCTCAAGCCTCTTGCTCCAGTCCTTTCCGTTAGGTTGAACTGCCTTTACGGAGTATCGCTTGATCTCCCTATTGGAAATCTCGGCTTGCCCATTAGTTTGGGGATGGTAAGGTGTAGAAACTCTGTGCAAGACCCCATACTTTTTCATCAAAGCTTCCATGCTTCGATTACAAAAATGTGAACCCTGATCACTGATGATGGCCTTCGGAACTCCAAACCTGCAGAAAATCTATGATCTAACAAAATCCACAACAACTTTGGAATCATCAGTCCGAGTAGCTTTCGCCTCCACCCACTTGGATACATAATCAACAGCTAGCAAAATGTAAACAAAACCAAAAGAAACAGGAAAGGGTCCTATAAAATCAATACCCCATACATAAAAAATCTCACAGAACAATAAGGATTTCTAGGGCATCTCATTCCTTCGAGAAGTGTTTCCTGTTCTTTGGCATTGATCACAAGATTTACAAAACATATATGCATCATGAAATAGAGTGGGCCAATATAATCCAGATTCCAAAACTTTCCTAGCAGTCCTTTGGGGACCAAAATGACCGCCACATGCAAGTGTATGACAAAAGCTAAGAATAGAATGGAATTCATTATCAGGCACGCATCTCCTAATGACTTGGTCACTACAAAATTTCCACAGATAAGGGTCATCCCACACATAATATTTTGACTCACTCTTCAATTTATCAATCTAAGCCCTAATAAAATGTGCAGAGAAAACACCAGCAACTAAGAAATTTATCAAATCAGCAAACCAATGAGTGTTACCTTGCAGCTTGAAAAGCTGCACATTAGGGAAGACATCATGGATAGGAAAAGTATCTGCCTGCCTTTCAATTCGGCTTAGGTGATCAGCCACTAAATTCTCCGCTCCACTTTTATCACGGATTTCAATATCGAACTCTTGGAGGAGCAAAATCCACCTAATCAACCTAGGCTTTGCATCAAGCTTCTTCGGGAGAAACTTCGTAGTAGTGTATGATCTGAAAACACAACCACTCTAGAACCAAGCAAATATGATCGAAATTTGTCTAAAGCAAAAATAATTGCTAAAAGTTCCTTTTCAGTGGTGGTGTAGTTGACTTGTGCAAGATCTAAAGTTCTTGAAGCATAAGAGATGACATGAGATATTTTGCCGACCCTTTGTGCAAGAACAGCTCCCAAAGCATAATTAGAGGCATCACACATGAGCTCAAATGGGAGTGTCCAATCTGGTGGCTGGATGATAGGTGTACTGGTCAATGCTTGCTTCAAGTGATTGAAGACATCCTTGCATTTCTGGTCAAAATGGAACTCCACTTCTTTTTGTAGCAAGTTGGATAGTGGAAGAGCAATTTTGCTAAAATCTTTTATGAATCGCCTATAGAAACCTGCATGACCAAGGAAAGAACGAACCTCCTGCACGCATGTGGGGTAAGATAGGCATGAAATAACATCTATTTTTGTAGGATCTACCTCAATACCCTTGCTAGATATTATATGCCCTAAAACTATGCCTTGCTCTACCATGAAATGACATTTCTCAAAATTCAGAACAAGGTTAGCCTTAATGCATTTATGCAAATCCTGAGTCAAACTATCCAAACATGCATCAAAGGAAGAGCCATAGACAGTAAAGTCATCCACGAATACATCCATGCAATTTTCTAAAAGGTCAAAAAATATATTTACCATACACCTTTGAAAGGTGCCTGGATCGTTGCACAGACCAAAAGACATCCTTCTGTATGCAAATGTGCCAAATGGGCAAGTGAAAGTAGTTTTATCTTGGTCTTCTGGGGCTATATGGATATGAAAATAACCCGAATATCCATCCAAGAAACAGTAATGCGACTTGCCAGCTAGTCTCTCTAACATCTGATCAATGAAAGGTAATGGGAAATGATCTTTCCTGGTGGCTTGGTTAAGTTGTTTGTAATCAATGCAAACCTGCCAGTTATTTTGAATTCTTGTGGGTAGTAGCTCATTGTTCTAATTTTCAACTACTGTGACCCCAGATTTCTTTGGAACAACCTGCACGGGGCTCACCCATTTACTATCAGATATGGGATAAATAATGCCAGCTTGCAGTAGCTTGGTAACTTCCTTTTTTACCACATCCAGAGTCAGGGGGTTCAGTCTCCTTTGGGGCTACCGTACTGGTTTAGTATCTTCCTCTAACAAAATCCTATGCATGCATATGGAGGGACTGATACCAGGAAGATCTGTAAGTGTCCATCCAATGGCTTGTTTATTCTGCCTCAAAACCTGCAGTAATTTTTCTTCTTGATCAGGTTACAAATTTTTAGCAACAATCACAGGCAGCTTCTCACCATCTTCCAAATATGCATATTTAAGATGGTCCAGCAAAATCTTTAATTCTAAGGATGGAGGCTGTACAATGGAGGGCAGCAAGTTATTTGAAATAACTAACTCAGCAACATTAAATTCAATATACTCCTGACTCTCATTTTCACATGCTGCATCATTGAAGTCAGCAGCTACATCACCACTCATAACTGCATAAATCTCAACACATGCAGCACATGGTACAATATCACAGCCAGCACATGTTTCACAAGTAACAGAATCCAGAAAATCAGTAATATCAGGAAATTCAGCATAAATATCAGCATAAGCATCGTCAACTAGCATATCAATCACATCAACATGGAAAAAAAATGCTCCTCTAGGGGATGTCTCATGGCCTCAAAAATGTTGAATTGTACCACATCGTCGCCAAATTCCATGGAAAGGGTGCTAGAATGCACATCTATCTTGGTCCTGGCTGTCTTGAGGAAAGGTCTGCCTAGGATCAATGGAGCATGGTTTGTTGAAGACTCATCTTCCATGTTCAGAATATAGAAGTCCATTTGGAAAAATTAGCTCATTCACCCGAACTAACACATCTTCTAGCACTCTGCAGGATGAGCAAAGTGGTCCTATTTGCCAACTGAATCACTATACCAGTAGGTTGCAAAGTGCCAATGTTCAAGGACTGATATATTGAAATAGGCATGACATTAATCGAAGCACCCAAGTCTAGCATTGCATGTTCAAATTTGGAGTTACCTATCGTGCAAGGAATTGTGAAAGTTCCAGGATCTTTGCATTTTTGTGGCATGCTTGGTAGAATCATTGCAGAAACATTTCTGCCCATGCTTATTTTCTCAATACCCTTAAGTCTTCTCTTGTGAGTACACAACTCTTTGAGGAATTTGGCATACTTGGGAATGTTTGATTGCATCAAGGAGGGAATATTGATTTCCACCTTCCGAATGTGTCCATGACTTCTCTTTCTATTTCTGTTTGCGCAGTATGCTTGGACTGTGTGACTCTATTTGGAAAAGGTAGTGGAATGGCCAGATTTGAATTCTCTACACATTTCTTTCTGTGTCGCGATTTTTGACTGAGCTATCCACTTTCTTCTGTTTCTGGTCACCTTCTAGTTGCTGCACTTGTAGTTCAGGTTGTGGTGGAGTAGGATCGTCAACTTCTCTGCCACTTCTCAAGCTAATGGCACTTACATTGCCTCTTGGGTTGTTGACTGTTTGTGAAGGCAATTGGTTCGACCCTTGACTTTTCAGCTCACTCAGAGTGGTTACCATCTGCCCAATTTGAGTTTGTAAATTCTGGATGGTGGCATTAACATTCTGCTGAAACTGTTTCATCAAGTTTTCGAAAGGTGGCTTAGCTGGAGTGGCTGCTAGAACAGGTAGCTGGAGGGGCTGCTGCATGGGTGGTGGCGCAGGTTATTGTAACACCCCAAACTTTCTATGTATTAAATAAGTAATTTTAACAGTTAGCAGAATTCTACTGTTTAGTGATTTCTGTGCACTGTAAAATTATTTTAAATATTTCGTCTGCATATTTGATCATTTTGAGTGATTTGTTCTGTGTCAGGAAAATAATAATTTTCGGGCCAGAAAAATTTACGTAATTTAATTTTTACTGCTTAGTCAAAATTAATTTACTTAATCTGTTTGGATATTTGTGAATTTTCTAATTTTTATGATTTTATGTGTTATTTTAAAATTTTTACGGCTTGTGGGCCCCACGAGATGTATGTGGGCCCAGGTAGCCATACGTGGACCCAGGTGGGTCCCGTAAAGTAAAAATTTTTCTACGTATAGAAAAATTTGTATTGTTTAGACGGAGACAGGGGATCTTACTAAACCTGAATCCGAAAATAGTTTTAGAAAATTTTCTTTACCGTATTTTTACTGTATTTATTTACCGTGATGGTAAAAATACAGTAAATGTATGTTTTGTAGGGTTACAATGAATCAAAATAATATTCTATATTATTAAGTTAATATTGGTGGATTGGATATCCACCATTAATCTAATTAACATTGGAGATTTAATCTTGAAAATAAATAGGATTAATTATAACCGTTGGATAGAAAATTAAATCAAGGGTGGAGATTTAGTCTTGTAAAATAACTTTGACCATTATGAACCCTTGGATGAAGATTAAATCAATGGTTGAGATGGACCATTAATAACCATTGGATTTGAATTAATGGTGTAGATTTAGTCAACAAAAATTTACTACAACCATTTTGGACCCTTGGATGTAAAGTTTGAAGGTGTAATCTTGACCCTCCATTTTGAAGACTCATCTAAGGGCTAGGAATTAAAGGAGAAAGATCCAATGGCTCAAAAGAAGTCTTCCATCTACAACCTAAACCTAATGGCTATTTTAATCCAAACCATCCTTTTAATCAAGGGCTAGGATGGCTTAGGAAAGATGACCATGCAAATTAATCACATGTTGCATGCAAGGAGAAGGGGGGGACGGTTTTGCATGCATTTTGGAGAGGAGACAAAGCTAGCATAGGCTTTTTAGGCCAAGGAAAAAGATGAAGATAATTGCCAAGTGTCTAGACCATTTCCTATTGATCATTAATGGTTATGTTCTTCAAACTTCACTTTACATTTCTCTCCTATGCATGCTACGGCTATGCAGCCCATTTAGAGACAAAATAACTCATTTCCTTACTTCACCTTCTCACTTCATCATTCCTTCTCATTTTCACCTAAGTGCCAAGAAGAAAAACCAAAGAAAACACCATCTTTCTCTCCTACAAGGCCATTCTGCCAAGCTCTCCAAATTCATTTCCATCACTCTTTAATTTCATACAATCAAGTTTCTTAAATCCTCACCTTGTTCTAAACAACTTTCTTGTTGAGAATTTTCTCAAATTCTTACATCTTGAAGGACTTTTTCTAAGATCAAGCTTAAGGATTCTTGAAGTGAAGAGTAAGGAAAACTTCATTTCTTCTTTCATTTTCCATGATTCTAACCATGTTTGATCCATGGTTCTTCTTGTTCAAGCTTGATGTACTAATTTTCTTGTGTTTATTTCATGTCTAAGAAAGTTGTGTTGGTGGAGATCTTGTTCAAATTTCAAGCAAGGAGCTCTTGTGGTTCTTCAAGAGTTAAGAGGGAGATTTATCTCACCAACCAAGCATGGTGGTGAGAGATGGTTATATTTGATGGATGATGAATCCATGTGAGGATTCATATCCATGGTCATGTAATAAATTATTTGTGTTATGTGTTTTTAATTATTTTGTTTATGCTTGATATGCTTTGCATGAATTAATTGTGTATGCATGCTTAGTATGATTTTTACTTGTTTATATGGTATGCTTATAATATGCATGATGATATATGTTAAATATATTATGATGGATGTATGTTGAAATAAGTAAAATTTTAGCTCCAATGGCCAAAAGAGAGGTTCGGTTTTGATGCCCAAAATTAGGGTTCATGTTGAAAATTTTTCAAGAACAAGAAAATTGATTTTTGGGTCCTTAGAACAATAAGATTTTTGGCCAAAACACCTCAAATTAGGTGTTCACCAAATTAATATTTTCATGAATAATAAAATTTTATGATTTGAGAAGTAAAGGAAATAAACAAAAGGATTTTGGTTTTTGCAAAAGAGAATGCACACGTTTTCTTTTTAGTTATGTTGATATTAATTAATTTTGCATAGAAATAAAAATGTAATTCATTTAAGTTATAAGAAAAATCCTTCATGGTTCCAATGGCCATTTTTAAGGTCTTGATAATTTAAAAAAAAATGTTTTGATGTCATAAAATATAAGAATTTTCAAAATAAGGATTTTGAAAAGAGAATTAAAGTGTTGTCAAGTGAAATTTTCATAAATAAAAAAAAAAGGAGATTGAAGGTGCTAAACTTCAAATTGTTTTCAAGGAGAATTAATTTTTGAAAGTGGTTTAGAAATATAAAAGAAAACGTTTGTAACTTAAATTTACTAAGTAGAATTTATTTATTGGTTTTTGGAAAATGTTATGAAATTTAAAATTAGAAATAGTAATTAAATCAACTAAATGTGATTTTGTAAAATTAGATCAATAAAAAGTGATGTTTAGAAAATATATTATGGAAAAGAATTTTTTAAGAATCGGAAGAAAATAAAGTAAGAAATTATATTAAGAAAAATCCAAAATAATATTTTAAAGTTAAGAAATATTTTACGAAGGGTAAAAACGGTGAAAAAAATGATTTATGTAACTCAAAAACGTAATTTTTAAATTATGCGATTTGAAAAATGTTAAAATATTTCTACACAATTTTTAAAGTGTTTAAATATTTTACATGATCGAAATATTGTAAAAAATTGCTATGCAATTTAAAAATTAAAGAATATTTTTACGCATTTTAGAATACAAAGAGAAAATTGTTACGTAATAGAAATGTTACAAATCATTGTTTACGTAATAAAATATTACGTGACCATAAAAATGTGACAAAAATATTTTATGAATGAGAAAAATGCAATAATATAATGTTGCTGTTAATTATACAATAAACTTTACAGTTAAAAATCAGTATGTGAATACTGTACAAGAAATTGGGCAATTTGCTTATAATTGGCATGAATCCATTTTATGAACGTAAAATAGTATTTGAACTTTGTATGAGAAATTATGTGATTTACCTTTGGTTAGTAATTGGTGCATTACACATGCATTGAAAATGGTCCGATAGACTGGATATGGCTAATTGCCTAGGAGAAACGTACACCTCTTGAGTGGGTGCGATACGCGTAGTGTAGGTCACTTGTGGACCTTGGGGGCATCGGGGTGCGGGTTGCTCACAATGGGCAGTTGGTAGCTCTTCTGCACCGTGGGTTAGACCGATGCAACACACCGGTGATCCGGACCGAGACACTATTCTTAATCGAGATCTGACAAAGACTATTGTGTATGTGCTAGATGTGCAAGATATAATTATAAGCACTTGTCTCGAAGCACGAAATACCAAGAAGACTTTTCGATCAATTTCTCCGACTTGAGTATTAGCTCCATAGAGTAGGACATTGAGTCTATGTGCACATGCATGAAACTGAGCATCTATATCTATATGATGGTGTTGCTGTAATTGTTGTGTGATTTAAACAGTGATAGTGGCATAATGATAATTATTATTTTGCACTATGATGATGGTATAATTGTGATCATGATATGATATTTTTGCATGATGTGTTATTTGTATTATCTCTGTACTATCATGCTTGTATTGGCATAAATAATCTCACCTCTTTGTGTGTATATTTGCATATTATATTTTTAATTGAGTAAAGACGTTGAGAAAGAACCAGTATAAGAAGCAGAAGAAGAATTACTTCTCACGTCTGGGAACGCGGAATTTTGATAAGATGACATCAAGACCCGGTTTCTTTGGTTGCGTGAGGTTGCAGTTCCATGGTGGAGTTGAAGCATGAAGGACTAGTCCTGATGAGAGAGGACTAATTTACGAAGGAGAATTGACGGTCTTTATAAGTAGAGATTATCGTAGGAACCCGTTTCTTACTGCAACTATCTTTGTTCATATTGAGTTTCCTTTGCACATTAGGCGACATTGGGACACTAGGTATTATGTCCCAACAGAGATTAGCATTGTGTCGTCTGCTCGAACACCTGTCCGTAGGCCTTCACATCATAACGGATTCCTATCTACTGAGGAATCTGAGGAGGACCCGTCTGAGGGTTCTGCTGCTAAAATAGACTTGGGCGAGTCTAAAACTCTATTATAAACAAGTCTGTAATATTATTTTAAGTGTGTCATTTACTTTTGGAAGCAGGGTCTGTATTCTAAATAATATTCTGATATTGTCTATGTAAAATATGTATGATGTATGTGTTGGGAATTTTTGCAGATATAACGCGCAGCGAAAAACAGGGATTCCCATCGAGGATCCATGCGAAAAAGCCATAATCCGAGTTTTTAAATGATTTACCTCTTGAAACGTGAATCACTAACACCGTAATAGAAACGATGTCTCTGTGGTATCCACACGAATAGACTCACGAACGTCTAACGTCCGCAAAGAAGAGCCTCACGTCTCTTGCACAGTGCTAGCTGCGAAGAGAAGAGAAGATACCTGTCGCTCTCTCACTCACTTTTCTGTAGGTGCGGCTAGGGTTCAGAATTGTGTCTCTTAGCAGCCCCCTTAGCGTACTATTTATAATAGTGACTGCCTTAAGTGAGTGTGAGCAAAGAAGCAAGGTAAGTCAGTGCAACCCTAGACCCATCCGTATATGAGTCCGGCCCATATTTGAATCCGAGTCCAACTTGGATCCATTGCTCCAATTTTAGTCCGCTTCTATGTGTGTGACCCGCAGGTTCTTATTACGTTGACAAGTAATATTAAAATCCTATTTTAATATTACAAGCGTGAGTGGTATCTAGCAACACATCGCTGCTACCCAAGTAATAAGAATGTCAGTGATTTGACATAACCTTTTCGTGACCAATGTTTCTGTGTCGTTTAGTCCCTTTATCAAGATATCTAGATTGAACACAAGGCATGGAATGCGTCACCCTTGTATAGTCCAATCATTCGTTTCCTGATACTCGAGTAGACTTTGTAACAACAAATGAGATCAATATCTCATATTGACTCATTTGAGCATGGCCATGCATTTCGCAGCCTCACTCAATCGGGGGCCCAAAGATATCGCTCTGTTATGTAGGAGTGACAAATTCCATCTAGGTCACTCACATCCCTCTGCATGATTTGCGGTATGTCCAATAACCAACTTTATAATCACCTTATTACAGATGACATTTGATGGCATTAAAACACACAACTCCTCATGTAGGAATCATAGTGATTTCAGGTCAAAGGACCACAAACACCATTGTCACTATGAGAATCGCTTATGACACTCACGTAACGATCCATGTAGCGTTCTCATGGTGGGTCAGTCCAGTACATCATTACTCTAATATGTACCCATGTGAAGACTTGATATCTCATATCCATAACCCGAGAGATGCGGTCATCAGTCTCTACACATACTAGTCTCAATGTATTATTGTTGTCCTAATTAACAATTATACTTGACTAGGGACATTTAAGAATAGTGTTGTAACCAAAAAGGATCTCACGATCAAGTCATCCACTTGATGTCCTATGGCATCAAACTTACTATTCTAAGGACTTTATTATGTTTATCAAAAAGAACACAATAAATGAAATGCCTCATATATAAAATAGCATAATAGAATGTATGTAAATACAGAAAATGTATTAGCCTCTAGGGCATACACCAACAATCTCCCACTTGCACTAGAGCCAATCAGACATATATCTAATGCCTAAAGACCTAGTGTGACCCTCATGCTTCTGCTGTGCAAGAGGCTTCGTCAGTGGATTAGCAATGTTATCATCTGTTAGTACTCTGCATATCTTCACATCTCCTCTATCGATGATCTCTCGAATGAGATGGAAGCGCCTAAGTATATGTTTGGATCATTTGGTGAGATCTAGGCTCCTTAGCTTGTGCAATGGCTCCATTATTATCACAATAGAGGTCCACTGGGTCCACAATGCTAGGAATAGTGCCAAGTTCAAGAAAGAACTTCCCGATCCAAACGGCCTCCTTTTTCGCATTGGAGGCAAAGCAATATACTCAGCCTCTGTGGTAGAATCGAGACTGTCTCCTCGCTTTGAACTCTTCCAGCTCATAGCCCCACCATTTAGGCAAAAAACATAACCTGATTGCGATCTGGAGTCGTCCTTATCGGTTTGGAAGCTAGCATCAGTGTAACCTTTTACAAGTAGCTCTTCCTTGCCTCCATATACCAAGAACGAATCCTTAGTCCTTCTTAAGTACTTAAGGATGTTCTTGATAGCAGTCCAGTGACTTTCACCGGGATCAGACTGGTACCTACTCATCATGCTCAAAGCATACGAGATGTCTGGTCGAGTACATAACATGGCATACATGATAGATCCAATTGCAGATGCATATGGAATCTTGCTTATACGATCCCTCTCATCCTGGGTGGAAGGGGATTGAGCCTTAGATAGGCTTACACCATGTGACATAGGCAAGAGTCCTTTCTTGGATTCATGCATATTAAATCGTCTTAACACTTTGTCTATGTATGTACTCGACTTAGGCAAGCAAGGGGTCTTAGTGATCTATCTCTATAGATCCTGATACCTAATACATAGGTGGCTTCGCCCAAGTCCTTCATAGAGAAGCAGTTCCCTAACCAAGTCTTTACAGACTGTAGGGTAGGGATGTCATTTCCAATAAGTAGTATGTCATCAACATATAATACCAGAAAGACAATAGTGCTCCCACTAACCTTCTTGTAGACACAAGATTCTTCTTCATTCTTGATGAAACCAAATTGTTTTATTGTATCATCAAAATGAAGATTCCAGCTTCTGGAAGCTTGCTTTAATCCATAAATAGATCGTTGCAACTTGCATACTTTTCTAGCATCCTCTGGAGTGGCAAAACCCTCAGGTTGTGTCATGTACACATCTTCGAGAAGATTTCCATTAAGGAAAGCAGTTTTGACATCCATTTGCCGATTTCATAATCATGGTATTTGCAACAAGCAAGCAAGATCCGAACGGATTTAAGCATCGCAACCGGGGGGAAAAAGTCTCATCATAGTCTACACCATGAATTTGTTTGAAACCTTTAGCCACCAATCGCGCCTTAAAGGTATGCACATTACCATCCATGTCGGTTTTCTTCTTGAAAACCCACTTGCACCCAATGGGTTTTACCCCTTCAGGTGGGTCAACCAAGGTCCATACCTGGTTGGCATACATGGAATCCATTTCAGATCTCATGACCTCAAGCCATTTCTCGATTCTCGGGCCAATAATGGCTTCCCGGTAAGTCACGGGCTCATCTTGATCCATGAGCAATACGTCACCTTATTGGGTCATGAGAAATCCATATCTCTCTCGGTTGATGACGTATCCCGTTAGACCTACGCAGTCTTATGTCGCTAGAGCAGTTCTGTCGTTCCACAACATTTTATGGAGGCTGCTCTATTTCCACCATTGGTTCATTGCTGCTTTGTGAAACTTGAACTTCTTCAAGTTCTACTTTTCTCCCACTGGTTCCTTTGGAGATAAACTCCCTTTCTAGAAACACAGCTGTCCGTGTGACAAACACTTTGCCCTCGGTAGAATTATAGAAAAAGTATCCCTTGGTTTCCTTTGGATACCCCACAAAGAAGCATTTATCTGATTTAGGTCCAAGCTTATCAGAAACTTGACGTTTCACGTAAGCTTCGCAGCCCCAAATCTTCAAGAAAGACATACGGGGCCGTCTCCCAGTCCATATCTCATATGGTGTCTTTTGAACCGTCTTAGATGGAACACGATTAAGTGTGAAAGCTGCTGTTAACAGAGCATATCCCCAGAAGGAGCCTAGAAGGTTTGCATGACTCATCATGGATCGGACCATGTCCAACAAGGTCCGATTCCTCCTTTCAGAAACACCATTCCATTGTGGTGTTCCTGGTGGGGTGAGTTGAGATATTATCCCACACTCTTTCAGATGATCATCAAACTGTTGGCTTAAGTATTCTCCTCCTCAATCTGATCGAAGGATTTTAATACTCTTGCCAAGTTGGTTTTGTACTTCATTCTTGAACTCTTTGAACTTTTCAAAGGATTCTGATTTGTGCTTCATAAGATATACAAATCCATATCTACTGAAATCATCAGTAAATGTAATGAAGTATTGAAAACCACCTCTAGCGATCTTGTGTTTAGTGGCCCACATACATCACTATGTATAAGGCCTAAAAGATCACTAGCCCTTTCACCTTGTCCAGTGAATGGGGCCTTTGTCATCTTCCCTAATAAACAAGATTCACATATCTCATATGATTCGAAATCAAATGAGTCAAGAATCCATCTTTATGGAGTTTGGAGATGCGTTTCTCATTTATGTGGCCCAAACGACAATGCCAGAGAAAAGTTGGGTTCAGATCGTTTGATTTAAACCTCTTTGTATTTATGTTATAAATGGGCGTTTCGAGATCAAGTACATAAAGTCCATTACTCAATTGTGCACTACCATAAAAATATCATTCATATAAATAGAACAACACTTGTCCTTTATTATAAAAGAAAAACCTTTCTTGTCCAAACAAAAACAGAAATGATATTCCTACTAATAGCAGGCACAAAATAGTAGTTCTCTAACTCTATTACAAGCCCGGTGGGGAGAGATAATAAATAAGTCCCTACAGCCTAATGCAAGTAACTTTTGCTCCATTTCCAACTCGTAGGTCGACTTCGCCCTTCGTCAATGGTCTCTCGCTCTTTAGATCCCGCACATTTACACAAATGTGAGATCCACATCCAAGATCTAATACCCATGATGCATAAGTAGATAAATTGACTTCAATAACAAAAATACCTAAAGTGGAAGTCTCACTTCCTTCTTCTTTTTGTGCTCCTCCAGGAACTTGGCATAGTTCCTCTTCCAATGTCCAGTCTGACCGCAATGGAAGCATGTACCTTCCTTAGCCGCTCCACCCACTGGTTTCAAGCTAGAAGTGCTAGGCTTGGACTTGTCCTTGCCCTTGCCCTTCCAGTTGTCCTTGGGCTTTTTCTCTTTGTTTCTTGCCCTTATTCTTTTGGACCATCATTATGGCCTTCCCTTTACCTTTGTTGATGTTACGCTCGGCAGTTCTCAACATGCCTAGCAACTCTGGTAGTGATTTGTCAATCTCATTCATGTTGTAGTTCATGACAAATTGATCGAAACTTTCCCAAGAACGATTGCGGGACTAAGTCGGTGGCCAACTCTTGGCCCAAAGGAAAACCCAGTCTCTCTAGGTTTTCAATGTACCCAATCATCTTGAGTACATGAGCACCAATAGGGCTTCCTTCTACTACCTTGCACCGAAAAAAGTGCTTTAGAGACCTCGAATCTCTCATGCCTGGCCTGCTCTTGATAGAGCTTCTTAAGGTGTACGATCATATCGTATGCATCCATGTTCTCATGTTGCTTTTGGAGCTCAGAGTTCATGGTGGCCAGCATTAGACATCCAATGTCCAAGGCATCATCTTGATGCTTCTTATAAGCATCTCTTTCAGTTCTAGGGGCATTAGCAGTAGGTGGCTTAGGAATAGGCTGTTCCAAAACATACAGTTTTTTCTCTTGCTTGAGGACAATCCTCAAATTCCTGTACTAGTCTAGAAAATTTGTTCCAGACAACTTGTCCTTCTCAAGGACGGATCGCAATGATAAAGTACCCGATGTGTTTGTTTCCATGGTTATCTATTAACAGAAACATGCAAAATATAAGTATCATGCTATAAACATATTTAATGAGGTCTTTTAATTAAATATGCCTCCCACTATTTTATTCAAGTCAATGACCCTCAACATTGACTCGAAAAATCCCATCGTAAGATTTCCTAGTAGGCCAAGATCCATATTTCACCTAGTTTTGAGTCAGCTTTGGCTGATCACCCAAAATTCAGTTATTTAGGTAGGAAACACTTTCCAATTGCATCACATGTAACTCTTGGATAGTTGGGTGAATAACACTTATTCAAGTCCATCTAATGGACCAAAGCCCAACTTCATGCCTCTAAGCCTTTAATCCTATTGAAATGGCCTAATTAAGTCAGACCCAATGGTTGGCAGTTGGATATTACCTTTGTCCTATTGCGTCTTACTAATATAGATAAAGGCATCCTACTTTGGCAGACCTGCACTTGATCGATACTAGTCTTGACGAGTGCCACATATTGGAAGGCATCACATAATGACTTAATATTTGCTTTGAGGGAATTTTTATTATTATTATTAGATCTCACCATTTATTAAACTGTTTATCATACCATAAACAATATCTATGCATCTCATACATAAAAGACATATAATAAAAGTGACATGGTTATGGCCCCTAAGAGAGTAGCATTAACTAAGCCAGCTTCATCAAGCATCTCCCACCAATGTCCTCACTTGATGCTGCCTTCTTGTCTCCACATCATAATTACATTATATAGAAATCTCTTTTACATTCGAGGGGAGTTAGGTGAGAAGAGAATGTACAATCAGAATGTAGAGAGAAAGGCACGACACGCAGGTCGTATTTATTAAAACCAAAAGGCATAAAGAGAGGACTAAGGCCATAACCATGCACCATGCATCACAAAGAACATATAAACTCATAACAATAATACATAATTATTTTTCGTGAGTTATAAAAAGGATAGAAAATATTGCGCTAGGCCATAACCATGCACCATGCATCACAAAGAACATATAAACTCATAACAATAATACATAATTATTTTTCGTGAGTTATAAAAGGATAGAAAATATTGTGCTTTCGAATAACACACTACGCAGAGGCAGCACGGGGGTTCCTCATTGGCGGCATGTGCTGAATCTCTTGCGCCTCCCTTGGTGCAGCATGTGCCACGCGAAACCCTAAGCCCGAACAACATGAACACTTCATGTGCCGCAGAGAACCCTTGCGCCGTCGTTCAACACTTGAACCTCAGGCGCCTCGTTGGCGGCTTGACATCAACACTTAATGCTGCTACCGCAAAACAAGAATAGAGTTTCCAAAACCCATTACGCTGCACCTCTTGTGCAGAAACAAGGATTCCATAACCCCTGCTGCCGCAAGCCAAGAACAAGGTTTCCCAAACCCTAGTGCTGCGCATTGAGAATAAGGATTCCATAACGCTGTTTATATCATATACATACCAGAAAGCTTCGCAAAAACATATATCTTAATACAAAATAGTTTTCACAAAACATATGAACATCTTCATGAAGTTTTGAAAACAACATCACGGTTTTGCATACAACGTAAGAAACAGAATATGTTTTCGCAAAGGGTTTCATACGGTTTTTCAGAAATAACATATTAAAGATGATATCTTTTGTCAAAAACAAGAATAGAAAACATATTATCTCATGTAAATGAAAACAGAAAACTGAATCATGGTTTCGCAAGACGCTTTGATACCACTGTTGGGAATTTTTACGAATATAACACACAGCAGAAAACAAGGATTCCCATCGAGGATCCATGCGAAAAAGCCTTAATCCGAGTTTTTAAATGATTTACCTCTTGAAGCGTGAATCACTAACACCATAATAGAAACGATGTCTCTGCGGTATCCACACGAACAGACTCATGAACGTCCAACGTCCGCAAAGAAGAGCCTCACGTCTCTTGCACAGTGCTAGCTGCGAAGAGAAGAGAAGATACCTGTCGCTCTCTCACTCTCTTTTCTGTAGGTACGACTAGGGTTCAGAATTGTGTCTCTTAGCAGCCCCCTTAACAGTACTATTTATAATAGTGACTGCCTTAAGTGAGTGTGAGCAGTAGCAAGGTAAGCTGTGCAACCCTAGACCCATCTATTATGAGTCTGGCCCATATTTGAATCCGAGTCCAACTTGGATCCATTGCTCCAATTTTAGTCTGCTCTATGTGTGTGACCCTGCAGGTTCTTATTACGTTGACAGTAATATTAAAATCCCATTTTAATATTACAAGCAGTGAGCGGTATCTAGCAACACATCGCTGCTACCCAAGTAATAAGAATGTCAGTGATTTGACATAACCTTTTCGTGACTAATGTTTCCGTGTCGTTTAGTCCCTTTGTCAAGATATCTAGATTGAACACAAGGCATGGAATGCGTCACCCTTGTATAGTCCAATCATTCGTTTCCTGATACTCGAGTAGACTTTGTAACAACAAATGAGATCAATATCTCATATTGACTCATTTGAGCATGGCCATGCATTTCGCAGTCTCACTCAATTAGGGGGCCCGAAGATATCGCTCCTGTTATGTAGGAGTGACAAATTCCATCTAGGTCACTCACATCCCTCTGCATGATTTGCGGTATGTCCAATAACCAACTTTATAATCACCTTGTTACAGATGACGTTTGATGGCATTAAAACACACAACTCCTCATGTAGGAATCGTAGTGATTTCGGTCAAAGGACCACAAACACCATTATCACTATGAGAATCGCTTATGACACTCACGTAATGATCCATGTAGCGTTCTCATGGTGGGGTCACCCAAGACATCATTACTCTAATATGTACCCATGTGAAGACTTGATATCTCATATCCATGACCCGTGAGATGCAAATCATCAGTCTTTACACATACTAGTCTCAATGTATTATTGTTGTCCTAATTAACAATAATACTTGACTAGGGACATTTAAGAATAGTGTTGTAACCAAAAAGGATCTCACGATCAAGTCATCCACTTGATGTCCTATGGCATCAAACTTACTATTCTAAGGACTTTATTATGTTTATCAAAAAGAACACAATAAATGAAATGCCTCATATATAAAATAGCATAATAGAATGTATGTAAATACAGAAAATGTATTAGCCTCTAGGGCATACACCAACAGTATGATTATGTGTGAGTTTGATATGATCTTTTATTTTCTGCTAAGTTTATTTTGCGAAAACAAAAGAAAAAAAAATTTTACGACCCGTAATTTTATGACTACATTACATTATTATAACTTGGGGTAATTCGGTAATAATAACGTATACATGTGACACCCTACGGTGGGTGTTACAGTTGTGCTTGCCTAAATGCAGGTGGTTGGTACTTGTTGCTAGGGCCTGTAGCTTGGTATCTAAACTGCGATTGCTGTTGTTGGTAGGGCTGTTATTGTTGTTGACCAGAATTTCCATATCTCAGGTTGGGATGGTCCCTCCAGCCAAGGTTATAGGTATTAGAAAATAGATCATATTTAGGCTGCTGCTGTGATTGCTAATATTGGGGTCTACCAGGAAAAATACCAGCTGCTGCAACAAATTGCTCTGGAAAAATAGAACCACCATCCTGAAGTATGGGACATGCATCAGTAGGATGAGATGAACAAGAGTAAATGCCACACACAGTTGCAGTCATCTGCATTGGTACTTGTTGTCCCACTGCTAACTGCCTCACCAAAGAATTTAATTCATCAAGTCTGTGTTCCATTCTCTGTTGGTCTACATGAGATGATTGAATCTCATTGACTCCTCTGGTTGAAGTAATAATTCGTGTGCCAAATTGTTGGGTGTTGACTGCCATGTTTGCTATCAAATCTCTCGCTGCTACAAGGGTCTTGTCTACTAAGGCTCCTCCAGAGGCAGCATCCACCATGCTTCTGTCATTTGGCAGCAAGCCTTCATAGAAATATTGAATTAAGAGTTTATTGGTGATTTGGTGGTTGGCACAGCTCGAGCACAGCTTCTTGAATCTTTCCCAATATTCATGCAAGGTCTCTCCTGTCATTTGTCTTATGCCACATATATCTTTTCTAATGGCAGCAGCTCTAGAGGCAGGGACAAAATTTCTCTAAGAACAACCGCTTCATGTCAGTCCAACTTGTTACTGAACCTGGTGAAAGATAAAATAACCAATCCTTGGCTGTATCAGCAAGTGAGAAAGGAAATGCCCTCAGCTTGATGTGCTCTTCTGAGATCCCATGTGGCTTCATGGTTGAACAAACCACATGGAACTCCATTAGATGCTTATGGGGATCCTCACCTGCAAAATCGTGAAACTTGGGCAACAAATGTATCAATCCAGATTTTAACTCAAAATCAGCATCAAGATCTGGGTATTGAATACACAAAGACTGGTTATATCAGGAGCAACAAGTTCCTTAAGAGTTCTATTCTGTATGTTATTAGCCATGGTTTCAGAATTATTCAAGATCTCAAGTTCACTCCCAATATTAAGATCAAATTCAGAAGCAATTCTTGCACTTAGCCTACGAGCTCTAATCAACCTATGCAAGGTTCTATCAATTTCAGGATCAAAGTCAACCAAGTTATCAGGCTCGGACCTAGTCATGCATCACACAAAAATAAATAAATAAGCAAAATACACTAGACAATGGATAAAAATGTTAGAAAAGTTAATAAAAAGCAAAAGTTAGTAAAATCACTTAAAATGAAAAGATTATACATACTAATCCCCTGCAACGGCGCCAAAATTTTGACGAGCGCCGAACTCAGTCAAAATTATAACCGAAGTTATGACCTAAGCTTGTAGCACAGTGACAACACCGGATCATCTCCACGAGGATTGTAGATGCAATTTAATCAATCAAGTGAAAGTTTAGCAAATGGGGGTTTGACAGTTTAAGATCACACTTAACAAAATTAAAGGAAGAAATAACAATTAAAGAGTAGTCAATTTAGAAACCTATCCAAGATTGGGTGGATTCAATCATAGACCCTTCATAGAACACTTGAAGCGTAATTGAATTGTTAATTTGGATCTAACCGAGATCTCTGCATCAAATCTAGAATTCATACTAGACGATCGTCTAGAATTCAATAAACAAGTGATAAACACAAATACGCAATCACACCATTCATGAAGATCTATGTTAATTTCAAGTACCAAATTCAATTAACTTAGGCACAAATCAGTAACCTAACCTTTTCAATTTTGTGATTAATTTAGATCAATCAGTTCTAAGTTTTATCACAAATCTCAATCTTCATTTATGTGATTAGTTTAGATCAATCAGTTCTAAGTTTCATCACAAATCTCAATCTTAAACCAAGATCAAATCAGATCAACATAAATAGAATCACCATTCATGCATTCAAGATCAAGAAGAAGAAAAAAAGAAGAAGAAAAGAGAAATTCAATTACAAATCAAATACAATACATAACCAAGGTCTCAAGAATCCAAACCACAATCTCTTCAAGAGTTTTAAATTGACCGAAAGTAGCTTAGCCCTCCATTACTATGAAGGGGAGCATCAAAATATACAAAAGCTATGAGAAACTATAAAGAAACAAGAAGAAACTATGAGAGAAATGAAGGAGAATACAACTTGTCATTCATGATAACCAATGGTGCCTTTTATAGAAGTCTAGGGTAACAAAAGGACAAAGGGGAGTGGGTGGATGAGTGGGTTGGTGGAGTGGAGTGGTTGAGTGGGTTGGTGGGGTGGGTTGGTGGAGTGGAGTGGTTGAGGACGAAAATTTCTTATCTGACTTGGAAGCCAAAAACGACCAACTATACTTCAGATCCATGAAAAGTACTCTTCGTGAAAGTTGTAGATCTTTGTCTTGGCTATAACATGCATATCTGGATTGTCTAATTTGGCTTCCTACAGCCCAAGATATGACCCAAATACCGCAGGTTACTCAAACCCAACTTCAGCACCTCTGTTCCAATTTGCAAGCTCAAACTGACCCATTAGACTTCATTTTTTCAAAAAGTGTTCTTCATAAAAGTTGTTTATTTGGATCTTAACTATCAACTGTCCAAATTTCATCCCATCTCCATTATTACAGCTTGAGATATGATTTTATGAGTGCACACCATTCGGATTCTAGTGACAGAACCCGTATTCTGACTTCCATGTAAACTTAGGTCCCTTAGACATCTGTTTAGGACTTCGAGCTCTTCATCAAAGTTGTAGAACTTTCTCTTAGCTTTCCTACAAGGTAAAATTCATGATTATCAGATATCAGGAACTCAAGTTATGGCCAAAATACAGAAACAGTGTCAAATCTCAATAATGCTGAAAATATTCAATTAGGACCAATTTGAGCTCAAACTCACAAAATCATACCAAACTCAATCAATTAAGAATATGGAGAGTGTAAATTACTAAACATAAGGGTTCCTTAATGAATAAAATATGTGATTATCATTCTCTCCTCTCTCGCAAGAGCAAAAAATCAGCTTGCCGATTCTCTGATTTTCATATTTTAAATTTATTTTCTGCACTTTACTTTCTGCACTTTATTTTCTGTACTTTATTTCTAACTTTCTATCTTACTTAGTTACTAACCTACTAACCTTTTAATTTTCTTGCTTAATAACTTACTAACTACCTAAGTTTTTACTTTATCAGTTATCTAATTGTTTACTTTACCTGCTTATAACATTTTAATTTACCTGCTTCTAATATTTTAATTTACTTGTAACTAACTTTTTAATTTATCAGCTTACTAACTTATTTGGTAGTTAGTTTATATCACACCTTTGTTAATATTTATTTTCTACGTGTTAATATATATATTTTGTGGTTGGTTTATATCACATCCTTATTAATATATTTAAGGGCAGGTTTATACCGCCTACTTATATATTTTCTTTTCTATTTTAAGTTACTTGTTAATGCTTAATTGGTATCGTGATTTAAATTCTGGTCATTTGGTTAAAGTTAATCCTGGTTCTTTATATATTGATTTGTTTGAATCACAATCACACACATTAAACACAATGACTAAAAATGAAAATGTATATGATGACATGAAAATCAACTATTGCGAACTATGCGTGAGTATTTGCAACCTTCTCGAAATTCTAGTCGATTATGTTTTATTTTTTCACTTGATGCTAACAATTTTAGATTCAAGCCGGGTATGATTTCTTTACTTCCTAATTTTCATGGTTTAGAATCTAAAAGCTCATATTTATATCTAAAAGAATTTGAGGAAGTATGTACCGCGTTTAATGATCAAACTTGCACTGAAGAGATTGTTAAGCTTAAATTGTTTCCTTTTTCTTTGAAAGATAAAGCAAAAACTTAACTTAACACATTGAAACCAATATCAATTGGCACATGGCAAGAAATGCAAGGTGAGTTTTTAAACAAATTTTTTCCATCATATAAAACCAATGCTTTGAAAAGACAAATCCAAAATTTTTCCCAAAATTCAAATGAAGCATATTTTCAAAGTTGAGAATATTTTAAAGATTTATTGAATTCTTGCCCACATCATGGTTTTGAAAAATGAAGTACTATAAGCTTCTTTTATGAAGGGTTAACACTCGAAACTAAACAATTTGTGAAAATAATGTGCAATGGTGAGTTTCTTGATAAAGAACCTGAAGAGGCTTTAGACTATTTAGACCATTTGGCTGAAAATTCTCAATCTTGGCATATTACTAATCCTTCTAAAAATTCAATTAGATGCAATCTTGCAAATGCTACTAAAAGAAAATATCATCTTAGTTAAGAAGAAGATCTAAATGCTAGGTTTGCTAGTTTGGCTAGAAAGGTTGCAGCCATGAAATCAGGGAAAGTAAAAGAAATTAAATTTGTACAAAATGAAGAAATTTGTAGCATTTGTGATGAATTAGGACACTCAACAAATGAATGTCCAAAAATTCCTATTTTTAAAAGAAATTGTGCATGAGCAAGTAAATGCAATGAACAATTTTAAAAAGTCATTCACTTCTTCTTTTTCAAATACATACAATCTGGGATGGAGAAATCACCCAAACTTCAGTTGGAGGACCAACAATCAGGCATAATTTATGCAACCACCATCTCCTCAAGCACAGCAAGACTCTCAAAATTCTCAAGGATATGCACCCTATGTCCCACCATATAGGAAAAACCTTGAAGGAATATTGTATGCATTCATGGAAAAGCAAGAGGTCATTAATAACCAAAATACTCAAGCCATGATTGACATAAAAGACACTCTTGCTAAACTTTCTTCTGCACTTGCCATTCACGAGAAAGGAATTTTTCCCTCTCAACCTCAACCAAATCCCAAGGGTCAGTACAGTCTAAATGAGGGTAGTTCAGAAAGTTAACAAATAGATCAAGTCAACTCAGTGATAACTTTTAGGAGTGGAAAAGTTGTTGAAAAATAAATTCCTGAACCTAGTGAGAAAGATGATGAGTCAATTTCCAAAGATAAAAAAGAAGTTGATAAGCCACCTGGCCAAAAGGAGACCAAACCCTCGCCTTCACCCCCATTTCCCAAGTATTAAACAACTCAAGTAAAGTGAACCATCACAGTGACATTTTTGAAATCCTTTGAAATCCTTAAACAAGTGAAGGTCAATATTCCTCTGTTAGATGCTATCAAACAGATTCCTTGTTATGCCAAATTTTTGAAGGACATGTGCATTGTTAAAAGGAAACATAATGTAAAAAAAATGCCTTTTTGACAGAACAGGTAAGCTCCATTATTCAAAACAATAATGCATTGAAATATAAAGACCCTGGTTGTCCTACAGTTTCATGCAATATTGGAGAACATAAAATTGAACGAGCTTTACTTGATCTTGGTGCTAGTGTTAATTTGCTTCCATATTCAGTTTATCAGTAACTCAACCTTGGTAAGTTAAAACCAACTTCTATAACTCTTCTACTTGTCGATAGATCAATTAAAATTCCAAAAGGAATAGTGGAAGATGTATTGGTACAAGTTGATAAATTCATATATACTATGGATTTTATTGTCTTGGAAACTGAACCTATGGTTGATAGTTCTAAGTCAGTTCCTGTTATTTTAGGTCACCCATTTTTAGCAACATTTAATGCTTTGATAAATTGCAGAAATGGAGTGGTGAAGTTAACATTTGGAAATATGACACTGGAGCTTAATGTTTTCAATATGTGCAAGTAACCACAGGAAGTTTATGATGGAAAGGAAGAAATTGAAGGGATTGAGGCCATTATAGATTATCATCTTCAAATCAGGAGTTCTTCTGACTTGTTAGAAATTTGTCTAATTTATTCATTTAATTCAGGTTTATAATTAGATGATGATGTTTCTGAAGTATACTCTTTGCTTGATTATTCACAGTTAATGAAATACAATGGATAGAAGCTGAGATTCGAAGAGCTAAAACCTTTGAATGATGATACCCATGAAGAAGTACCTACAATGGAACTAAAGTCATTACCTGATGGGTTGAAGTACACATTTTTGGGAGAAGAACAAAGCTTTCTAGTGGTAATTTCCTCATCCCTTACCAAAGAACAAGAAGGTATGTTAATTGAAGTACTTAAAATGCATAAAAGTGCAATTGGATGGATATTAAAGGAGATAAAAGGCATTAATCCATTAATTTGTACACATAGAATACATTTAGAGGATAATGCTAAAACATCTCAATAACCTCAAAGAAGATTAAATCCACACATGAAAAAGGTAGATAGAGCTGAAGTTCTTAAATTACTTGATGTTAGAATTATCTACCCCATCTCTGATAGCTAGTGGGTAAGCTCTACACAAGTTGTGCCTAAGAAATCTGGAATAACAGTGGTTGAAAATGAAAAAGGTATATTAATACCTACCCGAGTCTCATCCAGTTGGCGTATGTGTATTGATTTTAGAAAATTGAATGCAGCCACTAGGAAAGATCATTTCCCTTTGCCATTTCTTGATCAGATTCTAGAAAGAGTAGCAGGACATCCCTACTATTATTTTCTTGATGGTTATTCAGGGTATAATCAAATACCAATTGTATTAGAGGATCAAGAAATGACTACTTTTATATGCCCCTTTGGCACTTTTGCATATAGAAGAATGCCTTTTGGTCTTTGTAATGCTCTGACAACTTTTCAAAGATGCATGCTAAGTATTTTTAGTGGCATGATTGAGCATTATTTAGAGATTTTCATGGATGACTTGATAGTTTTTAGAAATTCTTTTGAAAATTATCTTGATAATTTGGAAAAAGTTTTTAAAAGATGCGAAGAAAAAATATTTGTGTTAAATTGGGAAAAATGTCATTACATGGTTACCTCAGGAATAGTATTATGTCATGTGATATCTTCTAATAGAATTAAAGTTTTTAAGCCTAAAGTTGAATTAATTGCTCATTTGCCTTCCCTAAAAATAGTCAGAGAAGTTCGTACCTTTTTAGGACATGCAGGATTTTACAGAAGATTCGTGAAGGACTTTATTGTCATATCTAGACCATTATGTAATCTTCTGATAAAAGATGCACCATTTGATTGGACCCAAGATTGTCAAAAATGTTTTGAAAAATTAATCAATCTTCTAACATCTGCTCCTATTATGCAATTCCCTTATTGGTCTTTGTCTTTTGAGTTGATATGTGATGCTAGTGATTTTGCTATTAGCGCTGTTTCATGTCAAAGAAAGGAAGGTAAGCATCATGTAATTTATTACGTAAGTTGAACTTTGAATAGTGCATAAATAAATTACACCACTACTGAAAAAGAACTACTTGCTGTAATTTTTGCATTAGACAAATTTTAAGCTTATTTAATTAGTTCTTCCACTATTGTTTTCACTGATCATGCTACTGTTAGATATTTAATGTCTAAGCAGGATGTCAAACCTAAGTTAATACGGTGGATGTTGTTACATCAAGAATTCAACATCACAATTAAAGATAAGAAATGAGTCGAAAATGTTGTTGCAGATCATTTGTCCAGACTTACAATGGGCTCTTCTTTTGATAGCACATCTATCAATGATTCTTTTCTTGATGAATTTTTATTTTCTGTCAATTCCATGCCTTGGTTTGCTAACATTGTCAATTTTCTTGTAACAGGTAAGATGTCGCCTCAATGGACGCACCAAGATAGAAAAACGTTTTTGATTGAGGTGAAAATTTTCTATTGGGATGACCCATATTTGTTCAAATATTGTCTTGATCAAATCTTTCGGAGATGTGTACCCGACAATGAGGTAGGTAATGTCATTAAATTTTGTCATTCAGAAGCCTGTGGAGGTCATTTTTTTTTCAAGAAAACAGCTGCAAAAATCTTATAGTGTGGATTTTATTAGCCCACTTTATTCAAGGACAGTTATACTTTTTACAAAAGTTGTGAAAATTATTAGAAATTTGGGTCCATTTCTAAACGAGACATGATGCCTCTGAACCCTATTATTGTCATTGAAATTTTTGATTGTTGGAAAATTAACTTCATGGGTCCATTTCCATCATCATTTAGATTTGTGTATATTTTGGTTACAGTTGATTATGTCTCAAAATGGATTGAGGCGATTCTGTGTCGACACAATGATCATAAAACTATTCTTAAATTTTTAAAAGAAAATGTTTTGAGTCGATTTAGAATCCCTCGAGCTATCAGGGGAAAATATTTTTATAATAAATCATTTGAATCTTTAATAAAAAAATATGGCATTACCCACAAAATTGCCACCCCTTATCACCCTCAGACAAGTGGACAAGTGGAATTAACAAATAGGAATATTTAACAAATTTTAGAAAAAATAGTTAATCCAAATCATAAAAATTGGTCTTTAAGATTAAATGATGCACTTTGAGCTTACCGTACTGCTTTCAAAACATCTTTAGGCATATCACCCTATCGGTTAGTCTATGAAAAACCTTGTCACTTGCCTATAGAATTGGAACATAAAGCATTTTGGGCCATTAAAGCTTTTAACTTAAGTCTTGATGATGCTTCTAAGTTATGCAAATTACAATTGAATGAACTTGAGGAATTGAGAAATGATGCATATGAAAACTCAAAGATTTATAAAGTTAGAACAAAAGCTTTTCATGACAATCAATTTTGAGAAAATCTTTTGAAATTAGTCAAAAAGTTCTGCTTTATAACTCTCATCTTCACCTATTCCCTGAAAAATTGAGATCTAGGTGGACTGGTCCTTTTATTGTCCAACATGTGTATCCTCATGAGGCCATAGACATTGAGAACCCTAGGAATGGTAATGCATTAAAGGTCAATGAACAAAAACTCAAATCATTTATGGAACATCAAGTTGTTGAGGTAGAATCCATCTCCCTTTCTAATCCTTGTTATGAGTAGAATTTATTTTAATTTTGTTTCTTTCTTTTCACAGTTCTTTGTGGTCCCGGTTAAGTGGTGGATAATGGTACTCCATGACTCTCAAGTCGATTTGTTTTCTAGTTTCCTATAATAACTGATTCTTTCTCCTTCAAAATGGATGTCATTCTCTCAAATCTAAGAAAGCATTTCCCTTTTGTTCCTAAAAATACTCTAACCAAAATCTACAAAGCTAGGTGTGAAAGACTGAGACTGTTAATGTACAAGGACATCCTAGAAGATATACGTTGGATAACTGAAGCAAAGGTTCATTTAGCTGGTGAATCTTTAGATTCATTTGTCCCATACATGCCGGGTCTTGGTAGAAGTTCGTATTTAAAAAAAAGGAGAGCAAAAAGAATGAAAGTTTGTTACAAGCGTGCGTGATGGAATTGTAACACGCCATGTCATTCTTTGAGAATGGTTTCTGCAAACACAGAAGATAAAATTTTCTTCATTAAGAATGGACTGAGTAAAAAGTCATTAAATAATATCTTATTGACTCTTGAGATGCATTCTTGTGGATATGTGCAGCGTGAACTTCTTAGTTTGTGGAATCTTTTCAGGGACAAGCAAGAGCGTTATAGTCTTGGGAATCTGACTCAAAAAGACCCTGTTTGCCAATTTATAAGAAAATTAGATGGGAAGCTTATCCTCAACTCATAGAAGCCGTTTAACCCGTTACTGGATGTGAAACTAGAGGAAGATGTGAGTCACAATCACAACAACTTGTATATATTATCTTGTACATTTCTTAAAAAAAAATAAAAAAAAAGAAAAAAAAGGGCGAAACTTCGGTTGTACTTAGTCTTTAATTAGATTAGGAGCCCCTGCTAGTGTCAGACCCGTCATTAACTCGGGTGGACCTTTGCACGCCGGTCCGTAAATAAGGTTCGTGTGTCATGCTCTGTAGAGAGCCGCACAAGCATTCCCAGGTTCTAACCATAGGCTCTGCTTGCTGATGGGCAGATAAAAGCGTCTCGTGTTTGCATTCTCGCGTGATAATGCCTCTGAGCTCAATTCTTGTTATTGATTTGTTGGATTCCTGAGCGTAGCTCCACTGGCTATGGTCACTGGTCGTCGTATTCAGATTTTTGATCTTTAACTAGAGGGATGATGCATAGGCTGGGATATCCCACAAGCGGGAGGAGTGCCTTAAGTCTGAAATTCCTTAAAGGAATTCGATGTCTCTTTCAAGGGGTGGTAAGATTATGAAGGCTACTGCATTCATGACGCGCAGTATAAAGATACGCCATGAAACCTATACATAAAGGTATGTCATCATTTGTTATTATAATTTTATCTTTGTATGATTTTTATATTTTGGTTTGGGACAGACGATCCTTTGGTCGGGGTTCTTTAGGGGTTTCTAGACTTCTTTATCTTGATGGTTTTCTTGAAGTAAAAAAAAAATGAAAAATAAAGAACTAAAAAAATAAAAAAGTAAAAATATAATTAAAAGAAAGTTTCTTAATTTCAAACTTTTCTGACACCATCCAACCTATCTATATAGGTGCTATCATTACCTTTTTCTATTCTCTTCCCTATTTAAACACTCCATTTTTCTCACTTTCCTCAAACTCAAACTCATTCAAATGGAGTATGAGTGTAGAAATGGAGGGAGCTTCTTCTTCTTCTGTTCGCAGACTTACCAGTATTTGTATATTTTGTGAGACAAGTTATAAGAAGGTTTTAGAGCTTGTAAACGCAGCAAGCACTATTGGTAGAACACTTGCTGTGAGGAACATTCGTATTGTTTATGGGGGAGGTAGCATTGGGTTAATGGGGGCTGTATCATTTTCTGCACATATAAGAGATGGTCAAGTTTTAGGTATCATTCCTGAACCTTTCACTCGATGGAATATCATTGGAAAGACAATTAGGCTAGAAATTCAAGTATCATCTATGCATGGACGAATGAGGACAATGCTTAAAAACTCTGATACATTCAAGTATCATCTATGCATTCATTCAATGCTTGAAAACCCATAGGTTTGTTGAATGTTAATAATTTCTTTGATAATTTGTTATCTTTTGTTGACCATGCTGTGGAATAGAGCTTTATCACACCTTCGGCAAGATGACTCCTTATATCTACTTCTACTGTTGATGAATTATTTGATAAATTACAAACTTTTGTTTATGAACCTGAACCAGTAATAGCTCAGATAGATTGGTCAAAAGGCAGCAGCAAGGGAGGCAGCAAGGAACAAGAGTGTGATCTGGTACTTCATCTATAACTTTCCCTTATCTTTGGTTTTATTTATCGTACTTTGTTTTTGTTTTAATTTGTGTAAGGTTTTTCATTTTAGTAATTGCAACAACATGTACTATCTTCTATCATTTACCTATCTATGTTTTGACATTAAGGACAATGTTGTGATCTGGTTGGGGGGAAGGATAGTTATGTGAAAAAAAAATACAAAAAAAAGAAGTCTGTTTGTTAATATGTTTATTGTGTTTACATGTTTTTCAGTAATTTATTAACAACAAAAGTAATTAGGGATGACAGAGTAAGGAGTAAATTATTTACTCTTGAGACGCATCAAAATTGGTGGCAGAGTAAGGAGTAATTGGGTAAACAACTAGTTTATGTAGAAGTAGTAATTCAAATTCAAGAAAATTTGCATGATTGAGTTAATTGTCTTCTTTCTTAAAAATCACATGCTTGGTTATGAATGTTGAATTGGTGGACTGAGAATGATAGAATTATACCTTGTGAGATTTTGAGCCTATTGATGAATGGATTGAATATTTGTATCATTCTCTTTTTTCTTGTGTGATTTTCACTCATGGAATTGTTACTCTAGAACTTGCTTTGATTTTTTTTGAAACTACATTTTCACATGCATGCGTAAACATGATTGAGACTTTTTTTTTTTGAAATAGCTACTTTAACCAAATAACCAAAAATGATTGGTGTACAAATAGGCAACTTTGCAGTAGCATATTATCTCAATATGATATCAAGCACTCTTACGGCTTCTTAAAAATTCTCTGATTCCTGCCAACATAAAGCATTGGAAATGGCCTATTTCCCCTTGGTTAACCCTTGTGAGCTTATTTGATTATTCTTTGTTTCGAACTCATTATGTACCTTAAATGAAAAACTATGTTCTTACCCGGCCTTAGGGAATAAGAGAACATTAGCTTTGTCATTGGATGAGTTCTTGAACAAGTGTGGGGGTGTGTGTGTAGAATGGTTGAAAAAAAATTGTTTAGATGCATATATTATGTTCATCTTTCAAAAAAAAAAAAACAAACAAAAGATTGTGTAAAGAAGGGTTAATAAGGCAATAAAGGAAAGGAAAAAAATATGTAAAGGGAATTTGTATTAGGTGGAGTTAGGATGAACTTTCATGCTTGTTAATTGAACTCAACTTTCATACTCTTTTATTCTCTTTGGTATTTAACTTGCCATATCCATATTACCTTCTCCATTACCTTGACCCCATTACTACCTTGAATAAAGTCCTCATGATTTATGTATGTATATGTTTTGAGTAGTGGAGAAGTAGAAGATAAGCAAGTTTATGGTAGTGCAATTTCTCATAGGTTGAATTGAGTGAAATACCTACATTTTAAACACTTGAGGGATTGAGAGTGAATCCTGTGAAGATCTATCATTCTTGACTTATGCTTTTCAATTAAAATTTCCTTACTTGTTAGTTTGAGATGTGAAGAAATGTTACCTCATAAATGTTTTGATTACTTGAATGATTGGTTGCTCTTCATTCTTAAATATTATTAGAAATTGAGTCTTTTAGAATGTTTAGCTTTTGAGTCTGTTTAGTTTTGGTCTTATGGGTTTTACCAAGAGTGCAAAAAGCTAAGTGTGGGAAAATTCAATGATCACATATATTATACATTAATAAGCCCTCATTTTTAGTTATTTACACTCTCTATGTACATAATTGATTGAGTTTGGTTATGTTTTGTAAGTTTGGACTCAAATTGGACTTAATTGATTTTTTCAGCATGATTTATGTCTTACACTATTTCTGTATTTTAGTCATATCTTGAGTTATAGATGTCTAATGATTATGTATTTTACCTTCTTGAAAAGATAAGAGAGAGCTCTACAACTTTCATGAGAGCTCTAGGCCAAAGTCGGACATCTAGTGGAACTAATTTGTCTTGGAAGTCAAAATATGAGTTTTGTAATTGGGACCTAAATAGTGTGCAGTAATCAGAGTATAACTCAGGCTGTAAGATCTGAATTAAGCTAAAAGTTTGGTATCTTCAAGTTAAGATCCATATCTACAACTTTCATGAAGAATATAAGACTCAAATCGGAATCCTTGGAGGTCATATTGGGCTTGGAAGTCAGAACAGAGGAGCCATAACCGGGCCTAAATACTGTGTAGTAATTGGGCCATATCTTGGGCTATATGTGGCCTTTTGAGGAGATTCTGGTAGCATTTGAAAGCTAAATCCAGGTCTACAATTTTCATATAGACCACTTGATCAGATTATGATGTATTCAATGACTTCAAAACTGAATGATTTCAGAGACAAAGAATCTCCATAATTTTCCACTCATCAAAAGTCATTTGGCATTTTTCACTCATTTTTCACTCATCCCCTTTGCCATTTTGTATCCCTAATCCTCTGTAAAAGGGAGCTTTGGCTGATCATTAAAGAATCTTAGGTGTTAGATACCAAGATCATGTTATTTTGTTACTTATTTTTCTTGTAGAAGTTTTCCTTTGTTCTAAATTGAAGTCATATTCTTCTTCTTCTTCTTCTTCTTCTTCTTCTCTCTTTCTTTCTTCTTGTCTATGAGTAACTAAGTTTCATTTTACTTGGGTGAAAGGGTGAAGCTCTTAGTAATGAAATAAGGTTATATTCATTTATTTCTTGTGCTTAAACGATATATTTTCAAGTGGTCATTATACGTGTTGTATTTCATTTTCAATCAATTTAGAAACACTCCTTGTAAAGTGGAGATCTTGATTAATTGTAGACAAGAAGTTGGCATAATGAATGCTTGAGCCCATTTATAAGTGGCGGTGTTAATAGATGATTAAAGGAATCATAATATAATTACGTATATAATTTTTAATGAACTTTGGATGTTATATTTTTCGATTGGAACCTCCATTATGTGTGGATTCTAATTGAGTTATAAAAAGAATTAATCTTATCCTTATTTTAATTAACAAGAGTGGATCTCCTAACTTAAGTAAGTCTTTTTTATTTGTAACTAAGTTTTATCACTTTTATTATTGTGACAAAATATTTACTTTACGTCAAAGAATTTTTCTTCATCAATTCCCTGTGGATCGACCTCGGACTCCCAAAAATTTATTACTTGAAACAACTTGCACTTGGGTTTGTAACTTTTAATTCACATCAAAAGGCTTTATGATGTTTAAAAGTAGGAAGTAATGTGCCTAATCTTATTTACGTATGTATATTTCGAATATACTATAGTAAATTGAACTAGGACATTACATATAGGTTGAGTCCAGCAGCATGATAAGTAGACTATCACCGAGTGATTAGTATTGTAAGGATGTGAAATTCCCTCCTTACCAGGGTTGTGCGAGGATGTGACATTCCCTCCCTACCTATTTGATATAAAAGGACATAGGTCTGGGGAATATGCCTAGAAAGATGATAATTAATGAGCACCAATAAAATGATTTCATATGTTTGAGCATTACCACATCATTTTGAAGATGGTTCTTGTATAAATTATAGATTTTATAATGATTATTTGCATTATGAGAAAATGTAAATATTCTAGTGATAGTGAGTTATGACTCATATTTGATATATCCTTGATGTAATTTATGATTTAATATTGATGTGTTGAAGCTATATACATACATATATATATATACATATATTGGATGATTATGAGTATTGATCAATGATAATAATTGAACTTCTGCCTTAAGAAGAGAAAGACACTATTTTGGCTTTAGAGCCACCCTTTAATTGATTTGATTCTCCGATGCAGCTGGAGTTATTGTGATGTCATATTTATATGTTGGATCTACTGAGAATTTCTTAAAATTCTCACCCCTTTTTATGTTCTCTTTCCATGATAATTCCAGCACAATATCCTCCCAAAGAGTAGAAGTGAAGACGTTGATGTAGCGTAGAGCTATTTACTAGTTTTGACAATTGCCTTGTTCTTTTAGATATGCAATGGTTTGTAAATATTTTCTATCTACATATGCCTAAAAAGGCTTAATTTGTATTATTTAAGCACTGATGTACTACTTTGTTTAGTCTATTTATATCAGTATGGATTAGACTTTTCAGATGTATAATTATTCTTGTACATATTATGTTTCCCTCACAAGGCTCAAATATAGTAATATGTTATAGTTAATTATCAAAGGATGATGATATACTAGTTATGACGTGTGTGACACCTAGGGCCGACGAGGGCGGGGAGTGGTCGCCGGTGCAAAAGATGAAGCACGAACAAGGAGCAACTCCTGGCAGGCTTCTAGGCAGAGGGACACATGAATGAACTGAATACACAATGGAATGAGAGGGATCCAGAGACTGTGTAGGTATCGGACTGCATAGTTGAGGATGGCTTAAAGGAATTGATTAGCACCACCCATATCAACAAGATGTATCTTCTTTTCAGGAGCCAAGAACATAAGTACTTCATAGTTAAGCGTGCTTGACTTAGAGCACTTGTGGGATAGGTGACCTCCTGGGAAGTTTCTTAGGATGTATGTGAGTGAGGACAAAGCACGCTGAAAAAACTCGTGTTGGTTTGTAGGGACACTCATCGATCCTACAAGCAGTCTCGGGACGTTACAACGTGCCTAATCCTAATTACTCACATATATTCTGGATATACTATTAGTAATAGTATTGGGGTATTACAATAATTATCTTGTTGGATGTGGAAAGAATGGAAAAATAAAATGAAAAAGCAATATGTGGGTCGCGTCCCAATTACAAAGAAAGTGTTGTTCAAATGAGATACTATCACAAGGCCTATGGTAAATTCACAAATGGTGTGATACCTAGGCTATTGAAATGGTATTGAGATACTATCACAGTGCCGCATAGAATGAAGTACTATAAAAAGAGACGTGCAGCATAGCAACAAGGGGACAAAGAAAAGAAAAAGAAGGAGAGGTGTAGAGGAATGTGACATGAAGAGCGAGGGAAGAAAGAGAGTCGCATGAGGCAAATCGAGAGAATGAGAAAAATTTCATTTTATATGGGTTTTTCTTCCCTCTGTGTATTTCATACTCTTAATTTGAGTAGTTTATCTTATTTTATAGAATTAAGATGAAACTCTAATATTTGTTTTAGATGATTTAAATTTGTTTAAGATATTTTTCTTTATTCTTTAATTGCACAATGAGGATGACTATTGATCTTTAATTGTTATTCAATTTAATTTTTATTAATTGTCTTGTAGTCAATTAGTAAATTTAAATTTGTATATTTTAATCACGTGCATAATTCTTGTAGTCTTAGGTGTGAGTTATGCAATAATATTTAACGCTTTGTGATTTAAGAATTAAATGGTTTATGTCATAATTTGAATATGTCATGTTATTTTAAATGAATTATGTCATTAATTAGGTTGTAATAATCTTTAGTAGTGTTCAAAGCTTGTAGTTATAGGCACTCCAAAGAACAAGATTAATTCTCATTCAAGTTAAATTCATCTTTGTAACATCCCAAATTTAATAACAGTATAATATGTCTTATACCATTGTAATTAGATCTGACCATGCTACTAACTATTAAAACATTTCTAATATGACATAACAACATTATATAAGAAAAATATGAGCCACGAACAAAAGATAATATACATAACGTCTGTATTTCTCATAAATACAAACTATGTACAAAGTTTGCAACTAGGATTCTCAAGGCACAAAAAGATACATGTTTTCAAGAGAAACAAAAAGATAAACTAAGCTAAGCACTCTATACTCCTACCTGAACTTCACTTTCCATAAGTCTTATTTCTTAGAATCATTATGGAAACACATACAAGGGGTGAAAATCACATATTCTCAGTAGCTAAATCCGTAAATCATGTCATCATAATCATTCCAGCTATTTCGGGGAAAAATAAAATTCTAAAATCAAGTCTCATACATATATAAGCTAGAAAGGTGACAAAAGCCAAAACTATGTCCTTTCTCTTCCTGAAATAGATTCTTATTTATAAGTTTGTATAGAAAACTCAGTTCTGCAAACAATCTTCAAATAGTCATCACACTCACAAAACCAAAATCTCCGTCTCAGATATATGCAATTTCCTATTGATGCGTGAAATCCGCAAGTGCACGGTTTTGTCGTCAAGTAATAAAAAGATCGAATCCACAAGGACTGTGTCTATGAATACCAATTAATTAATTAATTTAATTTAATTAAACAAAAGGGATAAAATTGTTGATTGATAAGAATGTAGTAACCAAGCAATTAAGTAAATAATTATTAAATTACAAAATTAAGAACAAAAACAGCAATTTATCAAGAAAGATATTCAAATTCAAGAAAGCTTCCAAGATTGGGATACCACAATGATACAAGATAAATCCTAATTGACAACCCTTTTATTAAATCTAAAATTCAATTAAAGATGAATTACCCTAAATTAGTTAATGTTCTTTCTCAAGATACAAGATCCGTGCCTAATTAAACCAATTCCTACTCTCGTGGTAATTGAATTTAAATTGAACTCATTACGCTTTGTGGTAATTCATTGAATCCTCGAAAAGCTAAAACTATTCTCGTGATTTAGACCTTAAGTTCAATTCTTATGGTTCCAACACCTAGGTTCACCTCTCAGTACGTCCCTAAATGCCTATGAGATGCAAATAAGTGGCCAGCAAATTCACATGAATAAGAGCAATAAGAATTGAATTAATGAACAATCAAGATCAATAAAAGGGGAAACAACATCAATTAATCATTATCAATGTATCAAAGGGCATTGCCAAATCCTAGAAACAAAAGAAACTACTCAGACATAGAGAAGAAGAAATCAGAAATCAAACTTAAAAACATCCCAAACCCGTAACAATGGAAGAAGAAGGGAGAAAGATGAAGATCAAGAGCCAAAGCCTCCAATGTGCCTTCTCCAAAACCCAATTAGAACCCGTTAATTCTATTCAGAACATCTATTTATAACTTAGGGTTTTTAATTGGCTAAAAAGCCCTCAAAAGAAACAAAAAGAAAAACATAAAAACTGTTGCGCACTGCGATCCACGGCCGTGGATCATTCCACGGCCAGGCTGTGGATGTCTCTGGCAGCAGGCTAATTTCTGGTCCTTTGAGTTCCACGGCCGTGGTTCCACGGCCAGGCTGTGGAACTCTCTGGAATTCCTTTTTTCCTTCTTTAAGTTACCCCTCGATCCATGGCCGTGGTTTAATCCACGGGCAGGCCGTGGATCCCTCTGGAATGGTCTTTTTGCACCTTTTTGCTATCCATTAAACTCCAACTTCAACATGCAAGCATTCCATTCAATCTAAGGCTAATTCAACATTAATCCTGCACAAGAACACCAAAAACACCGCAGTTATCTGAACTAAGAGAAAAATAAACTAAAAGGGAAACTAAAATGCCTAAAATGCTCAAGAATGCATGCAAAATAAGAACAAAACATGATGTTGTTTCACACACATCAAATCCCCCCAAGCTTAAGACTTTGCTTGTCCTCAAGCAAAAATTAATGCCAAACCAAGTTGTGGGATCAAAAGATAATAAAGAATAAGGATCCCGAGAAAACAATATCCAAGCAATAGGCTAAGGCAAACAAAGAATCTGATAGGTAATCAAAATCAAGTCCAATTAGAGGCTAAGTTCTCATAAATCATGCATTCTCACTGATTGAATTAAGTTCACTCCACTAACCACACTCAAAGTGTTTAAGGGTGAAAACCATACGCTCAAAATCCTTCAAAGAAAATGCACTTCCATATGCTTGATAAGAAACCAAATTTTCACGAATAATCAACATGCATGAAAGAATCAAAAGGTCTTTCAAGGGTTGTAATGGGGTCATGGGAATGATGTTAGGTAGGGTAGAGAAAGGAAGGTATACACAAAGGGCTCATCAATTTTTTTTCCAATAAGCACAAGAAATCCAATAGAACATCAATGGAGCAAAGACAATTTTTCAATCTAAAACATAACTCCACATTTCAAAGAATTTTCTTCCTTTATTTTCCTTCTCCTCTTTCTCCTCTTTTTCAAGCTTTCATCTCATGATGTTTCTTTTATTTTTCTTTTCTTTTTCTCCTTTTTTTTTCATTTGAGAAAGAAGAAGCTCATATATATATAATTCCCAACATAACTTTCAAACAACTTTCAAGCCCAATTCGCTCCATTTAATATTCTAAATGATAACCAATAATGTTTCAGCATAGGTATCAAGAAAACAAGTATGCAGTAGGCTCAAAATGGGCAACTAGTGGATGAAAGTGTAACAATTTCAGAAGGCAAGAAAAATACTTAAAATGCCTTAATCACATTCAAGCATGCAACCAAAATTTTGCCTCAAAATGGTTTCAAATCAAGTTCTAGAGCATAAGATCAATGAAGAATATCACTCAACACAAATAATGGGAACAAAAATCATACAGTGCATAAGTCCCAAATAGGCTCAAAACTCATATTTAGAAGTTTAAAAATTTAATAAGAAGCACAAATTCAGAGAACATTATGCTAATTATCAACTATCAAAAGATCACATCTACTATCAAATTAAAACAATGCCTGTAGCCTATCACAAGAATCAACAATTGGGTTCCAAATCAATACCATCTCAAAATCCTCAAGAGAGGGGCACAAGTTCAACCAAAAACCCAAGAGATATGATGGTGTGAAAATACAAAATGAAGATACAATGCAAAATAAGACATGAAAATGCACGAAACTAATGAAAATGAAAATATGAAAATACCCCCAAGCTTAGAACTTACATTGTCCCCAATGTAAAAATCTAAAACAAGAGAAGGAATAAAAGAAAAAAACTCATTGCGGTGGTGGAAAAACTTCTGATGTTCAATCCATGGCCATAGAATTTTTCATGGGCTGAGTGTGGAACCTTCTGACTTCACTCTTCTTCTAAATTTAGCTTCAAAAAGGGTCAAACCTAGACAAGATCCATGAGATAAAGATCAAATCAGCAATCCAACACATAAAGTCAAAAGAAAAATAAAAATAAAAATAAAAAGGAAAATAAAAAACAAAGAAGCTTGGGTTGCCTCCCAAGAAGCGCTTGTTTAAAGTCATTAGCTTGACTTTGGTCTGGTTTTTGTGCTCAGGTGACGTCATTGGAGTAGTGCTCAGTCACCACTCCTTCAAAGTGTTTCACTCTCTGGCTATTTATCATGAAAGGCTTATGGCCTTCTTTCTTCACCTCAAGCACACCGTAGGATAAAACTCGAACAATCTCATATGGTCTTGACCATTTCGACCATAACTTTCTAGGACAGAAACGTAGAAGCAAGGTATTAACAAGAACTTTATCCCCGATTTTAAATTCACGTTTCTCGACACACTTGTCACTCTGCTTCTTAGGTCCTTCCTTGTAGGGCATAGCATCCTCAAAATTTTTGGTACCCGTGGGCAAGTTCTTTTCTAGCATAGCAGCAGTCACTGACTTCTGCACACCTAAAAGCACAATACTATCCACAACATTAGTAGCATCTATGCGATTACATGAATTTAAGGAATTAGAATTTTTTTCAGAATTAAAAACATCAAAAATTACTTTCTCATCATTCAATTGAAAAGTCAATTTTCCTTCATGGACATCAATGATCGCCCTTCCAGTGGCAAGGAATGGACGCCCAAGTATGATCGGCATTGTAGCATCAGCTTCCATGTCAAGCACAACAAAATCCACCGGCATATAAAACTTACCAACCTTAATAGGAACATCCTCCAAGATGCCTACGGGGTACTTGACTGACCGATCCGCCAATTGAAGGGAGATAGTTGTGGGTTTTAACTCACTCACTTCCAACTTCTTACACACAGAAAGGGGCATAAGACTGACACTAGCCCCCAAATCACACAGAGCTTTATCAAAACTAGTGTTACCAATCAAACAAGGAATAGAGAAGCTACCTGGATCTTTTAGCTTAGGAGGCAATTTATTCTGAATTAAGGTACTACACTCCTCAGTTAAAGCTACTGTCTCAAATTCCTCAAGCTTCCTCTTATTAGACAAAATGTCCTTAAGAAACTTAGCATAGGTAGGCATTTGTTTTAACACCTCAGTGAAGGGTACATTAATGTACAATTTCTTAAGAACCTCTAAGAACTTCCAAAACTGCCTGTCTAACTTCGCCTTAGCAAGTCTTTAAGGGAAAGGAACTGGAGGTTGGTAAGGTTCAGTGGGTACATACTTAGATACTTTCTCACTAGTTTCCTCCTCCTCTAAGGGTTGTGTCTTGGTATCTTTTTCCTCATTCCCCTCATCTTTGTCACACTTCCCTTTACCCTTGGAATCCTCTAATTTCTTTTCACTCCTCAAACTCATAGCTTTACAATGTTCATTCCCTTGGTTTATTTCTGGTTGACCAGGAAACTTACCATGTTGCCTATGTGAAGTGCTTGCTTGTTGGGCAATCTGGGTTTCTAACATCTTATTATGAATGGCCAAATTGTCAACCTTAGCTGACAACTCTCTAATGGCCTCAGTCACAACTTGTCCATGGTGCCTAAACTCCTCATTCTGCTTAGATTGGCTCTCAACAAAATTCTCAAGAAGAGACTCAAGTCTAGATTTTTGTACCTGTTGAGATCCAGAAGAGGGTTGAGCACTACCTTGCCCAGCTTGATATTGACTATTCCGGTAAGAGAAATTAGGATGTGACCTCCAACCAGGGTTGCAAGTTTGGGAATACGGATCATTCCTCCCCTTTTGGTTGAAGTCATGGAAATTGTGGCATGATTCCACTTGCTCCACCGGTGCACCATGTGAGGAACCCATTCCAACTTGGCATTTAGCACCTATATGTCCCTGTGCTCCACAAATCTTACAAAAATTGTTAGAGGCACCTATGGCATTAACATGAGCTTTCTCAAGTATGTCAAAACGTTTATTCAAAGAATCAAACTTTGATATAATTAAATCAACACCATCTACCTCAAACTTACCTCTCGAGAGCTTTCTCGGGTTATAGCCTCTTTCATTAGCCCATTGGTGTTGATTTGAAGCTACACTCTCAATTATCTCATAAGCTTCTGTGAGCCTTCTATTCATCAAAGCTCCACCAGCTGCAGAGTCAAGAGACACCTTCGAAGAATATTCCAAACCATTGTAGAAGGTATGGACTATCAACTATTTCTCTAACCCATGGTGTGGGCAGGCTTCCAGCAAAGCCTTATATCTATCCCAAGCTTCTGACAATGACTCGCCATCTTTCTAAACAAAGCTTGTGATTTGGGTCCTTTGGTGAGCAGTCTTGGAAGGTGGAAAGAATTTATCCAAAAAGGCTTGCTCCAATTGGTCCCAAGTAGTTATCGTCTCAGCAGGAACAGACTTCAGCCAAGCTCTGGCTCTATCTCTCAATGATAGAGGAAACAAGCGGAGACGAATAGCATCAACAGATGCGCCTTCGATCTTGAGGGTCTCACAGAACTCCAAGAACATATCCACATGATCATTAGGATCCTCTGACGGCAATCCTCTAAACTGGTTCTGCCTTATCATGGAAAGTAGGGCAGGAGGTATGGTGAAGTACCTAGCTTCAATGTTTGGCCGAGCAATTCCAGATCGCAAACCTCGAGCGTTAGGGGCTGCATACTCCTTTAAAGGTTTATTATCTTCAGCTGCTGCCATGACAAGTGTTGGTTCAGATATTTCCCTTATTCTTTGCCTTTGTTGTTTTCTCCTTCTACGTAAAGTCCTTTCAATTTCAGGATCTGCTTCAACAAGAGTCCCAGAACATCTAGTACTTTGCATAAACCAGAGAAATTACCTACAGAGAGTCAAAGAGAAAACAAGAACGTAATAATATGGTAAAAATAAAAAGGTTTAAAATAATTAAATTAAAAATTAAACTGATATTCAAGAAAACACAACAGTCCCCAAGAACGGCGCCAAAAACTTGATGCGTGAAATGCAAGTGTACGATTTTCGTCAAGTAATAAAGATCGAATCCACAGGACCGTGTCTATGAATACCAATTAATTAATTAATTCAATTAAATTAAACAAAAGGGATAAAATTGTTGATTGATAAGAATGTAGTAACCAAGCAATTAAGTAAATAATTATTAAAGTACAAAATTAAGAACAAAAACAGTAATTTGTCAAGACAGATATTCAGATTCAAGAAAGCTTCCAAGATTGGGATATCACAATGATACAAGATAAATCCTAATTGACAACCCTTTTATTAAATCTGAAATTCAATTGAAGGTGAATTACCCTAAATTAGTTAATGTTCTTTCTCAAGTTACAAGATCCGTGCCCAATTAAACCAATTCCTACTCTCGTGGTAATTGAATTTAAATTGAACCCATTACGCTTTGTGGTATTTCATTGAATCCTCGAAAGGCTAAAACTACTCTCGTGATTTAGACCTTAAGTTCAATTCTTATGGTTCCAATACCTAGGTTCACCTCTCAGTACGTCCCTAAATGCCTATGAGATGCAAATAGTGGCCATCAAATTCACATGAATAAGAGCAATAAGAATTGAAATAATGAACAATCAAGATCAATAAAAGGGGAAACAACGTCAATTAATCATTATCAATGTATCAAAGGGCATTGCCCAATCCTAGAAATAAAAGAAACTACTCAGACATAGAGAAGAAGAAATCAGAAATCAAACTTAAAAACATCCCACACCCGTAACAATGGAAGAAGAAGGGAGAAAGATGAAGATCAAGAGCCAAAGCCTCCAATGTGCCTCCTCCAAAACCCAATTAGAACCCGTTAATTCTATTCAGAACATCTATTTATAACTTAGGGTTTTTAATTGGCTAAAAAGCCCTCAAAAGAAACAAAAAGAAAAACATAAAAACTACTGCGAACTGCGACCCACGGCCGTGGATCATTCCACGGCCAGGCCGTGGATGTCTCTGTCAACAGGCTAATTTCTGGTCCTTTGAGTTCCACGGTCATGGATGGTTCCATGGCCAGGCCGTGGAACTCTTTGGAATTCCCTTTTTCCTTCTTTAAGTTACCCCTCGATCCATGGCCGTGGTTTAATCCACGGGCAGGCCATGGATCCCTCTGGAATGGTCTTTTTGTACCTTTTTGCTATCCATTAAACTCCAACTTCAACATGCAAGCATTCCATTCAATCCAAGGCCAACTCAACAT
Organism: Ormosia semicastrata; assembly: GCA_029884595.1. Classification (NCBI taxonomy): domain Eukaryota; kingdom Viridiplantae; phylum Streptophyta; class Magnoliopsida; order Fabales; family Fabaceae; genus Ormosia; species Ormosia semicastrata. Next base: position 35,860,521 of record JAQQTO010000062.1, read on the forward strand.
TAATCCTGCACAAGAACAACAAAAACACCGCAGTTGTCCGAACTAAGAGAAAAATAAACTAAAAGGGAAACTAAAATGCCTAAAATGCTCAAGAATGCATGCAAAACAAGAACAAAACATGATGTTATTTCACATACATCACCTATACAATTGCAATGCATGAATAAGTTATGATTAGTAACTGCCCATACAATTGTCATGCAATGCCAAAATTATGCCTTGTGTTTATGCCTATGCAATAACCTAAGTATGTAATGAGTAATGTTATAATACCATTTATGGAAACCCAAAATCCATGGTAATATCATGATATGCATGAATCCTAGACAAAGCAATGGAATTCGCTTCCATAAACCTTGAACAAGCACTAGAGTCCCAGTTCCAATAGTTTTCTCTAATAACAAGGAATCCTTCCTTTTTGCCATCAGAAGTAGTGGGAAATCACTTACCTCAACTACTCTGAAAATCCTTGGTTCATGCAAATTCAAGAGTAAAGAAGAAATAACCATCTTCAACTACTCGACAATAGGGAGGGAGCTGTGCGTCCTGACGCTATCAAGGTTTAGGATCACCTCCGATAGTAAGGAATCCCTCCTTAACTACCTTCCATTTAGGATAACATCTAACAAAGAGGAAAAATCCCACTTCAATTGCTAGAATAATGAAGAAGAGAAAATCCATCCTCGGCTCATCATTATAGTAGAGAGAGAGCTAATACTCCTTACTTACCATAGGTTATCCTCAAATGCGAGGATCACATCCCTCAACAATCATAAACATAATATATAACCATGTTTAATTAAATCATATAATTAGCATCACAAATCAATTTGATTCGTTACATTCTCACTTCATTAAATACCCCTATTAGAGTCTCATCACTCAATAAGAAGTATAAAAGAAGAAACTACATAATAGGAAGCTCCACTGCATAAAAAAAAAATCTATGTTCAAATCTGGAAGTCACACCTAGGTGCCATCCACCCAAGCCTAGGCGTGAAGGTGGTAGGGCAATGCCCTGTTACTTCCAAGCAACCATGCCTAGGCACACCATTATGGTGCCTAGGCGCCACACTCTGTCTCAGCCATGCCTAGGCGTGACTTAGTGGCGCATAGGTGCCACCTTGTGACAGAAACTTTTATAGAATTCTACAAAAGACAGCCACTGTTCCATTAGGAACTAGTGGCCTTCCAACCACTCAAGCTTCCATCTTAAGTGATTTCCAACACCTCACAAGGTCCATAAAGTCATTGTAACTCTCAAATAAATTTTAAATTACTCACATGAATCAATGAACCAATCATCAACCTCAAAAACCTAAAACCCTCTCTTAGCTCAAGTGAGTTTATGAGTATTTAAGACATGAAAAATTCATTGCCAAGCATACAACAAACTAAAAAAAGATCATCCTCAAGTTCTACAACAAGCTTCAAGCCAAGAACACACAAAACCACAAATTCATTTCTCACATCAACCAACACATGGACAAGATGAAGAAAATGAAAGACTATGTCAAGAACAAAGTTCCCCCTACCTCTAACTTTAGAAATTGAAAGAACTGAGAAGCTCCTCTCCTTCCTTTCCTTCTTCCTCCTTCTGGTTAGTTGATTCTCCTCTTTTTACTCTTTTCTTGTCTTTGCCTTTAAGTTTTCCAACTACAGTCGTGAGAAGAGATGAGAGAAATGTGAGAAAATATCTCATTTTGAGACTTAAATAAGTCAAGTCAGTAGAAATAGTGAGGAACCATATAATGCTTTGTCACTTAAGTTACTTATCCTAATTTGTGATCTATGAAGAATACTTAGATTTCACCAAATCAAGTTTTCTAACCTTCAACAAGTTTAAAATAAATCATAAGATTCATCAAAAATCTTGTTTCACTATTTTCATATATTTCTATATCTGCTACTAGTCAATCCAGCATTATAACACACACTCAGTAAGTTTAAAAACACCAAATCAACTCTAATTAACCTCAAAATTTAACTACACCATCTTCTACACATTTGTGACCTAGAAACAAATTCTCCACATTATTTCCATTAACTAAGTTGTTTAAGCCAATTCCAGGGCTAAAAACAGTTAGTTTTCACACATAGTGTAACAGCAAAGTGACTAAACATGCTCAGAAGGCCACAAAATTAAACAGACATGTTAAGTAAGTATTAGGCTACTTCCGTATTCATATATAAGCCTATCATGTTTTCCAAGGTGTTACAATCTTTGCATAGTTAGTGGTGGATTATAGGTCCTAGAATTGTTCTTTAATTGAATTTGTATTTTAATTTGAGTCATTTCATTTAGATTTATTGTTTAATTTTAGTTTTAGTTTAGCACGTAATTTAAATTCTTAGATTAATTAAATAAAATAAAAAAATCTCTTTTCTTTTTCTTTAAAGTAATTTAGATAGATATTATATTTTAGTTAATCATGTCATTTTCCCTGTGGGTACGACACCCTTATATTTTCCAAATATTATATAGATCTTGTGTGCTTGTAAGTAAAGGGTAAGTTTATTACTTGAAAATTCTCTATCACTATGAACAAGTCCAATTTTTCCAACTAAAAATGTTTCTTTGTTCTCATCTTGCTCAAAGTGCTAGCATATCTCAAACAAATAAAAATAGTATTTTAAAGTAGAATTACATAAGAAAAGTTATTCAAATAATTTAATGAACAAATTAAAAAAAAACTTATATCATAGGCGGTTGGCAAATTTGATCTTACCCTCCCTTTATAAGATAGAGTTGAATTGCCTGCATCCATCATACAAGGAGGTGATGCACTGTTATTAACATATTGATTAAAAAGTGCATACAAAGCATTGTTCACATTTCTCCACTTCCCATTGTAAGCTCTAAAGCCCTTTTGAGTGTAATTGTGTCTATAATGTTTTGGAGATAACTACTTATATTGAAAATTGAGAATTATTGCTCTTAATATTTTGAATGGATAAACATGTTTTTTGTTAAGAGTTTCTGTTAATCCATCATATGCAGAACCTAAATTAATACATAAGAAGTTTTCTAGTTGAGTGAAGAGCCCAAAGAACATCATTTACAAACTTGAGAAAGTTCCAAGAAAGTTCACGGACCACATGAGAAAGCTCCTGATAAACGTGAGAAAGTTCACTTTGAGAAGGTCTTGAGGAAGTTTAACTGAAAACCAAAAATGTGGAGATCTTTCACAAAACTATAACGCCCCTTTTTAAATAGGAAACATCACACCATAACCACAATACAGAAATAAATCATGCAAATTAAGACCCGGTTCTTTCTATTATATATATATATATATATATATATTTATATTTAGCACCCTGTTCCTCAATGAAATATTCAAATGTACTAACACTTATAAGAGATACATAAGTATGTATATATATTTTTCATTTTGTAATTGTAAGCGAAAAACATAAAGATTAAACCATACATCCATGCAAAAGGTACATCATATATATATATATATATACTATTTAATTACTGACTATAAGACATTAATTACATCAAGGGTCATCAAAAAGAAGCCAAGGCTTTATATGCTCCCAAAAATGATATACAGACACCCCAAAAAGAATATCGAGCCCTAAAAGAAAGACAGAAAACTGTCAGTAGCTATCGACAGTATCAGCCCCTAAGAAGAAAGAGAAGGAACCGCGTCAGGATCCTCCTCAGGGTCTTCCTTGTCAGAAGAGACCCTCATCAGAGCCACCGAGTTGTGGGTCGAGGCTCGAACAGTAGAGAGAAATGAATTCTCTCGTGGGGTGTAATAACGTTCACCCCACATATCCCTAACGGGCAAGTAAAACTCTAAGTGCAAACGAACGCTGCCTGTAAAGATAGGCAGATCATATCACCCCCAAGCTAACGACACCGTCACGTCACCTAGATAAACACAGTGATCCGAGCTAAAGCTGATGTGCCAGCAATCCGAACCTCCAAGAAAAGTCAGCTTCACGTAACCTAAAAAGCCTTGGGGACGGGTCGTCATGATCAAGCAGGTACTAGTCGAAGTTAGGCCAAAAACCCAGGAACTCGTGTGTTTCCCCTTCTTCGTTGACGTCTTCAGAGAATCGCATAAGTAAAATAGAATATTAAGAAATACAGAAAAGATGTAAGACATTCTACATTCAGTACCAATTATGGCAGTAAAGAAACGAAACAGCACATGACACCCACATAGCATTTTAGGAACAGTAACCAGTATTAAAATAGATAGTAAACAACTTAGCATTTCCAGGCAGTTGTAATAGTAATAGGACAACAAATTAAATTTTCATATAAATAAGTAAATGTCAAATGATATGATGACTCACTATGCACATGCACATGACACCCAAAAATCCTACTCCATGGAGTTAGACAAAAACATCGGAGAGAATGATCAGGAGGTATGTCTGTATCATGGCTGTCGAGGCCTTCAAGTGCTAAAATTCTCAATTTGTCAATGTGCACATCATGGCATTGTACAAGACATTCTACATAGATCTTGATATAGGACAGTGTCCGGTCCAGATCATTGGTGCATCTGCATCGGTTTGCCCCACGGATAGAAGAGCTACTAGCTGTCCATTGCGAGATACCCATACCCTGACGCCCCCAAGGTCAATAAAAGACCTACACTAGTCTATTCGCATCTGCACATTGGTGTGATTCAACTCCTAGGCAACTTGGCCTTAACAATAGTCCAACGGACTTTCAATGCATGTTTCAAATCATGCTCAATGCACATAGATTCAATGCATATCTGTATGCATATATATAGATTCACAGTCATAGCATTTCATGTCTAGAATTACATGTCATATCATTTATCAACAAGGTTTGATCCCATTCACGGATCCACATCAAGCCAATAACAAATCTCAAGGGTGCTTACGTACAATTCGAAGTTATTATAAAAGTCTAACCTTAATTTCATTATGTTTCTCACAACCTCACCCATACTCATATTCTTTCTTTATTCAAAGACCATTCCAAGCTATAAGTTAAGACTTGTTCTTTATTCTTTCCATATTATGAAATCTAAATTAAGCGTCTAATCGTTCAATTAATTAAGTTCATTCTAGTATAAAAGTCTCATAACGAGTGTCCAAGGAGACCAGGAGCCTCCAAGGGGCCAGAAAAACTCACAAAGTTTCATCACTCAGGTTACACAGCTGTGGGAAATCACACGGCCTAAAATGTACGGCCGTGCCAAAATACATGGCCTGGAGTACACGGCCGTGCCAAAATACACGGCCTAGGCTGTGTACTCCTCTGGAATTCTACAAAAAATGCCCTGACTAGCCTGGATTACACGGCTGTGTGCCCTCACACGGCCTAGGCCGTGTAATCCTCTGGAAGTGCATAAAATCACTCAAAATCCATTCCATTCTTCAAACATTCTAAGATCCATCAACATACATCAAAATTATGCTATTCAAAAAATCAAAACACAACCAAAATCACTCAAACAAATGGGTACCCCACAAATGGGTTTCACCCCATCAACACAATAATAAGTTCCTCACCACCAAAATGGGTTGAAGAGAGTAATCTTCCTCTTACCTAAGAGAAGAACAAAGAAAGCAAACTCCTTTTTCCTTGGGAAATTCGTTCTTCACCACTTCAAAACCTTAGAAATTTCAACTTTAACCAATCAACACCAATGCTTGGAAATGGTATCCATAGTCACCAAAGTGACCATGGATCACAAAAATGAGATGGAAAAATGGAAAAGCTATGATCTTTTACCTTAAAGCTTCAAGCTTTGAGTTTCAATGCTAGAAGAAGATGAAGGTGGAGGGAATGGGTAAGCTTCTTGAAGATGATTCCAATGAAATGAAGCCTTCCAAGTAAAGAGGTGGATTTCAAACAAAAGGGAAGCTTGAAAATCAAACAAGTATGGTGGGTGGAAGGAGGTGGCTGCCATGGAGTTAGAGAAAGGGAGGAGAAAATGTGAAGAGAAAAAGTTGAAGAGAGAGAAGTTGATAGTAGGAAATAAAATGAACATTTAATCTTTGAAATTAGAATAGAAAATTTAATTAAGTGAAGCACATTTTTGGCTCCAAAAAGAACCATGCAGCCGTGGAGTGTGGGAGGAGGAGAGAGGGTGTGTGGCTTCCTTAAGAAGCTTGGTAGGAAGCTTCCTTGAAGCTTCCTTGAGAAGCTTTGCGCGCTTCTCGATAAAGTGAAAAGTAATGTTGTTACCTAAAGTGAACACTCTAGAAAAAAATGATTAACATTCTACTAGAGCTATTATCTAGTGAACAAAAGTTATAATTAATAAAAATAGCATTTATTATTCATTGGATAATTTTACAGTACAACATTTTTATTTATCAGATAAAATCTCAAAAAATGTAAACCTCGTAAACTGTGCTCGGCCTCGGGTTTAATAAGATCCCCCGTCGACGTTTCCACAGTTCAAAGTTTACTAGCCTCAGGAAAAATATTTCATTTTCCCGGCTCCGCTCAGCACGCACGCAAAAATGAAGAATATATTAAAATATTCAACATTTTCAGAAAAATTCAAAAAAATTCCCAAAATCATAAATATTATAAAATGATTATTTATGATGAAACAAATAATTTTCAGGGTGTTACAACTCTCCCCTTCTTAAAAGAAATTTCGTCCTCAAAATTTTCATACCTTAGAATAGTTGTAGGTGTTGCTCCTTCATTTTGTCTTCCAATTCCCATGTTACATCTCTGGTCGTTTCATTCCAGATCATTTTCACCAATGAGATTTCCTTTCCCCTGAGTTATTTTACTCTCCTATCTTCAATCCTTACAGGAGGTGCCTCATAGGTTAAGTTCACGTTAAATTGTACTATGTCCAGTACTATGACATGGCTTGGGTCAAGAATATACTTTCACAATTGTGACACATGAAAGACATTGTGAAGATTTGAAAGAAAAGTGGGTGAGGCTATCTGGTAAGCTACTGGACCTATTCAGCGAAGAATTTGGTAAGGTCCAAGGAATTTGGGAGTGAGTTTTCTAGATTTCAGAACTCGGACAACCCCTGTCATTGGCGTGACTTTCAAAAATACATGCTCACCTTCCTCAAACTCAAGAGATTTTCTCCTCTTGTCCACATAGCTCTTCTGTCGACTTTGAGCTGTCCTCATCTTTTCTTGAATCATCTTGACCTTCTTAGTCGTCTACTGTATAATATTAGGTCCAATAGTAAGACGCTCTCTGCCTTGGTACCAATACAACGGTGTTCGGCACCGTCGTCCATACAGAGCTTCATAGGGTGCCATCCCTATGCTCAAATAAAAACTAATGTTGTAGGTAAACTCTACCAACGATAAAACTTCATCCCAACTTCTAGTCTGTTCTAAAGCGCAAGCCCTGAGCAAATCCTCCAACGATTGGATCGTCCTTTCCGATTGCCCATCAGTTTGTGGATGGCAAACAGAACTCAATAGTAGCTTTGTTCCCAATGCTTCTTGCAAACTTTGAGGTGAACCTTGGATCCTTATCCGAGACAATACTGGTAGGCACATCATATAGCCTAACGATCTCACCGATGTACAACTGGGTCAGCTTCTCCATGTTGTATCTTATGTTGATCAGTAGGAAATGTGCTGACTTTGTGAATCGATCAATAATCACCCATATTGAGTCATACCCTTTTCTAGTCTTCAGCAATCCAACCACAAAATCTATCGCTATACTATCCCACTTCCATTCGGGAATAGATATGGGTTGCAACAGTCCTGACAGTTGTTGATGTTCCACCTTCGCTTTCTAGCAAACCAGACAAGACGATACATATCTGACAATGTTACTCTTCATTCCATGCCACCAAAATAACTTCTTCAGGTCTTGGTACATTTTAGTTATCCTCGGGTGCATACTCAACTTGCTCGTGTGAAAGTGTTCGAGGATATACTCTCTAAGCTCCTGATTGGGTATACAAACCCTACCTCAGGACCTTAGAATTCCATCTGTTCCTTCCTCAAATGTCGTTGCATTGCCTTGCCTTATCAGTTCTCTTTCTTCTTGCAAAAACTTATTAATTTTCTGCTTTTTCTGGATGTCTTCCATTAATTCGCTTAAGATGGTAACCATATTCATGTATATTTTTCCTGGTGCTAATTCCACGAAAGACCATACATCCCTGAATTACTCTATCAAATCTTTTTCCTTAATCATCATGGCTGATATACTGAGCATCTTCCTACTCAATGCGTCTGCCACGACGTTTGCCTTTCTAGGGTGATACAGAAGTCGGAATTCATAATCCTTCAAGAATTCCAACCACCTGCGCTATCTCATATTCAACTCCTTTTGATCATATAAGTACTTCAAGCTCTTGTGGTCACTAATGATGTTGAATGTCGCTCCATACAGGAAGTGTCTCCATATCTTCAATGCAAAAACTACAGCTACTAACTCCAAGTCTTGTGTTGGATAGTTCTTCTTATGCACTTGCAACTATCTCGAAGCATAAGCCACCATTTTCCCATTTTGCATAAGTACAGATCCTAATCCTTGGTATGATGCATCACAACACACCTCGAATAGCTCATTAAGATCAGGTAGAACCAGAATAGATGAAGTAGTCAATCGTCTCTTCAATTCTTGAAAACTCTCTTCGCAAGCATTAGTCCATTCAAAGGCTTGGTTCTTTCTCGTAAGCTGAGTAAGAGGCCCTGCTATTTTAGAGAATCCTTTAATGAACCTCCAATAGTATCCAGCCAATCCCACAAAGCTTAGGATTTCTGTCACCATCTTCGGTCTTTCCCATTGTAGAACTGCTTCCACTTTTGATGGATCCACTGCAATCCCTTCCTTCGAGATCACATTACCCAAAAACTTAACTTCGTCCAGCCAAAATTCACACTTTGACAGTTTGGCGTACAACTTCCTCTCCTTTAGAATCTGGAGAACTATACTAAGGTGCTCAGCATGATCCTCCTAATTTCTAGAGTAGATTAGAATGTCGTCAATGAAGACAACAACGAATCTGTCTAAGTAAAGACAAAAGATCCTGTTCATGTAGTCCATGAATATGGCAGGTGCATTCGTTATACCAAACGGCATCACAAGATATGTGTAATGACCGTATCAGATACGAAAAGCCATCTTGGGAATATCCTCCGCTTTTACTCGAATATGGTGATAGCCCGATCACAGATCGATCTTAGAGAACACTGCTGCTCCCTTCAGTTGATCCATTAAGTTGTCTATCCTCAGGAGTGGATACTTATTCTTGATTGTGACCTTATTTAGTTGGCGATAGTCAACACACAATCGTGAGGTACCATCCTTCTTCCAGACTAGAACCACTGGTGCTTCCCATGGTGACACACTAGGTCTAACAAATTGCTTTTCCAAAAGTTCTTCCAATTGCTTCTTAAGCTCTGCTAACTCTGATGGTGACATTCTATAAGGCGCTATAGATATAGAACCAGATCTAGGTACAAGGTCAATAGCGAACTCTATTTCCCGCTTCGACGGTAAACTAGGTACATCATCAGGAAAGATTTCAGGAAAATCATTAATCACAGGAATTGCATTCACATCTGTCTTGCTCTTGATTTTCAAGGAAGACAATAGCATGTATCCCTGAGCTCCTTCTTTCAAGAAAGCTTGAACTTAGTTGGCCGTAAAAAATCTACAATCCTCATCCGTAGGAAAAACTATAGTTTTACTAGAACAATCCAATAGGATATGGTTGGAAGACAACCAATCCATTCCTAAAATTACATCTAACTGAGAAAGAGGTAAACATATCAAATCAACAGAAAAGATTCGACCCTCAATGACTAAAGGACTATTTAAGCAAACTTTGGTGGTAACAACGGGTTTATCAGTGGGAGTAGATACAATTAAGTCAAAAGGTAAGGAAGACACAAGTTAACCAAGTCATCGCACACAGTCATAAGAAATGAAAGAGTAGGTTGCCCCAGAGTCATATAGTACAGTCAAAAGATTACCTTCTATGGTGCCTTCCCCTTCTATTAGATCTTCAGATTCGGAGGCCTCTGCTCTGCTCATGGTGTAGACTCTGCTCCCTGCTTGCGGCTTTACAACTCGTGTAGTGTTGACTGAAGGCTCAGCCTTAGCTTGGTTGCAATCTCTAAAGACGTGTCCAGGTTTCCCACATTGGAAACAGATGATTCTTTTGATGGAACAATCCCTTGTCAGGTGATCCTTCCTGCATTTCATACATTTCGAACGAAATGCCACGTTCGGTTCGGTTCGGTTCCCACCAGGACCTCTACTGGAACCTGCACCAGCTGTCTGCTATTGATTTCCTGACGGTCAAGAATAAGGTTTCTTTTGGAAATGGTTTGCGTTTTTGCCGCCTCCTCTTTGGAACCTGGTAGGTCCAAAGTTTCGATTTCTTGTGTCCCGAGCTTGATCTAGAGCTTCCACCTAGCAACACATATCTAGCAGCTCCAAAAATTGGTTGATCTTTAAGGTGATGACTGCCCTCTTCACTTTGTGCCTCAGTCCTTCCTCAAATTTTTGACATTTCCACATTTCGTCTAGCTGGTGTTGGAAATATGTTGAAAATTTGGATAAGCTTTCAAATTTTACGGCGTATTCACTGACAGTCATGCCCCCTTGCCTCAAGCCAAGGAACTCCATTTCTTTTGCATGTCTGGTGCTTCCGGGGAAATATTTTTCCAAAAATTTATTCTTGAGTATCTCCTAAGTGATTGCGCGACCTTTAGCTTCTAACACTCTCTGTGTCCTGTTCCACCAGTCTTCAGCATCCCCAATCAGCATAAAAGTGGCATAAGTTACCTTCTTGTCATTGGCACGGTTCATGCCTCTGAAGATTTTCTCTAGTTCCTAGATCCACAGACTAGCTTTCTCTGGATCAAATTCTCCTTTAAATTGAGGAGGGTTGTGGTGACGGAACTCCGCCAAATTTTATGCATCAGCCGTAGCTTCGAGCTATTGAGTAGCCCTTTCTTGCTGTTGAGCAGCCCTTTCAGTTTGTTGTACGATAACCTCTGCCATTCTTTGCATCGCTTCAATTGCTGTGGCCGTATCTCCACCTCGTGCCATTTTGCTCTTTTAAGTAATACTACTAAAACACATAATGAAGAATTAGGTGTATCCTCTCGGAATACTAATCACAGAGAATCACACAGCATAAACAAGTCAGACCTAACCACAAAGACCCAAAGAAAACATAAACCGGGGCTCTGATACTAACTTAATGTAACGCCCCTTTTTAAATAGGAAACGTCACACCATAACCACAATGCGAAAATAAATCATGTAAATTAAGACTCGGTTCTTTCTATTATATATATATATATATTTATTTAGCACCCTGTTCCTCAATGAAATATTCAAATGTACTAACACTTATAAGAGATACATAAGTATGTATATATATTTTTCTTTTTGTAATTGTAAGCAGAAAACATAAAGATTAAACTACACATCTATGCAAAAAGTACATCATATATCTATATATATATACTATTTAAGTACAGACTGTAAGTCATTAATTACATCAAGGCTCATCAAAAAGAAGCCAAGGCTTTACATGCCCCAAAAATGATATACAGACCCCCCAAAAAGAATATCAACCCCCAAAAGAAAAATAGATAACCTTCAGTAGCTATCGACAATATCAGCCCCTAAGAAGAAAGAGAAGGAACCGCGTCAAGATCCTCCTCAGGGTCTTCCTCGTCAGAACAGACCCTCATCGGAGCCACCGAGTTACGGGCCGGGGCTCGGGCAGTAGAGAGAAATGAATCCTCCCATGGGGTGTAATAACGTTCACCCCACATATCCCTAATGGGCAGGTAAAACTCTAAGTGCAAACGAACGCTACATGTAAAGATAGGCAGATCATATCGCCCCCAAGCTAACGACACCATCACGTCACCCAGATAAACACAACGATCCGAGCTAAAGCTGATGTGCCAACAATCTGGACCTCCAAGAAAAGTCAACCTCACGTAACCCAAAAAGCCTTGGGGACAGGTCGTCATGATCAAGCAGGTACTAATCGAAGTTAGGCCAAAAACCCGGGAACTCGTGTGTTTCCCCTTCTTCGCTGACGTCTTCAGAGAATCACATAAGTAAAACAGAATAGCAGAAAATACAGAAAAGAGGTAGGACATTCTACATTCAATACCAATTATGGTAGTAAATAAACGAAACGGCGTATGACACCCACATAGCATTTTAGGAATAGTAACCAGTATTAAAACAGATAGTTAACAACTTAGCATTTGCATGTAGTTGTAATAGTAATAGGACAACATATTAAATTTTCATGTAAATAAGTAAATGTCAAACGATATGATGTGTAACACCCACCTTAGGGTATCACATTTATGTTACTTAATTACCAAATTACCCCTTCTTTAGAAAATATATGCTTTGTAATATAAATACGAGTTATAAAATTTCTTAATAGCAATAAAATAAACTTAGCAGAAAATAAAACAATACAACATCATCACAAATAATATACATCATATACACCATCTTAGTATTGTCATACTTTAATATTTACAAACTAGACTCTCAAAATATTTAAACATTGCTTAAAAACTAACATACTGCCCAAGTACTACTACACAATAGAACCTTCAGACGGGTCCTCATCAGATTCCTGAGAAGATAGGAATCTAGACGGACGCGAAGTCCTACAGACAGGTGTCTGAGCAGACGATACTATACTAATCGCACTAGGAGTACGATAGTATGCTCCCAGTACTGTCTAATAGACAATGGGAACTCTAGGTGTACATTAATATTCCTAGTAAAGTAAGGGTGTCCAAGATGAAGCCTACTTAAAATAATATTTAAGTCCCCTATATAGTAAATATGCTCTCGTTCTAGATCAACGTGCCACACCTCCGATCCTCCACGAAACGTCAATCTCATGTACCCTAAGAAGCTGGGCATCTCCATTTCTTCTAAACTCAGCGTCCTCAATAGGAATCTGTTCCTCTCCGCCCTCTGGCTCTAGTCCTTGCTCAACGTCTTTAAAAATATAAATATACAATACAGATAGGCATACAAAGAGGTGAGATCACCTACGCCATTACTAGTATAGTAGCATGAAGATAAACATATACAATATCTCATACCAACACATCATACCATAGTTACAATTATGCTACTAACATCATTTATCATCACAACTTATACAATAAATAATAATCACAATCATGCCCTCATAAATATTCAATTATTCAATAATTCAATTATCATAAATCATAATTACGATAATACCCTCAATCATTTCTAAATATTCAATAACTCAAATATCACATCTATATCAAAACTCAATAATTATGCATATGCTCATAGACTCAATTTCCTACTCCATGGAGCTAAAACTCAGGTTGGAGAGAGTGACTGAAAAGATCTGTCTGCACCAACATGCCTCAGACCACGTGCTCAATTTTGCACATCTGGCATATGCGCGACAGTCTTTATCAAATCTTGATTAAGAATAGTGTCTCGGTCTGGATCATTGGTGTGTTGCGTCGGTCTAACCCACGGTACAGAAAAGCTACCAACTGCCCATTGTAGGCAACCCGCACCCCAATGCCTCCAAGGTTAACGAGTGACTTACACTACGATATCGCACTCACTCAAGAGGTGTATTCTCTCCTAGCCAATTAGCCTTATTCAGTCCATCGGACCTTTCCAATGCATGTACTATGCACCATTCACAGTTCAAGTTCATTATCTTATATTCTCAGTTCAAATATTGATCCAATAGTATCATTACTGTATTTTTCATCGCGAAACCATATTTTCACATTTTCTCAATCGCGTATTGATTTTTCAACATTTTTCATTTACGTAAAATATTTCTAACATATTTTAAATCAAATAATGATTTTTCTCATTTAATACCAAAAATTGACCTAACTTTTGATATTTACATAATAGTCCCTCTAAAATATATTATTTATGTTTTAGTCCTTTTTCAAATAATAATTTCATAATAGTCCCTCATAAAATAATATTTATGAGATAGTCCCTCTTTTATAAAATATTTGTAATTTAGCCCCTCTAAAAACTATAATTATAATATAGCCCCTCTAAAAATGAAAATTACAATATAACCCCTCTAAAAATCAGTATTTGTACTGTTTCCCAAAAATTTATAATTCTTTCTTTTACTTCCAATAATACAGCTCAAGAGGTGTATTCTCTCCTAGCCAATTAGCCTTATTCAGTCCATCGGACCTTTCCAATGCATGTACTATGCACCATTCACAGTTCAAGTTCATTATCTTATATTCTCAGTTCAAATATTGATCCAATAGTATCATTACTGTATTTTTCATCGCGAAACCATATTTTCACATTTTCTCAATCGCGTATTGATTTTTTAACATTTTTCATTTACGTAAAATATTTCTAACATATTTTAAATCAAATAATGATTTTTCTCATTTAATACCAAAAATTGACCTAACTTTTGATATTTACATAATAGTCCCTCTAAAATATATTATTTATGTTTTAGTCCTTTTTAAATAATAATTTCATAATAGTCCCTCATAAAATAATATTTATGAGATAGTCCCTCTTTTATAAAATATTTGTAATTTAGCCCCTCTAAAAACTATAATTATAATATAGCCCCTCTAAAAATGAAAATTACAATATAACCCCTCTAAAAATCAGTATTTGTACTGTTTCCCAAAAATTTATAATTCTTTCTTTTACTTCCAATAATACAGCTCAAATTTTTCGGGCGCTCTTCAAAACCTATAGGGTGAGCTATACGTCAGTAAACTTCAAGTATTGACACTCATTTCATTTTCATAATCTCATTACTTAATTGTATCAATTTGTTTCCTAAAAAGCATTGTGCTTGCTACTAAATTCAAACTCTTTCAAAATTGTTTTCCTTCTCACTTAAACCTTTGAATCTACACTTGATAAAATAATTTAGTTCTACATTATGAAAAATGGCATGTTGGCCAAATTTTCATTCTTACTTCAACATTCATTGTAATTCATTTTCTAACACTTTAAATCCTTGTAAAATCTCTTAATCAATTTCATTGTCATAAGACATTCAATCCTCAAGTTGATATCAAATTTTAGGACTCTTGGTCCCCTTAATCACAATGAGGTCGTGTGCCTCTATGCTCTTTGGAGCACTCATGCAATCCCTGCAACATGTTGTTCACATCCTAAGTTACACATACACTTGCATGCTTCCATAATTATACATACAAGCATATATTCAAAGCCATAATCATACTATCACACATGCAAAATCATAATTGCAAACTCATAAACAACACAATCACAAACAAAGAGACATCAAACAATAAGTGAATAAACCCTTATGAGTTTTTCACCATACACAACCATTTCCACACCACCAAAACTTGGTTGGTGAGGTTAAATCTCCCTCTTACCTCTTGAAGACAAGATCTACAAGATTTTCACCATACACAACCATTTCCACCCTAAAATTCTTAAACAATTAGTAAAATCACAAACAAAGCTTAATAATGAAGAACCATGGAACAATCATGGTTTAGAAAATCAAAAGCTCAATTTTAAACTAAAGAATCAAAAGTTTACCTTTAAGAAAGTAAACCAAAGCTTGGATTTGCAGCACTTAGGATAGGATTTTGACAAAACTTCCTAAATAAAAAGTGTTTAGAAAGTCGTTTAGGTTTACGAAATGTAAAGAGGAAAAATTATAGAAGATGGATACTGGTTCAAGGTGATTGGGCTGAAAACTCCAAGAGAAAAAGAAAGGAAAAGTTCTTGGTGTTATTGGAAATTTTGAGAGAAAATAAAGCTAAGTCTTTAGGTGAGAGAAAAGTGAATAATGAGAGTGAATTGAAGAGGTGCAGCCGTGTGAATGTGTAGGAAATATTAGGAGATATACTTGAAATAAAATATCATAATTGTGTTCACATTGAGTGCACATGGCTTGGTCACCATTTGGTCATGCAATGGTCACAAAAGACCATTCAAGAAGCTTGGGGAAGCCTCCCAAGGCTCCTTGGCCGTGTGGCCTCTAATGAATTAGGGACTTGGTTTGACTTCAATTACATTTAATTACATGTTAATTAGATGGCTAGTTATATAGGTTAGGTTTCCTAATTACATTTAATTAACTATCTAATTACATAGCTAATTAATTAAATAGGTCATTGCATATGTCATGTTTAGTCATGACTTCTAGATGAAATTAGGATATTTAATTAGTAACTAGATTATAACTAATTAGTAATTAAGTTAGTTCACTTAGTTCCTTAATTAGGCAATTAGGTTAACTAAGTTAGGTTTATTTAGTTACTTAGTAACTAGTCAAGCCATTATTATTAACTAAATCCTAACCCTTGAATTTAAATTCATTTCCTAGCCATTGATTTAATCTAAGGTAGATATCATAAGTTACTTTATCAGGATTGTTCTTACACTATTAATCTAATCAATGGTTATGATCAAAAGCATCTTAATCAAGTTGTTCATCCAATGGTCCACAATAAAGTCTATGCCCCTTTATTTGACCAACTCCTATTAGTTTAGAAAAGTCTAGCCATCGTTTTTGACTGATTCCTATTGGTTCATTCTAAATTAGGTTACAAAAAATATTCTAAACACATTTTTTATCAACTAAAATATATCGGGTCCAATAATTTATAGCAGAAGCTGCTATAAACAAAACAGTAGATATGTATCAGTGAAATATTTTTATTTCACAGATAAATTCTAAAAATTAAAAGATTATTTTCTGTGTCACTCATATTCGAGTTTAGTAAGATCCCCCGTCTCTGAATAAATCAGATAAGAATTTTCCTGGCCCGAAAATTATTATTTTCCTTACCCGGAGCAAATCACACAAAACAATCAAAAATAGTCTCGGAACAATCAAATTATTTTTATTTCACACAGAAAACACAAAACAGTGAAATGCAGTTATCACTGTAACATAGTCTAAAATTTGGGGTGTTACACTAGATAAATATCTAATTATTTAGAAACATGATTTAAGCATGACATATGCAATGAGATAATAAAGTAATTAACTAGTTAGAATGTAATCAAATAGCTTAACTAAATTAATTAAATTGTAACTAGATGGTAAGCTAGGTAACTAATTAAATTAACTAAGAGTAACTAGAATTTAATTGAAAACAAAACTAGTTATAATTTTCCTAGAGCCACACAGCTACTAGGTGCTTCTCCAAAGTTCAAGAACCATCCTTATGACCACTAGGTGACCATTAAGTGACCTATGCCATGTGATATCTATGTAAAGCCATGTGCTACTTTCTATTAAGTGGATTAAGTCTTTATTCTCTCCTATCACTCACCTCACAGCAATTCACTCTTGAATTAGCTATCCATTTGCATTTTCTCTCACTTTGTGATAAGCCTTCATCTTTTCTCTTAAATTATTCAAGAACACCAAGAACAAACACCATCTTCTCTCTTCTTTGAAGCATTCGGCCTCCATAGCCTAATCCCATCTCCACACCTCTATAATTTTATCCACCCATACTTTCCAAACCCAAACTTTATTCTAAACATCTTTCTTTTTGTGAGTTTTATCTCAATCCTACTCTAAGTGCTTCAAAAAGCAAGCTTTGATTTCTTACATTCAAGGTAATCTCTTGATTCTTTGGCTCTAAGTTGAATTTCTAATTTTATAAGACCATGTTTGATCTATGGTCATCTTAATCAAGCTTTAGATACTAATTTGTATGTGTTTGTTGTGATTCTAAGATCTATTTGATGGTGAAAGATTGATACAAAGAGAGTTTTACAAAGAGCTAGGAAGCATCAACTAGGTAAGAGGGAGATTAACCTCATTGGCCATATGTCGCAGTGAAGGAATGGAATTGTTTGTGTTTGTGAGTGAAAAATCCATGTGGGGATTTATTCACTTGATTGTGCAATTATTGATTTGTGCTTGTTAGATTATATTGTGTGATTGTTTTATAGCTTTGATAGTATATTTGCCTATGTGTGATTTGGGAAGCATGATAATTTCTGTGTAATTTAAGATGTGATTCACTTGATGAGAAAAATTTGTATGAGGACTCCAAATAGTCTGGAGGTACATGGCCTTATCACTATTAAGAGGACCAAGGATTCTAAATTATTGTTCAAACTAAGAATTAAATGATTTTATGATAAGAAATTCAATTAAGTAATTTTATAAGGATTTAAAGTGTCAATAAATGATTTATATATGAATTTTGAAGCAATCTATAAATTCGGCCAACATGCCAATTTTTGATGTTCAAGATCCAAAATTATTTTACTAAGTGTAAACTTAGATGTTTTAATAGCAAGAACCCAATTTGGTAAGTTTAAAATTTAAATGAAAGTAATTTTAATTTTTAGAATTGACTTAATTAAACTAAGTAGTAGAATAAATGTCAATACTTGAAATTTACTGACGTATAGTTCACCCTATGGGTTTTGAAGCGCGTTAGGAAATTTTGAACTGTAATATCCCAAGTAAAACTATGAAATACAATTTTCTGAGAAACAGTAGAAATACTGATTTTTAGAGGGACTATATTGAAAATATTCTTTAAAAATGGACTTTATTGCAAATATTATTTAATGAAAGACTATCTTGGAAATATTATTTAAAGATGGGCTATTCTGTAAATATTATATTATAGAAGGACTAATATGCAAATAATGAAAATAGGGTTAATTTTTTATATCAAATGAGAAAAATCTTATTTTGGATTTAAAATACGTTAGAAATATTTTACACGATTTAAAAGTAGTAATTTTAACTATGCGATTGAGAAAATGTTTTAAAATCTCTACGCAATTGAGAAAATGTTGAAAAATCTTTATGCGATTTGAAAACGTAACAAAAGTGTTACGTGATTGTGAAAACGCCATAATATTACTACGTGATTGAAAGAAACAACGAGTTTTGCTGTAAAGCCAACATTTTGAACTAAATGATTTGTGAAACTGAAGTATTGGACCCAAGTGGATCTTTGGTATTATTGATTGTATGAGCGGTTATATAATACCATAGATACTAATGGTACTGGACAATCTATATATGCATGTGCGATTGCGTTAGTATCATTGGGAACAATATAACGGTACTTTGTTTTTGAACAAAAGTGTTTTGAACATTATACAGTGATACTGCCATATGACGGCATGTGAATATGAAATACTGTGTGATCGATGATAATATATGTTTGAATTATTTATAATGCATACTATGTACAAATACTGTATGATCAATGACAGTATTTGTTGTGGCATTTTATGCCTAAGGAATGGACGAGAACTCACAGGATAGTGGGAGGAATCCTGGGGGACATCAGGGCGCGGTGATTCACTTCATGATTATGTTATCACGAATGATTATGTGATGATGTTATCACTTTCTATATATATATATATATACCCCTGACCGTGAACACTGGTTGCAACGCACTAGCTACTTGACAAACACTATTACTTTTCATTATCCAGTATAGACTATCTTATTTCTATTCTTATTAAAGGGGGACAGATCTACTGGGCGTTCATCTCTGAATTTGAGAAAACTCTATGAAGAAGAAACTGATTGTGTTTAGCATACGCATAGTCAGCATTTACGCTATTGTGATATACTATGGTTATGGTATTATCATTATGTCAGATATTATATTGCAAGTTTCTTAGAATGTTTATCTATTTAATATCTTAAATATATATATGCTGCTGATTTTATAATCTATAAATTGTATGTGTGGAATGACATTGTTGTTCGTATCGTTTCTTTGCTGTCATATTGGTATGCGATGTAGGGGATCTCACCTCTTTGCTGTATTGTTCTATTTGTGTCTATTTTTATGTCTACGTTTGTAAAGACTACAATGGCGACAAGGAGGAATCAGCTAGACTTCTTTAGACTACAATTTCTTGAAGGCGCTGCTGCTTGGTGTGTCTATTGGGACACAGGGCACATAGAGTATTGTGGTGACATTACTCTATCAGTAAGTAGGACTCGCCATGGGATCGTTACTTCATTTTATACGGTTACTTATGTAGAGTTTATTTTACCTATTAGGGAGTTGTGGAATGAATTTCACTATACTCCTAGAGAAAACTTCGATATATCTTTGGGTCAGATTTCTATACGTCAAGACATTCCCAGCTAGGGAATTTGTCATCTGACAAGGGCTCATATCGTAGGTGTTATGTTTTTTTGAGTATGTAAAGATAATGCATGTGTAGTTGTCGTAAACTCTGTTTAAACGTAAAGTATTTTATTCAGTTATTATATTTTAAGTTACTTTAATTGGATCATTTTATGTTTTCTGCGAAAAAGAAATTTTGAAACCTATTTTTAAATGAAATTAAATATTTTATAACTTGGGTAATTAATTATTTATAAGGAGTTAGTATGAATGTGATACCCTATGGAGGGGGTGTTACAAAAGAAGTTTTACCCAAACTAACCATAAACCATTCTTCTAGCCTCCCTACATACCTTATAACCCATACATTGTTAATGCCTCCCAAGCTCCATACCCTCAACCTTATCATCCATTGATCCCTTATCATACACAACTTCTCATCTTAAACTAAACACTCCCTGCCATGTCATCTCAACCAACCCAACCATGGACCTAAAAACCAAATACAAATCAAAGAAGGCCGTCAACCAACCAAGAAAAGAAACTCGTTCAATTCGACCCAATTACCATGACCTACACTGAGCTGCTGCCATAATTCATCAGTAACTCCACATTGGTCCCTTTCCTAATGAAGACAGTGGAACCCCTATACCCAAAAGGATTTGACCTAAATTCTAAGGGTAATTACCTTGCTGGGGCTGTAGGCCACTCAATAGAAAATTGCAGAGCCTTGAAGTTCAAGGTGCAAGACTTGATCAATATCAAATGGTTGAACTTTAAAGAAAGAACTCCTAATGTAGGCCACAATCCCTTGCTTGATCATGGAAGTTCTGTAGTTAATGCCATAGAGAAGTCTTCTGGCCAATGCCTCATAAGTCTGGTAATTGATGTAAAAACTCCTATGAGAGTTATTTTCAGAGAACTTTACAAATTTGGGTTGATATAAAACCAAGTTGAGATGAAAATGGGCAGTGATGATGAAATAATGTGTAATCTCCATGGGAATATGGGAATGTGGCACACTCTATTGAAGAATGTGGCAAATTCAGGCAGATCCTCTAGAATCTAATGGACATGCAACAGGTGCAAATATGCCATCTGCATGACGAGAGTGACATAAACATGGTTGATGAGTATGCCATTCCCCAACCTCAAGCTAAGGGGAAAAGATTGGCTCGGTTAGAAAATTGGGAATCTAAAGCTGACGGGATCCCCATCTTTGAGATCTGACAAAGCTTTTGAAGTGCAGTGACCGCTATCAAGGATGATCAACCCATCAATTATGGTGTCAATTTGGTGTGCCCTTATTCCCTATATGCAGAGCTCAATAATTGGGAGATCGTCAATTTTCCCATGACCTTTGAAATTGATGCAAAGTAATTTTGTAATGTTACTACTATAGCTCTGCCCAAGGCTTTAGGAAGATATGTTGAGAAAACGGGCTCACATGTTTCCTTTTCAATATTTACTATCAATAAATGCATTTTCTTGCCATTCTTTTAGTTTTTGTCCAACCATTACATTTACTTTCATTCATTACCTTTTTACTTGTGTTAACATCAATAAATACGAATTTGAAAGTGATTCTCTTGAAAATGACAGTGCTATGACTCCATTATATGATTTTGACCATCCTATTAAAAAAGATAATGGCGATAATTGGGAACCCTCTCATGAACTAATGAGATTAATAGAACAATAGGATAAAGAAATTCAACTCCATGAAGAGTCAATGGAAGTGATTAATTTGGGGACGGAGGATGAAAAAGAAAAAGTTAAAATTGGCACTTCCATAAAAAAAGATGACTGAAACAAGTTAGTTAAGTTTTGATATGATTATTGTGACATTTTTGCATGGTCGTACTAAGACATGCCAGGGCTGGATCTGACCATAACTTCTCACAAAATTCTGCTATACCCCAATGCTGAGGTGAAGAAGCAGAAACTGAGGAGAATGCACCCTAAAATGTCTTTGAAGATCAAAGAGGAAGTCACCCAAGCAATTGGAAACATGATTTTGAAAAAGGAACAAATAAGTAATCACTTGGTGTACATTATCTTTTTGTCTCAAAATTAAAGTTTTGAAAATAAACAGTTATGATTTGAAAATGAAGATTGACCATCTTTCTCTATCCTTTATAATCTTTATTATCCCTTGTTACCCCCCTTTTGAGATTGAAAATCTTTTTAAAAGAACCTTGGACAAGGATCAGCCCTACACTAAGGGTTAGCTTAAAGTAAAAAAGAAAAGAGGAAAATGATTTTTGTAAATAAAAAAAAAGGGAAGGAGAAAAGAAAAGGAAAAGAAGAAAAAGATGATGAAAAATGAAATGACTCAATGCAAAGGCAAATGATGAAAAAGTGAAAAAGTAAGCAAAAAGTGTTAGTACTCTTGATAATGCTAAAGGCAATTGACAAAGTTTGCTAAAGATCCTTGGTCCCATTTAACCCTTAAACACTAACTTAAGCTTTATATCATTCCATTCATAACCCTTAACCTTAGCTGCATTACAAGTCTCGAAAGTCCATTCTGATCAATGAAGGGTTTTTTTTTCATTTTCATTAACTTTAATTTTGAGACAAAAGGTTCATGCTCTTCCGAGTTTTCAATTCCTTGCTCCTAAGAAATAAAAAAAGAGGTTTTCTAGGTTGAAAACCTGAAAAGGAGACCTAGGCAAAAGTAATGATCCGCTAGGTTAAAAACTCGAAAAGAGCAACCTAAGCAAAAGTTAGGGTAAAAAAAAATGGTACCTGACACCGAAGAAGTGGAGTTACCTTAAGTCACAAACTAGGGCACTTAAGGCCAAACTGCGGCAGTCTGAACTTATAATGAAGAATCATGAAATGCTTCAATACACTGAGATTTGGGCCAAACTGGGGCGATTTAAATATATAAAGTCTTGTCATGAAAAGCTCTCAATGCGTGAAAACTACGTGAAATCATATTCTTGGAAATAGACAAAGGGGTGTTCAAGGTTGCATACATGGAAAATTAGCACTGATCATCTTAGAGAGCATCACTAGAAGAGCTAGAAAGCTCCACCCTAACATTACTTTTGTAAACCTTTCAATTCTAATCCCTTTTGAATTGCTTTTCCTATACTTTTCCTTTGTATAATGATAACCCCTTTTCATTGCAACCTATTGTTGGTATATTTCTCATAATAGATTTATATTGAGATATGAAACATGTAACAATATTTCAAAAGCAATAAGATTTGCTCAAAAGGTCATGGGAAACACAACGAATTCCCGATGAGAGTATTAATGAGAAAAGAAAGGATAACCAGGTCACTATCACATCTAATGCACGCCTCAAGGGTCATTCTGGTTAGATATTTAAACTTGTTGCTGAATAGACAAATGAAGAGTTACCAACAGATCCCAGTCCAGTTCATCTTTGAAAATGATTGTGATCATGTCCATAGGGGTCATAGAGATAAAAAAAAGTTTTTTTTTCTTTCGTACTCTCATACATCTAAAGCATGTATCACATAGTGCATTTTTTTGCTAGCCTTGACCTACAAAAGTCCAACTTGCTATTTTCAATCAAACAAGGGCCTTATGCCCATTGCCTTTTTCTTTTTGGATCCCCGCACCCATTGCTTTTAGCTTCTGCGACAAGCCAGAGCCTTAGGCCCATTGCCTTTAATTCCCGGGTCCCTACACCCATTGCTTTTAGCTTCCACGACAAGCTAAGGCCTTATGCCCATTGCATTTTTCTTTTGGGTCCCTTCGCACCCATTGCTTTTAGCTTTCATGGCATGCCAAGGCCTTATGCCCATTGCCTTTAATTTCCAGGTCCCCGCACCCATTGCTTTTAGCTTCCGTGACAAATCAGGGCCTTATTCCCATTGTCTTTAATTTCTAGGTCCCCTCACTTATCTCTTTTAGTTTCCATGGCAAGTCAGGGCCTTATGCCCATTGCCTTTTAATTTATACTGCACCATCACTTTTAGTTTCCGCGGAAAGTCAGGGCCTTATGCTCATTGCCTTTAACTTTTCTAGGTCCACGCACCCATCGCTTTTAGCTTCCATGGCAAGTCAGGGTCTTATGCCCATTGCCTTTTTCTTTCTGGGTCCCTGCACCTATTGCTTTCAAGTTTTCACGGCAAACCAGTGCCTTATGCTCATTGCCCTTCTTTCTAGAGCCTTATGCTTATCGTCTTTCACTCATTACTTTTCCATGACAACTCAGGGCATCATGCCTATTGCCTTTAATGTTTTCGGGTCCCTGTACCCTTGCCTTTAATTTTCTGGGTCCCTGCACCCATCGCCTTTAAGTTTTTTGTTAAAGCTTCGATGGATACCCAGCTCCGCAAGCTTTCCTACCCTTTTGTTAAGTTTTGATGGATACCCAACTCCTTAAGCTTCTTACCTTGTTCCTATCAAGATTTGTCGGGTACCCAGCTCCATAAGCTTTTTTACCCTTTTGTTCAGCATCAACGAGTACCTGACTCCACAAGCTTTTTACCTTTTTTGCTTCAAGTTTTCTGTTAAGCTTCAGTGGATACCTAACTCTACAAGCTTTTTATCTTTCTTGCTTCAAGTTTTTTGTTAAGCTTCAGTGGATACCTGACTCCGCAAGCATTTTACCTTTTCTGCTTCAAGTTTTCTGTTAAGCTTCAGTGGGTACCTGACTTTGTAAGCTTTTTACCTATCCTGCTTCAAGTTTTCTGTTAAGCTTCAGTGGGTACCTGACTCCATAAGCTTTTTACCTTTTCGCTTTAAGCTTTCTGTCAAGCTTCAGTAGATACCCGACTCTGCAAGCATTTTTTCTTGTTCCTGTCAAGCTTCGGTGAATACCTGACTCCGTAAGCTTTTTTATCTTTCTATCAAACTCCAATGGGTCTTTGTACCCATTCCCTTAAAGTTTTCGAGTCCCAATACTCATTTCCTTTAGGTC
The DNA here is from genome assembly GCA_029884595.1 of Ormosia semicastrata. Classification (NCBI taxonomy): domain Eukaryota; kingdom Viridiplantae; phylum Streptophyta; class Magnoliopsida; order Fabales; family Fabaceae; genus Ormosia; species Ormosia semicastrata. Next base: position 35,885,518 of record JAQQTO010000062.1, read on the forward strand.
TCGGGGTCCATATACCTGTGGCCTTTACCTTTCGGGGTCCTCATACCCCACTTTTTTACCTTGTTTTAATGCTCGTTGCATTCTGCATCGATCAGCAAAGAAAAATTTTCATGGACAAAATTAAATCAATTCCTTTGCTTTCCATTTATTTTAAATGTAAAGCAAATAAAGCAACTGTTGATACTTAATTTTATCCATTGTTTTTACCTTTATTTTTTTATCAAGGTGTCCGAGTCATTTAAATTTGTTTCATTTACTTTTATTTAGTCTAATTTCAAAAATGAAATAAAAAAATATAGGATGAATTTGTTTTTGAAAAATAAATAAATAAAAAATAAAAAAAGAGTTACAAGCAACCCATGACCCAATCTCCTTCTCAACCCATGACCCAACTTCCTTCTTGCTGCAACCCAAGAACCTTAGCCACCATCACCCTCAAAACCCTAGACCATGTAGTTGCATAATCCAATTGAAAAGGCAACCCTTCCTTTTCAATTTTGATTAAAACCTCTAATGTGTTCTCTTCCTTAATTTGCCATTCAATCATCAGGAAATTGGGGAGAAAATTTTGTAGGCTTAATATTATAAATTCTATGTAGAGCAGAGGATAAAAAGAGCAATCAATCACTCAAAAACTCCCTCACATAGCGATCAATCACACACAGACACACAACCATTATACGAAAATACCCTAGAAAAATTATTTTATCCTCAACATTCTTCTGCCGCCACCACTATCTTCAATCTTCACCCTCATCCCCATCCCTTAGCACCATTAACCCACTGCAAACCACCATCATCCCTGTAATAACCTCCATCCACCACTCAACAATAACACTTGTAAACCTCCACCAAAATACAACATTCACTAAACATAAACCTCTGCAACTCATCCTAAAATAGAAACCCAAAATCACAGCAAATCCACATCCCAAAACAAAACCACCAAACCTGTGGCCACCGCGCACCACCACACTTCACGCCGTGCCGCGAACAGTACCTCCATACCTCACCACTATACTGCGACCAAAGCCCAGTGTCATCATGCCTCCACACTACCGTCGTGAAGCTCTAACCATAACTTGCCTCTACCACCATCGTTCCAAACCTGCAACAGTACTAAGACCTATAACCCACTCCACTCCCACCATCTCGTCTCAGCCACAGCCTTCATTGTTACCACTGCGCCATGCGCAATCTTCGCCCAGCTCCATCGTGAGTCCTAAGTCACTTGCAACCCACGTTGGCTCATCCCCAGCTTTTTTGTTGAACCAGATCTCGTTGCTTGACTGCACAACCACCAAAACTGCGACCCGGAAGCCACTACTAGGATCGCCCGAACCCACCTACGTCGAGCCACCATAGGCACAGTGAGCCACCTCCCCTGATCTATAAGCTCCCTTTTTTTTCCATTCTTTCTTTGTTTCATTTCTCCACTTTCGAGAGACTAAAATGTCTCTTTATTCTTTCTTTTTTTTTCTTTTTTTACTGTTTATTCTTTCTTTTTTTCTTTTTTTACTATTTATTTCTTTTTACTTTTATTTAGATTAATTTTAAACTCATTTCTTTGGATTTATTAATTGGGTGTTTTACTTGGGTTAAATCATGGGGTATTCTATTTTTATTTGTGCAAAATAAATTCTAAATAATGTTATTACATACTATTCCTGGTAATAATATCATTACACATTTGTACCTGTGTTTTAATTTGATTCACTTATTTTTGCATTAATGCATTAATCAAACAATTCAAAATTTGCTGACGACGAAAAAATTAGGAGAGGATAGGAGCACCATTCAATTACACTCTTTCCAATACTCTTGAGGCTTTATATTGGATCTCACAGGGAGTGTTGGTGAGGTCTAATCTCCACATTAAAATTAAAATATTTTTGCAAACTAAAATACAACATTTTTTTATAAACCAAAATAAAATCTTTTTTTTTTTGTAAAATAAAAATTCTCAAATAAGAGCAAACAATTTTATATAGTCTTAACATTATGATTGTGGTGGATTCAAAAACCTTTTTTTGTCACTTTTCAAAAGTAAAATTTTCTTTTCAAAATTCATTTTAAATCATTCTATCCCATCAAAAATAAATATTTTCAAAATTCTTTCTTTCTTACAAAATTAACACAATTTTATTAATTCACCACTCTCATATAATATGTTGCAGGCTTAGAATTTGTTCCAAAATAATAGCTATTTAGCCACCCATTCTATGTCTTAGTCATTTATCATTTTTGATATTATACTTGACAAAATGGGATGTAACACTCTTGTGGGGATGCCACATTTATGAATGCAATGAAATAAAATGAAGTAAAACTCTTACCCAAGTTATAAAACATTTGATACTTACATAAAATTTGTGGAATATTTTTTTTTCTTTTTATAATTATAACATTAAATGAAATAACACGAAACACAAGATATAACAAACATAAACTCACCATAATATACATAAGATTCTCTTTTAGTACAAACATAATTCACAAACTACAAGTATTTAAATAAAGCAATAAAGAGTTGACACAAAGCTACAACATAGTACTGCCCAAGTGCATCCCAGTAGATAACAAACCCTCCGATGAATCACCATCCGTCACCTCCAGAATAACCATCGAAAAGTGTGCATCTATGAGATCTCACAGCACTTCGGATACGAGTCCGAGCTGTCGACTCGCTACTAAGTTCACTAGGCGCGTGGAAAACTCCCTGCCAATAACGCCTAATGGTCAAAGGTAACTCTAAATGTAAATAAAGCATAGTAGTGAATATGACCTCCCCATCATACTCCCTACATAGGGACACAGTCAATCGTCCCACATAAGCTACTGTCCCTCGGTCAGCATGCATACGCCACGCCTCGGAACCCCCATGGAACTCCAGTCACACGAACCCGAAGAATCCTGGCAGTGCCATGATCTCAAGATCAGTCTTGACGATCAGTATGATCTACTGGTTCCTCCTCCTCGTAGATGTCGCCCGACTGTTGCTCGTCAGGGTATTGTACCTCAAGAGGCTGATCTTCCTCTACCTCAAACTCTTTACGGAAACAATATAGTAATATCGAGAAAACATATAGAGAGGTGAGACAATCTACATCACTACCCGCATGGCAATAAAGAAAACGACAGTACAATACAATTATCACAATAGTACATACCAGTACATCATGCATAATATATTAAGTAATATATAACAATAATACCTATCACAATGTCATGCATAATATATTAAAGCAATAAATCATATAATTTATCACAGATTATAATAAACAGTAAAATGCAGATAATGCATGAACATTTAAAATGCAGATGATGAATGATACACACACTGACTCGTTCCTACTCCATGGAGCTAAACACGGATATCTGAGAGAATGATCCGATCAGAAACTAATAATACTTTATGGCTGCCTAACCAAGTTATTGCACTGTCAACACGTCGTGTCTATAGCCCATGATCCAAAACATCGTAGCAAGAGCAAGACACAGTCCAAACATCGTGTACCACAGGCATAGTACTTAATAGTCCCCTCAAGATCTCGACTAAGAATAGTGCTTGTCAAGATCATTAGTGTGTTGCCCGTTACCACGGCCCAGAGGAGCAACCCACTATCCGCATGTGGAATTCTCCGCACACTAATGCCTCCAAGTTCATAAATGAACCACAATACACTTATCACACCAAACACGGTGTAATTCGCCTCGTCAATCAATCACCAATTATAATCCAAATTGGCACAACACTCTAAACATGAGCTAAAAATTACCAAAATACCCCTATTATCTAAATTTTACCATATTTATAGAAAATTACCAAAATACCCCTAGTCACCAGATAACAAAGTATAGTACGTCCCACCTAACTGTACTACACTACAAAATGTCTGGGTCCACCACTTTGGCCCGACAGCAAAACTCACAGTATTGTTCGATCGCGTAAAAATTTTATCGCATTTTCACATTCTCGACATTTTCACAAACGTTTTTAAATCGCGTAAAGATATTTTGACGTTTTTAAACATCATAAATTATTTTTGAGTTATTTTCTCAACCGCGTAGGATTTTTAATTCATTTTCTTAACCGAATAGCTTAAAATTGTCATTTTTAATATGTGCAAAACTATATCTAGTACTTTTAAAATACGTAATGTATTTCCCTTGTATTATAAATATAGTATGGAATTTTTTCATTTTATGCGTCTGATTTTAATAAATTTTGGCAGTATTTTGCCTATAAAATCAGTATAAGGTATTTTTAACGTTTTCCTCTAAATTTAGTTTATTTTATTTTTACCCAATAATTTCACTTTGAAATTCTCTAATGCGCTTCAAAATTTATAGTATGAGCTCTACGTTAGTACTTTTCAAGTGTCTGATTAATTTCTTACTTAAACTGAATTCTGCTAAGTTAAAATTCTAGAACAGAATTAATTCCTTTGATTTTCTCAATGATTCTTTGGAATCAATTTATGTTATAAAACAATTACCTAACCTATCTTAGTGAATAAAATGGCATTTGGTTATACACTAAATGGCATTTTGGCCACAATTAACTTAAATCATCCATTATTTACCTAGGTTCATTAAATCCTTGATTTAGAAAATTGTGAGAACATTTTGGTTCTCTATTTTTATGAAAAGGCCGTGAGCCTCAAATGTGTTCTTTGGAACACTCATGCATTTCGTACATGTTATTCACATCCTACTTAAATAAATACACAATTATAAATACGTCCAATTATTTAATCACATATAAAACACATACAATATATTTTAAGCCATAATCATGCATAGCAAAAATAATAAAAACTATAATCATGCATAGCAAATTAAAATCACAATTAGTAAAGCATTTAAACAATCAAAAATAATAAAAACCACAAATAAACCATACAATCGAATCCTTATGGATTCTACACACAAACACAATCCATTTTCTCATCACCACTTAGGGTTGATGAGATCAAATCTCCCTCTTACCTCTTGTAGACAAATTAATCGGATTCCTTCCTTTTCTCCAAATTTCGTGTGACCTCCAAAAAAATTCCTAAAATTCTCAAATAATTAGTAAATACTCATACAAGGTACAAAATAGGAAAACCATGGAACAAACATGATTAGAAAAATCAGAATTTCAATTTTGAACCATAGAAACCAAACTTACCCTTAAGTAAGTAAGCAAGAAGTGGAATTTTAGGCAAGATGGAGTAGGAATTTGGGAAAATTTTGTGAATGAAAGATGCTTAGAATAGTATTTGGGTTCAAGAAATGTAATGAGCTAAAATTATGAAGGCTTGGATGTGTATGGAAGGGTGTTGGCCGAAATTAGTGAGAGAAAAGAGAGAGAAATGTTTGCTTGAGTTTTTGGTATTTTAGAGAGAGAAATGAATAACCAAAATATGATAAGGGTGAAAAACTAAAGTGAAAGGTGAATAGATAGGGCAGCAGCCGTGTGAGAGAGTGTAGAGAGCTTGAGTGTTCAATTTTGCATGCAAAAATATCACCAAGTGTTCACACTAGGTGCACATGGCTTTGTCATGTTGGATCCTTTATGAACCATGTAGAACCAAGCCACCTCCAAGCCCACTTGTTACTGCCAAAACCGTGCTCTCTCTCCTCTCCTTAATGTCTTAATTGTCCTCCAATTACACCTAATTATATGTTAGTTAATTAGGCAATTAGTTAGGTTAATTATCCTAACCATTCTTAATTAACATACTACTAACATAACTAATTAACTTAGTATATATTAACATATATTATATCCTTTAATCAATATTAATATAGCTAATTAGTATTTAGATTATAATTAACTCATAACTAAACTAGTTCACTTAGTATGCTAATTAAGTAATTAGATTAGTTTAATTAAGCTTAATTAGGTTACTAACCATTTTCAAGCCTACAATCTTTGACTCAATCCTAGCCCTTGATTCATCTTTAATTCCTAACCATTGATTAGATCTAGGGTAGATATCACTTGGTCATAAACTTATTATTCTAATCTCACCATTGATTAGATCAATGGCTTAGATTAAAGGCTTCCACATTAAGTCTTCATCCAACGGTCCAAATGAAAACACATGCTCCCTTAGGTGTCCAATTCCTATTGGTTTAGAAAGTCAAGCCTACCTTTGTTGACTTGCTCTCATTGGTTAGAAATTGTCCAGTCAGCACAGTTGACTATTTTTCCTAAACGCGGGTCCCACAGCACTTTTAAAGATCTGTGGTCAAACCGAAGCAGATTTTTACTATTTTTGAGACAGTAGGTACTGTAATATAAAATAATATTATAAAAATATAAAATTATTTTATTGCATAATTAAATCCAAAAAATTACGCTATTAATTTATATATCAATCAGAATTGGGTTTAGTAAGATCCCCCAGCTCCAATTAATTAAAATAAGATTTATTCAGCCAGAAAATTATTATTTTCTTAGATCGGAGCAAATCACATACAATAGTCAAGTACACTCACGGAACAGTCAAATTAAATTTACTGCTCACAGAATTCACAAAATAGTACAAATTGGGACTGTATTGTAATTATCCCAAAAGTTAGGGTGTTACAACTCCCCCTACTAATAAGAATTTCGTCCCCGAAATTCATCATACATCAAACAATTGAGGGTATTGCTCCCTCATCCTATCCTCTAATTCCCATGTAGCATCTCCCGTTACATCATTCCACACTACCTTCACCAGTTCAATCATCTTCCCTCGAAGTTGTTTCACTCTCCTGTCCTCGATTCTAACAGGAAGTGTTTCATACGTCAAATTATCCTTCAGCTGTACTTCATCAGGTTGTATCATATAGGTTGGATCGGGAATGTATTTCCTCAACTGAGACACATGAAATACATTATGAAGATTGGATAGAAAAGTCGGTAAAGCTATCTGATAAGCTACAGGACCAATCCGACGAATAATCTGATAAGGTCCTATAAACTTAGGTGTAAGCTTCCTTGACTTAAGAACCCTTCCGACACCCGTCGTAGGTGTAACCCGTAAGAACACATGATCGCCTTCTTCAAATTCCAAAGGTCGTCTTCGTTTATCAGCATAACTTTTCTAACGGCTCTGAGTCGTTCGCATCTTTTCTTGTATCATCTTCACTTTTTCTGTAGTCTGCTGCACAAGATCAGGACCAATAGTCATACTCTCTCCATCCTGATACCAACACAAAGGTGTTCGACATCGTCGTCCATAAAGTGCTTCATAGGGCGCCATTCCTATGCTCGAGTGAAAACTATTGTTGTAGGTGAATTCTATCAAAGACAGAAATTCATCCCAACTTCCTTGCTGTTCTAACACACAAGCACGCAACAGATCTTCCAATGACTGAATCGTTCTTTCCGTCTGACCATCAGTCTGCGGATGATATGCAGAACTCAATCGCAATTTAGTCCCTATAGCTTCTTGCAAACTTTTCCAGAGTCTTGACGTAAACCTCGGATCTCTATCAGAAACTATACTTACCGGCACACCATGAAGTCTAACAACTTCGTCGATATATATCTGGGTTAAGCGTTCCAACGGATACTTAATATTGATTGGCAAGAAATGCGCTGATTTCGTAAGCCTATCAACTATAACCCATATCGAATCATAACCTTTCCTCGTCTTCGGAAATCCAGTAATGAAATCCATCGAAATACTATCCCATTTCCACTCTGGAATAGTCAAAGGTTGTAACATACCAGCAGGCCTTTGGTGTTCCACCTTTGCCTTCTGACAGACAAGACAAGACGCTACACGTTCAGCTACATCTCTCTTCATTCTTGGCCACCAAAACAGTCGCTTCAGGTCTTGATACATCTTCGTCATTCCTGGATGCATACTCAAATTACTTGTATGAGCTTCATCCAAAATTGCTCTCTTGAGTTCGGGATCATCAGGTATACAAACTCTTCCTTCAAACCTTAAGACTCCATCAGATCCTTCCTCTACCGTCGCTTTATGACCTTGCTTCAACAATTCTTTCTCATTCTGTAAAAACGCATCTTCATCTTGTTTCTCTTTTATGATCTCCAACAAGTCATTCAAAACCACAACTCTACTTAGACGAATCTTTCCAGGTACCAATTCCATTGATAACCATAGATCTCTGAATTGCTTCATCAACTCTTCCTCTTTAATCATCATAGTAGAAACACTTACTACCTTTCTACTTAAAGCATCTGCCACTACATTCGCTTTTCCTGGATGGTATTGAAGCTGAAAATCATAGTCCTTCAAAAATTCTAACCATCGCCTCTGCCTCATATTCAATTCTCTTTGATCAAACAAGTATTTTAAGCTTTTGTGTTCACTAAAGACATTGAACATAGCTCCATACAGAAAATGCCTCCACACTTTCAACGCAAAAACTACTGTAGCTAGCTCCAAATCGTGCGTTGGGTAGTTCCTCTCATGAACCTTCAACTGTCTTGAAGCATAAGCTACCACGTTCCGATTTTGCATCAACACACATCCTAACCCCTGATAAGATGCATCACAATACACCTCAAAAGATTTGTTAGGATCTGGCAAAATTAACACTGGTGCAGTCGTTAACCTCTTCTTTAGTTCTTGAAAACTCGCTTCACGTTCCTCCGTCCAATCGAAAGCCTGACTCTTCCTCGTGAGTTGTGTAAGTGGCCCAGCTATCTTGGAAAAACCTTAAATAAATCTTCTGTAATATCTGGCTAATCCAACAAAGCTTCGAACCTCAGTCACAGTCTTAGGCCTTTCCCACTGTAAAACAGTCTCCACTTTCGATGGGTCTACCGCGATACCTTCCTTGGAAATTATGTGACCTAAGAATTGAACTTCATCCAACCAAAACTTGCACTTTGACAACTTTGCAAACAGCTTCTTCTCCTTCAAAATTCGGAGAACTTTATTGAGATGTTCAGCATGCTCTTCTTGACTTTGAGAATAGATCAGAATATCATCGATGAAGACAACGACAAATCTGTCTAAGTACGGATGAAAAATTCTATTCATATAGTCCATGAATATCGCAGGAGCATTCATCACTCCGAACGGCATTACTTGATACTCATAATGTCCATAACGAGTTCGGAAAGCTGTTTTGGGTACATCATCGACCTTGACACGAATCTGATGATAACCTGATTGCAGATCTATCTTAGAGAATACAGCGGCTCCCTTCAATTGATCCATCAAGTCATCAATCCTTGGTAGTGGGTACTTGTTCTTTATAGTCACCTTGTTCAATTGTCGATAATCTACACAAAGATGCGAAGTTCCATCCTTCTTTTTAACTAGCAGCACTGGTGCTCCCCATGGTGAAACACTAGGTCGCACAAACTGCTTCTCCAACAGTCCCTCCAATTACTTCTTCAACTCTGCCAACTCTACCGGTGACATTCAGTACGGTGCAATCGAAATAGGACCGGCTCCAAGTACTAAGTCGATAGAGAATTCGATCTCCCTTTCCGGTGGCAAACCAGGTACATCGTCAGGAAAAATCTCTGCGGAAACTCATTGATGACGGGAATAGTGCTCACATCCTTCTCGGACTTGACTTCCAAAGAAGCAAACAACATAAACCCTTGAGCTCCATCCTCAACAATGACTTGACCTTTACAGCTAGATCAAGAATCCAGAACTTTCTTCCTTAGGAAAAACTATGGCCTTACTCGCACAGTCTATAAGGATATGGTTAGAAGATAACCAATCCATTCCTAATATTATGTCTATCTCAACAAGAGGTAAAAAAATCAAGTTGACCGAAAACGTACGATCCTTTATGATAATAGGACAGTTCATGCATATCTTGGATGTAACAATAGGCTTGGCAGTCAGTGTAGAAACAATCAATTGAAAACTCAGAGAAGACACAGGCAGTTTCAAACATTACACACAATCATATGCAATAAATGAGTGTGTTGCACCCGAATCATATAGCAAAGTCAGGTGATTACCTTCAATGACACCTTAACCTTGTATAAGATCCTCAGACTGAGAAGCTTCAGTTCTGGTCATTGTATACACTCTCCCTCCAGATCTTGGCTGAGTAGCACGGACATTCCTCACCGCAGGCTTCCTCTCAGGCTGTGTACAATCCCTTGAAATATGTCCAGGCTTTTTGCATTTAAAACAGATCGTTCCTCTTATCGGACAATCTGTAGATAGATGGCCTTTCTTGCCACATTTGAAACAGGTCGGCGTAAACGCCACATTCTGATTAGCTTGATTTCCACCAAAACTTCCCCCAACAGATGGACGTTGAGGTTGACTCCCAGACGGTCTCGCATAAGGCTTCCTCTGAAACCTACCACCACTGCTACTACTTCCTCTTTGGAACCTAGTTGGCCCAAAATTACGATTCCTTTGGTCTCGGGACGGCTCCAATGCCTCGAGTCTTCGACAAGTGTCTATCAACACAGGAAACTCCTTCATTCTCATCGGTAACACTGCACGTCTCAACTCCATTCTTAACCCATCCTCAAACTTCTGGCACTTCCATACCTCATCTGGTTGGTTCTAGAAATACCGAGAGAATTGTGACAAACTCTCAAATTTTGCAGCATATTCTCCCACAGTCATATTCCCTTGACACAGACTAAGAAATTCCATTTCCTTGGCATGTCGAGCAGTACTGGGAAAGTACTTCTCCAGAAATACTTCACAAAACACCTCCCAGGTGATTTCTACTCCTTCCGCTTGCAACAATTGGCGGGTATTCCTCCACCAATGTTCGGCATCTCCTCTCAACATATAAACAGCAAATGTTACCTTCTTATTCTCCGCGCACCCCATTCCTTCGAATATTCGCTCCAAGTCTTGAATCCAAAGACTTGCCTTCTCAGGGTCAAACTCGCCTCTAAACTGTGGTGGATTGTTGCGTCTGAACTCAGACAAATTCAAAGCATCAGCAGTCATATCTTGATGTTGGGCTGCTCTTTGATTTTGCTGATTTTGTTGAGCAATCACTGCTGCCATTTGCTAAATTGCCTCAGCAACTGTAACCATTGGGTCCACATTAGGTGCCACGTTTGCATGCCTTCCTCTTCCTCCTGACATCTTCTTTCTGCAACAAGAAAAAATAATGTCAGATGTAACCTTTCGGAAACAAATCACAAAGATTCACACAACACAAGCAAAAACAGACCTAACCACAACCCCAAAAGACTCTAACTTGGGCTCTGATACCAACTAATGTAACACCCTTGTGGGGATGCCACATTTATGAATGCAATGAAATAAAATGAAGTAAAACTCTTACCCAAGTTATAAAACATTTGATACTTACATGAAATTTGTGGAATTTTTTTTTTCTTTTTATAATTATAACATTAAATGAAATAACACGAAACACAAGATATAACAAACATAAACTCACCATAATATACATAAGATTCTCTTTTAGTACAAACATAATTCACAAACTACAAGTATTTAAATAAAGCAATAAAGAGTTGACACAAAGCTACAACATAGTACTGCCCAAGTGCATCCCAGTAGATAACAAACCCTCCGATGAATCACCATCCGTCACCTCCAGAATAACCATCGAAAAGTGTGCATCTATGAGATCTCACAGCACTTCGGACACGAGTCCGAGCTGTCGACTCGCTACTAAGTTCACTAGGCGCGTGGAAAACTCCCTGCCAATAACGCCTAATGGTCAAAGGTAACTCTAAATGTAAATAAAGCATAGTAGTGAATATGACCTCCCCATCATACTCCCTACATAGGGACACAGTCAATCGTCCCACATAAGCTACTGTCCCTCGGTCAGCATGCATACGCCACGCCTCGGAACCCCCATGGAACTCCAGTTGCACGAACCCGAAGAATCTTGGCAGTGCCATGATCTCAAGATCAGTCTTGACGATCGGTATGATCTACTGGTTCCTCCTCCTCGTAGATGTCGCCCGACTGTTGCTCGTCAGGGTACTGTACCTCAAGAGGCTGATCCTCCTCTACCTCAAACTCTTTACGGAAACAATATAGTAATATCGAGAAAACATATAGAGAGGTGAGACAATCTACATCACTACCCGCATGGCAATAAAGAAAATGACAGTACAATACAATTATCACAATAGTACATACCAGTACATCATGCATAATATATTAAGTAATATATAACAATAATACCTATCACAATGTCATGCATAATATATTAAAGCAATAAATCATATAATTTATCACAGATTATAATAAATAGTAAAATGCAGATAATGCATGAACATTTAAAATGCAGATGATGAATGATACACACACTGACTCGTTCCTACTCCATGGAGCTAAACACGGATATCTGAGAGAATGATCCGATCAGAAACTAATAATACTTTATGGCTGCCCAACCAAGCTATTGCACTGTCAACACGTCGTGTCTATAGCCCACAGTCCAAAACATCGTGTAGCAGTACACAGTCCAAACATCGTGTACCACAGGCATAGTACTTAATAGTCCCCTCAAGATCTCGACTAAGAATAGTGCTTGTCAAGATCATTAGTGTGTTGCCCGTTACCACGGCCCAGAGGAGCAACCCACTATCCGCATGTGGAATTCTCCGCACACTAATGCCTCCAAGTTCATAAATGAACCACACTACGCTTATCACACCAAACACGGTGTAATTCACCTCGTCAATCAATCACCAATTATAATCCAAATTGGCACAACACTCTAAACATGAGCTAAAAATGACCAAAATACCCCTATTATCCAAATTTTACCATATTTACAAAAAATTACCAAAATACCCCTAGTCACCAGATAACAAAGTATAGTACGTCCCACCTGACAGTACTACACTACAAAATGTCTGGGTCCACCACTTTGGCCCGACAGCAAAACTCACAGTATTGTTCAATTGCATAAAAATTTTATCGCATTTTCACAATCTCGACGTTTTCACAAACGTTTTTAAATCGCGTAAAGATATTTTGACATTTTTAAACATCGTAAATTATTTTTGAGTTATTTTCTCAATCGCGTAGGATTTTTAATTCATTTTCTTAACCGAATAGCTTAAAATTGTCATTTTTAATATGTGTAAAACTATATCTAGTACTTTTAAAATACGTAATGTATTTCCCTTGTATTATAAATATAGTATGGAATCTTTTTATTTTATGCGTCTGATTTTAATAAATTTCGGCAGCATTTTGCCTATAAAATCAGTATAAGGTATTTTTAACGTTTTTCTCTAAATATAGTTTATTTTATTTTTACCCAATAATTTCACTTTGAAATTCACTAACGCGCTTCAAAATTTATAGTATGAGCTCTACGTTAGTACTTTTCAAGTGTCTGATTAATTTCTTACTTAAATTGAATTCTGCTAAGTTAAAATTTTAGAACAGAATTAATTCCTTTGATTTTCTCAATGATTCTTTGGAATCAATTTATGTTATAAAACAATTACCTAATCTATCTTAGTAAATAAAATGGCATGTTGGCCAAATCAAAATAAAATGGCATTTGGTTATACACTAAATGGCATTTTGGCCACAATTAACTTAAATCATCCATTATTTACCTAGGTTCATTAAATCCTTGATTTAGAAAATTGTGAGAACATTTTGGTTCTCTATTTTTATGAAAAGGCCGTGAGCCTCAAATGTGTTCTTTGGAACACTTATGCATTTCGTACATGTTATTCACATCCTACTTAAATAAATACACAATTATAAATACATCCAATTATTTAATCACATATAAAACACATACAATATATTTTAAGCCATAATCATGCATAGCAAAAATAATAAAAACTATAATCATGCATAGCAAATTAAAATCACAATTAGTAAAGCATTTAAACAATCAAAAACAATAAAAACCACAAATAAACCATACAACCGAATCCTTATGGATTCTACACACAAACACAATCCATTTTCTCATCACCACTTAGGGTTGATGAGATTAAATCTCCCTCTTACCTCTTGTAGACAAATTAATCGGTTAAATTCCTTCCTTTTCTCCAAATTTTCTGTGACCACCAAAAAAATTCCTAAAATTCTCAAACAATTAGTAAATACTCATATAAGGTACAAAATAGGAAAACCATGGAACAAACATGGTTAGAAAAATCAGAATTTCAATTTTGAACCATAGAAACCAAACTTACCCTTAAGTAAGTAAGCAAGAAGTGGAATTTTAGGCAAGATGGATTAGGAATTTGGGAAAACTTTGTGAATGAAAGATGCTTAGAATGGTATTTGGGTTCAAGAAATGTAATGAGCTAAAATTATGAAGGCTTGGATGTGTATGGAAGGGTGTTGGCCGAAACTAGTGAGAGAAAAGAGAGAGAAATGTTTGCTTGAGTTTTTGGTATTTTAGAGAGAGAAATGAATAACCAAAATGTGATAAGGGTGAAAAACTAAAGTGAAAGGTGAATAGATAGGGCAGCAGCCATGTGAGAGAGTGTAGAGAGCTTGAGTGTTCAATTTTGCATGCAAAAATATCACCAAGTGTTCACACTAGGTGCACATGGCTTTGTCATGTTGGATCCTTCATGAACCATGTAGAACCAAGCCACCTCCAAGCCCACTTGTTGCTGCCAAAACCGTGCTCTCTCTCCTCTCCTTAATGTCTTAATTGTCCTCCAATTACACCTAATTATATGTTAGTTAATTAGGCAATTAGTTAGGTTAATTATCCTAACCATTCTTAATTAACATACTACTAACTTAACTAATTAACTTAGTATATATTAACATATATTATATCCTTTAATCAATATTAATATAGCTAATTAGTATTTAGATTATAATTAATTCATAACTAAACTAGTTCACTTAGTATGCTAATTAAGTAATTAGATTAGTTTAATTAAGCTTAATTAGGTTACTAACCATTTTCAAGCCTACAATCTTTGACTCAATCCTAACCCTTGATTCATCTTTAATTCCTAACCATTGATTAGATCTAGGGTAGATATCACTTGGTCATAAACTTATCATTCTAATCTCACCATTGATTAGATCAATGGCTTAGATTAAAGGCTTCATCATTAAGTCTTCATCCAACGGTCCAAATGAAAACACATGCTCCCTTAGGTGTCCAATTCCTATTGGTTTAGAAAGTCAAGCCTACCTTTGTTGACTTGCTCTCATTGGTTAGAAATTGTCCAGTCAAAGACAGATTGACTGCTTTTTCCTAAACGCGGGTCTCACTGACACTTTTAAAGATCTGTGGTCAAACCGAAGCAGATTTTTACTATTTTTGAGACAGTAGGTACTGTAATATAAAATAATATTATAAAAATATAAAATTATTTTATTACACGTTAAATCGAAAAATTATGTTATTAATTTATATATCAATCAATTGGGTTTAGTAAGATCCCCCGGCTCCAATTAATTAAAATAAGATTTATCCAAAGAAAATTATTATTTTCTTAGGTCGGAGCAAATCACATACAACAGTCAAGTACACTCACGGAACAGTCAAATTAAATTTACTGCTCACAGAATTCACAAAATAGTACAAATCGGGACTATATTATAATTATCCCAAAAGTTAGGGCGTTACATGGGACATATAAAAAAAACAAAAAAAATAATTCTTTTCTTTTTTAATAATAAAGGATCAATTTAATTAATCTTGCAAATAACACTAGATTAAATAGGTAACCGTTCTTAGAACGGACGGTGTAGGGTGCTAATACCTTCCTTATTCGTAATCATCCCCCGAACCTCGAACTCTGAAATGTAGGCCATCTTTTAGGTGTCCAATTGCACTATTCCATTTAATGGATAAAGCAATTGGTGGCAACTCCCAACACCTCGAGGTCCTTTCCTCCCTCTTCTTTTTAATTTTCGTGATGCCATTTGGGAAGGTTGCAACAACTTTGTACATATTTTTTGTATTTATGAAAAATACATACTTTATGTATAATATTTCGTTCATGGCTCATATTTTCTATATATAATATTATTTTATTATGTTATAAATGTTTTAGTAGTAAGTAGCATGCATGGATCTAATTTTTGTGACATAATACATATTATATTATTGTTAACAAATTTGGGATGTTACAGAAGTAGTCTAGAAATGATGGAAATGAGAAGAAAATATTCTTTGTCACAATGTGGTGATTTCAGCCAAGCATGGATATTAGGGTTAGATTTGCTTGTTAATGAATTATATTGTATTTTATTGTTATAATTATAGAAATAAATGATATAAAATTTATTGATGTTGAAATGTTGATTAAATGATTGATTATGTTAATGTCACAAATTATGAACTATTGATGTTGTTTTCGTGAAATAATGATATTCAAAGTTGTGACTTTTTAGTAATTTGTTTTGAGCTTAAAGATATGACATCAATATTTAAGAGAAAGAATATTATGTCTTCTAGGACCCATTAAAAAAGTTCATAGGTCAAGAGGGCTAAGTGGAACTTAATGGAAAGTCTTACATAGGTCACTTTATTGGGCTCTATATTTCCTTTCCTTGGGCATGTGGAGTGATAACTTTTATTGGGTTCCCTGATTGGAATGACCACCAAGCTAAGGGATGCCCTAGAAAGTTTGAGATCTCAACTATAATATGTTATGTAATTGGCCATGTGAGTAAGAAGAGAAAAGTAATAGATAATGGAATGTGAAATAATATTATTTAGTATATATTTTATTGATATATAGTAAAGTTATGTAGTACTTTATTTGAAACTTATTTTCTGTAGTGAATGGGACATAACATAGTTCAAAATAAATTATTTTATTAATTGTATGATTTCTCTACTGAGAATTATAAATTATCACCCCTTTATCTGTTATGTTCAGAGAGACAGGATGGTGCGCATCACACTACTGATTGATATTGAAGCTCACCTTATTTTTCATCATGCCACTGAAGAAATTTGTATTGTGATTAATGGTATTAACATCCGCTACTTTATCATGCATGATTCAGACTACTGATAAACTTGTATGATGGGATTGTATATAGATGTATATAGTTGACTTGGTTACTTTTTGGGTGTGCTTTGTCCACTGACGTACTGACCAACATTGATTATTCAAACATTTAAGTTGTCTCTTTTTATAGTTTTGAACTTGGTCAGGGTTTGTAAATATTTTTAATCGATATACTGGCACACTATATGTAAATTTTAAATATAAATGTAGTTAATGTGTTATTAAATTTTTTGCTATATTTTTATTAATTTTATGTTCCATTGATACATTTATTATATGAGTTATAAAAAGTATATATATATAGGAACTTCAACTTAATTAATTTAAGTATTAGATAAATTCTGTTATATATTTAACCACTGCATATATTTAATTAAAACTAAATAAATAATGAAGTATGTAATATTTTATTAGCTTTAAGTAAATATAAATCCGAATGAGGTACGCATCAATTATTTAGTACATTATTAAAATATAGTTAAAATACTGGTAGAATGTTATAGCATGTCTTTTCCTCAATCTAGAATCATAAGTAGAAAGGGAATATCACCTCCTCAATCTATTAAATATCTAGGATCACCCCTAAGTACAAGGATCATGTCCATTATCAAATGTAGGATTTAGGATCACCCTCAGGTACGAGGATCATTTCCACTATCCTTTAATGGCCAAAACAATCAATGGGTTACCCTTCAAAGGGGAATAACATCTAAGGATCACCCCCCATACAAGGATCATATCCATTAACTTTTAAACTTTGAGCATATTACAAATCAAATCAATGCTAGCTCAATTTTAACAAACAAAGGAGTAAATAATTTTCTAGTACACTTTAATAACATGACAAGTGTACATTTCAATTATCTCTTCAAATAGATATATCTAGTTCACATTATAACATAAGATACTTCACTTAGTGAATTAAATCACACCATATCACATAAAGGTATCCTATTTGGTTCGCATAAAACAAAGAATTTTGTTTTCTCAAATTAGGGAACTGGTAATCGATTACCATTCGTGGTAATTGATTACTATCAGCTATTGTCTCAAAATAGAGGATTAGTAATCGATTACCTACTAATGGTAATTGATTACTAGCTTAAAATATCACAAGTCAAAAACTTGGTAATCGATTACCACAAATAAATTCTCGCATGCAGAAGCTTGGTGATTGATTACCTACTCATGCTAATCAATTGCCACATTTCTAGAATCATTTTTGAAGGTTGATAATCAATTATGTAACACCCTTAGTAACATGTTAGGCTTGTAAATGATTACAGAGGTAGCCTAATACTTGTTTAACATGCTAGTTCAGTTTTGTGACAAACTGAGTTAGTTTAGGCACTTTACTGCAAAACAAAAGATGAAAAATAGCCTAAAATAACTCAAAAAATGGCTTTAAAGACTAAGTTGAGGGAAACATGTATGAATAACTTGTTTCTAGGTCACAAATGAGCTAAGTGAGATGCAGATAAAATTTGAGGATAATCAGAGTCAGTGTGGTATTTTTAAGCATATTGGTTGTGTGCTTTAATACCCGATTGACTAGCAGCAAATATGAAAAAATAGAATTATGGTAAAACAATAATTTAGGTGAATCCTAGTATTTATTCCAAAGTTGTTGGAATTTGGAAAACTTGAATTAGCATAATTCAAGTGTCCTTAGCAAATATAAGTTTCAGCATAGAATTAGTTCCTATCCTTGTTGACTTTTCTCTCTCTCTTTTCTCTCATTCCCTCAGCTAAGAAATAAAAATAGAGAAACGAAGAAAGAAAAGAGAAAAAAAGGAAGAGAAGAAAAGGGAAATAAAAGGGAAGAAGGGAAAATCAAAAAGAAAAGTCAAGCTCAATCCATCATCACCAAGTCTTGAGGTATGGGAGTTCTTGTAACACCACAAATTTTCTTTCTTTCTCTGTTATATATGTTTTTATAATTTTTATGATTTTTATGAATTATTTTAATTATTATATTATTATTTTTGGCTTCTGTGTGTTTGAAAGCGGGACCAGAAAAATAAAAATTTTTTGGGGCCGAAAAATTTTGACTATTCATGCGGGGCCAGGGGAGCTTACTAAACCCGAAACTGGGAACAGATTTCGAAGTTTTTCTTTTTCTAAAATTTTATTTGACTGATAAATTTTAGGTACGTTCTATTATCCATTGGACAATAACCACTAGTTTTCTAACAGTAGCCTTTGTCCATTGGGTAATAGCTACCAAAAAATATCTAGATGGTGAGTCAAGTTTGATGGTTATGACAACTTTATAGTGAACCAATGAGAAGGAAGCTTACATGAAAAGTTTGATGGAGTCAACAATAATGGCTAGGACTTTGTGTGTTGCACCAATGGATGGCAAGCTTGGAGGAGAAGTTTTGATCTCCACCCTTGATGTAGTTCACGACCAAGAGCTTCTAGGAGAAGCTTAAGTGATCAATTTGGTTACTTAACTTTCTCTTAATTCTATGTTATTCATTTTCAAGAAGCAATCATCAAAAGCTATCACAAAACTCTCTCATTTTCTCTCCATTTTAGCTCACGGCCAACCCTCCCAAATTACCTTCCAACTTTGTTTCATTCAAACCAAATACATATCTTGAATCTAGATCTCATTTGGAGACATTTTCTAGTTGTAAGTTTTCCCAAAATCATTCATCTTCAACCTCTTTCTTCAAGCTCCAAGTTTGAAGAGTCTTAGGTGAAGTTTTGTTCTTCACTCCTAAATTTTATTCTAAAGTGTTAGACCATAATTTTGATCTATGATCATCTTGTTTCAAACTTTAGATTTTAATAAATTTATGTTTGATATGTTTTAAGGGTTTTCTTGGAGGTAGAACTCATTACAAGAGGACATCAAAGGAGCTTTGATCATCTTTTAAGGTAAGAGGGAGATTAACCTCATCAACCATTTTGGTGATGAGAAGCGAATTTGTGATTTGTGAGTGAAAAATTCATGTAAGGATTTATTCACTTGATTGGTGTATATTTAGTGGTTTGCGCTTGTTTGGTTTTATGTGTGATTATATGATTTAGATAATATGCATGAAATTGTTATTGCATGAATTGATGATTAGTATATTTGTATGCTTGAAATTATATGAGAAAGGCAAGAAATTTTAGTCCCAAAGACTACTCGAGGCTCACGGGTTTTTATCTTAGGAGTAGGTATCCATGAGAAAAATAATTTATTAGTAGAGAACTTAGATGATTAGGAGACTAAAATAAGATCTAAGAAATTACAAGTTAAAAATAAGATGAACAAAATTTTATCATTCAAAAGGATTAATTTCGGCCATGGAAATAAAGTTAGGATAATGTTTTGAAACTTAAAGTATTTTATTTAAGAGAATAAAGGAGAAAGATTTTTGAAATATCTTGTTTTAATTAAAATAATATAAGTTTTTTTTGTGAAAACATTTGGAAATATTAATTAAAGGATGTTTAGTGAGAAAATGTTGGAATTAATGTTCAATTTTTTTATATTAAATGAGAAAAATTTAAAAATAAGCTTAGAATATTAATAAAATGTTTTATGCGATTTGAAATATGTAGAAAAACCTTTACACGATTTAAAAATGATGATTTTTAATTACACAATTAAGAAAACATTTTAAAAATTTTATGCAATTGAAAAATGATGGAAAAATGTTATGCGATCTTGTAACGCAACAAATAATGTTACGCGTTTGTGAAAATACAATGGAAATACTTTGCATTTGAGAAAAATAGTAAGTTTGCTGTCAGGCTGATGTACTGGACCCGGAGACGTCAGTTAACGTTTTAGCCCAGTGGTGGCTTGGTTTTACGTATAAGTCACATAAGTGTTAATTATTGATTTATGAAGTCTTTTGATCATGCATTGTGAAAGTCATTGTGACTTTGTCTGTTAAGGCTGTATGCCTAAGGAGATGAATTATACCCTTGTGCGGCTGAGAATTGCGTAGTGAATGTCTATGAATGACCTAGGAGGCGTCGGGGCGTGGAAATCTCATAAATGGCCAGTTAGTAGCTCTACTGTGCCATGGTAACTAATGCAAACGCACCAAACAATCTCGGTGAGATACTATTTCTATTCTTAATCCGGTGTAGAATGTCTTGTATAAGCCCTGATGCGTACGCTGATAATTTTTGAAGCATTTGAATTGAGGCTAACGATATACAGGCATGACTCCCTGATCATTCTCTTTGATGTTTGGCGTTAGTTCCATGGAGTAGGGGTTTGGTCATTATACATATGCATAGTCTGTTGACATATTGTCGTGGTATATATATACACATATGCATATTTATTGAGTTATCTGTTGAGAAATATTATGACTGTAACTGTTGAATCTGCACTGTATGGCTTTATTGTTATTGCTGTTTCTTTGCTGCCATGCTGGTATATGATGTAGGGGATCTCACATCTTTATGTTATTGTTCTGTCTATTTCTACTTATGTTTATGTCTGTGAAGATGGCGATGGCAGCCAGGAGGGATCTGCTAGGTTTTGTTAGAGTGCAGTTTCTGGGAGGCACTGATGCCTGGCGTGTCCATAGGGACACAGAGTGTATAGAGTATTGTGGAGACATTACTCTATCCATAAGTAGGACCCACCATAGGGTTACTACTTTTTCTTTTGTTGTTACAACATATGTAGAGTTTGTTATGCCTATCGGGGAGTTATGGGTTGATACTAACTATACTCCTAGGGAGGACTCCGAGGCATCTTTAGCTCGGACTCCCGCTCGTCGAGACATGCCCCAGCTGAGGGATTTGTCTTCTGAGGATTCTAAGGAGGATTCGAAGGAGGATCTAGTGGAGGACCCTTCCCTTAGGTGTTGTGAACTTGGGCCAGTCTAGGTTGGTTATGTTAGATGTCTTATGCTTTTGGATATGTAGTTTTATGTATTTACGCTTTTGATAAACAATGTTTATATATGTAAAGTGTATTACTCAGTTTTTATATGATCTGTGTTCTTTATAATCTATTAAGTTTTTGTTATCCGCAAAAAAGAAATTTTGAAACTCATATTTTATAATATCAAATACTTTATAGCTTGGGTAAAGTTTTTAAAAGTGTTAGTCTGAAATGTAATGCCATTTGGAGGGTGTTACAGATTTTTCCTAAACTCAATTTTCCTCTCCATTTCTTGTGGTTTACATAGATGAATGGTTTGGGGTAAAAATGATTTCTCTAGCTAATACTTGTTTTCAATGGCTGAGTTGAGTTTGGTTTGAGCTTAACTTATGCTTGGTTTTTTATTATGAGGTTAGAATCACTCCTTTGAGTGTTTGAAACCAAAGATCAGAATTAGGTTTTGAATGATAGATATTTTACCAAAATCTAAGTTTGATGAGTTGAAATTAATGTTTAATGATCATAACATGATTAGAGACCATGATTAGGGTTAGGAAACACTTAGAATCCATGATTTTAGAATTAGAACTTTGATAGAAACCAAGACTATGCAGAACTCGATTCTGTAGAATTAGGGCAGCATCCGAGCAGCCTGTGATGTTTGTTGCATAACTTGAGTTACAGACATCGGTTTTACCTGATTCTTATTGGATTTGAAAGCTAAGACATAAGGCTTCATGTAATAAAAGATTCATAATTTTAACATAACCCAATCAGTGCCAGTTCAGTTTGAAGTTGAGTTAGATTCTATAGAAACAAGTAGACTGACACCTTTCAAACCAGATTGCATAACTTCCTGCACAGGGGTCATTTTTTCATGAGACCAGTGTCATTTTAAAATAACATATAAGGCTATAAAAGGTAAAAATTTCAAAATTTTTTCACTCTTAGTTTGTTCCCAGTTTCAATTTAAAGTTAAGTCAGAATCAGGTAAAATAGTGAGTGTTCTATTTTAACTTCTGCATAATATAGCATAACTTTGGCTACACTTAGTCGAATGAAGTGAGGTTTATGGAATTTGAAAGATATGAGAGAAGGATATTTGCCCATAAAATGTCAAATTTTTTGAAGTTATGATGCACATTTGGTGCATTCTTGAAAGTTAGCTTTTTTAGGCAAAAGTTGAGGTATTTTTGTGATGGGTTGTGCCCTAGAAACACTAGTAGCTTCTTTAATAGTTAAAGTTAAGTTATGAAAGTGTAGCAAGAGTTGGTTCCTTTATTCAAGTTGAACCGTAGCAAGTGTTGGTTCCTTTAGTAAAGTTGAACCATAGCAAGAGTGGTTCCTTTGTTTATCAAAGTTGAACCATAGAGAAATAGACCCCTCAAGCAATAAGGTTGAACCCTAGAGAAATGGATCTCTCAAGCAATGAGGTTGAACCCTAGAGAAATGGATCCCTCAAGCAATGAGGTTGAACCATAGAGAGTTGGATCCCTTATGAATAAGGTTGAATCATAGTTGTTCATGATTCCTAACTAAGGGAGTGAGGCAAGCCCCTTGACTTGGCAAAGGAGTGAGAAAAACATTTTGTTAAAGGTGGAGTTGTGACGAGTTAAGTCCTATGCCAGGTGGTGGACAAGTTAAGTCCTATGCTAGGTAGTGGACGAGTTAAGTTCTATGCTAGGATAAAGTTGAGTATATCCTATGCTAGGCTATGGAAGAGTATATCCTATGCTAGGTCAAGGATTAGTATATCCTATGCTAGGCTATGGATGAGTATGTCCTATGCTAGGCTATGGATGAGTATATCCTATACTAGGCTATGGATAAGTTATGTCCTATGTGAGGCTATGGATGAGTTATATCCTATGTTAGGCTATAGATGAGTTATATCCTATGTGAGGCTATGCTAAGCAAATGATGAGATATGATGTTGTGAAAGTAGTACATGGAACAGTCCACTCGTCATGAGAGATGATGTTTGAAAGTAGTACATGGAACACTCTATTCGTCATCAAATATGAAGTGGAAATAGTACATGTAACATCCCAAAATCTTTAATACCTTAAATTGTGATTCAAAAATCTTAAGAATTCATAGATTAGCTTATTTATAGAATTAAGATTTAATAGCTAGTAAGTGAAGATTAAATTAAGATGAATTGAGAAACTTTAATTCAATTAAAGTTTCCCAAGTAACCATTAGTGAGTTCACAGCAAGACCAAGAATGCAGGCACTTAGTTTCATGGCATATTTTCAAATATTAAAGAAGAACATCATCATGTGCTCCATGACTTAGCAAAGAAAGAACGAAGGCACCATGCAAGAAGACATATGGCGGCTTGCATGTTAAAAGACTAAGTGTCATCTCTTTAGTAAAGGTTGATGTAAGAATGTAATCATTAGGAAGCTAAGTGTCAAAGACTAATCATAACTTAGTGAGAAAAGAAAATTTATACAACTAGAAAATTAGAAAACAGAGTAAGATGATTAGTAAATTAAGCAATGATTAGAGATAAAAGAAATTAAATGATATCTCTAACTAATGCACATGACTACAAGAGGAGGAACAAGAATGGACACTTGGACTTCATGCACCTAAAATTTCACACTTGTCAAGGAAAGAATAAGGAATATATTCCCTCAAATTTTCAGGAGAATGCCATGGGCTAGAACAGATGTGCAGATACAAGCACACTTTCAAGCATGCAATGACATATTTCTAGACACTTGAAAACACCAAGACAAGTGTGCAAGCATGCACACTTCCCTCCATGAAAGATGACACAGTTAGGGACACTTATGCAGCTCCAAGGCATGCAAATTGACACCTCACATGGCCAAGACAAATGGGCTGCTACATGTCTTTCAAAGCATGCAAAGTGACACTTCAAATCTAAGTAGAATCATTCCTAATCTACAAGGAAGGGAGGCTGCTATGCTGCTTCTTTCACTTCACCTCACATCCTTCATTTCATTTCAAGCTAGAAGGACCTCTTGAGATGTCTCAATGTCATCCCCTCAAGTTAGCAAGCTTGGACACCCATCTCTTCATGCAAATGGCCACATCAAGCCTTAGCCTACCCTAACCTCATTGGTAATCATGGAAGCTTCTACGCATAACCTGGAGTTAGCAGCTGTGGTGTTTGCTTTGAAAATATGGAGACATTTTCTATACAGAGCAACATTCAACATCTACAGCGATCATAAGAGTTTGAAGTACCTGTTCGACCAAAAGGAGCTTAACATGAGGCAAAGGAGGTGGTTAGAATTTTTGAAAGACTACGATTTTCAACTCCAATATCATCCTGGAAAGGCAAACGTGGTGGCAGACGCTTTAAGTAGAAAGATGCTTAGTATCTCTGCTATGATGATCAAGGAAAAGGAATTAATAGAACAATTCTGGAATATGTGGATGTTCGTGGAGTTGACACCGAGGAATATTTGTTTGAATATGGTTACCATCTCAAGTGATTTGATGGAAGAAATCCGCGAGAAATAGAAAGATGACGAGTTTCTGCAAAATGAGAGGGAGTTGATGAAGCGAGACATTGTGTCAACAGTTCAAGAAGGACATGATGGTATTCTAAGGTTCAAAGGCAAGGTTTGTGTTCCTAGTGATTTGGAGCTGAGGAAATTAATTCTTGATGAAGCCCACACGAGCCACTTGAGTATACACCTAGGAATGACCAAAATGTACTAAGATCTGAAGTGATTATTCTGATGGCACGGAATAAAAAGGGATGTTGCCCAGTACGTGTCATCTTATCTGGTTTGTCAGAAAGCCAAGGTTAAACACCAAAGACCTTCAGGAATGTTGCAACTTCTAGCTATTCCTGAATGGAAATTGGATAGCATCGCGATGGATTTTGTGGTTGGATTACCGAGACCCGAAAATGTTATAACTCGATATAGGTAATTATGGATCGGCTTACGAAGTCTGTGCACTTTTTACTGATCAACATAAAGTATTCGATGGAGAGGTTAGCTTAACTGTATATTGGTGAGATTGTTAGACTTCATAGTGTGCCTTCCAGTATTATTTCTGATAGAGATCTGAGGTTTACATCAAGGTTTTGGCAGAGCCTACAAGAAGCAATGGGTACGAAACTTCGTTTGAGTTTTGTTTATCATCCTTAAACAGATGGTCAAACATAAAGGACGATCCAATCGCTGGAAGATCTACTGAGAGCTTGTACTCTAGAACAAACTGGAAGTTAGGATAAGGTTTTGCCTTTGATAGAGTTCACCTACAATAACAGTTTCACTCGAGCATAGGGATGACACCCTATGAGGCTCTATACGGATGATGGTGTAGAACATCTTTGTGTTAGTACTAAGATGGGGAGCACCTTACGATCGGACCTGATCTTGTGCAGCAAACAACGGAGAAGGTTAAGATGATTCAGAAAAGGATGCGGTCAGGTCAGAGTCGACAGAAAAGCTATGCCGATAAAAGAAGGAAGCCTCTTGAGTTTGAAGAAGGTGAGCATGTGTTTTTGAAAGTCACACCCATAACTAGGGTTGACGAGTTCTTAAATCTAGAAAACTTACTCCTAAAATCATTGGACGTTATCAAGTTCTTCGTCAGATAGGTCCAGTAGCTTACCAAATAGCCTTACCACCTTTTCTTTCTAACCTTCACGATGTTTTTCATGTATCGCAATTGTGAAAATACATTCCTAATCTAAACCATGTCATAGCACAGGATACAGTATAATTAAAAAAGAATTTGACCTATGAGACACTTCCTGTAAAGATTGAGGATAGGAGAGTGAAGCAACTCAGAGGCAAGGAGATTTCATTAGTGAAAGTGATTTGGAATGACATAATCGAAGATGCAACGTGGGAGTTAGAGGACAAGATGAAGGAACAACATCCACATTTATTCTGAGGTATGAAAATTTCGAGAACGAAATTTCTTTTTAAAAAATGAGAGTTGTAACACCCCAAAAATTTCTTATTTTCTATTATATATGCGTTTTATAATATTTGTGATTTTTGAAAATTTTTGTGAATTATTTTGGTGATTTAGATTATTTTAATATATTTCTCATTTTACATGCGCGCTGAGCGGGGCCGGAAAAATAAAATATTTTCCCCGAGGCCGAAAAACTTTAGATTGTGGAAAAGTCGATGGGAGATCTTACTAAACCCGAGGCCGGATATAGTTTAAGAAGTTTTCATTTTTTGAGATTTTATCTGATAAATAAAATCGCGATAACGTTTTATTATCCATTAGAAGATAAATACTATTTTTGCTAACTGTAACCTTTGTCCACTAGATAATAGTTTTTGTAGAGTGATAGTCATCTTTTCTAGAGAACACTTTAATGACATCACTAAGATGACATCATCACCTTGACATCACCCTTGATTTTTCAAAAAGTGTGTGAAACTTCTCAATGAAGCTTTATACCAAGCTTCTCAAGGAAGCTTCACCTTTCCTCTCTCCTCCTTGGACTCCACGGCAATTGGAGGGAAAGATGACACTAATTGTCATCTTTTCACTTTACCACATATTCACTTTTCACTTTACCATTTCAAAAAAAAAAGTTTCATCACTTTTCACTCTCACTTTTCTCCTTTCTCTCTATCACTTCCTTTTCTCCATTCTTCCTCTCCATTCTCACAGCCATACACACCATTTTGGCCATCCACCTTTGTTCCCTCCAACCAACCTTAGTTCTTGAATCTCCTTGTCACATAGAAGCTTTTCTCTTTGGTGATCATCTCTTGATTCTTCCATCTTCGTCACTTTCTACCATGCCCTAACACTTGAAGCTTTGAGGTAAAGTTCTTAATTTTCATCTTTTCTCTTCTCATTTTTGTGATCCTTGGTCACCTTTGTGATCAAGGACTCCTCTTTTTCAAGCTTTGGTTGTTGATTTTGTGAGTTTGACTATCCTAGGGTTTCATTGGTGGTGGTGGACGAAAATTGCAAGGAAGCATCAAGGAGCTTGCTTTCTTTTGTTGTCTTTTTAGGTAAGAGGGAGATCATCCTCTTCAACCTATCATGGTGGTGAGAAACATGTTTTTGTGTTGATGGTGAGGAATCCATGTGTGGGTTACTCACTTTGTTGTGTGATTTTTGGTAATGTTGTGATTGGTTGTGTTGTATGACTTTAATACTTGGTATTGTGTAACTTGATGGATTTGGAATGCATTGGATGCTTGGATGTATGTATGAAAAGCAAAGGATTCTTACCCCTTTGGTTTGGAGGCTCACGACCAAGAGGCCCTTTGATAGGTCTAAGATGAAACTTTTGAGCTAATTTGGGACTTAAGCAATTAAATGATGAGTGGTTAGAGAGGTGATGAAAAATGTTGAATTCCTCGTCCCTTGGAGGGGCTCACAGCCTCATTGGGCACTCAATGTGAGACTTTTGTATCAAGTTAAAACTTAGTTAATTAAATGGGTAGACACTTAATTAGGAATTCATAATATGGAAAGAATAAAGAACAAAAATTTATCCTATAGCCTAAAGTAATTTTTGGGCCAAAGAAAGAACATGAGTATGAGTTAGGCTTTGAGAAACTTAAAATGATTATTCTAAATGAGTTTGGTCTAAAATAAAGGAAAGAACTTATTTAATTAAAAGTAATAAAGATTGAATGAAAATACTAGAGAATTTCCCTAGAGAGGTTAATAGAAAAAAAAATAATGAAATTAAGGTATAACTTTTATATCAAACTTCAAAAAGTATGTTTTCACCTTTTAGATTTGGACAATGACTTGTTGTGGGTCCATAAGTGGGACCAAAGATTATTGATAATTGATTAGGCATAATGTGGCATGTAATCATGGACAAGTCAAACTATTATTGAATATCTGTATATATGTGCATCGAGTCATCATGCATTGTGAAAGTCCGTTGGACTCTATTTGAAAGGTTGTATGCCTAGGAGATGAATTACACCTACGTGTGGGTGCGAATAGACTAATGTAGGTCACTTGTTGACCTTGGGGTGTCAGGGTGCGGGTATCTCACAAGGGACAGTTGGTAGCTCTTCTGTGCCGTGGGATAGACCAATGCAAATGCACCGATGATCTAGACCGAGACACTGTCCTATATCGCGATCTTGTGAAGAATGTATTGTATAAGCCATGTTGCGCAATTTGTTGATATTGAAAGTACTTGATTTGAGGCTGATGAGATATAGGCATGTCTCCTTGATCATTCTCTTCGATGTTGTGTTTAGCTCCATGGAGTAGGATTTTAGTACCTTGTGCATGTATATAGTCTGTCAACATATTAATCTGGCATAAATATATATGATTGTGGAACTGTTTCTTTTAATGATGTTATGACTATCTATATTATCAAATTGTTTATCATCCGAATCTTGATGTTGTTTATTATGTTTGCCATGTTGTATGGCGTCCTGTGCCGTTTCTGGTTCTTTACTGCCATAATTGGTATTGATGTTGGATATCTCACCTCTTTTCTGTATTTTGCTATTCTGTTTATATCTATGCTTCTTAAAAGACCAAGGCGAGGAAGAGCTTGAGGACAGGAATGACTAAGGCAAGGAAGAGCCTGAGGATAGGAGCAACAGACTCACAAACAAGGGCTTACCTTGGTCTTTTAAGAAGTTTTTTCTAACTGTTGACATATTTAATTACTTATGTTATGTATCTAAATATATATAGTATGTATCTTTTGTATAAATGTATGGTTTGATCTTCATGTTGAGTTTCGCTAAGTTTATGTTTTTTGCTTAAAAAAAAAAGAGAATTGCTAAGTTAGGATACTTTACTGATGAATAGGTTAATACCTGTAGATAAAATAAACCGGGTCTTAATAGTTTCTTTTGAGTTCAGCTTGTTGTGATGCCCTTGTGAAGGGGGCATTACATAGAACAGGTCCTATTTCTATAACACCCTATAGGATGTCACCCATGGAACTAAGTGAATTAAAGAAACAACTATAAGAATTGCTAGAGAAACAGTTGATTCATCCAAGTGTATCACCCTGGGGATCTCTTGTTCTTTTGGTCAAGAAGAAAGACAATAGTATGAGGTTGTGCATAGATTATCGTCAGTTAAACAAAGTGACCATAAAAAATAAATATATGTTACCTAGGATTGATGATTTAATGGAATAGTTGAGAGGAGAGTTGGTATTTTAAAAGATAGATCATAGGTCTGGATATCATCAAATTAGAGTGAAACCAGAAGATGTTCCCAAGACTACTTTTAGAACTAGGTATGGACATTATGAGTTACAGGTGATACCCTTTGGTCTTACAAATGCTCTAGCAATTTTTATGGATTACATTAATAAAATTTTTAGGCCATATCTTGATCAATTTGTTGTGGTGTTCATATATGATATTCTAGTTTACTCTAGAACCATTGAAGAACATGCTCAACATCTTAGGATTATGCTTGAGGTTCTTAGGGAGAACAAACTATATGCCAAGCTGTCTAAGTGTGAATTTTGGCTCAAGGAGGTGAAATTCTTAGGACATATTGTATCACAGGCAGGAATTTCTGTAGATCCAAGTAAAATAGAGGTTGTGGTACAATGGGGGAGACCTAAGGCTGTTACTGAAGTTAGAAGCTTTGTAGGATTGGTTGGACACTATCAGAGGTTTATTAAAGGATTTTCCCAATTAGCTTTACCTTTGACCAGATTGACTAGAAAAGGAAAACCCTTTGAATGGAACCTTAGTTATGAGAAAAGTTTGCAAGAATTGAAAAGTAGACTTACCACTACTCCTATATTAGAGCTTCCTGATCCACAAGGACCCTTTGAGGTGTACTGTGATGCATCTAGGCTTGGACTGGGATGTGTTCTAATGTAGAACAAATGAGTAGTTTCCTATGCCTCTAGACAATTATGACCCCATGAGGAAAATTACCCTATCCATGATCTGGAATTAGCAGCCATAGTTTTTGCTTTAAAAGTATGGAGACATTATCTTTATAGAGTCAAATTCGAGGTATATAGTGACTGTAAGAGTTTGAAATATTTGTTTGATTAGAAGGAATTGAATATGAGGCAATGTAGATGGATGAAATTTTTGAAAGATTATGATTTTGAACTAAAATACCACCCCGAAAAAGCAAGCATTGTGGTTGACGCCCTAAGTAGAAAATCATTGCATATGGCTACTCTTATGGTGCAAGAGATGAAGCTTCTTGAGGATTTTAGAGACTTAGGATATTCTATAGAACCCACTCCTTACAACACAAAGTTGAGTGCTATGACCATAGAAAATGAATTGTTTCAAGAAATCATAGAAGCTCAACGAAAAGATGCCTCTTTAGAACCCATTAGGAAGCAAATCCAAGAAAACATTTCATCAAGGTTTAGTCAAACCCCAGAAAGAATACTTAAGTTTGATGATCGACTGTGCATACCTAATAAGCTGGATTTGAGGCAAAAGATTTTAGAAGAAGCCCATAGAAATAAGTTCACCATTCACCCTGGTGCAAATAAAATGTATAGGGACCTTAAGAAAAGATTTTGGTGGCCTAAGCTGAAAACCGATATAGCGAGGTACGTGGCCTCATGTTTGACTTGTCAAAAGGTGAAGATAGAACACTAGAAGCCTTCAAAACCTCTTCAACCCTTAAGTATCCTAGAGTGGAAGTGGGATAAGATCACCATGGATTTTGTGATGAGATTACCTAGAATGCCACTAGGCCATGATTCAATCTGGGTTATAGTAGACTGAATAACCAAGAGTGCTCATTGTTGGGAATTGTGGTTACATCACGCAGCGAAAAAACAGGGATTCCTACCAAGGATCCATGCGAAAAGCCATAATCCGAGTTTTTAAATTATTTACCTCTTAAAGCGTGATCAAAAGGAAGAACGTAAATCACTAACACCGTAATAGAAACGATGTCTCTGCGGTATCACACAAATAGACTCATGAACATCTAACATCCACAAAGAGGAGCCTCACGTCTCTCACACAGTGCTAGCTGTGAAGAAAAGAGAAGAAACTTGTCACTCTCTCACTCACATTTCTATAAGTGCGGCTAGGATTCTGAAATTATATCTACTAGCAGCCCCTTAGCAGTACTATTTATAATAGTGACTACCTTAAGTGAGTGTGAGCAGCAACAAGGTAAGCTGTGCAACCCTAGACTCATCTGTTATGAGTCTGGCCCATATTTGAATCCGAGTCCAACTTGGATCCATTGCTCCAATTTTAGTCTGATCTATGTGTATGACCCTGCAGGTTCTTATTACATTGGCAGTAATATTAAAATCCCATTTTAATATTACAAGCAGTGAGCGGTATCTAGTAACACATCACTGCTACCCAAGTAATAAGAATGTCAGTGATTTGACATAACTTTTTCGTGACCAATGTTTTCGTGTCGTTTAGTCCCTTTGTCAAGATATCTAGATTGAACACAAGGCATGGAATGCGTCACCCTTGTATAGTCCAATCTTTCGTTTCCTGATACTCGAGTAGACTTTGTAACAACAAATGAGATCAATATCTCATATTGACTCATTTTAGCATGGTCATGCGTTTCGCAGTCTCACTCAATCAGGGGGCCCGAAGATATCGCTCCTGTTATGTAGGAGTGACAAATCCCATCTAGGTCACTCATATACCTCTGCATGATTTGCGGTATGTCCAATAACCAACTTTATAATTACCTTGTTCTAGATGACGTTTGATGACATTAAAACATACAACTCCTTATGTAGGAATCGTAGTGATTTCAGGTCAAAAGACCACAGACACCATTGTCACTATGAGAATCGCTTATGGCACTCACGTAACGATCCATGTAGCATTCTCATGGTGGGTCAGTCCAGTACATAATTACTCTAATATATGTACCCATGTGAAGACTTGATATCTCATATCCATGACCCGTGAGATGTGGTCATCAGTCTATGCACATACTAGTCTCAATGCATTATTGTTGTCCTTGTTAACAATAATACTTGATTAGGGACATTTAAGAATAGTGTTCTAACCAAAAGGATCTCATAATCAAGCCATCCACTTGATGTCCTATAGCATCAAACTTACTATTCTAAGGACTTTATTATGTTTATTAAAAAGGAACACAATAAATGAAATGCCTCATATATTAAAATAAGCATAATAGAATGTATGTAAATACAGAAAAAGTATCGGCCTCTAGGGCATACACCAACAATCTCCTACTTGCACTAGAGCCAATCAGGCATATATCTAATGCCTAAAGACCTAGTGTGACCCTCATGCTTCTGCTGTGCAAGAAGCTTCATCAGTGGATCAGTAATGTTATCATCTGTTGGTACTCTGCATATCTTCACATCTCCTCTATCGATGATCTCTCGAATGAGATGGAAGTGCCTAAGTATATGTTTGAATCACTGGTAAGATCTAGGCTTTTTAGCTTATGCAATGGCTCCATTATTATCACAATAGAGGTCCACTGGGTCCACAATGCTAGGAATAGCGCCAAGTTCAGTAATGAACTTCTTGATCCAAACGGCCTCCTTTGCTGCATTGGAGGCAGCAATATACTCAGCCTCTGTGGTAGAATCAGCGATTGTCTCTTGCTTTGAACTCTTCCAACTCACAGCCCCACCATTTAGGCAAAAAACATAACCCGATTGCTATTTGGAGTTGTCCTTATTAGTTTGGAAGCTAGCATCAATGTAACCTTTTACGACTAGCTCTTCCTCGCCTCCATATACCAAGAACGAATCCTTAATCCTTCTTAAATACTTAAGGATGTTCTTGATAGTAGTCCAGTGACTCTCACCGGGATCAGACTGGTACCTACTCGTCATGCTCAAAGTATACGAGATGCTGGTCGAGTACATAACATGGCATACATGATAGATCCAATTGCAGATGCATATGGAATCTTGCTCATGCGATCCCTCTCATCCTGGGTGGAAGGGGATTGAGCCTTAGATAGGCTTACACCATGCGACATAGGCAAGAGTCCTTTCCTGGATTCATGCATGTTAAACCGTCTTAACACTTTATTTATTTATGTACTCTGACTTAGGCCAAGCAGTCTTAGTGATCTATCTCTATAGATCCTGATACTTAACACATAGGTGGCTTCGCCCAAGTCCTTCATAGAGAAGCAGTTCCCTAACCAAGTCTTTACAGACTGTAGGGTAGGGATGTCATTTCCAATAAGTAGTATGTCATCAACATACAATACCAGAAAGACAATAGTGCTCCCACTAACCTTCTTGTAGACACAAGATTCTTCTTCATTCTTGATGAAACTAAACTATTTTATTGTATCATCAAAATGAAGATTCCAGCTTCTGGAAGCTTGCTTCAATCCATAAATAGATTGTTGCAACTTGCACACTTTTCCAGCATCCTCTGAAGTGGCAAAACCCTCAGGTTGTGTCATGTACACATCCTCGAGAAGATTTCTATTAAGGAAAGCAGTTTTGACATCCATTTGCCAGATTTCATAATCATGGTATGCTGCAATAGCAAGCAAGATCTGAACAGATTTAAGCATCGTAACTGGGGAAAAAGTTTCATCATAGTCTACACCATGAATTTGTTTGAAACCTTTAGCCACCAATCGCGCCTTAAAGGTATGCACATTACCATCCATGTCGATTTTCTTCTTGAAAACCCACTTGCACCCAATGGGTTTTATCCCTTTAGGTGGGTCAACTAAGGTCCATACTTGGTTGGCATACATGGAATCCATTTCAGTTCTCATAGCCTCAAGCCATTTCTCAGATTCTGGGCCAATAATGGCTTCCTGGTAAGTCACAGGCTCATCTTGATCCATGAGCAATACGTCACCTTACTGGGTCATGAGAAATCCATATCTCTCTGGTTGATGACGTATCCTGTTAGACCTACGTAGGTCTTGTGCTACTAGAGCAGGTTGTTGTTTCACAACATTTTGTGGAGGCTGCTCTATTTCCACCATTGGTTCATTGCTACTTTGTGAAACTTAAACTTCTTCAAGTTCTACTTTTCTCCCACTGGTTCCTTTGGAGATAAACTCCCTTTCTAGAAACACAGCTGTCCATGCGACAAACACTTTGCCCTCGGTAGGATTATAGAAAAAATATCCCTTGGTTTCTTTTGGATACCCCACAAAGAGGCATTTATCTGATTTAGGTCCAAGCTTATCGGAAACTTGACGTTTCACATAAGCTTTGCAGCCCCAAATCTTCAAGAAAGACATATTGGGTCGTCTCCCAGTCCATATCTCATATGGTGTCTTTTGAACCGTCTTAGATGGAACACGATTAAGTGTGAAAGCTGCTGTTAACAGAGCATGTCCCCAGAAGAGCCTGGAAGGTTTGCATGACTCATCATGGATCGGACCATGTCCAACAAGGTCTGGTTCCTCTTTTCAGAGACACCATTCCATTGTGGTGTTCCTGGTGGAGTGAGTTGAGATATTATCCCACACTCTTTCAGATGATCATCAAACTGTTGGCTTAATATTCTCCTCCTCGATCTGATCGAAGGATTTTAATACTCTTACCAAGTTGGTTTTGTACTTCATTCTTGAACTCTTTAAACTTTTCAAAGGATTCTGATTTATGCTTCATAAGATATACAAATCCATATCTACTGAAATCATCAGTAAATGTAATGAAGTATTAAAAACCGCCCCCAGCGAGTGTGTTTAGTGGCCCACATACCTCACTATGTATAAGGCCTAAAAGATCACTGGCCCTTTCACCTTGTCCAGTGAATGAGGCCTTTGTCATCTTCCCCAATAAACAAGATTCACATGTCTCATATGATTCGAAATCAAACTAGTCCAAGAATCCATCTTTATGAAGTTTGGAGATGCATTTCTCATTTATGTAGCTTAAACGACAATGCCAGAGAAAAGTTAGGTTCAGATTGTTTAATTTAAACCTCTTTGTATTTATGTTATAGACGGGCATTTCGAGATCAAGGACATAAAGTCCATTACTTAATTGTGCACTACCATAAAAAAATATCATTCATATAAATAGAACAACACTTGTCCTTTATAATAAAAGAAAAACCTTTCTTGTCTAAACAAGAAACAGAAATGATATTCCTGCTAATAACAGGCACAAAATAGTAGTTCTCTAACTCTATTACAAGCCCAGTGGGCAAAGATAATAAATAAGTCCTTACAACTAATGCAGCAACCTTTGCTCCATTTCCCACTCGTAGGTCGACTTCGCCCTTCGTCAATGGTCTACTACTCTTTAGATCCTGCACATTTACACAAATATGAGATCCACATCCAGTATCTAATACCCATGATCCAGAAGTAGATAAATTGACTTCAATAATAAAAATACCTGAAGTGGAAGTCTCACTTCCCTTCTTCTTTTTGAGCTCCTCTAAGAACTTGGCACAGTTCCTCTTCCAATGTCCGGTCTGACCACAATGGAAGCATGTACCTTCCTTAGCCACTCTACCCACTGGTTTCAAGCCAGAAGTGTTGGGTTTGGACTTATCCTTGCCCTTCCAGTTATCTTTGGGCTTTTTATGCTATTTCTTGCCCTTATTCTTTTGGACCATCATTATGGCCTTTCCTTTGCCTTTGTTAATGTTCTGCTTAGCAGTTCTCAACATGCTTAGCAGCTCTGGTAGTGATTTGTCAATCTCATTCATGTTGTAGTTCATGACAAATTGACTAAAACTTTCTGGCAATGATTGCAGGACTAAGTCAGTGGCCAACTCTTGGCCCAAAGGAAAACCAAGTCTCTGTAGGTTTTCAATGTACCCAATCATCTTGAGTACATAAAAACCAACAGGGCTTCCTTCTACCAACTTGCACTGAAACAGTGCTTTAGAGACCTCGAATCTCTCATGCTTGGCCTACTTTTGATAGAGCTTCTTAAGGTATACGATCATATCGTATGCATCCATGTTCTCATGTTGCTTTTGGAGCTCAGAGTTCATAGTGGCCAGCATTAGACATCCGATGTCCAAGGCATCATCTTGATGCTTTTTATAAGCATCTCTTTCAGTTCTAGGGCTATTAGCAGCAGGTGGCTCAAGAATAGGTTGTTCCAAAACATACAGCTTTTTCTCTTGCTTGAGGACAATCCTCAAATTCCTGTACCAGTCTAGAAAATTCATTCCAGACAACTTGTCCTTCTCAAGGACAGATCGCAATGATAAAGTACTTGATGTGTTTGTTGCCATGGTAATCTATTAACAGAAATATGCAAAATATAAGTATCATGCCATAAACATATTTAATGAGGTCTTTGAATTAAATATGCCTCCCACTATTTTATTCAAGTTAATGACCCTCAGCATTAACTTAGAAAATCCCATCGTAAGATTTTCTAGTGGGCCAAGATCCATATTTCACCTAGTTTTGAGTCAGCTTTGGCTGATCACCCAAAATTCAGTTATTTAGGTAGGAAACACTTTCTAATTACATCATATGTAACTCTTGGATAGTTAGGTGAATAACACTTATTCAAGTCTATCTAATGGACTAAAGCCCAACTTCATGCCTCTAAGCCTTCAATCCTATTGAAATGGCCTAGTTAAGTCAGACCCAATGGTTGGCAGTTGGATATTATCTTTATCCCATCACGTCTTACTTATATAGATAAAGGCATCCTACTTTGGTAGACCTGCACTTGGTCGATACTAGTCTTGACGAGTGCCACACATTGGAAAGCATCATATAATGACTTAATATTTGCTTTGAGGGATTTTTTTTTATTATTATTAGATCTCACCATTTATTAAACTATTTATCATGCCATAAACATTATCCATGCATCTCATACATAAAAGGCATATAATAAAAATGACATGGTTATGGCCCCTAAGAGAGTAGCATAAAGAAAGCCAGCTTCACCAAGCATCTCCCACCAACGTCCTCACTTGATGCTGTCTTCTTGTCTCCACATCATAATTACATTATATAGAAACTTCTTTTACATTCGAGGGGAGTTAAGTGAGAAGAGAATGTATAATCAGAATGTAAAGAGAAAGGCACGACATGCAGGTCCTATTTATTAAAACCAAAAGGCATAAAAAGAGGACTAAGACCATAATCATGCACCATGCATCACAAAGAACATACAAACTCAAAACAAGAATACATTATTATTTTTACGAGTCATAAAATTGGATAGAAAAGATCGCGCTTTCAAAAAACACACTACGTAGAGGTAGCACGGGGGTCCCGCTGCCCGGTCAGCATGAACACTTCATATGCCGCGGGGAACCCTTGCGCCGCAAAACTTCAACACTTGATGCTGCTACCGCAAAACAAGAATAGGGTTTCCAAAACCCCTTGCGCTGCGCCTCTTGTGCAAAAATAAGGATTCCATAACCCCTGATGCCACAAACTAAGAACAAAGTTTCCAAAACCCTTGCGCCGCGAAATGAGAATAAGGATTCCATAACACTGTACGTATCACATACATACCAGAAAGCTTCACAAAAACATACATCTTAAAACAAAACAATTTTCACAAAACATATGAACATCTTTATGGGTTCTTGAAAATAACATCACGATTTTGCATACAACATAAGAAACATAATATGTTTTTGCAAAGGGTTTCATACGGTTTTTAGAAATAACATATTAAAGATCATATCTTTTGTCAAAAACAAGAACAGAAAACATGTTATCTCATGTAAACGAAAACAAAAAACTAAATCATGGTTTCGCAACCTGGCTCCGATACCACTGTTGGGAATTGTGGTTACATCACGGAGCGGAAAAATAGGGATTCCCACCGAGGATCCATGCGAAAAGCCATAATCTGAGTTTTTAAATTATTTACCTCTTGAAGCGTGATCAAAAGGAAGAACGTGAATCACTAACACCGTAATAGAAATGATGTCTCTACGGTATCCACATGAACAGACTCACGAACATCTAACATCCACAAAGAGGAGCCTCACGTCTCTCACACAGTGCTAACTACGAAGAAAAAAGAAGAAACTTGTCACTCTCTCACTCACATTTCTGTAGGTGCGGCTAGGGTTCTGAAATTATATCTACTAGCAGCCCCTTAGCAGTACTATTTATAATAGTGACTGCCTTAAGTGAGTGTGAGCAGCAACAAGGTAAGCTGTGCAACCCTAGACTCATCTGTTATGAGTCTGGCCCATATTTGAATCCGAGTCCAATTTGGATCCATTGCTCCAATTTTAGTCTGCTCTATGTGTGTGACCCTGCAAGTTCTTATTACGTTCACAGTAATATTAAAATCTCATTTTAATATTACAAGCAGTGAGCGGTATCTAGTAACACATCGCTGCTACCCAAGTAATAAGAATGTCAGTGATTTGACATAATCTTTCCGTGACCAATGTTTCCGTGTCGTTTAGTCCCTTTGTCAAGATATCTAGATTGAACATAAGGCATGGAATGCGTCACCCTTATATAGTCCAATCTTTTGTTTCCTGATACTCGAGTAGACTTTGTAACAACAAATGAGATCAATATCTCAAATTGACTTATTTTAGCATGGCCATGCGTTTCGCAGTCTCACTCAATCAGGGAGCCCGAAGATATCGCTCCTGTTATGTAGGAGTGACAAATCCTATCTAGGTCACTCACATCCCTCTGCATGATTTGTGGTATGTCCAATAACTAACTTTATAATCATATTGTTACAGATGACGTTTGATGACATTAAAACATACAACTCCTCATGTAGGAATCGTAGTGATTTTAGGTCAAAAGACCACAGACACTATTGTCACTATGAGAATCGCTTATGACACTTACGCAACGATCCATGTAGCATTCTCATGGCGGGTCAATCCAGTATATAGTTACTCTAATATATGTTCCCATGTGAAGACTTAATATCTCATATCCATGACCCGTGAGATGTGGTCATCAATCTATGCACATACTAGTCTCAATGCATTATTATTGTCCTAGTTAACAATAATACTTGACTAGGGACATTTAAGAATAGTGTTCTAACTAAAAAGATCTCACGATCAAGTCATCCACTTGATGTCCTATGGCATCAAACTTACTATTCTAAGGACTTTATTATGTTTATCAAAAAAGAACACAATAGATGAAATGCCTCATATATTAAAATATGCATAATAGAATGTATGTAAATACAAAAAAAGTATCAGCCTCTAGGGCATACACTAACACTCATTTTTCTACCCGTTAGGTCAAACTATTCCCTGGAAAGAATGGCACGGATTTACATCCAAGAAATAGTGAGGTTACATGGTGTCCCTTGTAACATTACGTTAGATAGGGACCCCCGTTTTACTTCTAGATTTTGGGGTGCGCTTTAGAAATCCTTTGGGTCTAGGATTCAGCTTAGTACAACCCATCACCCCCAAACGGATGGACAATCTGAAAGGACTACACAAACCTTGGAGGATATGTTGTGGGCTTGCATTCTGGAACAAGGAGGAAGTTAGGATAGGCAACTACCATTAGTGGAATTTGCCTATAATAATAGTTTTTACTCCAGCATAGGAATGGGCCCTTACGAGGCCTTATATGGAAGAAAATGTAGATCACCCTTTTGCTGGTATGAAACTAGAGAAAAATCTCTTTTGGCACTCGAATTGGTATAGCAGACCACAGAACAAATCAGAATAATTCAAAAAAATTGAAGACTGCTTAGAGTCGACAAAAGAGTTATGATGATCGAAGAAGAAAACCCTTTAAATTTCAAGAAGGGGAACATGTCTTCATTAGAATATCTCCAGTGACCGAATTTGTCAGGTTTTGAAAGCAAATAAACTAAGTCCTTAGTTCTTGGGTTCGTACCAGATCTTAAATCGGATTGGACCACTTACTGAGTTACATTACCACCGCAACTTTCTAACTTTCATAATGTATTTCATGTTTCTAAACTCCGAAAATACATTCCCGATTCTTCTTATGTACTGACCCCTGAATCCATAAATTGAAAGAAAATTTATCTTATGAAATTAGCCCGGTGCGAATCATAGACATCCGTGAAAAGCAACATCCGAGAAAGACAATTTCCTTAGTCAAGGTGTTGTGGGAAGGAGCGGATATTCAAGAAGCTACGTGAGAACTGGAGACCTATATGAAGAAAGAATATCCATATTTATTTCAAGGTAGGTAAAATTTTGAGGGCAAAATTTTTTGTTAGTAGGGAAGAAATGTAACAACCCAAAATCTTTAATACCTTAAATTGTGATTCAATAATCTTAAAAATTCTTAGATTAACTTATTTAGAGAATTAAGATTTAATAGCTAGTCAGTGAAGATTAAATTAAGATGAATTGAGAAGCTTTAATTCAATTAAAGTTTCCCAAGTAACCATTAGTGAGATCACAGTAAGACCAAGAAGGCAGGTACTTGGTTTCATGACATATTTTCAAACATTGAAGAAGAACATCATCATGCGCTCCATGACTTGGCAAAGAAAGAAAAAAGGCACCATGCAAGAAGACATATGGCAGCTTGCATGTTAAAAGACTAAGTGTCATCTCTTTAGTAAAAGTTGATGTAAGAATGTGATCATTAGGAAGCTAAGTGTCAAATACTAATCATAACTTGTGAGAAAATAAAATTTATACAACCAAAAAATTAGCAAACAGAGTAAGATAATTAGTAAATTAAG
The DNA here is from genome assembly GCA_029884595.1 of Ormosia semicastrata. Classification (NCBI taxonomy): domain Eukaryota; kingdom Viridiplantae; phylum Streptophyta; class Magnoliopsida; order Fabales; family Fabaceae; genus Ormosia; species Ormosia semicastrata. The sequence continues at coordinate 35,926,811 of JAQQTO010000062.1, forward strand.
CAAGGATTAGAGATAAAAAAAATTAAGTGATATCTCGAACTAATGCACATGGTTGCAAGAGGAGGAACAAGAATGGACACTTGGACTTCATGCACCAAAAATTTCACACTTGTCAAGAAAGGGATAAGAAATATATTCCTTCAAATTTCTAAGAGATTGCCATGACTGGAATAGATGTGCAGTTGCATGCACACTTTCACGTATGCAATGACACCTTTCTAGACACTTGAAGACACTAAGACAAGTGTGCAAGCATGCACACTTTCCCTCCATGCAAGATAACACGGCTTGGGACACTTGTGCAGCCCCAAGCCATGCAAATTGACACCTCACATGGCCAAGATAAGTGGGCTGCTGCATGTCTTTCAAAACATGCAAAGTGACACCTCAAGCCTAAGTAGAATCATTCCTAATCTACAAGGAAAGGGGGATATTGAGCTACTTTTCACTTCACCTCACATGCTTCATTTCATTTTAAGCAAGAAGGACCTCTTAAGTTGTCTCAATGTCCCCTCAAGTCAGCAAACTTAGACACCTATCTCTTCATGTAAATGGCCACATTAAGCCTAAGTCTACCCTAACCTCATTGATAATCACGGCAGCCATAGTACTGCCTAAGAAGAAGGTGATCACGGTTAGAGATGTGATATTAAAGAGTTTGAAGCTTCTAAAGCAACTTATATGCAGCACCTACCTTGACCCTGAACCCTTTCTAAACCATAAGACACCTAGAGTTCCACCTACTTTTCCTTTTCCTCTACCTCTCGTCATCTCTTTCTACTTGCTTCATGGTCCCTTGGAGGTGGTAGATCAATCTTCTCTCATGTTGGAAGGACACCCGAGGTAGGAAATGGGGGCAAAGCTTCTCTACATCTTTTCTTTAACTTGGAACTCTATTGAATGCTTTCTACCTCTACTCCTTCTTTCCTCTTTCAAAGTTAGCTACTATTTTTGGTTTGTTAAATTAACCTAAAGATGTTTTACATTACTAACCGTGTTGTGTTTTCATCTTAATATGAACTAGGAATTGTTAGCCATGGCAACCATTACCCAAGAGGGGGGGTGAATTGGGTGATGCCTAGTTTTAATGCAACTTTGACAAATTATGCATTTTGAATAACTCAATTAATAAATGCAGCGGAATAAGTCTAATAAATGTACAACTATTGAGGATTACTCAAATACAACTTGGGATATATTATGAACTAAGTGAATAAGCTAGATATCAAGTTGTAACAATCAAAACATCAAGATATGCAATAGATAAATATATTCTACCAAATACTGAATTTAAAGAGTGTAGGGAAGAGAGAATCAAACTCAAGAATTTATCCTGGTTCAGCCACCAACCACTTGTGGCCTACATGTCCTCAAGCTTAACTTGAGATTTTCTTCACTATCTCCTAGACTTTACGGGTGCTAGAAAAACCTTTGTACATACAAGAGCACTCCTCACACCTTGGGATACCTCACCCTTGTGCTAGAGCCTCCAATTCTTCAAGCTTCACAGGTGCTTGATGACCTTTACAATCAAGAGCACTCACAACACCTTTGGGATACCTCACCCTTTGTGTTTGAGTCTCACTATAGGGATACCTCACCCTTTTCTCTCTTGAGGGATACCTCACCCTCTTACAATGATTTCTAGATGAAGAGAAAGAATAGAAACTCTCACAAGAGTAGATATACAACTTGAAGAACAAAGTATGGATGATAGAAAACTCTCTCAAGAGTGGATAATACAAGTTGAAGCTCAATGGGTATAAAGGATTTACACACTTAGCTCAAAACAAAGAATTTAGAGAAAAAGATGATGAATTTCGTTTTCAATGCTCAAGGGTAATTTTCAGAATGTTCTCCAACTTGTTTTTGATGCCCAAACACTTTTATTTATAGCCCAATGAGTTTTAGAGCCGTTGGAGGTGTTTAGAAATGATTTTCTATGAAAACTAGCCGTTTATAGCCGTTGAAACGTTCACCACTTTGTAATCGATTACAAGCTTCATGTAATCGACAAGCTTTCTGAGCACTTTGTAATCGATTACAAGCTTTGTGTAATCGATTAAAGCTTCTAAGCACTTTGTAATCGATTACATACTAGTGTAATCGATTACAACTCTGTCAACGTTGTTCGATTACATGACTTTGTAATCGATTACACCATTTCTGGTTTTCAAAACCGACTTTAAAAGGTCATAACTTCTTCATTTCTTATCCAATTAAAGCAAATGACCATTCATTGGAAAGCTCTTTGAGTCTACTATCATATGAAATAAGTTTCAGAACAAAACTCAAAGTATTTTGAAAGATATGATCAAAATAGTAACCAAAGGTCAGATTTTCAAAACTCAAACTTTAATTGGTCATAACTTTTTCGTTTCTTATCCGTTTAAAGCAAATGACCAGTCATTAGAAAGATCTTTGAGTCTATTTTCAAATGAGATACGTTTCAAAGTAAAACTCAAAGTATTTTAAAAGTTATGATCAAAAGAGTAACTATATGTCAGTTTTGCAAAACACAAACTTGGCTATTTTTTATAGATTTGAAATATTACCATAACTAGCTTTCCAAAATAGTTTGTTGGGCATATAAACATTTTAGAAACACTTGTAAATATGTTTAAAAACTTTTTTTGAGCTTAATGTGATTCTTTTTTACCTTTACACAAGATCTAAGTCCTATAAGCTATTCTTGAAGATGTTGGACTAGATCTTTTGCCACCATCACTTCTTGATGTAATCCAAGCTTCCAAAGAAAATCTTCTCTTCAAAACTTGCAAATACTTGGAACATCTTTTCATTTTCATTCTCCTTGAGTTGAGCATAGTTGTGATCTTTTGCTTTCTTGTTGCAATGCTTACTCTTGGTACTTGAACTATTCTACAAAGTATTACTCACTTAACCAAACATAGTTAGTCCAAATTCATAACTCAGTATCTTCATATGCATGATTCATAAATGTATAACTCTAGTTAGTCTAACATGCATACAAGACTTTCATAGACATATCCAATATTAATTCATTTATAACTCATATAAAATATTATTGGATATATTATATGATGAATGTTACATATATCTCATTAAACACATTTATGTAACATGGTCAACATTCTTTTGTGATACATTTGTCATTTATTAAGTACAACTATAAAGCATAAGCATCATTCTTTTTGTCTTGTATTTGTCATCATCAAAACTTAACATATTAAATCATTGGGGCAAACCTATTTCCACAGGAATAAGGATATGAACTTATTTTCAGCTTGGGTAAACGTTTTTCAAAGAAAAACTATTGTTGTCCTACTTTGTTCTTTCACTTAGTTAACTAAGTTACACTTTAAAGTTAAGTGATTTTAAGTTGGATTAAGAGTATACACGTAATAGTAACATAGAGATTAAGGTATTGATAATGTTAATTATTTGGACTTGGAGTTCTTGGACTTGTTTACCTATGCTTTGTTTGGAGTTCTTTAGACTTAGTTACCCATGCTTTGTTTAGAATTCTTTGGACTTAGTTACCTATGCTTGATTTGGAGTTCTTGGACTAGTTTACATATGCTTGATTTGGAACTCTTTGAACTTGTTTACCTATGCTTGATTGGGAGTTCTTGGACTTGTGTACCTATGCTTGGATTAAACATATGGACATTTGGACATGATGATGATGAAGGTCGTGATCCTGAGAGACTTTTTGAACTAAATTGACATGTCCTTTTGATGATGGTCGTGGGCCTTAGAACATTTTGGAACCTTTGATAATGTTTAATCCGAAGATAAAATAAAACTTTAAAGACAAAGTCCCATGGGATAAGCAGACATGAAGATAGGTGAGGAGTAAATTGGGAGGGTGTTGGAACCCTTTGGGAGTAACATGCCGTTGTGACATCACAAGTCTAGGTAGGACATTGATTTTTTGTTAAGGATCACATCCGAAAATGGTGTTATGTCCAACAAACCCTTTTTCTCCATGGCGATCAAAGAGCATGCAGAGGGCGCATGTGTACTCTTGTCCACCCACTTTCCCAGAGGAGCACTCCATAGAGTATTGAGGAAAAGACATTTAAAACCCTATGCTTATTTCTCTTGCTTATGATTTTATTTGTGATCTTGGTTTCCATTTATCATGTTGAAACTTATTGATTTCATCATGTTTGCATTATTTATGTCTTTGAATTATGATTAAGGTGCTTGTAATGTGCATATGTTCTTGGTTGTTCATATATGTGCATTTTAACTCCTCTTTGCTTCTTTCTATGCCCTAACCTTTGTTTTATCTTATAGAGAAGTAACATTTTGAAAAATAAAAATTAAACGACTTAGGAAGGGAATTTTTAAAGGCAAAATTATTTTCTTACTATCAAGAACATTTTTCTTTTAAAAATTGATTCCCCTAGAATTCCATTAGTTCTGTTTTTAATTCTTTCCTATTGAATTTTTTTTTCTCACCCACTTTGATATGTCGTGGTATTCCAGACCAGTAGTTATGAGTTCCATTATTATCTGGCTTGGCAAAGGCAGGAGGTCCTATGATGAAGACACACAACTCTTCACTTTTACTGGATAGATAACCATCCAAGTTCAAGTATTAGCCCATCCTGAGTTTGGGACAGTTGCGATCTCTAGCCACTTCACCTTTCAGTTGGTTCTACCCCCATGGTGATCCCCCGATTGGCGATGTCGAGTCATATGTGTTGAAAATCTCCTATTTCATTTTCCTCCTTATGTATTACTTGAAGAGCGAAAATATTTTATAATTGTTGTTGTTTATGATGTTGCTCTTAACAGTTGTAAATGACCTTTCAAGGTCAAATTTTGGATTGTTTGTAACTCCTAACCGTGACTAACAAAAATGAACCATGATGAACCCTTTTATAAGTGTCATTTTTAATTATGTTTTACTAATCTAAATTTTTTTATGACCCTATAATAGTTACGGTAAACTAAAAAGAAACTATATTTAAAGGAATGCATTAATTACGACATTACAGTACACACACTACGTTGTGATGGAATAGTCCACTCATTACAAGGTAGTCTAAGGGCTATTTAGCCTATTCTACCTAGATAAATACAAGGGAACACAGTTCCTAAGAACAACTAAGTTAAGTGTATAAGTATAGTGTTGGATTATAATATTGCTAGATGAACATTTACATAAGTCAGAATGTGAATGTTCTAGTGGTAATATGTAGAGTCTCAGTTACTTGTGGCAATTGTTAATCCAATGCTAGTAGCGTTATTCATTATGAATTGATATTTGTATAGTACTTATATCATGTTAATTAATAACTAGACTATAGAAGTTAGTATAATATGCCTACTCTAAAGAGTAAAGATAAGGCAAGAGAAGACTTTTGATATTTTACAATTGTGTAGACACTTGTTTAATATCGATAGCAAGATATGAGTTATAGTTTATAAATGTACCATTATGTATTTTTATATTAGTGCAATGAGATATATGTGTATTACTGAGAATTTTTATGTTCTCACACCTTTATGTTTCATGGTTAGTAGGTCAAGGCCCTACAATAGGGTAAGAAGATGAAGAAAACAAAAGAATTAGATTAGTTTAGTTTTAAAGTTTTTAATTCAAAGCTTATATATTTATTTACATTTCCTTTGAGGATGTAAAAGTTGTATATATGTATGACTTCTAGTTATGGCTCTCCATAATTATTTGTTTAAATATTATGAATTAGTTGAAGTATAAGTTAGAAGCAGCATGAATGATATTGATTATCCAGGTATATGTTAGATATACTAGGGTACCTGTATTAGGTTGTTACAGATTACCTACTCTTGGTAATCAATTGCCACCTGGTGTTCATCAATAGGAAGGGGTCTTAAGCATATCAAACCCAAAATAAACCACTTTCAAATCAAAATAACATTATTTTTCAACATATATACTTTTAAACCATAATCAATAGGGTTTATCAATAATGGTCAAACCATTAAAACACATATCAATAACCCATATCATCAACCTCAAACTCATATCAATATAGGCATAAACTTTTTAACTCCAGTATCTATATACATACATATATCATCAATTTAACATACAAGCCACAACTTTCATCCAAGTTTACTATTACAAATTATTTGGAAACAAGAAGAGGAAAAAGTGGAATAGAACACAAACCCCAAGCTTATCTCCCTTGGTATTGGTATTTTTTTCCTTTCCTTTATTCCTCCTTGATTTCTTTCTTGTTGATTCTCCCCTTTTATCCTTCTTTCTTTCCTTTCTCTTCTTTCCCTACAGTTGTTGGATCAAGTGAAAGGAGAGAAAATAAGAAAAGTGAAAAAGTGAGAAGATGGAAAGAAGAGTGAAGGGCGGTGGAGTGGTTGGAGAGATAAAGTTAGAAGACTTTTCTGACATCTTGGTTCAATGGAAGAAATTTATCTCTTCGGGATATTTTGATCTTCCATTGATGAGTTTTCTAACTTTCACAGATATTAGAGAAAATTCTAGGACTTCATTCAAATTCTATACTCATCATTTAATAACTATCTATATACATCATTGATAGACACTAAGCTATATTACTCTTTCATAAGTTAAGATAAACTTAAGGAGTTAAACTAATAGGCTTACAGGTATCTGCCTTAACTTGTAATCATGCCTAGAATAACCTTCATCCTCTATTTGACATTTTCACAAAATCTCATGATTTTCTAAGCTACTTATCTATTTAATTTAGCCTTTAAACATTCCTTCTGTGTTATTGAAAATGTCAAACTAATTCAGTTAATTGTCTAAAATTTATCACATCTCATTCTACGTATTTGTGACCTAGAAATAAATTTTTCATATTTATTTCTATCATTTAAGCAATTTATACTAAGTTCTGAGCTAAAAATGAGCTATTTTTCACAATCTATGTTATAGCATTATACTCAAACTACTCAGAAGGTCGCTAGAATTAACAGGTAACTCATACAAGTGTTAATGAGCTTCTATAACAATAATTAAGGGTAATAGGTTAGGGTGGATATTACAATTATCACCATCATTGTTCAACACTCTTCTAAGCAAATTTGTAACTTAATCTTGCATAATGGCATTTGTGGTGTCATACAAGTTCAAGTGTTAAGCCTCCTCTCCAATTACTCTTCTTTATGGCACATCCCAATATCTTAGTAATTGCACCATTTTACTTTTAAATATCTATAATTAGCATATAATTTAGTAATTAATTTATCTAAACAAAACAAATGATAATACCACAAAATAATAAAATTAAATATAGAGATATAATAATGCCAATTTTTATAAGAAAAATAAATAAATAATTAGGCTATTATCACAACCCCCAATTAACTTATTGCTAGTCTCTAGCAATGAAAGCGACTTAAAACAAAGCTCAAAGCAAATCATATCTCCAATCAATTCAATTCAATTTTATCTCAATTCAGGAATATAAGTCATGTATCAGAACACCACAATTGCCACAAAAGTTCTACCATCATCAAACTTAAAGTGTGTGAATAATATAGCCACTAGACATATACCCAATGTCCCTAAATATCACAACTAGAATCCCTATCGTAGAACACATTTCAACCATATGTAATCCTCACAAGAGCTACCCTTAACAAGAAAATCACTCAGAAGTATGGTATCACTCATAACAAGTATATGTGAGAATATTAGTTGGCACAAATCAAAACAAATATCTCACATATAAAATAAATGAAAGAATATTGAGAAAACAAAATAAATATTGTTTCATGGAAGGATGTCTAGAAAAGATTTTACATCACACCTTTAGATTAGCCATGTACGTTGAAATAACCAAGCAATTCCTCAAGATCAAATAGGACTTTATTAAACTTGTAATGCAAGTAATGGAAAAATGTGAAGGCTAAAGGGTAATAATGAAAATCAAGTGTTCCAAAAATATTTTGAAGCTCACATCTACACTTTTAACATCTCTTTCCCCTTCTTCAAATCACTTTATTTGGCTAATTCACAATACCAACATTTTTTTCTTCACAATTTTTCTTAAGTTTTTCAAACTTCACATTTTTCTATATTTTTTTTGTTTTTTGACTTTTCCAATTTTTTTTTCATTTTCACTTCAATTTTTTTATAACAACATTCCTCATATCACCCCATATTACAATCACAATGCTTCTTTCTTGAAACACTTTGGAAAATGACTAAGAAAGAAAAAAGTTTAATAAATAAGCTCAATGGAGTAACTAGCGGTAAAATATGAAAGAAAAAAAATATTATTTTAAGGCTCTGATGTGTGTGAAATAACATCATATTTTGTTCTTATTTTACATGTCTTTTTATCCATTTTAGGCATTTTAGTTTTCTTTTTTTAATTATTTTTCCTTTAGTTCGGATTACTACAGTGTTTGTGGTGCTGTTGTGCAGGATTGGTACTAGATTGGCTTAGAAATGGATGAAAAGCTTGCATGATTGAAGTTGGAGCTTTACGGATAGGAAAAAGGTGCAAAAAGCTCACTCTAGAGAGATCCATGGCTTGCCTGTGGAATTTTCGACGGCCATGGATCGAGTAGCAACTTGAAAAAAGCAAAAGAGAACCACGGCCGTGGAATGATCCACAGCCGTGGAATTCAAGCTGAAGAAAATTTTCTTGTGGCAAAGAGATCTGTGGCCGTGGATCGCAGTACGCATCAGTTTTTAAGTTTTATTTTTTATTTCTTTTGGGACCTTTAGCCAGTTAAAACCCTAGGGGTATAAATAGATGTTCTGAATACAGTTTGGGGTTCCAATTTGGTTGAAGGAGGCATACTTGGAAGCTTTGGATCTTGATCTTTCTTCCCTCTTTCTCTTAGATTGTGGGTTTGGATGTTCATGAATATGTTTTCTTGTTTCTTTTTCTCCATGTCTGAGTAGTTCTCTTTGTTTCTAGGATTGGGCAATGCCCTTTGATATATTGATGATGATTAATTGACTTTGTTTGCCCTTTTTATTAATCTTGAATGTTCTTTGATTCAATCCTTATTGCGTTTATTCATGTGAATTTGTTGACCACATATTTGCATCTTATAGATATCTAGGGACGTACTGAGAGGTGAACCTAGGTGTTGGAACTATAAGAATTGAACCTAAGGTCTAAATCACGAGAGTAGGTTTAGCCTTTCGAGGATTCAATGAATTACCATAAAGCGTAATGGGTTTAATTTAAATTCAATTACCACGAGAGTAGGAATTGGTTTAATTGGGCACGGTTCTTGTCTCTTGAGAAAGAACATTAACTAATTTAAGGTAATTCACCGTCAATTGAATTTCAATTTTAATAAAAGGGTTGTCAATTAGGATTTGTCTTGTATCATTGTGGTTACCCCCAATCCTGGAAGCTTTCTTGAATCTGAAAAACCTTTCTTAATAACTTGCTGTTTTTGTTCTCAATTTACACTTTTATATTTATTTATTTAATTACTTTGTTACTACGTTCTCATCAATCAAAAATTTTATCCTCTTTGTTTAATTTAATTGAATTAATTAATTAATTGGTATTCATAGACACAGTCCTTGTGGATTCGATCTTTTTATTACTTGACGACGAAACCGTACACTTGCGGATTTCACACACCAGGCTCAAAATAAGAAACATGGCCTAACATCGTCTCTTAAGAAAATACATAACTCAATCAATTTTCATGGCATCAAATTAAATGCAAGTGTAGCATAAAAGTTCTCTTTAGCCAAAAATAATAATAATGAAACGATCCAATGAGAAAATAAAATAAAAAATTGTCAACATTAACAATAAATATTGGAAGGTCAAGAAACTACTCTCGCAATAAAAATGAATGACTCAAAACTCACTAGGTAAAAATAGTATCCACATGACCATCTTCAAGTTCTTTGATTATTTCAATTTTTTAACAATGAAATATGCATAAGTAGTTATGTAAATATTTGAAACACTTTGAGTAAGATGATAGGAAAAAAAAATTCAGACAAAAGTAGTATAATGATAACATGACTGAATACTCAAGTAATGCCCACCCCCAATCAAAACCAAACATTATCCTCAATGCTTAAAATTAAATCCAGACTTAAGAAGTAATCACCAATATGTATCAAGATAATTATTAGGACAAGAAGAAGAAAGAATAATGGGGAAGAGTGACATACCTAAAATGCTTAACAATTACAAGGAAAAAAGAAAAGAAGATAACTATGCATTGACATTTGTTGGTAATGAAAAAAATAACAAAAAGAAAAGAAAAGAAAATGAAATAAAATAAATAAATAAGTAAACTCTTTTTTTTGTATTTTTATATTTTGTTAATTTTTTTGTTAGCTGACACTATTTACATCCCCATACAAAATTTCTGAACTTTGGGAGACACTTAAGCCGACTCAAACAATAAAATAAAAGTATATAAAAATTAAAAGAAAATTCTACCTACAACTAGAGCTATTAAATCCAAATTGACTCAAGGAGGTAAATGCTCATACCTCACTACCCACGGGGTAGCTTCAAGAGATGAAGAATAACCAACAATTACATTTACCCCAACTACATCACTTTTTGACTCAAAAGCCTCCAACTCACTATGTGAAGGTATACTCTCTAAAGATTCCTTAAACAGAATAGGCAGCATAGTCTCTTTAACTCTCTTATCAATCACAACTATAAAGGCACACTCAGATTCTTCTTCCATAATAGGTTGACCAGTAGGCTTGAAGATATTAAGTTTAATTCTCATGTTCATAACTGAGACATTCGTTATCCTAGACCTACAACTAATGTTAGCATCAGTAGTGGCTAACAAAAGCCTCCCAAAATGATAGGAATTTCCTTTTTTGATGAGCGAGAGGGTTCCATATCAAGCACTATGAAGTCAATAGGAAAAAATTCCTTATCAATTTTTACTAAGACATTACTAGCTCTTCCTCTAAGGATCCTAACTGACCTATCAGTTAATTGTAGAGAACAATTTGATGGCAATAACTCACCCAAGCCCAGCTCTTCATAAATAGAATATGACATCAGATTAACACTAAAACCTAGATCCAATAGTGCTTTATCAATCCTATGATCACCAATACAACAAGAAATAGTAGGAACGTCAGGATCTTTCAACTTAGGTGATGTGTTAAAATGCAAAATTGAGCTTACCTGTTCATTTAAGTGAACCTTCTTAGACATATGTACTTTAGATTTTCTTTTAAATGTGCACATGTCCTTAAGGAACTTGGCATAAGCAGGAATCAATTGAATAACATCTAAAAGGGGAAGATCGATCTTTACTTGCTTAAAGGTCTAGAGAATATCATCCCTCTACTTATCTTTCTTAAAATATGAAGGTGCTTATAAGGCTTGAGGGTAAGGAACCTTTGGTTCATACGAAATCAAAGGTATCGAATTAGAAGCTTTAGGAGAATGTGAAAGATTTGAATCTATATCTTCTTCATAGTTCTCCACTTCCCCAGTATCATGCACTCTCTCTTTATTCACCCGATTGTTAATCTTTTTCCTATTCATTAGAATCATTATAACCTTAACTTGATCATAGGTTTGACCTCTTGGGTTCTCTATGGGATATCTTAGAAGCTTACCTTCCCCTCTATTTCCTATAGCAATGGCTAGTTATCCAATTTGAGTCTCTAATTTTGCTATAGATTGAGTGTGAGAGTCTAAAAGTAGCATCTTAGATTGCAAGAATTGAATCCTAGAGTCTAAGTTTGTCACACAAGATAATACCTTATCTATTTTGTCCTCCAAATTAGAACTACTGCTTGATGCTTGAGGTGGATTAGGCACATACCTTTGTGGTTGAACGCCAGGTGGTGGTGTCATATCAATTTGACCTGCTTGATTAGGTCATTGCCCTTGTTGTGCTTCAACACCTTGTTCTAAGAGAAGTTAGGATGATTCCTCCAACTAAGATTATAAGTGTTAAAAATATGGGTTATTTTGTGGAGGAAATCCTTGGGCTGCATTAGCCTGCTTTAATGAAAATTCAAAAAATTATGAGGCAACAGGACAATCATATGAAGCATGAGAAAGGTTAGAACAAAAGGTATATATATTATGCACATTAGAAGAATTAACATTTTTTTGACTCAAAGATAACAATTGATCCTTCTTCCTAGATAATGCATCCACTTAATCCATTTTCTTAGATAGAGATTCCACCTTAATTGCCAGATCAGATGTGTGTGAAATCTCATAAATTCTCTCTTTATTCCCTAATTGCCTTGATATATCTAGAAGTGGGGACAAGACATGCAATTGTGAATTCTCACTTAAGTGCTCAAATAATTCCCATACGACGCGTCAACAATTACTGGTTGTGTTCATTCAATCTAGAATAAAAACTTTGCACTTGTTGCCATTTAGGAACTTCACGGTGTGGACAATGACACAAAAGATCCTTAAATCTTTCCCAATTCTCGTGAAATTGTTCATTATTAACTTAAGAAAAAGTGGTGATGGCACATCTCATTGCAGTATGTTTATTAATTGAGAAATATTTCTTTAAAAAATCTCCTAATAATCTATCTCAAGTAGCAATGTTATCACATGTTAAAGAAAAAGGAGAAAGATGGAGATGAATTGCATCATTTGTAACATTAGGGATTTTGAAGGTGGAAGATAACTCTAAGAATTCACCTAGGTGCTTATAAGGATTTTCAGATTCAATCCCATAAAAAGTTAGTAATATTTGAATTACAGTAGGCTTAATTTCATAGTGGTTAGCCCCAATCTCAAGCAAATGGGCACAAGCAGAAGAATCATATGCATTTAGAGTAAAATACTCCCTAAGTGCTCAATTATTATTTGTCATATTTAAATTAGTATCAATGAGTGCAATTTAGTTTTGTGCTCTAAGTGTACGCTCTATCTCAAGATCACACTTTATTAAATCTAATGATAAGGAGTGTCTCCTCAAAATAAACTAAACAAAATATCAAACTAAAAAGAGATTAAGAGTTAGAACAAAAGCACCAGGAGAGTCACAAGCTTGAGTAGAATTAACCTTCTCTAACTTTTTTAACAAAAACTAAAAATAATAAAAATAAAAATAGTAAGACCAAACAAATTAAATTAAATTAAATTAAAAAAATAAAATAAAATAAACAAAACTAAAAATTAAATAAATAAATAAAATCCAAGACTAAAAATCAAAATAGGCAAAAATTAATATAATATTAATATCATAAAATCAACTCTAGGCTACGATGTAAAAAACTTGATACAGAATTTTCAAGTAATAAAATTATCCTTTACTTGCAAGCACACAAGATCTATATAATATTTGGCAAATATAAGTGTGTCGCATCCATAGGGAGTGACATGATTAATTAAAATCTAATATCTACCTAAATTAATTTAAAGAAAAAGAAAATATATTTTTTATTGTATTTAATTAATCTAAGAATTTAAATTACTTGCTAAACTAAAACTAAAATTAAATAACAAATCTAAATGAAATAACTCAAATTAAAATGCAAGATCAATTAAAAAACAATTCTAGGACCTCGAATCCACCATTAACTATGCAAAGATGAATTTAACTTGAATGTGAATTAATTTTGTTCTATAGAGTGTCTACAACTACAAGCTTTGAACACTACTAAAGATTATTGCAACCTAATTAATGACATAATTCATCTAAAATAACATAGCATATTCACATTATGACATAAACCATTTAATATAGAAGGAATTATTCAATCTTTAAATCACAAAAGCATTGAATACTATTGCACAACCCACACCTAAAACTACAAGAATCAAGCATGTAATTAAAATATATTAATTTAAATTTACTAATTGACAACAAGACAATCAATAAAAATTAAATTGAATAACAATTAAAGATCAAAAATGTAACATCCTAATACCAGATACCTTATATATAATGAATATACAAAGTATATAGCATTAGTCATGTCACTTCTAAACTAAAAACATAATAATATATTCATAATCACAAAGTAGTCATCATAGAAAGCCTTGAGGGATGCGGAAAACATACATACATAAAACTAGCCTCAAAAAGGCCTATTGTAATACATAGCTCTTTTTACATTACAGAGCAAATATAAATAAATACATAAGATTTGTCTACTAAAGCATATAAAATTATACTAGTCTTTATACTTTTTCTTCTTCCCCTTTTTAGGGCTTCCATCAGGATTTACATGACAACACAACGGGGTGAGAATTCATAAATCCTTAGTAAAAGCATTCCAAAATCGGTATTTATACATTCATAATGAATAAACAAATCATTTATATCAAGAATATATTTGCAACAAGTATACAAACCGCTACTCAATACTAAAGGAACAATTACATACTCACTCTATGTGATACTCCAAAGCAAGCATAAACCGAAAGATAAAACAATCGCCCATACAATTGTCATTGAAAGTTAACTGAAAAAGGATACAATATGCACATGTTTATGCCATATGATTATGCCTAAGGTATGTCTTAAGATAATGATTATGAAATGTAGTAAAATAGTCTTGGTTCAATGTCAGGGAACTCGACTATTCTGAGGAACCCAGTTCCTTATATTGTTCTAGGTAGTATGGCTACGACCATTTAACACTACCTAGTAAAAAATGCACTATTCCATGTCACTACAATGGGTGTACTTTTACCATCTCATATACCATTTACAGATACGTGGGAATAGCAAGTGTGTGAAAACATGCAAAGTTATTTTGTGTAACACTATCAACACCACAAAGGATACTCTCCTACCTGAGTTTATATCCAATGCTCATACATGAGTCTATCCTCCTCCACAAGGTTTTCACTCATTATTATAGGAATACTTACATACTTACTCTATGTAATATTCCTATCACATATTAAAATCACAAGATCCACACTAACTAAGTGAACTAATTGTTCTAAACAGATTTAGTATACTACACCTAGTACAGCACATCATCACATCACAAGTGATATCACATGCTACACCATGTTATTCAAGAGACTAGACTTCTACCTATGGTACATCACAACCATTAGATTCACAAGTCCTATTCTTTTACACATGCACTAGGAACTTATTTCCTCCATGAAATATCCCTAATAGTGTCTTTACTCATACTAAAAAGCATGCATAAAAGATCCCCTCAAGTAAGGAACTCCAAATCCTCAATATATAACACATGTCACTTTTTGCCTTTGAGCACTTAGCTGCCCACTTTTCCAGTGCTCAGGCGCTTTATGACAGAGAACACTCCCTTACTTCATCTGTCACTAGGCACTGAGACACCCAGTTTCTGAGCGATCAAACGCTCGTTACCAGAACTCTCTGGCATCATGTGCTTAGGCGCTCACTTATTTGGTGCTCAGGTGCCCTGGCAACAGAAATTCTATGCGTTCTCACTGGTCTAGGGTGCTTAGGCGCTCATGCACCAGAACCTTGTTTCTTCTTTTCTAGCTCCCAATGCTTAGGCACTCAACACCAGAAAGTTTTCTCCTATTCCATTGGTTCTCAAACTAGCTTCTAGCTTGCAAATATAGGTTCTAAGTGATTTTTGACCACAACTAAGGTCCCTAATCATATAACAACCCTTAAGCAAAATCCTAACTCATCTAACATGGATTTATGACTAAGAATCTCAATCCCAAATACCCATTTCTCAACCTCCCTCATAATGAGTTTCATGGACATTCTTGTGATCCAAACTATCCAGCATGCCTAGACTAGCTCAAGTTGAATCACAAACTAGGTTTCTAAGTAGTTTATCTAACCCAAACCTTAGAAAAACCATACAAAACCCATTTTTCCCACCCTCATATATATGCATCAACAACAATGGTGATAGGGAAAGATGATCATATAGGTTCAAGTACCCCTACCTCTTGTAGCAAGGATGATGATCTTCAAGCTCTAGCTTTTCTCTTTGCCTTCATCTATCTCTTCTTTTCTTCCTCATCTTCCTCTTCTATGTTTTCTCCCTTCATTGTTGCTGCATTCTTCCATGAGAGAAAAGAGAGAGTGGGCGAGAAATATGAAGGAAAAGTTAAAGAAAGGAGATAGGAACGGTGACTCATGGTAAGTTAAGATATTTATCTAAAACATTATATCTCTTAGGAATACTTTGATCTCTCAAATCTAAGTTTCCTAACTTTCAAAAGTATTACGAAAAATCCTAGGATTCGAATCAATCCTATTCTCATCATTTCCATATGTTTCCGTATCTGTAACTCATCAATCTTGTATATAAGAACTCATCAATCTTGTATATAAGTACTCAACCAGTATACTTAAAAATATCAAACTAACTCAGTTTACCCTTAAACTTTAACTGCATGAGGTTTCACACATTTGTGACTTACAAACAAATTCTCCATATTTATTTCCATTAACTAAGCAGTTTAAGCCATTTTCTGAGCTAATAATAATTATTTTTCACATATAATGTTACATCAAAGTGACTAAACTAACTCAGAAAGTCACAAAATCAAACAGGCACGCTAAGGAAATATTATGCTACCTTTGTAACGATATACAAGTCTAACATAGAATATTATATTTCTCCCCTCCTTTTTAAAATTTTGTCCCCAAAATTTAGTCTCTCGCTACTAAAGCTCAGAGTTCTCCACTTAGTGGTATGCATAAAAAGATACCATGCATAAGGTCGAAAGATTGGGCCTCCTCTTTTCCTCTTAGAATATACACCCTCCCTAGTGCCTATGGTATAGGCTTGGGTGTATCTCCTTGTCTGCGTGGACATCTCCTCACAAAATGCCCCAGTTGACCCCACACAAAGTAAATTGCACAATGTCTGTCACCATCTGGGCTCTCGCACTTAGAGCATTCAAGCTCCACCATTTTCATCTGAACTCGCTCTTCTCTATCTTGTGAATAGTTAGGTTTATAAGCACTCTCCTTATACCTACTATCCACCTTTTTACTTTTTTGGAAGTCTTGTAATATTTACTCTGTTTGGAGTTAGAGACTACCCGACTCTACAATTCTACACTTGTTTACTAGGAAAGGAAAATCTTTAATCTCCATTGGTCGTATCATTCTCTTGATATCCTCCCTCAATCTGTATTGAAATTTAAAACACTTCCATCTCTCATCTGGGTTGAGCCTGTATTGAGGTGAAAACTTGGAGAGTTCATCAAAATTTGCTTCGTATTGACCTAAAGTCATACTCCCTTGCTCAAGCCTAAGGAATTCAACCTCATTATCCTCTTGCAAGGCCCTTGGGAAGTATTTCTCCAAAAAGGTACTCTTAAACACTTCCCACGTGATCTATGTCCCTACAGCTTCCAGCAATCATCTGGCACTTCGCCACCAATGCTCTGCTTCCCCTGTGATCATAAAGGAAGTGAATGAAACTATTTGTTCATCCGAGCAAATCATGACCTCAAAGATCTTCTCCATCGTGGTCAACCATTCCTAGGCTTTCACTGGGTCGTACTCCCCCCTGAAAGGTGAAGGGTTTAACTTTTCGAGCTCTGAAAGGTCTTGGAAATTCTAGTTTCTTCCAACCTGTACCTCTTGCACAGGTGGTAGTAGTGGTGATGGTGTTGGTTATTGAGTTTAGTTAGCTCCCAGCCTCTCAAGCACCTTAGCAGTAATGACTTCCTGCTCCCTTATAACATTAGACATTGTCATAATCGCTTCGGCTATATCATAGTCCTCTCCAGATGAGTTCCAGGTTTCTATAGTTCGTCTAGGAGGTGCCATAGTTTCCTATACACACAAAATAATACATTTAGAGTTTATCAGTCTCAATAGCATGTAACCGTGTAACAGTAGCTAATAACATTCTAACCTAAGGCAAATCATGCAATTTCATCCAAATATCTCACAAAAAAAAAAAAAGAGCACAAATCCTAGTAAGAACTCCTAAACATACTTAAGCATAGTCAGTCCATATCCCGGGTCAATAGGATGAACTGCTCTGATACCATAATGTAACATCCTAATACCAGATACCTTATATATGCTGAATATACTTAGTATATAGCATTAGCCATGTCACTTCTAAACTAAAAACATAATAATATATCCATAATCACAAAGTAGTCATTATAGAGAGCCCTGAGGGATGCGAAAAAAAAACATACATATATACATGCAACACTAGCCTCAAAAAGGCCTATTGTAATTCATAACTCTTTTTTCATTACAAAGCAAATATAAATAAATACATAAGCTTTGTCTACTAAAGCATATAAAATTATACTAGTCTTCATGCTTTTTCTTCTTCCCCTTTTTAGGGCTTCTACCTAGATTTACGTGGCAACACAATAGGGTGAGAATTCACAAGTCCTCAATAAAAGCATTCCAAATCAAACATTTATCCATTCATAAAGAATAAACAAATCATTTATATCAATACTATATTTGCAGCAAGTATACAAGCCACTAATCAATACTAAAGGAACAGTCACATACTCACTCTATGTGTTACTCCCAAGCAAACATAAACCCAAAGATAAAACAATCGCCCATACAATTGTCATTGGAAGGCATCTAAAAAAGGATACGATATGCATATGCTTATGTCGTATGATTATACCTAAGGTATGTCTTATGATAATGATTATGCAATGTAGTAAAATAGTGTCGGTTCAATGTCATAGAACTCGACTATTCTTGGGAACCCAACTCCTTATATTATTTTGGGTAGTATGACTATGACCATTTAACACTACCTGGTAAAGAATGGTCTGTTCCATCTCACTACAATGAGTGTACTGTTACCATCTTATATACCATTTACAGAAATGTGGGATTAGCAAGTGTGTAAAAACTTTCAAAGTTATTTTGTGTAACATTATCAACACCACAAAGGATATTCTCCTACACGAGTTTATACTTAATGCTCATACATGAGTCTATCCTCCTCCATGAGGTTTTCACTCATCATTATAGGAATACTCACATACTTACTTTATCTAATATTCCTATCACATATTAATATCACAAGGTCCACATTAACCAAGTGAACTAACTGTGCTACACAGATTCAATATACTACACCTAGTACACCACATCATCACATCACAAGTGATATCACATACTACATCATGTTATTCAAGAGATTAGACTTCTACCTATGGTACTTCATAACCATTCGATTCACAAGTCCTATTCTTTTACATATGCACTGGGAACTTATTTTCTCCATGAAATATCCCTAATAGTGTCTTAACTTACACTAAAAGATATGCATAAAAGATCCCCTCAAGTAAGGAACTCCAATTCCTCAACACATAACACATGTCACTTTCTGCCACTTTTCTAAGGCTAAGGCGCTCTATGACAGAGAACAGTCCCCTATTTCATCTGTCATTGGGCGCTTAGGTGTCTAGTTTCTGAGCGATCAAGCGCTCGTTACTAGAACTCTCTGGTGTTAGTCATGGCAACCATTACCCAAGAGGGGGGTGAATTGGGTATAAAAACTTTTTCATAAATGCTCTTAAAATAAATATAAATATTTAAGCTATTTAAATAAACACACAGAAGGAGCGTGATGAAGAAAAGAAACTTTAAGAACAACGAAAAGTAAATGTGCAATAAAATAAATTGCATAAAATAAAGAGATAATGAGAAGAAGAGCAGGCACGATATTTATCCTGGTTCGACCACCAACCACTTTTGGTCTACGTCCAGTCCCCGAAACACAGTTCGAGATTTTTCACTATATGTACAAGTTTCAATAGGTGCTTGCAACCGTTACATGAAAGAGCACTTTTCACACACAGGGAAACTCTACCCTTGTGCTAAAGTCTCAGCCCGCAGGGATACCTCACCCTTATACAAACCTTAGAGGGATACCTCACCCCCTTTACAAACCTTGAAGGAAACCTCACCCTCAATACAGAAGAACAGAAAATATAGATGAAGAGAAACTCTCACTCAGAGTAAATAATACAATTTGAAGCTCTATGAAGCTCTCTAAGGATATCTCAAATTTTGGCTAAAAAGAGCATAGAAATTTGGTAAAATATGTATCACAAAATAAAGTAAGAATGAATCATTTCAGATAAATGGGTATGTTTCAAAGATGTCCCAAAAACATGTATTTATAATGGTATAAGAAAAAGAGCCGTTGGGTATAAATTAATATCACATTTAAAGCTTCTGAAAATAACCGTTGCGTAGAACTGGATCGTGTTTATTCGAATAAAATGAAGTCTTATTCGAATAAATCACTGTTAACACATTAGGAAGTGTTTTTAGAAACCTTTTATTCGAATAAACATTTGGTTATTCGAATAAACGTTTAGTTATTCGAATAAAACGTTAAAAACACGTTCAGTAACATATTTTGGGTCATGTTATTCGAATAAAAGTTTGGTTATTCGAATAAACATTTAGTTATTCGAATAAAACGTTAAAAACACGTTTTGCAACATTTTTTGAGTCAAGTTATTCGAATAAACCAGTAAAAATTCGTTCTGGTATGATTTCTGTGGTGTGTTATTCGAATAACACACCATTTATTCGAATAAACCACTCAGCTTTTGAAAACTGATTTTAAATGATCATAACTTCTTCATTTCTTATCCGTTTAAAGCAAATGACCAGTCATTGGAAAGATCATTGAGTCTATTTTCAAATGAAACAAGTTTCAAAACAAAACTCAAAGTATTTGAAAGTTATGATTAAAAGAGTGACCAAAGGTCAGTTTTGCAAAACTCAAACTTTGCTATTTTTCATAAATTTGAACTACCACTATAAATAACTTTTCAAAACTTGTTTGTTGGGTATTTTAGCATAAGAAAACCATTTGTAAAAACATATTTGAGATATCTATAAGGCTTCGTACATAAAGACACTAAGTCCTATAAGCTATACCATTTAATCTTCCTTTGGACATGGTCTATGACATGACTTCGATGTTTATCAATACATTCATGAAACAGGCATTCACATTCTCCTTTGTGTTGAGTTTAATTGAGATTTTTTGCTTTCTTGTTGCAAGCTCACTATTGGTACTTGGACTATCCTACAAAGTATCACTCACTTAAACAAGCATAGTTAGTCCAAAAACATAATTTAATATCTTCATATGCATAAATCATAAATATATAGCTTTAGTTAGTTTAACATGCATATAAAACATTCATAGACACATCCAAATAAGATATTTATTAAATATTAATGGATATGCTCTATATAGAATGCAACAAAGAGTATAAGCAAGATATTCTTTTTGTCTTGTATTTGTCATCATCAAAACTTAACATATAAAATCATTTAGGGCAAACTTATTTCCACAATCTCCCCCTTTTTGATGATGACAAATCACCAAAGAAAAAATATATTGAGCAATATACAAGAATTGATATTTATATAAGCATATCAAGCAATTGAGCACAAGAACATATTTTTCTTTCTAATTTTCTCTCCCCCTATTTGACATCAACAAAAAAGCTTAGAAAGGAAAGATAAAAATTTGCTCTCCCCTTATAGATAAAACTTATGATTCAAAGAGAGATGAAATAAACATGCTTTCAAGATATAGAAGTTTATTCATGCAATGCTTGTCATATTTTTGTATGTCAACATTTAGCATATGATAGTAATAAAATACTTTATGTAATCAAATAAAGATGTAAGGCAAGAGATATAAATAACTTCAGAGCTAGGCTCCCCCTCAAAATATGCATATTATCAAAAATACATCTTCTTAATCCTTCAATCAAAAAAAGCCACTTTAAAAACTTCTCCCCCTTTCAAAAAGAATTTTACAAGAGCACATTATATTTTCAAAAGCATTTTAGAAAGGTAGAGATATTTTATATAAAAAGCCATATATTCCTTGGAAGCATCTAGTAATTTAACATTAATTTATCAATAAGTATCATACAATTCATAACATATAGAATGCCATAAAAGTTAAGGGATAGAGATACTTATTGAGTCATATAAAGAGTGATGCTCCTTCTTTATTGGTCCTTTAACTTTGAGCTTTCTTCCTTTGAATTCTACATTTCATTGCACTAGAAGAAAGTCTTCTTTATCTTCCTCTTCATTTGAATTCCATTCAGTTTTTCTCATTTATCCACATATGCTCGTATGTAAAAAATCTGATGGCTATATTTGAAATACATAAAGAGACTTGCAAAGCTAACTTTAAAAGTCCTCTAGAACATAGGTTAGCATCAAATATCATTTAATCTCATTTACAAGCATAAATTAGGTTGATATATAATTTAAAGCATGTATCACATAATCAACCACGCAATATTAGTTCTAACAAGAATGTATGAAGTACATATGAACTTGAATAAATGAAAAAATAGTTTAAGCATTTTAAGGCATGATTCAAGTTTATTAAGAAATATATGATCAACATCAAAACTTATATAAGCATTTTGGGGCAAACAATGATCATGTTAGGCATGTAATATCAAGTAAGAAATTTTAGTACTCACACATACCAAGAACAAAAAGTCCCTTATTGTAATGAAAGAATTGAAAAGCCATGGAGCTGTAACTTTTGAAATTATTTACTTCTTGTTTTCAAAATTTAACATATCCAGCAAGAAGACATGTAATATTTTACTTTTCAATCTCCAAGTAAGTATATAAGACAATTAGGCATCAAAGAGAAGGGATTAGAATGACTTCTGAGAATGTGAATTTTCATATTTAAACAAAGAGAATTGATCACAAGCTTAATAACAAAGATATTATCATAGCATGTCATTCCAAGCAAAAATGTATGCATATTTAGCATGTTAACATATGTAGAGATACTTTCAAGACATAATGCGAGAAAAGCACAACTTAAAACATGGTAAGACATAAAAATAAATTTCTACTTATCCAAGTATCACATGATATTCAATAATAGTTTGATATCACCAAAAGTGTATTCTTTGAGTTTTTGTAGACGACTCCCACTTTCACCAACTTCCAAGCTTCAAGCTTTCATGAGGGAATGGAAATTTTTTGCACATCTTTTAAAAGTTGAGTCCTTTTAAGCTTTACTATCCTCAAGTTGAATAAATTCCATTTAAATGCTTGCTTGAGGTAGTTATCACCCTACAACACAATTCAAAGAATTTTCTTTGGTATCCATCAATTTTGGATCCATAAAGGTTAGTTATTATGCCAAACTTATAAACAAATAAGCATTTAAAGTAATAAATAAGTTCACAATGGCAACATGATACTTCATGATCAATCAAGCTAATTATATATAAGCATCAAAAGAATTTAACATGTATTAATGAAACGTAGCGAACATATTATGTTTTATTCGAATAAAAAGTGTTTTATTCGAATAGAAGAAGATCCGGGTTTTATTCGAATAAATGAGTAGGAAAAGTGAGCATTGTGGCCTTTAACATATTTTATTCGAATAATCCTATGGGTTATTCGAATAGACAGTAAAGCAAATGATCAAGATTGATTAACAAGTCTCTGGTTATTCGAATAATATGAGTTCTATTCGAATAGACAGAGAGCAAACGTAAACAACTGATAAAATGAGTTTCAGGTTATTCGAATAATCTAAAAAGTTATTCGAATAGGCAGAGCATATTAAGCATAGTTTTTAACACAGGAATCAGTTTATTCGAATAAACTATGTTTTATTCGAATAAAGTGATATGCAAGACATTATTTGACAAGCTAATGAGTTTTATTCGAATAAAAACCTTATAAACTGACAAAGAACCACAGAGATGCATACGTTCAAGAAATCAAAGCATATATACATAGATGTGATTTAAAGAGAGATAATAATCATATAAATTCAAATATTTAATTATATATATGATTGATCAAAAACTTAAGATTAAACAAAAACTCATGCTCAAGGATATTATCATTTAGACATGTCATTTCAAACTAGAATTATACTTTATCTAGCATATTAACATGTAGAAATATTTAAAAAAAAGCATAATAAAAGGTTTCACTTATCCGGAAATTGTAAGTCCAAACTTCACAGAGACAAGGAAGAGAGCTTGAAATTATTTCTGGTTTTTGTACTTGCAGCAACCACTTTCAAGACGTCAAAGTCAGCTCTTGGCCTTCAAGCTCTCCTACAACACACTTTAATTTTTGACTTTTGGTACCCAAATTTTCTTGAGTCCTTGTGTGTTAGTTTTTGGCTATTAATCTATTATGCTCTCATAAAGATCAATTTTTCCATAATATATAAATTGAGCACAATAAATTAAATAATCCTTTTCTATTAAGCATATAATCGATAACATGCTTGCTTTCATGATACATAGACAGTTTTAAAGCATATAAAGCATACATAAGCATTATAGAACTTTATGTACCAAGATATAACAAATTAATGAATTTTAATATAATAAGAATGAACATAATCATGTGTTAAATATAATATTCAAATTTTATTAAATACACATGATTCTATCCTCTACCTAAGGCCTACAAGGAATATACCTCAAATTTATTGACTTTGCATGTAAATGCTCATGACAGGTAAAAACTGTTGATACCTTGGCCTTGGTAAACAAGGGAACTCTTTTTCTTACCCATTACTTCTCTTTTGGTGTTTTGAACTTTGCAAGTTCTACATTTTGTACTTGAGAAGCTTTGGTTGAAATCATCTTCCTTCTTTGACTAAAATCTCTTTCATTGGGCTTTGGAAGCGCTCTTCGTGATGATTCCTCTTTCCTTTGACCAATAAGTCCATCCTTTTGAGAAATTTTCTGCATAATTGAAACACTAGGAGGACATTTTGGTACCCACTTCATTTTGGGTCCTTGAATGTTAGTATTAGGGCCTTTAGGATTTTTAGGAACCCATACCATACAATTTCTCATTTAATGATTTATTCTATAATTGCAATAATGAGAAATATGTCCTAGATGACCACAAAAATTACAAATAATTGAATTTAATGATGGCTTAATCATTTGAATATCATTTTTGAAAAACTTAAGCTTTTTCTCATTATTACATTCTATGTTATTTTTGCCACAAGCTTTACTTGAATTTTCATGTGGAATAATACTAATTTTATTCTCATTAACAAGCATAGAATGTAAGCAATTAGAATCATTAGCTTTGGAAAATTCAGAATATAAGTCCTCAACTTGATTTTCTAAATCAATACATTTTTCACAAGAAGTTGAGGTTTCACATTTCAAAGACATTTCCTCATCAAGAAAAGCATATTCATTTTTCAAAAACTCAATTTTATTTTCAATAGAGGAAATGTTTTCCAAACTCGATAAGTTTTTCTTTTCTAAATTTAACAAACCATCATACAATTCATTATATGCACTTTGCAACTCATCATAAAAAGGACTATAATATAGTTTAGAATTATTTACCTCAAAGTCCTTTTTAGCCATATAAGAAGTAGTCGCAATTTCTAGCACACTTGGCTCTTGAAGGGAATCACCTTCTTCCTCATCAATTTTATTTTGCTTTGCCTCTTCTTCAAATTGAGCACCATCGTCACCAAGAGGCATTTGACTTGCTTCAGTAGTTTGAATATCTCTTTGAGCATGCGTTTCATGACAGGCTTCCTTCAATGACTTTTGCTCTTCTTGCTTTTTATATACAACTTTATACACAAAATCATCGTTAGCAAGATAAATAACCTTAAGAGCATCCCATATATCTTTAGCACTAGAGCAACTCTTAATTTTACCATAAGCATCATCATTCAAACTACTTCTCAAAATTTGCATAGCTCTAATATTCAAAGAAAAACATTTTTTGTCAAAACTATTCCAAGTTTGTTTTGATTTGTAAGTAAACTCATTTAGCACAATATCCCACAAATCCAAATCAATAGATTGCATATAAAACTCTATTCTAGTTTTCCAATAAACAAAATTCACACCATCAAAGAATGGTGGTTTATCAATTTCAAAACCTTCCATTTTGAAAAACTTTCAAGGTTGCTAATAAACAAGGATCTTTAACTCTAAGTGGTTAAGCTTTCACCATAGCACAAAGCTTTGATACCACTTGTTAGTCATGGCAACCATTACCCAAGAGGGGGGTGAATTGGGTATAAAAACTTTTTCATAAATGCTCTTAAAATAAATATAAATATTTAAGCTATTTAAATAAACGCACAGAAGGAATGTGATGAAGAAAAGAAACTCTAAGAACAACAAAAAGTAAATGTGCAATAAAATAAATTGCATAAAATAAAGAGATAAAGAGAAGAAGAGCAGGCACGATATTTATCCTAGTTCGACCACCAACCACTTGTGGTCTACGTCTAGTCCCCAAAACACAGTTCGAGATTTTTCACTATATGTACAAGCTTCAATAGGTGCTTGCAACCGTTACATGAAAGAGCACTTTTCACACACAGGGAAACTCTACCCTTGTGCTAAAGTCTCAGCCCGCAGGGATACCTCACCCTTATACAAACCTTAGAGGGATACCTCACCCCCTTTACAAACCTTGAAGGATACCTCACCCTCAATATAGAAGAACATAAAATATAGATGAAGAGAAACTCTCACTCAGAGTAAATAATACAATTTGAAGCTCTATAAAGCTCTCTAAGGATATCTCAAATTTTGGCTAAAAAGAGCACAAAAATTTAGTAAAATATGTATCACAAAATAAAGCAAGAATGAATCATTTCAGATAAATGGGTGTGTTTCAAAGATGTCCCAAAAACATGTATTTATAGTGGTATAAGAAAAAGAGCCGTTGGGTATAAATTAATATCATATTTAAAGCTTCTGAAAATAACCATTGCGTAGAACTGGATCGTGTTTTTCGAATAAAATGAAGTCTTATTCGAATAAATCACTGTTAACACATTAGGAAGTGTTTTCTGAAACCTTTTATTCGAATAAACATTTGGTTATTCAAATAAACGTTTAGTTATTCGAATAAAACGTTAAAAACACGTTCAGTAACATATTTTGGGTCATGTTATTTGAATAAAAGTTTGGTTATTTGAATAAACATTTAGTTATTCGAATAAAATGTTAAAAACACCTTTTGCAACATTTTCTGCATCAAGTTATTCGAATAACCCTTTGGTTATTCGAATAAACCAGTAAAAATTCGTTCTGGTATGATTTCTGTGGTGTGTTATTCGAATAACACACCATTTATTCGAATAAACCACTCAGCTTTTGAAAACTGATTTTAAATGATCATAACTTCTTCATTTCTTATCCGTTTAAAGCAAATGACCAGTCATTGGAAAGATCATTGAGTCTATTTTCAAATGAAACAAGTTTCAAAACAAAACTCAAAGTATTTTGAAAGTTATGATTAAAAGAGTGACCAAAGGTCAGTTTTGCAAAACTCAAACTTGGCTATTTTTCATAAATTTGAACTACCACTATAAATAACTTTTCAAAACTTGTTTGTTGGGTATTTTAGCATAAGAAAACCATTTGTAAAAATATATTTGAGATATCCATAAGGCTTCGTACATAAAGACACTAAGTCCTATAAGCTATACCATTTAATCTTCCTTTGGACTTGGTCTATGACATGACTTCGATGTTTATCAATACCTTCATGAAATAGGCATTCACATTCTCCTTTGTGTTGAGCTTAATTGAGATCTTTTGCTTTCTTGTTGCAAGCTCACTATTGGTACTTGGACTATCCTACAAAGTATCACTCACTTAAACAAGCATAGTTAGTCCAAAAACATAATTTAATATCTTCATATGCATAAATCATAAATATATAGCTTTAGTTAGTTTAACATGCATATAAGACATTCATAGACACATCCAAATAAGATATTTATTAAATATTAATGGATATGCTCTATATAGAATGCAACAAAGAGTATAAGCAAGATATTCTTTTTGTCTTGTATTTGTCATCATCAAAACTTAACATATAAAATCATTTGGGGCAAACTTATTTCCACATCTGGCATCGTGCACTTAGGTGCTCATTTATTAGGCGTTCAGGTGCCCTAGTACCAGAACATCTCTGTGTTTTCATTGGTATTGGGTGCTTAGGCGCTCACTCTTAGGTACTTAGGCAGTCATGCACCAGAACCATGTTTCTTCCTTTCTGGCTCTCAGTGCTTAGGTTCTTAACACCAGAAAGTTTTCTCCTGTTCTATTGGTTCTCAAACCAGCTTCTAACATTCAAACACATGTTCTAAGTGATTTTCAGCCACAATTAAGGTCCCTAATCATATAACAAACCTCAAACAAACTCCTAACTCATCTAACATGGACTTTTGACTAAGAATCTCAACCCCAAATACCCATTTCTCAACCTCCATCACAGGGAGTTTCATGGGCATTCCTAAGATCCAAACTATCCACCATCCCTGGACTAGCTCAAGTTGAATCACAAACTAGGTTTCTAACTAGTTCATCTAACCCAAATAATGGAAAAACCATACAAAACCCATTTATCCCACCCTCATATACATGCATCAACAAAGATGGAGATAGGGAAAGATGATCACGTAGGTTCAAGCACCCCTACCTCTTGTAGCAAGGATGATGATCTTCAAGCTCTAGCTTCGCTTTGCCTTCCACTTTCTCTTCTCTTCTTCCTCCTCTTCCTCTTCTGTCTCTTCTCTATTTTCTCCCTTCGTTGCTACTGTTTTCTACTATGAGAGAAAAGAGGGAGTGGGTGAGAAATATCAAGGAAAAGTCAAAGAAAGGAGATAGGAACGGTGACTCATGGTAATTTGAGATATTTGGCTGAAACATTATATCTCTTAGGAATACTTTGATCTCTCAAATCTAAGTTTCCTAACTTCCAAATGTATTATGGAAAATTCTAGGATTTATCTCAATCCCATTCTCATCATTTCCATATGTTTCCATATCTGTAACTCATCAATCCGGTATACAAGTACTTAACCAATGTATTTAAAAATATCAAAATAACTCAGTTTACCCTCAAACTTTAATTACATGAGGTTTCACACATTTGTAACTTAGAAACAAATTCTCCATATTTATTTCCATTAACTAAGCAGTTTAAGTCATTTCCTGAGCTAATAACAGTTATTTTTCACATATAGTGTTACAGCAAAGTAACTAAACTAACTCCGAAAGTCACAAAATCAAACAAGCATGCTAAGCATGTATTATGCTACCTCTATAATCATATACAAGTCTAATATGTTAGAGAGGATATTACATTTTTCCTCTCTTTTTTAAAATTTTGTCCCCAAAATTTAGTCTCTTGCTACTAAAGTTTAGAGTTCTCTACTTATTAGTATGCATAAAAAGATACCTTGTATAAGGTCAGAAGATTAGGCCTCCTCTTTCCCTCTTAGAATATACACCCTCCCTGGTGTCTGTGGTCTAGGGTTGGGTGCATCTCCTTGTTTGCATGGACATCTCCTCGCAAAATGCCTCAGTTGACTGCACACAAAGCAAACTGCACAAGGTCTGTCACTATGTGGCCTCCTGTACTTAGAGCATTCAGGGTCCACTATTTCCATCTGAACTCGCTCTTCTCTATCTTATTAATAGTTAGGTTTAGAAGCACTCTCCTTATACCTACCATCCACATTTTTCCTCTTTTAGAAGTCTTGTTGTAGCGCCCCTCTTCCAAAGGAACGCCACATGGTCGATTACAATGCGGAAATAAAGTTAGGTGAGTTGAGACCCGGTTCGTTTTAATAAGACGCGTATATTCACTAGATTATAGTTGGGTATTTTAATTGGCGGTTAGGTTATATATATACTTTTTTTTTTCTTTATAATTAGTAACCATGTTGACGAGACATCAATGGGAATAAAAGATCAAACAGAAGTAAAATATGCATAGGAATTAACATCTGCATCATCATATATATATATATATATAAGTTTATCAAAACATTTAGTTACAAGCCTGGTACATCAAAAAGCAAAGCTATACCTGCCCCCAAAGTATTACATACACATCCCCACGGTATCGACGTCGAGCTACACTGACCCTTTACAAACAAAACATCGGGCCCCAAAATAAAATCTTTGGTAGCCTTCGGTAGCTACGAGTAACATCAATCCCTCAAGTGAGGAGGAATCGTGTCAGGATCCTCTTCAGGGTCCTCTTCGGGGTCGTCCTCAGGGACTTCCTCGGGATCTTCCTCAGGATCTTCCTCATCATCAGAGGAAATCACCATAGGAATAGCAGAGACACGGGACGGGGCCCGAGCTGTAGAACGAAAAGAGTCCTCTCTCGGAGTGAAGTAACGATCGCCCCACATCTCACGTATCGGTAGCTGAAACTCCAAACGTAGGCTAATACAAAGCGGTGAAGACAGGTGGTTCGTGGCGTCTCCGTGCTAGTGATATCGAGACATCTCCCGTGTAGACACGGCGTTTAGAACTGTAGTTGATATACCAAGACTCGGGCCCTCCTAAGAAAGTCAGACGTACATCTCCCAAAAATCTGTGCGTACGGGGCTCCATAGTCTTCTGTGGTCGCTCAGTCAAGATAAGGCCAAAAACCAGGGAAGTTGGGAGCTTCCGGTTCCTCACGGTTGTCTTCGATGAGACGCAATGTACAGATAAACAGAAATGGAGAGACAGGAAGGAAAAGAGGTAAGACATCCTTCCGTCATTACCAATTATAGCATCAAGAAACCAAACGGCGCAAAGCGCCCACATAGCATTTACAACAACAGTAATAGTAATAGACATTCAAGAGCAGTTATGATCAAGCAAACAGTTCCTGAGCAGTCATAGGTATATCAACAATATATCAATGCCAAACCATAATAATGATAAATGCAAATAATGCACGGACTCTATACACATGAGCCCTCAATAACCAAGATCCTACTCCATGGAGCTAGACACAAAACACTCGGAGAGAATGATCAGGGAGACATGCCAAGTATCTCGTCACCATAAAAACAAGTGCTTTCCGAGAAAATAATCGGTCATTTTGCGCAACAAGGCTTTATACAAAAAGCATTCTCACAAGATCCGATATAGGACTGTGGCCGGTCGGGATCGTTGGTGCGTTTGCATCGGTTTGTCTCACGGCCCGGAGGGGCTACCACCGCCTTTGTGAAACACCCGCGCCCCAACGCCCTCAAGGCCAACTACGGGACCCCACTTGTCTATTCGCACCCGCACTAAGGTGTGTTCAACTCCTAGGCAACTAGGCCTTACGACAAGTCAACGGACAAATCACAATGCATACTGAGACTCTATGCATAACCATGTATGATCATTATCACATACTATTCCATCATATGTCACAATTTGCCAAAGTAAGAATTAATACGTCAATGGTCTCTCACATGGACCCACAATAGCATAATATTGTCATTAAATAAATCAATACCTTTTTAAAACGTATTATGAATTCTTGCTTAGGTTTAGCTTTACTTACGTGGTTTGTCTCTAAAGGAATTCTCTTAGTTAACTTAAGTCCTCTTAGGTAATTTATTCATATGCCCTTAGAAGGTTATTTTAAGATCTCAAAATCTCACACTCTCATGTTCTTCCCTGTTTATGCATCCCTAAGTAATTTCTAGTCATCCCATTTATTTATAATCAATATTCCTCTATTAGTCCCAAGGTTTTGGGTCCAGGAAACTACACGGTTGGAATCACAAATTGAGTCACAAATTTCAATTACTAGGTGTTGGGTGATAGGTATACGTTTGAATTCGACAGAGACTACGTTTTATGAATGATTGAAGTTGCCATTCGACGAAGAATAATGTAACAGGAGGAGGAAAGAATGGGAAACACATTTTTTAATAGGATTGGCAAGAAATCATTTTCTGTCGGATGGGGGTTCTGTCGGACGAAGATCAAAACTATCGAACCCTCCAGATGGTCAGCAAAAGCCTCAATTCGACGGGTATAGGTGTCAACGTTGGAGAAAATCTCCCAAGTGTCGAACCGACGAACACTGGTCGAAATCTCTAATTTCGACGGGTCTGGAGAAATTCATCTACTCGACAGGCATTGTCTCTCAAATTCGACGATTATTAACTTTGGGGCAGTTTCTCCTGAGTGTCCAGGGACTCTATTCGACGGGTTTTTTGGTCGGAAGATCAATCTCGACGGGCATGATCGGGGTTCATACTCGACGGATTTCGACATTGTGTTTAGTGGTCAAAGATCTAAACTTGACGGGTTTTAACATTCGACGGAAATGGTCAGAAGTCTAAACTCGACGGATTTTAACATCTTACTAAGTGATCAAGTTATCACGTTCGACAGGTTTGGCCATGAGTCCTTACTCGACGGATTTTAACATTTTACTAAGTGATTAGGTTATCACGTTCGACAGGTTTGGCTATGGGTCCTTACTCGACGGATTTTAACATTTTATTAAGTGATTAGGTTATCACGTTCGACAGGTTTGGCTATGGGTCCTTACTCGACGGATTTTATCATTCGACGAAAATAGTCAGAAATCTTCATTCGACGGATTTTGACATATCACCAAAAGATCAAGGTATTATATTCGACGAGTTTGGCCAAATTTCATACTATTACTAGTTTCCACATTAAGTTTCCAAATTCTGGGCTCAACACCGTAACTATCCGAAAATCACTCGGAACTCATTCCCTTCAATATTACACATTCCAATACATCCAGTTATATTTATATATATGTACATTCAAAACTCAAACAATCAAGTAGCACATATACCATACAAACAACATACAAAAGCAGAAAGACCCTCAACACAATCACAGACGTTCCTAAATGCTAAGAGAGGTTGAGGAGGAGTGTCTTCCTCTTACCTTAGAGAAGCACAAAGAAAGGCTGCTCCTTTTGGTCAGAAATTATATTTTCAGCTCCCAAGAGACCCTTAAATATTCAAGCTCACCAAAATCAGAATCAAGTGTTGAAATAGATACCCATGGTCATCAAAATGACAGTGGGTTACGAAAATGAGGAGAGATAAGGAAAAAGCTAAGGACTTTACCTTAAAGTTCCAACCTTTAAGCTTCAACCGTGGAGGAAAAAGAAAATGAAGAAAACGTAGAACTTTGAAGATGATTCCCCTCAGTTATGGTGTTTCTCCAAACACGGAATGGTGCTAGGAATGTGACGGTATTGGAGGATAAAATATGAAGGTGGGTGGATGGTGCTGCTGTAAGGAGAAATGGAAAGAGAGAAAGATGAGTGAATAGTGAGTGCTACGTACAGGAGGAGGAAAATGTGTGGATTGAAGAATGAATTAAGTCCCTTAATTCAAATGTGCAGCACAAAAAATGGGAGGAGAGAGAAATAATAAAAAATGATTCAAAGAAGCTTCCTTGAGAAGCTTCGCACGCTTCTCTACGAAGTGCATAGTAAGCTTGTCTCCTTGATTAAATACCTCTGACAGATGATTTATTACACTAGCAGATAAAACCTCAAAAATGTAGACCTCGTAAAGCTGTGCCCGGACTCGGGTTTAGTAAGATCCCCGTTGACACGTTGACAGTCCAAGGTTTACCAGCTTCGGGAAAATATTCTATTCTCCCGGCTCCATTCAGCACACACACATAAAACGAAGAATATATTAAAATATTCATCATCTCTAGAAAATTCCACAAAAATTCTTAAAAATTACAAATATTATAAAATGATCGTTTTTAACAAAATAATAAATTTTCGGGATGTTACAACACTCCCCTTCTAAAAAGAAATTTCGTCCTCGAAATTTGCATACCTTAGAATAGCTGTGGGTATTGCTCTCTCATCTTGTCTTCCAACTCCCAGGTTGCATCTCCAGTCACCTCGTTCCAGATCACTTTCACCAATGCGATCTCCTTGCCTCTTAATTGCTTTATCCTGCTATCCTCGATTCTTATAGGAGACGTCTCATAAGTTAAGTTTTCTTTTAGTTGTACTGTATCTGGTGCTATGATATGACTTGGGTCAGGAAGGTATTTCCGAAGTTGTGACATATGGAAAACATTATGAATGTTTGAAAGAAAAGGAGGTAAGGATATTTGGTATGCTACGGGACCTACACGACTAACGATTTGGTATGGTCCAAGGAATTTAGGAGTGAGTTTTCTAGATTTTAAAGCCGGCCCACCCCGATCGTAGGTGTGACTTTTCAGAATACATGTTCACCTTCCTCAAACTCAAGAGGTTTTCTCCTTCGGTCTCGCATAACTCTTTTGTCGACTCGAGCCGTCCTCATCTTTTCCTGAATCATTTTAACCTTCTCTCGTTGTCCGTTGTATAATCTCGGGTCCAATAGTAAGGCGCTCGCCGTCTTGGTACCAACACATAGGTGTTCGACATCGTCGTCCATACGAGCTTCATAGGGTGCCATCCACATGCTCGAATGATAAGCTTGTTGTTGTAGGTGAATTCTATCAAGGGTAGAATGTCATCCCAACTCCCGGTTGCTCTATGGTGCAAGCTCTAAGCAAATCTTCCAAAGATTGGATTGTTCTCTCCGATCGACCGTCGGTCTGCGGATGATAAGAGTAACTAAGTCGTAATTCGTCCCCAATGCTTCTTGCAAACTCTCCCGAAATTTGAAGTAAACCTCGGATCTCTATCGAAACAATACTTGTAGGCACACCGTGCGATCGACAATCTCTCCAATATAGATCGAGTCAATCTCTCTAGCTTGTACTTGATGTTGATTGGAAGAAAATGTGTCGATTTCGTGAGTCGGTCCACAATTACCCAAATCGAATCATGACCTTTTCTTGTCCTTGGTAATCCGACTACAAAGTCCATTGCAATCTTGTCCCACTTCCATTAGGAATAGATAACGGTTGCGCAGCAATCCTGCTGGTCTCGATGTTCCACTTTAGCTTTTTGACAAACCAGACAAGTAGATACACGTCTAGTAACGTCACTCTTCATTCCGTGCCACCAGAACAACTTCTTCAAGTCTTGATACATCTTTGTCATGCCCGGGTGCATACTCAGTTGGCTTGTGTGAGAATGATTAATGATGTATTCTCTAAGTTCTTGATTCCGAGGGACACAAACTCTCCCATGAAATCTTAAAATTCCATCCGTTCCCTCTGCAAACTCTGTTTCATTTCCTTGCTTCATCTGTTCCCTCACTTCTTGCAAGAATTTGTCCTTCTTCTGCTCTTTTCTTATGCTGTCCATCAACTCGCTTGAGATGGTAACCATATTCATGCAAATCTTTCCAGGTTCTAACTTCACAAAAGACCATACATCTCTGAATTGCTCTATTAGATCCTTTTCCTTGATCATCGGGCCAGAGACACTGATCATCTTCCTACTTAGAGCGTCTGCCACAACATTTGCCTTGCCAGGATGATACAGAAGTTGGAAATCGTAATTCTTCAGGAATTCTAACCACCTCCGTTGCCTCATGTTCAACTCCTTCTGATCATACAAATACTTCAGACTCTTGTGATCACTGAAAATGTCGAACGTTGCTCCGTAGAGAAAATGCCTCCATATTTTCAGAGCAAAAACTACAGCCGCTAGCTCCAGGTCGTGCGTCGGATAATTCTTCTCGTGCACTCGCAACTGCCTTGAAGCATAAGCCACCACTCTTCCATGTTGCATAAGTACAGATCCTAGCCCTTGGTATGAAGCGTCACAGTACACTTCAAACTGTTCATTCGGATCGGGTAGCACTAACACCGGTGAGGTAGTCAGTCGATTCTTCAACTCTTGGAAACTTCGCTCACAGCTGTCGGTCCACTCAAAAGTTTGGTTTTTCCTTGTGAGTTGTGTAAGTGGTCAACAATCTTGGAGAATCCTCAATGAACCTCCGGTAATATCCCGCTAAACCCACGAAGCTTCGAATCCGTTGTCGACTTTGGCCTTTCCCATCGCAAGATCGCCTCCACTTTCGATGGATCCACAGCAATCCCACTCTTTGAGATCACGTGACCTAGAAACTTGACTTCTTCCAGCCAAAACTCACATTTTGACAGTTTGGCATACAATTCCTTCTCCTTCAGAATCTGAAGAACTATACTGAGGTGTTCAGCATGGTCCTCCCGACTTTGAGAGTATACCGAATGTCATCAATGAAGACCACAACGAATTTATCCAAGTAAGGTCGAAAGATTCGGTTCATGTAGTCCATGAAGATAGGCTGGTGCATTCGTCACGCCAAACGGCATCACCAAATACTCGTAGTGACCGTATCGGGTGCGAAAAGCGCGTCTTGGGCACATCCTCTGTCTTCACTCGTATCGATGATACCCGGATCGCAGATCGATCTTGGAAAAAACTTGCCGCTCCCTTCGGTTGGTCCATCAAGTCGTCAATCCTCGGGAGTGGATATTTGTTCTTAATCGTCACTTTGTTCACCGCCGATAGTCCACACATAACCTTGAGGTGCCATCCTTCTTGCGAACTAACAGCACTGGTGCTCCCCATGGTGACACACTTGGTCTGACAAATTACTTTTCCAAAAGCTCTTCTATCTGTTTCTTTAGCTCAGCTAACTCTGTTGGTGCCATCCGGTACGGTGTTATAGACACAGGACCAGCTCCCGGTACTAAGTCGATAGCAAACTCTATCTCTCGAGGTGGTGGTAAACCAGGCACACTCTCAGGAAAGACTTCGGGAAACTCATTCACCATTGGAATTGTGTCCACATCAACCTCGTTCTCGATTTTCAAAGAAGACAGTAGCATGTATCCGTGAGCTCCTTCTTTCAAGAGAGCTTGAACTCGGTTGGCCGTCAGAAATCTAGAATTCTCATTTATGGGAAAAACTATGGTCTTTCTGGAACAGTCTAATAGAACATGGTTAGAAGACAACCAGTCCATCCCTAGGATAATATCTAATTGGGAAAGAGGTAAACAAATCAGATCGACCAAAAAGGATCGACCTTCAACAATCAATGGACAGTTTAGACAAACTTTGGTAGTAACTACCGGTTTATCAGTGGGGGTAGAAACGGTTAAGTCAAAAGGTAAGGACGACACAGGTAGACTCAGTTTTTGCACACAGTCATACGATATAAAAGAATGGGTTGCCCCAGAGTCATACAGTACAGTTAAAAGATTACCTTCTATGATGCCTTCTCCCTGTATCAAATCTTCGGACTCGGAGGCTTCAGCTCCACTCATAGTGTAAACTCGTCCTCCAGCTTGCGGTTTCTTGGCTTTCGCAACATTCATTGAAGGTTCGACCTTCGCTTGATTGCAGTCTCTGTAGATGTGTCCAGGTTTCCCACATCGAAAACAGATAATCTCTTTGATAGGACAATCCCTTGTCAGATGATCTTTCCACACTTAGGCATTTGGAGGGGTATGCCAAGTTTTGGCCGGTCGGTTCCCACTAGAACCTCCACTTGAACTTCCACCCATGGCTTGTTGGTGACTTCCCATTGGTCGAGTATGGCTTCTTCCGGGAAGCGGTTAGCATGTTATTGCCGCCTCCGGAATCTCGCAGCCCAAAATTTCTATTCCTCATATCTCTAGATTGCTCCGAGCCTCTACATCACAGCAAGTATCCAGCAGTTGTGAGAATTCATTGATCCTCAAGGTGATTACAGCTTTCCTCAGTTCGTACCTCAATCCTTCCGTGAATCTTCGGCACTTCCAAGCCTCATCTGGTTGGTTCTGAAAGTAGGTCAAAAACTGCGACAAGTTTTCGAATCTCGCTGCGTACTCGCTAATAACGGTCATATTCCCCTGTCGCAGGTTAAGGAATTCGACTCCTTCGCATGCCTTGCACTCGCAGGAAAATACTTGTCCAAGAACTTTTCTTTGAACAACTCCCAAGTAATATCTCGGTTCGTAGCTTCTAGCATCCTCCGCACTCCGTTCCACCAGTTCTCAGCGTTGCCTACCAAGATAAAAGTAGCATAATCCACCTTCTTACCCTCAGCGCAATTCATTCCTCGAAATACCTTCTCCAACTCCTTGATCCACAGACCGGCTTTGTCCAGGATCAAATTCTCCTTTAAATTGAGGAGGATTATGGCGTCGAAACTCTGCTAAATTCGAGCATCGGCAGTAGCCTCTAAGCGTTGAGCGACTCGCTCTTGTTGTTGCGTAACTCTCTTCTTTGTCGTGTGGCTTGCTCGGTTTGTTGTGCGATGACCTCAGCCATCCTTTGCATCGCTGTAATAGCTGCTTGCCATGTCTTCCCTTCGTGCCATCTCACTTTCTCAGATTCAGATTATCTGAAAACACAGAAAAGTCAGTTGCATTCACTAAGAATACCAAACACTACTCCTTTACGAATACCATTCAGAGAACACACAGCACAAACAAGACAGACTCAACCACAAGACCCAAAGAAACATAAACCGGGGCTCTGATACCAAAAATGTAGCGCCCCTCTTCCAAGGGAACGCCACATGGTCGATTACAATGCGGAAATAAAGTTAGGTGAGTTGAGACCCGGTTCGTTTTAATAAGACGCGTATATTCACTAGATTATAGTTGGGTATTTTAATTGGCGGTTAGGTTATATATATACTTTTTTTTTCTTTATAATTAGTAACCATGTTGACGAGACATCAATGGGAATAAAAGATCAAACAGAAGTAAAATATGCATAGGAATTAACATCTGCATCATCATATATATATATATATATAAGTTTATCAAAACATTTAGTTACAAGCCTGGTACATCAAAAAGCAAAGCTATACTGCCGCCCCAAAGTATTACATACACATCCCCACGATATCGAGCTTACTGACCCTTTACAAACAAAACATCGGGCCCCCAAAATAAAATTTGGTAGCCTTCGGTAGCTACGAGTAACATCAATCCCTCAAGTGAGGAGGAATCGTGTCGGGATCCTCTTGGGTCGTCCTCGGGGACTTCCTCGGGATCTTCCTCGGGATCTTCCTCATCATCGAGGAAATCACCATAGGAATAGCAGAGACACGGGACGGGGCCCGAGCCGTAGAACGAAAAGAGTCTCTCTCGGAGTGAAGTAACGATCGCCCCACATCTCACGTATCGGTGGCTGAAACTCCAAACGTAGGCTAATACGCGGTGAAGACGGGTGGTTCGTGGCGTCTCCAGGCTAGTGATATCGAGACATCTCCCGTGTAGACACGGCGTTCGAATGTAGTTGATATACCAAAGACTCGAGGCCCTCCTAAGAAAGTCGGACGTACATCTCCCGAAAATGCGTGCGTACGGGGCTCTATAGTCTTCGTGGTCGCTCGGTCAAGATAAGGCCAAAAACCGGGGAAGTTGGGAGCTTAGGTTCCTCACGGTTGTCTTCGATGAGACGCAATGTACGAGATAAACGAGAAATGGAGAGACGGGGAAGGAAAAGAGGTAAGACATCCTTCCGTCATTACCAATTATAGCATCAAGAAACCAAACGGCGCAAAGCGACCACATAGCATTTACAACAACAGTAATAGTAATAGACATTCAAGAGCAGTTATGATCAAGCAAACAGTTCCAGGCAGTCATAGGTATATCAACAATATATCAATGCCAAACCATAATAATGATAAATGCAAATAATGCACGGACTCTATACACATGAGCCCACAATAACCAAGATCCTACTCCATGGAGCTAGACACAAAACACTCGGAGAGAATGATCAGGGAGACATGCCAGCATCTCGTCAGCCATAAAAACAAGTGCTTTCCGAGAAAATAATCGGTCATTTTGCGCAACAAGGCTTTATACGGAAGCATTCTCACAAGATCTCGATATAGGGCTGTGGCCGGTCGGGATCGTTGGTGCGTTTGCATCGGTTTGTCTCACGGTCCCGGAGGGGCTACCACCGCCCTTTGTGAAACACCCGCGCCCCAACGCCCTCAAGGCCAACTACGGGACCCCACTTGTCTATTCGCACCCGCACTAAGGTGTGTTCAACTCCTAGGCAACTAGGCTTTACGACAGTCCAACGGACAAATCACAATGCATACGGACTCTATGCATAACCATGTATGATCATTATCACATACTATTCCATCATATGTCACAATTTGCCAAAGTAAGAATTAATACAGTCAATGGTCTCTCACATGGACCCACAATAGCATAATATTGTCATTAAATAAATCAATACCTTTTTAAAACGTATTATGAATTCTTGCTTAGGTTTAGCTTTACTTACAGGGTTTGTCTCTAAAGGAATTCTCTTAGTTAACTTAAGTCCTCTTAGGTAATTTATTCATATGCCCTTAGAAGGTTATTTTAAGATCTCAAAATCTCACACTCTCATGTTCTTCCCTGTTTATGCATCCCTAAGTAATTTCTAGTCATCCCATTTATTTATAATCAATATTCCTCTATTAGTCCCAAGGTTTTGGGTCCAGGAAACTACACGGTCGGAATCACAAATTGAGTCACAGATTTCAATTACTAGGTGTTGGGTGATAGGTATACGTTTGAATTCGACAGAGACTACGTTTTATGAATGATTGAAGTTGCCATTCGACGAAGAATAATGTAACAGGAGGAGGAAAGAATGGGAAACACATTTTTTAATAGGATTGGCAAGAAATCATTTTCTGTCGGATGGGGGTTACGTCGGACGAAGATCAAAGCTGTCGAACCCTCCGGATGGTCAAAGCAAAAGCCTCAATTCGACGGGTATAGGTGTCGACGTTGGAGAAAATCTCCCAAGTGTCGAAGCGAGCGAACACCGGTCGAAATCTCTAATTTCGACAGTCCGGAGAAATTCATCTACTCGACAGGCATTGTCTCTCAAATTCGACGATTATTAACTTTGGGGCGGTTTCTCCGAGTGTCCGGGGACTCTATTCGACGGGTTTTTGGTCGGAAGATCAATCTCGACGGGCATGATCGGGGTTCATACTCGACGATTTCGACATTGTGTTTAGTGGTCAAAGATCTAAACTCGACGGGTTTTAACATTCGAGGAAATGGTCGAAGTCTAAACTCGACGGATTTTAACATCTTACTAAGTGATCAAGTTATCACGTTCGACGGAGTTTGGCCATGAGTCCTTACTCGACGGATTTTAACATTTTACTAAGTGATTAGGTTATCACGTTCGACGGAGTTTGGCTATGGGTCCTTACTCGACGGATTTTAACATTTTATTAAGTGATTAGGTTATCACGTTCGATGAGTTTGGCTATGGGTCCTTACTCGACGGATTTTATCATTCGACGAAAATGGTCGAAATCTTCATTCGACGGATTTTGACATATCACCAAAAGATCAAGGTATTATATTCGACGAGTTTGGCCAAATTTCATACTATTACTAGTTTCCACATTAAGTTTCCAAATTTGGGCTCAACACCGTAACTATCCGAAAATCACTCGAAACTCATTCCCTTCAATATTACACATTCCAATACATCCAGATTATATTTATATATATGTACATTCAAAACTCAAACAATCAAGTAGCACATATACCATACAAACAACATACAAAAGCGAGAAAGACCCTCAACACAATCACAGACGTTCCTAAATGCTAAGAGAGGTTGAGGAGGAGTGTCTTCCTCTTACCTTAGAG
Source organism: Ormosia semicastrata (assembly GCA_029884595.1). Lineage (NCBI taxonomy): Eukaryota > Viridiplantae > Streptophyta > Magnoliopsida > Fabales > Fabaceae > Ormosia > Ormosia semicastrata. The sequence continues at coordinate 35,968,075 of JAQQTO010000062.1, forward strand.
AAGCACAAAGAAAGGCTGCTCCTTTTGGTCAGAAATTATATTTTCAGCTCCCAAGAGACCCTTAAATATTCAAGCTCACCAAAATCAGAATCAAGTGTTGAAATAGATACCCATGGTCATCAAAATGACAGTGGGTTACGAAAATGAGGAGAGATGAGGAAAAAGCTAAGGACTTTACCTTAAAGTTCCAACCTTTAAGCTTCAACCGTGGAGGAAAAAGAAGATGAAGAAAACGTAGAACTTTGAAGATGATTCCCCTCAGTTATGGTGTTTCTCCAAACACGGAATGGTGCTAGGAGTGTGACGGTATTGGAGGATAAAATATGAAGGTGGGTGGATGGTGCTGCTGTAAGGAGAAATGGAAAGAGAGAAAGATGAGTGAATAGTGAGTGCTACTTACAGGAGGAGGAAAATGTGTGGATTGAAGAATGAATTAAGTCCCTTAATTCAAATGTGCAGCACAAAAAATGGGAGGAGAGAGAAATAATAAAAAATGATTCAAAGAAGCTTCCTTGAGAAGCTTCGCACGCTTCTCTACGAAGTGCATAGTAAGCTTGTCTCCTTGATTAAATACCTCTGACAGATGATTTATTACACTAGAAGATAAAACCTCAAAAATGTAGACCTCGTAAACTGTGCCCAGACTCGGGTTTAGTAAGATCCCCCGTTGACACGTTGACAGTCCAAGGTTTACCAGCTTCAAGGAAAATATTCTATTCTCCCGGCTCCATTCAGCACACACACATAAAACGAAGAATATATTAAAATATTCATCATCTCCAGAAAATTCCACAAAAATTCTTAAAAATTACAAATATTATAAAATGATCGTTTTTAACAAAATAATAAATTTTCGGGATGTTACACTTGTGATCTTTGCTCTATTTGGAGTTGGAGACTACCCGACTCTACAATTCTACATTTGTTTACTAGGGAAGGGAAATCTCTAATCTCCATTGGTCGTATCATTCTCTTGACATCCTCCCTCAATCCTGATTCGAATTTAATACACTTCCATCTCTCATCCAGGTTGAACCTATATTGAGATGAAAACTTAGACAGTTCATCTTTGCCTCGTATTGACCTAAAGTCATACTCCCTTACTCAAGCCAAAGGAATTCAACCTCCTTATCCTCTTGCAAGGTCCTTTGGAAGTATTTCTTCAAAAAAGTACTCCTAAACACTTCCCACGTGATTTGTGTCCCTGCTGCTTCTAGTAATTTTTTGGCACTTCTCCACCAACGCTTTGCTTCCCCTGTGAACATAAAGGAAGTGAAAGAAACTCTTTGTTCATCTGAGCAAATCATGACCTCGAAGATCTTCTCCATCTCGATCAACCATTCCTTGGCTTTCATTGGGTCATATTCACCCCTAAAAGGATGAGGACTTAACTTTTCGAACTCCAAAAGGTCGTAGAAATTCTGGTTTCTTCCAACTTGTACCTCTTGCATAGGTGGTGGTACTGGTGGTGATGTTGGTTGCCGAGGTTGGTTAGCTCCCAGTCTCTCAAGCACCCTAGTAGTAACTGCTACTTGCTCTTTCTTAGCATTACCTATTGCCATAACTGCTTTGGCCATATCAAAGCCCTCTCTAGAAGAGTTCTTGGTTTCCCTAGTTCACCTCGAAGGTGCATAAGTTTTTGATACATATAGAAAAATACATATTGAGTTTATCAGTCTCAATATCATGTAATCCTGCCATAGTAGCTAATAACATTTCAACCTAAGGTAAAGCATGCAATTCCATGTAAATATCTCATATAAAAGACAAGAAAAACACAACTCCTAGTAGGAACTCCTAAACATACCTAAGCATAATTAGTCCATACACTGGCTCAACAGGATGAACTGTTCTGATACCTTAATGTAACATCCTAATGCCAGAAACCTTATATATATTCAATATACAAAGTATATAGCATTAGCCATGTCACTTCTAAGCTAAAAACATAATAATATATCCATAATCACAAAGTAGTCATTATAGATAGCCTTAAGGGATGTGGAAAACATACATACATACATATGTACAACATTAGCCTCAAAAAGGCCTATTGTAACACATAACTCTTTTTACATGTCAATGCAAACATAAATAAATACATAAGCTTTGTCTACTAAAACATATAAAACTATACTAGTATTCATGCTTTTTCTTCTTCCTCTTTATAGGGCTTCCACCTGGAGTTACATTGTAGCACAACGGGGTGAGAATTCACAAATCCTTAGTAAAAGTATTCCAAAACTAGCATTTATCATTTCATAATGAATAAACAAATTATTTATATTAGGAATGTATTTGCAACAAGTATACAAGCCACAGCTCCATACTAAAGGAACAATCACATACTCACTCTATGTGTTACTCCTAAGCAAACATAAACCCAAAGATAAGATAATCGTTCATACAATTGTCATCAAAAGGCAACTGAAAAAGGATATAATATGCACATGCTTATGCCGTATGATTATGCCTAAGGTATATCTTAAGACAATGATTATGAAATGTAGAAAAATAGTGTTGTTTCAATGTCATGGAACTTGACTATTCCCACGAACCCGGTTCCTTGTATTATTCTGGGTAATATGGCTACGACCATTTAACACTACCTAGTATTGTTCCATCTCACTACAATGAGTGTATTGTTACCATCTCATATTCCATTTATAAATATGTGGGTATAGCAAATGTGTGAAAACATGTAAAGTTATTTTGTGTAACACTATCAACACCACAAAGGATACTCTCCTACATGAGTCTATCCTCCTCCAAGAGGTTTTCACTCACTATTATAGGAATACTCACATACTTACTCTTTGTAAAATTTTCATCACATATTAATATCATAAGATCCCACATTAACCAAGTGAACTAACTGTGCTAAACAGATTTAGTATACTACACCTAGTACACCACATCATCATCACATCACAAGCGATATCACATGCTACACCATGTTATTCAAAAGACTAGACTTCTACCTATGGTACTTCATAATACATGCATAAAAGATCCCCTTATGTAAGGAACTCCAATTTCCCAACACATCACACATGTCACTTTTTGCCAGCACCCACTTTTCCAACGCCCAGGCACTCTTTGACAGATTGCATGAATTGGTCTTAAATTGTCTATTGAGCAGTGTTCAGTATTTTAGTTATAATTTGAGTGTCAAGTATCTGATTGATGCAATTCTAGTCTTTTAGGAAATCTAAGACAAATCTCTACAACTTTTATGAAGACCTTGAGAGATGAATCACACATTTGGATAATTTAAAATAAAGTTGAAGCAAGAGCCAGAATGTCAATCTTGACAGCTCGACCTCTACGTACTCATTAGCCCATATCTTGAGTTACAAGAATGCAATGGATGTTAACCTAAGCCCAAATGAAATCTAAGACCCAAAGCTACAACTATTATGAAGACTCCTAAACTAAAATATTGGGCACATAATTGAAGCTGGAAGTCAGAGATGAGTTGCTGACGAGTTTATGTCACTTAAATGGGCATAACTTTAGTTGTAGGCCTCTAATTGACATGGGACTTGGGCCCAATGATTCCTAATGGACTCATCTTTTTAACTAATAGGTTTCTAATTTTGTAAGGCCAAATTAGGGGGTAGTTATAGGGGATAGAAGTAAAAAATTAAGACTTAATTTTTTATTCTACATTTTTCATCCTCTCTCTAAATCTAGATCTTTCACTCTTCTCTTCCTTCTGTCTAGATTTTATTTTCTTTTTCTAAGTTCTTCCCTCCCATTCATGGAGGGGTAGGACCTTTAATCAATCTAAGGGATTGAACATTCTTGATGCTTAATCTTGAGATTCTGTTTTAATTGTTTACATTCAATTATTAATCTAGTTTTTCTTCTTCTTATTCTCTTTTTCTAATTTTGATTGGGTGCTTAATTTGATTGGGATTTGCATTTGATAATTGCATAATTACCATGTGCTAAGAGAGGAATTCAAAGACTAAATAAGACATTGAAGGTGTTTGATGAAATGTTTAGCTTGGTTGGATCTTGGTTTTTAAGTTAATTTGGGTTTTGGATGGATGCTTAATTTATCTAACCTTAATTAATTGAATTCTGGAAGCGTTTCTAGTAGAAGATCCATGGATCATTGAGAGACATCTTGATGTGATCTAAGACCAAGGATTTGGTTGATAATTGAATGGATCTTTAGTGATCAAGGATGTATTAAGATCAAGATTGGTTAATTCTCTTGGATTGGTTGTTTTCTAAATTATGTTTACTCTTTTCAATTGCTTTCTGTTGTTTGATCTTTCAAACCCTTTCCCCCCTGTTTATCAACCTCTTAACCTGATTGTGTAATTAGAGTGATCTACGGGCTTGACACAGTGTTTCCATATACTACAACTAGTTTTGGTAATTCAGTTATAAATTTATTTAAATTTAGAAGCCTCAATAGTTATCAAATTTTTAGCATCGTTTCCAAGGATCATTCTGATTTTGATTAATCTTATTAAGAGTATATTTAATTACTAATCCTTTACTAGCCCCTTTGTTCCTGTGTAACACCCCCCTCTGAGAGGCATTACATTTTAGACTGACTCCTTTTCTAAAAAGAACTTTAACCAAGTTATAAAAAATGATATTGTAAAATACGAGTTTTAAAATTTTATTTTAACGGATAACACAAGCTTATCGAAATAAATAAAAGACTCAAGTCATAAGAACTGAATAGAGGGTTTTTCATAAAACAAAGTTTACTACATCTTTAAGTACATCATTTCATGTTCCAAAAGCATAAATTTTAAGTACTCCAAAAAGTAAATATATACATATAACTACCAAATGAAGATTGAGCGTTGTCCAAGTCCAAACACCTGAAGAACAGGGTCCTACACCCGATCTTCATCTAGATCCCCTTCAGGATCCCCAGCAGACAAAGCCCCCAATCGGGGCATGACACTAGGGGCGGGAGTCCGAGCAGTTGACTCCACAGAGTCCTCCTTAGAGGAAGCTCTCCAATCATCCCAAAGCTCCCCAAGGGGCATGTAGAACTCTAACTGAACAACTGCATCCATAGTAAACGTAGCAGCCTCATGCCGGATCCTACTCCAAAGAAAAGTGACATCTCCGTCATACCAAATGCGCCCCGTGTCCCACTGAACACTCCATGCTTCGATGCTCCCATGAAGCTGTAGCCTAGTGAAACCTCGCGGATCTTGCCTTGCCGCCATCATGGTCTTTTCCATCATAAGTACAAAAATAGAAACAGATAGAATAATACAATAAAAGAGATTAGATCCCTTACATCAATACCATTATGGCATCAAGAAACACCACGAAAGACAATAATGCCTTTCATATACAACAATATCAAGGAATAACAAATATAATCATATTAACACAGGGATATGACAGATCAATAGGTATAGTCATGTTATCAACTAATAAATAATTCAGCAAGGTACATCAAATACATAAACACTGACCAAACCACAATAAGATGTACACTGACTATGCATATGCACAATGTGTATGCTGACCATCCTTATGCACAATGCAACCAGTTTCTACTCCATGGAGCTAAGATTCAGAGATGAGCGTTCCAAAAGATTTGTCCCTCCTCAAATGATAGTCTACACCGAACCACAAAAAGATAGTGTTTTTCAGGTCCTTGTCGTGTGTTGCAACGATTCTTCATGGCCAGAGGTATACAATGTGACAACAGGTCACCAAGTGAATCACCTCGCCCTGACACCCCCTAAGATCCATCTGGGATCACACTATCCAAATTCTTGCCCACTCCTAGGCAACAAAAGCCGACTGAAATAATGCTCAATGTATGACCAATGAAATCAAATCACCATTGTACCGTTCCCAATGGTATTAAAGCAACCGCCCATACAATTGTTTAATACCATTAGTATCAATAATATTATATAACCGCCCATACAACTACATAATACCAATGATCCATTCGGGTCCTATACATCGGTTCCACAAGCACAATGCTAAGTCCACAATCTACTTGGGTCCAGTACATTGACCCAAAAGCACAATGCTAAGTCCACAATCTACTTGGGTCTAGTACGTCAGCCCAAAAGCACAGTGCTAATGCATTATTTCATAAAGTATTTCAGTTGTGCAAAAATTCAAGAGTCATCATTATCAATTCACATAAAGCATTCTTATAATTTCTTTAGCATATAGAACCATTGTTTCACTATTAGGCCTTAATTGCAACACTTTCAAGAAAAAGGTAGAAATCAATCTTAATCACCTAACTCTTCTAACTAAGTTCCTCGAGTGACCTCTCCTCATATCGTTTATGAAAGCCTTAACAAGAAACCACAATGTCTTTACCTCACAATTCTTTTCCTTTTCCTCTAAGCCTTTCAAGTTTTTATTATACCTTTCTCAAGCTTGTTTTTCCTCTCAAGACTGAAAAATCACTCTTTTGCCTAACGATAAAATTTATTCTTTTCCATTATTATCTTATGACCCCTTAATTAAATTTCTCTATTATCAAGTCAACTAGATTCACTACTAGTAAATCATTTTTCATTATTCTAATTATCTGCAAAATTATTTCCATTGGTATATCCAAAAGTTATTACTCCTCAAATCATGACATTATAATTATCTTCTCTTTTACTTATAAATCCTTTAACCCTAATTTATCTTCCAATTCACCTAAACAATATTTTCTAACATTCTTTCTAAAACTTCCATTATTCAACTTCTTAATAACATCCTTTCCATCCTAATTACTCTTCCATCCCATTATCCAATATTTTAGGTCTCCAATTCACTCTTTCATCCAATTATCAAATATCATGGCCAAAATTAATTTTTTTTAATGGTAAAAACTTGTTTTTTTCCTCATTCAACTTGTAACCTCATGAATCCTATTTTTGTCACCTAATCATCTAAGTCCTTAATCAATAAATACTTTTTCTCATGGCTACCTCTTCCTAGGCCAAGAAGGCCGTGAGCCTCAAGAGATCAAGGGAACCCAAAAATTATTCCTTTGCAACATAATCATAGCATGCCATATACTTTAATCATCACAATTAATTAAGTTCATGCTCACTATCAAAATCACAACTTCACATATATCCATTAAGCCATCACAATCATCTTTCCATACAACAACAATATATAATCATACAAAATCAAACAAACATAAATCAAAAGTCACACAATCGAGTGGATGAATCCTCATATGGACTCTCCACTCCCAACACAACAATTCGTTCCTCACCACCATAGCGTGGTTGATGAGGTTAATCTCCCTCTTAGTTTAGGTGTAGCCTCCTAGATCATTGTAAGTCCTCTTGAAAAAGCTTCTCCTTCCAAGAAGATCCTTAAAACAAAACAACATACAAAGCATCAACATTTAGGACTTGGAAACAATATGATTTTGAAAGAACCCACAACAAAAAAATGTCTTAGTATGGGGTTTTGATTCAAGAGATGCGGATGGATAAAATTAAAGAAGATTGAGAGAGTGGGTTGAGGGTGTGGCCGTGAGACTTTCCAAGAGAAAAGAAGAAAGTTTTATACTTTGTTTTCTTGATTCTTGGCAGAAAAAATGGAAATGAACTAGGTGATAGCATAAAAATCAAATCTTTGATCCTTCAAGGGCCAATGGTCGTGAGTCTTGGGAGAAAGAAATAGAATAAAATATTTGATAGATAGTCATTCACAAACAAATAAGGAAAGCTTAAGAAAGATGAGAACTTTACCTTAGAAGCTTTCAAGTCCTAGATTATAGAATCACTTGAACAAGCCAAAATCTTCATCCAAATGGTCTTAGGAAGAGATATAGATTCAAGAAGGTAGATGATGTGTGTGAAACAATATCACGTTTTGTTCTTGTTTTGCATGCATTCTTGAGTATTTTAGGCATTTTAGTTTCCCTTTTTGGTTAGTTTTTCCTTTAGTTCGGATAACTGCGGTGTTTTTGGTGTTCCTGTGCAGGATTAATATTGATTTGACCTTGGATTGAATGGAATGCTCGGATGTTTGAAGTTGGAGCTTAATGGATAGCAATAAAGGTGCAAAAAGGCCATTCTAGAGGGATCCACGGCCTGCCCGTGGATCAAACCACGGCCATGGATCGAGGGACAACTTAAAGAAGGAAAAAAGAACTCCAGTGAGTTCCACGACCTGGCAGTGGAACCATCCACGGCCGTGGAATTCAACAGAGTGCAAAGTTGGCCTGTGGCAGAGAGATCCACGACCTGGCCGTGGAATGATCCACGGCCGTGGATCGCAGTGCGCAGCAATTTTTATGTTTTTCTTTTTATTTCTTTTGGGGGCTTTTTAGCCAATTAAAACCCTAGGGTTATAAATAGAGATTCTGAATACAATGATGGGGTTCTAATTTGGTTTTGGAGGAGGCACATTGGAGGCTTTGGCTCTTGATCTTCATCTTTCTTCCCTCTTCTCTCTTGGATTACGGGTTTGGATGTTTAAGAACATGTTTTCTGATTTCTTCTTCTCTATGTCTGAGTAGTTTCTTTTGTTTCTAGGATTGGGCAATGCCCTTTGATACATTGATAATGATTAATTGACGTTGTTTTCCCTTTTATTGATCTTGAATGTTCTTTGATTCAATTCTTATTACTCTTATTCATGTGAATTTGCTGGCCACTTATTTGCATCTCATAGGCATTTAGGGACGTACTGAGAGGTGAACTTAGGTGTTAGAACCATAAGAATTGAACTTAAGGTCTAAATCACGAGAGTAGTTTTAGCCTTTCGAGAATTCAATGAATTACCACAAAGCGTAATGGGTTCAATTTAAATTCAATTACCACGAGAGTAGGAATTGGTTTAATTGGGCACGGATCTTATATCTTGAGAAAGAACATTAACTAATTTAGGGTAATTCACCTTCAATTAAATTTCAGATTTAATAAAAGGGTTGTCAATTAGGATTTATCTTGTATCATTGTGGTATCCCAATCTTGGAAGCTTTCTTGAATCTGAATATCATTCTTGATTACTTGCTATTTTTGTTCTGAATTCTGTGTTCTTGATTTTTATTTAATTGTTTTGTTATTACGTTCTTCTTAATAAATAATCATATTCCCTTTTGTTTAATTTAATTGAATTAATTAATTAATTGGTATTCATAGACACAGTCCCTATGGATTCGATCTTTTTATTACTTGACGACGAAATCGTACACTTGCGGATTCTACGCATCAAGTTTTTGGCGCCATTGCCGGGGACTGTGTTTTTCTTGAATATTAATTTAATTATTTTAAACCTTTTTCTTTTATTTGGTTCTTATGTTCTTGATTTCTCTTTAACTCTCTGCAAGTAATTTTTCTTGTTTATGCAAAGTACTAGACGTTCTGGGGCTCTTATTAAAGCAGATCCTGAAATTGAAAGGACTTTACGTAGAAGGAGAAGACAACAAAGGCAAAGAGTAAGAGAAAAATCTGAACCAACACTTGTCATGGCAGTAGCTGAAGATAATAAACCTTTAAAAGAGTATGCAGCCCCTAATGCTCGGGGTTTGCAATCTGGAATTGCTCGGCCAGACATTGAAGCCAGGCACTTCACCGTACCTCCTACCCTACTTTCTATGATAAGGCAAAACTAGTTTGAAGGATTACCGTCAGAGGATCCTAATGATCATGTGGATATGTTCTTGGAGTTCTGTGAGACCCTTAAGATCGAAGGCGCCTCTGTTGATGCTATTCGTCTCTGCCTGTTTCCTCTATCGTTGAGAGATAGAGCTAGAGCTTGGCTGAAGTCTGTTCCTGCTGAGACGATAACTACTTGGGACCAATTGGAGCATGCCTTTTTGGACAAATTTTTTCCACCTTCCAAGACTGCTCACCTAAGGACCCAAATCACAAGCTTTGTTCAGAAAGATGGCGAGTCATTGTCAGAAGCTTGGGATAGATATAAAGCTTTGCTGGAAGCCTGCCCACACCACAGGTTAGAAAAGTGGTTGATCGTTCACACCTTCTACAATGGTTTAGAATATTCTTCGAAGGTGTTTCTTGACTCCGCAGCTGGTGGAGCTCTGATGAATAGAAGGTTCACAGAGGCTTATGAGATAATTGAGAGTGTAGCTTCAAATCATCACTAATGGGCCAATGAAAGAGGGCATAACCCGAGAAAGCTCTCGGGAGGTAAGTTTGAGGTAGATGATGTTGATTTAATTATGTCAAAGTTTGATTCTTTGAATAAATGTTTTGACATGCTTGAGAAAGCTCATGTTAATGTCATAGGTGCCTCTAACAATTTTTGTGAGATTTGTGGAGCACAGGGACATATTGGTGCTGAATGCCAAGTTGGAATGGGATCCTCACATGATGCACCGGTGGAGCAAGTGGAATCCTGCCACAATTTCCATGACTTCAACCAAAAGGGGAGGAATGATCCGTATTCCCAAACTTACAACCCCGGTTGGAGGTCACATCCTAACTTCTCTTACCAGAATAGTCAGTACCAAGCTGGGCAAGATAATGCTAAATCCTCTTCTGGAGTCCCATAGGTACAGAAATCTAGACTTGAGTCTCTTCTAGAGAATTTTGTTGAGAGCCAGTCTAAGCAGAATGAGGAGTTTAGGTATCATGGGCAAGTTGTGACTGAGGCAATTAAAGAGTTGTCAGCTAAGGTTGACAATTTAGCCATTCATAATAAGATGTTGGAAACCCAGATTGCCCAACAAGCAAGCGCTTCTATTAGGCAGCAAGGTAAGTTTCCTGGTCAACTTGAAGTCAACCCAGGCAATGAACATTGTAAGGCTATGATTTTGAGGAGTGGAAAGAAGTTAGAGGATCCTAAGGGTAATGGGGAGAGTAACAAAGATGAGGGAAATGAGGAAAAAGAGATTAAGGCACAACTCTTAGAAGAGGAGGAAACTACTGAGAAGGTGTCTAAGTATGTACCCCCTAAACTTTACCAACCCCCAGTTCCCTTCCCTCAAAGATTGGCTAAGGCAAAGTTAGACAGGCAGTTTGGGAAGTTCTTAGAGGTTCTTAAGAAATTGTACATTAATGTACCCTTCACTGAGGCGTTAAAACAAATGCCTACCTATGCTAAGTTCCTTAAGGACATCTTGTCTAATAAGAGGAAGCTAGAAGACTATGAGACAGTAACTTTAACTGAGGAGTGTAGTGCCTTAATTCAAAATAAATTGCCTCCTATGTTAAAAGATCCAGGTAGCTTCTCTATTCCCTGTTTGATTGGCAACATTAACTTTGCTAAAGCTCTGTGTGATTTGGGGACTAGTGATAGTCTTATGCCCCTTTCTGTGTGTAAGAAGTTGGAGGTGGGTGAGCTAAAACCCACAACTATCTCACTTCAATTGGCGGATCGGTCCATCAAGTATCTTGTAGGCATCTTGGAGGATGTTCCTATCTGTGTTGGTAAGTTTTTCATACCTGCTGATTTTGTTGTGCTTGAAATGGAGGAGGATTCCCAAATCCCCATTATTCTTGGCAGGCCTTTCTTAGCTACTGCTGGTGCTATAATTGATGTTAAGAATGACAAATTGTCTTTAACTGTTGGTGATAATAAGGTTGAGTTTGATATTTCTAAATCTATTAAACAACCTTCTTTTGAGGACTCTTGTTACAGGATTGATTTATTGCACTAGGTGGTGGAGGAAGAGTCCACCATAATTCATTTGGAAGATCCATTGGAAAGATGCTTGGTTGGTGGCGGCTCTGTTGATTCTGGAGGAGAGGTAGCTGAGTATGCCCGCTTGTTGGAGGCAACCTCAAAAATTCCTCCTAGCAAAGCCAAGGTGGAAAGGCTTGAGCCAAAGCCTAAGTCTGAAGATTGGGAAGAGGAAGAGGCTCCTAAGGTAGAACTTAAAACTCTTCCTTCCACTCTCAGGTATGAGTTTCTTGGTCCCAACTCTTCTTATCCTGTCATTGTTAGTGCTAGCTTGAATGAGTTAGAGACTGAGAAATTGCTAAGGGCTCTTACGATGCATAGAAAGGTCATAGGATATAGTCTTGATGATATTAAAGGCATAAATCCTTTCTTTTACATACATAGAATTTTAATGGAACCTGATCATAAACCCTCTGTTGAGCATCAACGTAGGTTGAATCCTAATATGAAAGAGGTTGTTAAAAAAGAGGTACTTAAGTTGCTTGATGCTAGGGTAATTTACCCAATTTCTTATAGTGAATGGGTTAGTCCTGTGCATGTGGTTCCTAAGAAAGGGGGGATGACAGTAATTGAAAATGAGAAAAACCAATTGATTCCCATTAGGACAGTCACAGGTTGAAGGATGTGCATTGATTATAGAAAGTTGAATAGTACAACTAGGAAAAATCACTTCCCTCTTCCCCTTATTGATCAGATGCTTGAGAGGCTAGCTAGGCATACACACTTTTGTTACTTAGATGGTTATTCAGGATTCCACCAAATCCCTATTCATCCTAGTGACCAGGAGAAAACCATATTTACTTGCCCTTATGGCACTTTTGCCTATAGGAGAATGCCATTTGGTTTATGTAATGCCCCTGCTACTTTCCAGAGATGCATGACTGCAATATTTTTTGAATTTATTGAAAACATAATGGAAGTTTTTATGGATGATTTTTCAGTATATGGTACTAACTTTGATGATTGTTTGTTTAATTTGTCTAAGATTTTGCAGAGATGCGAGGAGGTTAATCTTGTCTTGAATTGGGAGAAGTGACATTTTATGGTACAAGAGGGGATAGTGCTTGGACATTTGGTCTCTGGAAAAGGAATTGAGGTGGATAAGACAAAAATTGAAGTGATTGAGAAATTACCTCCACCGGTGAATATGAAGGGAGTGCGAAGTTTCTTGGGACATGCCGTTTTTATCGAAGATTCATTAGAGATTTTTCTAAATTTTTAAACCTTTCTCTAATCTCTTAGTGAAGGATGTTCCATTTAATTTTGATTGTGACTGTTTGAATGCCTTTTGTAGGTTGAAAGAAGCTTTGATCACTGCTCCCATTTTGCAAACACCGGATTGGAATTTACCTTTCTAGGTCATATGTGATGCCAGTGACTATGCCGTAGGAGTTGTGTTGGGGCAAAGAAAGGACAAGAAAGTGCATACAATTTACTATGCTAGAAAGACACTTGATGGAGCTCAAGCAAACTATGCCATTACAGAGAAAGAGTTGCTAGCGGTAATTTTCGCTTTTGAGAAGTTCAGGTCCTATCTAGTGAGGTCAAAGGTGACCGTGTACACTGATCATTCGACACTTAGGTATCTCATGAGCAAGAAGGAAGCAAAGCCTTGACTTATCCGTTGGATTCTTCTTCTCCAAGAGTTTGATTTGGAGATTCTGGATAGAAAAGGGATGGAGAATCATGTGGCAGATCATTTATCAAGGCTTGAGCAACCAGTGATTAGGGAGAGCGAATTGGCTATTGATGATTCTTTCCCTGATGAGCAATTGTTTGCAATTTTTGTGGAGAGTGCTCCTTGGTATGCTGACTATGCAAATTATTTGGTTAGCAAGGTTTTACCTCCTGAGTTTAACTATCAGCAAAGGAAGAAGTTCTTCTCAGATCTGAAAAATTTTATGTGGGATGACCCATACATATACCGGAGGTGTGCTGATGGTATTTATAGGAGATGTGTCTCCGAGGAAGAGGCTCTGAGTATATTGAGTTGTTGTCATTCTGTATCCTATGGAGGACATGCTAGTGCCTCCAAGACAGCAGCCAAAGTTCTTCAGTCTGGTTTCTTTTGGCCTCATATTTTCAGAGATGCTCGAAATTATGTGTTATCATGTGATCCATGTCAGAGAGCTGGAAGTATCTCCAAGAGGCATGAGATGCCAATGAATACTATTCTTGAGGTGGAGATATTTGATGTTTGGGGAGTTGACTACATGGGCCCTTTTCCATCCTCCTGCAATAATAAATTCATTCTTATAGCTGTTGATTACGTATCTAAGTGGGTGGAGGCCATACCATCTCCAACAAGTGATGCAAAGACTGTGATCAAGCTATTCAAGAAGATCATTTTCCCAAGGTTTGGAGTTCCTAGGGCTGCGATAAGTGATGGAGGTTCACATTTCATAAAGAGATAATTTGAGAACCTCTTGAAGAAATATGGAGTCACTCATAAGGTTGCTACACCTTACCATCCTCAGACTTCTGGCCAAGTGGAGGTATCTAATCGAGAGATAAAGAGTATTCTGGAAAAGACTGTGTCTAGCTCAAGAAAGGATTGGTCTTTGAAGCTTGATGATGCTCTTTGGGCTTACCGTACTGCTTACAAGACTCCCATTGGGATGACACCCTTTCGACTGATTTATGGGAAGCCCTGCCATCTACCCGTTAAGCTTGAACATAAAACCTTTTAGGCTATTAAGCTTCTGAATTTTGACTTAAAAGCAATAGGAGAAAAGAGAAAGCTTCAACTTCATGAGCTTGATGAGCTGAGATTGCTAAGTCATACAAGGAAAGAACCAAGAGGTGGCATGACAAGCATATTCTTCGTAGAGAGTTTCGTGAGGGAGAACTGGTGCTTCTTTTCAATTCTAGATTGAAACTCTTTCCGAGAAAACTTAAGTCAAGATAGTCGGGGCCATTTTTGGTGAAGAAAGTGTTTCCCTATGGTGCTGTGGAAGTTTGGAATGAAAAGCGAGGGACTTTCAAAGTTAATGGTCAGCGGTTGAAGCACTATCTAGCAGAGGAGCAACTTAAGAGGAGGATGAACATTGCCCTCCGTGACCCAACTGCAAAGTGATGAGAGCATAGGAGTTGAGCTTATGACTTTAAACAAGCGCTTCTTGGGAGGCAACCCATGTTTTCTTATTTTTCTGCTTTATTTCATCTCTTTCTTTTAATTTTGTGTGATAAATTGTTGTTTTGATGTTTGTCTTTGGGATTTTGTTTAGGTTTGACCCTTTTTTTTGAAGTTATATTTAGAAGAAGAGAGAGATCAGAAGGTTCCACATCCCGCCCATGGAAAATTCCATGACCATATAATGTAAACCAGAGGAGAAGGTATAAGTCAGAGAGATCCACGGTCAGGCCATGGATCAATCCATGGCTGTTGATCTCAGTTAAAAAAAAAGAGAAAAGTCAGAGTATTCCACAGCCTAGCCGTGGATCAAACCACGGCCGTGGAACTCTCTGTTTCAAAAAAAAAATAAAAAAAAAAAAAAACCAAAAGTCGATGGCGTCCACGGCCCGCCCGTGGATCGCCGCTGCCGATTTTCAAAAAACACGCCCTTCCCTTCTTCATTTCCCCACTTCTTCTTTACTTCTTCTCCTTCTTCTCTCCCTCAACCCCTATACCCATCCTCCCAAACCCCTATTCATCCTTATTTCCCTCACATTTCTACATTCACCATCTTCTTCCTCCCTCTCAAGGCCAACCTTTCACCCATTCTCCCTCCTTCTTCTTCTTCTTTCTCCACCTTCACCCACCATAACCCACCATACCCAAACCTTCCAAACCACTTCTTTCTTCCACAAATCATCCATTTTCTTTCATTTTCCTACCATTTCTCCCCTTCCTCACCTCTACCTAATAATTCCCTCTTTCCAATTTGGCAAATTTGCCTCTATACGTGAATAGTGCTGCACAGAGGGGTTTTTGTTGTGCTTGATTAATTTGGTGTGGCTAGGCAGAATGACGAACAAGCGTTAGAGGAGCGAAGCTGGTTCAAGTTCAAGGACATGAGGTAGAGGTACTGCTGCTCCAAGAGGTAATCCCCCTAATCCCCATGGTTTTAATTTTATGGATAATGAGCAGAGAGATCATTACAATGTGTTGGTGAATAGAAGGATAGTTAGCACTAGGTATATGGATGATGTTGTTCTTGATACCTTAGGCTTGCGTGATGACTTTGATTGGATGCTTGATAGGGCAGGATGGACTTATTTTTTGAATTTAAAGTGTCCCACTTACACTGAGCTTACATTGGAATTTCTTAGCTCTATTGAGGCTCATATACTTCAGGGGAAAGGTTGCTCTGAAGGCCGGATCACTTTCCAGCTATTCAATAATGAGCATTGCTGAATTTAGAGGAGCTTAATGAGATTTTTGGATTGCCTACTAGGGGGGAAAGGAGGCACCCAAGTGGTTTTCCGTAATTTCTTTTTGGGCTCATATCTCTCGTGGGTCAAGTTCATATGATTCCTCAAATTGTAAGGCTTCTTTTCTACTGAACCCTTACCTTCGTTATCTCCACCGAATCATGGCTCATACTCTATTTGGGAGTGGGGATAGTGATGGCAATGTTCGTGCTGATGAACTTGCTTTTATGTGGGCCATTCTTAAAGATGTCAAACTAGACACTGGATCTTTTCTTGCTAGGCATCTGCTTAGGGTTGCTAGAGCCCAATCTGGGGCCATTATTATTGGTGGGCTTATCACAGCGATAGCCAATTTCTTTGAATATGATTTGGATGGTCTGGAGGCAATTCGAGGAAACTCTAGGATGGATCTCAAGTGTTGTTTAGCAATTAAGATGATTGTCAAAGAGGATGAAATTTTCTGCCTCTGTTTGCCTAATAGTACTCAGCCCTTACCCCTTCCTAACCCACCTGTTATTACTATGCGCAACCGTGCAAATTGGCGCACACCTAGGAGTGCAACAGATGAATCCATTGATGTTCAGCGCCCTCTTTGCCCTCTACCGAGGGCAGGCACCTCTCGTCCTTCTTCTTCTTCTTCTGCAGGTCCTTCCGAGGATGGTCTCATATGGATTTATACTTCTCTAGAGGCACTTCATGCTGAGCAGGCGCAGCAGCGCCACATGCTAGATGTGACGCCCCTTTTTAAACCCAAGGGAACATCTCACTTTCAATTACAATGCGGAAATAAAATTTTATGTGAGTTAAGACCCGGTTCATTTTAATAATATATACATTTACTCAATTGTAGTTAGTTAAGTAAATTAGCAAGTATATTTTTTTTCTATTCATTACATTTACGTTAACGATAATCAATATCCACGGTGACGAGACATACATAGAAAATTAACATTTCATTCATATATATATATAATTATCAACTGTTTAGTTACAAAGCCTGGCATAATAAAAAGCAAAACTATACCTGCCCCCAAAGGATTATACATACATATCCCTACGGTATCAGAATATACAGCCCACTACAGACAAAACATCAGGCCCCCAAAATAAAATACTGGTAGCCCTCAGTAGCTACAAGTAAAGTCAGTCCCTCAAGTGAGGAGGAATCGAGTCAGGGTCCTCTTCAGGATCCTCTTCGGGGTCGTCCTTAAGAACTTCTTCGGGATCTTCCTCAGGATCTTCTTCGTCAGAGGAAATCACCATAGGAATCGCAGAGTCACGGGACGGGGCCCGAGCGGTGGAACGAAAAGAGTCTTCCCGCGGAGTGAAATAATGGTCACCCCATATCTCGCGTATCGGTAGCTGAAACTCCAGACGTAAACTAATATAGCAGGTGAAGACAAGCGGCTCGTGACGCCTCCAGGCTAGAGATAACAACACATCCCCCGTATAGATGCAACGCTCAGAACCATAGTTAATGTACCAGCACTCTGGCCCTCCCAAGAAGGTCAGGCGCACATCTCCCAAAAATCTTTGCGTGCGTGGCTCCATACGCTTCTGCAGTCGCTCAGTCGAGATGAGGCTAAAAACCAGGGAAGTCGGGGGCTTTCGGTTCCTTGTAATTATCTTCTATGGAACGCAGTATACGGACAAAATAGAAATGGAGAGACAGAGAAGAGGTAAGACATCCTACCATCATTACCAATCATAGCATCGAGAAACCAAACGGCGCAAAGCTCCCACATAGCATTTATGACAGCAATAATGGTAATAAACATTCAATAGCAATTATGATCAACCAAACAGTTCCAGGCAGTCGTATACATATAGATATATCAGAAGTACAACAGGTCCAATTATAATAACAATGCATGCCAGATGATTCATGGACTCACTATCCACACTTGCCCTCAATAACCAAAATCCTACTCCTAGAGCTAGACACAAAACAGTCGGAGAGAACGATCAGGAGGTATGTCTGTATTCTTAGCTACCCAGGCCCTGAAGTGCTAAAATTCTCAAATTATCATTTTGTACATCATGGCATTTTACAAGATATTCTACACAGATCTCGACAAAGGATAGCGTCTCGGTCCGGATCGTTAGTGTGTTTGCATCGGTCTGCCCCACAGACAGAGAGCTACCAGCTGCCCATTATGAGGTACCCGCACCCTGACGCCCCCAAGGTCAACAAGTAACCTACACTTGTCTATTCACACCCGCACAAAGGTGTAAGTTCAACTCCTAGGCTACCGGCCTTAACCAAGTCCAACGGACAATCTCTTTCTTTTTGTTCAATGCATGACACAATCATACTCTTCATGACCAACTAGGTCCATCATGCTTCAAATGCATGTCATATCATTTATCATCAATATCTGATCCCATTCATGGGTCCACAATAATCCAATAGTACATTTTAAGGATATCCACAATTTCCATTCATAGTCATGATAACAGTCAACCCTTAAATTCATTATGTGCCTCAAAAGCTCACCTATACTCATGTTCTTCCCTGTTTATGAATCCCTACTTAATCTCTAATCATTCAATCATTAATGATTTATGTACTTTTATTAATCCAAGGGTTTTGAATCCAGGAAGATACATGGCCAGAATCACCAACAACGTCACAAATTTAATTGCTAGGTATTGGGTGATAAACCCTAGTTGTGAATTCGACGGAGACTATGCATTTAGTGGAAAATTGAGGCTGCCATTCGAAGAAAGACTAACATGGCAGAAGGATGAAAAATGGGAGAACATTTTATAACAAGATTGGATAAAAACCAATTTCTGTCGGATGGAGGTTCTGTCGAACAGAGATCAAAACTGTCGAATTTTTCCAGAAGGTCAGCAGAAATCCAATTTCGATGGATGTGGGTGTCGACGTTGGAGAAATCTCCCAAGTGTCGAACCGACGAAAACACTGTGGTCAGAACTCTAATTCGACGGATCTTGACGTTCTACTCGACGAATATTAACTTTGGGAAGCTTCTGATAAATGGACAGAAGATCCACTCGACAAGTATGTCTCTCAATGGGTATTGGCATTCTAACTCGACGAACATTAACTTTGGGAAGCTTCTGATAAATGGACAGAAGATCCATTCAACAGGTATGTCTCTCAATGGGTATTGGCATTCTAACTCGACGAATATTTCATCGAAGGATGTGGTCATTCAAATTCGACGGATTTTGACTTTACTAAGTAATCAAGACATCACATTCGACGGGTTTGGCCAGGGGTTCATACTCGACAGGTTTTGACTTTACTAAGTGATCATGACATCACATTCAACGGGTTTGGCCAGAAGTTCATACTCGACGGATTTTAACTTTACTAAGTAATCAAGACATCACATTCGACGGGTTTGGCCAGGGGTTCATACTCGACAGGTTTTGACATTGCACTTAATGGTTAGAAACCCAAGTCATTACCACTTCTCACCAATAATCCCAAAATTTTAGTCTCAAGGCGTGGCCATCCGAGAGCCAGCCCGACAGCGTTCCTTTTAGATTATACGTTCCAGACATATATATCAAAACACACAAACAATCAAATAGCATATATATATATATATATATACATCACCAGCAGCATACAAACAGAGATGAATCACAGTACCAATCACAAACAACGTCCCTAAATGCTAAAAGAGGTTGAGGAGGAGTGTCTTCCTCTTACCTTGGAGAAGCACAAAGAAAGGTGGCTCCTTTTTGGTCAGGATTTCGTTTCCAGCTTCCAGGAATTCCTTAAAGATTTAAACTTGCAAGAATCAGAATCCTAATATTGAAATGGATACCCATTGTCATCAAAATGACAGTGGTTTACGAAAAAGAGAAGAGAGGGAGAAAAAGCTAAGAGCTTTACCTTAAAGCTCCAACCTTTAAGCTTCAAAGACGTAGGAGAATGAAGATGGAGGAAATGGCAGAACCTTGAAGCTGATTTCCTCAATGATGGTGGTCCTCCAATCACGAAATGGTGCTAAGATTGGGACAGTTTGAAGAACAAAATGGAGGTGTGGGTGGTGTGGCGTCCCGGGGCCGATGAGGGCGGGGAGTGTCACCGGTGCAATGAGGCACGGTCAAGGAGCGGCTCCTAGCATGCTTCTAAGTGGAGGGTCTGCATGAATGAACTGAATACGCACCGGAATGAGAGAGATTCAGAGACTGTGTAGGTATGGGACTACATAGTTGAGGATGGCTTAAAGGATATGATTTGGTGTAACCATATCAATAAGTTGCAACTTCTTTTCGGGAGCCTAGAACATAAGAACTCCATGGTTAAGCGTGCTTGACCTAGAGCAATTATGGGATGGGTGACCTCTTGGGAAGTTTCCTAGAATGCGTGTGAGTGAGGACAAAGCACGCTAAAAAGACCCGTGTTGGTTTGTGGAGACACTCATCAATCCTGCAGGCAGTCCCGGGTCGTTACAGGTGGTGTTGCTGCTGTAGAGTGAAAGAGAAGAGAGAAGATGAGTGAATAGTAGTAGCGTATTTGGAGGAGAGGATATGTGAGAAAAGGAAATGAATTAGACCCCCCCTTAATTTCAAACGTGCAGCACAAATTTGGGAGGAGAGAGAAATGATAAAAATAATGGTTGGAGGAAGCTTCCTTGAGAAGCTTCGCGCGCTCCTCGATAAAGTACATAGTAAGCTTGTCTCCAAATTAAATATATCTGACAGATGATTAATTACACTGTGAAATTATTTTCTCAGTGAATAAAATTTACAATTGATGAAAATAATATTTTATTATTCATCAGATGATTTTATGATACCGAAATTTTATTTAACAGATAAAACCTCAAAAAAATATAAACCTCACAAACTGTGCCCGGCCTCGGGTTTAGTAAGATCCCCCATTGACACGTTGACAATTCAAAGTTTACCAGCCTCAGGGAAAATATTCTAGTTTCCCCGGCTCCGCTCAGTGTACACGCAAAATGAAAAATATATTAAAATATTCATCATTTTCAGAAAAATCCACAAAAATTCCTAAAAATCATAAATATTATAAAATGATCGTTTATAATGAAATAAAGAATTTTCGAGATGTTATAATACTCCTCTTCAAAAAGGAATTTCATCCTCGAAATTTGCATACCTTAGAATAACTGTGGGTGTTGCTCCTTCATCTTGTCTTCCAGCTCCCAAGTTGCATCTCCGTTCACCTCGTTCCAGATTACTTTCACCAATACGATCTCCTTGCCTCTTAATTGCTTTATCTTCCTATCCTCGATTCTTACAGGAGACGTCTCATAAGTTAAGTTTTCTTTTAATTGTACTGCATCCGGTGCTATGACATGACTTGGGTCAGGGAGGTATTTTCGGAGTTGTGACACATGGAAAACATTATGAATGTTTGAAAGGAAATGAGGTAAATATATTTAGTATGCCACAGGACCTACACGATGAATGATTTGGTATGGTCCAAGGAATTTAGGAGTGAGTTTTCTAGATTTTAAAGCCCGGCCTACCCTAGTCGTAGGTGTGACTTTCAGGAATACATGCTCGCTTTCCTCAAACTCAAGAGGTTTTCTCCTTCGGTCTGCATAACTCTTTTGCCGACTTTGAGCCGTTCTCATCTTTTCCTGAATCATCTTAACCTTCTCAGTTGTCTGCTATATAATCTCTGGTCCAACAGTAAGGCGATCGCCGTCTTGGTACC
Source organism: Ormosia semicastrata (assembly GCA_029884595.1). NCBI lineage: Eukaryota > Viridiplantae > Streptophyta > Magnoliopsida > Fabales > Fabaceae > Ormosia > Ormosia semicastrata. The sequence continues at coordinate 35,989,748 of JAQQTO010000062.1, forward strand.
AACACAGAGGTGTTCGACATCGTCGTCCATACAGAGCCTCATAGGGTGCCATCCCTATGCTCGAATGATAACTGTTGTTGTAGGTGAATTCTATCAAGGGTAGAATGTCATCCCAACTTCCAGTTTGCTCTATGGTACAGGCTCAAAGCAAATCTTCTAAAGATTGGATTGTCCTTTCTAATTGACCGTCGGTCTGCGGATGATAAGTAGAACTCAGACGTAGCTTCGTCCCCAATGCTTCTTGCAAACTCTCCCAGAGATTTGAAGTAAATCTCGGATCTCTATCCGAAACAATACTTGTAGGCACACCATGTAATCTAACAATTTCTCCAATATAGATTTGAGTCAATCTCTCCAGTTTGTATTTTATGTCGATCGGGAGAAAGTGCGCCGACTTTATGAGTCGGTCCACGATTACCCAAATCGAATCATGACCTTTTCTTGTCCTTGGCAATCTGACTACAAAATCCATTACAATACTGTCCCACTTCCATTCTGGAATAGACAACGGTTGCAGTAACCCCGCTGGTCTCTGATGTTCCACCTTAGATTTTTGACAAACTAGACAAGTCGATACACGTCTAGTGACATCGCTCTTCATTCCATGCCACCAGAACAACTTCTTCAAGTCTTGGTACATTTTTGTTATGCCTGGATGCATACTCAGCTGGCTTGTATGAGCATGGTTAATGATGTATTCTCTAAGTTCCTTGTCACGAGGAATACAAACTCTTCCACGAAACCTCAGAATTCCATCCGTTCCTTTCGTAAACTCTGTTTCACCTCCTTGCTCCACTTGCTCTCTCACTTCTTGTAAGAACTTGTCAATCTTCTACTTTTCCTTTATGTCATCTAGTAGTTCACTTGTAATGGTAACCATATTCATGCAAATCTTTCCAGGTTCTAACTCCACAAAAGACCACACATCTCTAAACTGCTGTAGCATATCCTTTTCCTTGATCATCAGGGCAGAGACACTGATCATCTTCCTACTTAGAGCATCTGCCACAACATTTGCCTTGCCAGGGTGATACAGAAGTTGGAAATCGTAATCCTTCAGGAATTCTAACCACCTTCGTTGCCTCTGTTGGTTATTGGACATACCGCAAATCATGCAGAGGGATGTGAGTGACCTAGATGGAATTTGTCACTCCTACATAACAGGAGCGATATCTTCGGGCCCCCTGATTGAGTGAGACTGCGAAATGCATGGCCATGCTCAAATGAGTCAATATGAGATATTGATCTCATTTATTGTTACAAAGTCTACTCGAGTATCAGGAAACGAATGATTGGACTATACAAGGGTGACGCATTCCATGCCTTGTGTTCAATCTAGATATCTTGACAAAGGGACTAAACTACACGGAAACATTGATCACAGATAGGTTATGTCAAATCACTGACATTCTCATTACTTGGGTAGCAGTGATGTGTTGCTAGATACCACATCGTTTGTAATATTAAAATAAGATTTTAATATTACTACCAACGTCATGAGAACCAATAGGTCGCACACTTAGAACAGACTAAATTGGAGCAATAAGGATCCAAGTTGGACTCGGATTCAATTGTGGGCCTAACTCATGACAGATGGGTTTTAGGTTGCACATGCTTACCTTGCTATCTTGCTCACACTCACTTAAGGCAGCCACTATTATAAATAGACTTGTTAAGGGGCTACTATACATGTTACATCACAACCCTAGCCGCACCTAAGAAAGTGAGTGAGAGACAGGTGAAAGGTTCTTCTCTTCTATTCGCACTAGCACCGCGAAACAGAGGCGTGACTCCTTTTGCAAGTCCTGTTCGTGTGGATACCGCAGAAGCATCGTCACTATTACGGTGTTGGTGATTCACCTCGCTTGTGTTTATCACGCTTCAAGAGGTAAATTTTAAAAACTCGGATTATGGACTTTTCGCATGGATCCCGTGTGGGAATCCTATTATTCCGGCGAGATATTTTGATCCGCAATTCCCAACAAGTGGTATCGAGCCACTTGTGAAACTATGATTCGGTTTTTCTCGCTTTTCTTGTTATATGCGATAACATGATTCGTTGCTTTCCTTTCATAAAAAGATATGATCTTTATATGTTATTTCGAAATCGAAATAATGTTGTATGAAAACGTGTTCTGTTTTATTTGTTGTTTACGAAACATGTTGATGTTTTTGAAACCATGAAGATGTTCATATAATTCTCGCGAAAACGGTTTTGAATGCTTTTCGTTCTTGCGTTTTTTTTCGATATCTATATATGTGATATGTATGATTCTCGCGAAAACGGTTTTGAATGCTTTCTCGTTCTTGCGTTTTTTCGATATCCGTATATGTGATATGTATGATTCGCGAAAAACGATTATGAATGCGATATACACAAAGCAGCGCGACACAAGGTTTTGGAAACCTTGTTTCCGTTTTGCGACGGCTATGAAGCTTCCTCGTGACATGAAGTGTTCATGTCTTCACGAATTCTGGAAACCCCTGTTTCTGGATAGGTGATGGCGGCTGTGAGTTACCCCCTGCGGCACATGAAGCGTTCATGTGTTTTGTGGGCCTTAGGGTTCAAATGTTGTTGCCCTAGCCGTCATGGAGGCAGAAGGGGTCCAACTCGAATTTTTCTCCAAGAAACCCGTTGCGTGGTGTGTGATATTCGAAAGCGCGATATTCAAATCTTTGTTTTATAATTCACAAAATAATAATGTGTTATTTCTTTGTGTTTATGTATTCTTAGAGATGCATGGTGCATGGTTATGGCCTTAGTCTTTATTTTATGCTATTTTGGTTATTTTAAATACGACCTGCGTGTCGTGCCTATCTCTCTACATTCTGATTGTACATTCTCTTCTCATCTAACTCCCCTCAAATGTAAAAGAGGTTTCTATAATGTAATCATCATGTGGAGACAAGGAGATGGCATCAAGTGAGGACGTTGGTGGGAGACGCTTGGTGAAGCTTGCTTTTTTAAAGCTAATCTCTTAGAGGCCATAACCATGTCACATTTATTATTTGCTTTATATGTATGAGATGCATGGATGATGTTTATGGTATGTTAAACAAGTTTAATAAATGGTGAGATCTAATAATAAAATTCCCTCAAAGAAAATATTAAGTCATTATGTGATGCCTTCCAATGCATGGCACTCATCAAGACTAATATCGATTAAGTGTAGGTCTGCCAAAGCAGAGTGCCTTTATCTATATTAGTAAGATGCGATGGGATAAGAGTAATATCCAAATGCCAACCATTGGGTCTGACTTAACTAGGCCATTTCAATAGATTGAAGGCTTAGAGGCATGAAGTTGGGCTTTAGTCCATTAGATGGATTAGAATAAGTGTTATTCACCCAACTATCCAAGAGTTGCATGTGATGTAATTGGAAAGAGTTTCCTACCTAAATAACCGAATTTTGGGCGATCAGCCAAAGCTGACTCAAAGTTAGGTAAAATATGGATCTTGGCCCACTAGGAAATCTTTCAATAGGATTTTCCGAGTCAATGCTGAGGGTCATTGACTTGAATAAAATAGTAGGAGGCATATTTAATTAAAAGACCTCATTAAATATGTTTATGGCATGATACTTATATTTTTGCATGTTTCTGTTAATAGATAACCATGGCAACAAACACATCGGGTACTTTATCATTGCGATCCGTCCTTGAGAAGGACAAGTTGTCCGGAACAAATTTTCTAGATTGGTACAGAATTTGAGGATTGTCCTCAAGCAAGAGAAAAAGTCGTATGTTTTGGAATGTGCCTATTCTCGAGCCACCCGTCGCTAATGCCCCTAGAAGCTGAAAGAGATGCTTATAAGAAGCATCAAGATGATGCTTTGGACATTGGATGTCTAATGCGGCCACCATGAACTCGAGCTCCAAAAGCAACATGAGAACATGGATGCATACGATATGATCGTACACCTTAAGAAGCTCTATCAAGAGCAGGCCGGGCATGAGAGATTCGAGGTCTCTAAAGCACGTTCGGTGCAAGTGGTAGAAGGAAGCCCTGTTGGTGCTCATGTACTTAAGATGATTGGGTACATTGAAAACCTAGAGAGACTCGGTTTTCCTTTGGGCCAAGAGTTGGCCATCGACTTAGTCCCGCAATCGTTGCTTAGGAAAGTTTCATCAATTTGTCATGAACTACAACATGAATGAGATTGACAAATCACTACCAGAGTACATTAGGCATGTTGAGAACTCGCCGAGCGTAACATCAACAAAGGTAAAGGGAAGGCCATAATGATGGTCCAAAAGAATAAGGGCAAGAAACAAAGAGAAAAAGCCCAAGGACAACTGGAAGGGCAAGGGCAAGGACAAGTCCAAGCCTAGCACTTCTAGCTTGAAACCAGTGGGTGGAGTGGCTAAGGAAGGTACATGCTTCCATTGCGGTCGATCGGACATTGGAAGAGGAAGCGTGCCAAGTTCCTGGAGGAGCTCAAAAAGAAGAAGGGAAGTGAGACTTCCACTTCGTGTATTTTTGTTATTGAAGTCAATTTATCTACTTCTCGCATCATGGGTATTAGATACCGGATGTGGATCTCACATTTGTGTAAATGTGCGCAGGATCTAAAGAGCAAGAGACCATTGACGAAGGGCGAAGTCGACCTACGAGTTGGAAATGGAGCAAAAGTTGCTGCATTAGTGTAGGGACTTATTTATTATCTCGCCCACCGGGCTTGTAATAGAGTTAGAGAGCTGCTATTTTGTGCTCGCTATTAGTAGGAATATCATTTCTGTTTCTTGTTTGGACAAGAAAGGTTTTTCTTTATAATAAAGGACAAGTGTTGTTCTATTTATATGAATGATATTTTTATGGTAGTGCACAGTTGAGTAATGGACTTTATGTACTTGATCTCGAAATGCCCATTTATAACATAAATACAAAGAGGTTTAAATCAAACGATCCGAACCCAACTTTTCTCTCGGCATTGTCGTTTGGGCCACATAAATGAGAAACGCATCTCCAAACTCCATAAAGATGGATTCTTGGACTCATTTGATTTCGAATCATATGAGATATGTGAATCTTGTTTATTAGGGAAGATGACAAAGGCCCCATTCACTGGACAAGGTGAAAGGGCTAGTGATCTTTTAGGCCTTATACATAGTGATGTATGTGGGCCACTAAACACATCGCTAGAGGTGGTTTTCAATACTTCATTACATTTCGATGATTTCAGTAGATATGGATTTGTATATCTTATGAAGCACAAATCGAATCCTTTGAAAAGTTCAAAGAGTTCAAGAATGAAGTACAAAACCAACTTGGCAAGAGTATTAAAATCCTTCGATCGATCGAGGAGGAGAATACTTAAGCCAACGGTTTGATGATCATCCGAAAGAGTGTGGGATAATATCTCAACTCACTCCACCGGAACACCACAATGGAATGGTGTTTCGAAAGGAGGAACCGGACTTTGTTGGACATGGTCCGATCCATGATGAGTCATGCGAGACCTTCCAGGCTCCTTCGGGGACATGCTCGTTAACAGAGCAGCTTTCACACTTAACCGTGTTCCATCTAAGACGGTTCAACGGATACCATATGAGATATGGACTCGGGAGACGGCCCAAGATGTCTTTCATGAAGATTTGGGGTTGCGAAGCTTATGTGAAACGTCAAGTTTCGATAAGCTTGGCCCTAAATCGATAAATGCTTCTTTGTGGGGTATCCAAAGGAAACTAAGGGATACTTTTTCTATAATCCTACCGAGGGCAAAGTGTTTGTGCACCGACACGGACGGTGTGTTTCTAGAAAGGAGTTTATCTCCAAAGGAACCAAAGTGGGAGAAAAGTAGAACTTGAAGAAGTTCAAGTTTCACAAAGCAAAGAATGAACCAATGGTGGAAATAGAGCAGCCTCCACAAAATGTTATGGAACAAAGAACTCGCTCTAGTAGCACAAGACTGCGTAGGTCTAACAGATACGTCATCAACCAGAGAGATATGGATTTCTCATGACCCAACAAGGTGACGTATTGCTCATGGATCAAGATGAGCTCGTGACTTACCAGAAGCCATTATTGGCCCAGACCGAGTCATGGCTTGAGGCCATGAGATCCGAAATGGATTCCATGTATACCAACCGGTATGGACCTTGGTTGACCCACCGAAGGGTAAAACCCATTGGGTGCAAGTGGGTTTTCAAGAAGAAAACCGACATGGATGGTAATGTGCATACCTTTAAGGCGCGATTGGTGGCTAAAGGTTTCAAACAAATTCATGGTGTAGACTATGATGAAACTTTTTCCCCGGTTGCGATGCTTAAATCCGTTCGGATCTTGCTTTGTTGCAAAGATACCATGATTATGAAATCGGCAAATGGATGTCAAAACCGCTTTCCTTAATGGAAATCTTCTCGAAGATGTGCACATGACACAACCCGAGGGTTTTGCCACTCCACGGGATGCTAGAAAGGTATGCAAGTTGCAACGATCTATTTATGGATTGAAGCAAGCTTCCGTAAGCTGGAATCTTCGTTTTGATGATACAATCAAACGGTTTGGTTTCATCAAGAATGAAGAAGAATCTTGTGTCTACAAGAAGGTTAGTGGGAGCACAGCTTGTCTTTCTAGTATTGTATGTAGATGACATACTACTTATTGGAAATGACATCCCTACCCTACACTCCGTAAAGACTTGGTTAGTGGAACTGCTTCTCTATGAAGGACTTGGGCGAAGCCACCTATGTATTAGGTATCAGGATTTATAGAGATAGATCACTGAGACTGCTTGGCCTAAGTCAGAGTACATACATAGACAAAGTGTTAAGACGATTTAACATGCATGAATCCAAGAAAGGACTCTTGCCTATGTCACATAGTGTAAGCTTATCTAAGGCTCAATCCCCTTCCACCCAGGATGAGAGGGATCGCATGAGCAAGATTCCATATGCATCTGCAATTGGATCTATCATGTATGCCATGTTATGTACTCGACCAGACATCTCGTATGCTTTGAGCATGACGAGTAGGTACCAGTCTGATCCCGGTGAAAGTCACTCGGATCGCTATCAAGAACATCCTTAAGTACTTGAGAAGGACTAAGGATTCGTTCTTGGTATATGGAGGTGAGGAAGAGCTAGTTGTAAAAGGTTACACTGATGCTAGCTTCCAAACCGATAAGGACGACTCCAGATCGCAATCGGGTTATGTTTTTGCCTAAATGGTGGGGTGTGAGTGGAAGAGTTCAAAGCAGAGACGGTCGCCGATTCTACCACGTAGGTCGAGTATATTTGCCTCCAATGCAAAGAAAGGAGGCCGTTTGGATCGGGAAGTTCATTCGAACTTGGCACTATTCCTAGCATTGTGGACCCAGTGGACCTCTATTGTGATAACAATGGAGCCATTGCACAAGCTAAGGAGCCTAGATCTCACCGCCGATCCAAACATATACTTAGGCGCTTCCATCTCATTCGAGAGATCATCGATAGAGGAGATGTGAAGATATGCGAGTACTAACGATGATAACATTGTTGATCCACCGACGAAGCCTCTTGCACACACAAGCATGAGGGTCACACTAGGTCTTTAGGCATTAGATATATGCCGATTGGCTCTAGTGCAAGTGGGAGATTGTTGGTGTATGCCCTAGTGGCCAATACATTTTGTTTGTATTGACATACATTATATTATGCTATTTTATATATGAGGCATTTCATTTATTGTGTTCTTTTTGATAAACATAATAAAGTCCTTAGAATAGTAAGTTTGATGCCATAGGACATCAAGTGGATGACTTGATCGTGAGATCCTTTTGGTTACAACACTATTCTTAAATGTCCCTAGTCAAGTATTATTGTTAATTAGGACAACAATAATACATTGAGACTAGTATGTGTAGAGACTGATGACCGCATCTCACGGGTCATGGATATGAGATATCAAGTCTTCACATTGGTACATATTAGAGTAATGATGTCTTGGGATCGACCCACCATGAGAATGCTACATGGATCGTTACGTGAGTGTCAAGCGATTCTCATAGTGATAATGGTGTTTGTGGTCCTTTGACCCGAAATCACTACGATTCCTACATGAGGAGTTGTGTGTTTTGATGCCATCAAACGTCATCTCGTAACAAGGTGATTATAAAGTTGGTTATTGGACATACCGCAAATCATGCAGAGGGATGTGAGTGACCTAGATGGAATTTGTCACTCCTACATAACAGAGCGATATCTTCGGGCCCCCGATTGAGTGAGATCGCGAAATGCATGGCCATGCTCAAATGAGTCAATATGAGATATTGATCTCATTTATTGTTACAAAGTCTACTCGAGTATCGGGGAAACGAATGATTGGACTATACAAGGGTGACGCATTCCATGCCTTGTGTTCAATCTAGATATCTTGACAAAGGGACTAAACTACACGGAAACATTGATCACAGATAGGTTATGTCAAATCACCGACATTCTCATTACTTGGGTAGCGGTGATGTGTTGCTAGATACCGCTCATCGTTTGTAATATTAAAATAAGATTTTAATATTACTACCAACGTCATGAGAACCCGCAGGTCGCACACTTAGAACAGACTAAATTGGAGCAATAAGGATCCAAGTTGGACTCTGATTCAATTGTGGGCCTAACTCATGACAGATGGGTTTTAGGGTTGCACAGCTGACTTACCTTGCTACTCGCTCACACTCACTTAAGGCACCACTATTATAAATAGTATGTTAAGGGGCTGCTATACATGTTACATCACAACCCTAGCCGCACCTAAGAAAGTGAGTGAGAGACAAGTGAAAGGTTCTTCTCTTCTATTCGCAGCCTAGCACCGCGAAACAGCAGGCGTGACTCCTTTTGCAAGTCTGTTCGTGTGGATACCGCAGAAGCATCGTCACTATTACGGTGTTGGTGATTCACCTCGCTTGTGTTTATCACGCTTCAAGAGGTAAATTTTAAAAACTCGGATTATGGACTTTTCGCATGGATCCTGTGTGGGAATCCTATTATTCCGCTGCGAGATATTTTGATCCGCAATTCCCAACAGCCTCATGTTCAACTCCTTCTGATCATACAAATACTTCAAACTCTTGTGATCACTGAAAATATTGAACGTTGCTCCGTAAAGAAAATGCCTCCATATCTTTAGAGCAAAAACTACAGCCGCTAACTCCAAGTCGTGTGTCGAGTAATTCTTCTTGTGCACTCGCAACTGCCTTGAAGCATAAGCCACAACTCTTCCATGCTGCATAAGTACAGATCCTAGCCCTTGGTATGAAGCGTCGCAGTACACTTCAAACTGCTCATTCGGATCGGGTAGCACTAACACCGGTGAGGTAGTCAGTCGATTCTTCAACTCTTGGAAACTTTGCTCACAGCTGTCAGTCCACTCAAAAGCTTGGTTTTTCCTCGTGAGTTATGTAAGTGGTCCATCAATCTTGGAGAATCCCTCAATAAACCTCCGGTAATATCCAGATAAACCCACAAAGCTTCGAATCTCCATCATGGACGTTGGTCTTTCCCATTGCAGCACTGCCTCCACCTTCGATGGATCCACGGCAATCCCATCCTTCGAGATCACGTGACCCAGAAACTTAACTTCTTCTATCCAGAACTCACACTTTGACAGCTTGGCATACAATTCCTTCTCCTTCAGAATCTGAAGAACTATACTGAGGTGTTCGGCATGGTCCTCCTGATTTTGAGAGTATACCAGAATGTCATCAATGAAGACCACAACAAATCTGTCCAAGTAAAGACGAAAGATTCGGTTCATGTAGCCCATAAATATAGCTGGTGCGTTCGTCACACCAAACGGCATCACTAGGTATTCGTAATGACCGTATCGGGTACGAAAAGCTGTCTTGGGTATATCCTCCGTCTTCACTCGTATCTGATGATACCCAGACCGCAGATCGATCTTTGAAAACACATTGCTCCCTTCAGTTGGTCCATTAAATCATCAATTCTCGGGAGTGGATACTTGTTCTTAATCGTTACCTTGTTCACCGCCGATAGTCACACATAATCTCGAGGTGCCATCCTTCTTGCGAACTAACAGCACTGGCGCTCCCCATGGTGACACACTTGGCCTGACAAATTGCTTTTCCAAAAGCTCTTCTAGCTATTTCTTGAGCTCAGCTAACTCTATCGGTGCCATCCTATACGGTGCTATAGACACGGGACTAGCTCCCGGTACTAGGTCGATAGCAAACTCTATCTCTCGAGCCGGTGGTGAACCAGGTACATCATCAGGAAAGACTTCGGGAAACTCGTTCACCACTGGAATTGTGTTCACATCAACCTCATTCTCGACTTTCAAAGAAGACAGTAGCATGTATCCGTGAGCTCCTTCTTTCAAGAGAGCTTGAACTCGGTTGGCCGTTAAAAATCTAGAATCCTCTATTATGGGAAAAACTATGGTCTTTTTGGAACAATCCAACAGAACATGGTTGGAAGACAACCAATCCATCCCTAAGATAATATCTAGTTGGGAAAGGGGTAAACAGATCAGATCGACCGAAAAGGTTCGACCTTCAATAACCAATGGATAATTTAGATAGACTTTGGTAGTAACTACTGGTTTATCAGTGGGGGTAGAAACAGTTAAGTCAAAAGGTAGAGACGACACAGATAGACCCAGTCTTTGCACACAGTCATATGATATAAAAGAATGGGTTGCCCTAGAGTCATACAGCACAGTTAAAAGATTACCTTTTATGATACCTTCCCCCTGTATCAAATCTTCGGATTCGGAAGCCTCAGCTCCGCTCATAGTGTAGACTTGCCCTCCAGCCTGTGGTTTCTTGGCTTTTGCAGCATTCACTGAAGGTTCGACCTTCGTTTGGTTGCAGTCTCGGGACACGTGGCCAGGTTTACCACATTTGAAGCAGATGAATCCCTTCATGGTACAGTCCCTTGTGAGATGGTCTTTCGCACACTTCAAACATCTGGAAGGATACGTCGTGTTCTGGCCAGTCCGGTTCCTAGTAGAACCTCCACCAGAACTTCCACCCATGGCTTGTTGTTGATTCCCCGTGGGTCGGGAGTACGGCTTCTTCTGGAAACGGTTAGCACTATTACTGCCGCCTCTCTGGAATCTCGTAGGCCCAAAGTTTCTGCTCCTCATATCTCTAGATTGCTCCAGAGCCTCTACATCATAGCAAGTATCCAGTAGTTATGAGAATTCATTGATCCTCAAGGTGATCACAGCCTTCTTCACTTCATACCTCAGTCCTTCCGTAAATCTTCGGTATTTCCATGCTTCATCTGGTTGGTTCTGAAAGTACGTCGAAAACTATGATAAGTTTTCAAATTTCACTGCGTACTCGCTAACAGTCATATTTCCTTGTCGCAGGTTGAGGAATTCTGACTCCTTCGCATGCCTTGCGCTCGCAGGAAAATATTTATCTAAGAACTTTTCCTTGAATAAGCCCCAAGTAATCTCTCGGTTCGCAGCTTCCGGCAAAGATTTCTTCGCACTCCATTCCACTAATTTTCGCGTTGCCTACCAAAGATAAATGTAGCATAGTTCACCTTCTTGTCCTCGCCGCAACTCATTCCTCGAAAAACTTTCTTCAATTCCTTGATCCATAGACTAGCCTTGTCAGGATCAAATTCCCTTGAATTGAGGAGGGTTATGGCGTCGAAACTCGCTAAATTTCGAGCATCGAAGTGGCCTCTAGTGTTGAGCGGCTCGCTCTTGTTGTTGTGCAACTCTCTCTTTGGCCGGGCAGCTTGCTCGGATTTTGTCGTGTGACGGCCTCACCATCCTCTGCATCGTTATATAATAGCTTTGCCATATCTTCCCCTCGTGCCATCTTACTTTATTAGATCGATTAACGAAAACATAGAAAAGTCAATTGCATTCACTAGGAACACCAAACCATACACCCTTACGTATACTACTCAGAGAACACACAGCACAAACAAGACAGACTCAAACACAAGATCCAAAGAAACATAAATCGGGGCTCTGATACCAACTTAGTGTGACGCCCCTTTTTAAACCCAAGGGAACATCTCACTTTCAATTACAATGCGAAAATAAAATTTTATGTGAGTTAAGACCCGGTTCATTTTAATAATATATACATTTACTCAATTGTAGTTGGTTAAGTAAATTAGCAAGTATATTTTTTTTTCTATTCATTACATTTACGTTAACGATAATCAATATCCACGGTGACGAGACATACATGGGAAATTAACATTTCATTCATATATATATATAATTATCAACTGTTTAGTTACAAAGCTGGCATAACAAAAAGCAAAACTATACCGCCCCAAAGGATTATACATACATATCCCTACGGTATCGAATATACACTCACTACGAGACAAAACATCGGGCCCCCAAAATAAAATACCGGTAGCCCTCAGTAGCTACAAGTAAAGTCAGTCCCTCAAGTGAGGAGGAATCGAGTCAGGGTCCTCTTCAGGATCCTCTTCGGGGTCGTCCTCAGGAACTTCTTCGGGATCTTCCTCAGGATCTTCTTCGTCAGAGGAAATCACCATAGGAATCGTAGAGTCACGGGATGGGGCCCGAGCGGTGAATGAAAAGAGTCTTCCCGCGGAGTGAAATAACGGTCACCCCACATCTCGCGTATCGGAAGCTGAAACTCCAGACGTAAACTAATACAGCAGGTGAAGACAGGCGGCTCGTGACGCCTCCAGGCTAGAGATAACGACACATCCCCCGTATAGACGCAACGCTCAGAACCATAGTTGATGTACCAGCACTCTGGCCCTCCCAAGAAGTTCAGGCGCACATCTCCCAAAAATCTTTGCGTGCGTGGCTCCATGCGCTTCTGCAGTCGCTCAGTCGAGATGAGGCCAAAAACCAGGGGAGTCGGGGGCTTCCGGTTCCTTGCAATTATCTTCTATGGAATGCAGTACATGGACAAAACAAAAATGAAGAGACAGAGAAGAGGTAAGACATCCTACCATCATTACCAATCATAGCATCGAGAAACCAAACGGCGCAAAGCGCCCATATAGCATTTATGACAGCAATAATGGTAATAAACATTCAATAGCAATTATGATCAACCAAACAGTTCCAGGCAGTCGTATACATATAGATATATCAGAAGTACAACAGTTCCAATTATAATAACAATGCATGCCAGATGATTCATGGACTCACTATCCAAACTTGCCCTCAATAACCAAAATCCTACTCCATGGAGCTAGACACAAAATAGTCGGAGAGAACGATCAGGAGGTATGTCTATATTCTTGGCTGCCCAGGCCCTCAAGTGCTAAAATTCTCAAATTATCATTTTGTACATCATGGCATTTTACAAGACATTCTAAACAGATCTCGACATAGGACAGCGTCTTGGTCCGGATCGTCAGTGTGTTTGCATCGGTCTGCCCCACAGACAGAGAGCTACCAGCTGCCCATTGTGAGGTACCCGCACCCTGACGCCCCCAAGGTCAACAAGTAACCTACACTTGTTTATTCGCACCCGCACAAAGGTGTAAGTTCAACTCCTAGGCTACCGGCCTTAACCAAGTCCAACGGACAATCTCTTTCTTTTTGTTCAATGCATGACACAATCATACTCTTCATGACAAACTAGGTCCATCAAGCTTCAAATGCATGTCATATCATTTATCATCAATATCTGATCCCATTCACGGGTCCACAACAATCCAATAGTACATTTTAAGGATATCCACAATTTCCATTCATAGTCATGATAACAGTCAACCCTTAAATTCATTATGTGCCTCAAAAGCTCACCCATACTCATGTTCTTCCCTGTTTATGAATCCCTACTTAATCTCTAATCATCCAATCATTTATGATTTATGTACTTTTATTAATCCAAGGGTTTTGAATCAGGAAGATACATAGCCGAATCACCAACAACGTCACAGATTTAATTGCTAGGTATTGGGTGATAAACCCTAGTTGTGAATTCAACGGAGACTATGCATTTAGTGGAAAATTGAGGCTGCCATTCGACGAAGACTAACATGGCGAAGGATGAAAAATGGGAGAACATTTTATAACAAGATTGGATAAAAACCAATTTACGTTTCGGATGGAGGTTCGTCGAACATAGATCAAAAGCTGTCAAATTTTTCCGAGAAGGTCGGCGTGAAGTCCAATTTCGACGGATGTGGGTGTCGACGTTGGAGAAATCTCCCAAGTGTCGAACCGACGAAAACACTGTGGTCAGAACTCTAATTTGATGGATCTTGACGTTTTACTCGATGAATATTAACTTTAGGAAGCTTCTGATAAATGGACAGAAGATCCACTCGACAGGTATGTCTCTCAATGGGTATTGGCATTCTAACTCGATGAACATTAACTTTGGGAAGCTTCTGATAAATGGACAGAAGATCCACTCGACAGGTATGTCTCTCAATGGGTATTGGCATTCTAACTCGACGAATATTTCACTCGACGGATGTGGTCATTCAAATTCGATGGATTTTGACTTTACTAAGTAATCAAGACATCACATTCGACGGGTTTGGCCAGGGGTTCATACTTGACAGGTTTTGACTTTACTAAGTGATCATGACATCACATTAAACGGGTTTGGCCAGAAGTTCATATTCGACGGATTTTAACTTTACTACGTAATCAAGACATCACATTCGACGGGTTTGGCTAGGGGTTCATACTCGACAGGTTTTGACATTGCACTTAATGGTCAGAAACCCAAGTCATTACCACTTCTCACTAATAATCCCAAAATTTTAGTCTCAAGTCGTGGCCATCCGAGAGCCAGCCCGACAGTGTTCCTTTTAGATTATACGTTCCAGACATATATATCAAAACACATAAACAATCAAATAGCATATATATATATATATATATATATATATACATCACCAGCAGCATACAAACAGAGATGAATCACAGTACCAATCACAAACAACGTCCCTAAATGCTAAAAGAGGTTGAGGAGGAGTGTCTTCCTCTTACCTTGGAGAAGCACAAAGAAAGGTGGCTCCTTTTTGGTCAGGATTTTGTTTCCAGCTTCCAAGAATTCCTTAAAGATTTAAACTTGCAAGAATCAGAATCCTAATATTGAAATGGATACCCATTGTCATCAAAATGACAGTGGTTTACGAAAAAGAGAAGAGAGGGAGAAAAAGCTAAGAGCTATACCTTAAAGCTCCAACCTTTAAGCTTCAAAGACGTAGGAGAATGAAGATGGAGGAAATGGCAGAACCTTGAAGCTAATTTCCTCAATGATGGTGGTCCTCCAATCACGAAATGGTGCTAAGATTAGGATGGTTTGAAGAACAAAATGGAGGTGTGGGAGGTGTTGCTGCTGTAGGGTGAAAGAGAAGAGAGAAAATGAGTGAATAGTAGCAGCGTATTTGGAGGAGAGGAAATGTGAGAAAAGGAAATGAATTAGACCCCCCCTTAATTTCAAACATGCAGCACAAATTTGGGAGGAGAGAGAAATGATAAAAATAATGGTTGGAGGAAGCTTCCTTGAGAAGCTTCGCGCGCTCCTCGATAAAGTACATAGTAAGCTTGTCTCCAAATTAAATACATCTGACAGATGATTAATTACACTATGGAATTATTTTCTCAGTGAATAAAATTTACAATTGATGAAAATAATATTTTATTATTCATCAGATGATTTTATGATACCGAAATTTTATTTAACAGATAAAACCTCAAAAAAATGTAAACCTTGCAAACTGTGCCCGGCCTCGGGTTTAGTAAGATCCCCCGTTGACACGTTGACAGTTCAAAGTTTACCAGCCTCAGGGAAAATATTCTAGTTTCTCCGGCTCCGCTCAGTGTACACGCAAAACGAAGAATATACTAAAATATTCATCATTTTCAAAAAAATTCACAAAAATTCCTAAAAATCATAATTATTATAAAATGATCGTTTAAAATGAAATAAAGAATTTTCGGGATGTTACACTAGAGGAGCTTCGTCAGCAGGGCCAGGCTACTGATGGCCGCCTGCAAACCTTGGAAGGGACAGTTTAGAGTATGGAGAGCATGATCCGGGCCATTCATGATTGGCATTTGAGTCAAAACCATTTTCCACCACCGCAGTGAGTTCATTTCTTTTCTTTTTACCCTTTTCTTGTTTTAGACTTTTACATTGGGGACAATGTAGGTTCTAAGCCTGGGGGGGATATTTTCATATTTTCATTTTCATTTTAGATAATTGGTATTGTCATTTAGAGTCTCATGCATTCTCATGCCTTATTTTGCATTGCATTTTCTCATTCATCATATCTCTTGGGTTTTTTATTGAACTTGTGTCCCTCTCTTTTGAGGGTTTTGAGATGGTATTGATTTGGAACCCAATTGTTGATTCTTGTGATAGGCTACAGACATTGTTTTAATTTGATAGTAGAGGTGATCTTTTGATAGTTGATAATTAGCATATGTTCTCTGAATTTGTGCTTCTTATTGAATTTTTAAACCTCTAAATGTGAGTTTTGAGCCTATTTGGGACTTATGCACTGTATGATTTTTGTTCCCATTCTTTGTGTTGAGTGATATTCCTCATTGATCTTGTGCTCTAAAACTTGATTTGAAACCATTTTGAGGCGAAATTTTTGGTTGCATGCTTGAATATGATTAAGGCATCTTAGGTATTTTTCTGGCCTTCTAAATTTGTTACACTTTCATCCACTAGTTGCCCAATTTGAGCTTATTGCATATTTAATTTTCTTGATGCCTATGATGATATATTATTGGTAATCATTTAGAATATTAAATGGAGCAAAGTGGGTTTGAAAGTTGTGAAAAGTGTGCTGGGAATCATATGTGAATGACATTTCTCTTTCTCAAAAAAAAAAAAAGGTGCAAATAAAAGAAAATCATAAGAAACTTGAAAAAAAAAGAGGAGAAAGAGAAGAAGGAAAAGTAAGGAAGAAAATTCTTTGAAATGTGGAGTTATGTTTTAGATTAAATTATTACTTTTGCTCCATTTATGTTCTATTGGATTTCTTGTGCTTATTGAAAATTTTGATGAGCCCTTTGTGCATATCTTCCTTTCTCTACCTTACCTAACATCATTCCCATGGCCCTATTACACCCTTGAAAGACCTTTTGATTCTTGCATGCATGCTGATTATTAGTGGAAATTTGGTTTCTTATCAAGCATATGTAAGTACATTTTCTTTAATGGATTTTGAGCGTATGGTTTCCACCCTTAAACACTTTGAGTGTGGTTAGTAGAGTGAACTTGATTCAATCAGTGAGGATGCATGATTTCTGAGAACTTAGCCTCTAATTGGACTTGATTTTGATTACCTCTCAGATTCTTTGGTTGCCTTAGCCTATTGCTTGGATATTATTTTCTCGGGTTCCTTATTCTTTATTATCTTTTGATCCCACTTCTTGGTTTGACATTGGTTATTGCTTGGGGACAAGCAAAATCTTAAGCATAGGGGGATTTGATGTGTGTGAAATAATATCATGTTTTGTTCTTGTTTTGCATGCATTCTTGAGTATTTTAGGCATTTTAGTTTCCCTTTTTGGTTAGTTTTTCCCTTAGTTCGGATAACTGCGGTGTTTTTGGTGTTCCTGTGCAGGATTAATGTTGATTTGACCTTGGATTGAATGGAATGCTCGCATGTTTGAAGTTGGAGCTTAATGGATAGCAATAAAGGTGCAAAAAAAGCCATTCCAGAGGGATCCACGGCCTGCCCGTGGATTAAACCACAGCCATGGATCGAGGGACAACTTAAAGAAGGAAAAGAGAACTCCAGTGAGTTCCACGGCCTGGCCATGGAACCATCCATGGCCGTGGAATTCAACAGAGTGCAAAGTTGGCCTGTGGCAGAGAGATCGACGGCCTGGCCGTGGAATGATCCACGGTTGTAGATTGCAGTGCACAGCAGTTTTATGTTTTTCTTTTTTTTCTTTTGGGGGCTTTTTAGCCAATTAAAACCCTAGGGTTATAAATAGAGATTCTGAATACAATGAGGGGGTTCTAATTTGGTTTTGGAGGAGGCACATTGGAGGCTTTGGCTCTTGATCTTCATCTTTCTTCACTCTTCTCTCTTGAATTACGAGTTTGGATGTTTAAGAACATGTTTTCTGATTTCTTCTTCTCTATGTCTGAGTAGTTTCTTGTGTTTCTAGGATTGGGCAATGCCCTTTGATACATTGATAATGATTAATTGACGTTGTTTCCCCTTTTATTGATCAATAAATGTTCTTTGATTCAATTTTTATTACTCTTATTCATGTGAATTTGCTGGCCACTTATTTGCATCTCATAGGCATTTAGGGACGTACTAAGAGGTGAACCTAGGTGTTGGAACCATAAGAATTAAACTTAAGATCTAAATCACGAGAGTAGTTTTAGCCTTTCGAGGATTCAATGAATTACCACAAAGCGTAATGGGTTCAATTTAAATTCAATTACCACGAGAGTAGGAATTGGTTTAATTGGACACGGATCTTGTATCTTGAGAAAAAACATTAACTAATTTAGGGTAATTCTCCTTCAATTGAATTTCAGATTTAATAAAAGGGTTGTCAATTAGGATTTATCTTGTATCATTGTGGTATCCCAATCTTGGAAGCTTTCTTGAATCTGAATACCATTCTTGATTACTTGCTATTTTTGTTCTGAATTCTGTTTTCTTAATTTTTATTTAATTATTTTGTTATTACGTTCTTCTTAATAAACAATCATATTCCCTTTTGTTTGATTTAATTGAATTAATTAATTAATTGGTATTCATAGACACAGTCCCTGTGGATTCGATCTTTTTATTACTTGACGACGAAACCGTACACTTGCGGATTCTACGCATTAGTAGATGAGTGAAATCAAAGAAAATGAGATAGTGGTTTTGGTGAGGGTTGTGTAACACCCCGAAAATTATTTATTTTATCATTAATCATCATTTTATAATATTTATAATTTTTGGAAATTTTTGTGGATTCTTCTGAAAATATCAAATATTTTAATATATTCTTTGTTTTACGTGCACACTGAGCAGAGTCAGTGTAACACCCCAGAAATGATTTGTTTCATCATGAATAGTCATTTCTCAATTTTCATGATTTTTGGAGATTTTTCTGGAATTTTCTGAAAATACTGAATATTTTAATATATCCATCATTTTGCGTGTTCACTGAGCAGAGTCAGTGAAATGCTCTGAAAAATTGTTTATTTTATGACAAATATCTATTTTCTAATATTTTTAATTTTTAGGAATTTTTGTGAATTTTTCTGAAAAGTATATTTCTCGTTTTACGTGCGCATTGAGTGGAGCCGGGATAACGAAATGTTTTCCTTAAGGCTGGTGAACCTTGAACTGTCGACCTGTCAATGGGGGATCTTACTAAACCTGAGGCTGGGCACAGTTTACGAAGTTTACATTTTCCAAGGTTTATCTAATAAATAAAACCACTGTATCATAAAAATTATCCAATGAATAATAAAATATTATTTTCATCAACTGTAACTTTTATTCACTGAAAAAATAATTCTAATAGTGTAATTAATCATCTGTCAGATGTATTTGATTAAGGAGACAAGCTTACTATGCACTTTCTTGAGAATTGTGCAAAGCTTCTCAAGGAAGCTTCAAGGAAGTTTCTTAGAAATTTCCTCCAAGCTTCCCATGGAAGCTAATCACTCCCTCTATCCTCTCTCCTAGCTCACGGCTGTTACACTTTTGGGGAGGGGGGGAATTTGTGCTTCAATTCATTTAATCAAAACTATTCAAGTTTTCAAAATTCAAAAGCTATCACTTTAATTTTTCTATTCATTTCTCTCTCTAACCTTCATCTTTCTCCTTCACAAAACATTTCTCCTCCTTCTCTCTAGAACCATTCGGCCAGTAGCCCTTTCCTCCCCTCATCCATCACAAAATTTTCATCCAACCCCATTTTCTTAATCCTCTCCATCTCCTAAACACTTTTCTAGTTGGTGGTTCTTTGAAAATCCTTCATTTTCACCATTTTCTTCAAGCTTCAAGCTTGGGGTTTTTGGGTAAGTTTCTTGAATCTT
Organism: Ormosia semicastrata; assembly: GCA_029884595.1. Lineage (NCBI taxonomy): Eukaryota > Viridiplantae > Streptophyta > Magnoliopsida > Fabales > Fabaceae > Ormosia > Ormosia semicastrata. The sequence continues at coordinate 36,009,691 of JAQQTO010000062.1, forward strand.
CACTTCCTTTTACTCATTTTCATTTCTATGGTCTTCTTGGTGACCACCTATGCCTTATTTTTCAAGCATTGATGCTATTTTAATGAGATTCAAATTTTAGGGTTCTTGGTGGAGTCCAATCCGAAAATTGCAAGAAATTCTAGGAGGCTTCTCTTTCTTTCTTCACTTTGGTAAGAGGAAGACACTCCTCCTCAACTTCTATTAGCATTAAGAAACTTTGTTTATGATTGATTGTGAGAAAACCCTAAAGAGGGTTATTCTTTGTTTGTATAATTAGTATGTTTACATGTTGTTTACAATTTGATTGTGCTATTGGATTAATTGTTTATGTATATTGATATATTGGAATGGATTGGATGGCATGAAATGGAAGAAAATGATATTGGATTTCCTCTTGGGTGGCCACAGTTTTGGGGGCCCAAATTTAGGGTTCTTTGTGAACAATTGTAATAAGTGGAAAACATAATTAATCAAGTATGCATTGTGTAATTAATGGAGAGAAAAATTTGGGAACTTAATTTCTTAGAGAGGCCACGACCACTATGGGCCATTTAGGACTTGATTATGCTATTTTGATAACCTTGGAACTTACATAATCAAGTGATTAAATTATTGATAATGGGATAAGAAATTTGTAAATTGGAAGATTAGGATATAATTTGAGATTCATAAATTTTAAAGAACCTAGAATGAAATTTTTCATAAGACTTAGGGTAATTTTAATTAGGGTAAGAACAAGAGAGTGTGAGACTTTGAGAATCTTAGAATAACTTTCTAAGTGTATAAGAATAAATTACAATAGAGAATTTAATTGATTAAGAGAATATCTCTAGAGACAAACTTTGTAAGAAAGGCTAAATTTAAGTAAGAATTCATAATAAACCTTGATCATGTATTAATTTATTTAATTCTAATATTATGCTATTGTGGGTCCATGTGAGTGACCAATGATGTGTTGATACTTAGTTTGGCCAATTGTGGCATAATGTGGAATAACATGTAATGAAGATCATACATGAGTATGCATAGAGTCTTTATGCATTGTGAATGTCCGATGGACTGTTGTTAAGGCCGAGTTGCCTAGGAGTTGAACATACCTTAGTGCGGGTGCGAGTAGACTAGTGTAGGTCATATTGTTGACCATGGGAGCGTTGGGGTGTGGGTACCCCGTAATGGACAGTTAGTAGCTCTTCTGTCCGTGGGGCAAACCGATGCAAACGCACCGACGATCCTGATCGGGCACTATCCTATGTTGTGATCTAGTGTAGACTGTCTATACAATGTCATGATGTGCACGTGGATAAACTAATGAATTATAGCACTTTGGCCGCGGCAGCCGAGTTGTAGACGTGTCTCCTGATCTTTCTCTCTGACCGTTTGTGTCTAGCTCCATAGAGTAGGATTTTGACTTTGCATGCATATGCATAGTTAGTCCATATATTATCTGGCATTTGTTTACTATTATAGTTTGAACTGTTGTGTTACTGCTATATAATTGCCTGCAACTGCTTATTCATTTATTTCTGCTATTTAATGCTTATGATTATTATTTGATATGCTCTGTGGGCGCTTTGCGCCGTTTTGTTTCTTGCTACTATAATTGGTAATGATGGTAGGATATCTTACCTCTTTCCTGTATTCCTATTATTCTCTATCTATATATTGTGTCCCTTCGAAGACGACAGCAAGGAGGTTGGAGCTCTCGATTTCCCTGGCTTTTGGCCTGACCGGAACTAGCGTCTATCATCGGATCATGGCAGCGCACCCGAGTGGATTTCTGGGTTATGTACATCTGACCTTCCTCGGAGGGCCTGACTACTGGTACATTAACCTGAATTCTGAGCGGTTTATCTACGAGGGAGAGGTGTCGATCTCACTAGCATAGAGGCGTCATGATCCGTCCATCTTTACGGGTAGCATCAGCGTGTGTTTGGAGTTCCACTTGCCCATCCGGGAGATGTGGGGTGACCGCTACTACACCTCACAGGAAAATACTTTTGATTCCATTGCTCGGGCCCCAACCCGTCATTCAGTGGCTCCTATGGAGGTTTCCTCAGATGAGGAAGACCCCAAGGAGGTTCTCAAGGAGGACCTCGCAGAGGATCCTGAAGAGGATCCTGATATGATTCCTCCTCATCTGAGGGACTGATATTGCTGGTAGCTACTGATGGCTGCCAGTGTTTTATTTTAGGGGCCTGATGTCTTAACTGTAGTGGGTTGTATATTCTGATATCTTGGGGATGTATATCCATGATCCTTTGGGCAAGTATAGTTTTACTTTTTATTATATCGGGCTTTGTAACTAAACAGATTTGGTATAATTATATATAAAATATGCAATGCTAATTCAAATGTATGCTTTACTTCTGTTTTTCTCTTTATTGCCATTATGTTTCGTCATTATATTTTAGTAATCAAATACGATAACAAAAAAAATAGTCACCATTTTATTTATACAGCTTTAACTAGATAAATTTAATCGTAATAAAAGGAACCGGGTCTTAACTTTATAAATTTTTATTTTTCACATTGTAAATGACAATATGACGTTCCCTCCCCAAAAGGGGCGTTACAGGTGGCCGTGAGGTATAGAGGAAAATGAGAGGAGAGAAAAATAGAAATCAAGAATCTTACTTTAAGAGCTTTAAGTTAGGGTTTGAAAGAAAATGATGAAGATGAGAGAATTTGATGATGATCACAACATAGAAAATCATCCAAAATGTGTGTAGATTCTAGAAATATGATTGATTGGAGCAAACAAAATGGAAGAGAGAAATTGAGAGTGGTGGCCGTGAGCCACTAGAGAGAAAATGAGAGAAAGTGAGAAAACTTTTTGGGTGGAGAGAGAAAGTGATGGAAAGTATGAAAATGAAAAGATGATAGGAAATGTGTCCAAGAAGCCTTTTGCTTCCTCTATGGCCATGCAACACACTTTGGGAGAAGTAGCAAAGCTTCTTTTGCAAGCTTCTCCCAAAGCTTCCTTGAGAAGCTTCTCACATTTTCCCAAAAGTCGATGTCATGTAGTGATGTCACTTAAATGATATCATAAAAGTGACTAGATAAAAATAATCTACTAGATTTTTACTACAAGCTATTATCAAATGAATAATAGTATTAGTTAACAAAGTCGATATCTATTGTCTAATGGATAATAGAGTGTACAAAAATTTTATCTGTCAGATAAAATCTTAAAAAATAAAACTTCGTAAACTGTGTCTAGCACCGGGTTTAGTAAGATCCCCCGTCACCGTTTCCACAGTCCAAGGTTTTCCTGCCTAGGGGAATTATTTCATTTTCTCGGCCCCGGTTGTAACATCCCAACTTTTGGGATAATTACAATATAGTCCTAAATGCATTATTTTGTGAATTCTGTGAGTAGTAAATTAAATTTGACTGTTTCGTGAGTGTATTTGACTGTTGTATATGATTTGCTCCGAGCCAAGGAAATAATAATTTTCTGGCCGAAAAAATCTTATTTTAATTAATTGGAGCTGGGGGGATCTTACTAAACCAAATTCTGATTGATATGTATATTAATCTCTTAATTTTTAGGATTTAATTGTGTAATAAAATAATTTTATATTACAGTACCTACTGTCTCAAAAACAGTAGAAATCTGCTTCAAAATGACCATGGACCCTTAAAAGTCTATGGGACCCACGTATAGAAAAGTAGTCAATGATTCTGACTAGATAAATTTCTAAGCCAATGGGAGCAAGTCAACAAAGGAGGCTTGAAAAATTCTAACCAATAGGAATAGGTCAAAGAAAGAAGCATGGACTTTAATATGAACCGTTGGATGAAGACTTAGTTAGGAAGCCTTTGATTTTAACTGTTGATCAAATCAATGGTGTGGATGTGAACTTGATTAGCAAGCATTGAATATTGGCCATAGATCTAATCTAGGGCTAGGAATTAAAGTTGAATTCAATGGTTAGAATTAGGTCAAATATAGTGGCTTGACTTTGTTTAGTGGCTAATTAAGCCTAATTTGGTTAATATAATTACCTAATTAGCAAACTAAGTAAACTAACTTAGTTATTAATTAGTTATAATCTAAATACTAATTAGATACCCTAATATTGTTTAAAGGTTATAATATATGCTAATATATGTTAAACTAATTAGTTTTATAATTAGAATGTTAATTAAATATTATTAGGAGACTTAACCTAATTAAATACCTATTTAATTAGCATGTGTTTAGCTTGTAATTAAAAATCAAACCTAGCCCCTAAACCCCAAGGAGTCCCACGGCCATGATGGCTAAATGGGCAAGTCTTCACAAGTTCTACATGGTTCATGAACAATCCAAAGTGACATAAGCCATGTGCACCAAAGTGTGAACACAAATGGATATTTACTATCCAAATTAAACACTCAACCTTACTCACCACACCCACATGGCAGCCCCCTCATTTTTACACTCAATATTCACTTTTAACACTTATCCAAATTAAAGCTTTCATTTCTCTCAAAATACCAAGAACACCAAGTAAACTTTCTCTTCCATTTTCTCCCTAGAATTCGGCCAACACCCAAAACCATACCACCCATCTTCTATAATTTTACCTCTTCACTTTTCCTAAACCAAAATCATATTCTAAACACTTTTCCTTCACAAGGTTTTGTCAAAAACCTACTCTATCTAGTTCAAAATCCAACCTTTTGTTCACTTCCCTAAAGGTAAGTTTTGATTCTTTGGTTTAAAGTTTGGTTTTTGATTATCTAAACCATGATTGTTCCATGATTTTTCAATCTTGATCCTTGTATGTGTTTTTACTAATTGTTTAAGAATTTTAGGGATTTGTTTTGGAGGTTACACGAAATTTCAAGGAAAGGAGGAGACTAGCCGATTTTTGTCTTCAAGAGGTAAGAGGGAGATTTAATCTCATCAACCCTAAGTGGTGATGGAAAAATAGATTGTTTTGTGTGTAAGGAATCCCTAAGGATTCGGTCTATGTGATTGTTTAAATGCTTTCCTAATTGTGATTGATTTAATTGCTATGCATGTTTATAGTTTTTATTATTGATTTTAATTGCTATGTATGTTTATAGCATTAAAATACATTGTATGTATATTATATGTGTTTATAGTGGTATGTATTTATAATCATATAATTGTTAAAGTAGGATGTGAATAACATGTAATGATTTGTATGAGTGTTCCAAAGAACACAAAGAGGCTCACGGCCTTACCATTAAATAGAGAACCAACATGTTCTCAACCATTTTCTAAATCAATGATTTAAAGAATCTAGGTGAAAAAATAAATTTAAGAACGATTTAGGTTAATTATAGCCAACATGCCATTTAATGTATAATTGAATGCCATTTTATTTTCTAAGATAGGATTAGGTAATTAATTTACAAAAAAATTGGATTCCAATGAATCTTTAAGAAAATAAAAGGAATGAACTTAGTTCTAGAATTCTAAATTAGCAGAATTTATTTTAAGCAAGAATTAAAGCAAACGCTTGAAGAATACTAACATAGAGCTCACTCTCTAAGTTTTGAAGCGCGTTAGCAAGTTTCAAAGTGTAACTGATGGATAAGATTAAAATAAATAGAATTTAGAGGAAAACATTGAAAATACCTTATACTGATTTTATAGGCAAAATGCTGCCAAAATTTACAAAAAATCAGACGAATAAAATGAAAAGATTCCATAATATATTTATAACATAAGGAAAATACTTTACGTAGTTTAAAAGTACTAGATATAGTCTACACATATTTAAAATAATGATTTTAAGCTATTTGGTTAAGAAAATGAATTAAAAATCTTACGCGATTGAAAAAATGATTCAAAAACATTACACGATGTTAAAAAATGTCAAAATATACTTACGTGATTTAAAAACGTTTGTGAAAACAATGTGATTGTAAAAATGCGATAAAATTTCTGTGCGACTAAATGATACAGTGAGTTTTACTGTCGGGCCAAAGTGGTGGACCCGGACATGTTGTGAGATAGTACTGTCAAGTGGAAATAGGCTATATTTTGGTATATTGTGACTAAGGGTGTTTTCATAAATATGGTAAAATATTGTTATTAAGGATATTTTTGTAATTTTAGATCATGCTTAGAGTGTTGTGCCAATTTGGTTGATAATTGGTGATTGATTGACGAGATGAATTACACCGTGTTGTGGTGTGATAGGCGTAGTGTGGTTCATTATATGAACTTGGAGGCATTAGTGTGCGAAGAATTCCACATGGGGACAGTGGGTTGCTCCTCTGGGCCGAGGTAACGGGCAACACACTAATGATCTTGACAAGCACTATTCTTAATCGAGGTGTGGTAGAGACTATTATGTACAATGCCTGTAGTGCATGATGTTTTGGACTGTGTACTGCTACACGATGTTTTGGACTGTGGGCTATAGACACAACGTTTGATAGTGTAATAGTTTGGTTGGGCAGCCTAAGGTACTATTAGTTCTTTGCGGATCATTCTCTCAGATATCCGTGTTTAGCTCCATGGAGTAGGAACGAGTCGGTATGTGTTCATGTATTATCTGTATTTTACTGTTTACCATAATCTGTGATAAAATGTATGATCTATTGCTTTGATATATTATGCATGATATGTTGGTATGTGTTATTTTAACATTTGTTGTATTGTCGTTTTCTTTATTACCATGCGGGTAGTGATGTAGATTGTCTCACCTCTCTATATGCTTTTCTCTATATTATTATTATTATTTCCGTAAAGAGTTTGAGGAAGAAGAGGAACAGCCTCTCGAGATACAATATCCGGACGAGCACTAGCCGAGCAAGCTGTACGAGGAAGACGAGCTGATAGATCATTCTCACCATCAAGAGTGATCTTGAGATCATGGCGTTGCCAGAGTTCTTCGGTTTTGTGAGACTTGAGTTTCACGGAGGTTCGGAGGCCTGGCGTATGCGAGTGGATAGAGGAACAGTTGTCTACGTGGGACGTTTGACTGTGTCCCTATGTAGAGAGTATGATGGAGATGTTATATTTACTACTATGTTATATTTACATCTAGAGTTGCCACTGACTCTTAGGCGTTACTGGCAAGGAATATTCCATGCGCCTAGCGAGTTCAGTAGTGAGTCAACAGCCCGGACTCGTGTCCGTAGCGCTGTGAGATCTCCAGGAGTTCTGACTTACGATGATCTCTTTGAAGATGATCCATCGGAGGGTTAGAAATCTTTCGAGATGCACTTGGGCAATACTATGTTTTAGTTTTATGTCAACTTTTTACTGCTTATTAAATATTTGTAGTTGTGAATTATTTGTGTATTTAAGACAAATCATATGTATATTATGGTATGTTTACGTTTTGTTTTATTTTGTGTTCCGTGTTATTTTATTTAATGTTATAAGTATAAAAGGAAAAAAAAAAATTTTACCACTAATATTATTTAAGTATCAAATGTTTTACAACTTGGGTAAGAGTTTTATTTTATTTTATTTTATTGCATCATAAATGTGACACTCCCACAAGGGTGTTACACCGGTCAGTGTGCACGTAAATCAAAAAATATATTAAAAATTTAAATAATTCAAATAATTCCATAAAAATTCACAAAAATCACAAATATTATAAAAATTAGTATATATTATGAAACAAGCAATTTTCGGGGTGTTACAACTCTCCCCTTCTAAAAAGAAATTTCATCCTCGAATTTGTTATAACTTAGAACACATGCGGATATTGTTCCTTATAGAAAATGTTTCCAGATTTCCAATGCAACCACGCAGTTAACTTTGAGTTTGTGTAGAGTAGCTCTTCTCATGTATTCTCAATTGTCTTGAAGCATACGTCACTATTCCTTGTATTCGCACGAGCACACGTTCTAAGCTTTAATGTGGAGCATCACGAGATGTCTCAAAAGGTTTGTTGGGATTAGGCAGAATCAACGCTGGAGAAATAGTCGGGTATCTCTTTAACCCTTGAAAATTTTCCTCACATGCATCAATCTATACAAAAACTTGACTCTTTCGTGTGAGCTAGATAAGAGGTTCTTCTACCTTGGAAAATGTTGCGGTGAATCTCCAATACTAACTAACTAATCCCACAAATCTACGAATCTCCAATACGGTCTTCGATCATTCCTTTTGAAAAACTACTTCAAATTTTGACAGATCCACAACAATTCCTTCTTTTGAAGTTATATGCCCAAAAAATTTAATCTCCTCCAACAAAAATCTGCATTTTGATAACTTGGCTTACAACTTCTTTTCCTTCAAAATCTGAAGAACCACACTAAAAGGTTCAGCATGTTATTTCGAGTTTCGAGAATCGGTCAAAACATCACCAATGAAGACAACGATAAATCCATCTAAATAGGAAAGAAAGATCTTATTCATGTGATCCACAATGTCGCTGGAGCATTCGTTACCTCGAATAGCATTACTAAATACTCGTAGTGCTCATAATGCGTCAAAAAGGTTGTCTTGGAAGCATCTTCTACTTTCAAACAATCCTAATGATAATCAGAGTGCAAATTGGTCTTAGAGAAAACAGCGGCTCCCTTCAGTTGATCCTTCAAGCTGTCTATCCTCGATCTTAACAAGAAGTGTCTCATAGGTCAAGTCCTTATCTAATCGTAATGTATTCAGCGCAATGACATGGTTTGGATTAAGGACATATTTTCCCAATCGAGATACATAAAAAACATTATGAAGGTTAGAAAGAAAAGGTAGTGAAATCATTTGGTATACTACCGGACCCATCTGACGAAGAATTTGATATGGTCCAATAAACTTTAGGAATGAGCTTCATGGATTCAAATCCAGAAATCTCTGTCTCAAGAAACACTAATATTTTATTGGAATATAATAACAAGATATGGTTAGAAAATAACCAATCCCTTTCTGAGATTGAGTTTATTTATGAAAAAAGGCAAATAATTAAATTGGCAGAAAGGTTCCAACTTCTAACAATAACAGGATAGTTTAAACAAACTTGGGTAATAACAACAGGCTTAGAAATGAGAATGGCAATACTCAAGTCAAAAGGAACTAAATACACAGACAACCCTAAATTCGGCTCGCACAACCATAGGTAACAAAAGAATAGGTTACCACTGAGTCAAACAGTACAATTTAAGGCTTACTTCCCATGGTACAATTGTTGGTGTATACCCTAGAGGCCAATACATTTTTTTGTATTTACATACATTCTATTATGCTATTTTTATATATGAGGCATTTCATTTATTGTGTTCTTTTTGATAAACATAATAAATTCCTTAGAATAATAAGTTTGATGCCATAGGACATCAAGTGGATGACTTGATTATGAGATCCTTTTGGTTACAACACTATTCTTAAATATCCCTAGTCAAGTATTATTGTTAATTAGGACAACAATAAAACATTGAGACTAGTATGTGCATAGACTGATGACCATATCTCACGGGTCATGGATATAAGATATCAAGTCTTCACATGGGTACATATTAGAGTAATGATGTACTGGACTGACCCACCATGAGAATGCTACATGGATCGTTACATGAGTGTCATAAGCGATTCTCATAGTGACAATGGTGTTTGTGGTCCTTTGACCTGAAATCACTACGATTCCTACATGAGGAGTTGTGTGTTTTAATGCCATCAAACGTCATCTATAACAAGGTGATTATAAAGTTGGTTATTGGACATACCACGAATCATGCAGAGGGATGTGAGTGACCTAGATGGAATTTGTCACTCCTACATAATAGGAGCGATATCTTCGGGCCCCCTGATTGAGTGAGACTGCGAAATGCATGGCCATGCTCAAATGAGTCAATATGAGATATTGATCTCATTTGTTGTTACAAAGTCTACTCGAGTATCAGGAAACCAATGATTGGACTATACAAGGGTGACGCATTCCATGCCTTATGTTCAATATAGATATCTTGACAAAGGGACTAAATGACACGGAAACATTGGTCACGGAAAGGTTATGTCAAATCACTGACATTCTTATTACTTGGGTAGCAGCGATGTGTTGGTAGATACCGCTCACTCCTTGTAATATTAAAATGGAATTTTAATATTACTGCTAACGTAATAAGAACCTGCAGGGTCACACACATAGAGCAGACTAAAATTGGAGCAATGGATCCAAGTTGGACTCGGATTCAAATATGGGCCAGACTCATAACAGATGGGTCTAGGGTTGCACAGCTTACCTTGTTGCTGCTCTTGCTCACTTAAGGCAGTCACTATTATAAATAGTACTGCTAAGGGGGCTGCTAAGATACACAATTCAGAATCCTAGCCGCATCTATAGAAAAGTGAGTGAGAGAGCAACAAGTTTATTCTCTTCTCTACGCAACTAGTACTGTGTGAGAGACGTGAGGCTTCTCTTTGCGGACGTTAAATGTTCATGAGTCTGTTCATGTGGATACCGCAGAGACATCATTTCTATTACGGTGTTGGTGATTCACGCTTCAAGAGGTAAATCATTTAAAAAAATCAGATTATGGCTTTTTCGCATGGATCCTCGGTGGGAATCCCTGTTTTCCACTGCGTGATGTATCCTCAAAAATTCCCAACAACAATCTCACTTGAGTAGATTGTTGTGGCTTCTGCTCCACTCAACGTACCAATTTCTCCTCTGGCTTGAGCCCTTGTCGCATGCTTATTACTAATGGAAGGCTTCGTCTCCTAAGAAGTACAATTACTAAACACATGTCTTGGCTTTCCACACTTGAAACAAACTTTTTCCTTGATCGTACAATTCCTTGTTGCATGACTTTTTGCACACTTCTTATATGTCTGTAAAAGTGTCACGGGCTGACTGGGTCTACTACCACTAGCACTACCTCCATACAGTTGCTGTTGTTGTTGATTTCCTGGTGGTCACGAATACGATTTCTGCTGGGATCGCTTGACCTTATGACTTCTCCTTTTTCGAAACCAAGATGGTCCAACGTTATGGGGTTCCATGTCCTAAGACTAATTCAACTCTAACAAAATTTGAGCCTCGGCTATCAATTCTTGTTGCTAAGTGATCCTTTGATTCTGTTGTACTGTTATGCCAACCACTCTTTGTATTGCGTCCGTAGTCGTAGCCATCCCTTCGTTGTGGCGTTCCACATTCCCACACGTACGTCTATTGCGAGCCATTGCCTTTTCTTCGAAAACAGACTAGTCAAAACACAATGAAAACAAGAAGTAACCATTTCAAATAATATTGTCTCCTTTCAGAGACCAAACCATATATCTCTGCGTTTAGTTTTAGAGAAACACACAGTACAAACAAAGCAAACTTACTTATAAACCCAAAAGACTCAGACTTGGACTTCACTCACACTAGAGGTACCACTCCAAAGGGTGTAGGTACAAACAATTCTGTAAGAGTTCAGTCATCCGACTGGACTCTTACTAGAAGAACCCTTATTCTCCTAGTTCACCAAGTTGAAGTCATAGTTCCCTGTCCACACAGAACATTACATATTGAGTTGGCCAGTCCTCAATATCATATAACTATGTAACAATAACTACTATCATCCATCCTAAAGTAACTTATGCAATCCTCTTTTAACATCTCAAACAAGAGACGAGATAATGCACAATACATGCACATAAGAATTTCTACCTGCCTAAGTACAGTCAGTCCATTCCTCGGCTCAACAGGATGAACTGCTCTGATACCATCTAATGTAACACCCCCTCCGAGAGGCATTACATTTTAAACCTACTCCTTTTCTAAAAGGAACTTTAACCAAGTTATAAAAGTTGATATTGTAAAATATGAGTTTTAAAATTTCTTTTTAACGGATAACACAAGCTTACCGAAATAAATAAAAGACACAAGTCATAAGAACTGAGTAGAGGGTTTTCCATAAAATAAAGTTTACTACATCTTGAAGTACATCATCTCATGTTCCAAAAGCATAAAATTTAAATACTCCAAAAAGTAAATATATACATATAACTACCAAATGAAGATTGAGCCTTGTCCAAGTCCAAACACCTGAAGAACAGGGTCCTACACCCGATCTTCATCTAGATCCCCTTCGGGATCCCCAGCAGACAAAGCCCACAATCAGGGTATGACACTACGAGTGGGAGTCCAAGCAGTCGACTCCATAGAGTCCTCCCTAGAGGAAGCTCTCCAATCATCCCAAAGCTCCCTAAGGGGCATGTAGAACTCCAACAGAACAACTGCATCCATAGTAAACGTACCCGCTTCATGCCGGGTCCTACTCCAAAGCAAACTGACATCTCTGTTATACCGAATGTGCCGCGTGTCCCACTGAACACTCTACGCTTCGATGCCCCCATGAAACTGTAGCTTAGTGAAACCTCGCGGATCTTGCTTTACCGCCATCACGGTCTTTTTCATCATAAGTACAAAAATAGAAACAGATAGAATAATACAATAGAAGAGGTGAGATCCCCTACATCAATACCATTATGGCAGTAAGAAACACCACGAAAGACAATAATGTCTTTCATATACAAAGATATCAAGGAATAACAGATATAATCATATTAACATAGGATATGACAGATCGGCAGGTATAGTCATGTTATTAACTAATATATAATTCAGTAAGGTACATCAAATACATAAACACTGACCAAACCACAACAAGATGTACACTGACTATGCATATGCACAATGTGTATGCCGACCATCTTTATGCATAATACGACCAGTTTCTACTCTATGGAGCTAAGATTCAGAGATGAGAGTTCCAGAAGATCTGTCCCCCCTTAAAAGACAATCTACGTCGGATCACAAAAAGGATAGTGTTTGTCAGGTCCTCGTCGTGCGTTGCAACGATTCTTCACGGTCAGGGGTATACAATGTGACAACAAGTCACCAAGTCAATCACCTAGCCCTGGCGCTCCCTGAGATCCATTTGGGATCACATTATCCAAATTCTTGCCCACTCCTAGGCAACAAAAGCCGACTAAAATAATGCTCAATGTATGAACAATGAAATCAAATCACCGTTGTACCATTCCTAATGGTATTAAAGCAACCGCTCATACATTTGTCTAATACCATTAGTATCAATGATATTATATAACTGCTCATACAACTACATAATACCAAGGATCTATTTGAGTCCAATACATTGGCTCCACAAGCACAATGCTAAATCCACAATCCACTTGGGTCCAGTACATTGGCCTAAAAGCATAATGTTAAGTCCATAATCTACTCTGGTCCAGTACGTCCGCCCAAAAGCACAATGCTAAGTCCACAATCTACTTGGGTCCAGTACGTCAGCCCAAAAGCACAGTGCTAATGCATTCTTTCACAAAGTATTTTAGTTGTGCAAAAATTCAATAGTCATCATTATCAATTCACATGAACCATTCTTACAATTTCTTTAGCATATAGAACCCTTGTTTCACCATTAGGCCTTAATTGCAACACTCTCAAGAAGAAGGTAAAAATCAATCCTAATCACCCAACTCTTCTAACTAAGTTCCTTGAATGACCTCTCCTCATATCGTTTACAAAAGCCTTAAAAAGAAACCACAATGTCTTTACTTCATAATTCTTTTACTTTTCCTCTAAGTCTTTCAAGTTTTCACTATTCTTTTCTCAAGCTTGTTTTTCTTCTCAAGATCGAAAAATCACTCTTCGGCCTAACGATAAAATTTATTCTTTTCCATTATTATCTTATGAATCCTTAATTAAATTTCTCTATTATCAAGACAACTAGATTCACTACTAACAAATCATTTTCCATTATTCTAATTATCCCCAAAACTATTTCCATTGGTATATCCAAAAGTTATTACTCCTCAAATCATGACATTATAATTATCTTCTCTCTTACTTATAAATCCTTTAACCCTAATTTGTCTTCCAATTCACCTAAATAATATTTTCTAACATTCTTTCTAAAACTTCCATTATTCAACTTCTTAATAACATCCTTTCCATCCTAATTACTCTTCCATCCCATTATTAAATATTTTAGGTCTCTAATTCACTCTTTCATCTAATTATCAAATATCATAGCCAAAATCAATTCTTTTCAATGGTAAAAACTTGTTTCTTTCCTCATTCAACTTATAACCTTATGAATCCTGTTTTTGTCCCTAATCATCTAAGTCCTTAATCAGTAAATACTTTTCTCATGGCTACCTCTTCCTAGGCCAAGAAAGTCGTAAGCCTCAAGAGATCAAGGGAACCCAAAAATCATTCCTTTGCAACATAATCATAGCATGCCACATAATTCAATCATCATAATTAATTAAGTTCATGCTCACTATCAAAATCACATCTTCACATATATCCATTAAGCCATCACAATCATCTTCTTATACAACAACATCATATAATCATAAAAAATCAAATAAACATAAATCAAAAGTCACACAATCGAGTGGATGAATCCTCACGTGGACTCTCTACTGCTAACACAACCATTTGTTCCTCACCACCATAGCATGGTTGATGAGGTTAATTTCCCTCTTATCTTAGGTGTAGCCTCCTAGCTCCTTGTAAGTCTTCTTGAAAAAGTTTCTCCTTCCAAGAAGATCCTTAAAACAAAACAACACACAAGCATCAACATTTAGGGCTTGGAAATAAGATGATTTTGCAATAACCCACGATAACAAAATGTCTTAGTATGGGGCTTTAATTCAAGAGATGTGGATGGATGAAATTAAAGAAGATTATGAGAGTGGGTTACGGGTGTGGCCGTGAGGCTTTCCAAGAGAAAAGAAGAGAGTTTTATACTTTGTTTTCTTGATTCTTGGTAGAAAAAATGGAAATGAACTAGGTGATAGCATAAAAATCAAATCTTTGATCCTTCAAGGGCCAATGGCCGTGAGCCTTGGGAGAAATAAATGGAATAAAATATTTGATAGATAGTCATTCACAAACAAACAAGGAAAACTTAAGAAAGATGATAACTTTACTTTAGAAGGTTTCAAGTCCTAGATTGTAGAATCACTTGAACAAGCCAAAATCTTCACCCAAATGGTATTAGGAAGAGTTATAGATTCAAGAAGGTAGATGAGTGAAATCAAAGAAAATGAGATAGTGGTTTTGGTGAGGGTAGCCGTGAGGTATAGAGGAAAATAAGAGGAGAGAAAAATAGAAATCAAGAATCTCACCTTAAGAGCTTTAAGTTAGGGCTTGAAAGAAAATAATGAAGATGAGAGAATTTGATGATGATCACAACATAGAAAATCATCCAAAAAGTGTGTAGATTCTAGAAATATGATTGATTGGAGCAAATAAAATGGAAGAGAGAAATTGAGAGTGGTGGCCGTGAACCACTAGAGAGAAAATGAGAGAAAAGTGGGAAACGTTTTTAAGTGGAGAGAGAAAGTGATAGATAGTATGAAAATGAAAAGATGATAGGAAATGTGTCCAAGAAGCCTTTTTCTTCCTTTATGGCTATGCAACATACTTTGGGAGAAGTAGGAAAGCTTCTTTTGCAAGCTTCTCCCAAAGCTTCCTTGATAAGCTTCTCACATTTTCCCAAAAGTCAAATCGTGATGTCATGTAATGATGTCACTTATATGATATCATAAAAGTGACTAGATAAAAATAATCTACTAGATTTTTACTACAAGCTATTATCAAATGAATAATAGTCTTAGTTAACAAAGTCGGTATCTATTGTCTAATGGATAATAGAGTGTATCGAAATTTTATCTGTCAGATAAAATCTCAAAAACAAAAACTTCGTAAACTGTGTCCGACATCGAGTTTAGTAAGATCTCCCGTCACCATCTTCACAGTCTAAGATTTTTCAGCCTTGGGGAATTATTTTATTTTTTTGGCCCCGGTCAGTGTGCACGCAAATTGAGAAATATATTTAAAAAATCAAATAATTCAAATAATTTTAGAAAAATTCACAAAAATCATAAATATTATAAAATGAGTATATATTATGAAACAAGTGATTTTTGGGATGTTACATCCTTTGTTTTGATGGTTTTCAAGCGAAAACTAGGGATTACGGGTCACTTTGTAGAATTTTGTACTAACAAATATGCCCATAATAAGCTGAAGCTTCGTTAGTTGAAGGAAAATGGCCAAATAAACAAGGCTCACAGTGCACTATGTGGTCACCCCATAGTTTGCCAAAATTCCATCGTTTAAACCACTTTTTTAATATTTTAATATTTTTTACTACATTTTTTAGTTTCATTTTTGTGTAGTTTTCATGCTGTGGTGTTCCCATAATTTTAAAAAATATTTAGATATAGTTTCTGTTGGGCTTTTGTGTGATTTTTCTATTGCTTTGTGTTTTGAGTCCCTATAGTGAGGTTTAATATTCCTGATGCTATCAAACATCCCATAGAAGAAAATTATGTCTTTCATATTGATTTAATTGATGACTTGTTTGATAATTTGTATGCTGACTTGTGTGAGGAGTTTCCTGAGATTGTTGATTTTGATGACTTTGTGCATGGTGATTTGTGTGCTTGTTGTGATGGTGATAAGTTGTGTTCCGTATGTTCTGAAATATCTATATTTTTGGGATGTGATCAATCTATTCCTATGTTAGCAGATTATACAACAGGTGATATATATGCAGAGGTTCAAGCAACAGAAATAGAATCATTACAGCCCTCTAGATTACTACCTTTTGTAGTGCAGCCACCAAATTTGGAGCTGAAGCCATTACCCGAACACCTGAAATATGCATACTTGGTGGATGATGAACAGCTCCCTGTGATCGTGGCCAAGAACCTCCTTGCTGAACAGGAGAAGAGATTTCTACAAATCCAGAGAGAGCATAAGAAAGCCTAGGATCCCGATGATATCACTTGGGTGAATCCCAATGGAATTAAGGAAGGCCAATGGGACCCCGGTGGAAGCTCTCAAGCTTCAAGCATAAAGATGTTTCTTTCTGTCTCTCTTTTATTTTACTTGCCTTAGATTAATTGACGATAATTATGGAATGTTGTTTTCTTCTGAGCTTTACATTAAGGACAATGTAGAATTTAAGTGAGGGGGAGGAATTTATATTTTGTTTTCTATTTTATTTCTATTTTCGTGATTAATTTCATTTCTATTTTAATTTTTTGTCTTAATTTTCTATTTTCGTTGTTTTCTATTGTTACTATTCTGATTTTTTTGTTTTTGTTTTAATTTTCAATTTTTGATGTTTACAATTTTTCTATTTATAATTATATTGTTCTATTTTTTTTGTTGTTGTTTTATTTCTATTTTTTGTTTTCTATTTTTTATTTTTGTTTCTATTTTCTATCTATTTTGTTTCTATTTTTATTTTCTGTCTATTTTGTTTCTGTTTCTATTTTTTTCTATTTTACTATTTTTGATTCTATTTTTTTATTTCTATTGTTAATTTTCTATTTTGAATTTTGATGTTTCTTTTTCGTCTATTTTTGTTATTTTTAACGCTACTATTTCTATTTTTCGATTTGAATTCTATTTTTTGTTTTTAATTCTATTTTCTATTTTTAAAGAAAAAATGTTTTTAATTATTTTCCAATGATGTTTTTATGAATGCTTATGTCATGAAGCATATCAAATGAAGTTTTTAATGATAATAAAGTCAAGATAAAGATCAAGAGAAGTGACCAAGATCAAAAAAAGTATATTTGGTATAGGTCATAGGCCTTAGAATCTCAATGTAAAATGCTCTCAAGTATCTCAACTATCTCCAAATGGTTTTTCAAAGATCTTTCAAATCAACTTGAAATTCAAAGTTCATATTTTAAAGAAATGTTGATTTCAATCTTGGATATTGTAAATCATGTTTATATCTCAACAAATCCATGTTTTTCTAAGTTGGGCATGGCCATCAAACTTGATTGAACTTAAAAATTGTGTTTAAGGGCCATTGTAATCGATTACATAAGTGTTGTAATCGATTACAATTGAACTAGAGGCCTTGTAATCAATTACATTGAGGTTGTAATCAATTACAAGCATGGCAGAAGCCTTGTAATCGATTACATTGAGGTTGTAATCGATTACATGAAGGTTATAATCGATTATATCCTTCCCAGAAAGCCAAGAACACATTCTAAGAGCCATGTAATCGATTACATGAGCCATGTAATCGATTACATGGGCAATTTAATCGATTACAATAGGTCTGACATTGCCCAACGACTATTTTATTAGCATTTAATGTTGTCCATTAATGCACCCAACGACTCCTTTGATCTGAAAACTTATAAATACATGTTTTGGGTCTTCATTAATGGCTAACCAACAACTGAGAAACATATTTCAATCATTCTAATCTGTGAATCATCTTTGAAACATTTGTGCTCTATTTTTGAATCAATTTGAGAAATTCTTGAAGAGCATCCTAGGACTTCAATTTGTATTACATACTCTTGTGAGAGTTTCATCTATTAAACACTTTGATTCTTTGTAAAGAGGGTGACGTATCCCTCAATCAACTTGTAAGGGTGAGGTATCCCTTGGATTTGAGGCTCAAGCACAAAGGGTGAGGTATCCCAAAGGTGTTGTGAATGCTCTATTGTGTAAAGGTAGCAAGCACCTCTTCAAGCTTGAAATAATAGTGAAAAATCTCGGGTGATTAATTAAGGACTAGATGTAGGTCACAAGGAGTAACTAAACTAGGATAAATCTTTGCGTTTGATCTTCTAAACCCTTCTCTTTTACCTTAGTGCATTATTTATATTTACTTGATTGAACACTATCTTGCTTGGTTGGTTCTTTTGTGAGTGAAAGTATTTAATCTTCTCTATCCATTCTTCTCTATTGATCAATAGCTTCAACAAAAATAAGTAATCAAGTGGTATTGAGGCCACTTGGTAACAAGTGGTATCAGAGCTAGACTCTTGAATAAAGAGCTTAGCAGCTTCAAGAGAAGTGATGACTTCAAATGGTTTTTCTTCCGTAAGTTCTTTTATAAATAGATGCCCCTTTTTCAATGGGATGGTTATGCCTATTGGAAAGAAATGATGAAAATTTTTATTGAAGCTATTGATCTTGATGTGTGGGATACCGCTGAAAATGGCGCTTTTGTTCCCACACGTATAGTTGATGGTGTAAGAACTAATATACCAAGAAGTGAATAGACAGATGAGGACAAAAAGAAGGTTCAATACAATTTAAGAGCCTAGAATATCATTACCACATTCTTGGGGTATGATGAATTCTTTAGGGCGTCAAATTGTAAGACCACTTAAGAAATGTGAGATGCCTTACAACCCATGAGGGCACAAGTGAGGTAAAACAATCAAGAATAAACACTCTCGCTCATGAATATGAATTGTTTAGAATGAATCAAGGAGAGAGCATTCAAGAAATGCAAAAGAGGTTCACTCATATTATAAATCATCTTGCTTAATTGGAAAAAAAAATTTTCTTCATGAGAATCTTATTACCAAAGTGTTAAGGTGTTTAAATAGGAATTGGCAACCCAAGGTGACGGCTATTACAGAGTTAAGAAATCTATCAACAATGACATTAGCCACCTTATTCAAGAAACTCCAAGAGCATGATTTGGAGCTAAATAGGCTCAATCTAAATAAGGAGCATGATAAGAAGAAAAATAAAATTACACTCAAAGCCAACTCCTCCACAATTCAAGATGATGATGAAGATGGTAGAGAAAACCAAGAGCTAAGTGAGAAGAATCTTAGTCTCCTTGTAAGAAAATTTGGAAGATTTCTTAAGAAGAAATGATTTCAAAGAAGGCCACCTTTCCCTCAAAAGAAGACCTATCATAAAGAGGAAGGAACCTCAACCCCTCCAACATGCTATGAATGCAGAAAATTGAGACACATGAAGATGGAATGTCCTGTATACCTTAAGAAGACAGAGAAGTTAAAGAAAAAACCTTCCAAAGAGAGGAAAGGAAGAAGGACTTACATAGTATGGGATGACAATAACATGGATTCCACCAATAGCTCAAAAAATGAAGAAACTCATCTATGTCTCATAGCTCAAGGAGAAGAAGGAGATAAGAGTGACACCGAGATAACATCCTCTAACTTGGACTCTTCACCTTCCTATAGTGAATTACAAGATGCTTTTCAAGAATTGCAAGATGAATCTTTAAGGCTCACAAAAATGATTTTATCTTCAAATAAAATAATTTCATTATTAATAAACAAAGTCTCTATGTTGAACAAGGAAATTAATGAACTTAAAATTGATAATAAGACCTTAGGACTTATTAATGCTAACTCATTATGCATGACTTGCTCTTCACTTGATAATGCATCCATTCAATTACCTTGCTCATCATGTAAATCATTTGAAAAGGAGGTTGAGGATTTGAAAAATACTCTTGCAAAATTTACCTTTGGAAGAGACAATTTAAATATGTTACTAGGGAAGCAAAAATGTGTTTTTCAAAAATCTGGTTTGGGATATAATCTAAATAACCAACAAAAGTCTTATAAGAATTTCTTTGATTTCTGATGATCACATATTTGATACATTAATAAGCCTTCATTTTTAGTCATTTACACTCTCCATGTACTTAATTGATTGATTTTGATTATGTTTTGTAAGTTTGGACTCAAATTGGACTTAATTGAATTTTTCAGCATAATTTACGTCTTACATTATTTCTGTATTTGGGCTATATCTTGGGATATAGGTGGTCAAATGAGGTGAATCTAATGGCATTTTAAAGATAAGAGAGAGCTCTATAACTTTCATGAAGACCTCAAGGCCCAATCACACGAGTAGATAACTCAAATTGGGGTTGAAGCAAGAACTAGAGTGTTGTTCCTGATAGCTTGACCTATGTATACTGTTCAAGCCATTTTTCGGGTTAGATGTTGTCCAATGGGCTGAAATTTTGATGATGAATAGTTGAGACCTATATCTACAACTTTCATGTTGAACACTTTTCCAGAATCTGAGGCCTAATGGGTGATATTAGGCTTGCAAGTCAGAATACAAGAGCTGTGACTGGGCCTGAGCAGTGTGCAGTGACTTAAATGTATCTGGAGTTATAGAAATGATATTGGACTCAAACTAATGTCATTTGAAAGCTAAGATCCAGGCCTACAATTTCATGAAGACCACTTGGTTCAAAAATGATGAATGCAATGACTTCAGAGCTGCATGATTTCGGAGACAAGAAATCTCCATAATTTTTCACTCACCAAAAGTCATTTGCATTTTTCACTCATTTTCCACTCATCCACCCACTAATGACTCAGCCCCCTTATCATTTTGTATCTCTAATCCTCTATAAAAGGGGTCCTTGGTAGATCATTGAAGGTGTGAGGTGTTAGTTACCAAAATGATGCCATTTTGTTACTAGGTTTTCTTGTAGTAATTTTCCTTTGTTCTAAATTAAAGTCATGTTGTTCTTCTTCTTCTTCTCTCTTTCTTTCTTCTTATCTGTGTGTAACTAAGTTTCATTTTACTTGGGTGAAAGGTGAAGCTCTTGGTAATAAAGTAAGGTTAAATTTATTCTTATCTTGTGCTTAAATGATTTATATTTTCTAGTAACCATTATACGTATTATAATTTGTTTCTTATAATTTAAAAATCATCTTTGTAAAGAGGAGTTCTTGATTTGTTGTAGACAAAATATTGGCACAATGAATGCTTTAACCCATTTATAAGTGGTGGTAATATTTTTAGGAAACATAATATAATTACGTATATTATTTTAAATGAACTTTTAATGTTGTATTTTCTGATTGGAACCTCCATGTTGCGAGGATTCTAATTGAGTTATAAAAGAAATTAATCTTACCTTTACTTTATTTACCAAGAGTGTATCTTTTAACCTAAGTAAAAAATTTTTATCGTAGTAATAAAATATTTACTTCACCTTAATTAATCTTCAACAATTCCCTGTGAATTGACCTCGGACTCCTGAGAAATTTATTACTTGAGACAACCTACACTTGGGTTCGCAATGCAAAAATTAATCCCGCATCAAGTTTGTAGACTTATTTGAAACTAAAAATTGTGCATCAAGTTTTTGGCGCCGTTGCTGGGGACTTGATTTGAAGACTGAATTTCTGGTGTGAAAATTTTGTATATATACTAACATACTAACTAGTGGGGGAACCTCTCCTTTTTTAATTTCTATGCATACTAACTTGTGGGGCAAACTCTCCCTAATTTCTCTATAATCTTTAATCATTAATGAAATAATCTTTTTTCTTCTCTTCTCTCTCACTGGAGCAAAAAATCGGCTTGCCGATTCTCCAGTTTTCATATTTTAAATTTACTTTCTATACTTTATTTTCTGCATTTTAATTTCTATATAGTGGGGGTAATTCTCCCTTTTATTTTTTTGTACATATTAACTTAGTGGGGTAACTCTCCCTTTTATTTTTTTTTTTCGTACTTTACTTTTTGTATTTTATTACTAACTTACTAACTATCTAACTTTTTACTTTATCGGCCTATCTAACTTTTTAATTCACTTGCTTCTAACATTTTAATTTATTTGTATACTAACTTTTTAATTTTTTTATTTATTAACTTATTTGGTGGTTGATTTATACCACACCTTTGTTAATATTTAATGGACGGTTTATACTGCTAGTTTGTACATTTTATTTTATATTTTAAGTTATTTGTTTATGCTTAATTAGTATCGTGATTCAAATTCTGGTCGTTTGGTTAAAGTTTATCCTAGTACTTTATATATTGATTTGTTTGGATCACAATCACACACATGAAACACAATGGCTGAAAATGAAAGTGTGCATGATGAACATGAAAATCAACTATTGCGAACCATGCATACATATAATCCGGGATGGAAAAATCACCGAAACTTCAGTTGGAGGGCCAACAATCACGCACAATTTATGCGACTACCACCTCCTCAGGCACAACATGGCTCTCGAAATTTTGAAGGATATGCACTTTTTGTCCCACCATACAGGAATAACCTTGAAGAAACATTGCATGCATTCATGGAAAAGCAAGATGTCACTTTTAATCAAAACACTCAAATCATGGTTGACATAAAAGACACTCTTGCTAAACTTTCTTCTGCACTTACCATTTACGAGAAAGAAAAATTTCCTTCTCAACATCAACTAAATTCTAAGGGTCAATACAGTCTAAATGATAGTAATTCAGAAAACTAACAAATAGATCAAGTCAAGTCAGTGATAACCCTTAGGAATGGAAAGGTTGTTGAAGAAAGCAAGGAGATAAAGAGCCAAGTGTCCAAAGTGATGAACTCCTTGAGTGTGAATGAGCTAGAAGATGTGGAAAATAATCAAGATAGTAGTGATGCTGAGCTACCCAAGGAACCTGAGGTGACAAAAAGTTTTGTTAAGCTAGAAAATGATGACAAGGGCCAGCAGACATACATGATTGACTCAATCATGGATAGGGGAGTTTCTACAACCTATGATTTTGATCCCCTTGAGAATTTTTTTGTCAATTCTGAGTTTGATTCTATCAGTAATCCCTCTGATGTAGTTGATATTTCTATTTTTTTTTATAAAACTCAGGATCATGACACTCAGGCATGGCAACCAAAGTTTAAAGAGTTTCCTAAGAAAGGTTGGAACATTGTTGATAAAAAAAGTGTTTGTCCCTTGGTCTGTTCTTATAAAATTAATTTGGAAGAAGGTAAATGGTCAGCGGTTGAAGCTATAACTTGAGTTGAAGGATCCAGATGTAGCAAAGACTTTGGTAGACGATCTTGTCTACCAAAGTTGAGGTAAGTTTTTAGTATTTCGTGTTTTTATTGAGTCAGCTTAAGTGCTTCCCAAATTTCAGAGCCTTTGTATGGGGATGTAAATAGTGTCAGCCAAAAAAAAATTTATAAAACAAAAGAACCCAAAAAAAAATGTTTGCATGCTTGTTTATTTCATTTTTTTTTGTCATTGCTAACCATTGTCAAGATGTAGTTATTCTCTTCTCGTCTAAGCATTTCGGGTATGTGACTTCTCCCCATTACTTTGTTTAATTTTGTCCCAATAATTTCTTTGATGTATATTGATGATTATTTCTTCAATCTGGATTTAATTGTTAACATTGAGGACAATATTGTGATCTGGTTGGGGGGAAGGATAGTTATGTAAAAAAAAAAAATTAGTAAGTGTGTGTATTAATATATTTGTTGTGTTTATATGTTTGTCAGTAATTTACTAAACCAGTTAAGGATGGCAGAGTAAGGAGTAAATTTTATTCTTGAAACGCATCTTAGTTGGGGTAGACAACTAGTTTGTGTGGAAGTAGCAATTCAAATTCAGGAAAATTTGCATGATTGAGTTAATTGTCTTCTTTCTTAAAAATCACATACTTAGTTATGGATGTTGAATTGGTGAACTGAGAATGATAGAATTATGCCTTGTGAGATTTTGACCCTATTGATGAATGAATTGAACATTTGTATCATTCTCTTCTTTCTTGTGTGAATTTCACTCATGAAATTGTTACTCTAGAACTTACTTTGATTCTTTTTTAGACTACATTCTCATATGCATACATAAATATGATTGAGGCATTTTTCTTGAAATAGTTACTTTAATCAAATAGTCAACCTTGCTTAGCAGCATGTTGTCTCAATATGATATCAAGCACTCTTATGACTTCTTGGAAATTCTCTAATTCCTGCCAACATAAAGCATTAGAAATGACCTATTTCTCCTTACTTAACCCCTTTGAGCTTATTTGACTATTCTTTGTTTCGAACTCATTATGTGCCTTAAATGAAAAATCATGTTCTTACTTGACCTTAGGAAATAAGAGAACATTAGTTTTGTCATTCGATGAGTTCTTGAACAAGTGTGGGGGTATGTGTGCAGAATGGTTAAAAAAATGTATATATGATGTTTTTTTTGTAAAAAAAAAATTAAAAAAAATCAATAAAAAAATATAAAAAGAAAAGGGTCAACAAGGTAATAAAGGAAAGGAAAAGAATATGTAAAGAGAATTTGTATTAGGTGGAGTTGGGATGAACTTTCATGCTTGTTGATTGAACTCAGCTCTCATGCTCTTTTATTCTCTGGTATTTAACTTGTCATATCCATATTATCTCCTTCTTTACCTTGACCCCATTACAACCTTGAATAAAGTCCTCATGATTTGTGTGTGCATGTGTTCTGAGTAGTGGAGAAGTAGAAGATAAGCAAGCTTATGGTAGTGCAATTTTTATGGGTTAAATTGAGTGAAATACCTACTTTTTAAACACTTGAGGGATTGAGAGTGAATCTTGTGAAAATCTATCATCCTTGACTCATGTTTTTCAATTGAAATATCCTTACTTGTTGATTTGAGATGTGAAAATATATTACCTCATGAATGTTTTGATTACTAGAATGATTGGTTGTTCTTCATTTTTAAATATTATTAGAAATTAAGTCTTTTAGATTGTTTAACTTTTGAGTCTGTTTCGTTTTTTTTTTAGTTTTGGTCTTATGTTTTGCCCATGAGTGCAAAAAGCTAAGTGTGAGAAAATTTGATAATCACATATTTGATACATTAATAAGCCTTCATTTTTAGTCATTTACACTCTCTATGTACTTAATTGATTGATTTTGATTATGTTTTGTAAGTTTGAACTCAAATTGGACTTAATTGAATTTTTTAGCATAATTTACGTCTTACATTATTTCTGTATTTGGGCTATATCTTGGGATGTAGGTGGTCAAATGAGGTGAATCTAATGGCATATTAAAGATAAGAGAGAGCTCTACAACTTTCATGAAGACCTCAAAGGCCCAATCACACGAGTAGATAACTCAAATTGGGGTTGAAGCAAGAACTAAAGTGTTATTCCTGACAGCTTGACCTATGTGTATTGTTCATGCCATTTTTTGGGCTAGAGGTTGTCAAATGGGTTGAAGTTTTGATGATGAATAGTTGAGACCTATATCTACAACTTTCATGTTGAACACTTTTCTAGAATCTGAGGCCTAATGGGTGATATTGGGCTTGCAAGTTAGAATAGAGGAGCTGTGACTGGGCCTGAGCAGTGTGCAGTAACTTGAACGTATCTGGAGTTATAGAAATGATATTGGACTCAAACTAATGCCATTTGAAAGCTAAGATCTGGGCTTACAACTTTATGAGACCACTTGGTTCAAAAATGACGAATGCAATGACTTCAGAGCTGCATGATTTCGGAGACAAGGAATCTCCATAATTTTCTACTCACCAAAAGTCATTTGGCATTTTCCACTCATTTTCCACTTATCCACCCACTAATGACTCAGCTCCCTTATCATTTTGTATCTCTAATCCTCTATAAAAGGGGTCCTTGGCAGATCATTGATGGTGTGAGGTGTTGGTTACCAAAATGATACCATTTTGTTACTAGGTTTTCTTGTAGTAATTTTCCTTTGTTCTAAATTAAAGTCATGTTCTTCTTCTTCTTCTTCTCTCTTTCTTTCTTCTTATCTATGAGTAACTAAGTTTCATTTTACTTGGGTGAAAGGGTGAAACTCTTGGTAATAAAGTAAGGTTAGATTTATTTTTATCTTGTGCTTAAATGATTTATATTTTCTAGTAACCATTATACGTATTATAATTTGTTTCTTATAATTTAAAAATCATCTTTGTAAAGAGGAGTTCTTGATTTGTTGTAGACAAAATATTGGCACAATGAATGCTTTAACTCATTTATAAGTGGTGGTAATATTTTTAGGAAACATAATATAATTACGTATATTATTTTAAATGAACTTTTAATGTTGTATTTTCTGATTGGAACCTCCATGTTGCGAGGATTCTAATTGAGTTATAAAAGAAATTAATCTTACCTTTACTTTATTTACCAAGAGTGGATCTTTTAACCCAAGTAAATAATTTTTATCGTAGTAACAAAATATATACTTCACCTTTATTAATCTTCAACAATTCCCTGTGGATCGACCTCGGACTCCCGAGAAATTTATTACTTGAGACAACCTGCACTTGGGTTCGCAATGCAACAATTAATCCCGCATCAAGTTTGAAACTAAAAATTGTGTATCACTTTCTCAAGTACATCAAGTAGCCCCTTTATCAAATGCTTTCATTGTGGTAAGAAAGGGCATAGTGCATCAGCTTGTAATGTAGGATAGAACATCAACACTAAGGTTGGAACTAAGAAGGTTTGGGTTCCTAAGGGCACCTTGCCCAATGCTAGCACACAAGGACCCAAGAGAATTTAGGTACCAAAGGTTAAAACTTGAATGTGTGTTATAGGTTTGCTTAAAGACCAAAAACTCAAGTTAGTATCTTGATAGTGGTTGCTCTAAGCACATGACGGGTGATGGACCCAAGTTCTCCTCCCTTGCACCAAAGAAGCATGGACACATCACATATGGGAACAATAACAAAGGAAGGATCCTTGGAGTTGGAAAAGTTAGTAAGAATCCCTCTATTTCAATTGAAAATGTCTTGTATGTAGAAGGACTCAAACATAACTTGCAAAGCATAAGTCATTTGTGTGATAAAGGAAATAAAATTATCTTTGACTCAAATTGTTGCATAATTGAAGGCAAAAATGATAAGTGTAACACCCCAATTTTTGGGATAATTACAATATAGTCCCAATATGTACTATTTTGTGAATTCTGCGAGCAGTAAATTAAATTTGACTGTTCCGTGAGTGTACTTGATTGTTGTATGTGATTTGCTCCGAGCCAGGGAAATAATAATTTTCTGGCCAGAAAAATCTTATTTTAATTAATTGGAGCTGGGGGATCTTATTAAACCCAATTCTGATTGATATATATATTAATCTCATAATTTTCCAGATTTAACTGTGCAATAAAATAATTTTATATTATTACAATATTATTTTATATTACAGTACCTACTGTCTCAAAAATAGTAAAAATCTGCTTCGATTTGACCACAGATCTTTAAGAGTACTGTGGGACCCGCGTTTAGGAAAAGCAGTCAATTGTACTGACTGGACAAATTCTAGCCAATGAGAGCAAGTCAACGAAAATGGCTTGACTTTCTAAACCAATAAGAATGAGTCAACAAAGGGAGCATAGACTTTCATTTGGACCGTTGGATGAAGACTTCGTTAGGAAGCCTTTAACCTTAGCTGTTGATCTAATCAATGGTGAGATTAGAATTCAAACTTTATGACTAATCAATATCTACCTTAGATCTAATCTAGGGCTAAGAATTAAAGATGAAATCAATGGTTAGAATTAAGTCAAAAATAGTAGGCTTGAATTTGGTTAGTAGTTAATTAAGTTTAATTTGACTAATCTAATTACCTAATTAGCAAACTAAGTGAACTAGTTTAGTTATTAATTAATTATAATCTAAATACTAATTAGATATCTTAATATTGATTGAAGGTTATAATATATGCTAATATATATTAAACTAATTAGTTATATGATTAGAATATAAATTAAGATTAGTTAGGATATTTAACCTAACTAATTCCCTAATTAATTAGCATGTAATTAGGAGTAATTGGAAAGCAATTAAGTCCCTAAAATGATGAAGACCCATACGGTTTTGGGCAGCAAACAAGGAGGCTAGTTGGTTTGAATCTACAAGGTTCATGAACCATCCAATGACATAAGCCATGTGCTTAACTAATGTGTACACTCTAGGATATTAACCACGCAAATTCAATCACTCAACCTCACCTAAAACCACTCACATGGCAGCAGCCCTTATTTTTACTCTTCACTTTCATTCTTACACTTATCACAATTAATCTATCCATTTTCTCTCTAAAAACTACCAAGAACCCAAGCTACTTTTCTTCTATTTTCTTTCCCTCTCTATTCGGCCATACACCCTACTCACACCACCAAACCTCTATAATTTTATCTCATCATATTTCCTAAACCCAAATCCTATTCTAAACACTTTTCATTCACAAAGTTTTTCCAAAAAACTACTCTATCTTGTCCAAAATCCAACCTTTTGCTTACTTACTTAAGGGCAAGTCTTATTCTATGGTTCAAAATTGGATTTCTAATTTTTCTAACCATGATTGTTCCATGGTTTTTCAATATTGAACCTTGTATGTGTTTTTACTAATTGTTTAAGAATTTTAGGGATTTGTTTGGGAGATTGTACGAATTTGAAGGAAATGAGGAAACTAACCGATTAATTGTCTTCAAGAGGTAAGAAGGAGATTTAATCTCATTAACCCTAAGTGGTGATGGGAAAATGGATTTGATTGTGTATGAAGAATCCATAAGGATTCGGTTTGTGTGATTGTTTTATTCTTTTATTATTTGTGTGATTGTTTATCATTTTCATTATTTTTGTGATTTTTTTAAATGATTTCCTAATTGTGATTTATTTTTACTATGCATGCTTATAGCTTTAAAATATACTGTATGTATTTTGTATGTGATTATATAATTGCATGTGTTTATAATTGTATAATTATTAAAGTAGGATGTGAATAACATGTACGATTTGCATGAGTGTTCCAAAGAACACAGAATGAGGCTCACGGCCTTACATCAAACAAAGAACCAAAATGTTCTCAGCAATTTTCTAAATCAATGAGTTAATGAATCTAGGTAAAATAATAAGTTAAAAATGGTTTTGATTAATTATGGCCAACATGCCATTTAGTGTATAATTGAATGCCATTTATTTTCAATTTTGGCCAACATATCATTTTATTTTCTAAGATAGGTTAGGTAATGGATTACAAAACAAACTGATTCCAATGAATCTTTGAGAAAATAAAAGGAATAAATTCAGTTCTAGAATTCTAAATTAGCAGAATTTAGTTTAAATAAGAAATAAAGCAAACGCTTGAAAAATACTAACGTAGAGCTCATTTTATAAATTTTGAAGCGTATTAGCAAGTTTCAAAGCATAATTGTTAGGTAAAAATAAAATGAACTATATTTAGAGGAAAACGTCAAAAATACCTTATACTAATTTTATAGGCAAAATGCAGCCAAAATTTATTAAAATCAGGTGAATAAAATGGAAAGATTCCATACTATATTTAGAACACAAGGAAAATACTCTACGTATTTTAAATGTACTATATATAGTTTTGCACATTCTTAAAATAATAATTTTAAGCTATTCGGTTAAGAAAATGAATTAAAAATCTTATTCGATTGAGAAAATGATTTAAAAACATTTTGCGATGTTTAAAAATATCAAAATATCTTTACGCAATTTAAAAACATTTGTGAAAACGATAAGATTGTGAAAACGTAATAAAATTCTTACGCAATTGAACAATACAGTGAGTTTTGCTATCGGGCCAAAGTGGTGGACCCGGACATGTTGTGGTGTAGTACTGTCAGGTGGGATGTACTATACTTTGGTATTTTGTGACTAAGGGTATTTTTGTAATTTTTCATAATTATGGTAAAATTTAGATAATAAGGGTATTTTTGTAATTTTAGATCATGCTTAGAGTGTTGTGCCAATTTGGTTGAAAATTAGGGATTGATTGATGAGGCGAATTACACTGTGTTTTGGTGTAATAAGCGTAGTGTGGTTCATTTATGAACTTGGACGCGTTAGTGTGCGGAGAATTCCTCATGGGGACAGTGGGTTGCTCCTCTGGGCCTTGGTAACGGGCAACACACTAATGATCTTGACAAGCACTATTCCTAATCGGGATCTTGAGGAGACTATTAAGTACTATGCCTGTGGTGCACGGTATATTGACTGTGTACTGCTACACGATGTTTGGACTGTGGACTATAGACACAAAGATTGGACAGTGCAATAGTTTGGTTGGGCAGCCATAAAGTATTATTAGTTTCTATTCGGATCATTCTCTCAGATATTCGTGTTTAGCTCCATGGAGTAGGAACGACTCAATGTGTGTTCATGCATTATCTGCATTTTACTGCTTACCATAATCTGTGATAAAATGTATGATTTATTGCTTTAATATATTATGCATGATATAATGGTATGTGTTATTTTAATATGTATTGCTTGATACAGTATGCATGATAATATATATTGATATGTACTGTTGTGATAATTGTTTTGCACTGTCATTTTCTTTATTGCCATGCGGGTAGTGATGTAGATTGTCTCACCTCTCTATATGTTTTCTCGATATTATTATATTATTTCCGTAAAGAGTTTGAGGAAGAAGAGGATCAGCCTCTTGAGATACAGTATCCGAATGAGCGACAACCGGATGAGTTGTACGAGGAAGAGGAGCCGGTAGATCACACTGATCATCAAGACTGATCTTGAGATCATGGCGTTGCCAGGATTCTTCGGGTTTGTGAGACTTGAGTTTCACGGAGGTTCTGAGGCCTGGCGTATGCGAGTAGATAGAGGAACAGTTGCTTATATGGGACGTTTGACTGTGTCCCTATGTAGAGAGTATGACGGAGATGTCATATTTACTACTATGTTGTATTTACACTTAGAGTTGCCACTGACTCTTAGGCATTACTGGCAGGGAATATTCCATGCACCTAGTGAGCTCAGTAGCGAGTCAACAGCCCAGACTCGTGTCCGTAGTGCTGTGAGATCTCCAAGATGTGAACTTTTCGATGGTCTTTCTGGAGGTTCTGGAGGGTGATCCATTGGAGGGTTAGATATCTATCGAGATGCACTTGGGCAATACTATGTCTTAGTTTTATGTTGTCTTTTATTGCTTTGTTAAATACTTGTAGTTGTAAATTATGTGTGTACTAAAGAAAAACTCATATGTATAATACAGTGTGGTTATGTTTGTTATATTTCGTGTTTCATGTTATTTTATTTAATGCCATGATCATAAAAGGAAAAAAAAATTTACCACAAATATTATTTAAGTATCAAATGTTTTACAACTTGGGTAAGAGTTTTATTTTATTTTATTTTATTGCATTCATAAATGTGACATCCCTACAAGGGTGTTATATTAGTTTGTATCAGAGCCCATGTTAGAGTCTTTTGGGGTTGTGGTTAGGTCTGTTTTTGCTTGTGTTGTGTGAATCTCTGTGATTTGTTTCCGAAAAGGTTACATCTGACATTGTTTTGTCTTGTTGAAGAAAGAAGATGTCTGGAGGAAGAGGAAGGCGTGCAAACGTGGCACATATGTAGACCCAATGATTGCTGTTGCTGAGGCTATGAAGCGAATGGCAGAAGTGATTACCCAGCAAAATCAAAGGGCAGCTCAACAGCAAGATGCGACTGCTGATGCTTTGAATTTGTCTGAGTTTAGACGCAATAACCTGCCACAGTTTAGAGGCGAGTTTGACCCTGAGAAGGCAAGTCTTTGGATTCAAGACTTGGAGAGAGTATTCGAAGGAATGGGGTGCGTGGAAAATAAGAAGGTAACATATGTTGTTTATATGTTAAGAGGAGATGCTGAGAATTGGTGGAGAAACACCCGCCAATTGTTGCAAGTTGAAGGAACTGAGATCACCTGGGAGGTGTTTTGTGAGGTATTTCTGGAGAAGTACTTTCCCGGTACTGCTCGACATGCCAAGGAAATGGAATTTCTTGGTCTACATCAAGGGAATATGGCTGTCGGAGAATATGCTGCAAAATTTGAGAGTTTGTCGCAATTCTCAAGGTATTTCCAAAACCGACCAGATGAGGTATGGAAGTGCCAGAAGTTTGAAGATGGGTTAAGGATAGAGCTGAGGCGTGCAGTGCTACCAATGAGAATGAGGGAGTTTCCTGTGTTGATGGACACTTGTCGAAGACTCGAGGTGTTAGAGTCGTCTCGAGATCAGAGGAATCGTAACTTTGGACCGACTAGGTTCCAAAGAGGAGGTAGTAGCAGTAATAACCGGTTTCAGAGAAAGCCTTATGCGAGACCGTCAGAAGTCAGCCTCAACGTCCATCTGTTGGGGGAAGTTCTAGCAGAAACCGAGCTGGTCAAAATGTGGCATTTACACCAACATGTTTTAAATATGGCAAGAGTGGCCATATCTCTACAGATTGCTCGATCAAAGGAACGATCTGTTTCAACTGTCGAAAGCCTGGACATGTTTCTAGGGATTGTACTCAGCCGGAGAGGAAGCCTGTGATGAGAAATGTCCGTGCTACTCAACCGAGATCTGGAGGGCCAGTGTATACAATGACTGGAATCGAAGCTTTTCAATCTGAAGATCTTATTCAAGGAGAAGGTGTCATTGAAGGTAATCACCTGACTTTGCTATATGATTCGGGTGCAACACACTCATTTATTGCATATGATTGTGTGGAACATTTGAAACTGCCTGCGTCTTCTCTGAGTTTTCAATTGATTGTTTCTACACCGACTGCCAAGCCTGTTGTTACATCCAAGATATGTATGAACTGTCCTATTGTTATAAAGGATCGTAAGTTTTCGGTCAACTTGATTTGTTTGCCTCTTGTTGAGATAGACATAATACTAAGAATGGATTGGTTATCTTCTAACCATATCCTTATAGACTGTGCAAGCAAAACCATAGTTTTTCCTAAGGAAGAAAGTTCTGGATTCTTGACTGTTGTTAAGGTCAAGTCATTGTTGAGGGATGGAGCTCAAGGGTTTACGTTGCTGTCTTCTTTGGAAGTCAAGTGTGAAAAGGATGTGAGCACTATTCCTGTCATCAATGAATTTCCAGAGATTTTTCCTGATGATGTACCTGGTTTACCACCGGAAAGGGAGATCGAATTCTCTATCAACTTAGTGCCAAGAGCAGGCCCTATTTCAATTGCACCGTACCGAATATCGCCTGTAGAATTGGCAGAGTTGAAGAAGCAATTGGAGGAACTGTTGGAGAAGCAGTTTGTGCGACCTAGTGTTTCACCATGGGGAGCACCAGTGCTGCTAGTCAAGAAGAAGGATGGAACTTCGCGACTTTGTGTTGATTATCGTCAGTTGAACAAGGTTACTATAAAGAATAAGTATCCACTACCGAGAATTGATGACTTGATGGATCAATTGAAGGGAGCCGCTGTATTCTCTAAGATAGATCTGCGATCAGGTTATCATCAAATTCGTGTCAAGGTCGATGATGTACCTAAAATAGCTTTCCGAACTCGTTATGGACATTATGAGTATCAAGTGATGCCGTTCGGAGTGATGAATGCTCCTACAATATTCATGGACTATATGAATAGGATTTTTCGTCCATACCGAGACAGAATTATCGTTGTCTTTATCGATGACATTTTGATCTATTCTCAAAGTCAAGAAGAGCATGCTGAGCATCTCAGTATAGTTCTCTAGATTTTGAAGGAGAAAAAACTGTATGCGAAATTGGCAAAGTGCGAGTTTTGGTTGGAAGAAGTTCAATTTCTAGGTCACGTAATTTCCAAGGAAGGTATTGCGGTAGACCCAGCAAAGGTGGAGACTGTTTTGCAGTGGGAAAGGCTTACGATTGTGACTGAGGTTCGAAGTTTTGTTGGATTAGCCGGATATTACCGAAGGTTTATTGAAGGTTTTTCCAAGATAGCTGGACCACTTACACAACTCATGAGGAAGAGTCAAGCTTTTGATTGGACGGAGGAATGTGAAGCGAGTTTTCAAGAGCTGAAGAAGAGATTGACGACTGCACCAGTGTTAATTTTGCCAGATCCTAACAAATCTTTTGAGGTGTATTGTGTGGAAATAGGTTTGCCCTAATGATTTAATATGTTAAGTTTTGATGATGACAAATACAAGACAAAAAGAATGATGCTTATGCTTTATAGTTGTACTTAATAAATGACAAATGTATCACAAAAGAATGTTGACCATGTTACATAAATGTGTTTAATGAGATATATGTAACATTCATTATATAATATATCCAATAATATTTTATATGAGTTATAAATGAATTAATATTGGATATGTCTATGAAAGTCTTGTATGCATGTTAGACTAACTAGAGTTATACATTTATGAATCATGCATATGAAGATATTGAGCTATGAATTTGGACTAACTATGTTTGGTTAAGTGAGCAATATTTTGTAGGATAGTTCAAGTACCAAGAGTGAGCATTGCAACAAGAAAGCAAAAGATCACAACTATGCTCAACTCAAGGAGAATGAAAATGAAAAGATGTTCCAAGCATTTGCAAGTTTTGAAGAGAAGATTTTCTTTGGAAGCTTGGATTACATCAAGAAGTGATGGTGGTAAAAGATCTAGTCCAACATCTTCAAGCTTAGCTTATAGGACTTAGATCTTGTGTAAAGGTAAAAAGGAATCACACTAAGCTCAAACAAGTTTTAAACATATTTTTAAGTGTTTTTAAAATGTTTAAATGCCCAACAAACTATTTTTGGAAAGCTAGTCTTGGTGGTATTTCAAATCTATGAAAAATAGTCAAGTTTGTGTTTTGCAAAACTGACATATACTTACTCTTTTGATCATAACTTTTAAAATACTTTGAGTTTTACTTTGAAACTTATCTCATTTGAAAATAGACTCAAAGATCTTTCCAATGACTGGTCATTTGCTTTAAATGGATAAGAAACGAAAAAGTTATGACCAATTAAATTTTGAGTTTTGAAAATATGACCTTTGGTTATTATTTTGATCATATCTTTCAAAATACTTTGAGTTTTGTTCTTAAACTTCTTTCATATGAAAATAGACTCAAAGAGCTTTCCAATGAGTGGTCATTTGCTTTAATTGGATAAGAAATGAAGAAGTTATGACCTTTTAAAGTCGGTTTTGAAAACCAGAAATGGTGTAATCGATTACACAAGTCATGTAATCGATTACAACGTTGACAGAAGCCGTGTAATCGATTACACAGAGTATGTAATCGATTACAAAGTGCCCATAAAGCATGTAATCGATTACATGAAGCTTGTAATCGATTACAAAGTGCCCAGGAACGTTTCTAACGGCTATAAACGGCTAGTTTTCATAGAAAATCATTTCTAAACACCTCCAACGGCTCTAAAACTCATTGGGCTATAAATAAAAGTGTTTGGGCATCAAAAATAAGTTGGAGAACATTCTGAAAATTACCCTTGAACATTGAAAATGAAATTCATTATCTTTTTCTCCAAATCTTTGTTTTGAGCTAAGTGTGTAAATCCTTTATACCCATTGAGCTTCAACTTGTATTATCCACTCTTGAGAGAGTTTTCTATCATCCATACTTTGTTCTTCAAGTTGTATATCTACTCTTGTGAGAGTTTCTATTCTTTCTCTTCATCTAGAAATCATTGTAAGAGGGTGAGGTATTCCTCAAGAGAGAAAAGGGTGAGGTATCCCTTATAGTGAGACTCAAACACAAAGGGTGAGGTATCCCAAAGGTGTTGTGAGTGCTCTTGATTGTAAAGGTCATCAAGCACCTGTGAAGCTTGAAGAATTGGAGGCTCTAGCACAAGGGTGAGGTATCCCAAGGTGTGAGGAGTGCTCTTGTATGTACAAAGGTTTTTCTAGCACCCGTAAAGTCTAGGAGATAGTGAAGAAAATCTCAAGTTAAGCTTGAGGATTTGGATGTAGGCCCAAGTGGTTGGTGGTGAACCAGGATAAATTCTTGAGTTTGATTCTCTATTCCCTACACTCTTTAAATTCAGTATTTGGTAGAATATATTTATCTATTGCATATCTTGATGTTTTGATTGTTACAACTTGATATCTAGCTTATTCACTTAGTTCATCATATATCCCAAGTTGTATTTGAGTAATCCTCAATAGTTGTACATTTATTAGACTTATTCCGCTGCATTTATTAATTGAGTTATTCAAAATGCATAATTTGTCAAAGTTGCATTAAAACTAGGCATCACCCAATTCACCCCCCCTCTTGGGTAATGGTTGCCATGGCTAACATATTGTGATGCATCTTATCATGGGTTAGGATGTGTGTTGATGCAGGATCGGAATGTAGTAGCTTATGCTTCAAGACAATTGAAGGTTCATGAGAGGAACTACCCAACGCACGATTTGGAGCTAGCTGCAGTAGTTTTTGCGTTGAAAGTATGGAGACATTTTCTGTATGGAGCTATGTTCAATGTCTTTAGCGATCACAAGAGCTTAAAATACTTGTTTGATAAAAAAGAATTGAATATGAGACAGAGGCGATGGTTGGAATTTTTGAAGGATTATGATTTTCAGCTTCAATACCATCCAGGAAAAGCAAATGTGGTGGCAGATGCCTTGAGCAGAAAGGTGGTTAGTGCTTCTACTATGATGATAAAGGAGGAGGAGTTGATGAATCAATTCAGAGATCTATGGTTATCAATAGAGTTGGTACCTAGAAAGATTCGTCTAAGTAGAGTTGTGGTTTTGAATGACTTGCTAGAAGTAATCTGAGAGAAACAAGATGAAGATGCATTTTTACAAAATGAAAAGGAATTGTTGAAGCAAGGTCATAAAGCGACGGTGGAGGAAGGAGCTGATGGAATCTTGAGGTTTAAAGGAAGAGTTTGTATACCTGATGATTCCGAACTCAAGAAAGCGATTTTGGATGAAGCTCATACAAGTAATTTGAGTATGCATTCGGGGATGACGAAGATGTATCAAGACTTGAAATGACTGTTTTGGTGGCCAAGGATGAAGAGAGATGTAGCTGAACGTGTGACGTCTTGTCTTGTCTGTCAGAAGGCAAAAGTGGAACATCAAAGGCCTGTTGGTATGTTACAACCTTTGACTATTCCAGAGTGGAAGTGGGATAATATCTCGATGGATTTTGTTACTGGATTTCCAAGGACGAGGAAAGGTCATGATTCGATATGGGTTATAGTTGATAGGCTTACGAAATCAGTGCATTTCTTGCTGATCAATATTAAGTATTCATTGGAACGCTTGACCCAGATATATATCGACGAAGTTGTTAGACTACATGGTGTGCCTGCAAGTATAGTTTCTGATAGAGATCCGAGGTTTACGTCAAGACTCTGGCAAAGTTTGCAAGAAGCTATGGGAACTAAACTGCGATTGAGTTCTACATATCATCCGCAGACTGATGGTCAGACGGAGAGAACGATTCAGTCGTTCGAGGATTTGTTGCGTGCTTGTGTGTTAGAACAATAAGGGAGTTAGGATGAATTTCTATCTTTGATAGAATTCACCTACAACAATATTTTTCACTCGAGCATAGGGATGGCACCCTATGAAGCACTTTATGGACGACGATGCCGAACACCTTTGTGTTGGTATCAAGATGGAGAGAGTATGACTATTGGTCCTGATCTTGTGCAGCAGACTACGGAAAAGGTGAAGATGATTCAGGAGAAAATGTGAATGACTCAAAGTCGACAGAAAAGCTATGCTAATAAACGAAGACGACCCCTGGAATTTGAAGAAAGCGATCATGTATTCTTACGAGTTACGCCTACGACTGGTGTCGGAAGAGTTCTTAAATCTAGGAAGCTTACTCCTAAATTCATAGGACCTTATCAAATTATTCGTCGGATTGGTCCTGTAGCTTACCAAATAGCTTTACCGCCTTTTCTATCCAATCTCTATAATGTATTTCATGTGTCACAGTTGAGGAAATATATTCCCGATCCAACCCATGTGATACAACCTGATGAAGTACAGCTAAAGGATAATTTGACGTATGAAACACTTCCTGTTAGAATCGAGGACAGGAGAGTGAAACAATGTAACACCCTTGTGGGGATGCCACATTTATGAATGCAATGAAATAAAATGAAATAAAACTCTTACCCAAGTTATAAAACATTTGATACTTATATAAAATTTGCGGAATATTTTTTTTTTTATAACATAACATTAAATAAAGTAACACGAAACACAAGATATAACAAACAGAAACTCACCATAATATACATTAGATTTCTCTTTTAGTACAAACATAATTTACAAACTACAAATATTTAAATAAAGCAATAAAAAGTTGACACAAAGCTAAAACATAGTACTGCCCAAGTGCATCCCAGTAGATAACAAACCCTCCGATGAATCACCATCCGTCACCTCCAGAATAACCATCGAAAAGTGTACATCTATGAGATCTCCCAGCACTTCGGACATGAGTCCGAGCTGTCGACTCGCTACTCAACTCACTAGGCGCGTGGAAAACTCCCCTGCCAATAGCGCCTAATGGTTAAAGGTAACTCTAAATGTAAATAAAGCATAGTAGTGAATATGACCTCCCGTCATACTCCCTACATAGGGACACGATCAATCGTCCCACATACGCATCGTCTCCTCGGTCGGCATGCATACGCCATGCCTCGGAACCTCCATGGAACTCCAGTCGCACGAACCCGAAGAATCCTGGCAGTGCCATGACCTCAAGATCAGTCTTGACGATCGGTAGGATCTACTGGTTCCTCCTCCTCGTATAAATCGCCCGACTGTTGCTCGTCAGGGTACTGTACCTCAAGAGGCTGATCCTCCTCTACCTCAAACTCTTTACGGAATGTAACACAGTAATATCGAGAAAACATATAGAGAGGTGAGACAATCTACACCATTACCCACATGGCAATAAAGAAAATGACAGTACAAACAATTATCACAAAAGTACATACCAATACATCATGCATAATATATTAAATAATATATAACAATAATACCTATCACAATATCATGCATAATATATTAAAACAATAAATCATATAATTTATCACAGATTATAATAAAGGTAAAATGAGATAATGCATGAACATTAAAATGCATGATGATGAATGATACACACACCGACTCGTTCCTACTCCATGGAGCTAAATACGGATATCCGAGAGAATGATCCGATCGAAACTAATAATACTTTATGGTTGCCCAACCAAGCTATTGCACTGTCAACACGTCGTGTCTATAGCCCACTGTCCAAAACATCGTGTAGCAGTACACAGTCCAAACATCGTGTACCACAGGCATAGTACTTACTAGTCCCCTCAAGATCTTGACTAAGAATAGTGCTTGTCAAGATCATTAGTGTGTTGCGTTACCACGGCCCAGAGGAGCAACCCACTTGCCCACATATGGAATTCTCTCGCACACTAATGCCTCCAAGTTCATAAATGAACCACACTACGCTTATCACACCAAATACGGTGTAATTCGCCTCGTCAATCAATCACCAATTATAACCCAAATTGGCACAATACTCTAAACATGAGCTAAAATTGTAAATACCCCTATTATCCAAATTTTACCATATTTATGAGAAATTACCAAAATACCCCTAGTCACCAGATAACAAAGTATAGTACGTCCCACCTGACAGTACTACACTACAACATGTCTGGGTCCACCACTTTGGCCCGACAGCAAAACTCACAGTATTGTTCAATCGCGTAGGAATTTTATCGCGTTTTCACAATCTCGACGTTTTCACAAACGTTTTTAAATCGCGTAAAGATATTTTGACGTTTTTAAACATCGTAAATTATTTTTGAATCATTTTCTCAATCGCGTAGGATTTTTAATTCATTTTCTTAACCGAATAGCTTAAAATTGTTATTTTTAATATGTGTAAAACTATATCTAGTACTTTTAAAATACGTAATGTATTTTCATTGTGTTCTAAATATAGTATGGAATCTTTTCATTTTATGCGTCTGATTTTAATAAATTTTGGCAGCATTTTGCCTATAAAATCAGTATAAGGTATTTTTAACGTTTTCCTCTAAATATAGTTTATTTTATTTTTACCCAATAATTTCACTTTGAAATTTACTAATGAACTTCAAATTTTATATTATGAACTCTACGTTAGTTCTTTTCAAGTGTCTGATTAATTTCTTACTTACACTGAATTCTGCTAAATTAAAATTCTAGAACAGAATTAATTCCTTTGATTTTTTCAATGATTCTTTGGAATCAATTTATGTTGTAAAATAATTACCTAACCTATCTTAGTAAGTAAAATGGCATGTTGGCCAAATCAAAATAAAATAGCATTTGGTTATACACTAAATGGCATGTTGGCCGTAATTAACTTAAATAATCCATTATTTACCTAGGCTAATTAAATCCTTGATTTAGAAAATTGTGAGAACATTTTGGTCCTCTATTTTTGGTGAGTAGGCCGTGAGCCTTAAATGTGTTCTTTGGAACACTCATGCATTTCGTACATGTTATTCACATCCTACTTAAATAAATACCCAATTATAATTACATACAATTATGTAATCACATATAAAACACATACAATATATTATAAGCCATAATCATGCATAGCAAAAATAATAAAAACTATAATCACGCATAGCAAATTAAAATCACAATTAATAAAGCATTTAAACAATCAAAAACAATAAAATCACACATAAACCATACAACCGAATCCTTATGGATTCTACACACAAATTCAATCCATTTTCTCATCACCACTTAGGGTTGATGAGATTAAATCTCCCTCTTACCTCTTGTAGACAAAACAATCGGTAAGATTCCTTCCTTTCCTCCAAATTTCGTGTGACCTCCAATAAAATTCCTAAAATTCTCAAATAATTAGCAAATACACATACAAGGTACAAAATAGGAAAACCATGGAACAAACATGGTTAGAAAAATCAAAATTTAAATTTTGAACCATAGAAATCAAACTTACCCTTAAGGAAGTAAGCAAGAAGTGAGATTTTGGGCAAGTTAGAGTAGGAATTTGGGAAAAGTTTGTGAATGAAAGATGCTTAGAATAGTATTTGGGTTCAAGAAATGTGATTGGATAAAATTATGAGAGCTTGG
This sequence comes from Ormosia semicastrata, assembly GCA_029884595.1. Taxonomy (NCBI): domain Eukaryota; kingdom Viridiplantae; phylum Streptophyta; class Magnoliopsida; order Fabales; family Fabaceae; genus Ormosia; species Ormosia semicastrata. The sequence goes on from JAQQTO010000062.1 coordinate 36,051,046, forward strand.
GTGTGTATGGAAGGGGGCTGGCCGAATCTAGTGAGAGAAATAGGAGAGAAATATTTGCTTGAGCTTTTGATATTTTAGAGAGAGAAGTGAATAGCCAAAATGTGATAAAGATGAAAAACTAAAGTGAAGAGTAAATGAAGAGTGCAGCAGTAGTGAGTGGCCTTTAGGTGAGCTTGAGTGAGTGAATTTGCTTGGTAAAAATATCACAAATGTGTTCACACTAGTTAGCACATGGCCTAGTCATGTTGGATCCTTCTTGAACCTTGTAGAACCAAGCCCACTAAGCCTCCTTGCTGCCCAAAAACCGTGCTCACTCTCCCCTCCATAATGTCTTAATTGTCCTCCAATTACACCTAATTATATGTTAGTTAATTAGGCAATTAGTTAGGTTAATTATCCTAACCATTCTTAATTAACATACTACTAATATAACTAATTAATTTAGTAAATATTAACATATATTATAACCTTTAATTAATATTAATATATCTAATTAGTAGTTAGATTATAATTAATTCATTACTAAGCTAGTTCACTTAGTATGCTAATTAAGTAATTAGATTAGTTTAATTAAGCTTAATTAGGTTACTAACCATTTTCAAGCCTACAATTGTTGACTAAATCCTAACCCTTGGTTCATCTTTAATTCCTAACCATTGATTAGATCTAGGGTAGATATCACTTGATCAAAAACCTATCATTCTAATCTCACCATTGATTAGATCAACGGCTTAGATTAAAGGCTTCATCATTAAGTCTTCATCCAACGGTTCAAATGAAGACACATGCTCCCTTAGGTGTCCAATTCCTATTGGTTTAGAAAGTCAAGCCTACCTTTGTTGACTTGCTCTCATTGGTTAGAAATTGTATGCAAGACACAGCTTGACTGCTTTTCCTACTACGCGGGTCCCACAAAGACACTTTTAAAGATCCGTGGTCAAACCAAGCTGATTTTTCTTGTTTTTGAGACAAGAGGGTCTTGTAATATAAAATAATATTATAAAAATATAAAATTATTTTATTGCACGATTAAATCCAAAAATTACGCTATTAATTTATATATCAATCAATTGGGTTTAGTAAGATCCCCACTCAATTAATTAAAATAAGATTTATCCAAATTTTAAAATTTTTATTTTCTTAGGTCGGAGTAAATCACATACAACAACCAAGTACACTCACGAAGCAGTCAAATTAAATTTACTACTCACGAGAATTCACAAAACAAGTACAAATCGGGACTATATTGTAATTATCCCAAAAGTTAGGGTGTTACAACTCTCTCCCTACTAATAAGAATTTCGTCCCGAAATTCATCATACATCAAACAATTGAGGGTATTGCTCCCTCATCCTATCCTCTAATTCCCATGTAGCATCTCCCGTTACATCATTCCACACTACCTTCACCAATTCAATCATCTTCCCTCGAAGCTGTTTCACTCTCCTGTCCTCGATTCTAACAGGAAGTGTTTCGTACGTCAAATTATCTTTCAGTTGTACCTCATCAGGTTGTATCACGTGAGTTGGATCGGGAATGTATTTTCTCAACTGAGACACATGAAATACATTATGGAGATTGGATAGAAAAGTCGGTAAAGCTATTTGATAAGCTACAGGACCAATCCGACGAATAATCGATAAGGTCCTATAAACTTAGGTGTAAGCTTCCTTGACTTGAACTCTTCCGACACCGGTCGTAGGCGTAACTCGCAAGAACACATGATCGCCTTCTTCAAATTCCGGGGTCGTCTACGTTTATCGGCATAACTCTTCGACTAACGAGTCGTTCGCATCTTTTCTTGTATCATCTTCACTTTTTACGTAGTCTGCTGCACAAGATCAGGACCAATAGTCATACTCTCTCCATCCTGATACCAACACAAAGGTGTTCGGCATCGTCGTCCATAAAGTGCTTCATAGGGCGCCATTCCTATGCTCGAGTGAAAACTATTGTTGTAGGTGAATTCTATCAAAGACAGAAATTCATCCTAACTTCCTTGCTGTTCTAACACACAAGCACGCAACAGATCTTCCAACGACTGAATCGTTCTTTCTGTCTGACCATCAGTCTGTAGATGGTATGCAGAACTCAATCGCAATTTAGTCCCCATAGCTCTTTGCAAACTTTGCCAGAGTCTTGACGTAAACCTCGGATCTCTATCAGAAACTATACTTACTGGCACACCATGAAGTCTAACAACTTCGTCGATATATATCTGGGTTAAGCGTTCCAATGGATACTTAATATTGATTGGCAAGAAATGCGCTGATTTCGTAAGCCTATCAACTATAACCCATATCGAATCATAACCTTTCCTCGTCTTTGGAAATCCAGTAACGAAATCCATTGAGATACTATCTCACTTCCACTCTGGAATAGTCAAAGGTTGTAACATACCAGCAGGCCTTTGGTGTTCCACCTTTACCTTCTGACAGACAAGACAAGACGCTACACGTTCAGCTACATCTCTCTTCATTCTTGGCCACTAAAACAGTCGTTTCAAGTCTTGATACATCTTCGTCATCCCCGGATGCATACTCAAATTACTTGTATGAGCTTCATCCAATATCGCTCTCTTGAGTTCAGGATCATCAGGTATACAAACTCTTCCTTGAAATCTCATGATTCCATCAGATCCTTCCTCCACAGTCGCTTTATGACCTTGCTTCAACAATTCTTTCTCGTTCTGTAAAAACGCATCTACATCTTGTTTCTCCTTTATTATCTCCAACAAGTCATTCAAGACCACAACTCTACTTAAACGAATCTTTCCGGTACCAATTCTATAGATAACCATAGATCTCTCGAATTGCTTCATCAACTCCTCCTCTTTAATCATCATAGTAGAAACACTTACTACTTTTTTCGCAAGGCATCACCACCACATTCGCTTTTCCTGGATGGTATTGAAGCTGAAAATCATAGTCCTTCAAAAATTCCAACCATCGCCTCTGTCTCATATTCAATTCTCTCTGATTAAACAAGTATTTTAAGCTCTTGTGATCACTAAAGACATTGAACATAGCCCCATACAGAAAATGCCTCCACACTTTCAACGCAAAAACTACTGCGGCTAGCTCCAAATCGTGCGTTGGGTAGTTCCTTTCATGAACCTTCAACTGTCTTGAAGCATAAGCTACCACGTTCCGATCCTGCATCAACACACATCCTAACCCTTGATAAGATGCATCACAATACACCTCAAAAGATTTGTTAGGATCCGGCAAAATTAACACTGGTGCAGTCGTTAATCTTTTCTTCAGTTCTTGAAAACTCGCTTCACGTTCCTCCGTCCAATCGAAAGCTTGACTCTTCCTCGTGAGTTGTGTAAGTGGTCCAGCTATCTTGGAAAAACCTTCAATAAATCTTCTGTAATATCCGGCTAATCCAACAAAGCTTCGAACCTCAGTCACAGTCTTAGGCCTTTCCCACTGTAAAACAGTCTCCACCTTCGATGGGTCTACCGCAATACCTTCCTTGGAAATTATGTGACCTAAAAATTGAACTTCACCCAACCAAAACTCGCACTTTGACAACTTCGCAAATAGCTTCTTCTCCTTCAAAATCTGGAGAACTATACTGAGATGTTCAGCATGCTCTTCTTGACTTTGAGAATAGATCAGAATGTCATCGATGAAGACAACAACAAATCTGTCTAAGTATGGACGAAAGATCCTATTCATATAGTCCATGAATATTGCAGGAGCATTCGTCACTCCGAACGGCATTACTTGATACTCATAATGCCCATAACGAGTTCGGAAAGCTGTTTTAGGTACATCATCGGCCTTGACACGAATCTGATGATAATCTGATCGCAGATCTATCTTAGAGAATACAACGGCTCCCTTCAATTGATCCATCAAGTCATCAATCCTTGGTAACGGATACTTGTTCTTTATAGTCACCTTGTTCAGCTGTCGATAATCTACACAAAGACGCGAAGTTCCATCCTTCTTTTGACTAAAGACTGGTGCTCCCATGGTGAAACACTAGGTCGCACAAACTGCTTCTCCAACAGTTCCTCCAATTGCTTCTTCAACTCTGCCAACTCTACCGGTGACATTCGGTACGGTGCAATCGAAATAGGACCGGCTCCAGGTACTAAGTCGATAGAGAATTCGATCTCCCTTTCCGGTGGCAAACCAGGTACATCGTCAGGAAAAATCTCTGGAAATTCATTGACGACAGGAATAGTGCTCACATCCTTCTCAGACTTGACTTCCAAAGAAGACAGCAACATAAACCCTTGAGCTCCATCCCTCAACAATGACTTGACCTTTACAGCAGTCAAGAATCCAGAACTTTCTTCCTTAGGAAAAACTATGGCCTTACTCGCACAGTCTATAAGGATATGGTTAGAAGATAACCAATCCATTCCTAATATTATGTCTATCTCAACAAGAGGTAAACAAATCAAGTTGACCGAAAACTTACGATCCTTTATGACAATAGGACAATTCATGCATATCTTGGATGTAACAACAGGCTTGGCAGTCGGTGTAGAAACAACCAATTGAAAACTCAGAGAAGACACAGGCAGTTTCAAACGTTCCACACAATCATATGCAATAAATGAGTGTGTTGCACCCGAATCATATAGCAAAGTCAGTGATTACCTTCAATGACACCTTCCCCTTGTAATAAGATCCTCAGACTGAGAAGCTTCAATTCCGGTCATTGTATAAACTCGCCCTCCGGATCTTGGTGAGTAGCACGGACATTCCTCACTTTGCAGGCTTCCTTTCGAGTGCGTACAATCCCTTGAAATATGTCCAGGCTTTTTGCATTTAAAACAGATCGTTCCTCTTATCGGACAATCTGTAGATAGATGGCCTTTCTTGCCACATTTGAAACAGGTCGGCGTAAACGCCACATTCTGATTAGCTTGATTTCCACCAAAACTTCCCCCAACAGATGGACGTTGAGGTTGACTCCCAGACGGTCTCGCATAAGGCTTCCTCTGAAACCTACCACCACTGCTACTACTTCCTCTTTGGAACCTAGTCGGCCCAAAATTACGATTCCTTTGATCTCGGGATGGCTCCAATGCTTCGAGTCTTCGACAAGTGTCTATCAACACAGGAAACTCCCTCATTCGCATCGGTAGCACTGCACGTCTCAACTCCATTCTTAACCCATCCTCAAACTTCTGGCACCTCCATACCTCATCTGTTTGGTTCTGGAAATACCTCGAGAATTGTGACAAACTCTCGAATTTTGCAGCATATTCTCCCACAATCATATTCCCTTGACGCAGACCAAGAAATTCCATTTCCTTGGCATGTCGAGCAGTACCGGGAAAATACTTCTCCAGAAATACTTCACAAAACACCTCCCTGGTGATCTTTCGCAACATTTGGCGCGTATTTCTCCACCAATGCTCAAGATCTCCTCTCAACATATATACTGAAAGATATGTTACCTTCTTATTTTCCGCGCACCCCATTCCTTCGAATATTCTCTCCAAGTCTTGAATCCAAAGACTTGCCTTCTCGTGGTCAAACTCGCCTCTAAAGCTGTGGCGGATTGTTGCGTCGGAACTCGAGACAAATTCAAAGCATCGCGAATCATATCTTGATGTTGAGTCGCTCTTTGATTTTACCGATTTTTCGAGCAATCACCACGCCATTTTTTGAATAGCCTCAAAGAACAAAGCAACCATTGGATCCACATTAGGTGCCACGTTTGTACGCCTTCCTCTTCCTCCAGACATCTTCTTTCTTCAACAAGACAAACAATGTCAGATGTAACCTTTCGGAAACAAATCACAGAGATTCACACAACACAAGCAAAAACAGACCTAACCACAACCCCAAAAGACTATAACTTGGGCTTTGATACCAACTAATGTAACACCCTTGTGGGGATGCCACATTTATGAATGCAATGAAATAAAATGAAATAAAACTCTTACCCAAGTTATAAAACATTTGATACTTATATAAAATTTGCGGAATATTTTTTTTTATAACATAACATTAAATAAAGTAACACGAAACACAAGATATAACAAACAGAAACTCACCATAATATACATAAGATTTCTCTTTTAGTACAAACATAATTTACAAACTACAAATATTTAAATAAAGCAATAAAAAGTTGACACAAAGCTAAAACATAGTACTGCCCAAGTGCATCCCAGTAGATAACAAACCCTTCGATGAATCACCATCCGTCACCTCCAGAATAACCATCGAAAAGTGTACATCTATGAGATCTCCCAAAGCACTTCGGACACGAGTCCGATCTGTCGACTCGCTACTCAACTCACTAGGCGCGTGGAAAACTCCCTGCCAATAGCGCCTAATGGTTAAAGGTAACTCTAAATGTAAATAAAGCATAGTAGTGAATATGACCTCCCCGTCATACTCCCTACATAGGGACACAGTCAATCGTCCCACATACGCTACTGTCCCTCGGTCAGCATGCATACGCCATGCCTCGGAACCTCCATGGAATTCCAGTCGCACGAACCCGAAGAATCCTGGCAGTGCCATGACCTCAAGATCAGTCTTGACGATCGGTAGGATCTACTGGTTCCTCCTCCTCGTATAAATCGCCCGACTGTTGCTCGTCAGGGTACTGTACCTCAAGAGGCTGATCCTCCTCTACCTCAAACTCTTTACGGAATGTAACACAGTAATATCGAGAAAACATATAGAGAGGTGAGACAATCTACACCATTACCCGCATGGCAATAAAGAAAATGATAGTACAAACAATTATCACAAAAGTACATACCAATACATCATGCATAATATATTAAATAATATATAACAATAATACCTATCACAATATCATGCATAATATATTAAAACAATAAATCATATAATTTATCACAGATTATAATAAACAGTAAAATGCAGATAATGCATGAACATTAAAATGCGAGATGATGAATGATACACACACTGACTCGTTCCTACTCCATGGAGCTAAACACGGATATCCGAGAGAATGATCCGATCAGAAACTAATAATACTTTATGGCTGCCCAACCAAGCTATTGCACTGTCAACACGTCGTGTCTATAGCCCACTGTCCAAAACATCGTGTAGCAGTACACAGTCCAAACATCGTGTACCACAGGCATAGTACTTACTAGTCCCCTCAAGATCTTGACTAAGAATAGTGCTTGTCAAGATCATTAGTGTGTTGCCCGTTACCACGGCCCAGAGGAGCAACCCACTGTCCACATATGGAATTCTCCGCACACTAATGCCTCCAAGTTCATAAATGAACCACACTACGCTTATCACACCAAATACGGTGTAATTCGCCTCGTCAATCAATCACCAATTATAACCCAAATTGGCACAATACTCTAAACATGAGCTAAAATTACAGAAATACCCCTATTATCCAAATTTTACCATATTTACGAGAAATTACCAAAATACCCCTAGTCACCAGATAACAAAGTATAGTACGTCCCACCTGACAGTACTACACTACAACATGTCTGGGTCCACCACTTTGGCCCGACAGCAAAACTCACAGTATTGTTCAATCGCGTAGGAATTTTATCGCGTTTTCACAATCTCGATGTTTTCACAAATGTTTTTAAATCGCGTAAAGATATTTTGACGTTTTTAAACATCGTAAATTATTTTTGAATCATTTTCTCAATCGCGTAGGATTTTTAATTCATTTTCTTAACCGAATAGCTTAAAATTGTTATTTTTAATATGTGTAAAACTATATCTAGTACTTTTAAAATACGTAATGTATTTTCATTGTGTTCTAAATATAGTATGGAATCTTTTCATTTTATGCGTCGATTTTAATAAATTTTGGCAAAGACATTTTGCCTATAAAATCAAGTATAAGGTATTTTTAACGTTTTCCTCTAAATATAGTTTATTTTATTTTTACCCAATAATTTCACTTTGAAATTTACTAATGAACTTCAAATTTTATATTATGAACTCTACGTTAGTTCTTTTCAAGTGTCTGATTAATTTCTTACTTACACTGAATTCTGCTAAATTAAAATTCTAGAACAGAATTAATTCCTTTGATTTTTTTCAATGATTCTTTGGAATCAATTTATGTTGTAAAATAATTACCTAACCTATCTTAGTAAGTAAAATGGCATGTTGGCCAAATCAAAATAAAATAGCATTTGGTTATACACTAAATGGCATGTTGGCCGTAATTAACTTAAATAATCCATTATTTACCTAGGCTAATTAAATCCTTGATTTAGAAAATTGTGAGAACATTTTGGTCCTCTATTTTTGGTGAGTAGGCCGTGAGCCTTAAATGTGTTCTTTGGAACACTCATGCATTTCGTACATGTTATTCACATCCTACTTAAATAAATACCCAATTATAATTACATACAATTATGTAATCACATATAAAACACATACAATATATTATAAGCCATAATCATGCATAGCAAAAATAATAAAAACTATAATCACGCATAGCAAATTAAAATCACAATTAATAAAGCATTTAAACAATCAAAAACAATAAAATCACACATAAACCATACAACCGAATCCTTATGGATTCTACACACAAATTCAATCCATTTTCTCATCACCACTTAGGGTTGATGAGATTAAATCTCCTCTTACCTCTTGTAGACAAAACAATCGGTAAGATTCCTTCCTTTCCTCCAAATTTCGTGTGACCTCCAATAAAATTCCTAAAATTCTCAAATAATTAGCAAATACACATACAAGGTACAAAATAGGAAAACCATGGAACAAACATGGTTAGAAAAATCAAAATTTAAATTTTGAACCATAGAAATCAAACTTACCCTTAAGGAAGTAAGCAAGAAGTGAGATTTTGGGCAAGTTAGAGTAGGAATTTGGGAAAAGTTTGTGAATGAAAGATGCTTAGAATAGTATTTGGGTTCAAGAAATGTGATTGGATAAAATTATGAGAGCTTGGGTGTGTATGGAAGGGGGCTGGCCGAATCTAGTGAGAGAAATAGGAGAGAAATATTTGCTTGAGCTTTTGATATTTTAGAGAGAGAAGTGAATAGCCAAAATGTGATAAAGATGAAAAACTAAAGTGAAGAGTAAATGAAGAGTGCAGCAGCCGTGAGTGGCCTTTAGGTGAGCTTGAGTGAGTGAATTTGCTTGGTAAAAATATCACAAATGTGTTCACACTAGTTAGCACATGGCCTAGTCATGTTGGATCCTTCTTGAACCTTGTAGAACCAAGCCCACTAAGCCTCCTTGCTGCCCAAAAACCGTGCTCACTCTCCCCTCCATAATGTCTTAATTGTCCTCCAATTACACCTAATTATATGTTAGTTAATTAGGCAATTAGTTAGGTTAATTATCCTAACCATTCTTAATTAACATACTACTAATATAACTAATTAATTTAGTAAATATTAACATATATTATAACATTTAATTAATATTAATATATCTAATTAGTAGTTAGATTATAATTAATTCATTACTAAGCTAGTTCACTTAGTATGCTAATTAAGTAATTGGATTAGTTTAATTAAGCTTAATTAGGTTACTAACCATTTTCAAGCCTACAATTGTTGACTAAATCCTAACCCTTGGTTCATCTTTAATTCCTAACCATTGATTAGATCTAGGGTAGATATCACTTGATCAAAAACCTATCATTCTAATCTCACCATTGATTAGATCAACGGCTTAGATTAAAGGCTTCATCATTAAGTCTTCATCCAACGGTTCAAATGAAGACACATGCTCCCTTAGGTGTCCAATTCCTATTGGTTTAGAAAGTCAAGCCTACCTTTGTTGACTTGCTCTCATTGGTTAGAAATTGTACAGTCAGCACAGTTGACTGCTTTTTCCTACATGCGGGTCCCACAAAGACTTTTAAAGATCCGTGGTCAAACCAAGGCGATTTTTACTATTTTTGAGACAAGAGGTCTTGTAATATAAAATAATATTATAAAAATATAAAATTATTTTATTGTAGTTAAATCCAAAAAATTACGCTATTAATTTATATATCAATCAGAATTGGGTTTAGTAAGATCCCCCAGCTCCAATTAATTAAAATAAGATTTATCCGGCCAGAAAATTTTTATTTTCTTAGGTCGGAGTAAATCACATACAACAACCAAGTACACTCACGGAACAGTCAAATTAAATTTACTACTCACAGAATTCACAAAACAGTACAAATCGGGACTATATTGTAATTATCCCAAAAGTTAGGGTGTTACAAACAACTTCGAGGGAAGATGATTGAGCTGGTAAATGTAATGTGGAATAATGTAACGGGAGATGCTACATGGGAATTAGAGGATAGGATGAGGGAGTAATACCCTCAATTGTTTGATGTATGATGAATTTCGGGGACAAAATTCTTATTAGTAGGGGAGAGTTGTAACACCCTAACTTTTGGGATAATTACAATATAGTCCCGATATGTACTGTTTTGTGAATTCTATGAGCAGTAAATTAAATTTGACTGTTCCGTGAGTGTACTTGATTGTTGTATATGATTTGCTCCGAGCCAGGGAAATAATAATTTTCTGGTCGAAAAAATCTTATTTTAATTAATTGGAGCTGGGGGATCTTACTAAATCCAATTCTGATTGATATATATATATATTAATCTCGTAATTTTTTAGATTTAACTGCGTGCAATAAAATAATTTTATATTATTATAATATTATTTTATATTACAAGACCCTCTTGTCTAAAAAATAGTAAAAATCTGCTTTGATTTGACCACAGATCTTTAAAAGTACTGTGGGACCCGCATTTAGGAAAAGTAGTCAACTGTGCTGATTGGACAAATTCTAGCCAATGAGAGCAAGTCAACGAAAATGGCTTGACTTTCTAAACCAATAAGAATGGGTCAACAAAGGGAGCATAGACTTTCATTTGGACCATTGGATGAAGACTTAGTTAGGAAGCCTTTAACCTTAGTCGTTGATCTAATCAATGGTGAGATTAGAATTCAAACTTTATGACTAATCAATATCTACCTTAGATCTAATCTAGGGCTACGAATTAAAGATGAAATCAATGGTTAGAATTAAGTCAAAAATAGTAGGCTTGAATTTGGTTAGTAGTTAATTAGGCTTAATTTGACTAATCTAATTACCTAATTAGCAAACTAAGTGAACTAGTTTAGTTATTAATTAATTATAATCTAAATACTAATTAGATATCTTAATATTGATTGAAGGTTATAATATATGCTAATATATATTAAACTAATTAGTTATATGATTAGAATATAAATTAAGATTGGTTAGGATATTTAACCTAACTAATTCCCTAATTAATTAGCATGTAATTAGGAGTAATTGGAAAGCAATTAAGTCCCTAAAATGATGAAGACCCACACGGTTTTGGGCAGCAAACAAGGAGGCTAGTTGGCTTGATTCTACAAGGTTCATGAACCATCCAATGACATAAGCCATGTGCTTAACTAATGTGAACACTCTAGGATATTTACCATGCAAATTCAATCACTCAACCTCACCTAAAACCACCCACACAGTAGCAGCCCTTGTTTTTACTCTTCACTTTCATTCTTACACTTATCACAATTAATCTATCCATTTTCTCTCCAAAAACTACCAAGAACCCAAACTACTTTTCTTCTATTTTCTTTCCCTCTCTATTCGGCCATACACCCTACTCACACCACCAAACCTCTATAATTTTATCTCGTCATATTTCCTAAACCCAAATCCTATTCTAAACACTTTTCATTCACAAAGTTTTTCCAAAAAACTACTCTATCTTGTCCAAAATCCAACCTTTTGCTTACTTACTTAAGGGTAAGTCTTATTCTATGGTTCAAAATTGGATTTCTAATTTTTTTAACCATGATTGTTCCATGGTTTTTCAATATTAAACCTTGTATGTGTTTTTACTAATTGTTTAAGAATTTTAGGGATTTGATTGGGAGATTGTACGAATTTGAAGGAAAGGAGGAAACTAACCGATTAATTGTCTTCAAGAAGTAAGAGGGAGATTTAATCTCATCAACCCTAAGTGGTGATGGGAAAATGGATTTGATTGTGTATGAAGAATCCATAAGGATTCAGTTTGTGTGATTGTTTTATTGTTTTATTATTTGTGTGATTGTTTATCGTTTTCATTATTTTTGTGATTTTTTTAAATACTTTCCTAATTGTGATTTATTTTTACTATGCATGCTTATAGCTTTAAAATATATTGTATGTATTTTGTATGTGATTATATAATTGCATGTGTTTATAATTGTATAATTATTAAAGTAGGATGTGAATAACATGTACGATTTGCATGAGTGTTCCAAAGAACACAGAATGAGGCTCACGGCCTTACATCAAATAGAGAACCAAAATGTTCTTAGCAATTTTTTAAATCAATGAGTTAATGAATCTAGGTAAAATAATAAGTTAAAAATGGTTTTGATTAATTATGGCCAACATGCCATTTAGTGTATAATTGAATGCCATTTATTTTCAATTTTGGCCAACATATCATTTTATTTTCTAAGATAGGTTAGGTAATGGATTACAAAACAAACTGATTCCAATGAATCTTTGAAAAAATAAAAGGAATAAATTCAGTTCTAAAATTCTAAATTAGCAGAATTTAGTTTAAATAAGAAATAAAGCAAACACTTGAAAAATACTAACGTAGAGCTCATTTTATAAAATTTGAAGCGCGTTAGCAAGTTTCAAAGCATAATTGTTAGGTAAAAATAAAATGAACTATATTTAGAGGAAAACGTCAAAAATACCTTATACTGATTTTATAGGCAAAATGCTGCCAAAATTTATTAAAATCAGGTGAATAAAATGAAAAGATTCCATACTATATTTAGAACACAAGAAAAATACTCTACGTATTTTAAATGTACTATATATAGTTTTGCACATTCTTAAAATAATAATTTTAAGCTATTCGATTAAGAAAATGAATTAAAAATTTTACGCGATTGAGAAAATAATTTAAAAACATTTTGCCATGTTTAAAAATATCAAAATATCTTTACGCGATTTAAAAACGTTTGTGAAAACGATGAGATTGTGAAAACGCGATAAAATTCCTACGCGATTGAACGATACAGTGAGTTTTGCTGTCGGGCCAAAGTGGTGGATCCGGACATCTTGTGGTGTAGTACTGTCAGGTGAGATGTACTATACTTTGGTATTTTGTGACTAAGGGTATTTTTGTAATTTTTCGTAATTATGGTAAAATTTGGATAATAATGGTATTTTTGTAATTTTAGATCATGCTTAGAGTGTTGTGCCAGTTTGGTTGAAAATTGGGGATTGATTGATGAGGCGAATTACACTGTGTTTAGGTGTGATAAGCGTTGTGTGGTTCATTTATGAACTTGGAGGCGTTAGTGTGCGGAGAATTCCACATGGGGACAGTGGGTTGCTCCTCTAGGCCGTGGTAATGGGCAACACACTAATGATCTTGACAAGCGCTATTCTTAATCAGGATCTTGAGGGGACTATTAAGTACTATGCCTGTGGTGCACGGTATATTGACTGTGTACTGCTACATGATGTTTGGACTGTGGACTATAGACACAAAGATTGGACAGTGCAATAGTTTGGTTGGGCAGCCATAAAGTATTATTAGTTTCTATTCGGATCATTCTCTCAGATATCCGTGTTTAGCTCCATGGAGTAGGAATGAGTCAGTGTGTGTTCATACATTATCTGCATTTTACTACTTACCATAATCTGTGATAAAATGTATGATTTATTGCTTTAATATATTATATATGATATAATGGTATGTGTTATTTTAATATGTATTGCTTGATATAGTATGCATGATAATATATATTGATATGTACTATTGTGTGTTGGTGATGCCCTAGTGGCCAATACATTTTGTTTGTATTGACATACATTATATTATGCTATTTTTGATATATGAGGCATTTCATTTATTGTGTTCTTTTTTGATAGACATAATAAAGTCCTTAGAATAGTAAGTTTGATACCATAGGACATCAAGTGGATGACTTGATGGTGAGATCCTATTGGATAAAATACTATTCTTAAATGTCCCTAGTCAAGTATTATTGTTAATTAGGACAACAATAATGCATTGAGACTAGTATGTGCGTAGACTGATGACCACATCTCACGGGTCATGGATATGAGATATCAAGTCTACACATGGATACATATTAGAGTAATGATGTATTGGACAGACCCGCCATGAGAACGCTACGTGGATCGTTACGTGAGTGTCATAAGCGATTCTCATAGTGATAATGGTGTATGTGGTTCTTTGACCTGAAATCACTACAATTCTTACATGAGGAGTTGTGTGTTTTAAATGCCATCAAACGTCATCTGTAACAAGATGATTATAAAGTTGGTTATTAGACATATTGCGATGTATGTGGAGGAATGTGAGGGACCTAGATGGGATTTGTCCCTCCTACATAACAGGAGTGATATCTTCGGGCCCCCTGATTGAGTGAGACTATGAAATGCATGGCCATGCTCAAATGAATCAATATGAGATATTGATCTCATTTGTTATTACTATGTCTACTCGGGAATCAGGAAACTGAAGATTGAATTAAACAAGGGTGACACGTTCCATGTCTTGTGTTCAATCTGGATATCTGGACAAAGGGACTAAACTACACGGAAACATTGATCACGGATAGGTTATGTCAAATCACTGACATTCTCATTACTTGGGTAGTAGTGATGTGTTGCTAGATACCGCTCACTGTTTGTAATATTAAAATGAGATTTTAATATTACTACCAACGTCATGAGAACTTGCAGGGTCGCACACTTAGAACAGACTAAATTGGAGCAATAAGGATCCAAGTTGGACTCGGATTCAATTGTGGGCCTAACTCATGACAGATGGGTTTTAGGGTTGCATGCCTTACCTTGATACTGCTCACACTCACTTAAGGCAGCCACTATTATAAATAGTACTGTTAAGGGGGCTGCTATAGATGTTACATCACAACCCTAGCCGCACCTAAGAAAGTGAGTGAGAGACAATGAAAGGTTCTTCTCTTCTATTCGCAGCTAGCACCGCGAAACAGAGGCGTGACTCCTTTTGCAAGTCTGTTCGTGTGGATACCGCAGAAACATCGTCGCTATTACGGTGTTGGTGATTCACCTCGCTTGTGTTTATCACGCTTCAAGAGGTAAATTTTAAAAACTCAGATTATGGACTTTTCGCATGGATCCTGTGTGGGAATCCTATTATTCCGCTGCGAGATATTTTGATCCGCAATTCCTAACATTGTGATAATTGTTTTGTACTATCGTTTTCTTTATTGCCATGCGGGTAGTGATGTAGATTGTCTCACCTCTCTATATGTTTTCTCGTTATTATTATATTATTTCCGTAAAGAGTTTGAGGAAGAAGAGGATCAGCCTCTTGAGATACAGTATCCGGACGAGCGACAACCCAGAGGCGAGCTGACGAGGAAGAGGAGCCGGTAGATCACACTGATCATCAAGACTGATCTTGAGATCATGGCGTTTTCAGGATTCTTCGGGTTTGTGAGACTTGAGTTTCACGGAGGTTCTGAGGCCTGGCGTATGCGAGTAGATAGAGGAACAGTTGCTTATGTGGGACGTTTGACTATGTCCCTATGTAGAGAGTATGACGGAGATGTCATATTTACTACTATATTGTATTTACGCTTAGAGTTGCCACTGACTCTTAGGCGTTACTAGCAGGGAATATTCCGTCTGGGCGCTGCCCCGAACCTCGTTGCGTGGTGTGTGATATTCGAAAGCGCGATATTCAAATCTTTGTTTTTATAATTCACAAAATAATAATGTGTTATTTCTTTGTGTTTATGTATTCTTAGAGATGCAAGGTGCATGGTTATGGCCTTAGTCTTTATTTTATGCTATTTTGGTTATTTTAAATACGACCTGCGTGTCGTGCCTTTCTCTCTACATTCTGATTGTACATTCTCTTCTCATCTAACTCCCCTCGAATGTAAAAGAGGTTTCTATAATGTAATCATCATGTGGAGACAAGGAGATGGCATCAAGTGAGGACGTTGGTGGGAGACGCTTGGTGAAGCTGGCATTTTTAATGCTAATCTCTTAGAGGCCATAACCATGTCACATTTATTAAATGCTTTATATGTATGAGATGCATGGATGGTGTTTATGGTATGTTAAACAAGTTTAATAAATGGTGAGATCTAATAATAAAATTCCCTCAAAGAAAATATTAAGTCATTGTGTGATGCCTTCCAATGCGTGGCACTCATCAAGACTAATATCGATTAAGTGTAGGTCTGCCAAAGTAGGGTGCCTTTATCTATATTAGTAAGATGCGATGGGATAAGAGTAATATCCAAATGCCAACCATTGGGTCTGACTTAACTAGGCCATTTCAATAGGATTGAAGGCTTAGAGGCATGAAGTTGGGCTTTAGTCCATTAGATGGATTAGAATAAGTGTTATTCACCCAACTATCCAAGAGTTGCATGTGATGTAATTGGAAAGAGTTTCCTACCTAAATAACCGAATTTTGGGTGATCAGCCAAAGCTGACTCAAAGCTAGGTAAAATATGGATCTTGGCCCACTAGGAAATCTTTCGATGGGATTTTCCGAGTCAATGCTGAGAGTCATTGATTTGAATAAAATAGTGGGAGACGTATTTAATTAAAGACCTTGTTAAATATGTTTATGGCATGATACTTATATTTTGCATATTTCTGTTAATAGATAACCATGGCAACAAACACATCGGGTACTTTATCATTGCGATCCGTCCTTGAGAAGGACAAGTTGTCTGGAACAAATTTTCTAGACTGGTACAGGAATTTGAGGATTGTCCTCAAGCAAGAGAAAAAGCTGTATGTTTTGGAACAGCTTATTCCTGAGCCACCTGCTGCTAATGCCCCTAGAACTGAAAGAGATGCTTATAAGAAGCATCAAGATGATGCCTTGGACATTGGATGTCTAATGCTGGCCACCATGAACTCTGAGCTCCAAAAGCAACATGAGAACATGGATGCATACGATATGATCGTACACCTTAAAAAGCTCTATCAAGAGCAGGCCAGGCATGAGAGATTCGAGGTCTCTAAAGCACTGTTTCAGTGCAAGCTGGTAGAAGGAAGCCCTGTTGGTGCTCATGTACTCAAGATGATTGGGTACATTGAAAACCTAGAGAGACTGGGTTTTCCTTTGGGCCAAGAGTTGGCCACTGACTTAGTCCTGCAATCGTTGCCGGAAAGTTTCAGTCAATTTGTCATGAACTACAACATGAATGAGAT
This sequence comes from Ormosia semicastrata, assembly GCA_029884595.1. Lineage (NCBI taxonomy): Eukaryota > Viridiplantae > Streptophyta > Magnoliopsida > Fabales > Fabaceae > Ormosia > Ormosia semicastrata. Next base: position 36,068,277 of record JAQQTO010000062.1, read on the forward strand.
TGACAAATCACTACCAGAGCTGTTAGGCATGTTGAGAACTGCTGAGCAGAACATCAACAAAGGTAAAGGGAAGGCCATAATGATGGTCCAAAAGAATAAGGGCAAGAAACAAGAAAAAGCCCAAGGACAACTGGAAGGGCAAGGGCAAGGACAAGTCCAAGCCTAGCACTTCTAGCTTGAAACCAGTGGGTGGAGTGGCTAAGGAAGGTACATGCTTCCATTGCGGTCAGACCGGACATTGGAAGAGGAACTGTGCCAAGTTCCTGGAGGAGCTCAAAAAGAAGAAGGGAAGTGAGACTTTCACTTCAGGTATTTTTGTTATTGAAGTCAATTTATCTACTTATGCATCATGGGTATTAGATCTTGGATGTGGATCTCACATTTATGTAAATGTGCGAGGATCTAAAGAGCGAGAGACCATTGACAAAGGGTGAAGTCGACCTACGAGTTGGAAATGGAGCAAAAGTTCTTTGCATTAGGCGTAGGGACTTATTTATTATCTCTCGCCCCTTTGGGCTTGTAATAGAGTTAGAGAACTGCTATTTTGTACTGCTATTAGTAGGAATATCATTTCTGTTTCTTGTTTGGACAAGAAAGGTTTTTCTTTTATAATAAAGGACAAGTGTTGTTCTATTTATATGAATGATATTTTTTATGGTAGTGCACAATTGAGTAATGGACTTTATGTACTTGATCTCGAAACGCCCATTTATAACATAAATACAAAGAGGTTTAAATGAAACGATCTGAACCCAACTTTTCTTTGGCATTGTCGTTTGGGCCACATAAATGAGAAACGCATCTCCAAACTCCATAAAGATGGATTCTTGGACTCATTTGATTTCGAATCATATGAGATATGTGAATCTTGTTTATTAGGGAAGATGACAAAGGCCCCATTCACTGGACAAGGTGAAAGGGCTAGTGATCTTTTAGGCCTTATACATAGTGATGTATGTGGGCCACTAAACACAGTCGCTAGAGGTGGTTTTCAATACTTCATTACATTTACTGATGATTTCAGTAGATATGGATTTGTATATCTTATGAAGCACAAATCAGAATCCTTTGAAAAGTTCAAAGAATTCAAGAATGAAGTACAAAACCAACTTGGCAAGAGTATTAAAATCCTTCGATCAAATCGAGGAGGAGAATACTTAAGCCAACAGTTTGATGATCATTTGAAAGAGTGTGGGATAATATCTCAACTCACTCCACCAGGAACACCACAATGGAATGGTGTCTCTGAAAGGAGGAACCGGACCTTGTTGGACATGGTCCGATCCATGATGAGTCATGCAAACCTTCCAGGCTCCTTCTGGGGACATGCTCTATTAACAGCAGTTTTCACACTTAACCGTGTTCCATCTAAGACAGTTCAAAAGACACCATATGAGATATAGACTGGGAGACGGCCCAGTATGTCTTTCTTGAAGATTTGGGGCTGCGAAGCTTACGTGAAACGTCAAGTTTCTGATAAGCTTGGACCTAAATCGATAAATGCTTCTTTGTGGGGTATCCAAAGGAAACCAAGGGATACTTTTTCTATAATCCTACCGAGGGCAAAATGTTTGTCGCACGGACAGCTGTGTTTCTAGAAAGGGAGTTTATCTCCAAAGGAACCAGTGGGAGAAAAGTAGAACTTGAAGAAGTTCAAGTTTCACAAAGCAACAATGAACCAATGGTGGAAATAGAGCGTGCCTCCACAAAATGTTGTGGAACAAAGAACTCCGCTCTAGTAGCACAAGACTGCGTAGGTCAAACAGGATATGTCATCAACCAGAGAGATATGGATTTCTCATAACCCAACAAGGTGACGTATTGCTCATGGATCAAGATGAGCCTGTGACTTACCAGGAAGCCATTATTGGCCCAGAATCTGAGAAATGGCTTGAGGCCATGAGATCCGAAATGGATTCCATGTATGCCAATCGGTATGGACCTTGGTTAACCCTTTGAAGGGTAAAACCCATTGGGTGCAAGTGGGTTTTCAAGAAGAAAACCGACATGGATGGTAATGTGCATACCTTTAAGGCGCGATTGGTGGCTAAAGGTTTCAAACAAATTCATGGTGTAGACTATGATGAGACTTTTTCCCCAGTTGCGATGCTTAAATCCGTTCGAATCTTGCTTGTTATTGCAGTAAGATACCATGATTATGAAATCTGGCAAATGGATGTCAAAACTGCTTTCCTTAATGGAAATCTTCTCGAAGATGTGTACATGACACAACCTGAGGGTTTTGCCACTCCAGAGGATGCTAGAAAAGTATGCAAGTTGCAATGATCTATTTATGGATTAAAGCAAGCTTCCAGAAGCTGGAATCTTCGTTTTGATGATACAATAAAACAGTTTGGTTTCATCAAGAATGAAGAAGAATATTGTGTCTACAAGAAGGTTAGTGGGAGCACTATTGTCTTTCTGGTATTGTATGTTAATAACATACTACTTATTAGAAATGACATCCCTACCCTACAATCTGTAAAGACTTGGTTAGGAACCGCTTCTCTATGAAGGACTTGGGCGAAGCCACCTATGTATTAGGTATCGGGATCTATAGAGATAAATCACCGAGACCGAGGGCCTAAGTCGAGTACATACATAGACAAAGTGTTAAGACGATTTAACATACATGAATCCAAGAAAGGACTCTTGCCTATGTCACATAGTGTAAGCCTATCTAAGGCTCAATCCCCTTCCACCCAGGATGAGAGGGATCGTATGAGCAAGATTTCATATGCATCTGCAATTGGATCTATCATGTATGCCATGTTATGTACTCGACCAGACATCTCGTATGCTTTGAGCATGACGAGTAGGTACCAGTCTAATCCTGGTGAAAGTCACTGGACTGCTATCAAGAACATCCTTAAGTACTTAAGAAGGACTAAGGATTCGTTCTTGGTATAAGGAGGCGAGGAAGAGCTAGTCGTAAAAGGTTACACTGATGCTAGCTTCCAAACCGATAAGGATGACTCCAGATCGCAATCAGATTATGTTTTTTGCCTAAATGGTGGAAATTTGTGAGTGGAAGAGTTCAAAGCAGGAGACATCGCCGATTCTACCACGAGGCCGAGTATATTGCTTGCCTCCAATGCAAAGAAAGGAGGCCGTTTGGATCAGGAATTTCATTACTGAACTTGGCACTATTCCTAGCATTGTGGACCCAGTGGACCTCTATTGTGATAATAATGGAGCCATTGCACAAGCTAAGGAGCCTAGATCTCACCAGCGATCCAAACATATACTTAGGCGCTTCCATCTCATTCGAGAGATCATCGATAGAGGAGATGTGAAGATATGCAGCGTACCAACAGATGATAACATTGCTGATCCACTGACGAAGCCTCTTGCACAGCAGAAGCATGAGGGTCACACTAGGTCTTTAGGCATTAGAAATATGCCTGATTGGCTCTAGTGCAAGTGGGAGATTGTTGGTGTATGCCCTAGTGGCCAATACATTTTGTTTGTATTGACATACATTATATTATGCTATTTTTGATATATGAGGCATTTCATTTATTGTGTTCTTTTTTATAGACATAATAAAGTCCTTAGAATAGTAAGTTTGATACCATAGGACATCAAGTGGATGACTTGATGGTGAGATCCTATTGGATAAAATACTATTCTTAAATGTCCCTAGTCAAGTATTATTGTTAATTAGGACAACAATAATGCATTGAGACTAGTATGTGCGTAGAGACCGATGACCACATCTCACGGGTCATGGATATGAGATATCAAGTCTACACATGGATACATATTAGAGTAATGATGTATTGGACAGACCCGCCATGAGAACGCTACGTGGATCGTTACGTGAGTGTCATAAGCGATTCTCATAGTGATAATGGTGTATGTGGTTCTTTGACCTGAAATCACTACGATTCCTACATGAGGAGTTGTGTGTTTTAAATGCCATCAAGCGTCATCTGTAACAAGATGATTATAAAGTTGGTTATTAGACATATTGCGATGCATGTGGAGGAATGTGAGTGACCTAGATGGGATTTGTCCCTCCTACATAATAGGAGTGATATCTTCGGGCCCCCTGATTGAGTGAGACTATGAAATGCATGGCCATGCTCAAATGAGTCAATATGAGATATTGATCTCATTTGTTATTACTATGTCTACTCTGGAATCAGAAAGCGAAGATTGAATTAAACAAGGGTGACACGTTCCATGCCTTGTGTTCAACGGATATCTGGACAAAGGGACTAAACTACACGGAAACATTGATCACGGATAGGTTATGTCAAATCACTGACATTCTCATTACTTGGGTAGCAGTGATGTGTTGCTAGATACCGCTCACTGTTTGTAATATTAAAATGAGATTTTAATATTACTACCAACGTCATGAGAACTGCGCAGGTCGCACACTTAGAACAGACTAAATTGGAGTAATAAGGATCCAAGTTGGACTCGGATTCAATTGTGGGCCTAACTCATGACGGATGGGTTTTAGGGTTGCACGACTTACCTTGATCCGCTCACACTCACTTAAGGCAGCCACTATTATAAATAGTATCGTTAAGGGGCTGCTATAGATGTTACATCACAACCCTAGCCGCACCTAAGAAAGTGAGTGAGAGACAGGTGAAAGGTTCTTCTCTTCTATTCGCAGTAGCACCGCGAAACAAAGGCGTGACTCCTTTTGCAAGTCCTGTTCGTGTGGATACCGCAGAAACATCGTCGCTATTACGGTGTTGGTGATTCACCTCGCTTGTGTTTATCACGCTTCAAGAGGTAAATTTTAAAAACTCAGATTATGGACTTTTCGCATGGATCCTGTGTGGGAATCCTATTATTCTGCTGCGAGATATTTTGATCCGCAATTCCCAACATTGTGATAATTGTTTTATACTGTCGTTTTCTTTATTGCCATGCGGGTAGTGATGTAGATTGTCTCACCTCTCTATATGTTTTCTCGATATTATTATATTATTTCCGTAAAGAGTTTGAGGAAGAAGAGGATCAGCCTCTTGAGATACAGTATCCGGACGAGCGACAACCGGGCGAGCTGTACGAGGAAGAGGAGCCGGTAGATCACACTGATCATCAAGACTGATCTTGAGATCATGGCGTTGTCAGGATTCTTCAGGTTTATGAGACTTGAGTTTCACGGAGGTTCTGAGGCCTGGCGTATGCGAGTCGATAGAGGAACAGTTGCTTATGTGGGACGTTTGACTATGTCCCTATGTAGAGAGTATGACGGAGATGTCATATTTACTACTATGTTGTATTTACACTTAGAGTTGCCAATGACTCTTAGGCATTACTAGCAGGGAATATTCCATGCGCCTAGTGAGCTCAGTAGCGAGTCAATAGCCCGAACCCGTGTCCGTAGTGCTGTGAGATCTCCAAGATGTGAGCTTTTCGATGGTCTTTCTGGAGGTTCTAGAGGATGATCCATCGGAGGGTTAGATATCTATCGAGATGCACTTGGGCAATACTATGTCTTAGTTTTATGTTGTCTTTTATTGCTTTGTTAAATACTTGTAGTTGTAAATTACGTGTGTACTAAAGAAAAACTCATATGTATAATACAGTGTGGTTATGTTTGTTATATTTCGTGTTTCATGTTATTTTATTTAATGCCATGATCATAAAAGGAAAAAAAAATTTACCACAAATATTATTTAAGTATCAAATGTTTTACAACTTGGGTAAGAGTTTTATTTTATTTTATTTTATTGCATTCATGAATATGACATCCCCACAAGGGTGTTACAATAAGCAAGTTAAATTTGTTGGTCATAGAGTTGATAATATATATATGATTAATCTTAATGATATTACCTCTTAAAATGCAAAACGTCTTATGAGTAAAGAGAGTGATTCATGCTATGACATAGAAGAGTTGCTCACATTCATATGGATCACCTAAACAAACTTGTTTCTAAATATTTAGTAATTGGTTTACCAAAGCTCAATTTTGAGAAAAATAGACTTTGTGATGCATGTCAAAAAGGTAAACAAGTAAAGGTTTCTTTCAAAGCTAAAAATGTTGTTTCCACTACTAGACCCTTATAACTTTTGCATATGGATCTTTTTAGACCATCAAGAACTATGAGATTTTGGGGTAATTACTATACTCTTGTGATTGTGGATGATTACTTTAGATATACATGGACTCTATTCCTTGCTAATAATAATGATGCCTTTCATGCATTTAGAAAACTTGCAAAAGTTATTCAAAATGTGAAAAATTATAGCATTGCATCCATAAGAAGTGATCATGGTAGGGAATTTGAAAACCAAGATTTTGAAATATTTTTCAATGAAAATGGCATTGAGCATAATTTTTCTGCTCCTTGAACTCCATAACAAAATGGAGTAGTTGAAAGGAAAAATAGATGTTTAGAGGAGTTAGCAAGAACTATGCTCAATGAAAAAAACATTCCTAAGTATTTTTGGGCAGATGCAGTAAATATCACTTGTTATGTTATGAATAGGGCCTTGATAAGGCTAATTTTAAAGAAAACCCCCTATGAACTATATAAATGAAGGAAACCAAATATTTTCCACTTTCACGTCTTTGGTTGCAAGTGCTTTGTTTTAAACAATGGAAAAGATAACCTTGGCAAGTTTGATGCTAAATCCGATGAGAGAATATTTCTTAGTTACTCTCTTGGTAGTAAATCCTTTGGAATCTATAATAAGAGAACAATGACCATTGAGGAACCAATTCATGTTGCATTTGATGAAACTAACCCAAATGATCCGAGAAAGGATTTAGTTGATGATGTTATAGAAATCTTGTCAAAAATTCACTTGGAGAATCAAGAGAAGAAAGCCAAGAAGCAAGAAGAAAGCTCATTTGATCCCCCAAGGCAAGAGGATTCACCAATCATGGAACTTCCCAAGTAATGGAGGACATTAAGATATCATTCTCTTGACAAAGTGATAGGTGATGTATCAAAATGGGTAATCACTCGAAACTCTCTTAGAGATGCATGTAACCATATGGCTTTTGTCTCTCAAGTTGAACCTAAAGACATAAATGAGGCCATTAATGATGAACAATGAATCTTGGTCATGCAAGATGTACTAAACCAATTTAAGAGAAATCAAGTTTGAGAATTAGTTCCAAGGCCCAATGATCATCCCATAATTGGCACCAAATGGGTCTTTAGGAATAAACTTAATGAAACGGGCTTAATAATAAGAAATAAAGCTAGGTTGGTTGCAAAAGGCTATAATCAAGAAGAATGAATAGATTATGAAGAAACATATGCTCCTGTAGTTAGATTAGAAGCCATAAAAATGCTACTTGTATATGCATGCATCATGGATTTCAAACTTTTTCAAATGTATGTTAAAAGTGCCTTCTTAAATGATTTTATACAAGAATAGTTGTATGTAGAATAACCTCTTAGTTTTAAAAACTTTGAACTGCTCAACCATGTCTTTAAATTAAAAAAGGCCTTATATGGCTTAAAACAAGCTCCCTAGAGCTTGGTATGAAAGGTTGAGCAAGTTCTTTTTAGAAAAAGGCTTATTTAGAGGCAAGGTTGACAATACTTTCTTCATCAAACATAAAATGCATGACATACTTCTTGTTAAAATTTATGTTGATGACATAATATTTGGTGCTACTAATAACTCTTTATGTAAGGAATTTACCAATATTATGCAACATGAGTTTGAGATGTCTATGACGGGTGAGCTCAACTTCTTCCTTGGTCTCCAAATCAAGCAAAAAAGGGATGAGACTTTCATAAGTCAATCCAAGTATTGCAAGGAGCTGTTCAAGAAATTTAGAATAGACAACACCAAGTATACGGCTACACCAATGGGCACTTCTTGTTATTTGGACAAGGATGAAAGAGGTAAATTTGTAGAAATCACAAAATATAGAGGTATAATTGGCTCACTCCTTTATCTTACAGCAAGTAGGCCTGATATTATGTTTAGTGTGTGCATGTGTGCTAGATTTCAAGCAAATCCTAAAGAATCACACTTAAGTGCTGTAAAAAGAATTATGAAATATCTAATAGGCACTTCACAAATGGGCTTGTGGTACCCTAAAGGTGTCTCATGTAGTCTAATTGGTTATTCCGATTCTAATTTTGTTGGATGCAAAATAGATAGGAAGAGTACTAGTGGGACATGCCACTTGCTTGGAAGCTCATTAGTTTCTTGGCATAGTAAGAAACAAAATAGCATGGCATTGTCTGCAGCTGAAGTTGAATATGTTGCAGCTGAGAGTTATTATGCTCAAATCCTTTGGATGAAGCAACAACTTCTAGACTATGGTATAGAACTTGACCACATCCCTATAAGGTGTGACAACACTAGTGCAATCAATTTGTCTAAAAATCTCATTTTGCATTCAAGAACAAAACACATAGAGATAAGGCATCATTTCATAAGGGATCATGTTCAAAAATATGATTGTATGATTGAGTTTGTTGAAACGACTAAACAACTTGTTGACATCTTCACTAAGCCTTTGAATAAAGAAGCATTCCTTTTTATAAGAAGTGAACTTGGCATATTAGATCAATCATGCATCTAAACTCTTACTGCATAACTTTTGCTGCACAATTAATCTCTTTGCTGCATAATGTGTCATTTTTTGCATAATCTACCTTTTTACTGCATAATCTCAAAATTTGTGGCATAAAGTTGTTAGTTTGCTATATAAAATGTCATTTTGCTGCACAAATTATCTTGTTTCAATCAGTTTTGAATCCAATAATGACTTGAACATCGGAGTTTCCCCCAAATTTGTTTTGTAGGTACTCCATCATGACTAAGTCCTCCAAGTAGCTCAAAATTCACCAATCCTGGTAAAATAGTTTGATCCTTGACAAAGATGGTGATTTTGTAAGAACATGTGTTTTGGATCAAGAACTAGTCAGTTTTTATGCTTACTGATGTGTGTGAAACAACATTATATTTTGTTATTGTTTTGCATGCATTTTTATGCATTTTAGGCATTTTAGTTTCTCTTTTTATTTGTTTTTCCTTTAGTTCAGATAACTGCGGTGCTTGTGGTGTTGTTGTATAGGATTGGTGCTAGATTGACTTAGAAGTGGATGGGAAGCTTGCATGATTAAAGTTGAAACTTTACGGATAGCAAATTAGGGAAAAGACTCATTCCAGAGAATTCCACAGCCTGCCCGTGGAATTTCCCACTGCCATGGATCGAGCAGCTGCGTGAAGAAGCAAAAGTGATTTTCCAAAGAATTCCACGGCTTGGCCGTGGAATGATCCACTGCTGTGGAATTTAGTCAGCAAGATCCACGACTAGCCTATGGAATGATCCACGGTCGTGGATCGCAGTACGCATCAGTTTTTAAGTTTTATTTTTTATTTTTTTTGGGCTTTTTAGCCAATTAAAACCCTAAAGTATAAATAGATGCTCTGAATACAGTTTTGGGGTTCCAATTCAGTTGAAAGGAGGCACACTTGGAGGCTCTTGATCTTCATCTTTCTCTTCTCTTCTCTCTTTGATTATGGGTTTGGATGTTCTTGAATTTGATTTCTTGTTTCTTCTTCTCCATGTCTGAGTAGTTTCCTTTGTTTCTAGGATTGGGCAATGCCCTTTGATACATTAATGATGATTAATTGACTTTGTTGATCCCTTTTATTAATCTTGAATGTTCTTTGATTCAATCCTTATTGTGCTTGTTCATATGAATTTGCTGGCCACATATTTGCATCTCATAGATATCTAGGGACGTATTGAGAGGTGAACCTAGGTGTTAGAACCATAAGAATTGAACTTAAGGTCTAAATCATGAGAGTAGGTTTAGCCTTTTGAGGATTCAATGAATTACTATAAAAGCGTAATGAGTTTAATTTAAATTTAATTACCACGAGAGTAAGAATTGGTTTATTGGGCACGGTTCTTGTCTCTTGAGAAAGAACATTAACTAATTTAGGGTAATTTACCTTCAATTGAATTTCAATTTTAATAAAATGGTTGTCAATTAGGATTTGTCTTGTATCATTGTGGTTACCCCAATCTCAGAAGCTTTCTTGAATCTGAAAAACCTTTCTTAATAACTTGCTATTTTTGTTCTTAATTTTGCACTTTAATATTTATTTACTTAATTGCTTGGTTACCACATTCTTATCACTCAACAATTTTATCCCCTTTGTTTAATTGAATTGAATTAATTTATTAATTAGAATTCATAGACACAGTCCTTATGGATTCGATCTTTTTATTACTTGATGTTGAAACTGTATACTTACAGATTTCACACATCAAGTTTTTGACGCCGTTGCTAGGGACTGTGTTTTTATTGAATATCAATTTAATTTTTAATTTAATTATTTTAAACCTTTTTTCTTTTTATCATATTCATATATTCTTGTTTTCTCTTTGACTCTCTGTAGGTAATTTCTCTTGTTTATGCAAGGTACTAGACGTTCCCGGGACTCTTTTTAAAGCAGATCCTGAAATTGAAAGAACTCTTTGTAGAAGGAGAAGACAACAAAGGCAAAGAGTTAGAGAAATATCTAAACTAACACTTGTCATGGATGAAGCTGAGGATAATAGACCGCTAAAAGAGTATGCAACCCCTAATGCTCGGGGTTTGCGATCTGGAATTGCTCGGCCAGACATTGAAGCTAGGCACATCACCATACCTCCTGCCTTACTTTCTATGATAAGGCAGAACTAGTTTGGAGGATTGCCATTAGAGGACCCGAATGATAATGTGGATATGTTCTTGGAGTTCTGTGAGACCTTGAAGAATGAAAGCACCTCTGTTGATGCTATTCGTCTCTGCCTGTTTCCATTATCATTGAGAGATAGAGGTAGAGCTTCGTTGAAGTCTATTCCCACTGAGCCGATAACTACTTGGGACCAATTGGAGCAAACTTTCTTAGACAAATTCTTTCTACCTTCCAAGACTGCTCATCTAAGGACCCAAATCACATGCTTTGTTCAGAAAGATGGAGAGTCATTGTCAGAAGCTTGGGATAGATATAAGGCTTTGCTGGAAGCCTGCCCGCATCATGGGTTAGAGAAATAGTTAATCGTCCACACCTTCTACAATGGTCTACAATATTCTTCGAAGGTGTCTCTTAACTTCGCAGCTGGTGGAGCTTTGATGAATAGAAGGCTAACAGAAGCTTATGAAATCATTAAGAGTGTTGCTGTAAATCATCACCAATGGGCAAATGAAAGAAGTCATAACCCGAGAAAACTCTTAGGAGGTAAGTTTGAGGTAGATGGTGTTGATTTAATCATGTCAAAATTTGATTCTTTGAATAAACATTTTGACATGCTTGAAAAAGCTCATGTTAATGCCATAGGTGCTTCAAATAATTTTTGTGAGATTTGTGGAGCACAGGGATACATAGGTGCTGAATGCCAAGTTGGAATTAGCTCCTCACAAGGAGCACCGGTGGAGTAAGTGGAATCATGCCACAATTTCCATGACTTTAACCAAAAGGGGAGGAATGATCCATATTCTCAAACTTACAACCCCGGTTGGAGGTCACATCCTGACTTCTCCTATCGGAATAGTCAGTACCAAGCTAGGCAAGGTAATGCTAAACCCTCTTCTGGACTCCAACAGGTACAAAAATCTAGACTTGAGTCTTTTCTTGAGAATTTTGTTGAGAGTCAATCTAAGCAAAATGAGGAGTTTAAGCAACATGGGCAAGTTGTGACTGAGGCCATTAGAGAGTTGTCAGCTAAGGTTGACAATTTGGCTATTCATAGTAAGATGTTGGAAACTCAGATTCCCCAACAAGCAAGCACTTCACATAGGCAGTAGGGTAAGTTTCCTGGTCAACCTGAAATAAATCCAAGTAATGAACACTGTAAGGCTACGAGTTTGAGAAGTGGAAAGAAATTAAAGGATCCCAAGGGTAAGGGGGAGAGTGATAAAGATGAAAGGATTGAGGAAAAAGAGATTAAGACACAACCCTTAGAAGAGGAGGAAACTAATGAGAAGGTGTCTAAGTATGTACCCCTTGAGCCATACCAACCACCAGTGCCCTTCCCTCAAAGATTGGATAAGGCCAAGCTAGATAGGCAATTTGGGAAGTTCCTAGAGGTCCTTAAGAAATTGTACATTAATGTACCCTTCACTGAGGCGTTGAAACAAATGGTTACCTATGCCAAATTTCTTAAGGACATTTTGTCTAATAAGAGGAAGCTAGAAGAATATGAGACAGTAGCTTTAACTGAGGAGTGTAGTGCTTTAATTCAAAATAAATTACCTCCTAAGCTTAAAGATCAAGGTAGCTTCTCTATTCCTTATTTGATTGGTAACACAAATTTTGATAAAGTTCTGTGTGATTTGGGGGCTAGTGTTAGTCTTATGCCCCTTTCTACGTGTAAGAAGTTAGAGGTGGGTGAACTAAAACCCACAACTATCTCCCTTCAATTAGCGGATCGGTCTGTCAAGTACCCCATAGGCATCTTGGAGGATGTTCCTATTAAGGTTGGTAAGTTTTATATGCTGCTGGATTTTGTTATACTTGACATAGAAGCTGATGCTAAAATGCCAATCATACTTGGGCGTCCATTCCATGCCACTGGAAGGGCGATCATTGATGTCCATGAAGGGAAATTAACTTTGTGATTGAATGATGAGGAAGTAGTTTTTGATGTTTTTAAATCTAAAAATAATTATAATTCCTTAAAATCATGTAATCGCATAGATGCTACTAATGTTGTGGATAGTGTTGTGCTTTCAAGTGTGGAGGAATCAGTGGCTGATGCTATGCTAGAAAAGACCTTGCCCAAGGGTACCACAAAATTTGAGAAGCCCAAGGCCTACAAGAAAAGACCTAAGAAGTAGAATGACAAGTGTGTCGAGAAGCGTGAATTTAAACTCAGGGATAAAGTTCTAGTCAATAACTCGCTTCTACGTTTCTATCCTAGTAAGTTATGGTCAAAATGGTCAGGACCATATAAGATTGTTCGAGTTTTATCCTACGGTGTACTTGAGGTGAAGAAAGAAGGCCATGAGCCTTTCATGATAAATGGCCAGAGAGTGAAACACTAAAGGAGTGGGGACTGAGCACTACTAAATTGACATCACCTGAGCACAGAAACCAGACCAAAGACGAGCTAATGACTTTAAACAAGCACTTTTTGGGAGGCAACCTAAGTTTCTTTATTTTTTATTCCTTTTAATTTCTTCTTTCTCTTTTGATTTTATGTGTTGGATTGTTGGTTTGATCTTTATCTCATGGATTTAGTTTAGGTTTGACCCTTTTTGCAGCTTGAAGTCAGAAAGTTCCACACCCAGCCCACGAAAAGTTCCATGGCCATAGATTGAACACCAAAAGATTTCTCAGCACCATAGTGAGTTCTTTTCTTTTATCCTTTCTCTAGTTATAGATTTTTACATTGGGGACAATATAAGTTCTAAGCTTGGGGGTTATTTTCATTTTCATTTTCATTTTAGATCATTAGTTTCATGCGCTTTTTGCCCCTGTTTGCTATCCGTAAAGCTCCAACTTCAACTGTGCAAGCATTCCACCTATTTCTAAGCCAATCTAACACCAATCCTCCACAACAACACCACAAATACCGCAGTTATCCGAACTAAATGAAAAACAAATAAAAAGAGAAACTAAAATGCCTAAAAATGCATTGCTGGTTAGTGTTAGATTGGTTGAAGTCTGTTCTCGCCGAGATAATAACTACTTGGGACCAATTGGAGTAAGCTTTCTTGGACAAATTCTTTCCACCTTCCAAGACAGCTCATCTTAGGACCCAAATCACAAGCTTCGTTCAGAAAAATGGAGAGTCATTGTCGGAAGCTTGGGACAGATATAAGGCTTTGCCGGAAGCCTGCCCACACCACGGGTTAGAAAAATGGTTGATCGTCCACACTTTCTATAATGGGCTAGAATATTCTTCGAAGGTGTCTCTTGACTCCGCAGCTGGTGGAGCTTTGATGAATAGAAGGCTAACAGAAGCTTACGAGATCATTGAGAGTGTTGCTACAAATCATCACCGATGGGCAAATGAAAGAGGTCATAACCCGAGAAAACTCTCGGGAGGTAAGTTTGAGGTAGACGATGTTGATTTAATTATGTAAAAATTTGATTCTTTGAATAAATGTTTTGACATGCTTGAGAAAGCTCATGTTAATGCCATAGGTGCTTCTAATAATTTTTGTGAGATTTGTGGAGCATAGGGACATATAGGTCCCGAATGCCAAGTTGGAATTGGATCCTCACAAGGTGCACCGGTGGAGCAAGTGGAATCACATCACAATTTTCATTACTTCAACCAAAAGGGGAGGAATGATCCATATTCCCAAACTTACAATCCCTGTTGGAGATCACATCCTAATTTCTCCTATAGCAATAGTCAGTATCAAGCCGGGCAAGGTAATACTAAACCCTCTTCTGGATTCCAACAGGTACAAAAATCTAGACTTGAGTCTCTTCTTGAGAATTTTATTGAGAGTCAATCTAAACAGAAAGAGGAGTTTAGGCAACATGGGCAGGTTGTGACTAAAGCCATTAATGAGTTGTCAACTAAGGTTGACGATTTGGCCATTCATAATAAGATGTTGGAAACCCAGATTGCCCAACAAGCAAGCACTTCACATAGGCAACAGAGTAAGTTTCTTAGTCAACCTGAAATGAACCCACGCAATGAACATTGTAAAGCTGTGAGTTTGAGGAGTGGAAAGAAATTAAAGGATCCCACAGGTAAGGGAGAGAGTGAAAAAGATAAGGAAATTGAGGATAGAGAGACTAAGACACAATCGTTAGAAGTAGAGGAAACTACAGAGAAGGTGTCTAAGTATGTACCCCTTGTACATTAACGTGCCTTTCACTGAGGCGTTGAAACAAATGCCTACCTATGCTAAGTTTCTTAAGGACATTTTGTCTAATAATAGGAAGCTCGAGGAATATGAGATAGTAGCTTTAACTGAGGAGTGTAGTGCTTTAATTAAAAAAAAATTGCCTCCTAAACTAAAAGATCCAGGTAGCTTCTATATTCCTTGTTTGATTGGTAACACTAGTTTTGATAAAGCTTGATGTGATTTGGGAGCTAGTGTTAGTCTTATGCCCCTTTCTGTGTGTAAGAAGTTGGAGGTGGGAGAACCTAAACCCACAACTATCTCACTCCAATTGGCGGATCGGTCCGTCAAGTACCCCATTGGCATCTTGGAGGATGTTCCTATTAAGGTTGGTAAGTTTTATATGCCGGTGGATTTTGTTGTGCTTGACATGGAAGCTGATGCTAAAATGCCAATCATACTTGGGCGTCCATTCCTTGCCACTGGAAGGGCGATCATTGATGTCCATGAAGGGAAATTAACTTTGTGATTGAATGATGAGGAAGTAGTTTTTGATGTTTTTAAATCTAAAAATAATTCTAATTCCTTAAATTCATGTAATCGCATAGATGCTTGTAATGTTGTGGATAGTGTTGTACTTTCAAGTGTACAGGAATCAGTGGCTGATGCTATACTAGAAAAGACCTTGCCCAAGGGTACCACAAAATTTGAGAAGCCCAAGGCCTGCAAGAAAGATCCTAAGAAGTAGAATGACAAGTGTGTCGAGAAGCGTGAATTTAAACTCAAGGATAAAGTTCTTCTCAATAACTTGCTTCTACGTTTCTGTCCTAGTAAGTTATGGTCAAATTGGTCAGGACCATATGAGATTGTTCGAGTTTTATCCTACGGTGTACTTGAGGTGAAGAAAGAAGGCCATGAGCCTTTCATGATAAATGGCCAGAGAGTGAAACACTGAAGGAGTGGGGACTAAGTACTACTCCATTGACATCACCTGAGCACAGAAACTAGACCAAAGACGAGTTAATGACTTTTAACAAGCGCTTTTTAGGAGGCAACCTAAGTTTCTTTATTTTTTATTACTTTTAATTTTTTCTTTCTCTTTTGATTTTGTGTGTTGAATTGTTGGTTTGATCTTTATCTCATGGATCTTATTTAGGTTTGACCCTTTTTGCAGCTTGAAGTCAGAAAGTTCCATACCCAGTCCATGGAAAAGTCCATGGCCATAGATTGAACACCAAAAGATTTCTCACCACCGTAGTGAGTTCTTTTCTTTTATCCTTTCTCTAGTTATAGATTTTTACATTGGGGAGAATGTAAGTTCTAAGCTTGGGGGGTTATTTTCATTTTCATTTTCATTTTAGATCATTACTTTCATGCGCTTTTTGCTCCTGTTTGCTATCTGTATAGCTCCAACTTCAACTATGTAAGCATTCCACCCATTTCGAAGCCAATCTAACACCAATCTTGTACAACAACATCATAAACACCACAGTTATCCGAACTAAATGAAAAACAAATAAAAAGAGAAACAAAAATGCCTAAAATGCCTAAAAATGCATTGTTGGTTGGTGTTAGATTGGTTAAAGTCTGTTCTCACCGAGACGATAACTACTTGGGACCAATTGGAGCAAGCTTTCTTGGACAAATTCTTTCCACCTTCCAAGACTGCTCATCTTAGGACCCAAATCACAAGCTTCGTTCATAAAAATGGAGAGTCATTGTCAGAAGCTTGGGACAGATATAAGGCTTTGCCGAAAGCCTGCCCACACCACGGGTTAGAGAAATGGTTGATTATCCACACTTTCTATAATGGGCTAGAATATTCGTCGAAGGTGTCCTTTGACTCCACAGCTAGTGGAGCTTTAATGAATAGAAGGCTAACAGAAGCTTACGAGATCATTGAGAGTGTTGCTACAAATCATCACCAATGGGCAAATGAAAGAGGTCATAACCCGAGAAAACTCTCGGGAGGTAAGTTTGAGGTAGACGGTGTTGATTTAATTATGTCAAAATTTGATTCTTTGAATAAAAGTTTTGACATGCTTGAGAAAGATAATGTTAATGCCATAGGTGCTTCTAATAATTTTTGTGAGATTTGTGGAGCACAGAGACACATAGGTGCAGAATGCCAAGTTAGAATTGGATCCTCGCAAGGTGCACCGGTGGAGCAAGTGGAATCATATAACAATTTTTATGACTTCAACCAAAAGGGGAGGAATGATCCGTATTCCCAAACTTACAACCCCGGTTGGAGATCACATCCTAACTTCTCCTATCAGAATAGTCAGTACCAAGCCGGGCAAGGTAATACGAAACCCTCTTTTGGATTCCAACAGGTACAAAAATCTAGACTTGAGTCTCTTCTTGAGAATTTTGTTGAGAGTCAATCTAAACAGAAAGAGGAGTTTAGGCAACATGGGCAGGTTGTGACTGAAGCCATTAAAGAGTTGTCAGCTAAGGTTAATAATTTAGCCATTCATAATAAGATGTTGGAAATCCAGATTGCCCAACAAGAAAGCACTTCACATAGGCAACAGGGTAAGTTTTCTGGTCAACCTGAAATGAACCCAGGCAATGAACATTGTGAAGTTGTGAGTTTGAGGAGTGGAAAGAAATTAAAGGATCCCACAAGTAAGGGGGAGAGTGAAAAAGATAAGGGAATTGAGGATAAAGAGACTAAGACACAATCTTTAGAAGTAGAGGAAACTACTGAGAAGGTGTCTAAGTATGTACCTCTTGAACTAAACTAACCCCCAGTTCCTTTCCCTCAAAGATTGGTTACGACCAAGTTAGATAGGCAATTTGGGAAATTCCTAGAGGTCCTTAAGAAATTGTACATTAACGTACCCATCACTGAGGCGTTGAAACAAATGCCTACCTATACAAAGTTTCTTAAGGACATTTTGTCTAATAAGAGGAAGTTCAAGGAATATGAGACAGTAGCTTTAACTGAGGAGTGTAGTGCTTTAATTCAAAATAAATTGCCTCCTAAGCTAAAAGATCCAAGTAGCTTCTATATTCCTTATTTGATTGGTAACACTAGTTTTGATAAAGCTTTGTGTGATTTGGGAGCTAGTGTTAGTCTTATGCCCCTTTCTGTGTGTAAGAAGTTAGAGGTGGATGAACCTAAACCCACAACTATCTCACTCCAATTGGCAGATCGGTCCGTCAAGTACCACATTGGCATCTTGGAAGATGTTCCTATTAAGGTTAATAAGTTTTATATGCCGGTGGATTTTGTTGTGCTTGATATGGAAGCTGATGCGAAAATGCCGATCATACTTGGGCTTCCATTCCTTGCCACTAGAAGGGCGATCATTGATGTCCATGAAGGGAAATTAACTTTGTGATTGAATGATGAGGAAGTAGCTTTTGATGTTTTTAAATCTGAAAATAATTCTAATTCCTTAAATTCATGTAATCACATAGATGCTACTAATGTTGTGGATAGTGTTATGCTTTCAAGTGTGCAGGAATCAGTGGCTGATGCTATGCTAGAAAAGACCTTGCCCAAGTGTACCACAAAATTTGAGAAACCCAAGACCTGCAAGAAAGCACCTAAGAAGTAGAATGACAAGTATGTCGAGAAGCGTGAATTTTAACTCAGGGATAAAGTTCTTATCAATAACTCACTTTTACGTTTCTGTCCTAGTAAGTTATGGTCAAAATGGTTAGGACCATATGAGATTATTCGAGTTTTATCCTACGGTGTGCTTGAGAAGAAGAAAGAAGGCCATGAGCCTTTCATAATAAATAGCCAGAGAGTGAAATACTGAAAGAGTGGGGACTGAGCACTACTCCATTGACATCACCTGAGTACAGAAACCAGACCAAAGACGAGCTAATGTCTTTAAACTAGCGCTTTTTGGGAGGCAACCTAAGTTTCTTTATTTTTTATTCCTTTTAATTTCTTCTTTCTCTTTCGATTTTGTGTGTTGGATTGTTGGTTTGACTTTATCTCATGGATCTTGTTTGGTTTGACCCTTTTTGCAGCTTGAAGTCAGAAAGTTCTACACCCAGCCCATGAAAAATTCCATGGCCATAGAATGAACACCAAAAGATTTCTCACCACCGTAGTGAGTTCTTTTCTTTTATCCTTTCTCTAGTTATAGATTTTTACATTGGGGACAATGTAAGTTCTAAGCTTGGGAGGTTATTTTCATTTTCATTTTCATTTTAGATCATTAGTTTCATGCGCTTTTTGCCCCTGTTTGCTATCCGTATAGCTCCAACTTCAACTATGCAAGCATTCCACCCATTTCGAAGCCAATCTAACACCAATCCTGTACAACAACACCACAAACACCGCAGTTATCCAAACTAAATGAAAAACAAATAAAAAGAGAAACAAAAATGCCTAAAATGCCTAAAAATGCATTGCTGGTTGGTGTTAGATTGGTTGAAGTCTGTTCTCACCGAGAAGATAACTACTTGTGACCAATTTGAGCAAGCTTTCTTGGACAAATTCTTTCCACCTTCCAAGACTGCTCATCTTAGGACCCAAATCACAAGCTTCGTTCAGAAAGATGGATAGTCATTGTCAGAAGCTTGGGACAGATATAAGGCTTTGCCGGAAGCCTGCCCACACCACGGGTTAGAGAAATGGTTAATCATCCACACTTTCTATAATGGGCTAGAATATTCTTCGAAGGTGTCTCTTGACTCCGCAGCTGGTGGAGCTTTGATGAATTGAAGGCTAACAGAAGCTTACGAGATCATTGAGAGTGTTGCTATAAATCATCACCAATGGGCAAATGAAAGTGGTCATAACCCGAGAAAACTCTCGGGAGGTAAGTTTGAGGTAGACTGTGTTGATTTAATTATGTCAAAATTTGATTCTTTGAATAAATGTTTTGACATGCTTGAGAAAGCTCATGTTAATGCCATAGGTGCTTCTAATAATTTTTGTGAGATTTGTGGAGCACAGGGTCACATAGGTCCCGAATGCCAAGTTGGAATTAGATCCTCACAAGGTACACCGGTGGAGCAAGTGGAATCATATCACAATTTTCATTACTTCAACCAAAAGGGGAGGAATGATTCATATTCCCAAACTTACAACCTCGGTTAGAGATCACATCCTAGCTTCTCCTATCAGAATAGTCAGTACCAAGCCGGGCAAGGTAATACTAGACTCTCTTCTGGATTCCAATAGGTACAAAAATCTAGACTTGAGTCTCATCTTAAGAATTTTATTGAGAGTCAATCTAAACAGAAAGAGGAGTTTAGGCAACATGGGCAGGTTGTGACTGAAGCCATTAAAGAGTTGTCAGCTAAGGTTGATAATTTAGCCATTCATAATAAGATGTTAGAAACTCAAATTGCCTAACAAGAAAACACTTCACATAGGCAACAAGGTAAGTTTCCTTGCCACTAGAAGGGCGATCATTGATGTCCATGAAGGGAAATTAACTTTGTGATTGAATGATGAGGAAGTAGTTTTTGATGTTTTTAAATCTGAAAATAATTCTAATTCCTTAAATTCATGTAATCACATAGATGCTACTAATGTTATGGATAGTGTTATACTTTCAAGTGTGCAGGAATTAGTGGCTGATGCTATGCTAGAAAAGGCCTTGCCCAAGGGTACTACAAAATTTGAGAAGTCCAAGCCCTGCAAGAAAGGACCTAAGAAGCAGAATAACAAGTGTGTCGAGAAGCGTGAATTTAAACTCAGGGATAAAGTTCTTGTCAATAACTCATTTCTACGTTTCTATCCTAGTAAGTTATGGTCAAAATGGTCAGGACCATATAAGATTGTTCGAGTTTTATCCTACGGTGTGCTTGAGGTGAAGAAAGAAGGCCATGAGCCTTTTATGATAAATGGCCAGAGAGTGAAACATTTTGAAGGAGTGGGGACTGAGCACTACTCCGTTGACATCACCTGAGTATAGAAACTAGACCAAAGTCGAGTTAATGCTTTAAACAAGCGCTTCTTAGGAGGCAACCCAAGTTTCTTTATTTTTTTTCCTTTAAATTTCTTCTTTCTCTTTTGATTTTGTGTGTTAGATTGCTGGTTTGATTTTTACCTCATGGATCTTGTTTAGGTTTGACCATTTTTGAAGCTCAAATTAGAAGGAGAGTGAAGTCAGAAAGTTCCACACCCAGCCCATGGATTGAACACCAGAAGATTTCCCACCACCGCAGTGAGTTCTTTTCTTTTATCCCTTCTCTTGTTATAGATTTTTACATTGGGGACAATGTAAGTTCTAAGCTTGGAGGGCTATTTTCATATTTTTATTTTCATTTTAAATCATTAGTTTCATGCATTCTAATGTCTCATTTTGCATTGCATCTTCATGTTGCATTTTCATACCATTATATCTCTCGGGCTTTTGGTTGACTTTGCGCCCCTTTCTTTTGAGGATTTTGAGATGGTATTGATTTGGAACCCAATTTATTGATTCTTGTGGTAGGCAATAAGCATTGTTTTAATTGATAGTGGAGGTAATTTCTTGATAGTTGATAATTAGCATATGTTCTCTGAATTTGTGCTTCTCATTTATTTTTAAACCTCTAAATGTGAGTTTTGAGCCTGTATGAGATTTATGCACTATATGATTTTTGCTCCCATTCTTTGTGTTGAGTGATAATTCCTTACCGATTTTGTGCTCTAGAACTTGATTTGAAACCATTTTGAGGCGAAAAATTTTGTTTGTATGCTTGAATGTGATTTAGGCATCTTAGGTATTTTTCTGGCCTTCTGAAATAATTGTCACACTTTCATCCACTAGTTGCCCATTTTGAGCTTATTGCATAATTATTTTTCTTGATGCCTATGATGATATATTATTGGTAATCATTTAGAATATTAAATGGAGCAAATTAGGTTTGAAAGTTGTGCAAAATTGTGTTGGGAATCATATGTTTTTGACCTTTCTCTTTCTCAAATGAAAAAAAAACAAATAAAAGAAAATCATAAGAGGAAAGCTTGAAAAAGAAGAGAAAGAGAAGAAGGAAAAGTAAGAAAGAAAATGCTTGGAAATATGGAGTTATACTCTTGATTGAAAAATGCCTTTGCTCCATTTATATTCTATTGGATTTCTTGTGCTTATTGAAAATTTTGTTAACCCCTTCTGCATACCTTCCTTTCTTTACCCTACCTAATATCATTCTCATGGCCCCATTACAACCCTTGAAAGACCTTTTGATTCTTGCATGTATGCAAATTATTAGTGAAAATTTGGTTTCTTATCAAGCTTATGGAAGTGTTGTTTCTTTGAGGAATCTTGAGTGCATTGTCTTTACCCTTAAACACTTTGAGTGTGGTTAGTAGAGTGAACCTAATTCAGTGAGGAGCATGATTTCTGAGAACTTTAGCCTCTAATTGGACTTGATTTTGATTGATTCTCTAATTCTTGGTTTGCCTTTGCCTATTGCTTGGTTAGTTATTTTCTCGGGTTCCTCATTCATAATTGTCTCTTGATCCCACTTCTTGTTTAGCATTAGTTGTTGCTTGGGGACAAGTAAAAATCTTAAGCTTGGAGAGATTTGATGTGTGTGAAACAACATCATATTTTGTTATTGTTTTGCATGCATTTTTTTTTGCATTTTAGGCATTTTAGTTTTTCTTTTTATTTTTTTTTCCTTTAGTTCAGATAACTACGGTGTTTGTGGTGTTGTTGTGCAGGATTAGTGCTAGATTGGCTTAGAAGTGGATGGAAAGCTTGTATGATTGAAGTTGGAGCTTTACGGATAGCAAAATGGGGAAAAAGACTCATTCTAGAGAGTTCCACGGCCTACCCCTGGAATTTCCCACGGCCATGGATCGAGCAGCTGCGTGAAGAAGTAAAAGTGATTTTCCAGAGAATTCTATGGCCTGGCCGTGGAATGATCCATGGCCGTGGAATTCAGTCAGCAAGATCCATGGCCAGCACGTGGAATGATCCACAGCCGTGGATCGCAGTACGCATTAGTTTTTAAGTTTTATTTTTTTTAGGGCCTTTTAGCCAGTTAAAACCCTAGGGGTATAAATAAATGTCCTAAATACAGTTTTAGGGTTCTAATTCAGTTGAAAGGAGGCACACTTGGAGGCTCTTGATTTTTATCTTTCTTTTCTCTTCTCTCTTTGATTACGGGTCTGGATGTTCTTGAATTTGATTTCTTGTTTCTTCTTCTCCATGTCTGAGTAGTTTCCTTTGTTTCTAGGATTGGGCAATGCCCTTTGATACATTGATGATGATTAATTGACTTTGTTTATCCTTTTTATTAATCTTGGATGTTCTTTGATTCAATCCTTATTACGCTTATTCATGTGAATTTGCTGGCCACATATTTGCATCTCATAGATATCTAGGGACATACTGAGAGGTGAACTAGGTGTTGGAACCATAAGAATTGAACTTAAGGTCTAAATCACGAGAGTAGGTTTAGCCTTTTGAGGATTCAATGAATTACCATAAAGCGTAATAGGTTTAATTTAAATTCAATTACCACGAGAGTAGGAATTGGTTTAATTGGGCACAGTTCTTTTCTCTTGAGAAAGAACATTAACTAATTTAGGGTAATTCACCTTTAATTGAATTTCAATTTTAATAAAAGGGTTGTCAATTAGGATTTGTCTTGTATCATTGTGGTTACCCTAATCTTGGAAGCTTTTTTTTCTTGAATATCAAAAACCTTTCTTAATAACTTGCTATTTTTGTTCTTAATTTTGCACTTTAGTATTTATTTACTTAATTGCTTGGTTACCACATTCTTATCACTCAACAATTTTATCCCCTTTGTTTAATTTAATTAAATTAATTAATTAATTGGTATTCATAGACATAGTTCCTGTGGATTTGATCTTTTTATTACTTGACGATGAAACCATACAATTGTGGATTTAACACATCACTTACATGATGTTTGAAATTGATTTGGGAAGTTTTGGAACTAATTTGAAAGCTTTGAGTTTGGTCCTTTACTGTTTGAAGTGCAAAAATTGAATTCAGCAAGCTTGTAATCGATTATAGGACCTTTGTAATCAATTACAGAGGCTCTGCCAAGCGTCCCAAGCAAAGTCAGAGAGCGTGTAATCAATTACACACACTATGAAATTGATCACAACATTTCCAGAATTCATGTAATCATTTACAATCACCATATAATCGATTACAAGGTCCACAGAGAGCGTGTAATCGATTACACACCCATTGTAATCGATTACACAGGGGTTTAAAGACAAGTTTCAGTGCACAAGAAGCCACTTTTATCTGAAACTCACATTTTCTCTCTCTTCCTTCATGAAACCCCTCACCCCTGATCTTCAATTCCTCTCTTGTTTCTTGGCCAAATCACCTCATTCCACCACTATTCTACTCGTTTTTCCCTTCTCCACCAAACCCCCTAATCAATTTCAACAAAAATCACCCCAAATTTCTTCCCCCATCTCCCTTCATGTACGTTCTCTCTCTC
This sequence comes from Ormosia semicastrata, assembly GCA_029884595.1. NCBI lineage: Eukaryota > Viridiplantae > Streptophyta > Magnoliopsida > Fabales > Fabaceae > Ormosia > Ormosia semicastrata. Next base: position 36,092,429 of record JAQQTO010000062.1, read on the forward strand.
TGAGCCCTAACCTACGAACTCCTCCACCATCTCACCTGTTTCTACCTTCCTTCACCACCAAACACCATGAATCCTCCTTCCCTTCACCTTCCTCACACCCTTTTCTCCCCCATTTCCTCTGAATAGCTGAATCCTCCAAGCATATCAAGAGACCAAGAATAGGGGTCTCCATAGGAACCTCCACCAGTGCTTCTCCATTCACTATTCCATGGTTGGGCCTCACTCAATACTTCCACACCGCCAAAAGAGTAGAGTTCTTCAAGAAAAATTTTCAATAGCAGAAGATTATATCATCAAGGTATTTCACTAAGGACTTTAGCTCTAGTGAACTTTTAGAGAGTTGCAGAATTATTCAGAGACTTGATTTGCTTGAGTTTCTGAGTATTAAAAAGGATATACTCAGATTTAGTCAAAGTATTTTATGCCAACTTGAAATATGAGAATGCATGCTTGGTCTCAGAGGTGAAAATGACACAGATACGAGTGGATAGAGAATTATGGTATAGGTTGACTAAATTGTCATATAATGGTGCCAATTTCTGTGGGGGTGCAAATGTGTGGGGAGATGAATACGAGCATAAGGATGCCTTAACTTCATTGCTTAGGGCTGGGTATAACATTCCTAGAGGAAAATAGAGAGTGATGGTCGCTGGTCTAACCATAGAGAATAGGGTATTACATTACCTTGTGGCTAAGGGATTGGTCCCTAAGGGAGGAAACTACTCCTAGGTTCTCAAAGATGATGTGCTAGCCTTATGGGCCATGAACACTGGATGGTCAATCAACTGGGCCTACTATGTTATTCAACATATGTTGGAAGCCAAAAAGAAACATCATCCCCTGCCCTATGCTATGCTTGTCACAGCAATTATGGAGCATTTTCATATCCTTTTGGCTGGGGAAGCCAAGGATACTAGCTCTAAAGGGCCTCAGTTTATTGGATTGTATACCTTGCAAAAGCTTTAGTTGAGGAAGATTGATAATAGATGATACTCTCTCCTTCATGGTGTGAATGCTTATGTCTCTAAGGCATGTAAAATGGTTTTTGATGATAACAAAGACAAAAGCGAAGATCAAGTGCAATAGTGAAGATCAAGTGCAAAAGGAAAAATCAAGATCAAAGAAAGAAGACAAGAAGGTTTATTTAGTTATAAGACTTAGGACACTAATGTTAAATGCTCTCAAGATTTCTCAAATGGTTTTTCAATATATGATTTCAAAATAAATGGGAAATTTCAAAGATAAACATGGCTTTCAAGAAAACTTGTGTTTCAATCTTAAAACTAACACTCTTAAAAAGATTCATGTTTAAACAATTGTCTCAATGTGTTAGAAATGACTTACAATCTTTATTGGACTTGAAAAATGTGTTCAATAGCCAATGTAATCAATTACACGACGTTTGTAATCGATTACACAGCAAACAGAAGGCATGTAATCGATTACATGAACAATGTAATCGATTACAAGCAAGTCAGAGGCCATGTAATCGATTACACAATATCTGTAATCAATTACATCAAGCCCAGAAAAGCATGAACACGTTCAAAGAGTCATGTAATCAATTACATGGATATTGTAATCAATTACACAGTAAGTCAGAAGTCATCTAATCGATTACACAGATATTGTAATCGATTACACACAAGTCAGAAGCTATGTAATCGATTACACCAAGAATGTAATCGATTACACAGAGCCCAGAAAGTCAAGAACACGTTGGAACAACATATGTAATCGATTACCTGAGCTGAGTAATCGATTACAAGAATCCTGATAACGTCCAACGGCTATATTTAATGCATTTAATGCGTGCCCAGAAAACCCCAACGGCTCTATTAAATGAGAAACTTATAAATACCAAAGTTGGGTCTTTATTTGAGGTTGACCTTGAACCAAAAATTGATTACCAATACGTCCAAATGTGAATCAATTCTCAAATCATTTTCTTGCTCTGTTTTCTGTCAAAAACGTGAAAAATCTTTGAGAGCATATTAGAGCTTCAATTTGTATTCATCTGCTCTATTGAGAGCTTCATTCTATCTATCATTATTGCTTTGTAAAGAGGGTGAGGCATCCCTCCAAAAGTGTAAAGGGTGAGGTATCCCTTAGTTGAAGAGACTCAAGCTCCAAGGGTGAGGTATCCCAAAAGGGTTGAGTGCTCAAGGTTGTAGTGGTTGTCAAGCACCCATTGAAACTTGAAGATATAGTGGAAAATCTCAAGTTGTTGCTTGGGGACTGGACGTAGATCACAAGTGGATTGGTGATCGAACCAGGATAAACGACTGTGTTTGTTATCTCTGAACCCTCATCTGTTTATTTTGTATACTGTTTTATTGATTTTCTTGGATACTGTCTCCGTAGACTATTTCTGTTATAAGTAAAAGTGTTTATCTCGTCCTTCCAATTATTTCTAATCATTCAATAGCTTCAACAAAAATAAGTTATCAAACGATTTGTGAAAGATTTGCGAACTTAGTTTTCATACTCAATTCACCCCCCCTCTTGAGTATTGAGGCCACTTGGTAACAAGTGGTATCAGAGCTAGACTCTGGTATAAAGAGCTTAGCAACTTCAAGAGAAGTAATGGCTTCAAATGATTTTTCAAATGAAGGTTCTTCTATAAATAGACCTCTTTATTTCAATGGGGATGGTTATGCCTATTGGAAAGAAAGGATGAAAATTTTTATTGAAGCTATTGATTTAGATGTGTGGGACGCCGTTGAAAATGGTGCTTTTGTCCCAACACAAACTAAAGATGGTGTGAAAATTAATACACCTAGAAATGAATGGACTGATGATGATAAAAAGAAGGTTTAATACAACTTGAGAGCTAAGAACATCATCACCACATCTTTGGGGTATGATGAATTCTTTAGGGTGTCAAATTGTAAAACCGCAAAAGAAATGTGGGATACTCTACAAGTAACTCATGAAGGTACTAGTGAGGTAAAACGATCTCGAATAAACACTCTTACTCATGAATATGAATTGTTTAGAATGAACCAAGGTGAGAGTATTCAAGATATGCAAAAGAGGTTTACTCATATTGTTAATCATCTTATCTCATTGGGAAAGACATTTCCTAATGAGGATCTTATTAACAAAGTGTTGAGATATCTAAGCAGGAATTGGCAACCCAAAATGACGGCGATTGCGGAATCAAGAGATTTATCAACAATGTCTCTAGCCACCTTATTTGGAAAGCTTCAAGAACATGAACTGGAACTAAATAGGCTCAACCAAAATGAAGAGCATGACAAAAAGAAGAAGGGAATCGCACTCAAAGCTACTTCCTCTATAATTGAAGATGATGATGAAGATGGTGAAGAGGATGATGAAAGTGGGGAGCTAAGTGAGGAGAATCTTAGTCTCCTTGTGAGAAAATTTGGAAGATTCCTAAAGAACAAGGGATTTCAAAGAAGGCCACCCTTTCCTCAAAAGAAAGCATATCACAAAGGAGAAGGATCCTCTACTCCTCCAAAATGCTATGAATGTGGAAAACCGGGACACATGAAAATGGAGTGTCCTATGTATCTCAAGAAGATGGAGAAGTTTGAGAAAAGGCCTTCTAAGGAAAGGAAAGGAAGAAGAGCATATATAGCTTGGGAGGACAATGACTTAAGCTCTTCCGACGATTCAGAGAATGAAGAAGCCCATCTTTGCCTCATGGCTCAAGGAGAAGAAAGTGAAGAAAGCGACACCGAGGTAACCTCTTCTAACCTAGAACCTTCACATTCTTATGATGAATTGCAAGATGCCTTTCAAGAATTGCATAATGAATCTTTGAGGCTCACAAAAATGATTTTGTCTTCCAATAAAACAATCTCCCTATTGGCAAAGAAAGTTTCTACTTTAACCAACGAGATAAATGAACTTAAAATCAAAAATGAGACCTTAGGACTCATAGACGCTAATTCATTATGCATGACTTGTTCCTCACATGATAGTGCATCCGTATCATTACCTTGTTCATCATGTAAAGCTTTTGAAAAAGAAATTGAAGACTTAAATAACACTCTTGCAAAATTCACTTTTGGAAGAGATAACTTAAATGTGTTGTTAGGGAGACAAAAATGTGTTTTTCTAAAAGTTAGCTTGGGATTTAATCCAAACAATCATCAAAAGTCTTATAAGAATTTCTTTGTTTCCTCAAATACCTCAAGTTGTCCTTTTGTCAAATGTTTTCATTGTGGTAAGAAAGGGCATAGTGCATCAACTTGTAATGTTAGAAAGAACATAAACACTAAGGTTGGAATAAAAAGAGTTTGGGCTCCTAAAGGCACCATGCCTAATTCTAACACACAAGGACCCAAGACAATTTGGGTACCAAAAGTTAAAACTTGAATGTGTGTTGTAGGTATGCTTGAAGACTAAGAGCTCAAGTTGGTATCTTGATAGTGGTAGCTCCAAGCACATGACCGGTGATGGCTCCAAGTTCTCCTCCCTTACACACAAGAAACATGGTCATGTCACATATGGTGATAACAACAAAGGGAAGATTCTTAGAATTGGCAAAGTTAGTAAGATCCCTTCATCATCTATTGATAATGTTTTGCTTGTTGAAGGACTTAAACATAATTTGCTTAGTATTAGTCAATTGTGTGATAAAGGCAATAGAGTTATATTTGATTCTTCTTGTTGCATAATTGAGGGAAAGGATGATAGGCAAGTTAAGTTTGTTGGTCATAGAGTCAATAATATATACATGATTAGTCTAGATGATATATCCTTAAATGATGCTAAATGCTTTATGAGTAAAGAAAATGATTCATGGTTATGGCATAGAAGAATTGTTCACATTCACATGGATCACTTAAACAAATTGGTTTCTAAAGAACTAGTAATTGGTCTTCCAAAGCTCAAATTTGAAAAAGACAAACTTTGTGATGCATGTCAAAAGGGAAAACAAGTAAAGGTCTCTTTTAAAGCTAAAAACGTAGTTTCAACTTCTAGACCTTTACAACTTTTACACATGGATCTTTTTGGTCCCTCTAGAACTATGAGCTTTGGTGGAAATTACTATGTATTAGTGATTGTGGATGATTTTTCTAGGTTTACATGGACATTATTCTTGGCCCACAAAAATGATGCTTTTCAATCATTTAGAAAACTTGCCAAAGTTATCCAAAACGAAAAAGGTTTTTGTATTGCATCCATAAGAAATGACCATGGTGGTGAATTTGAAAATCATGAATTTGAAACTTTTTGAGATAAACATGACATTCAGCATAATTTTTCTGCCCCTAGGACACCACAACAAAATAGTGTTGTAGAAAAGAAAAATCGATCTTTAGAGGAAATGGCTAGAACTATGCTCAATGAGACCAACATTCCTAAGTATTTTTGGGCCGATGCGGTCAATACCGCGTGTTATGTTATGAATAGAGCCCTAATAAGGCCAATTTTAAAGAAAACTCCATATGAATTGTACAAAGGAAGGAAACCCAATGTGTCACATTTTTATGTCTTTGGATGTAAATGCGTTGTTATGAATAATGAAAAAGATAACTTGGGGAAGTTTGATGCAAAATCTGATGAGGGAATATTTATTAGTTATTCTATTCATAGTAAGGCCTTTAGAGTCTATAATAAACGAACTATGACCATAGAAGAGTCCATACATGTTGCATTTGATGAAACTAACCCAAATGAGCCAAGAAAGGAGCTTGTTGATGATGTTGCAGAAATCTTGGCAAAAACACACTTGGAAAATCAAGAGAAAGAATCCAAAAAGCAAGAAGATTCAGAAATTGTGAATCTACCAAAGGAATGGAGGACTTCAAGATATCATCCTCTTGACAAGGTGATATGTGATGTATCAAAGGGGTAATTACTCGAAACTCACTTAGAGATGCATGAAATCACCTAGCCTTTGTCTCTCAAGTTGAACCTAAAGACATAAATGAGGCCATTAATGATAAGCATTGGATCTTGGCCATGCAAGAAGAACTAAACCAATTTGAGAGAAATCAAGTTTGGGAATTAGTTCCAAGGCCCAATGATCATCCAATAATTGGCACCAAATGGGTCTTTAGGAACAAACTTGATGAAACGGGCTTAATAATAAGAAATAAAGCTAGGCTTGTAGCTAAGGGATATAATCAAGAAGAAGGCATAGACTATGAAGAAACATATGCTCCCGTAGCTAGATTAGAGGCCATTAGAATGTTACTTGCATATGCTTGCATCATGGATTTCAAACTCTATCAAATGGATGTCAAAAGTGCCTTTTTAAATGGTTTTATACAAGAAGAGGTGTATGTAGAACAACCTCCTGGTTTTGAGAATTTTGTAATGCCCAACCATGTTTTTAAACTGAAAAAGGCCTTGTATGGCTTGAAACAAGCTCCTAGAGCTTGGTATGAAAAGTTGAGCAAATTTCTTTTAGAAAAAGGATTTTCTAGAGGCAAAGTTGACACTACCATTTTCATAAAACATAAAATGCATGACATACTTCTAGTTCAAATCTATGTTGATGACATTATATTTGGAGCTACTAACAACTCTTTTTGTAAAGAATTTTCAAATATTTTGCAAAGTGAGTTTGAGATGTCTATGATGGGTGAACTCAACTTCTTCCTTGGTCTCCAAATCAAGCAAACAAGAGAAGGAACATTCATAAGCTAATCCAAGTATTGCAAGGAGCTGCTCAAGAAGTTTGGAATGGACAATGCCAAGCATATGGCTACTCCTATGGGCACCTCTTGCTATTTGGACAAGGATGAAGGAGGCAAATCAGTAGAAATTACAAAATATAGAGGTATGATTAGCTCACTCCTTTATCTTACTGCAAGTAGGCCTGATATAATGTTTAGTGTATGCATGTGTGCTAGATATCAAGCTAATCCTAAAGAATCACACCTAAGTCTTTGTTAAAAGAATAATGAAAATATCTAATAGGCACATCACAAATGGGTTTATGGTACCCTAAAGGTGCCTCATGTAGTCTTATTGGGTATTCTGATTCTGATTTTACTGGGTGCAAAATGGATCGAAAGAGCACTAGTGGGACATGCCACTTGCTTGGAAGCTCACTAGTTTCCTGGCATAGCAAGAAGTAAAACAGTATGGCATTGCTTACAGTTGAAGCTGAATATATTGCAGGTGGGAGTTGTTGTTCTCAAATCCTTTGGATGAAACAATAACTCTTGGACTATGGTCTTGAACTTGATCACATCCCCATAAGATGTGATAATACTAGTGCAATCAACTTGTCTAAAAATCCCATTTTGCATTCTAGGACTAAACATATTGAAATAAGACATCATTTCATTAGAGACCATGTTCAAAAGGGTGACTGTATGCTTAAGTTTGTAGAAACCACTAAGCAACTAGCTGACATTTTCACTAAACCCCTAGCAAAAGAAGCATTTTTCTACATAAGAAATGAACTTGGTATATTGGATCATTCATGCATAAATTAACTTCTGCTGCATAATCCTGAATCTAATGCATAACCTTGCATTTTTCTACATAATCATGCCAAATTGTTGCATAATCTTTGAATTTTTCATTATATTTGAATCCAATACTGACTTGAGTGTCGGAGATTTCCCCTAAGTTGTTTTGCAGGTGCTCCCTTATGACCAAGACTCACAAGCAACTCAACATCCTCAAAATTTCACCAAAAATGGTAAAAATCTTGGTAAAAATAGTAATTTTTGATAAATTACGTGAGTTGAATCATAATATGATTAGATTATATGGTTGAATGATGCTTTGAATTGATCTAAGTTGTTTTGAAACTAATTTGGATTGATTAAAGTTGATTATATGCTGTCTGGAATGCAAAATCTGAGTTAAAGAGTGCTGGTAATCGATTACAATGCCTTTGTAATCGATTACATAGGTCTCATCACGCATGTAATCGATTACACACTTTTTGTAATCGATTACAATCAACTCAGAACTCAGGTAATCGATTACAATATCCATGTAATCGATTACAAGGTTCCCAGAAAGCATGTAATCGATTACACCAAAATGTAATTGATTACACACCCACCAGAATGCATGTAATCGATTACACACTCAATGTAATTGATTACACAGAGTGTTTTAAAAAGGTTTCTGATGCGCGTAGAGCTCATTTTTTTTTCAGAACTTGTTCATCTTCTTCATCCTCCTCCTCTGCTCCCACGCACCCTAAACCTCTCAAACCTTAAAATTTCTCATTTCTCACTCAAATCTCCATCAAAATCCCTCATTTTACCTCTCTCAATCTCAGAAATCCCCTCTCCACACAACCCATCTCTCAAAATCTCCTCACACCCCTCACCCAAATCTCCTCATCTTCTCTCACGAACCCCATCTCCATTTTTCTAACCTAATTTTGTCCCTTTCTCTCTCCTCACCCATCCCCAACCATTTCCACTCCTCCCACTCCACTCCTACTCTTCAATGGCTGAATCTTTTCATCGTTCAAAGTGCCCAAGAACAGGGGCTGCCATTGCAGGGTCTTCTGGTGGTTCTTCACGTAACATATCCGGCCTGGACCTCACAAGGCACTTCTCCACTGTGAAGCGAGCTGAATTGTTCCGGAAGAACTTCCAGCTTCGCAAGATCATCTCTCCCAGGTATCTACCCATCACCTTCTGCGAGAGTGAACCATTAGAGAGCTTTAGGACAATAGAAAACTTAGGCTTTTTGGGATTCCTGAGCATAGAGAAAGCCATCTACCCTAATCTTGTAAGTGTCTTTTATGCGAACCTGAAGGTTGAGGATAACTATATCATTTCTGAAATGAAAAAGTAACAAATCAGGTTATCAATGGCAGAGTGGTATAGGCTGACAAAGCTCACTCCAGATGGAGCTCAGTTCTGTAAGAATGCCAATGTATGGGGACATGAGTTTGAGCACAAGGCTGCTCTTCTTTCTTTGATTAGGACTGGCTACCACCCCCTGAGTGATCCTAAACGAAGAATTATGGCTACTGGCCTCACCATGGAGAACAGGGTTCTCCATTATCTTTTGGTCCGTGGCTTGATTCCCAGGGGAGGGAATTACTCCCAAGTCCTCAAGGATGATGTGATTGCATTATGGGCAATGACTACAGGGAGGCCTATTAACTGGGGTTATTATATCTTAGAGCACATGCTGGACGTCAAGAAAAATAAGAACTCTGCTCTCCCCTTCGCCATGTTGGTAACCATTATACTTGAGCACTGTCGCATTTCGCTGGCTGAAGAGTCTAACGACACAGCTCCAAGGGACCACAATCAATTGGTGCATATCCAGGAAGCCCACTACTATAAGGTGGATGACAGATGGCATTACATTGCTCATGACACTTTTGGCCATATCCATCATGACCCAGATAGTGATGAGGATGAGGAGGCTCAGCATCCTGCTCTTGCCCCTGCTCCAGCTCCCACTCCTACTACTCTTGATCTCCTGCTCCAAGAAATGCACAACCTGAGCGCTAATGTAAACACACGCATGGATCATATCGAGCAAAAATTGACCATCTTGAGCTGAGGATGGACTACTCTGATCAGGAGCTTGCCTCCATTCAATCTCTCCTGGGTGGACCTCCTATTCCTCAGAGCGTTGCTGCTGCACCTCGCACATCCCCTGCCTCTCCGGTTCCCCTCTCCTTCACTGGCCCATCTGGAGTTCCTGCTGATGATGAGGAGCCTTTGGACTCTGACAATGATCTTATGCCCAGCGATGACAATGATGATAATGATGATACTACTGCGGATCTAGAGGGTGATGTCTTTTGTGACAGCGAGGCCACTGACAGTGATCATGGCTCCTTGCCCTGATATTTGTTTTGATAAACACTATGTATTTATTTTGTTTTGACTCTGATTATATTTCATTGGTATACATTTATGGTGTTCTTTGATTATTGGGTATATTGTCTGTGAAAACATTACTTTGTCCATGGTGATTAATAAAATATGAACTTGTTTCCGCTTTGAATGTTTGACTGTTTGTCAATATTGCATGAACTGATTGATATCCTTGGCATTGTTATTCTGGCAAAATTTAAGGAATCATGAACTATAGCTGTTATGCTATCCAATTTTTTTTAAAATGCTTATGTCTTTTTGATAATGCCAACGGGGGAGAAAATAAGGAAAATAAGGAAAAATGAAATAAAAGTTGCATAAGTAATTAAGGCTGCATGAGTACAGGGGAGTTATTGAGCTTTTGCGCTCTTAAGCTTTTTATATGAAATCTAACCCAATATCATGCATAAACTCCGGGGGAGCATTGCGCCTAAATGTCTATTATATAAAATTGCAAAAATTCTTTCTTTTTCCTATGATCAGTTTGTCATCATCAAAAAAGGGGAGAATGTGAATGCTTATGTCTCTAAGGCATGTCAAATGGTTTTTGATGATAACAAAAACAAAAGCGAAGATCAAGCGCAAAAGGAAAAATCAAGATCAAAGAAAGAAGACAAGAAGGTTTATTTAGTTATAAGACTTAGGACACTAATGTTAAATGCTCTCAAGATTTCTCAAATGGTTTTTCAATATATGATTTCAAAATAAATGGGAAATTTCAAAGGTAAACATGGATTTCAAGAAAACTCGTGTTTCAATCTTAAAACTAACACTCTTAAAAAGATTCATGTTTAAACAATTGTCTCAAGGTATTAGAAATGACTTACAAGCTTTGTTGGACTTGAAAAATGTGTTCAATGGCCAATGTAATCGATTACACGACGTTTATAATCGATTACACAGCAAACAGAAGACATGTAATCGATTACATGATCAATGTAATCGATTACAAGCAAGTCAGAGGCCATGAAATCGATTACACAATATCTGTAATCGATTACATCAAGCCCAGAAAAGCATGAACACATTCAAAGAGTCATGTAATCGATTACATGGATATTGTAATCGATTACACAGCAAGTCAGAAGTCATGTAATCGATTACACAGATCTTGTAATCGATTACACACAAGTCAGAAGCCATGTAATCGATTACACCAAGAATGTAATCGATTACACAGAGCCTAGAAAGTCAAGAACACGTTGGAACAACATATGTAATCGATTACCTAAGCTGAGTAATCGATTACAAGAATCCTGACAACGTCCAACGGCTATATTTAATGCATTTAATGCATGCCCAGAAAACCCCAATGGCTCTATTAAATGAGAAACTTATAAATACCAAAGTTGGGTCTTTATTTGAGGTTGACCTTGAACCAAAAACTGATTACCAATACGTCCAAACGTGAATTAATCCTCAAATCATTTTCTTGCTCTGTTTTCTGTCAAAAACGTGAAAAATCTTTGAGAGCATATTAGAGCTTCAATTTGTATTCATCTGCTCTATTGAGAGCTTCATTCTATCTATCATTATTGCTTTGTAAAGAGGGTGAGGCATCCCTCCAAAAGTGTAAAGGGTGAGGTATCCCTTAGTTGAAGAGACTCAAGCTCCAAGGGTGAGGTATCCCAAAAGGGTTGAGTGCTCAAGGTTGTAGTGGTTGTCAAGCACCCATTGAAGCTTGAAGATATAGTGGAAAATCTCAAGTTGTTGCTTGGGGACTGGACGTAGATCACAAGTGGATTGGTGATCGAACCAGGATAAACGACTGTGTTTGTTATCTCGAACCCTCCTCTGTTTTTTTGTATATTGTTTTATTGATTTTCTTGGATACTGTCTCCATAGACTATTTCTGTTATAAGTAAAAGTGTTTATCTCATCCTTCTAATTATTTCTAATTATTCAATAGCTTCAACAAAAATAAGTTATCAAACGATTTGTGAAAGATTTACGAACTTAGTTTTCATACTCAATTCACCCCCCTCTTGAGTATTGAGGCCACTTGGTAACACATGGGAGCTATGGTCACATTCCTTATAAGGCTGATGATAATGAAGAAGAATAACAGCCTGCTACTGCTCCCGCTACCTTTGACCTCTTGTTTCAGGAAATGCACACCTTGGTGACCATAGTGGAAGTCCGGATGGATCGCATTGAATAGAAGGTCGATCATCATTAGCTAAGGATGGACCACTCCGATCAGGAGTTAGCCTCTATCCGATCTTTTCTGGAAGGACCCGGATATGTACCAAGGAGTGATGCCTGTGCTCCCACATCTTCTGATACACCCCCTGCCCATGAATAGATCACAGTTGCTATTGGTGCACCTATTTCCTTTGCTGCTCCTCCTACTAATATAGCCGTAGTTCTTGATGATGAGGAGGAACTTCTTGGCTCCGAGGATGACCTTGACACTAATGATGATGATGTAGATCTTAGTGATGTAGCTGCTGGGAGTGAGACTGACAGTAATAGCGAGGCGACAGAGTGATATGGGATTTATGTCCTGATTTTTTTATATACCTTGTCTAGCCCATTACATCTTATCACTTTTATATTTTTTGTATATGACTTTGGATCTTTTGGTATTAATGTCTATTCAATCTGAATATTTTGCTGGTTTACATACATCTGTTATCACTTTGATATGATTAGAATGATTATACTCTGATTTTGCTTTGATTGTATGAGGAAATCATGAAAAATGCTACTGAAATATTGCTAAAATTTTATTGGTATTATTGAAAAATTGAATGCTTATGTCTTTTTGATAATGCCAACGGGGGAGAGATTATTAGACATATGCCTTGCATAAGTATGGGGGAGCATTTCTTTATACAAATTATTTATCCTATCTTATGCATAAACTACGAGGGAGAGTAGCGCTTAAATCTCTGATATATAAATGCTTCACTCATTTCTTATATTATTTTGTCATCATAAAAAAGGAGGAGAATGTGAATGCTTATATCATGAAGCATATCAAATAACATTTTTGATGATAACAAAGTCAAGATGAAGATCAAGAGAAGTAACCAAGATCAAAAGAGGTATATTTGGTATAGGTCATACGCCTTAGAATCTCAATGTAAAATGCTCTCAAGTATCTCAACTATCTCCAAATGATTTTTCAAAGATCTTTCAAATCAACTTGAAATTCAAAGTTCATATTTTGAAATGTTGATTTCAATCTTGGATTTTGTAAATCATGTTTATATCTTAACAAATCCATGTTTTTCTAAGTTGGCCATGGCCATCAAGCTTGATTGAACTTAAAATTTATGTTTAAGGGCCATTGTAATTGATTACCCAAGTGTTGAAATTGATTACAAGTAAACCAGAGGCCTTGTAATCGATTACATTGACGTTGTAATCGATTACAAGCATGGCAGAAGCCTTTTAATCGATTACATTGAGGTTGTAATCAATTACAAGTTTGGAAGAGGCCATGTAATCGATTACATGAAGGTTGTAATCGATTACATCCTTCTCATAAAGCTAAGAACACATTCTAAGAGCCATGTAATCGATTATATGGGCTATATAATCGACTACAACAGGTCTGACATTGCCCAATGGCTATTTTATCAGCATTTAATACGGTCCATTAATGCACCCAATGGCTCCTTTGACCTGAAAACTTATAAATATATGTCTTGGGTCTTCAATAATGGCTAACCAACAACTGAAGAACATATTTCAATCATTCTAATACATGAATCATGTTTGAAACATTTATGCTCTATTTTTTAATCAATTTGAGACCTTCTTGAAGAGCATCCTAGGGCTTCAATTTGTATTGCATACTCTTGTGAGAGTTTCATCTATTAAACACTTTGATTCTTTGTAAAGAGGGTAAGGTATCCCTCAATCAACTTGTAAGGGTGAGGCATCCCTTGGATTTGAGGCTCAAGCACAAAGGGTGAGGTATCCCACAGGTTTTGTGAGTGCTCTATTGTGTAAAGGTAGCAAGCACCTCTTTAAACTTGAAGTAATAGTGGAAAATCTCTGGTGATTACTTGAGGACTGGACGTAGGTCACAATGAGTGGCTGAACCAGGATAAATCTTTGCGTTTGATCTTCTAAACCCTTCTCTTTTACCTTAGTGCATTATTTATATTTACTTGACTGAACACTATCTTGCTTGGTTAGTTCTTTCGTGAGTGAAAGTATTTAATCTTCTCTATCCATTCTTCCCTATTGATCAATAGTTACAACAAAAATAAGTAATCAAGTATTTTGCGAAAGATTTGCGATTGACTGAACACTATCTTGCTTGATTAGTTATGGATGTTTGATTGATGGATTGAGTTTGATAGATGCATACGTTGTGAGATTTTTAGCCTATTGATGGATGAATTTAACATTTATGCCATTCTTCTCTTTCTCGTGTGATTTTCACTCATGTCAATTGATCACTCTAGAACTTGCATTGATTCCTTTTTAGGCAACATTTTCACTTGCATACATAAATATGATTGAGGCATTCTTTCTTGAATTAGCTACTTTGACCAAATAGCCAACCTTGCATCATTTCCCTTTGATTAACCCCCTTGAGCCTATTTACTTATCTTTTGTCTTAGCTAATTATATATCATATGTGAAAAACCATGATTTTACCTTACCTTAGGGAATGAGAGAGTATTGGCTCATTTTCATTGGAGGAGCTCTTTTGCTTGTGGGTAACTAATAGTTCAAGTGTGGGGGTTGTGCAAATTGATGTACAATAAGTAAAGTGTTTAGTGGAAGAAAAAGAAAGAAAAAGAGCCAAATGAAAAGCAAAATAAATAAATAAAAAATAAAATAGATTGTAAAGAAAAAAAAAGAAAAAGACTAAATGCAAGAAAGGTTGTGAACGAAAAGAAATAAAAAAAAATAGGAGGGAAGAATTATGCAAAGAGAATGTGCATTATATGGAATTGGGGATAAAATTTCATGCTTGTCACTTTTCATTTGAGCTCCTCCCCAATGCTCTTTTACTCTCTTAGATACTTAGTTTGTCATATCATGTTTCCTTCCCTTACCTTGATCCCATTATAACCTTGAATAAAGTCCTCTTGATTTTTGTGTACATGTGTTTGAGTAGTGAAGAAGTAAAAGATAAGCAAGCTTATGGTAGTACAATTTTCATAAGTTGAATTACGTGAAATACTTACCTTTTAAACACTTGAGGGATTAATAGTGTATCTTGTGAGGATTTATCATTCTTGATTCATGCTTTTCAAATTGAAGATACCTCGCTTGTTGGTTTAAGATGTAAAGAAATGTTACCTCATGAATGTTTTGACCCTTTGAATCTTTGGTTGCTCTTCTTACTTGTAAACTTTTGCATTCTTGAATATCTTAGAAATTGAGCCTTTTATAGTTTTTGAGTTTTTAGTTTTTGAGTTTGTGTTGTTTTTTCTTGTTCCCTAGTTTTGGTCTTTTGTGATTTGCCCAAGAGTGCAAAAAGCTAAGTGTGGGAGACTTTGATAGCAATATATTTCTGTTCATTTAATGATCCTCTCACAAGGTGTCTTAAGGTTCAAATTGGCTTGATTAAATTAGTTTAGTCACATCTTATGATATTGGGCCTAATTGAATCATTGTAGGAATTATTGCATGAATTGGTCTTAAGTTGTCTATTGAGCAATGTTCAGTATTTTCCTTATAATCTGAGTTTCAAGTATCTGATTGATGTGATTCTAGTCTTTTAAGAAAGCTAAGACAAATCTCTATAACTTTCATGAAGACCTTGGGAGCTGAATCACACATTTGGATATTTTAAATTGAAGTTGAAGCAATGGCCAGAATGCTGATCCTGACAGCTTGACCTCTGCATATTCATTGGCCCATATCTTGAGTTATAAGAAAGAAATAGACGTCCCAAAGCCCAAATGAAAGCTAAGACCTAAATATACAACTCTTATGAAGACTCCTAAGCTAAAATACATAGTTTTAGGCATGTAATTGAAGCCCGAAGTCAGAGATAAGTTGTTGATGAGTTTATGACACTTAAATAGGCATAACTTGAGTTGTAGGCCTTTAATTAACATGGGATTTAGGCCTAATGATTTCTAATGGATCCAGCTTTGTAAATAATAGGTTTCTAACCATGTAAGGCCAAATTAGGGAGTAGTTATAGGGGATAGAAGTAGAAAACCGAGACTCAATTTTTTGTTCTACATTTTTCATCCTCTCTCTAGATCTAGATCTTTCTCTCTTCTCTTCTTTCTCCCTAGATTTACTTTTTTTATCTAAGTTCTTCCCTCCCATTCATGGAGAGGTAGGGCCTTTAATCAATCCAAGGGATTAAACATTCTTGATTCTTAGTCTTGAGATTCTGTTTTAATTGTTTATATTTAATTGTCAATCTAGTTTCTCTTCTTCTTTTCTTTTTGTAATTCTGAATGGGTGCGTAATTTGATTGGAATTTGCATTTGATAATTGCGTAATTACCATGTTCTAAGAGAGGAATTCAGGGACTAAACAAGGCATTAAAGGTGTTCGATGAAATGTTTAGCTTGGTTGGATCTTGATTTTTAAGTTAATTTGGGTTTTGGATGGATGCTTAATTTGTCCAACCTTAATTAATTGAATTCTGGAAGTGTTTCTAGTAGAAGATCCATGGATCATTGAGAAGCATCTTGATGTGGTCTAAGACCAAGGATTTGGTTGATAATTTAATGGATCTTTAGTGATTAAGGATGTATTAAGATCAAGTTTGATTAATTCTCTTAGATTGGTTGTTTTCCAAATTTTGTTTACTCTTTTTAATTGCTTTCTATAGTTTGATCTTACAAACCTTTTCCCTCTTGTTTATCAACCTGTTAATTTGATTGTGTAATTAGAGTGATCTACGGGCTCGACCCGGTGTTACCATATGCTGCAAGTAGTTTTGATAATTCGGTTATAAATTGATTTATATTTGGTAGCCTCAGCAGTTATCAAATTTTTGGAGTCGATGTCAGGGATCATTCTGATTTTGATCAATCTTATTAAGAGTATATTTAATTACTAATCCTTTACTAGCCCTTTCTCCCTGTGTTTTGATGGTTTTTAGGTGAAAACTAGGGATTACAGGTCACTTTGTACAATTTCGTACTGACAAAAGTGCCCAGAATGAGCTGAAACTTGGTTAGTTGAAGGAAAATGGCCAAATAAACAGGGCTCACGATGCACTATGAGGTCACCCCTAGTTTGCCAAAATTCCATTGTTTAAACCACTTTTCAATTTTTTAATATTTTTATTGCATTTTTTAGTTTCATTTTTGTGTAGTTTTCATGTTATAGTGTTCCCATAATTTTTAAAAATATTTAGATATAATTTCTGTTGAGTTTTTGTGTATTTTTACCATTACTTTGTGTTTTTGTGTTTTAAGTCCCTATAGTGAGGTTTAATATTCTTGATGTAATGAAACATACCATGGAAGAAAATTATGTCTTTCATATTGATTTAATTGATGACTTGGTTGATAATTCATATACTTACTTGTGTGAGGAGTTTCCTAAGATTGCTGATTTTGATGACTTTGTGTGTGGTAATTTGTGTGCTTGTTGTGATGGTGATAAATTATGTTCTGTGTGTTCTGAAATATCTGCATTTTTGGGATGTGATGAATCTGTTCCTATGTTAGCAGATTATACAACAGGTGATATATATGCAGAGGTTCAAGTAGCAGAAGCAGAACCATTACAGCCCCCTAGATTACTACTTTCTGTAGTGCAGCCACCAAAGTTGGAGCTGAAGCCATTACCCAAACACCTGAAATATGCATACATGGTGGATGATGAGCAGCTTCCTGTGATCGTGACCAAGAACCTCCTTGATGAATAGGAGGAGAGTTTTCTACAAATCCCGAGAGAGCATAAGAAAGCCTAAGATCCCGGTGATATCACTTGGGTGAATCCCAAAGGAAATAAGGAGGGCCAATGGGACCCGGTGGAAGCTCTCATGCTTCAAGCATAACTCGGTCATTATACTTTTGCCAATGGGATCTTGGTGGAAGTCTCCATCTACAATTGATAAGGATGTTTCGTTCTTTCTTTCTTTTATTTTACTTGTCTTAGATTAATTGATGATAATTGTGGAATGTTGTTTTCTTTTAAACTTTACATTGAGGACAATGTAGAATTTAATTGTGGGGAGGAATTTACATTTTGTTTTCTTTTTTATTTCTATTTTTTGTGTTTAATTTCATTTCTGTTTTAATTTTTTGTCTTAATTTTATGTTTCTCGTTCTTTTCTCTTTGTTATTGTTCGATTTTATTTTTCTATTTCTATTTTAATTTTTTGTTTTTTCTTTGTTTATAATTTTTCTATTTATAATTATCTTTGTTCTATTTTTTTTTTTTGCTATTATTGTTTACTATTTTTGTTTTCTATTTTCTATTTTTTATTTTTGTTTCTATTTTTCTATTGATTAATTGATGTCTCTACTATTTCTACTTTATTTTGTTTTTCGTGCTTCATTTCGCTTTTAAATGTCTTCATTCTCTATATCTATTTTACTATTTCGATTCTATTTTTGTTTCTATTTTTAATTTTACATCTCTTGAATTTTTCTATTTCTTTTTTGCTATTTTTGTTATTTTCTACTATTATTTCTATTTTCTTATTTTAATTCTATTTTTTGCTTTTAATATTGTTTTGTTGTTTTTAAAGAAAAAATTGTGTTTCTAATTATTTTCCAATGACATTTTGGGATTTGTGAAGTTTATGAGTTTAAAGTAATTGAAATTCAAGGTTCATAGCATGATTGAATAAATTTTCTTCCTTCTTGAATTTGACATGCTTGGTTTTGGATGTTTGATTGATGGATTGAGTTTAATAGATGCATACCGTGTGAGATTTTGAGCATATTGATGGATGAATTTAACATTTATGTCATTCTCCTCTTTCTTGTGTGATTTTCACTCATGTCAATTGATCACTCTAGAACTTGCTTTGATTCTTTTTTGGGCTATATTTTCACTTGCATGCATAAACATGATTGAGACATTCTTTCTTGAATTAGCTACTTTGACCAAATAGCCAACTTTACATCATTTTCCTTTGATTAACCCCCTTGAGCCTATTTTTCTATCCTTTGTCTTAGTTCATTACATGCCTTATGTGAAAAATCATGATTTTACCTCACCTAAGGGAATGAGAGAGCATTGGTTCATTTTCATTGGAGGAGTTCTTTTGCCAGAGGGAAACTAATAGTTCAAGTGTAGGAGTTGTGCAAATTGATGTGCAATATGTAAAGTATTTAGTGGAAGAAAAAGAAAAAAAAAGAGTCAAATGAAAAGAAAAATAAATAAATAAATAAATAAAATAGAATATAAAGAAAAAAAAGAAAAAGAGTAAATGCAAGAAATGTTGTGAACAAAAAGAAATAAAAAAAATTAGAGGGAAGAATTATGTAAAGAGAATGTGCATTATATGGAATTAGGGGTAAAATTCCATGCTTGTTACTTATCATTTAAGTTCCTCCCTAATGCTCTTTTATTCTCTTGGGAACTTAGCTTGTCATATCCATATTATTTCCTTCCCTTACCTTGACCCCATTACAACCTTGAATAAAGTCCTCTTGATTTTTGTGTGCATGTGTTTGAGTAGTGAAGAAGTAAAAGATAAGCAAGCTTATTGTAGTGCAATTTTCATGGGTTGATTTGAGTGAAATACTTACCCTTTAAACACTTGAGGGATTGAGAGTGTATCTTATGAGGATCTATCATTTTTGATTCATGCTTTTCAAAATGAAGATACCTTACTTGTTAGTTTAAGATGTGAAGAAATGTTACCTCATGAATGTTTTGACCCTTTGAATCTTTGGTTGCTCTTCTTACTCATAAACTTTTGCATTCTTCAATATCTTGGAAATTGAGTCTTTTCAAGTTTTTAGCTTTTGAGTTTGTGTTATTTTTTCTTTGTTCTCTAGTTTTGGTCTTTTGTGATTTGCCCAGGAGTGCAAAAAGCTAAGTGTGGGCGAATTTGATAGCAATATATTTCATTCATTTAATGATCCTCTCAAAAGTTGTCTTAAGGTTCAAATTTGCTTAATTAAATTAGTTTTGTCACATTTTATGATATTGGGCCTAATTGGATCATTGTGGGAATTATTGCAGAAATTGGTCTTAAATTGTCTATTGAGCAGTGTTCAGTATTTTGGCTATAATCTGAGTTTCAAGTATCTAGTTGATGTGATTCTAGTCTAGTAGTAAAGATAAGACAAATCTGTATAACTTTCATGCAGACCGCGGGAGCTGAATTGCACATTTGGATAATTTAAATTTTAGTTGAAGTAAGAGCCAGAATGCTATCCTGACAACTTGACCTCTACGCACTCATTAGCCAATATCTTGAGTTATAAGAATGAAATAGAAGTCCACCTAAGTCCAAATGAAAGCCAAGACCCAAAGCTACAACTCTTATAAAGACTCCTAAGCTAAAATATGTCATTTTTGGCATGTAATTGAAGCCCGAATTTAGAGTTAAGTTACTGATGAGTTTATGTCATTTAAATGAGCATAACTTGAGTTGTAGCCCTCTAATTGACATGGGATTTAGGCCCAATGATTCCTAATGGACCTAGCTTTGTAACTAATAGGTTTCTAATCATGTAAGGTCAAATTAAGGGGTAGTTATAGGGGATAGAATTATAAAATTGAGACTCAATTTTTCATTCTACATTTTCCATCCTCTCTCTAGATCTAGATCTTTATCTCTTCTCTTCTTTCTCTCTAGATTTTCTTTTCTTTTTCTGAGTTCTTCCCTCCCATTTGTGGATGGGTGGGGCCTTTAATCAATCCAAGGAATTGAGTATTCTTGATGTTTAATCTTGAGATTCTATTGTAATTGTTTACATTCAATTGTTAATCTAGTTTCTCTTCTTCTTCTCTTTTTCTAATTCTAAATGGGTGCTTAATTTGATTAGAATTTGCATTTGATAATTGCCTAATTACCATGAAGATGTTTGATGAAATGTTTAGCTTGGTTGGATCTTGGTTTTTAAGTTAATTTGGGTTTTGGATGGATGCTTAATTTGTCTAACCTTAATTAATTGAATTTTGGAAATGTTTCTAGTAGAAGATCTATGGATCATTGAGAGGCATCTTGATGTGATCTAAGACCAAGGATTTGTTTTATAATTGAATGGATCTTTAGTGATCAAGATTGGTTAATTCTCTTAGATTGGTTGTGTTCCAAATTCTATTTACTATTTTTAATTGCTTTCTGTTATTTAATCTTACAAACCCTTTCCTCCTGTTTATTAACCTCTTAATCTAATTGTGTAATTAGAGTGATTTACGGGCTCGACCCGGTGTTACCATATATTGCAAGTAGTTTTAGTAATTCGGTTCTAAATTGATTTAAAATTTGGTAGCCTTAGCAGTTATCAAATTTTTGGCGTCGTTGCCGGGGATCTTTTTGATTTTGATCAATCTTATTAAGAGTATATTTAATTACTAATCTTTTACTATCCCCTTTGTTGCTCTGTTTTGATGTTTTTCAGGTGAAAACTGGTGATTACAGGTCACTTTGTAGAATTTTGTACTAATAAATATGCCCAAAATGAGTTGAAACTTGGTTAGTTGAACGAAAATTGGTCAAATAAACAAGGCTCATGGTGCATTGTGAGTTCACCCCTGGATTGCCAAAATTTCATTGTTTAAATGACTTTTTCAATTTTTTAAATATTTTTATTGCATTTTTAGTTTCATTTTTGTGTAGTTTTCATGCTGTGGTGTTCCTATAATTTTTAAAAATATTTAGATATAGTTTCTATTGAGTTTTTGTGTGATTTTTACCATATCTTTGAGTTTGTGTTCTGAGTCCCTATAGTGAGGATTAATATTCTTGATGTTATGAAACATCCCATGGAAGAAAATTATGTCTTTCATATTGATTTGATTGATGACTTGGTTAATAATTCATATGCTTACTTGTGTAAGGAGGTTCCTGAGATTGTTGATTTTGATGATTTTGTGTGTGGTGATTTGTGTGCTTGTTGTGCTGGTGATAAATCTATTCCTGTGTTAGCAGATTATACAACAGGTGATATATATGCAGAGGTTCAAGCAGCAGAAGTAGAATCATTACAGCCCCCTAGATTACTACCTTATGTAGTGTAGGCACCAAAGTTGGAGCTGAAGCTATTAACCAAACACCTAAAATATGTATACTTGGCAGATGATGAGAAGCTCCCTGTGATCGTGGCCAAGAACCTCCTTGCTGAACAGGAGGAGAGATTTCTACAAATCTCGAGAGAGCATAAGAAAGCCTGGGATCCCGGTGATATCACTTGGGTGAATCCCAAGGGAAATAAGGAGGGCCAATGGGACCCCGGTGGAAGCTCTCATGCTTCAAGCATAACTCGGTCATTATACTTTCGCCAATGGGATCCTGGTGGAAGTCTCTTCATTTACAATTAATAAGGATGTTTCTTTCTTTCTCTCTTTTATTTTACTTGTCCTACATTAATTTATGATAATTGTGGAATGTTGTTTTCTTTTGAGCTTTACATTAAGGACAATGTAGAATTTAAGCGTGAGGGAGAAATTTACATTTTGTTTTCTATTTTATTTCTATTTTTTTTTCAATTTTCTGTCTTAATTTTATGTTTCGTTGTTTTTCTCATTTACTTTTCGATTTTTTCTATTTTAGTTTTAATTTTTTGTTTCGTTGTTTATAATTTTTCTATTTATAATTATGTTATTCTATTTTTTCTGCTATTACTATTTACTATTTCTATTTCTTGTTTTCTATTTTTTGTTTTTGTTTCTATATCTTTCTTTGATTAATTTTGATTTCTCTCTTGTTTTTGCTTTATTTCTATTTTTTGTGTTTAATTTCATTTGTATCTTAATTCTTTGTTTTTATTTTACTATTTTTGATTCTGTTTTTCTATTTCTATTTTTAATTTTTTGTTGCTAAATTCTACTATTTCTTTTTCTACTATTTATGTCATTTTTCTTCTATGGTTTCTATATTTTGATTTTAATTCTATTTTTTATTTTTAATTATGTTTTCTATTTTTAAAGAAAAAATGTCTTTTTAATTGTTTTCCAAAGATGTTTTGAGATTTGTGAAGTTTGAGTTTGAAGCAATTGAAATTCAAGGTTCATAGCATGATTGAATAAATTTTCTTCCTTCTTAAATTTGACATGCTTGGTTTTGGATGTTTGATTGATGGATTGAGTTTGATAGATGCATACCTTGTGAGATTTTGAGCCTATTGATGTATGGATTTAACATTTATGTCATTCTCCTCTTTCTTGTGTGATTTTCACTTATGTCAATTGATCACTCTAGAACTTGCTTTGATTCTTTTTTA
Organism: Ormosia semicastrata; assembly: GCA_029884595.1. Classification (NCBI taxonomy): domain Eukaryota; kingdom Viridiplantae; phylum Streptophyta; class Magnoliopsida; order Fabales; family Fabaceae; genus Ormosia; species Ormosia semicastrata. The sequence goes on from JAQQTO010000062.1 coordinate 36,115,530, forward strand.
GACTACATTTTCACTTATATACATAAACATGATTGAGACATTCTTTCTTGAATTAGCTACTTTGACCAAATAGTCAACCTTGCGTCATTTCCCTTTGATTAACCCTCTTAAGCCTATTTACCTATCCTTTGTCTTAGGTCATTATATGCCTTATGTGAAAAACCATGATTTTACATTATCTTAGGGAATGAGAGAGCATTGGTTCATTTTTATTGGAGGAGCTCTTTTGCTTGTAGGTAACTAATAGTTCAAGTGTGGGGGTTATACAAATTGATGTACAATATGTAAAGTGTTCGGTGGAAGAAAAAGAAAGCAAAAGGGCCAAATGAAAAGAAAAATAAATAAATAAATAAAAGAGAATGTAAAGAAAAGAAAAGAAAAGAAAAAGAATAAATGCAAGAAATGTAACACCCCAACTTTTGGGATAATTATAATATAGTCCCAATTTGTACTGTTTTGTGAATTCTGTGAGCAGTAAATTTAATTTGACTGTTCCGTGAGTGTACTTGGCTATTGTATGTGATTTGCTCCGACCTAAGGAAATAATAATTTTTTGGCCGGATAAATCTTATTTTAATTAATTGGAGTGGGGATCTTACTAAACCCAATTCTGATTGATATATAAATTAATATCATAATTTTTTGGATTTAACTGTGCAATAAAATGATTTTATATTTTTATAATATTATTTTATAATACAGTACCTACTGTCTCAAAAATAGTAAAAATCTGTTTTGATTTGACCACAGATCTTTAAAAGTGTTGTGGGACCCGCGTTTAGGAAAGACAGTCAACTGTGCTGACTGGATAATTTCTAACCAATGAGAGCAAGTCAACAAAAGTAGGCTTGACTTTCTAAACCAATAGGAATCGGACACCTAAGGAAGCATAGGTTTTCATTTGGACCGTTGGGTGAAGACTTAATGATGAAGCCTTTAACCTAAGCCATTGATCTAATCAATGGTGAGATTAGAATGATAGATTTATAACCAAGTGATATCTACCTTAGATCTAATCTAGGGCTAAGGATTAAAGATGAACCAAGGGTTAGGATTAAGTCAACAATTGTAGGCTTGAAAATGGTTAGTAACCTCATTAAGCTTAATTTAACTAATCTAATTACTTAATTAGCATACTAAGTGAACTAGCTTAGTTATGAATTAATTATAATCTAAATACTAATTAGATATCCTAATATTAATTAAAGGTTATAATATATGTTAATATATATTAAATTAATTAGTTATGTTGTTAGTATGTTAATTAAGATTGGTTAGGATAATTAACCTAACAAATTACCTAATTAACTAGCATATAATTAGGTGTAATTGGAGGACAATTAAGACACTAAAATGATGAAGGAGCTGCACGGTTTTTGGGCTGCCAAGGAGGAGGCAAGGTGGCTTGGTTCTACATGGTTCTAGAAGGATTCAATGACCTAAGCCATGTGCCTAACAAGTGTGAACACTTTGTGATATTTTTACATGCAAAATCACACACTCAAGCTCCCTACACACTCATTCACGGCTGCTGCTCTCCTTATTCACTCTTCACTTTCTATTTCACACTTATCACATTTTAACTATCCATTTCTCTCTCTAAAAACACAAGAAAACTCAAGCATATTTCTCTCTCACTTTCTCTCTCTAATTCGGCCAGCCACCATCCACCCACACCAAGACCTTCATAATTTTATCCCATCACATTTCTTGAACCCAAATACCATTCTAAGCATCTTTCATTCACAAACTTTTCCCAAATTCCTACCCTATCTTGCCTAAAATTCCACTTTTTGCTTACTTACTTAAGGGTAAGTTGTGTTTCTATGGTTCAAAACTGAAATTTTAATTTTTCTAACCATGATTGTTCCATGGTTTTGCTATTTTGTACCTTGTATGTGTATTTACTAATTGTTTGAGAATTTTAGGAATTATTTTGGAGCTTGTACGAAATTTGGAGAAAAGAAGGAAATCTAACCGATTAATTTGTCTACAAAAGGTAAGAGGGAGATTTAATCTCATCAACCCTAAGTGGTGATGAGAAAATGGATTGTGTTTGTGTGTAGAATCCATAAGGATTTGATTGTATGGTTTATTTATGGTTTTTATTATTTTTTATTGTTTTAAATGCTTTTCCTATTTGTGATTATTTTTGCTATGCATGATTATAGCTTTCATTAATTCTTGCTATGCATGTTTATGGTTTTAAATATATTGTATGTGTATTATATGTGATTTAATAATTGTATGTATTTGTAAGTGTGTAATTATTAAAGTAGGATGTGAATAACATGTGCGATTTGCATGAGTGTTCCAAAGAACACACCATCGAGCTCACGACCTTACATCCAAAAAGAGAACCAAAATGTTCTCAGCAATTTTCTAAATAACTGATTCAAGGAATTTAAGTAAAATAATCAAAGTTAAAAATGGTTTAGGTTAATTGTGGCCAAAATGCCATTTAGTGTATAACCAAATGCCATTTTATTTTGATTTGACCAACATGCCATTTTATTTACTAAGATAGGTTAGGTAATTGTTTTATAACATAAATTGATTCCAAAGAATCATTGAGAAAATCAAAGGAATTAATTATGTTCTAGAATTTTAACTTAGCAGAATTCAGTTTAAGTAAGAAATTAATCAGACACTTGAAAAGTACTAACGTAGGGCTCATACTATAAATTTTGAAGCGCGTTAGTGAATTTCAAAGTGAAATTATTGGGTAAAAATAAAATAAACTATATTTAGAGGAAGACGTTAAAAATACCTTATACTGATTTTATAGGCAAAATGCTGCCAAAATTTATTAAAATCAAACGCATAAAATGAAAAGATTCCATACTATATTTAGAACATGAGGAAAATACTCTACGTATTTTAAAAGTACTAGATATAGTTTTACACATATTAAAAATGATGATTTTAAGCTATTTGGTTAAGAAAATGAATTAAAATCTTACGCGATTGAAAAAAATGATTTAAAAACATTCTGCGATATTTAAAAACGTCAAAATGTCTTTACGCGATTTAAAAACGTTTGTGAAAACGATGAGATTGTGAAAATGCGATAAAATTCTTACGCGATTGAACAATACTGTGAGTTTTGCTGTCGGGCCAAAGTGGTGGACCCAGACATGTTGTAATGTAGTACTGTCAGGTGGGACGTGTTATACTTTGTTATTTGGTGACTAGGGGTAATTTGGTAATTTTTCATAAATATGGTAAAATTTAGATAATAGGGGTATTTTTGTAATTTTTAGCTCATGTTTAGAGTGTTGTGCCAATTTGGGTTATAATTGGTGATTGATTGACGAGGCGAATTACACCGTGTTTGGTGTGATAAGCGTAGTGTGGTTCATTTATGAACTTGGAGGCGTTAGTGTGCGGAGAATTCCACATGCGGACAGTGGGTTGCTCCTCTGGGCCGTGGTAACGGGCAACACACTAATGATCTTGACAAGCACTATTCTTAGTCGAGATCTTGAGGGGACTATTAAGTACTATGCCCGTGGTACACGACGTTGGATCGTGTGTCTTGCTACACGATGTTTTGGATGTGGGCTATAGACACAACGTTTGACAAGTGCAATAGTTTGGTTGGGTACCATAAAGTATTTTTAGTTTCTTTTCGGATCATTCTCTCGGATATCGTGTTTAGCTCCATGGAGTAGGAACGAGTCGGTGTGTGTATCATTCATCATCTGCATTTTTAATTGTTCAGGAATTATCGCATTTTATTGTTTATCATAATCTGTGATAAATTGTATGATTAAATGTTTTATTATACTATGCATGATATTATTGTATGTGTTATTTATATATATATCACTTGTTATCTTGTACATGATGTATTAGTATGTACTGTTGTGATAACTGTTTTGTACTATCATTTTCTTTATTGCCATGCGGGTAGTGATGTAGATTGTCTCACCTCTCTATATGTTTTCTCGATATTACTATATTGTTTCCGTAAAGAGTTTGAAGTAGAGGAGGATCAGCCTCTTGAGGTACAGTACCCTGACGAGCAACAGTCGGGCGACTTACACGAGGAGGAGGAACCGGTAGATCACACTGATCGTCAAGACTGATCTTGAGATCATGGCACTGCCAGGATTCTTCGGGTTCGTGAGACTGGAGTTTCACGGGGGTTCCGACGGTTGACTGTGTCCCTATGTAGGGAGTATGACGGGGAGATCATATTCACTACTATGCTTTATTTACATTTAGAGTTACCTTTGACCATTAGGCGTTATTGGCAGGGAGTTTTCCATGCACCTAGTGAGCTTAGTAGCGAGTCGACAGCTCGGACTCGTGTCCGAAGTGCTATGAGATCTCATAGATGTGAACTTTTCGATGGTTATTCTGGAGGTGATGGACGATGATTCATCGAAGAGTTTGATATCTACCGAGATGCACTTGGGCAGTACTATGTTTTAGCTTTATGTCAACTCTTTCCTGTTTTATTAAATACATGTAGTTGTAAATTATGTTTGTACTAAAAGAGAATCATATGTATATTATGGTGAGTTTATGTTTGTTATACCTTGTGTTTCGTGTTATTTTATTTAATGTTATAATTATAAAAAGAAAAAAAATATTCCGCAAATATTATATAAGTATCAAATGTTTTACAACTTGGGTAGAGTTTTATTTTTTTATTTTGTTTCATTGCATTCATAAATGTGGCATCCCCACAAGGGTGTTACAAGAAAGGTTCTAAAAGGAAAGAAATTTAAAAAAAAAGAGGGAAGAATTAGGTAAAGAGAATGCGCATTATATGAAATTGGGGAAAAATTTCATGCTTGTTACTTGTCATTTGAGTTCCTCTCCAATGCTCTTTTATTCTCTTGGATACTTAGCTTGTCATATCCATATTGTTTACTTCCCTTACCTTGACCACATTACAACCTTGAATAAAGTCCTTTTGATTTTTGTGTGCATATGTTTGAGTAGTGAAGAAGTAGAAAATAAGCAAGCTTATGGTAGTGTAATTTTCATGGGTTGAATTGACTGAAATACTTACCTTTTAAACACTTGAGGGATTGAGAGTGTATCTTGTGAGGATCTATCATTCTTGATTCATGCTTTTCATATTGAAGATACCCTTCTTGTTGGTTTAAGATGTGAAGAAATGTTACTTCATGAATGTTTTGACCCTTTGAATTTTTGGTTGCTCTTTTTGCTTGTAAACTTTTGGATTCTTTAAAATCTTGGAAATTGAGTCTTTTAGAGTTTTTAGCTTTTAGAGTTTTTAGCTTTTGATTTTGTGTTATTTTTTATTTGTTCCCTAGTTTTGGTCTTTTGTGATTTGCTCAGGAGTATAAAAAGTTAAATGTGGGAGAATTTGATAATTATATATTTTATTAATTTAATGATCCTCTCACAAGGTGTCTTAAGGTTTAAATTGGCTTAATTAAATTAGTTTTGTCACATTTTATGATATTGGGTCTAATTGGATCATTGTGGAAATTATTGCATGAATTGGTCTTAAATTGTCTATTAAGCAGAGTTCAGTATTTTGGCTATAATTTGAGTTTCAAGTATCTGATTGATGTAATTCTGGTCATGTAAGAAAGTTAAGACAAATCTCTATAACTTTAATGAATACCTCGAGAGCTGAATCACACATTTGGGGAATTTAAATTGAAGTTGAAGCAAGAGCCAAATAGTTGATCCTAACAGGTTGACCTCTGGGCACTCATTGGCCCATATCTTCAGTTATAGGAATGAAATGGACGTCAACCTAAGCCTAAATGAAAGCTAAAACCAAAGCAACAACTCTTATAAAGACTCCTAAGCTAAAATACGTCATTTTGGGCATGTAATTGAAGCTGGAAGTCAGAGATGAGTTGCTAACGAGTTTATGTCACTTAAATGGGCATAACTTGAGTTGTAGGCTTCTAATTGACATGGGATTCAAGACTAGTGATTCCTAATAGACCCAGCTTTGTAACTAATAGGTTTCTAATCATGTAAGGCCAAATTAGGGGGTAGTTATAGGGAATAAAAGCAGAAAACCAAGACTCAATTTTTTATTCTATATTTTTCATCCTCTCTCTAGATCTTGATCTTGATCTCTTCTCTTTCATCTCTCTAGATTTTATTTTCTTTTTCTGTGTTCTTCCCTCCCATTCATGGAGGGGTAGGGCCTTTAATCAATCCAAGGAATTGAACATTCTTGATGCTTAATATTGAGATTTTGTTTTAATTGTTTACATTCAATTGTTAATCTAGTTTCTCTTCTTCTTCTATTTTTCTAATTATGATTGGGTGCTTAATTTGATTGGGATTTGCATTTGATAATTGCGTAATTACCATGTGCTAAGAGAAGAATTCAAAGACTAAACAAGACATTGAAAGTGTTTGATGAAATGTTTAGCTTGATTGGATCTTGATTTTTAAGTTAATTTGGGTTTTGGATGGATGCTTAATTTGTCTAACCTTAATTAATTGAATTCTAGAAGTGTTTCTAGTAGAAGATTTGTGGATCATTGAGAGGCGTCTTGATGTGATCTAAGACCAAGGATTTGTTTGATAATTGAATGGATCTTTAGTGATCAAGGATGGATTAAGATCAAGATTGGTTAATTCTCTTGGATTTATTGTTTTCCAAATTCTGTTTACTCTTTTTAATTGCTTTCTGTTGTTTAATCTTACAAACCCTTTCCCCTTATTTATCAACCTCTTAATCTTATTTTGAAATTAGAGTGATCTACGGGTTCGACCCGGTGTTACCATATACTGCAAGTAGTTTTAGTAATTCAATTATAAATTGATTTGAATTTGGTAGCCTCCGCAGTTATCAAATTTTTTACGCCATTGTCAGGGATCATTCTGATTTTGATCAATCTTATTAAGAGTATATTTAATTACTAATCCTTTACTAGCCCCTTTGTTGCCGTGTTTTGATAGTTTTCATACGAAAACTAGTGATTACAAGACAATTTGTAGAATTTCGTTTGACAAATGTTCCTAGAATGAGCTCACTCCTACAAGACAAACTTGGTTAGTTGAAGGAAAATTGCCAAATAAACAAGGCTCATAAAAATTGTGAGATCACCCCTAGTTTGCCAAAATTCCATCATTTAAACCACTTTTTCAAATTTTTAGTATTTTTTATTACATTTTTTCGTATCATTTTTGTGTAATTTTCATGTTGTGGTGTTCCTATAATTTTTAAAAATATTTAGATATAGTTTTGTTGAGTTTTTAGGTGATTTTACCATTCCTTTATGTTTTTGTGTTTTGAGTCCCTAGAGTGAGGTTTAATATTCCTGATGCTAAGAAACATCCCATGGAAGAAACTAATGTCTTTCATATTTATTTAATAGATGACTTGGTTGATAATTCATACTCTTACTTGTGTGAGGAGTTTCTAGAGATTGCTGATTTTGATGACTTTGTGTGTGGTGATTTGTGTGCTTATTGTGCTAGTGATAAGTTATGTGTTCTAAAATATCTACATTTTGGGGATGTGATGAACCTGTTCCCTATTATCAGATTATACAATAGGTGATATATATACAGAGTTTCAAGCAGCAATAGCAGAATCATTACAACTCCCTAGATTACTACTTTCTGTAGTGCAACCACCAAAGTTGGAGCTGAAGCCATTACCCGAACACCTGAACTATGCATACTTGGCAGATGATGAGCAGCTCCCTGTGATCGTGGCCAAGAACCTCCTTGCTGAACAGGAGGAGAGATTTCTAGAAATCTTGAGAGAGCATAGGAAGGCCTGAGATCCGGTGATATCACTTGGGTGAATCCCAAGGGAATTAAGGAGGGCCACTGGGACCCGGGTGGAAGCTCTCATGCTTCAAGCATAACTCAGTCATTATACTTTTGCCAAAGGGATCCTGGTGGAAGTCTTTCAATCTACAATTAATAAGGATGTTCCTTTCTTTCTCTCTTTTATTTTACTTGTCCTAGATTAATTGATTATAATTATGGAATGTTATTTTCTTTTGAGCTTTACATTGAGGACAATGTAGAATTTAAGTGTGGGGGAGGAATTTATATTTTGTTTTTTGTTTTATTTTTATTTTTTGTGTTTAATTTTATTTCTGTTTTAATTTTTTGTCTTAATTTTATGTTTTAATTTCTTTTCTCTTGTTATTGTTCGATTTTATTTTTCTATTTCTATTTTAATTTTTTGTTTCTACTGTTTATAATTTTTCTATTTATAATTATGTTGTTCTATTTTTTTGCTATTCTTTGTTTACTATTTTTGTTTTCTATTTTCTATTTTTTGTTTTTGTTTCTATTTTTTCTTTGATTAATTTTGATGTCTCTGTTGTTTCTACTTTATTTCTATTTTACGTGCTTAATTTCATTTCGGTCTTAATCCTCTGTTTCTATTTTATTGTTTTTTATTCTATTTTTCTATTTTTGTTTTTTAATTTTTTGTTCTTTGAGTTCTGTTGTTTCTTTTTCTCGCTATTTTGTTATTTTTTTGCTACTATTTCTATTTTTCGATTTTAATTCTTTTTTTGTTTTTAATTCTGTTTTCTACTTTTAAAGATAAAATGTGTTTTTAATTTTTTTCCAATCATGTTTTGTGATTTGTGAAGTTTATGAGTTTGAAGCAATTGAAATTCAAGGTTCATAGCATGATTGAATAAATTTTATTCCTTCTTGAATTTGATATGCTTGGTTTTGGATGTTTGATTGATGGATTGAGTTTGATAAATGCATACCTTGTGATATTTTGACCCTATTGATGGATGGATTTAACATTTATGCTATTCTCCAATTTCTTGTGTGATTTTCACTCATGTCAATTGATCACTCTAGAACTTGCTTTGATTATTTTTTAGGCTACATGTTCACTTGCATGCATAAACATGATTGAGGTATTCTTTCTTGAATTAGTTACTTTGACCAAATAGCCAACCTTGTATAATTTCCATTTGATTAACCCCCTTGAGCCTTGTTTTGGACCGTTACCTGGGCTCTCAATATGTAGTCCAGCCCAATACATGTACTAGCAAAACTCCAAGACTTCACATCTCCAGCAAAGTCAACTTATCATGAGATCCCAATTTTGGATGGAAACAATATTACCACAAGATCTACACAATGGATAAATCACCTAATTGCCAATCATGATTTAATGGAATAATTGCACAGTAACTACCATACCAATATTATGATAATATAGGAATTCTCTATAACTAAATAAGGAACATATCTTTTCCTGCAATAATAACAGGAATGTATCTCTTCATCAAGGGAACATATCAATCCAACCTTAATAAATATTAGGCTAAGTCACCCAAATCAGGTATGAGTTCTCCCATAGCATTGACCCAATTAGTGCAAATCCTAACTTGAGCATTGGAGTCCCTTTACAGGTACCTACCCCCTATTTCAACACGCTTGGTAACAGTTATGCATCGAAGGAGTCCATTACATAAGTGCCTATCTCAGGTACCCTCTGAATCTACTTCAGAACATTAGCGCCATTTGTGGGAATTGAGAAATTTATATTCCAACACAAGTCATGGTGAACACGAGACAGTGTTCAAGAGGAGACGCTAGGTAGGCCTCTACTAACCAAAGGCAAGACCATGTCACCCAACGCCTTCCTAACCCACCACCTGCTGTAACAGCCCAATATTTGCTACCCAAATATATTGTCATATAAATGAATAACCCAATATTGGTCCTACTACTACTAACATACATCAACATCTAACCCATATTATTCATACACAATGAGTAAATATGGAGAGTTACGATAGCAAAAGTTATAGATATACATCATAGCCTCAAAGGGCATATTGTTATACATAACTCCATGCAACTAAGCAAATATGAAACAAATATATGCTCAGCTCAAAACAGCATCTATAATATGCTAATCCTCATACATCTTCTTCTTCCCTTTCGAAGAACTCGCACTTGGATTTATATGGCAACACAATCGGGATGAGAAAACAAATCTCTATAGAAGTATTCCAATACCAGTATATATACATATATACAAATAGATAATATTCACAATTATCGAGTTGCCACTACGATCACAGAAGCAACAACTTCTCCATCTCAAAAATACGCAATCGCCCATACAATTACAATGCATCAAAATGTTATGATAGCAACCACCCATACAATTACCATGCTATGCTTAATTATGTCTAATGTGTATGTCTATGCAAGTCCTAGGAATGAATGTAGTTTCAAAATGTTACGAGCCCTCGGACGTATTAAGGACATTCTTCACCTCAGCTACTCTAGGACATGTTATGATATGTTATGGTTTATCAAGCATAGTGAGGATATGGCTCACCAACACTATCCATCAAAACAAGCATAGGATATTACTCACCTCCACTAATCAGTAAAGCAAAGAGTATATTATTCATCTCCTAACTCGATAATGTAATAAGGATATTCATCACCTCATTACATATAACATAGAGAGGATATTCCCCACCAATCTATGCTTCCAACAACACAAAGAGGATATTATAAACCTCAATGTATTTCTCAAACGTCTCATACAAAATAATCACTAATTACATTCCATAATTAGATCACAGTTGGTTTACATGTATGACCACAAAAATGAAACACAATGATGTCAAACACTATAATAGTTAGCATACCAATTAATTTACATTCATCTCATGTCAAGCATGAACAACAATGATACTAAGTACCACAATGTTTAATACTCCAATTGATTTACATTCACAGAAACACCTTATTAAATACTTATAGTAGTACTTTAATACTCTTAAAAGAGCAACCATGAGAAATTCTCACACTTAGAAAAGCTCATTTCCCCAATTCATCATAATACACAATATGTATATAATCATGCTTAATTATTCCACAAAATTAGCACTACGAATCTATATGATTCATCACGTTCACACTTCATTAAATACTCTTACTAATGTCTCAACACTCATTAAGAAGCATACAATAAAGTATCACATAAGTGATCCCCTTCAATTTCCCACAATAAGGGCTTTGTTCTATTCTATCCAGCATTGAGCACTCAGGCGCTAACAAACCAGCACTTAGACACGCAAACAACAGCCTCAAGCAAGATTTTCTGGACATTGGAAGATCAGGCGCTCAGCTTCTGCGTGCTCAAGCGCGCTACAAGCATAAGAAATTCTTCTTAGGTACTGGGCGCCTAGATGCCCAGACATTGAGCGCTTAGGCACTCACACACAGAAATAGTTTCTGCAGAATTTTGCAGAAACGATAACTGTTCCATTGGGAACAAGTGATCTTACAATCACTCAAAATCACTTCCAAGTGATTTTCTAACCTCAAACAAGGTTCAACTACACACAGAAACCTTTAATTCACTTCAATTTCATTTAATTCAACCCTTTTGTATCAAAATCTCAAACTTGGCCTAAACCCCCAATAATGACCTAAAGTGGGAATTAAGGCTGCAAAAGATGAAAAATTCATCTAAACACATCCACAATTTAGTTTCTAACTCAACCATACTAACCACATCAAGATTCAACTTATAAATCATCAAATCACCTCTCAAACCATCATTTCCTCTTCAAGCTTCTCTTGAATCAAAAGAAAAGAATGAAAATAAGCAAGTAAAATAGATTTTCCCCTACTTCAATTTCTAGAAACGAAATCGATCAGTTATTCCTCCGAAAAGCTAAGCTCCTTCCCTTGCTTTGATGAAGATCCTCATTCCTTAAAGCCTTGAATTCCTTTCTCCCTTCTTTTCCCTAAGCAGCTATGAGAGAAGAAAATAAAAGTGAGTTAAGACTCACATTTTGACCTTAAATAGGCCCCAACACAGAAACAAAACTATGCCCCACTATTTTGGCCACTTATAGAGCTACTATTCACCCGAACAGTTAAGAATGCTTGGATATCACCCAACCAAGTTTCCTAACTTTCAAGAAGATTAAAATAAGTTATAAGATTCATTAAATCGTGTTTCATCATTTCCATAAATTTTCATATCTGTTAAGGGTCAAACCAGCACTAAAACATATAACCAGTATGCTTAAAAATGCTGAACTAACCCCGATAATTCTTAAACTTTAACTACATTTACTTCCACACATTTTGGACCTAGAAACAAGTTCTCCACACTTATCTCTATTAACTGAGCAGTTTAAGCCAAAAATGGAACTGAAAACAGCTATATTTTACACAGAGTTGCAGCCAAGTGACTAAACGTGCTTAGATGGTCACAAAACTTTATAGGCATAACAAACTAGTGTTAGGCAACCTCTGTAACCATATACAAGTCTATCATAACTATCCAGGGTGTTACATTCTCCCCACCTTTTTAGAATTTTGTCCCCAAAATTTGGTTTACCTTACGTATAAAGTTCTAACAATTGACATACAACCACAGATACAACTAAATTTTAAGAAAACAAAGTTACTAAACATGTACAACCATGTACTCACCTTTTCCCGAACTAAGAGATGGTGATGCCTCCTCGCCTTGTACATTGTAGACTCTACCCCCAATGATAGGTCTAGCATCTGCATTATCTTCTTCCTTTTGAGAATAATTCTTGGCATAGTGTCCCAACTTGCCACACTGAAAACACTTGATCTGGTCAATCATGCAAACCTTGTCCCCGTGGTACCTACCACACTTCTTACACTTCTCTTGCCGATCTTCCATCTGAACATTCTGGCCTTTCTCTTGTGGGTGACTAGATTTAGGACTACATTTTCCATATCCACCATCCACATTCCTCTTCTTTTGAAGATTTTATAAATTTCACTCTGCCTGAATTTGGAGATTTTCAGACTCCACAATTCTACACTTGTTCACCAAGGATGGAAAATCCCTGATTTCAAAAGGTCTCATAACCTTTCTTACATTTCCCCTCAGCCCGGGCTCAAACTTGACACACCTCTAGTTCTTATCTAGATTATGCCTAAACTGAGAAGAAAACTTGGACAACACATGAAATTTTGCTTCATATTGTCCAACCGTCATGTCCTCTTGTTGAAGACCCAAAATCTCCCTTTCTTTATCATCTTGTAAACTTTTTGGAAAATGTTTCTCCAAAAAGGTCTCTTTGAACACTCCCCACGTGATCAAAGTCCCTGCTATCTCGAGTAGCCTCCTGGTGCTTTGCCACCATTGCTCCGCTTCCCTCTCAATATGAAGGAAGCAAAGGAATTTTTTGCTCTTCAGAGTAAACCATGACCTCATAGATATTCTGTAATTCTGTCAACCACTCTTTCGCTTTAATCGGATCATAGTCACCTCTGAATATTAGAGGACTCATCTTTTTGAACTCTGAAATGTCGAGAAAATTTTTATTTCTCCCGATTGGTACCTCTTGTACTGGTGGTGGTACTGGTGGTGGTACTTACTGCTGAGGCACCAACCTCTCTAACACTCTTGCAGTTGCCACTACTTGTTCAGTCTGTTGCCTCATGGCATTGGCCATCGCCATCATAGTTGCAGCCATCTTTGTACCTTCATTACCAGAGTCTCTATTTCGGCTCCCATGTGGTCGCCCTCGTGCTGCTATAGTCTTCTGTAAACACTGAACAATCCATATTGAGTTCGCTAGGCTCAATATCATATAACTGTGTCATAGTAACTAAAGCAGACATCTCAAAGGAAAAACATACAATTCCGCTCGAACAATCATATGTAAGAGATAAGAAATACATAACCATCACTACACATGCATAAGCATAGTTAGTCCATACCCTAGCTCAACAAGATGAACCACTCTCTGATACTAAAATGTAATAGCCTAATATTTGCTACTCAAATATATTGTCATATAAATGAATAACCCAATATTGGTCTTGCTACTACTAACATACATCAACATCTAACCCATATCATTCATACACAATGAGTAAATATGGAGAGCCACGATAGCAAAAGTTATATATATACATCATAACCTCAAAAGGCATAATGTTATACATAACTCCAAGCAACTAAACAAATATAAAACAAATATATGCTCAGTTCAAAATAACATCTATACTATGCTAACCTCATACATCTTCTTCTTCCCTTTCGAAGAACTCGCACTTGGATTTACATGGCAACACAATCGGGGTGAGAAAACATATTTCAATAGAAGTATTCCAATACCAGCATATATACATATGTACAAACAGATAATATTCACAATTATCGAGTTGACACTTCGATCACAGAAGCAACAATTTCTCCATCTTAGAAACACGCAATCGCCCATATAATTGCAAAGCATGAAAATGTTATAAATGCAACCACCCATACAATTGTCAAGCTATGCTTAATTATGTCTAATGTGTATGTCTGTGCAAGTCCTAGGAATGAATGTAGTTTCAAAATGTTATGAGCCCTTAGACGTATTGAGGACATTCTCCGCCTCAACTACTCTAGGACATGTTATGATATGTTATGGTTTATCAAGCATAGTGAGGATATGACTCACCAACACTATCCATCAAAACAAGCAGAGGATATTACTCACCTCCACTGATCAGTAAAGTAAAGAGAATATTACTCATCTTTTTACTCAACAATGTAATAATGATATTCATCACCTTATTACACACAACATAGAGAGGATATTCCCCACTAATCTATACTTCCAACAACACAAATATTATAAACCTCAATGTATTTCTCAAACGTCTCAAACAAAACAATCACTAATTACATTCCATAATTAGATCACAGTTGGTTTACATGTATGACCACAAAAATGAAATACAATGATGTCAAACACTATAATAGTTAACATACCAATTGATTTACATTCATATTATCTCAAGTATGAACAATAATGATACTAAGTACCACAATGTTTGACACTCCAATTGATTTACATTCACACAAACACCTTGTTAAATACTTATAGTAGTACTTCAATACTCTTAAAAGAGCAACCATGAGAAATTCCCACACTTAGAAAAGCTCATTTCCCTAATTCATCACAATACACAATATATATATAATCATGCCTAGTTATTCCACATAATTAGCACTACGAATCTATATGATTCATCACATTCACACTTCATTAAATACTCCTACTAGTGTCTCAACACTCATTAAGAAGCATAAAAGAAAGTATCGCACAAGTGATCCCCTTTAATTTCCCTAAGTAAGGGCACTGTTTTGTTCTGTCCAGCATTGAGCACTCAAGAGCTCACAAACCAGCATTTAGATATGCAAACAACAGCCTCAAGCAAGATTTTATGGACATTGGGCGCTCAGCTTCTGCGCGCTCAAGCGCGCTACACGCATAAGAAATTCTTCTTGGGCACTAGACGCTTAGATGCCCAGACATTCAGCTCTTACCCACTCACACACAGAAACAGTTTCTGTAAAATTTTACAGAAACGATCACTGTTCCAATGGGAACAAGTGATCTTACAATCACTCAAAATCACTTTCAAGTGATTTTCTAACCTCAAACAAGGTTCAACTACACATAGCAACCTTTAATCCACTTTAATTTCATTTAATTCAACATTTTTGCATCAAAATCTCAAACTGGACCTAAATCCCCAATAATGGCCTAAAGTGGGAATTAAGGCTCCAAAAGATGAAAAATTCATCTAAACACATCCACAATTTAGTTTCTAACTCAACCATACTAACCACATCAAGATTCAACTTACAAATCATCAAATCACCTCTTAAACCATCATTTCTTCTTCAAGCTTCTCTTGAATCAAAAGAAAAGAATGAAAACAAGTAAGTAAAATATATTTCCCCCTATCTCAATTTCAAGAAAAGAAATCGATCAGCCGTTCCTCCAGAAAGCTAAGTTTTTTCCCTTGCTTTGATGAAGATCCTCCATCCTTAAAGCCTTGAATTCCTTTCTCTTATGTTTTCCCTAAGCAGCTGTGAGAGAAGAAAAGAAAAGTGAGTTACGACTCACATTTTGGCCTTAAATAGGCCCCAAAACAGAAACAAAATCGTGCCCTTCTATTTTGGTCACTTATAGAACTACTATTCACCTGAATAGTTAAGAACGCTTGGATATTACCAAACCAAGTTTACTAACTTTTAACAAGATTAAAATAAATTTTAAAATTTATTAAAAATATTGTTTCACCATTTTCATAAATTTTCGTATCTGCTAAGGGTCAAACTGGAACTAAAACACACAACTAGTATGCTTAAAAATGCCAAACCAACCCTGATAATTCTCAAACTTTAACTACATCTACTTCCACACATTTTGGACCTAAAAACAAGTTCTCCACATTTATCTCCATTAACTGAGTAGTTTAAGCCAAAAACGGGGCTAAAAATAAGTATATTTTACGCATAGAGTTGCAACAAAGTGACTAAACGTGCTTAGATGGTCACAAAACTTTACAGGCATGACAAACTAGTGTTAGTCTACCTCTGTAATCATATACAAGTCTATTATGACTATTTAGGGTTTTACACCTGTTGCAAGAAATCAGGCACTCAATGTTGAAAACCAACGCGGTGGGCACTCTACCTCAATTTCTAATGAAAGCCCAAAGCCATCGTGTAGGATTTCTGTAAGAGACAGACTTGGAATCCCAGAACCAAAGGGCAACCCTAATGCCCAAGAGAGCAGAATCCCAATTCATCAGCGATTGGGAATGCCTAATCATGAAACTAGCGATCATGCATCTCGCTCTCAACGCATGAATCAGTCCCAAGCATCTCAACGCCAATTTCAAGGCATGCTACAACAGCATATGGCTATGCTGAACGAACAATATCAGAGGTTGGAAGATATGCAACGGACCATGCTCGAAAATCGACCCAGGCCTCACCGTCATGATGGTAGTCGTAGCGTGGGAAACAATCAAAGAAGGGTACATGTCGACGCTTCAGTGATCAATATCCGGAATGACAATCCAAACCACGGGTTCGAAGAGCATCCTTTTTTTGATTAGCTTATGGAATACTGTGTTCCCAGGAGTTTCAAATTTCTAACAAACTTAGAAATTTATGATGGGACCACAAACCCCCGAGAGCATATCAATGCCTATGAGCAATCCCTTTGCTTCCATGGAGGATCTATGGAGTTGTTATGTCGTGCTTTTCCTCTTTCCCTGAAAAAGGGAGCCCTTAAATGGTTTTCATTCTTACCACGAAGGTCCGTGGTTAATTGGCCAAATCTTAAACAACACTTTCTTCTCCAATACACCACCAACAAGGAATAACCAAGATCTATTGAATCCCTAGCAAAGCTCTGCCAAGGGAGGGATGAGCCCCTCCACAATTATATTAAGCATTTCATGGTGACATGCACTAACGTGGAAAACTTCGATGACAGAATAGCCCTTCACTATGCCAGAAGTGGTCTTCGGGTTGGTTCTGAGTTCTTTGCTCACTTAGTTAAAAAGAAACTGGAGAACCTAAGTGAGTTTCAGAGCCAATCCCAGAATGACGTGGACCTAGAGGAAGCAATAGTGGACCAGAGGAGGTGGGAAAAAGGTGAACCCTTTCACTAGAAGCCTAACTGTAATTCCTTACAGCCCCGGTCTTCCAAAGATAGTCCATCCCAGGCTAGATACTCCATTTATACTCCACTAAATGCCCCATGAAAAACAATCTTGAGGGAAGTGATGTAGAATGAGTTTCAAAATATATGGAGACCGTCCCCCATTAAGAAACACAAGCAGAAAAACCATTCTAAGCATTGCACATGGCATAAAGGTTGTGGGCATGATACGGAAGATTACTATCAACTCCATGATGCCATCGAATTCCTAGTTATGGCCGGACGACTACAACAGTTTATCCTCTAGGTCCAAAATGAAGAGCACCGTGGCAAGCGTAGAGATGACAAACATAGTCCACTGTGAAGCCCATCCCCTCACCGCAGAAGAAGGACTCGAAGTCCCAAGAAAAGATCTCGGACTCCACCTCACCGGGATAACAATGACTGGTAGGATAGGAACAGGGATGCTCCTACCGATGACAATGGTGACCGACGTTCTGAGCCAAACAGAATGATTAACACTATTGCTGGCGGCTTCATTGGAGGAGGGTCATCAAATGAAGCCCCAAAAAAAGCCCTTTGGATGGCAGTGTTTAGCGTATACCATTCCAAATCTAGAATGCAAACTGTTGAAAGAAAATCGCCTTCCATCACATTTTTGGACAAAGACTACGACAGAATTATCTTGGAACACGAAGATCCACTCATCATCTTGGGAATAATATCCAATGCCAAGGTTTGTGAAATTTTCGTAGATCAAGGGAATTTAGAAGATATTATATTCCTGGACCTTTACCAGAAGCTAGAACTACCTCCATCGGATTTGACCCCTCACGATGAGGAACTAATAGGTTTCACAAGAAAAAAGATTACCCCGGTAGGCTACTATGAAACCCACTTGACTTTGGAATCTTCTAAACTCTTCAAGACAGTCAAAGTAATGTTTTTGGTTGTGGACTACCCTTCAGCTTACAACATTACCTTAGGTCGTCCCTCTTTGAATGCTCTCGGTGTCGTGGTCTCCTCTACTCACCTCGTGATGAAATTTTTGAATAAGAACAATGAGGTTGTCATTGTTAAAGGAGATCAAGTAGCCGTCAGGAAATGCTACAATGAAAGCCTAAAAATTTGTAGAATTCCCAAAAATAGAAAATTTGCCATCCTCGGCCTAGTCCTAGACCAGGTTAACATACTTATGACCGAATTGGATGTTAGGGAAGAAATCTGTGGTACCAGGCCCTAGCCAAAGGGTGAGTTACAACCTCTCCAACTTGGAGCCAAGCCGAATCTGGTTACCAAGATTAGAGTGCACTTAGAGGAAAAAGAAAAATAACAACTAACAGAACTCTTGCTGAAGAATAAGGACCTTTTCGCTTGGACGTCCTCTGACATACCGGGACTCGATCCCAACTTCATCTATCACTGCCTATCCATTAGAGAATGTGTGAAGTCAGTAGCACAGAAGAAAAGAAAATTCATCCCAGAAAGATAACAGGTCATTGAAGAACAGATTAAGGAATTACTAAGCGGCAACTTCATCAAGGAAATCTCTTATACCACATGGCTATCCAACATGGTCCTGGTCAAAAAATCCACTGGGAAGTGGAGAATCTGTGTGAACTATACAGATTTAAATAAGGCTTGTCCCAAAGATCCATACCCACTCCCCAATTTGGATAAATTAGTGGATAGTTCCTCAGGTTTTAGGTGGCTATCATTCATAGATGCATATTTTGGGTACAACCAAATCCCCATATATCCTGAAGATGAGGATAAAACCACCTTCATCACTGACAAAGTGAGCTACTGTTATAGGATTATGCCCTTTAGTCTAAAAAATGCTAGAGCCACCTATCAGAGGATGATGAACAGAGTCTTCGAGAACCAAGTGAGGAAGATGCTAGAGGTCTATATAGATGACATGATAGTGAAAAACCCACAAGGTGGATCACATGCGACAGACCTTGAAGAAGTATTTGCCTAGGCCAGAAAGTATAACATGAGGCTAAAC
The DNA here is from genome assembly GCA_029884595.1 of Ormosia semicastrata. Classification (NCBI taxonomy): domain Eukaryota; kingdom Viridiplantae; phylum Streptophyta; class Magnoliopsida; order Fabales; family Fabaceae; genus Ormosia; species Ormosia semicastrata. Next base: position 36,134,973 of record JAQQTO010000062.1, read on the forward strand.
CTAGAAAAGTGCGCTTTCAGGGTCCAGGCAGGGAAATTCTTGGGATTTATGCTAACCCGCCATGGAATTGAGGCCAATCCTAATAAATGTCAAGCGGTACTTGACATGAGAAGTCCTTAAAATATTAAAGAGGTACAACAGCTTACAGGTCGTATAGCAGCTCTCATGAGATTCCTTATTAAAGTAGCCCACAAATCTCTTCCCCTATTCAAGCTACTCAAGAAGGGGAAGAGTTTCGAATGGACCCAGGAATGTGAGGACGCTTTTCTTTCCTTGAAGAACTTGCTATCCTCCCCTCCTATTTTGACAAGAATGGAGCCCGATGAGACACTCTACTCATACCTCTCAGTTCATGAGGAAGTAGTGAGCTCTGTGTTAATCTGGGAGACAAACGAAGGGTAAAAACCGGTCTACTTTGTGAGCAAGGTTCTGCAGGGCCCTAAAACTTCGCTATCAGAAAGTTGAAAAGGTTGCCTTCACTTTAATCACCACGGCAAGAAGACTGTGGCAATACTTTCAATGCCACCCGTTGGTAGTAAGAATGGACCAGCCCATCCACCAAGTATTACACAAGCCAGATTTGGCTAGAAGAATGATTGCCTAGTCAATTGAACCCTGGTGACCCAAAAAGAATTTCTTGGACCATCCTTGTTGACGGATCCTCGAATCCCAAGGGAAGTGGTGCCAGAGTAATTATGGAAAACTCAGAAGGGCTGATATTAGAGCATTCCCTGAAGTTCGAATTCTTAACATCAAACAACTAGGCTAAATATGAGGCGTGTATTGCCGGACTAGAAATAGCCAAGGATATGGGGGCAATCAGAATCACACTTTGTAGTGATTCCCAACTTGTAACCTCCCAAATTCGAAGTGAATATCAAGCTAAGGAGCCTCTCCTACAGAGATACTTGGTCAAGGTACAAGAACTCCTTAAGAACTTTCTAAAGACAAAGGTTGAACACATTCCGAGAGAATAGAACTCCAGGGCAGACCTTTTGGCTAAGCCATCCAGTCATAAGGGTCCCGGTAATAACCAGTCAGTGATTTAAGAAACTTTCTCTCAGCCTTCCATCACGGATCATGTCGTATTTCAAGTAGAGGAGAAGGAGCCATCTTGGATCACCCCTATCATGGAATACTTGCAGTCTGGGGTTGTATCTTCAGATCCCAAAGATGCTTCTAAGTTAGTCAAGACAACTGTAAAGTACACTGACAGTTATACTGTCATGGTTTCTCATCCCCCCTTCTTAAATGCCTCACTCTGAAAGAAGCTGAATATATCCTAGCCGAGATCCATGAGGGAAGTTGTGGACATTATTTAGGAGGCAAAGCCTTAGCCCTAAAAGCACTAAGGGTAGGATATTATTAGCCAACGGTGGAAGTTGATTCTTATATGCACGTCTGAATCAGCGATAAGTGTCAGCATCACTCAGATCATTACTAAGCTCCCTCAGAAGAGCTATCTACAATGTCGATACCTTGGCCTTTCTACAAATAGGGTATAGACATCATGGGCCTATTTTCCTAGGCCCCAGGTCAATTAAAGTACTTGGTGGTAGCAGTGGATTACTTTACGAAGTGGATTGAGGCAAAACCCTTCACCGTGATCACTTCAGCACGAATTCAGAAGTTTACTGCGCCACATTATCATCAGGTTTGGAATTCCGGAGTCCATTGTAATGGACAATGGAACCCAGTTTAAGGATAAGGGCTTTGAAGAGCTACTAGTAGGCTTAAAAATAAAGCACCATTGTAGTTCCGTGGAGAACCCCAGAACTAATGGACAGGCCGAAGCAGCCAACAGGATTATTGTACGTGGAATTAAAAGAAGATTGAATGAAACTAAGGGAAATTTGGCTAAGTAGCTTGATCATGTTCTCTGGGCCTATTAGACCACAACCCATTCTACCACGGGTGAAACTCCCTTTAAGATTACCTACGGGTGTGAAGCCATGATTCCGGTAGAGATAAGCAAGACAAGCTAGTGCAACTAATAGTTTTCAGAGGACAATAATCCTGCTTTGATCAGGGAAAGTCTAGATTTGATAGAAGAAAGAAGACGTGTGGCCCATATATACGATGTTGCCTTCAAGCAAAGGACAACGGCCAAATACAATTAAAAACTAGTCCCTAAAAGGTTCCAACCAGGAGGTCTGGAACTCAGAAAAGTGGATATCGAGGGAAAAAATGCCTCCCAAGGGAAGTTAACTGGGAAGGCCCCTACCGTATTGTTGTCAGCACTGGTAAAGGAGCTTACACGTTAGAGATGTTAATGAGCACCCCAATCAAGAACTATTGGAATACGGATAAACTTAGAAAATACTATAGCTAGATGCCCATGACGGCCTAGTCCTTTAGTAAACTAATGTTTAATTTGTCCTATTATTGAATCTTATACTCTATACAGACTTCTGTCCCCTAAAAATTATCAATAAAATAGAGTTATTCAGACATTACTTTTCATATGAGATATATTAACAAGCCCAGGTCAAGAGGATTAACACATCAAGCTTTAGTAGTAAGTTACAGGGTCAATACCCATCGTCGATACTTGGCATTAACCATGTAAAGGTCAAAAAATCAAGAGGCAGTGCAGATTCAACATTTATGGTCCTCCCCTATACCTAAGCCAGATGGGATCTCAAAAAATCCTTATGGATAGTAAAGGACTCCAGGTAAGGTTTATTGATAATTATACCTAAGGCAGAAGGGACCATATGCGCCAAATTCTCTTAGACAATAAATCATTAGCTAAGGTGTTATATTTGCCTAAATCTGAAGATTCCAAAAGCTCGATACTATGAGCCTTGGATTATGGATTAAGGTGTTATATTTGCCTAAATCTCAAGATTCCAAATGCTCGTTATTATGAGCCTTGCATGATAGATTAGGGTGTTATTTTTGCCTAAGTCTTAAATTCCAAAACACCTTGTTATGATAGGCATTGGACCATGGACCGAGGCATTATTTTTACCTAAGTCAAGTGAAATGTCATGCACTCATTATTATGGGTGTGAGATCCCGGACTATGGTCTCCCTAAGAAAACAATTTCCTAAGTCCATGGAATGATAATGATAAATTCCATATTGGGCATTTGACCCAAAATGGACCACGAAAATAAAATAAATCAGCAAGGTAAAGCATTCACCGGAAATGAAAAGTTAATATAAAACCCCAGATGCAGGGCAATTATCCTTATAGAAACAAAGAACCCCATGTAGGGGGCACAGAAAAAGAAAAAAGAAAAGATTCAAGCATCAGCTTCCCCTCCTTCTGGAACCGGAGTAGCACTTAGGTTGGCACTGAAGTCGGCTTGAGCAAGGTCCCTTGCCCAAACAAGTTGACCGTCATGAAAGACTTTTTTTGAATCAAGATCTTCCAAGGCAAGAGTGATGTCGAGGTTGAAATACTGAATTTGGGCCGTGACATTCTAGAACTGCTCCCTACTAATGTTTCCCAAAATGGTGTTAAGCTCCTCCATATCCTTTTCTAATTGAATTATTCGAGTCTAGAGGGTGCTGATGGTATTGTTGGCTTGAAGATCCTTTGCCTTGAGCGCCTTTTTCACCAAGTCGGAGGCAGCCAACACTACCTCTAGCTCGGTAATCCGTGCTTGAGAGTCCTCATTCAGCTTAAGAGCCGCAGTAAGTTTCCAAGTAGCCTCTTCATCTTTGTTCCTGATTTCATCTACCATCTTCCTATCAGTTACCTCAGGAGACCTTTTAATATAAAAGATTTCTGTGACGGTTTGAAATGTAGAAGTTTGAAGCTTGGCCAGGTTTTGGCCATATTCCGTTCTGATATATGTCCCATCACTTTGTCGCTTAATAACCACCCCATCTATAAATGGCCTAGCATCAGACTACCCCCAAAATGACAGGAAAAGGGTCCCCCCTCTCTTTATTGCTGCTCTCTGAAGCTCCTCCCCTACCCCAGTCAACAAAACTCTCGATGGCTCTCCTTTTCCTCCCTTGAAGGTTTTGAGTTAAGGAGTCTGACTCTTCCGGGGTCTCTTCAATAACAACACCCCGGCTTGAGGACGCTGGAACGGTGGCTATAGGAACATTTGAAGATCCTACTCCTTTCTTCCTTGATCTCGAGGCATGCAGGGCTACAAGAAAAGGTCCCGAAACCATGTTGCTTACTGAAAAAAGGACAGCAGAGCAAGATTGAAGTCCAACAAATGAAATTGTGATGTATAGAAAATTTAAAGTGCAAAGAGCCTGGGACAAATTACGAGTAATAATATCCTAATTCCTACCTAACAGAACAAAGAGAAAATCATTACCAGGGGTATGAAGAACGTCCTTAATTTTGATAAACCTGTGTTCTTTAGAATACTGGGTTATAAACTGAACATAGTTGACCTCGTTTGGAGTAAGGTCTTTCTCTTCTTTTTCAAGCAGTATGGTGGCAAAACACCAAGCATCTTCTGTCCAATATAATGGGAACTTTGGCTCCCCGTCGTCTTTCAATAAAAAAGGGATGAAACCCCTTCACTGCCATCAGCTTGAATAATCTAGTTTTAAATCCCTTAAAACTATCTTGAAAAACATCAAAGAAGACTGGGTCTTGACCGGATTATGAGCCAGTTCTTCTACCTCACTGAACCTTGATAGTTTATCTAGGTATAAAAATAGAAAAAGGCATTGGTTGAATACTGTAGCCCCGTTATTCGGCAGATCCTCTCAAAAGCAATGATGTAACCCTAGCTATTAGGATGGATTTAGGTTGGGACCACACTCAAGGCTTGAAGGATTGTGGTCTAGAATTTCGTAAGTGGTAACCGAAGCCCTAATTTAACAAAGAGGGGTTCATAGAGAAACATAAAGTGCAAACCCGCCTCTCGAGAAGAGCAAACCCTCTCGTTCCACTCTGGGCATAGAACCTAGAATTCTCTGTCGTGGGACCTTCATTTGTCAACTCCAGATATTGTACTACTTGTTTGAGCTCATTTTTAGAAGAAAGCTCAGATAAACGGTCCCAGACATTGTCCCCTACCCATGGGTATACTAACCCTAGACCACGCCGGATCTGAATTTGGTCCTCCTCAGCTGGTTCATAAGCCTCGGCAACTGGTACTGGGGCAATGGCTCCCCTTCTACCTCTGACCATGAAGATCGTGAGAACACCTAAAGAGGCGAATAAGTAATTGTTAGAATCAATCAAATCAGAGAATTAGACACGGTGAAGGGTGAACGAAATGGTCCATACCTACACACCGACCTCATTTCCCTCCAAAGCCTAAAACTTCAGAAGGACGCCTCTGCCATGCTTATAATGGCAGAAATGGTGTTCCAAGAGGATAGGGCCAAGTGAAAAGGGTTGGAAGTCTTAAATGTACTTCGTGAAATTGAAGAACAGAAACGCACTCCAGCAAGGAGCACGTAACCACTCAGTTACTTAATTACAGTAAAAGTGACTAAAAAGGGAAAACAGTAATGAAGAAAAAGAGAAATGGAGATACCGTGTAAGAGAATCTCCCAGTTGTTGGGGATGGAAATGGTTGAGAACCACCTAAAGTCCATGCTTCATTATTGCACAAAGTTCTCAGAAAGACATTTAGAAATAGTAAAACAAAGACGATACATCCCTAAACCCCTATTTATAAAGGCTAAGTGGTTAGGGGACATTGCTATCCTTACAGCCTAATTTTCAAAATGAGTGCTCATCATGGCGCAAGAAGCACTATGCACATCCTTCCAGTGAAAATGCGCCATGTGGCCCTTACAGTTCTTAAAGCAGTTGAAAAGGCAGTTCTACAACAACTCGAACGTCACATGATTTTTGAAGGTTAATTACGAATTCTTCCCATGTACCTCGACTTTAACTGGGATGTCTATTTTGTATGGGGTTATCAGTCTGGACCACGGTTGTTAAAGTGACAAAGTACTCAAACCACAGGCTAGAGACTTAAAGCCCACCACTTTCTTAAACCAAGCACCAAGCTAGGGGCATCATAATGTTGTGCCGGAATAAGCATTGGACTTACCCCAACAAAAAGAACAAGGTGCGAACAGTGATAAAAAAAGGAGACAAAGAAAGTGGGCACAATATAAAGTTCATAGTATAAGAGTTTTTATTAATTTGTTCTCATTCCATATATCATCTTACATTTGGAAAAGAGGGATAAGAAAATATTGAGACATGGAATGTATAAGGAAAGAGCATCAGCCTTTTCCTTCGTTGGACGGGGTGTAGTCTTTCATGAAGAAGATCATTCCACCAGCTTCATGATCACACCAAGTTACCTCAAATTGCAGAGCTGCTTCAACAGTACCTCCTGCTTATTTGAAAACTAGTAAGGCTCGGGACGAAGCACTCAAAAAGGACGAGGAGTGTAGGCTCTCTTTCTCTGAGGAGGTCCATCCAACACGATAGGTATCACAGATTTCCCCAGTAACAGAGCATACATCAAATACTCCCTCATACGCTGGGAAAGAAAAGTGCTTGCCATTGTTACATTGAGAAAGAAAAGTCCCCATTGGAAAAACTATTTGCAAGAAAAAAGAGAACATCTTCATAGATTTTGGAAAAAGCAAGAAGATGACCTTCGCAGGGGGCAAAACCCTCTTTGAATATGAACAAAATGAGAAGAAAGCCATGAAAAGTTACACTCTCAAACAGATTGGCAAAGAAAGAAAGATGCAGCAAAAGGAATGCTAGCTTCAACGCAAATATTTCCTATTTTATAGATACCATGAAGCATTTTGATTGGTCCCAAGAAAAGTGAACTGATCTTACATAATAAACTGCATTATTAATGCTTCTCGTTTCTGATTGGTTTGGAGGTAAGTGTGCAGTTAGGAAATAGTATAGAATTAATGTTTCTTTAATGGATTTTTTATTCCCGATAAAGTCAAGGCAGCGGTTTCCCAAGAAAGCTCAGTATTGTTAAGGAGTGTGAAAAAGTCAAAAAACCCTGTGAAATCATATACGGGGGCAAACGATATACCTCAGATGACGGGATGGTCTTGTATGCCAACCCTGAAGGTACTCCATAAATTTGGACCTCAGCCTAAATGGATTTTTGTCTATTGAGTGCCACGTGTTCTTCTCAAATTTGAAATCTTGACACTTAGTTGTTCCACTTAAGTGCCAAGCTGGCGGCAACTGTTCTGGATCGTAACCCGGGCTCTCAATATGTAGTCTTGCCTAATACACGTACTAGAAGAAGTCCAAGACTTCACGTCTCTAGCAAAGTCAGCTTATCATGAGATTCTAATTTTGGATGGTAATAGTATTATCGCAAAATCTGTGCAATGGATAAATCTCCTAATTGCCAATCATGATCTTATGGAATAATTGCACTGTAATTGCTATACCAGTATTACGATAATATAGGGATTCTCTATAAATAAATAAGGAACATATCTTCTCCTACAATGATAATAGGAATGTATCTCATTAGGGAATGTATCTCTTTATCAAGGGAACATATCAATCCAACCTCTATAAATATCAGGCTAAGTCACCCAAATCAGGTATGAGTTCTCCCATAGCATTGACCCAATTAGTGCACATCCTGACTTGAGCGTTGGAGTCCCTTTGCAGGTACCCACCCCCTGGTTTAACACAATTGGTAACAATCGTGCATCAAAGGAGTCCATTACATACATGCCTATCTCAGGTACCCTCTGAATCTACTTCAGAACAAGCTTATTTACCTATCTTTTGTCTTAGCTTATTATATGCCTTATGTGAAAAACCATGATTTTACCTTACCTTAGGGAATGAGAGAGCATTGGTTCATTTTCATTAGAGGAGCTATTTTGCTTGTGGGTAACTAATAGTTCAAGTGTGGGGGTTATACAAATTAATGTGCAATATGTAAAGTGTTTGGTGGAAGAAAAAGAAAGAAAAATAGCTAAATGAAAAGAAAAATAAATGAATAAATAAATAAAATAGAATGAAAAGAGAAAAAAAGAATAAATGTAAGAAACGTTGTGAAAGAAAAAAAATAAAAAATAAAAATAAGAGGAACGAATTATGTAAAGAGAATATGCATTATATAGAATTGGGGGTAAAATTTCATGTTTGTTACTTGTCATTTGAGTTCCTCCCCATTGCTCTTTTATTCTCTTAGGTACTTAGCTTGTTATATACATATTGTTTCCTTCTCTTACCTTGACCCTGTTACAACCTTGAATAAAGTCCTCTTATTTTTGTGTGCATGTGTTTGAGTAATGAAGAAGTAAAAGATAAGCAAGCTTATGGTAGTGCAATTTTCATGAGTTGAATTAAGTGAAATACTTACCTTTTAAACACTTGAAGTATTGAGAGTATATCTTATGAGGATATATCATTCTTGATTCATGCTTTTCAAATTGAATATACCTTGCTTGTTAGTTTAAGATGTGAAGAAATGTTACCTCATGAATGTTTTGACCTTTTGAATCTTTGGTTGCTCTTCTTGCTTGCAAACTTTTGCATTCTTGAATATCTTATAAATTGAGTCTTTTAGAGTTTTTAACTTTTGAGTTTGTGTTATTTTTTCTTTGTTCCCTAATTTTGGTCTTTTGTGATTTGCCCTAGAGTGCAAAAAGTTAAGTGTTGGAGAATTTGATAGCAATATATTTTATTTATTTAATGATCCTCTCACAAGGTTTCTTGAGGTTCAAATCTGCTTAATTAAATTAGTTTTGTCACATTTTATGATATCAGGCCAAATTAGATCATTGTGGGAATTTTGCATGAATTAGTCTTAAATTGTCAATTGAGTAGTGTTCAATATTTTGGCTATAATCTGAGTTTCAAGTATCTGATTGATGTGATTCTGGTCTTATAGACAAATCTTTACAACTTTCATGAAGACCTCGGGAGCTGACTCACACATTAGGATAATTTAAAATGAAGTTGAAGTAAGAGCCAGAATGCTGATTTTGACAGCTTGACCTCTGTGTGCTCATTGGCCCATATCTTGAGTTATAGGAATGAAATGGACTTCAACCTAAGCCCAAATGAAAGCTAAGACCCAAAGCTACAACTCTTATGCATATTCCTAAGCTAAAATACATCGTTTTGGGCATGTAATTGAAGTTGGAAGTCAGAGATGAGTTGCTAATGAGTTTATGTCACTTAAATGGGCATAACTTGAGTTGTAGGCCTATAATTGACATCGGATTTGGGCCTAATAATTCCTATTGGACTTAGCTTTGTAACTAATAGGTTTCTAATCATGTAAGGCAAAATTAGTGGATAGATATAGGGGATAGAAGTAGAAAATCGAGACTCAATTTTTCATTCTACATTTTTTATCCTTTCTCTATATCTAGATCTTTCTCTTTTCTCTTCCTTCTCTGTAAATTTTCTTTTCTTTTTCTGAGTTCTTCCCTCTCATTCATAAAGGGGTAGGGCCTTTAATTAATTCAAGGGATTGAACATTCTTGATGCTTAATCTTGAGATTCTGTTTTAATTATTTACATTCAAGTGTTAATCTAGTTTCCCTTCTTCTTTTCTTTTTCTAATTCGTATTAGGTACTTAATTTGATTGGGATTTGCATTTGATAATTGTGTAATTACCATGTGCTAAGAGAGGAATTCAGAGACTAAACAAGGCATTGAAGGTGTTTGATGAAATGTTTAGCTTGGTTGGATCTTGGTTTTTATGTTAATTTAGATTTTGGATGGATGCTTAATTTGTCTAACCTTAATTAATTGAATTCTGGAAGCGTTTCTAGTAAAAGATCCATGGATCATTGAGAGGTATCTTGATATGATCTAAGACCAAGGATTTTTTTTGATAATTGAATTGATCTTTAGTGATCAAGGAAGAATTAAGATCAAGATTGGTTAATTCTCTTAGATTTGTTGTTTTTCAAATTCTGTTTACTCTTTTTAATTACTTTCTATTGTTTAATCTTACAAACCCTTTCCCCCCTGTTTATCAACCTCTTAATCTGATTGTGTAATTAGAGTGATCTACGGGTTCGATCGGGTGTTACCATATACTGTAAGTAATTTTGGTAATTCGGTTATAAATTAATTTAAATTTAAAAATTATTAAATTTTTAGCGTCGTTGCTAGGGATCATTCTGATTTTGATAAATCTTATTAAGAGTATATTTAATCACTAATCCTTTACTAGCCCCTTTGTTGTTGTGTTTTGATGGTTTTCTAGTAAAAACTAGTGATTACGGGTCACTTTGTAGAATTTCGTACTGACAATGTGCCTAGAATGAGCTGAAACTTGGTTAGTTGAAGGAAAATGGTCAAATAAACAAGGCTCATAATGCACTGCGAGGTCACCCCTGGTTTGCCAAAATTTTATCGTTTAAACCACTTTTTTAATATTTTAATATTTTTTATTACATTTTTTAGTTTCATTTTTATGCAATTTTTGCAATACCCTTAATAACATGTTAGACTTGTATATGGTTACAAAAGGTATCATATGACTTGCTTAACATATCAGTGAAGTTTTGTGACAAACTGAGTTCGTTTAGGCACTTAGTTGCAACACAAAAGTTAAAAAGTAGCTTAAAATGACTCAGATAATGGATTTAAAGGCTAAGTTGAGGGAAATAGGTATGGATAACTTGTTTCTAGGTCACAAATAAGCTAAGTAAGATGTAGTTAAAGTTTCAAGAGAATATGAGTTAGTTTGGTATTTTAGGCATACTGGTTATGCTTTTAAAGCCAGATTGGCTTCCAACAGATATGGAAAAAGAAAATATAGGTGAAACAATAATTTAATTGAATCTCAAGATTTATTCTAAAGTTATTGGAAGCTAAAAAACTTGAATTATCATAATTTGGGTGTCCTTAGCATATATAAGTTTTAGGACATGAACTTAAGTTAGTTTTCTTTTCCTATTTATTTCCCATTCTCTCAACTGAGAAAAGAAACAGAGAAGGAAGAAAATAAAGAGAAGAGAGAAAAGGGAAGAAAAAAAGAGGAAGAAGGAGAAAGAGGAGAGGAAGATCAATGATCAAGTTCAAGCTTGAAGATGGACCATCTCAGCTGCCAAGAGGTAGGGGTTGTATGTCTATATTCACCTTTTTTCTCTATTTTCACCATAGATGCACCTTTAGTGCTTAAGAGGTCAATTTGAGTTATTGAGGTGTTTGATGTGTTTTTGCTTGCATGATTGAGTTTCTTTGGTCATTAATGACTTGTTCATAGCATGAGTTGAAGTTAGAAGCTTTGAATATCTCATTTGGACCTTTGATTGCCAAATTTAGGGGTTAGGTCACCCTATAGGTGATTTTGGTACATTAATCCAAATTAAGAAGTTTAAGTTAGTGATTGTCGATTCCTATGTGTTAATGAACTGATTAGGAACTTAGAATCACTTAGAAACTGAGTTGGAATGATCAAAATTCGAGAAAAGGACTAATGGAACAGTACCATGGTCTGCAGAACCTAGGGTCTGTCAAGATCGTTGCGGCGTGAAGATGAACTGGCTTGAGTGTCGCAGTGTGAGTAAGTTACACCGTAGCATGAGGTCGATTTTGTAGCACATGCCGCAGCGTGAATAAATCGTGCCGGCGTAAGAGTAATGCTATACCCAATATTAAAACCCAAGGCTTGGGCACCACGGCGTGCCCTGGTCAGTGCCATGGCGTGAGGCCCAGAATGGCTAAAAATGTCATTGACGATGTTTTAAAGTTGTGGACTAGATAAGATCGTTAGTATATGTTTCCTAAAGTGTGTGATAACACAAATAGGGATATTTCAAGAGAGGAACTATCACCTAGCAAGTAAAGAAAAAGCATGCCTTTGAGCAACCTAAGTGAAAGATTGCCCTAGGTAAGGATATAGCACCTTAGGCAACCTAGAGTTGCATTAGATATCACTCAAGATATGATAAGATGGTGAAACGGAGACAAGTATACTATGATGGATTGTAGGGTTCACTCTAGTAAGAACAAGGAAGGTATGAGCCTTAGAATATCCAAGAGTAGTGGATTACCTTTGGAAGGTACCTAGAACCTTAAGCAACAAAGAGTTATAAGTAAGAAACACTCTTGAGTTAGATTCACTTGAGTAGGGACAAGGTTGTGTATTTAGTTCCAAAGAGGGGATGTTATGTACTAAGTCTCTAGTTAAATGGGACCTTGTGCATTGTAGAATATATAAAAGAATGAATGTTGACTTGTAAGCTTGTTAGATTCATTAAGTAAGCAAAGTTATAGTGAAATGCTTATTTGTTTCCTTAAGCAAGGTTGAATGAGGCATTAGCTAAGATAGGCTCTTTCAATAGAATGAGTTGAGTCTATAGAAAAGTTATGAGAACCTTAGTGCAACCAAGAGTAATGATTTGCCATAGGTGAGTATCTAACACCTCAGCAACATAGTATTGTATAGAAATCACTTAAAAGTTATGAGTGATGAGGTGGTGTTTGAATATAAGTATATGTGTATGTCTTTGGAAATGGTCTAGTAGTATTAATCTTAGTGAGTATCCTTTGATGCCCATTCATGAAGGCCAAGAAAGATTGAAAGGTGTCTGATAGACTCAATTGAGGCAGGATATAACCTTGATATTTCGTTAGTGCCAAGGCCAAAGGAGATAAACGGGAAATTCGAAAGCCTTTTTGAGGAAGGATGAAGACCGAACTTCTCAGTGTGCCAGGATAGTGTGATGTAAGGATGAGCTTTCCCTCTATTCACCACAAGATAATATATTGAACCAGTTCCTAATGAATTTCTTAGTTTTCAAAATAAAGCCCTACATGTACTTCAAAACAAAGCATTACACGAGCATGTCTTTAGGATCTTTCTTGAGTATAATCATATTGCATATCATCTGTATTAAATTTATGGATAGTTGTATGGGCATTGTCTGTTGCTGTTTGTATTTACAATTGTATGGCCAGTTGTTTATATCTAATAGTATGTAGGCTATCGGTTTAGATCACACTATATAGTAGTGTGCAGTTATGAGAAGTAGTGGAGGAAACTCCCATGTTTGTAGTTATAACAATTGTTATATTTATTATACAATGTTATAGGTAGCTATTTTTGGAATTGCTTTTACTAAGAATTATAATTCTTACCCCAATTGTTCTTTTATGTAAATCCAGGTACAGAGATAATGACCCTATTAAGGGAATGAAGGTGAGGCATGAAAACTAGTATAGTTTTATATGCTTTTCTAGACAAAGCTTGTGTATATAGTTTACATTTGTTTTGTATGTTTTAAGTAGTATGTATTACAATATGCCCTTTTGTGGGAAGTGTTGTATATATATATATATGCCCTGTTATACAGTTACATGATATTGAGCCTATCTAACTCAATATGTATTTTAGTGTGTGTACAGGAAACTATGGCAACTATCGGGTGAACCTATGAAACTAGAAGACTAGTAAAGGAGGGGATAACCAGAGCTCTTAGAGAAATGGCTACTGTTTTGAGAGAGCAAACTGCTAATTGTAGAAGTCTATCAGAAGTGGTAGAATAGGACTCGCGTAGTAAGTTGCGGGACGAGAAGGAACTTTTGAGGGATTAGTATTTCTCAGAGTTTAGGAAAGTTACTCCTTTGTTTTTCAAGGGAAAGTTTGGTTCAGTCAGAGTCGAATGATGCCTTCATGTGATGTAAGAGATCTTTGAGGTCATGGCGTGCACTTATGGATAGAAGGTGACCTTGCTTTATAAGGGGTAGTAGGAAGAGCTGAAAGCTGTTAAGATAAAGCAGAGAGGTTACTAGAAAAGGTTAGTACTTGAATCACTTGGGAGGTGTTTAGAGCTACTTTCCTAAACAAGTATTATTCCCTCGAGTTATGGAAGGCAAGAGAAATTTAGAAATTTCTAAGGTCTGAGCAAGGGAATATTGCTGAGGACCAGTATGCAGAGCAATTCAAGGAATGTTAGGAGTTTTTTTTCTTATTTTAAGTCTTATCGAGATAAATACTGCAAGTGTGTAAAATGTGAAGTAGAACTTGAAGAGGGCATTAGAAGAGTTCTAAAGCAAATGGAGATTAAGGACTTCTTCGCTCTAGTCTGTGACTGTAGAGTTGTAGAAGCAGATAATCTTAGAGCCTCGATGGAACAAGAGTTATAAGGTTCCCTAAAGAGGAAAAGATCTGATGTTGAGATCAGTGAGGGTGCCTTTTAGTCTCAATTTTTATCAGACAAAGGAGCACAGGTTCAGGTGGTAGCGTGGGGTGATGATAAGTATGAATAAGGTGCTTTCATGACGAGCAACCTTAAAAGAAAGAAGTAAATCAGACTCTAAGATGCGTAAGTAGAATATAGATCACAGTGCATAGTGGAGGTGATGAAATCTTCTAACTTGGTATGAGGTAAAAGCACATGTAAAGAGAAATCTTTTAAGGTGTGTATAAGGAGAGTTCGGATTTACTTTGTAAATCATGTTAGATTACTTCGTGAATTTAGTTTGCTTACCTAGTTGGTATGGTTTAGTTGCTAAGAGAGACAAATGATGTTATGTTCTTGTTTAGTAGAAGTGTGAGACTATGCTTAATATTAGGCAGTTGAACAAAGAAACTATCTAGACTAAATGTCTTTATCTAGAAAGGATGATCAGGTAATCAGTTGAAAGAAGCTTTGGATTTTCTAACGAGATGATCTAAGACCTGGTTATTAGAAAATTAAAGTTAAGAAGAGAATATCTCTAAGGGTTTTTCCAGGATTACAAAAGGACATGAAGAGTATGTCAAAGGCAGTTTTGGGAACTTTTGGAAGAGAAGTGGTTAAGTGCCAAGTAAACCAAAAGTCAATTTTGGGTTACGAGTGGTATAGTTTAAAGGCTATGTAATTTCTCAAGGAAGAAATTGCAAAGAACCCTAGTAAAGTTTAAGCAGAGGTACAATGGGATAAGTAACCATTATGACCAAAGGCAGAGAGTCTATCAGTAGACTTTCTTAGTTAGTGCTACCCATATTAGGCCAGCTAAGAAAGGCAGTACTCAGCAGTGGACTCTAGAGAGTGAGTATGGTTTCCAAGAGTTGAAGAGAAAGTAGATTACTACGTTAGTATTGGTAATTCCAGATTCCCGTGAGAACTTTGAGGTAGTTAGTTATACTTTGAAGAAGGGACTGGGTGTGTTCAGATGCACAAGAGGTAAGTAGACGCCTACACATTAAGGCAGTTAAACCTACAAGAAAGGGACTACCCTAGATATGATTTGGAAATTGCCACAGTGGTGTTTGCCTTACAATTTTGGAGACATTGCTCATAAGGAGTCTTGTTTGAGATGCTCAGTGATCATAATAGCGCAAGAATACTTGTTGATTAGAGGAAGCTGAACATGAACCAAAATAGATGGATGAAGTTTTTCAAGGCTTATAACCTTAAGTTATAATATCATTTAGGTAAGACTTAAGTAGTGGTTGATGCACTAGGTAGGAAATTCCTACAGGTGTCCCAAATGATAGCCTAAGAGAGAGCAAATTTCTTGAGAGTTTCAAGAATTTGAGTCTTGTGGTAGCTATGATTCCAGATAGTCTCTTAGTGAGTAAAGTGGACATAGTAAGAGGCCTAAGGACTCATATTTTTAGAAGCTCAGAGGAAGAATGAAACTCTAAGCTATAAGAATGAGTAGATCTTCTAAAGAGCCCTAGAGGATTTTGTTATGACTAAGAGGGAATGACGAAGTGTAAAGATAGGCTTTGTTTTCCAAGAAGGTCAAAAATCAAGAAAGGGATCCCCGGAGGAAGCTTACAAGAATAAGTGTACCATCTATCTAGAGGCTACCAAGGTTCTTCAATAGTTAAGAAAGATGTATGGTGGCCAAGTATGTTAAGGAACATAGCAAGATATGTTGAGCTGCAGGTAAAGGTGGAGAGATTAAGTAATCTACCCACTTTCACCAAGTGAAGTTAGCTATTTTCTAGATAAAGTGGTTCAACTACTTTTGAAAGAAATAGTTAGGATGCATGGAGTTCCAGTGAATGTAGCGTCTAAAGGGGATACTAGGTTCACAGTTGGTTTTGAAAAGCCTTTCAAGAAGGAGTTCAAAGCTAAGTTATGATTTAGTACAGCTTACCATCCACAAACAGAGGGGTCAAGAACTTAGAGATAAGCAGATTTCCTCTTATAGAAGTGTAGTTAGGAGAAGCTGGTACTGAAAAAGGATTATATGCTAGTAAGAATTCCATGTTAAGAGAGTTTACCCAAAGTTGTTTGCATGAGGTGAACAATTTTGGGGACAAAATTTTAAAAAAGAGAAGAGAAATGTAATACCCTTAGTAACATATTAGACTTGTATATGGTTACAAAAGATAGTATATGACTTGCTTAACATGTCAGTGAAGTTTTGTGACAAGCTGAGTTCGTTTAGGCACTTAGTTGTAACACAGAAGTTGAAAAGTAGCTTAAAATGACTCAAATAATGGCTTTAAAGGCTAAGTTGAGGGAAACAGGTCTGGATAACTTGTTTCTAGGTCACAAATGAGCTAAGTAAGATGCAGTTAAAGTTTCAAGAGAATCTGAGTTAGATTGGTTTTTTTAGGCATATTGGTTGTGCTTTTAATGGTAGATTGGCTACTAGCAGATGTGGAAAAAGAGAATATAGGTGAAACAATAATTTAGATGAATCTCATGATTTATTCTAAAGTTGTTGAAAGCTGAAAAACTTGAATTAGCATAATCCAGGTGTCCTTAGCAGATATAAGTTTCAGCACAGAAACTTAAGTTAGTTTTCTTTTCCTATTTATTTCCTATTCTCTCAGTTGAGAAGAGAAATAAAGAAGGAAGAAAATGAAGAGAAGATAGAAAGGGGAAGAAAAGAAGAGAAAGAAGGAGAAGGAGGAGAGGAAGATCAAGGATCAAGTTCAAGCTTGAAGATGGACCATCTCAACTACCAAGAGGTAAGGGTTGTATGTCTATATTCACTTCTTTTCTTTATTTTCACCATTGATGCACCTTTGGTGCTTAAGAGGTCAATTTGAGTTCTAGAGGTGTTTAATATGTTTTGCTTGCATGATTGAGTTTCTTTGGTCATTTATGACTTGTTCATAGCATGAACTGAAGTTAGAAGCTTTGAATATCTCATTTGGACCTTTAATTCCCAAATTTAGGGGTTAGGTCACCCTATAGGTGATTTTGGTGCATTAATCCAAATTAAGAGGTTTAAGTTAGTGATTGATGATTCCTATATGTTGGTGAACTGATTAGGAACTTAGAATCACTTACAAACTGAGTTGGAATGGCCAAAATCCGAGAAAAGGACTAATGGAACAGTACCACGGTCTACAGAACTTGGGTTCTGTCAAGAGCGTTGCGGCGTGAGAGACATCGTGCCGTGACTTGTAGATGAACTTTCTTGAGTGCCGCAGCATGAGTAAGTTATGCCACAGCATGAGGTCGATTTTGCAGCACGCACAATGTCGTGAATACGTCGTGCTACGAGGTGAGAGTAATGCTACGCCTAGTATTGAAACCCGAGGCTTGGGCGCTGTGGCTTGCCCTGGTCAGTGCCGCTGCGTGAGGCCCAGAATGGCTAAAAATGTCATTGATGATGTTTTGAAGCTATGGACTAAATGGGATCATTAGTATATGTTTCCTAAAATGTGTGATGACACAAATAGGGATATTTTAAGAGAGGAACTATCATCTAGTAAGTAAAGAAAAGACGTTGGCCTTTGAGCAACCTAAGTGAAGGATTGCTCTAGGTAAGGACATAGCACCTTAGGCAACCTAGAGTTGCATTAGATATCACTCAAGATGTGATGAGATTGTGTAATGGAGACAAGTATACTAGGATGGATTATAGGGTTCACTCTAGTAAGAACAAGGAAGGTATGAGTGGGGACAAGATTGAAGGGTGTCTAATAGACTTAATTGAGGAAGGACATAACCCTCATATTTCGTTAGTGCTAAGGCCAAAGGAGATAAACGGGAAATCTGAAAGCCTCTTTGAGGAAGGTTAAGGACCAAACTTCTCAGCATGCCAAGACACATGTGATGTAAGGATGAGCTTTCCTTTTATTCACTACGGGATAATATACTGAACCAGTTCCTAATGAATTTCTTGGTTTTCAAAATAAACCCCTGCATGTATTTCAAAACAAAGCATTGCACGAGCATGTCTTTAGGATCTTTCTTGAGCAAAATCATATTGCATATCATCTGCATTGCATTTATGGACAATTGTATGGGCATTGTCTATTGCTGTTGGTATTTACAATTCTATAGCCAGTTGTTTATATCTAACGGCAAGTAGGTTATCGGTTTAGATCACACTATATAGTAGTGTGCAGTTATGAGAATTAGTGGAGGAAACTCCTATACTTGTAGTTATAGAAATTGTTATATTTGTTATATAATGTTATAGCTAGCTGATATTGGAATTGCTTTTACTGAGAATTGTAATTCTCACCCCAGTTGTTCTTCCATATAAATTTAGGTACAGAGGTAATGACCCTGTTAAGGGAATGAAGGTGAAACATGAAAACTAGTATAGTTTTGTATGCTTTTTTGTAACATCCCAAAAATTAATAATTTTATGATAAATGATCATTTTACAATATTTGAGATTTTCTGAAATTTTTCTGGATTTTTTCTGAAAATATGAAATATTTTAATATTATTCCTCGTTTTGTGTGCACACTGGGCAGAGTTGGCAAAATGACTGTAACACTCCCAAAGTTGGAAAATTTTATTACGAATAGTTATTTTCTAATATTTGTGATTTATGTGAATTCTTTTAGAATTTTTCGGAAATGATGAATATTTTAATATATTTCTCGTTTTGCGTTCGTATTGAGCAGAGTCGGGAAAACGACTGTAATGCTTCAAAATTGGAAAATGATAATACGGACAGTCATTTTATAATATTTGTAATTTTTGAGAATTTTCTGGGATTTTTCCGGAAACGTCAAATATTTTAATATATTCTTCGTTTTACGTGTGCGCTAAGCGAAGCCGGAGAAATGAGATGTTTTCTCCGAGAACCTTGAACTATGGACCTATCGATGGGGGATCTTACTAAACCCGAGGTTGGACACAGTTTACGAGGTTTCACATTTTTTGAGAAATTTAGCAGTCGGAATAATAAAACGTTGTGTAAATTTCATCTGTCAAATAAATTAATACTGATTTCTGTCGACTGTAACTATTATCCATTGGATAATAGCATGCATTAGAAATTCTATCACTCTATCCTAATTCAATCCACTTTATGTCAAATCAAATCTATTTTAATTCAAATTTGTGTGCTTTTTCAAAGCTTCTTTGAGAAGCTTTGACCACCAAATGACCCAATTACCCTTGGCTTGCATGAGAAGCCAAATTTTTCCCCTCACTCTCTCCTCTATTCAGCAGCCCACACTAGCCAAGGAGGGCAAAATTGTGACTTGCACACTAAACCTAAATCCATCAAACCCTAATTCACTTTACCTATCACTTTCTCTCTCTTCACTTCATCTTCTTCATCTTTTTCTCCTCCTTCTCTTTACCTCCACCATGAGCACGAAAATGGCAGCCCCTCCTCCTCCGTTTTTGCTCATCTTTTCTCCTCTCTAAGCCCATTTCCATATTTGCACTCACTTCCTCTACCTTCTTTGTGTAGAAAGTTTCTCCATTTTCCATTTCTACCTCCATTTTCTCTCCACCTCTTCTCTTCTTCCTCCTCTTAGATTCGAAATTTCAAGCCACCATTAGAGAGTCTTCTCTTCACTTTTATCTTCATAAACACCATTTCTAGACTTCTCTCAACCTCCTCTACACTTTCTCTTTAGAAAATCTCTTCAAAAATTCATCCTTTCTACCCCTCCTTCTTCAAATCCGAAAATCACTCCTCCATGGATGGCCAAGCTTTTTGATTTTTCTCTCCACTAAACACATTTATACACTCATCTTCATCTTCTCTACAAGTCTCATTTAGAAGGTTTGCTCAAAATTCAACCTTGTCTCCATTGTCTTCCAAGGTAAAGATTCTTGATTTCTCTCCATTTTCTTCTCATTTTTGTTTTCCTTGGTTGCTATGTGACCAAGGGCTTCTCTTTTTGAGCATTGATGAGTGATTTGAGTGATTTTGAACACTCTAGGGTTCTTGGGAAAGTGGAATCCAAAAATCACCAAAAAAAAAAAGGAATCTCAAGGAGTTCAAGCTTAAGGCTTTAGGTAAAGTTCTTCCAATTCACCTATCAATTTCGTTTTCCTTGGTTACCTATGTGACCAAGGATCATTCTTTTCAAGCGTTAGTTTGTAAATATGAGAATCTGACCACTTTATGGTTCTCTTGAAGGTGGAATCCAAAATTTACAAATCAAGGAACCAAGGAGTTGTTTTCTTGCATTGTCTCCTCTAGGTAAGAGGGAGACTACTCACTTCAACCACTTATGGTGGTGAGGAGACTTTATATGTGAGTTGATGGAGAAATCCATCCTTGTATGCTCTTTGTATGCTTGCTTGAATTATAAATTTTGTATGATTTAGTATTCTTGAATTTGATTGATACTTGATTATGCTCTTGAATATGTTTGATATATTAATTGTTCTTGATCATGTTGGGGTTGTTAAATGGAAAATTTGGAGTTTCCTACCTCAACATGGTGCCACGGTTTTGACTAGAAATTAGGGGTAAAAAAAAATTTGGTTTTGTATGCAAGTGAAATAAGACTTATGTAATCAAAGGTTGAATGATGGTATTAACACAAATGAATGGAGGACCTTGAGAGTTTAATACCCAAGAGGGGTGCCACGGTTTTGGTCTTGGTAAAGAGACAAATGGATTAATTTTGATGAACTAAATTTAAGTGAATTAGTGTTAAGAAAACTAATGCATAAAAGTGGAAAGAAAAATTGGATAATGGACATCATGAAGCCACGGTTTTGGCATGGATCTTAGGCAATTAAATTAATCTTGTGAGAAATGAAAATTGAGTAATTAAGTATCAAGTACTTAACACATGATATATGAAAGAATGAAATTTTGAGGATTTAGGATAGGTTCAAGAGAGCAAGAACAAGAGTATGAGTCTTGAGAGCTTATGAGAATGAATTGTATTAGGAAGATTAGACTAACTATGAGAATTTAATTGGAAATGAACCTTGTAGGAAAGGCAAAATTTAAGTCAGGATTCATAACGAACCTAAGAATGTACCGTGTGATTTGATCTCAATATTATGTGCTATTGGGTTATTTTGTGTATATTGATGTGTTTGAGGGGATTGGAACGTATAACGTGGAAGGGCAATGACGTCGGATTGGTTCTCGGATGGCCACGGTTTTGGACCCAAGAGTTTGGGAATTTTTGGTGAACATTGGTAATAACCTGAACTCCTGACCATTTAGTAGAATGCCAAAATCCGTCGAGTTTAGACTTCTGACCATATCCATCGAATTTAACCTTCTGACCAAATCCGTTGAGTTTAGACTTCTGACCATATCCATCGAATTTGATCTTCTAACTAAATCCGTCGAGTTGAGACTTATGACCATATTCGTTGAATTTGATCCCCTGACCGCTGAGCATAATGTCAATATCCGTCGAGTTAGGATGTCAAGATTCATCGAGTCAGAATGCCAATACCCGTCGAGTTAAGATGTCTGGCCATTGAATAGAAACTTCTGCAATGTCAATATTCGTCGAGTTAGGATGTCAAGATTCATCGAGTCAGAATGCCAATACCCGTCAAGTTAAGATGTCTGGCCATTGAATAGAAACTTCTGCAATGTCAATATCCGTCGAGTTAGGATGTCAAGATTCGTCGAGTCAGAATGCCAATACCCGTCGAGTTAAGATGTCTGACCATTGAATAGAAACTTTTGCAATGTCAATATCCATTGAATTAGGGAATTCTGCAGATCTTCTAGTGGATTCGACAACTCTATACACCACTCGATCGAACCTTCGTTCGACAGAAATTGATTTTTAGCCATTCTTGTCAAACAATGTCTTTCTACCAACATTGCTTCTGTCAGGTCAATTTCCGTCGAAAGGCAGCCTCAATTGTACACTAGAGACATTTCTTCGTCAAATCCAAAATTATAATTGTCGCCTAACACTTAGTGATTTAATTAGTGGTAACAGGATGCAAGAATTAGCAAATTGGGAAATTAAATTACACTTTGTGATTCATAAGTCTTAAAGAACCAAGAATGGAATTTTCATAAGACTTTGGATAATTTTAATTAGGGTAAGAACAAGAGAGTGTGAGACATTGAGATCCTAGAATAACCTTCTAAGTGTATGTGGACAAATTACCTAAGAGGATTTAGTCAATTAAGAGAATTCCTTAGAGACAAACTTTGTAAGAAAAGTTGAACCTAAGCAAGAATTTAGAATAAACTTTAAAAAGGTACTGATTATGATATCGTGGGTCCATGTGAGTGACCAGTGATGAGTATTGATTCTTGCTTTGGCCAATTGTGGCATGTTGTGGAACTATATGTAATAAGGATTATACATGATTATGCATAGAGTCGGTATGCATTGTGAATGTCCGTTGGACTATGTTAAGGCCGAGTTGCCTAGGAGTTGAACACACCTTAGTGCGGGTGCGAATAGACAAGTGTAGGTCGTTGGTTGACCTTGGGGGCGTCAGGGTGCGGGTACCTCGCAATGGACAGTTGGTAGCTCTTCTATTTATGGGGCAGATTGATGCAAACGCACTGACGATCCAGACCGAGACACTGTCCTATATCGTGATCTAGTGTAGACTGTCTGTACAATGTCATGATGTGCACGTGGATAAATTGATGGATTATAGCACTTTGGCCTCGGCAGCCGAGTTACAGACATGTCTCCTGATCTTTCTCTCTGACTGTTTATATCTAGCTCCATGGAGTAGGAATTGTGGTATCATAATGCATTGTGCATCGTTCATTGTCGGTCTCATAAACTGTTGAGCATGAACACCTGTGAATGTGAAGATAACTGTTGTACTTCTATAAATGATTATCTGATGGTTGTGTTAATTCCTGGAAATACTATTGTGATTTGCCTGCTGTTGCTTACTGTTGTTCTACCTTTACTATAAATATCACTGTTATTATTGACTCTGGTTATTGCTTAGAATTGAATTGCTTTTATTATAAATTTCTATTTATTCTTTGTTGATGAATATATGAACTGTATTGCTTGGTGGGCGCTTTGCGCCGTGCTGTTTTCTTACTGCCAATAGTGGTAATGAAAGATGGGTGTCTCACCTCTTTCCTATATTTGTGCATTTCTGTTTTATATTCATATTTGATAAAAGATCGTGAGGAAGATAAAGAGAGACCACACCTTGGTTGATTGGCTTGAGCATCTGGACAAGATTTATTCGACTACGTAAAAGTGCAGCCGCGTGGTGGCATTGATGCCTGTCGTGTCAACTGGGATGCCGTGCGTCATGTACATATGGGGTTGCGACTTTGTCTGCTGGTAGTACTCATCCCTGAGTTACTACTTTTCCCCCTTTAGTGTTTTATCCCCGCTGTATTTTTATTAGACTCTGTAATTGTTATATTCTAGGTCATCAGTGATTTGTGTAAATTGACTATAAAATATATATAAGGAATATGATTTTATTTCAGTCGTTGTATTATGGGTTGAATATATTTATATTTCGTTCGAGGCTCATATTTTCTACTTATGCAAATCATCAAAAAATATATATATATAGACTCTTGAGAATTTAAATTACTGTTATCATGATTGTGACACACTTGGATTTAGTAACTGTGGTGTAATGACGATTACGCTCCAGTTGATACATCAAGGGGTGTTACACTTTTCTAAACAAAGCTTATGTATATAGTTTACATTTGTTTTGTATGTTTTAAGTAGTATGTATTACAATATACCCTTTTGTGACAAGTGTTGTATATATATATATAAGTTTAAGTTTTTCTGTAATCTCTGAAGGTTTTCTATAATTACTCAATTGAGATTGGATCCTAGTGGAAGTCTCTCCATCTACAATTGATAAGAATGTTTCTTTTTTCTCTCTTTTATTTTACGTGTCCTAGATTAATTGATGATAATTGTGGAATGTTGTTTTCTTTTGAACTTTACATTGAGGACAATGTAGAATTTAAGTGTGGGGGAGGAATTTATATTTTGTTTTTTGTTTTATTTCTATTCGTGTTTAATTTCATTTTTGTTTTAATTTTGTCTTAATTTTTTGTTTTTGTTATTTTCTACTGATTATTATTCGATTTTATTTTTCTATTTGTGCTTTAATTTTCTATTTTTGTTGTTCACAATTTTTCTATTTATAATTATGTTGTTCTATTTTTCTCTTTGTTACTATTTACTATTTTGTTTTCTATTTTCTATTTTTTGTTTTTGTTTCTATTTTTTCGGTGATTAATTTTGATGCCTCTTCTATTTTTGCTTTATTTCTATTTTATGTGCTTAATTTCAATTCTATTTTTATTTTCTTGTTTGTAATTCTATTTTTTGTTTCTATTTTTAATTTTCTATTGTTGAATTATCTTTGTTTCTTTTTTTTACTATTTTTGTTATTTTTTTGCTACTATTTCTATTTTTTTATTTTAATTCTATTTTCTATTTTTAAAGAAAAATGTGTTTTTAATTGTTTTCCAATGATATTTTGAGATATTTTGAGATTTGTGAAGTTTATGAGTTTGAAGTAATAGAAATTCAAGGTTCATATCATGATTGAATAAATTTTCTTCTTTCTTGAATTTGACATGCTTGGTTTTGGATGTTTGATTGATGGATTGAGTTTGATAGATGTATACCGTATGAGATTTTGAGCCTAATAATGGATGGATTTGACATTTATGTCATTTTCCTCTTTCTTATGTGATTTTCACTCATGTCAATTGATCACTCTAGAACTTGTTTTGATTCTTTTTTAGACTACTTTTTCTTTTGCATGCATAAATATGATTGAGGCATTCTTTCTTAAATTAGCTACTTTGACCAAATAGCTAACCTAGTATCATTTTCCTTTGATTAACCCCCTTGAGCCTATTTACCTATCCTTTGTCTTAGCTCATTATATGCCTTATGTAAAAAACCATGATTTTATCCTACTTTAGGGAATGGGAGAGCATTGGTTCATTTTCATTGGAGGAGCTCTTTTGCTTGTGGGTAACTAATAGTTCAAGTGTGGGGGTTATGCGAATTGATGTGCAATATGTAAAGTGTTTGGTGGAAGAAAAAGAAAGAAAAAGAGCCAAATGAAAAGAAAAATCAATAAATAAATAAATAAAATAGAATGTAAAGAAAAAAAAAGAAAGAATAAATGCAAGAAAGGTTGTGAAAGAAAAGAAATAAAAAAAAAGAAGGAAGAATTATGTAAAAAGAATGTGCATTATATGGAATTGGGGGTAAAATTTCATGCTTGTTACTTGTCATTTGAGTTCCTCCCCAATGCTCTTTTATTCTCTTGGGTACTTAGCTTGTCATATTCATATTGTTTCCTTCCCTTACCTTGACCCCATTACAACCTTGATAAAGTCCTCTTAATTTTTGTGTGCATATGTTTAAGTAGTGAAGAAGTAGAAGATAAGCAAGCTTATGGTAGTATAATTTTCATGGGTTGAATTGTGTGAAATACTTACCTTTTAAATACATGAGGGATTACGAGTGTATCTTGTGAGGATCTATCATTCTTGATTCATGCTTTTCAAATTGAAGATACCTTACTTGTTGGTTTAAGATGTGAAGAAATTTTACCTCATGAATGTTTTGACACTTTGAATCTTTGGTTGCTCTTCTTGCTTGCAAACTTTTGCATTCTTGAATCTCTTGGAAATTGAGTTTTTTAGAATTTTTAGCTTTTGAGTTTGTGTTATTTTTTCTTTATTCCCTAGTTTTGGTCTTTTGTGATTTGCCCATGAGTGCAAAAAGATAAGTGTAGGAGAATTTGATAGTAATATATTTTATTAATTTACTGATCCTCTCACAAGGTGTCTTAAGGTTCAAATTCGCTTAATTAAATTAGTTTTATCACATTTTATGATATTGGGCCTAATTGGATCATTGTGGGACTTATTGCATGAATTGGTCTTAAAATTTTTAATTGAGCAGTGTTTAATATTTTGGCTATAATCTAAGTTTCAAGTATCTGATTGATGTGATTATAGCCTTGTAGAAAAGTTAAGACAAATCTCTACAACTTTCATGAAGACCTTGGGAGCTGTATCACACATTTGTATAATTTAAATTGAAGTTGAATTAATGCAGATTAAAAGTTGCAAACCCAAGTGCAGGTTATTTCAAGTAATAAATTATTGGGAGTCCAAGGTCGATCCTAGGGAATTGATGAAGAGAAATTCTTTGACGTAAAGTAAATATTTTGTCAAAACAATAAAAGTGATAAAACTTAGTCACAAATAAAAAAAAAACTTACTTGGGTTAGGAGATCTACTCTTGGTAAATAAATTAAGGACAATTTTTTTTTTTTATAACTCAATTAGAATCCACACATAATGGAGGTTCCAATCGAAAAATAAAACATTCAAAGTTCATTAAAAATTATATACGTAATTATATTATGATTCCTTTAATCATCTATTAACACCACCACTTATAAATGGGCTCAAGCATTCATTGTGCCAATATATTGTCTACAACAAATCAAGATCACCATTTTACAAAGAGGGTTTCTAAATTGATTAAAAATAAAATACAACATATATAATGACCACTTGAAAATATATCATTTAAGCACAAGAAAGAAATGAATCTAACCTTATTTCATTACTAAGAGCTTCACCCTTTCACCCAAGTAAAATGAAACTTAGTTACTCATAGACAAGAAGCAAGGAAGAGAAGAAGAAGAAGAAGAAGAAGAAGAAGAAGAAGAAGAAGAAGAAGAAGAACATAACTTCAATTTAGAACAAAAGAAAACTACAACAAGATAAACAAATAACATAATAGCATGATCTTGATCTCTAAGATCAAGACTCCTAAATTATCAGCCAAGGCTTCCTTTTATAGAGGATTAGGGATACAAAATGACAAGGGGGCAAATTCATGAGTGAGTGGATGAGTGGAAAATGAGTGAAAAATACCAAATGACTTTTGATGAGTGAAAAATTATGGAGATTCATTGTCTCTGAAATAATTTAGTGCTGAACTCATTGTATTCATCATTTCCTCACCGAGTGATTTTCATGAAAGTTGTAGGCCTGAATCTTAACTTTCAAATGCCATTAGTTTGAGCCCAAAAGGATTTCTACAACTTGAGATATAGTCTGATTACTGCAAACTGCTCTGGCCCAGTTACAACTCCTCTATTATGACTTCCAAGCCCAATATGACCTCCAATGAGTCTGAATTGAGTCTTGTGTTCTTTATAAAATTTGTAGATATGGGTCTTAAATTGTACATACCAAAATTTCAGCCAAATCTAGATCTTACATCTCGAGTTATGCTTTGATTACAGCACACTGTTCAGGTTCCAAACACAAAACCTGTATTCTGACTTCCCAGCCTAATTAGTTCCATTAGATGTCTGACTTTGGCCTAGAGCTCTCATGAAAGTTGCAGTGCTCTATCTTATCTTTCCAAAAAGGTAAAATGCATAAATAGTAGACATCTAAAACACAAGATATTGCCAAAATATAGAAACAATGTAAAATGTAAATCATGCTGAAAAAATCAATTGAGTTCAATTTGAGTCTAAACTTACAAAACATAACCAAACTCAATCAATTAAGTACATGGAGAGTGTAAATAACTAAAAATGAGGGCTTATTAATGTATCAAATATATGATTATCAAATTTTCCCACACTTAGCTTTTTGCACTCTTGGGCAAAACACACAAGACCAAAACTAGGGAACAAGGGAAAACAACACAAACTCAAAAGCTAAACACTCTAAAGGACTCAATTTCTAATAATATCTAAGAATGAAGAGCAACTAATCATTCAAGGGATCAAAACATTTATGAGGTAACATTTCTTCACATCTCAAACTAATAAGCAAGGAAACTTCAATTGAAAAGCATGAGTCAAGAATGATAGATCTTCACAAGATTCACTCTCAATCCCTCAAGTGTTTAAAAGGTAGGTATTTCACTCAATTCAACCCATGAAAATTACACTATCATAAGCTTGCTTATCTTCTACTTCTCCACTACTCAGAATACATGCACACACAAATCATGACGACTTTATTCACAGTTGTAATGGGGTCAAGGTAAAGGAGAAGGTAATATGGATATAACAAGTGAAATACCAAAGAGAATAAAAGAGCATGAAAGCTGAGTTAAATTAACAAGCAAGAAAGTTCATCCTAACTCCACCTAATACAAATTCCCTTTACATATTCTTTTCCTTTCCTTTATTGCCTTGTTGGCCCTTATTTACACATTTTTTTTAATTTTTAATTTTTTTTATTTTATTTTATTTTATTTTATTTTGAATAAGAACATAATATATACATTTTTTAAAGTAAACATTTTTTTAACCATTCTGCACACACATACCCACACTTGTTCAAGAACTCATCCAATGACAAAGCTAATGTTCTCTTATTCCCTAAGGTCAAGTAAGAACATAGTTTTTCATTTAAGGCACATAATGAGTTCGAAACAAAGAATGGTTAAATAAGCTCAAAGGGGTTAAGCAAGGGGAAATAAGCCATTTCCAATGCCTTACGTTGGCAGGAATCAGAGAATTTTCAAGAAGCCATAAAAGTACTTGATATCATATTGAGAGAATATGTTGTTGAGCAAGGCTGCCTATTTGTGCACCAGTCATTCTTAGCTATTTGGTTAAAGTAGTTATTTCAAGAAAAATGCCTTAATCATATTTATGTATGCATATGAAAATATAGTCTAAAAAGAATCAAAGCAAGTTCTAGAGTAACAATTTCATGAGTGAAATTTACATAAGAAAGAATAGAATGATACAAATGTTCAATCCATTTATCAATAGGCTCAAAATCTCACAAAGCATAATTCTATCATTCTCAGTCCACCAATTCAACATCCATAACCAAGCATGTGATTTTAAAGAAAGAAGACAATTTACTCAATCATGTAAATTTTTCTGAATTTGAATTGCTACTTCCATAAAAACTAGTTACTACGCCAACTAAGATGCGTCTCAAGAGTAAAATTTACTCCTTACTCTGTCATCCTTAATTACTTTTGTTGTTAATAAATTATTGACAAACATATAAATACAACAAACATATTAATAAACACACTTCTTAATTTTTTTTTTAATTTTTTTTTACACAACTATCCTTCCCCCTAACCAGATCACAACATTGTCCTCAATGTCAAAGCATAGTTAGGTAAAGGATAGAAGATATTACCTATTGCTGCAATTACTGAAAAGAAAAACTTTATAAAAATTTAAATAGAAACAAAGTACGATAAATAAAACCAAAGCTTGTAATTATTTAAATAGTTGGAGTGTCAGGTCTGGCTTGCTTTTCATACTGCTTCCCTCACCCCTTCCTTCTGACCAATCTATCTGAGCTGTTACTGGATCAGGTTCATAAAAAAAAGTTTCTAATTTATTAATCAACTCATCAACAGTGAAAGCAGAAATAAGAAGTCATCTTGTCGAAGGTGTGATAAATTTCTGTTCTACAGCATGGTCAAGCTAAAATAACAAAAGATCAAAGAAATTATTAACATTCAACAAACTTATGAGTTTATGGTGGATGTTCAGTTGGGCCCAAGAGACAATTTGAAAAACTTCTTTCAAAGTATCAAAACCACCTGATAAGGCTATGAATGCATTAGATTTTGCAAGCAATGTCCTCATTCGTTCATGCATAGATGATACTTGAAGCTCCTCCCTAATTGTTTTTCTAGTGATGTTCTTTCGAGTTAAAGGTCCAAGAATGATACCTAAAATCTGACTGCCTCCTATATGTGCAGAGCGTGATAGAGCTCCCATTAACCCAATGCTACCTCTCCTATATACCACATGAATGCTCATCACAGCCAGGGTACGACCAACACTGCTTGCTGCATTTAAAAACTCTAAACTCGTCCTATAACTTGTCCCACAAAATACATAGATACTAGTAAATCTACGAACTGAAAAAGAAGCTCCTTCCATTTTCACACTCACACTCTCTTTGAATAATTATGAGTTGTAGGAAAGTGAAGAAAATGGAGTGTTTAAATAGGAAAGAAAATAGAAAAAGTAATAATAGCTCCTATTTGGGTAGGTTGGTTGTTGTCAGAAAAGTTTGAAATTAAGAAACAAAGTTTTTTTATTTTTTTTATTTTTATTATTATTTTTTATTTTTTTTACTTTAAGAAAACCATCAGGGTAAGAGAAGTCTAGAAACCCCTGAAGGACCCCGCCCAAATGATCGTCTGTCCAAAACTAAAATACAACAAAATCATACAAAGATAAAATAATAATAACAAATGATGACATAGCTTTATGTACAGTTTTCATGACGTATCTTTATACTGCTCGTCATGAGTGCAGTAATATCAAGACGGCTCAGCCAATCTAGGAATTCTTATCCCCCCCGCTTGTGGATATTTTAGATTAAGCTATGATGCAACTAATTATAGTGCGTAAATCTGATAGCCACCATCAACGACCACAGCCAGTGAGAGGTCACTGGAGAGCCCATGGCATTAAATCACAGGATCTAGCTCAGAGGCATTGTCACATGAGAATGCAAGCACGGGACGCTTTTATCTGTCCATCAGCAAGTAGAGCCTACGGTCGAAACCTGGGAATGCTTGCACAGCTCTCTACAGAGCATGGCACACGAACTTTGTTTATGGACTGGCGTGCGAAGGTCCACCCGAGTCAATGACGGGTCTGCCACTAATAGGGGCTCCTAATCTAATTGAAGACCAAGTACAACCGAAGTTTCGGCCGCTTTTTTTTTCTTTTTTTTCATTTTTTTCAGGAGATGCACAAGATAATATATACAAAGTTGTTGCGATTATGGCTCACATCTTCCTCTGGTTTTATGTCCAGTAACGGCTTAAACGCCTTTTTTGAGTCGAGGATAAGCTTCCCATCCAATTTTCTTATAAATGTGCAAACAGGGTCTTTTTGAGTCAGATTTCCAAGACTGTAACGCTGTTTCTCGTCCCTGAAGAGATTCCACAAACTAAGAAGTTCACGCTGCACATATCCACAAGAATGCATCTCAAGAGTCAACAAGACGTTATCTAATGACTCATTACTCAGTCCATTCTTAATGAAGAATATTTTATCTTTTTTGTTTGCGGAAACCATCCCTAAAGAATGACATCGCTTCTTACAAGAAAATTGACAAAAAAAAAATTCATTGGGAAAATAATCATTGATAGGTGTGATATCAAAAGGTGAGCCTATTGTCAGTATGGACAAATGATCTGCAACAACATTTTTTGGCTTCTTTCTTATATTGTATTGTGATGTTGAATTCTTGAAGTAACAAAATGCACCGTATCAACCTAGGTTTGCAAAAACTTGTTGAGAAAATTGACAAGTGTACTGAATTGTCAAAATAATAAAGTTGA
Source organism: Ormosia semicastrata (assembly GCA_029884595.1). Classification (NCBI taxonomy): domain Eukaryota; kingdom Viridiplantae; phylum Streptophyta; class Magnoliopsida; order Fabales; family Fabaceae; genus Ormosia; species Ormosia semicastrata. Next base: position 36,166,299 of record JAQQTO010000062.1, read on the forward strand.
CGATTAAGAGGGAAAAAAAACTAAAACGCAAAAAATTAATGGGAAAAAGAGAGAACAAAGCATATGAATGCAAAATACATTAAGGATGTAAACACATGAAATTAAAACACTAAGGATCTGGCTTCACTTGATTCAACAATCTATCATAGACAATAGAGTAGCTTTGGGACCTACATTCTAATTAATTTGAAATCATTCAATTGATGGAGAGAATCCAGTAATTATGTAAAACTCAATTCCTTGGCCTAAACCTTAACTCTTAAAGGCATGACCTTTACTCTATGGATGCTCATGGAAAATACCACAATTCTCCCACACAACCTATAACCTTCATTCCTAGATGATTATAAATCATGGTACTTATTATTTATGATTTAAGTTGTATGCAAACCTCCTGATTCTATACATATCTCACTAGATCAATTTATGAGTGGCCAATTCATAAAAGTATTAAGAACCATAATAAGCACTCAAATTGAATAAAAATGAAATTAATTAAAATTTCAATCTTAATACATGTCGATTGAATTAAGTTACATCTTCACCTTAGAAACACACGAATTTATCTACACATGACAAAAGAGAAAAAGAAATAGGAAGAATAAAATAAAAATATATACAGAGCTCAACCTTCCACAAAAAAAATATAAACAAGTAGGCAGTAAACTTGCCGTGGTAAAAAAAATATATTAATAAGTAGGCAATAAACCTGCCATTAAATATTAACAAGGATATGGTATAAACCAGCCACCAAATAAATATTAACAAAGGTGTGGTATAAACCAACCACCAAATATATATTTACACGTAGTAAATAAATATTAATAAGGGTGTGGTATAAATCAACCACCAAATATATATTAACAAAGGTGTGGTATAAACCAACCACCAAAAAAGTTAATAAGCTGATAAATAAAAAAGTTGGTAAGCAAATAAATTAAAAAGTCAGTAACAAGTAAATTAAAATATTAGAAGCAGGTAAATTAAAATGTTAGAAGCAAATAAATTAAAATGTTAGAAAGTTAGTAAGAGAGTTAGATTGTTAGTAAGTTAGTAAGCAAGAAAATTAAAAGATTAGTAGGTTAATAAGTTAAAATGTTAGAAATAAAATACAAAAATTAAAATACAAAAAATAAAGTGCAGAAAGTAAATTTAAAATATGAAAGCGGAGAATCGGCAAGCCGATTTTTTGCTTGACGAGAGAGAAGAGAAGAAGAAAGATTATTTTATTAATGATTAAAAGACTACAGAGAGATAAGGGAGAGTTTCCCAACTAAGTTAGTACGTTAGTATGTACAAAGAAGAAAAAATTAAAAGAGTAGAAAAAAAATATATATATATATACATACATATATACAAAATATTTACAGAATAAATTTGTTCTTCAAATCAAGTCCCGGACAACGGTGTCAAAAACTTAATGTAGATTAAAAGTTACAAATCCAAGTGCAAGTTGTTTCAAGTAATAAATTCTCAGGAATCCGAGATCAATCCACAGGAAATTGATGAAGAAAAATTCTTTGACATAAAGTAAATATTTTGTCACAACAATAAAAGTGATAAAACTTAGTCACAAATAAAAAAAACTTACTTAGGTTAGGAGATCCACTCTTAGTAAATAAATTAAGGACAAAATTTATTATTTTTATAGCTCAATTAGAATCCACACATAATGGACGTTCCAATCGAAAAATAAAATATTCAAAGTTCATTAAAAATTATATACGTAATTATATTATGATTCCTTTAATCATCTGTTAACACCACCACTTGTAAATGGGCTCAAGCATTCATTGTGTCAAATTCTTGTCTACAACAAATCAATATCACCATTTTACAAGGAGGGTTTCTAAATTGATTGAAAACAAAATACAACATATATAATGACCACTTAAAAATATATCATTTAAGCACAAGAAAGAAATGAATCTAATCTTATTTCATTACCAAGAGCTTCACCCTATCACCCAAGTAAAACAAAACTTAGTTACTCATAGACAAGAAGAAAGGAAGAGGAGAAGAAGAAGAAGAAGAAGAAGAAGAACATAACTTCAATTTAGAACAAAAGAAAACTACAACAAGATAAACAAACAACACAATAGCATGATCTTATTCTCTAAGACCAAGACTCTTAAATGATCAGCCAAGGCTTCCTTTTATAGAGGATTAGGGATACAAAATGACAAGGGGGATAATTCATGAGTGAGTGGATGAGTGGAAAATGTCAAATGAGTTTTGATGAGTGGAAAATTATGGAGATTCTTTATCTCTGAAATAATTTAGTGCTGAACTCATTGCATTCATCATTTTCTCACCAAGTGGTCTTCATAAAAGTTGTAGGCAAGGATCGTAGCTTTAAAATGCCATTAGTATGAGCCCAAAAGGATAGCTACAACTCGAGATATGGTCTGATTACTACACACTACTCAGGCCCAGTTATAGCTCCTCTATTCTAACTTCTAAGCCCAATATGACCTCCAATGAGTTCGAATTAAGTCTTGTGTTCTTTATAAAAGTTGTAGATATGGGTCTTAACTTGCAAATATCAAAATTTTAGCCCAATTCAGATTTTACAACTTGAGTTATGCTCTGATTACTGCATACTATTCAGGTTTCAATCACAAAACTCGTATTCTGACTTCCTTCCAAGCCCAATTAGTTCCACTAGATGTCCGACTTTGGCCTAGAGCTCTCATGAAAGTTTTAGATCTCTATCTTATCTTTGCAAAAAGGTAAAATGCTTAATTAGTAGACATCTAGAACTTAAGATCTGGCTAAAATACAGAAATAGTGTAAAATGTAAATCATGCTAAAAAAATTAATTAAGTCTAATTTGAGTCTAAACTTACAAAACATAACCAAGCTCAATCAATTAAGTACATGGAGAGTGTAAATGACTAAAAATGAAGGCTTATTAATGTATCAAATATGTGATTATCAAATTCTCCCACACTTAGCTTTTTGCACTCTTGGGCAAAACACACAAGACCAAAACTAGGGAACAAGGAAAAACAACACAAACTCAAAAGCTAAACACTCTAAAAGACTCAATTTCTAATAATGTTTAAGAATAAAGAGCAACCAATCATTCAAGGAATCAAAACATTTATGAGGTAACGTTTCTTCACATCTCAAACCAACAAGCAAGGAAACTTCAATTGAAAAGCATGAGTCAAGAATAATAGATCTTCACAAGATTCACTTTCAATCCCTCAAGTGTTTAAAAGGTAGGTATTTCACTCAATTCAACCTATGAAAATTGCACTATCATAAGATTGCTTATATTCTACTTCTCCACTACTCAGAACACATGCACACACAAATCATGAGGACTTTATTAAAGGCTGTAATGGGGTCAAGGTAAAGGGAGAAGGTAATATGGATATGACAAGTTAAATACCAAAGCGATTAAAAGAGCATGAAAGTTGAGTTCAATTAACAAGCATGAAAGTTCATCCCAACTCCACCTAATACAAATTCCTTTTACATATTCTTTTCCTTTGCTTTATTGCCTTGTTGGCCCTTATTTACACATTTTTTATAATTTTTTAATTTTTTGATTTTTTTGATTTTTTAATTTTTTTGAATAAGAACATAATATATATATATTTTTTAAGTAAATATTATTTTAACCATTCTACACACACACCCCCACACTTGTTCAAGAACTCATCTAATGACAAAGCTAATGTTCTCTTATTCCCTAAGGCCAGGTAAGAACATGGTTTTTCATTTAAGGCACATAATGAATTCGAAATAAAAATGGTCAAATAAGCTCAAAAGGGTTAAGCAAGGGGAAATCGGCCATTTCCAATGCCTTACGTTGGTAGGAATTAGAGAATTTTTAAGAAGCCATAACAGTGCTTGATATCATATTGAGACAATATGCTGCTGAGCAAGGCTGCCTATTTGTGCACCAGACATTCTTGGCTATTTGGTTAAAGTAGTTATTTCAAGAAAAATGCATTAATCATATATATGTATACATATGAAAATGTAGTCTAAAAAAGAATCAAAGCAAGTTCTAAAGCAACAATTTCATAAGTAAAATTCACATAAGAAAGAAGAGAATGGTACAAATGTTCAATCCATTTAACAATATGCTCAAAATCTCACAAGGCATAATTCTATCATTCTCAGTCCACCAATTCAACATCCATAACCAAGCATGTGATTTTAAAGAAAGAAGATATTTTACTCAATCATGCAAATTTCCCTGAATTTGAATTACTACTTCCATACAAACTAGTTACTATGCCAACTAAGATGTGTATCAAGAGTAAAATTTACTCCTTACTCTGTCATCCTTAATTACTTTTGTTGTTATTAAATTACTGATAAACATATAAACACAACAAACATATTAATACACACACTTTCTAATTTATTTTTTTTAGGTTTTTTTTACACAGCTATCCTTCCCCCCAACCAGATCACAACATTGTCCTCAATGTCAAAACATAGTTAGGTAAAGGATAGAAGATATTACCTGGTGCTGTAATCACTGAAAAGAAAAACTTTACACAAATTTAAATAGAAACAAAGTACGATAAATAAAATCAAAGCTTGTAATTATTTAAATAGTTGGAGTCTTTGTTCTGGCTTGCTTTTCATACTGCTTCCCTCACCGCTTCCTTCTGACTAATCTATCTGAGCTGTTACTGGATCAGGTTCATAAACAAAAGTTTCTAATTTATTAATCAACTCATCAACAGTGGAAGTAGAAATAAGGAGTCATCTTGCTGAAGGTGTTTCCACAGCATAGTCAAGAAAAATTAACAAAAGATCAAAGAAAGTATAAACATTCATCAAACCTATAGGTTTATGGTGGATATTCAGTTGGGCCCAAGAGACAATTTGAAAAACTTCTTCCAAAGTACCAAAACCACCTGGTAAGGCTATGAATGCATCAGAGTTTGTAAGCATTGTCCTCATTCGTTCATACATAGATGATACAGGTTTATATTTTTTTTTATTTTTTATTTTTTTTTATTTTTAATTTTTTATTTTTTTTACTTTAAGAAAACCATTAGGGTAAAGAAGTTTAGAAACTCCTAACGGACCCCGCCTAAATGATCGTTTGTCCAAAACCAAAATACACAAAATCATACAAAGATAAAATAATAATAATAAATGATAACATACCTTTATCAACAGCTTTCATGACGTATCTTTATACTGCTCGTCATGAGTACAGTAATACCAAGATGGCTCAGCCAATCTCGGAATTCTTCTCCCTCCCGCTTGTGGGATATTTTGGATTGAGTTATGACGCAACTAATTAAAGTGCATAAATCTGACAGCCACCACCAATGACCACAGCCAGTGAGAGGTTGCTAGAAAGCCCATGGCATTAAATCACAAGATCTAGCTCAGAGGTATAGTCACGCGAGAATACAAGCACGGGACGCTTCTATCTGTCCATCAGCAAGCAGAGCCTACGGTTGAAACTTGGGAATACTTGCGGCGCTTTCTACAGAGCATGACACAGGAACTTTATTTACGGATCGACGTGTGAAGGTCCACCTGAGTCAATGACGGGTCTGCCATTGGCAGGGGCTCCTAATCTAATTAAAGACTAAGTACAACTGAAGTTTCAGCCTCTCTTTTTTTCTTTTTTGTCTCTGTTGTTTTCTTTTTCTTTTTTTTTCAAGAGATGTACAAGATAATATACACAAGTTGTTGCGATTGCGGCTCACATTTTCCTCTAGTTTTACGTCCAGTAACGACTTAAATGCCTTCTATGAGTCGAGGATAAGCTTCCTATCCTTTTTTTATTATAAATTGGCAAACAGGGTCTTTTTGAGTCAGATTTCCAAGACTGTAACGCTTTTGCTTGTCCCTGAAGAGATTCCACAAACTAAGAAGGTCACGCTGCACATATCTATAAGAATGCGTCTCAAGAGTTAATAAGACATTATCTAATGACTCCTTACTTAGTCCATTCTTAATGAAGAATATTTTATCTTCTCTGTTTGCGGAAACCATCCCCAAAGAACGACATCGCTTGTTACAAGAAAATTGACAATATTAGCAAACCAGGGCATGGAATTGACAGAAATAAAAATTCATTAGGAAAATAATCATTGATAGGTGTGATATCAAAAGGTGAGCCTGTTGTAAGTATGGATAAATGATCCGCAACAACATTTTTTGGCTTCTTTCTTATATTGTATTGTGATGTTGAATTCTTGAAGCAACAAAATCCACCGTATCAACCTAGGTTTGTAAAAACTTGTTGCGAAAATCAACAAGTGCACTGAATTGTCAAAGTAATAAAGTTGACAATTAAGAGAGAAAAAAAAACTAAAACGCACAAAATTAAGAGGAAAAAGAAAGAACAAAACACATGAATGCAAAACACAATAAGGATGTAAACACATGAAATTAAAACACTAGAGATCTGACTTCACTTGATTCAACAATCTATCATAGACAATAGAGTCGCTTTGGGACCTTCATTCTAAATAATTTCTAATCATTCAATTGATAGGGAGAATCCAGTAATTAATTAAAACTCAATTCTTTGGCCTAAATCTTAACTCTTAAAGGCATGACCTTTACTCTATGGATGCTCATGGAAAATACCACAATTTTCCCACACAACCTATAACCTTCATTCCTAGATGATTATAAATCATGGCACTTATTATTTATGATTTAAGTTGTATGCAAACCTCCTAATTCTACACACATCTGACTAGATCAATTTATGAGTGGCCAATTCATAAAAATATTAAGAACCATAATTAGTACTCAAATTGAATAAAAAAGAAATTAATTTAAATCCTAATCTTAATACATATCGATTGAATTAAGTTACATCTTCACCCTAGAAACACACAAATTTATCTACACATGACAAAAGAAAAAAAGAAATAGGAAGAATAAAATAAACATATATACAGAGCTCGACATTCCATAAAAAAAATATTAACAAGTAGGCGGTAAACCTGCCATGGTAAAAAAAAATATTAACATGTAGGCGGTAAACCTGCTATTAAATATTAACAAAGATGTGGTATAAACTAGTCACTAAATAAATATTAACAAGGGCGTGGTATAAACAAACCACCAAATATATATTAACACGTAGTAAATAAATATTAACAAGGGTGTGATATAAACCGACCACCAAATATATGTTAACAAGAGTATGGTATAAACCAACCACCAAATAAGATAATAAGCTTATAAATAAAAAAGTTAGTAAGCTGATAAATTAAAAAGTTTGTAACAAGTAAATTAAAATATTAGAAGCAGGTAAATTAAAATGTTAGAAGCAAATAAATTAAAATGTTAGAAAGTTAGTAAGAGAGTTAGATAGTTAGTAAGTTAGTAAGCAAGAAAATTAAAAGGTTAGTAGGCTAGTAAGTTAGAAATAAAATACAAAAAGTAAAATATAAAAAATAAAGTACAAAAAATAAAATACGAGAAAATAAAGTACGAGAAAGTAAAGTGTAGAAAGTAAATTTCAAATATGAAAATCAGAGAATTGGCAAGTGATTTTTTGCTCGAGAGAGAGAAGAGAAGAAGAAAGATTATTTTATTAATGATTAAAGATTACAGAGAGATAAGGGAGAGTTTTTCCCACTAAGTTAGTATGTTAGTATGTACAAAGAAGAAAGAAAAAAAAAATTAAAAGAGTAAAAATATATATATATAACATACATATATACAAAATATTTACATAATAAACTTGTTCTTCAAATCAAGTCCCCGCAACAATGCCAAAACTTGATGCGGATTAAAAGTTACAAACGTAAGTGCAGGTTGTTTCAAGTAATAAATTCTCGGGAGTCCGAAGTCGATCCACAGGGATTTGATGTAGAAAAATTCTTTAACGTAAAGTAAATATTTTGTCACAACAATAAAAGTGATAAAATTTAGTCACAAATAAAAAAAAACTTACTTGGGTTAGGGATCTACTCTTAGTAAATTAATTAAGGACAAAATTTATTCTTTTTATAACTCAATTAGAATCCACACATAATGGACATTCCAATCGAAAAATAAAATATTCAAAGTTCATTAAAAATTATATACGTAATTATATTATAATTCCTTTAATCATCTGTTAACACTACCACTTGTAAATGGGCTCAAGCATTCATTGTGTCTAAATCTTGTCTACAGCAAATCAATATCACCATTTTACAAGGAGGGTTTCTAAATTAATTGGAAACAAAATACAACACATAAAATGACAACTTGAAAATATATCATTTAAGCACAAGAAAGAAATAAATCTAACCTTATTTCATTACTAAGAATTTTACCCTTTCACCTAAGTAAAATAAAACTTAGTTACTCATAGACAATAAGAAAGGAAGAGAGAAGAAGAAGAAGAAGAAGAAGAAGAAGAAGAAGAAGAACATAACTTCAATTTAGAACAAAAGAAAACAATAACAAGATAAACAACAACACAATAGCATGATCTTGATCTCTAAGACCAAGATTCCTAAATGATCAGCCAAGGCTTCCTTTTATAGAGGATTAGGGATATAAAATGACAAAGGGGTTGATTCATGAGTGAGTGGATGAGTAGAAAATGAGTGAAAAATGCCAAATGACTTTTGATGAGTGAAAAATTATGGAGATTCTTTGTCTATTAAATAATTTAGTGTTGAACTCACTGCATTCGTCATTTACTCACCAAGTGGTCTTCATAAAAGTTATAGGCATGGATCCTAGCTTTAAAATGCCATAGTTTGAGCTTAAAAGGATTGCTACAACTCGAAATATGGTCTGATTACTACATACTGCTCAGGCCCAGTTACAACTCCTTTATTCTGACTTCCAAGTCCAATATGACCTCCAACGAGTCCGAATTGAGTCTTGTGTTCCTTATAAAAGTTGTAGATATGGGTCTTAACTTTCAAATACCAAAATTTCAACCCAATCCAAATCTTACAGCTCGTGTTATGCTCTGATTACTGCACACTATTCAGGTTCCAATCACAAAACTCGTATTCTGACTTCCAAGCGCAATTAGTTCCACTAGATGTCTGAATTTAGCCTAGAGCCCTTATGAAAGTTGTAGAGATATCTCTTATCTTTCCAAAAAGGTAAAATCCATAATTAGTAGACATCTAGAACTCAAGATATGAACAAAATATAGAAACAGTGTAAAACGTAAATCATGCTGAAAAAATAAATTAAGTGCAATTTGAGTCTAAACTTACAAAATATAACCAAGTTCAATCAATTAAGTATGTGGAGAGTGTAAATAACTAAAAATGAGGGCTTATTAACGTATCAAATATATGATTATCAAATTCTCCCATACTTAGCTTTTTGCACTTTTAGGCAAAATACACAAGACCAAAACTAGAGAACAAGGAAAAACAACACAAACTCAAAAGCTAAACACTCTAAAAGACTCAATTTCTAATAATGTTTAAGAATAAAGAGCAACCAATCATTCAAGGAATCAAAACATTTATGAGGTAACGTTTCTTCACATCTCAAACCAACAAGCAAGGAAACTTCAATTGAAAAGCATGAGTCAAGAATAATAGATCTTCACAAGATTCACTTTCAATCCCTCAAGTGTTTAAAAGGTAGGTATTTCACTCAATTCAACCCATGAAAATTACACTATCATAAGATTGCTTATATTCTACTTCTCCACTACTCAGAACACATGCACACACAAATCATGAGGACTTTATTAAAGGCTGTAATGGGGTCAAGGTAAAGGGAGAAGGTAATATGGATATGACAAGTTAAATACCAAAGCGATTAAAAGAGCATGAAAGTTGAGTTCAATTAACAAGCATGAAAGTTCATCCCAACTCCACCTAATACAAATTCCTTTTACATATTCTTTTCCTTTGCTTTATTGCCTTGTTGGCCCTTATTTACACATTTTTTATAATTTTTTAATTTTTTGATTTTTTTGATTTTTTAATTTTTTTGAATAAGAACATAATATATATATATTTTTAAGTAAATATTATTTTAACCATTCTACACACACACCCCCACACTTGTTCAAGAACTCATCCAATGACAAAGCTAATGTTCTCTTATTCCCTAAGGCCAGGTAAGAACATTGTTTTTCATTTAAGGCACATAATGAATTCGAAATAAAAATGGTCAAATAAGCTCAAAAGGGTTAAGCAAGGGGAAATCGACCATTTCCAATGCCTTACATTTGTAGGAATCAAAGAATTTTCAAGAAGCCATAAGAGTACTTGATATCATATTGAGACAATATGCTACTGAACAAGGCTACCTATTTGTGCACCAGTCATTCTTGGCTATTTGGTTAAAGTAGCTATTTCAAGAAAAATGTCTCAATCATATATATGTATACATATGAAAATGTAGTCTAAAAAAGAATTAAAGTAAGTTCTAGAGAAACAATTCCATGAGTGAAATTCACATAAGAAAGAAGAGAATGGTACAAATGTTCAATCCATTTATCAATAGGCTCAAAATCTCACAAGGCATAATTCTATCATTCTCAGTCCACCATTTCAACATCCATAACCAAACATGTGATTTTAAAGAAAGAAGACAATTTACTTAATCATGCAAATTTTTCTGAATTTGAATTGCAACTTCCATACAAACTAGTTATTACCCCAACTAAGATGTGTCTCAAGAGTAAAATTTACTCCTTACTCTGTCATCGTTAATTACTTTTGTTGTTAATAAATTACTGACAAACATATAAATACAACAAACATATTAATACACATACTTCCTAATTTATTTTTTTTAGGTTTTTTTTACACAACTATCCTTCCCCCCAACTAAATCACAACATTGTCCTCAATGTCAAAACATAGTTAGGTAAATGATAGAAGATATTACCTGTTGTTGTAATTACTGAAAAGAAAAACTTTACACAAATTTAAATAGAAACAAAGTACGATAAATAAAACCAAAGCTTGTAATTATTTAAATAGTTGGAGTGTCTGATTTGGCTTGCTTTTCATATTGCTTCCCACACCGCTTCCTTCTGACTAATCTATCTAAGCTGTTACTGGATCAGGTTCGTAAACAAAAGCTTCTAATTTATCAATCAACTCATCAATAGTGGAAGCAGAAAAAAGGAGTCGTCTTACCGAAGGTGTGATAAATTTCTATTCCATAGCATGGTCAAGAAAAAATAACAAAAGATCAAAGAAAGTATTAACATTCAGCAAACCTATGGGTTTATGGTGGATGTTCAGTTGGGCCCAAGAGACAATTTGAAAAACTTCTTCAAAAGCACCAAAACCACCTAGTAAGGCTATGAATGCATCAGAGTTTGCAAGCATTGTCCTCATTTATTCATGCATAGATGATACTTGAAGCTCCTCCCCAATTGTTTTTCCTATGATGTTCTTTCGAGTTAAAGGTTCAAGAATGATAGCTAAAACCTGAATGCCTCCTATATGTGCAGAGAGTGATACTGCCCTCATTAACCCAATGCTCCTTCCCTATATACCACACAAATGTTCCTCGCAGCCAGGGTGCGACCAATAGTGCTTGCAGCATTTACAAACTCTAAACTCTTCCCATAACTTATCCCACAAAATACACAGATGCTGGTAAATCTACAAACTGAAGGAGAAGCTCCCTCCATTTCTACACTCACACTCTATTTGAATGATTATGAGTTGCAGCAAAGTGAAGAAAATAGAGTGTTTAAATAAGGAAGAGAATAAAAAAAGTAATAATAGCTCCTATATGGGTAGGTTGGCTATTGTCAGAAAAGTTTGAAATTAAGAAATAATTTTTTTTATATATTTTTTATTTTTTATTTTTTTTACTTCAAGAAAACCATCAGGGTAAAGAAGTCTAGAAATCCCTGAAGGACCCCGCCCAAAGGATCGTCTATCTAAAACCAAAATACAACAACATCATACAAAGATAAAATAATAATAACAAATGATAACATACCTTTATGTACAATTTTCATGGCGTATCTTTATACTGCTCGTCATGAGTGCAGTAATACCAAGACGGCTCAGCCAATCTGGGAATTCTTCTCCTTCCCGCTTACGGGATATTTTGGATTGAGCTATAATGCAACTAATTCAAGTGCATAAATTTGATAGCCACCACCAACGACCACAACCAGTGAGAGGTTGCTGGAAAGCCCAAGGCATTAAATCACAGGATCTAGCTCAGAGGCATTGTCACGCGAGAATGCAAGCACAGGACGCTTCTATCTGTCCATCAGCAAGTAGAGCCTACAGTTGAAACCTGGGAATGCTTGCGCGGCTCTCTATAGAGCATGGCTCACGAACCTTATTTACAGATCGACGTGCGAAGGTCCACCCGAGTCAAGGATGGGTCTGTCACTGGCAGGGGCTCCTAATCTAAATAAAGACTAAGTACAACCGAAGTTTCGGCTTCTTTTTTTTCTTTTTTTTTTCTCTTCTCTTTGTTTTTTATTTTTTTTAGGAGATGTACAAGATAATATATACAAGTTGTTGCGATTGTGGCTCACTTCTTCCTCTGGTTTTACGTCCAGTAACGGCTTAAATGCCTTCTATGAGTCGAGGATAAGCTTCCCATCCAATTTTCTTATAAATTGGCAAACAGGGTCTTTTTGAGTCAGATTCCTAAGACTGTAATGCTTTTGCTCATCCCTGAAGAGATCCATAAACTAAGAAGTTCACGTTGCACATATCCACAAGAATGCATCTCAAGAGTTAATAAGACATTACCTAATGACTCCTTACACAGTCCATTCTTAATGAATAATATTTTATCTTCTCTGTTTGCGGAAACCATCCCCAAAGAATGACATCGCTTGTTACGAGAAAATTGATAATATTAGCAAACTAAGGCATGGAATTAATAGAAATAAAAATTCATCAAGAAAATAATCATTGATAGGTGTGATATCAAAAGGTGAGCCTGTTGTAAGTATGGACAAATGATCTGCAACAATATTTTTTGGCTTCTTTCTTATATTGTATTGTGATGTTGAATTCTTGAAACAACAAAATCCACCGTATCAACCAAGGTTTCCAAAAACTTGTTGAGAAAATCGACAAGTGCACCTAATTGTCAAAGTAATAGAGTTAATGATTAAGAGGGGAAAAAAACTAAAACGCACAAAATTAAGAGGAAAAAGGGAGAACAAAGAACATGAATGCAAAACACATTAAGGATGTAAACACATGAAATTAAAACACTAGGGATATGATGTCACTTGATTCAACAATCTATCATAGAAAATAGAGTAGTTTTGGGACCTTCATTCTAATTAGTTTTTAATCATTCGATTGATGGGGAGAATCCAGTAATTAATTAAAACTCAATTCATTGGCCTAAACCTTAACTCTTAAAGGCATGACCTTTATTCTATGGATGCTCATGAAAAATACCACAATTCCCCCACACAACCTATATCCTCCATTCCTAGGTGATTATAAATCATGGCACTTATTATTTATGGTTTAAGTTGTATGCAAACCTCCTGATTCTGCACACACCTCACTAGATCAATTTATGAGTGGCCAATTCATAAAAGCACTAAGAACCATAATAAGCACTCAAATTGAATAAAAAAAATTAATTAAAATTCCAATCTTAATTCATGTCGATTGAATCAAGTTACATCTTCACCCTAGAAACACACGAATTTATCTACACAAGACAAAAGAGAAAAATAAATAGGAAGAATAAAATTAAAATATATGCAGAGCTCAACCTTCCATAAAAGAAAATATTAACAAGTAGGCGGTAAACCTACCATGATAAAAAAAATATATTAACAAGTAGGCGGTAAACCTGTCATTAAATATTAATAAGGATGTGGTATAAACTAACCACCAAATAAATATTAACAAGGGTGTAGTATAAACCAACCACCAAATATATATTAACATGTAGTAAATAAATATTAACAAGGGTGTGGTATAAACTGACCACCAAATATATATTAACAAAGGTGTGGTATAAATCGACCACCGAATATATATTAACAAGGGTGTGGTATAAACCAACCACCAAATAAGCTAATAAGCTAATAAATTAAAAAGTTAGTAATAAGTAAATTAAAATAATAGAAGTAGGTAAATTAAAATGTTAGAAGCAAATAAATTAAAATGTTAGAAAGTTAGTAAGAGAGTTAGATAATTAGTAAGTTAGTAAGCAAGAAAATTAAAAGGTTAGTAGGTTAGTAAGTTAGAAAGTTAGAAATAAAATACAAAATGTAAAATATAGAAAATAAAGTGCAGAAAATAAAATACAAAAAATAAAGTGTAAAAAGTAAATTTAAAATATGAAAACTAGAGAATCAAGAAGCCAATTTTTTGCTCGGTGAGAGAGAAGAGAAGAATAAAGATTATTTTATTAATGATTAAAGATTACTGAGAGAGATAAGAGAGAGTTTCCTCCACTAAGTTAGTACGTTAGTATGTACAAAGAAGAAAAAAAATTAAAAGAGTAGAAAATATATATATATATATATATATATATATATATATATATATATATATATATATATATACATACATATATACAAAATATTTACACAATAAATATTTTTTCAAATCAAGTCCCCAGCAACGGTGCCAAAAACTTGATGCGGATTAAAAGTTGCAAACCCAAGTGCAGGTTGTTTCAAGTAATAAAATCTCGAGAGTCCGAGGTCGATCCACAGGGAATTGATAGAGAAAAATTCTTTAACGTAAAGTAAATATTTTGTCACAATAATAAAGTGATAAAACTTAGTCACAAATAAAAAAAAACTTACTTGAGTTAGGAGATTCACTCTTGGTAAATAAATTAAGGACAAAATTTATTCTTTTTATAACTCAATTAGAATCCACACATAATGGAGGTTCCAATCGAAAAATAAAACATTCAAAGTTTATTAAAAATTATATACGTAATTATATTACGATTCCTTTAATCATTTATTAACACCACCACTTGTAAATGAACTCAAGCATTCATTGTGTCAATATCTTGTCTACAACAAATCAAGAGGAGGGTTTCTAAATTGATTGAAAATGTAACGTCCCAGGATTGCTTGCAGGATTGACAAGTGTTTCCACAAACCAACACGGGTCTTTTCAGCGTGCTTTGTCCTCACTCACACGCATCCTAGGAAACTTCCTAGGAGGTCACCCATCCCGCAATTGCTCCAGGTCAAGAATGCTTAAACATGGAGTCCTTATGTTCTAAGCTCCCGAAAAGATGTTGCAACTTGTTGATATGGCTACGCCAAATCAATTCCTTTAAGCCATCCTCAACTATGCAACCCCATTCCTGTACAGTCTCTGAATCCCTCTCATTGCGGTGCGTATTCAGTTCATTCATACGACCCTTTGCCTAGAAGCATGCCAGAAGCTGCTCCTTATCTGTGCTTCATTGCACCGGCGATCACTCCCCGCCCTCGTCGGCCCCGGGACACATATGCCCACCAACTGGTGGCTTAGCAGCATGGATATTACTTATTGATGGCTCCATCTTCGTTTGTTTACAATCCCTGGAGACATGACCAGCTTTTCGCATCTAAAACAAATTATACCCTTGATCGTGTAATCTCTTGTTAAATGGCCTTTTCCGCACTTCAAACATTTTGTTGACGGTGCTGCAGTCTGATTAAACCGATTGCCACTTGAACCTCCACCACGTGGCTGCTGTTGTTGTTGCTGACTTCCCGAGGGTCGATAATATGGTTTCTGTTGAAACTGGTTATTATTGTTGTTGCCTCCTCTTTGGAACCTAGTCGGTCCAAAGTTGCGATTCCTATTATCACATGCTGGCTCCAACCCCTCCAGTCTACAACACATATCCATCAGTGTTGAAAACTGATTCACATGCATTGATATCACTCCTTTCTTTAGCTCAATTCGCAAACCTTCTTTGAACTTGTAACACTTCCAAACCTCGTCCGGTTAGATTTGGAGGTACCTTGAGAACTTAAACAAGCTCTCAAACTTTGCAGCATATTCATTGACGGTCATTCCACCTTAACGCAATCCCAGAAATTCCATTTCTTTAGCGTGCCTTGCACTGTCCAAAAAGTATTTCTCTAGAAACACTTCACAGAATAGCTCTCACGTGATTTCTCTACCTTCAACTTGTAGCACCCTTCTAGTGGCTTTCCACCAATTCTCACCATCTCCTATTAACATGAAAATAGAATACGTCACTCTACGATCATTTGCACATCCTATCCCTTCAAAGATCTTCTCTAGCTCTTGGATCCATTGACTAGCTTTTTCAGGATCAAACTCGCCCCTGAAGTGTGGCGCATTGTTCCTACGAAACTCTGGCAAATGTTGTACTTCTGCATTTGCTTCTTGTTGTTGTGCAGCCCGTTGATTTTGTTGCACAATCACCTCTGCCATTCGCTGCATTACTTCGGTAGCAGTAGTTATTGTGTCATCATCACGTCCAGTATTCTTACGTGCACCTCTACCATGAGACATAATTTTCTTCACAACAATCAAACATAATCCAAGAAGAGTCAATTATAACCCTTTGGAAATCAAACACAAAGAATTAGACAACACAAGCAAAATAGACTTAATCACAAAAACCCCAAAGACTCTAATCGGGAGCTCTAATACCAACTAATGTAACACCCATTGTAGGGTGCCACATTTAAAACTAATCCTAATATAACTTACCCAAGTTGTAAAAGATTAATCTTGTAAAAACATCAATTTTAAAATTTCATTTGTGGAATAAAAGAAAATAAATAAATTAAACCAAAAAGTTATAAGTAGAACTTGTCATTAAAATAAACACACCTAAAATATATGTTGATATTACAAACTTTGTTCCAAATAATTTACATAAATACAAACATACCTCAAAAGTAAAATATAGACACAAATACTAAAAACAGAAACTCTAAACATCAAACTAAGGATTTGGTTCCTCAGAAGGATCCTACTCCTCTTCCTCCTCTACATTGTTATCAAAGAACCCATGTGGATAAAGTAGCCTCATAAGGGTCCTTGCAGAAGACACCATAGAGTCCTCATATGGAGTATAGGTTGCGCCACCCCAGAGATCACGAATGGGCATCGTGAATTCTAGGCGCATCGACGCATATTGCGTTAAAACAGGGTTCCCATTAAAGGTCCCACTCAAGTTCAGAGTCAGATCTCCCGTATAAACAAAATGTTCGTTATCATAATCAAACCTCCAGGAATCAGTCTCCCTATGGAACTGTTCCCGGATAAAACCTAACACTTGTCGTCTTGTTGCCATCTCAACCAACAAACAAACAGCTAGTGATGATAAATAGAATTACCAGCTTCTTCGTCTCCCTGATCTTTATCAAACATACATAGTAAAATAGATACAATATAATAAAGAGGTGAGATCCCCTACATCAATACTAGTATGGCAATAGAAGAAACGACAACAAGCATACAGATACAATATTAAGATATTTAAATCACATTATCACATCACAAATTATGAATCAGATAAGTATAATTAATACATCAATATGCCAACAAACTATGCATATGCACACTGACTCATTCCTACTCCATGGAGCTAAACACAGTTTCGGAGTGAATGATCTAGAAGACATGTCCGTAACTCGGCTACTGTGGCCAAAAGTGCTATCAATGTGCACATTAAGACATTATACAAGACATTCTACACCAGATTGTGATATAGGACAGTGTCTCGGTCCAGATCGTCGGTGCGTTTGCATCGGTCTGCCTCACGGACAAATGAGCTACCAATTGTCCATTGCGAGGTACTCGCACCCCGACGCCCCCAAAGTCAGCAAGTGACCTACACTTGTCTACTCACACCCGCACTGATGTGTAATTCAACCTCCTAGGCATACAACCTTAACCATACAAGTTGACACGCTTTTCTATGCATATTGTATGGTTCAAACACACATACAATTTTTATTTTTACAATATATCACATACCCTCGCCTTTTCTTGGCGGTATCATTATTCAACATGACCGGGCCCACCACAACTACTTGACAGTAAATTACTATTTACGTTTAATCGCGTAGCGATATTACTACATTTTCACAATCGCAAAACATTTTTCTTACACTTTCAAATCGTGTAAAGATTTCCCAATGTTTTCTAAATCGCATAAATATTTTATCGCGTTTTCTCAATCACGTAGCCAAAAATTACTATTTTTAAGTCGGGTAAAAGTTTTTTGTGTATTTTCAATTGCGTAAATTATTTCTATCATATTTTAAGCTCAAAATAAGATTTTTCTTATTTAATATCAAAATGTGACTTTATTTCCATTATTCCCCTAATAATCCCTCTTTAAATAATATTTCCAATATATTCTTGCTAAAACCAGTATTTTCTACTATTTTTCAGAAAACTGCATTTCTTTAATTTTACTCGAGACATTACAGCTTAAAATTTCTTAACGCGCTTCAAAACTCATAGGGTGAGCTATACGTTAGTATTTAAATATCAACATTTATTTTACTTTATAAATTAATTATTTAATTATGCAAATTTTAATTTTAAAAAGTATATTACTTTGATTTTAGGTTCAAAACCTACCAAAATAATTTCTTATAATTTAAACACCTAAATCTACACTTAGAAAAATAAACTTAGATCTAATTTATTAAAAATGGCATCTTGGCTGAAATCCTTATATAGGTTTCATAAATCATTATTTAATTCTTTCTATCATTTATTCCTTGCAAAATACTTAATTTAATTTCTTGTCATAAAATCATCTAATCCTTGATTAGAAAAATAATTTAGAACCCTAGGTTCCCTTTGTAGTGTTGAGACCATATGCCTCATAGGTTCTTGGGAACCTTCATACAACATTTCCTTCATGTGAATCACATCTTAAATTACACATAAATTAGCATGCTTTCAAAATCACATAGGCAAGCATATTGTCAAAGCTATAGGCATACCAACACACATGCAATCATATTTTCAAAGCTATAAACAAATCAATCACAAATAAAGAAGGCTCAAACAATATAGTGAATAAATCCTTATGGATTTTTCACCATAAACAATCCATTTCCTCACCACCAACACATAGTTGATAAGGTTAATCTTCCTCTTACCTTAAGGAAGACAATAAACTTCAAGCTTCTTCTCCTCTTGATTTCATCTAGCCCAAAGAAAACCCTAATCAATATTAAACAAATTCTAAAGTCATAAGCAAAGCTTGGAAACAATAAACCATGGATCAATCATGGTCTAAAAAAAATCAAAAATTCAACTTAGGATCAAAGAATCAAGAAATTACCTTAGGTGTAGGAAATCAAAGCTTGATTTTTGAAGCACTTGGAGAAAGATTTTGATAAAACTCCCTAAAGGAAAAGTGTTTAGGATGATGTTTAGGTTTAGAAAGTAAGATGAGATGAAATTAAAGAAGTGTGAAGGTAGGGTTTTGGTGTGGTGGTCGTGAGGTTCTAAGAAGAAAGAAAGGAAATGCTCTTGGTGTTCTTGAGGTGAGAGAAAAGATGATGAATGTTTAGCTTCACAAAGTGAGAGAAAATGAAGTAGAATAGCCAATTTCTCAAGTGTGTAGTCGTGAGAATGAGTGAGTGGGAAAGACTAAGGCTAATTATGATGATAGAAGATATCACAAAGTGTTCACATGCATTTCACATGGCATAGGTCACTTAATGATCATCAAATAGTCATAATAGACCATTCAAGAACATGGCGGAAGGCCTTATGGCCGTGTGACTCAAAGGGGTGTGTAACTAAGTTTGTTTTAGTTATAACTCTTAGTTACACCTTAATTAGATAGTTTGTTCATTTAGCTAACTAAGTTAGGTTATCTAGTTACATACTAAGTAGCTAGTTACATACTTAGGTCATTGTATAGGTCATGCATTGTCATTGCTTCTAGATGGTTCTAGATCAATTTTCTAACTAGAGCTTCTAAGTACATAGTAACTAAGTTAGTTCATTTAGTTACTAATTAAGTTATTAGGGTAACTTAGTTAGTTTATCTAGTTACTTAGTAACTAGTCCAACCATTTATATTGACTATTTCCTATTGGTCATGAAAGTCCAACCACTAATGTTGACCAATTCCTATTGGTTCATTATAAAATAAGTTACAGAAATTATTCTCAGTCTATTTTCTGACAGATAAAATATATTGGGTTTATTACCTGATAGCAGAAGCTGTTGTTAATAAAACAACAAATATTTTTCTGTGAAATATTTTTATTTCACAGATAAATTACAAAAATTAAAAGATTTATTTTCGTGTCTCTCATATTCGAGTTTAGTAAGATCCCCCGCCTCGGAATAAATCAAATAAGATTTTTCCCGGCCCGAAAATTATCATTTTCCTGACCCAGAGCAAATATCTTACAACGATAAAAAACAGTCTCAGAATAGTCAAAATAATCTTATATCATACAAAAAATATAAAATAGTACAATTCAGATATTATTATAAAATAGTAAATTTTGGGGTGTTACAGAAGACAAAATACAACACATATAATGATCACTTGAAAATATATTATTTAAGCACAAGAAAAAAATGAATCTAACTTTATTTCATTACCAAGAGCTTCACCCTTTCACCTAAATAAAATGAAACTTATTTACTCATAAACAAGAAGAAAGGAAGAGAGAAGAAGAAGAAGAAGAAGAAGAAGAAGAAGGAAGTAAGAAGAAGAAGAACATAACTTCAATTTAGAATAAAAGAAAACTACAACAAGATAAACAAGCAACATAATAGCATGATCTTGATCTCTAAGACCAAGACTCCTAAATGATCAGCCAAGGCTTCCTTTTATAGAGGATTAGGGATACAAAATGATAAGAGGGCTGATTCATGAGTGAGTGGATGAGTGAAAAATGCCAAATGACTTTTGATGAATGGAAAATTATGGAGATTCTTTGTCTCCGAAATAATTTAGTGCTGAACTCATTGTATTCGTCATTTCTTCACCAAGTGGTCTTCATAAAAGTTGTAGGCATAGATCCTAGCTTTCAAATGTCATTAGCTTGAGTCCAAAAGGATTCCTACAACTCGAGATATGGTCTGATTACTACACACTGCTCAGGCCTAGTTACAGCTCCTCTGTTCTAACTTCCAAGTCCAATATGACCTCCAAGGAGTCTGAATCTAGTCTTGTGTTCTTCATAAAAGTTGTAGATATAAGTCTTAACTTGTAAATACCAAACTTTTAACCCAATCCAGATCTTACAATCCAAGTTATGTTCTGATTACTACACACTATTCAGGTTCTAATCACAAAACTCGTATTCTGACTTCAAAGCCCAATTAGTTCCACTAGATGTCTGACTTTGGCCTAGAGCTCTTCATGAAAGTTGTAGAATTCTATCTTATCTTTCCAAAAAGGTAGAATTCATAATTAGTAGACATTTAGAATTCAAGATATGGCCAAAATATAGAAATAGTGTAAAACGTAAATCATACTAAAAAAATCAATTAAATCCAATTTGAGTCTAAACTTACAAAATATAACCAAGTTCAATCAATTAAGTATATGGAGAGTGTAAATGACTAAAAATGAGGGCTTATTAATGTATCAAATATGTGATTATCATGAATCAAGAGCCAGAATGCTAAGCCTGATAGCTTGACCTCTGTGCACTCATTAGCACATATCTTGAATTATAGGAATGAAATGGACATCAACCCAAGCCCAAATGAAAGCTAAGACCTAAAGCTACAACTCTTATGAAGACTCTTATGCTAAAATACATCATTTTGGGCATGTAATTTAAGCTAGAAGTCAAAGATGAGTTTATGTCACTTACATGGGCATAACTTGAGTTGTAGGCCTCTAATTGACATGGGATTTAGGCCCAATGATTCCTAATGGACCCAGATTTATAACTAGTAGGTTTCTAATCATGTAAGGCCAAATTAGGGGGTAGTTATAGGGGATAAAAGCAGAAAACTGAGACTCAGTTTTTCATTCTACATTTTTCATCTCTCTCTAGATCTAGATCTTTATCTCTCATTTTCCTTCTCTCTAAATTTTCTTTTCTTTTTCTAAGTTCTTCCCTCCCATTCATGGAGGGGTAGGGCCTTTAATCAATCCAAGGGATTAAACATTCTTGATGCTTAATCTTGATATTCTATTTTAATTGTTTACATTCAATTGTTAATCTAGTTTCTCTTCTTCTTCTCTTTTTCTAATTTTGATTGGGTACTTAATTTGATTAGGATTTGCATTTGATAATTGCGTAATTACCATGTGATAAGAGAGGAATTCAGAGACTAAACAAGGCATTAAAGGTGTTTGATGAAATGTTTAACTTAGTTTGATCTTGGTTTTTAAGTTAATTTAGGTTTTGAATGGATGTTTAATTTGTCTAACCTTAATTAATTGAATTCTAGAAGCATTTCTAGTAGAAGATCCATGGATCATTGAGAGGTATCTTGATGTGATCTAAGACCAAGGATTTGGTTGATAATTGAATGGATCTTTAGTGATCAAGGATGGATTAAGATCAAGATTAGTTAATTCTCTTAGATTGGTTGTTTTCCAAATTTTGTTTTCTCTTTTTAATTACTTTATGTTGTTTAATCTTACAAATCCTTTCCCCCTTGTTTATAAACCTCTTAATATGATTGTTTAATTAGAGTGATCTATGGGCTTGACCTAGTGTTACCATATACTGCAAGTAGTTTTGGTAATTCGGTTATAAATTAATTTAAATTTGGTAGCCTCAGTAATTATTTGTCACTGGGTGCTTAGGTGCCCAATTTCTGACCGATCAAGCGTTCGTTACCAGAACTGTCTGGCATCGCACACTATGGCGCTCACTTATTTGGCGCTTAGGCACCCTGGCACCAGAACTTCTCTACATTCTCACTCATCTTGGGCGCTTAGGCACTCACTCTTGGGCGCTTAAGCGCTCAAGCACCAGAACCCTGTTTCTTCCTTTTTGGTTCCTAACGCTTAGGCGCTTAACACCAGAAAGTTTTCTCCTGTTCCATTGGTTCTCAAACCAGCTTCTAACCTTCAAACACGGAGTCTAAGTGATTTTCAACCACAACTAAGGTCCCTAATCATATAGCAACCCTCAAACAAACTCCCAACTCATCTAGCATGAATTTATGACTAAGAATCCCAATCCCAAATACCCATTTCTCAACCTCCCTCACAAGGAGTTTCATAAACATTTCTAAGATCCAAACTATCTACCATGCCTAGACTAGCTCAAGTTGAATCACAAACTAGGTTTCCAACTAGTTCATCTAACCCAAACCATGGAAAAACCATACAAAACCCATTTTTCCCACCCTCACATACATGCATCAACAAAGACGAAGATAGGGAAAGATGATCATGTAGGTTCCAGCACCCCTACCTCTTGTAGCAAGGATGATGATCTTCAAGCTCTAGCTTTTCCCTTTGCCTTCCTCTTTCTCTTCTCTTCTCTTCTTCCTCCTCTTCCTCTTCTTTCTCTTCTCTGTTTTATCCCTTCGTTGCTGATGCTTTCTGCGGTGAGAGAAAAGAGAGAGTGGGTGAGAAATATCAAGGAAAAGTCAAAGAAAAGATATAGGAATGGTGACTCATAGTAAGTTGAGATATTTAGCTGAAACATTATATTTCTTAGGAATACTTTAATCTCTCAAATCTAAGTTTCCAAACTTTCAAAGGTATTATGAAAAATCCTAGCATTCATCTCAATCCTATTCTTATCATTTCCATATGTTTCCATATTTGTAACTCATTAATCTATTATATAAGTACTCAACTAGTGTACTTAAAAATATCAAACTAACTTAGTTTACCCTCAAACTTTAACTACATGAGGTTTCACACATTTGTGACCTAGAAATAAATTTTCCATATTTATTTCCATTAACTAAGTAGTTTAAGCAATTTCTTGAGCTAATAATAACTATTTTTCACATATAGTGTTACAACAAAGTGACTAAACTAAAGTCACAAAATCAAATAGGCATGCTAAGCAAGTATTATGCTACCTCTGTAACCATATACAAGTCTAACGTGATAGTGAGGATATTACAAATAATCATCATCATTGTGCAATTATAGAACATAGAAAAATATCCTAAACAAAGTTAAATCATCAATATTAGGGTTTTATCTTAATCCTAGAAAAAAAAATTAGCTACTCATACTAAGAGTATCAAATTCACAGAAGGAAGAAAAACCCATATAAGATGAAAATTTTCTCCTTCTCTCAGACTGCCTGGTAACTCTCTTTCTTCCTCGGCTCCTCGTGCTGTGTTCCTATACAAGTCTTCTTCTCTTTCTTTTTTTTCTCCCCCTGGTCCTGCACTGCACGTCTCCTTTTATAACACATCATTCTATGTGGCATTGTCCTCCTTCAATCTTCAATTTATATGTTTTTCTTTTCTTTTCCACTACCTCAGCACCATTTCAATAGCCTAGGTATCACACCATTTGTGAATTGACCATGGGCCTTGTGATAGTATCTCTTTTGGACAACACTTTCTTTGTAATTGGGTCACAGCCCATATGTTGCTTTTTCATTTTATTTTGCCATTCTTTCCATATCCAGCTAGATAATTTTCACCATCATTGTTCAACACTCTTCTAAGCAAATTTGTACCTTAATCTTGCATAATGACATTTGTGGTGTCATACATGCCTAGGTGCAAAGGCTCTTCTTCAATTACTCTTATTTATGGCACGTCCCAACATCTTACTAATTACACCACTTTTACTTTTAAATATCTACAATTAGAACATAATTTAGTAATTAATTTATCTCAAAGATACAAATGATAATGCCACAAAATCAATAAAATTAAATATATTGAGATATAATAATACCTATTTTTATAAAAAAAAACTATATAAAAAATTAGGTTATTATCACATAGTCTTAAATTTGGAGACCTATGATAGATGAGTAGTCATATATTGAGCACTTCAATAACCATGGTGGCATCTGAGTTCAGTTTTAGTATTGGTAATTGTATCTTGAAGAAGTATAGAAGTTGTATGCCTTCAAAGAATTTGCAAGCTCTCATATGCACTCAAAATTGGTTACTTGGATTTTCACTTAATGGTAAAAAAATTTACAAGCCCTTTTCTTCTTCTAACATCTTTGTACTTAGTTTCTTTATCAATGGTGATGATCAATTGTATATGTTAATAAATATAGATGGATTTGAAGATGTGAATGAAGAGACAACCTGTAACACCCTCAATAACATGTTAAGCTTGTTTGTAGTTACAGTGGTAGCCTAATACTTGCTTGACATGGTAGTTTAATTTTGTGAAAAACTAAGTTAGTTAGGCACTTTGTTATAACACAAAAGGTGGAATGTAGCTTAAAATGACTCAAATAATGGCTTTAAAGGCTAAGTTAAAGGAAATAAATATTAATAATTTATTTCTAGGTCACAAATATGTGGATGAGGATGTAGTTAAAGTTTCAAGATAAATTATATAGATTTGGTATTTTTAAGTACATTAGTTGTGTGTTTTAATACTGGATTAACATGTAGCAGATATGGAAAAGTATGAAAATGATAAAACTAGGATTTAGGTGGATCCTAGGTTTTATTTTAATATCTTTGGAAGTTAGGAAACTTGATTTAGTAAAAACAATGTGCTCCTAGGAGATATAAAGTTTTTGAAAACCTTGGTCATTATCCTTTAAAGCCTTCTTTCTTGACTTTTCTTATGATTTCTCTCCATTTCTCACGGCTAAGGAGTGGAAAACATAGGAGAAAATAGAGGAGAGGAAGAGGAGAAAGAAGAGGAGAAAAAGAAGAGGAGAGAAAGAGGAAGATCAAAGTCTTGAAGATTATCATCTACACGAGATAGGGGTGTTTGCTATCTTTTTCCTTCATCTTCTATTCCTTTCTTCATCTATGATACATGTGGATTTAGGATAGAAAATGGGTTTTGAGAAGAGTATAATGTTTTCTAAGTGTTGAGTTTGTCTTCAATGGTTGAAATGGTGGTTTATGACTTATTCTATGTAAGTTTCTAAGTTATGAACTTAGAGAAGTCCATAGGAACCTTTGAGGATGAAAGTGAGGAATGGGTTTTTAGGTTGATGGTTGATGCTTTGATCTATGTTTAAATGAGTAAAGATAGATGTAGGAGGTTTATGACATGATTAGAGATCATGATTTATGTTGGAAAATATCTAGGAATGGATTTGGAAGTGTTAGAAATTGGTTGGAGAACTAATTATGCAGAAACAGCTTCTACAGAAAGCATTTTGGTGTTCTGGAGCCTAGGCACCAAAGACCATCAGAATAGGGCAAGTATCCTGATAGCTTGTAGTGTTGGTAGCATAACTTGAGCTGTAGTCATCAAAACGACTTGCTACTTATTTCATTTGAAAGCTAAGATACAAGGCTTCATGTAGTAAAAAAATTAGATTTTTAAAATAACCCAAGTAGCACCAGTTTCGATTTGAATTTGAGTCAGATTTTGTAAAAGCCAGCAGACTGACACCTATTAAACCAGATTCCATAGCTTCTTGCTCTAAGACCTAGATTACATGAGACTAGTGGCATTTTTAAGCTAACATTAAGGCTATAAGTGGTAAAAATTTCAAGAATTTTGTACTCTTCATGCATTCCCAGTTTCAATTTAAAGTAAAGTCAGATTCTAGTAAATTAGCTAGTTACCTTATTTCAGCTTTTGCATTTTGTGGCATAACTTTAGTTAGACTAAGTTAAATGAAGTGAGGTTTATTTCATTTGAAAGATATGAGATAAGGCAATTTTCCTATAAAATTCTAGAATTTTTAAAGTTAGGATGTACATTTGGTGCATTCATGAAAATTAGCCTTTCTATACGACCAAACCAGAAAATGTTAGGATATGTAGGTTTCTAGTTCCTTTGGCAACTTAGTGTTGCATAGATATCACTTAAGATGTGATGATGATAAAGTATACCAGATATAAGTAAACTAAGTTCTTTGGTAATAGTTGAATGCTATAGTGCATGAAGTGCTTCCTTAAGTTGAAAGTTGAGCTAGAGATGCATGAATGAGCTTAGTATTGAGTTATGAGAAATGATAGAAGTATGGAAATGCTCCTTTATGAGATAAAATGGAGTCGAGAGTACATGTTTTCTAGTTTCCCACTTTCACTTAGCTAAATGTGAACTATGTGATGCTTTATGTGGAAAGTGAATGAATGGTTTTAAAATAACCTTGTATATTTTTTTTTCAAACTTGATATTTGCTACTTCCACATATTAAAACCTTATATGATGTACACAATCATTTGGCTTAAGTGCAAAGGCTCCTAGTTCCAGAGTTAACGGTATTAAGGGTGTAAAATGGTAACCTCACCATTGGGATGCTAGTTAGTCCACTCATACCACATACAGTATTAAGGATGGTAAACAGTAGTCCCACTATTGTGAGGTGAGTAAGTCCACTCATACCACATACGGTATTAAGGGTGGTAAATGATAGCCCCACTATTGTGAGGTAAGTTAGTCCACTCATACCATATACGGCATCAAGGGTGGTAAATGGTAGCCCACTATTTGTGAGGTGAGTTAGTCCACTCATACCATATACGATATTAAGGGTGGTAAACGGTAGCCTACTATTATGAGGTGAGTTAGTCCACTTATACAACTTAGCGCAAGGAGGTCAAGTACCCGTTCCTTAGAGAAAATACAAGGAACAAAGGGGTTCTTAGAAGTATGCAAGTATCATGTGTTTTCCAAAACAAAGTTTTACTCAAGCATTGCACAAGCATATATTAGGGCATTTCTTAGGCATAATCATATGACATAATGCATTGCATAAAAAGGCAATTGTATGGGCAATTGTCTTATTTTCTTATAAAATGACAATTGTATGGGTGGTTGTCTTGTTTTAGTAAATAATGAGGACCAAGAGTGATGGTTGACTTAGGAGTAATACATAGAGAGAGTTTGTCATTATTCCTAGTGAGATAGGAGGTACTTTATATATTTGGTGCAAGCATATTTTGTAGAAGATGATTATGTTTGCTCGTGTTGGATTATAATGTATTGATTAAATTATATTTTTGTAACAAAATGAATTATCTGCCTCGGGAAGGGAAAGGACTAGTTTTGGCTCATGCCACCTTTCCATATGTTTATGTGAAACTTAATTTTCCCTGAACTAGTTGGACTTACGGTGATGCCATGTTTTAAACTTACTATTGAGAATTGTAAATTCTCACCCCATTTTCTTGTTTCCATGATAAATCTAGCGAAGAATCAAAGCAAGAGCAAGACAAAGTGTTGAAGACCTAGCATAGTGTTCTTATGTATAATAGTGATGTATTTATGGTCTTGTACGTAGATGCCCACGTGGCTTGTTTTGTATTACGTCTATCTCAAACATATTTTGAGGTTGTATAGTAAAGAGCAAGTTTCCAGACATGTAAAATATCTTGTTCTCTTTTCTTTGTTGACGTAGTCTCTATATATATATATATATTGATAGTTATTATACAGGTTGTGTTTATGTTTAAAGTTTAGAAGTGATATGCTTGATTCTATTGACTCGAGTATATTGATGATATACTATAGTTTCTAGAATTAGGATGTTACACAACCAAAGTTATTGACATTCACAATGGCAAAGATTTAAATATCATTGTTTCAAATCAAAAGGAGCAAAGTGAATGAAGATTCAAGTTTCATTTGTGGTGGCTCCTACATTTTTTTTGTGATGGACTCCTATGTTATTTTCTGATACGATGAACTCCTATATTTTTTGTGATGGGCACCTATAATTTTTTATGATAAGATGAGCTCTTATACTTTTTTTGTGATAGTGATGCTTTCATTACATTGTAAGTTGTAAATGTATAAACTATCAATTGTTAATGTATTATATATAAATTTGTTTCTTTTAGCAACGAAAATATATCCGTCATTGATGACCTAAATTTTTTAAATTATTTTTTTATATTTTTAAATAGTCTAATTATACAATTTAAACCTATATGCAACACAATACAACAATCCAATCCAAAATCAAGCAACAATTTTTTAAAATTTAAAAATATGATTATCATGTCATACTATAGTATTTTAAAAGGTCAAAATAAAAATATTTCAAAAGATCAAGATAAATACAAATTAAGTTATACAGGTTCTTTATCAAAACAAACATAAAGACAATGTATCAAACATCAGGAGGAAAAAGATCATAGTCATCCTTTTCCATATCATCTTCATCGCCATCACCAAATAACTCATCCTCATGACCGCTGCCTATAGCTTGTTATCCACTAGTAGATGCATTAAAGCACTGTAAGATTGTATTGATTAAGTTTCCCTGTCCACAATTAAGTTTCCCTGTTCCACCATCTGTGTACTAAGACTTGCAACCAAACTCCTCATCGCTTCCATCTCCGACTGTGAACAACCTTCAGCAGATGCAGAGGAAGATGATGCATGAGAAGCAGCATCAAATCTCAAGCCAAATATGTGTTTCTTGCTGCTAATGCCTCCAACAACATCCAAGTAGATGTTGTTGTCAGAGTGGATGTCAATAGTCCCCTCCCCCGGTGGCCGCTGTGAGTCCCTCTCACTGATACATTTCTAGTACTTATCCTGACAAATGTAATTGTTAATAAATATTTATGCTTGCAAATTGACTTAACCATATATTAAGATTTAATTGCAGCATTTATACTTATAGCAATATTTTTTGATTTGGTGGAGATCCACTTCCCCTTGCGTGGGTGAAGCCCTGTGAATAGCTCCCAATGCCGTGGATCTCTCTTCAATTGTTGTTTCTGGAAATATGTAAGGAAAAATAATATTATGTGAAGACAAACCTAATTAGCTTGAATCACAAATTTGATGGAAGTTACTCACCAATTTCTTCTTATGCGCTATTGCAGGAATTGAGCCTCTAGTATGTTTTGACAATCCTTCCTCAGAATTTTGACTCTAAGTGTTCTTGCTCTTCTTCTCCAACCATTTCAGATCTTGCCGCCATTGTCTCTCCAACTCTTCCTGGACATGAGTTGGAATCCAATTGCCTTTATCCTGATTGTGACAAACCTTGCACAATGCATTCTTAAGCAATTTAGATCCTTTATGGTCGAAGGATTTTTTTATACGTTTATGATCCTGAGGAAACCACTTATATTTTTTTTGCATTATTGAAAAGCAAAAATTATTTTATCATAATAATTTAAAATTTCAATCCTATCAACATAGCAATAACTACAATTAGAAATACATTACCCCAAACGCAATAAACTACATCTCTTTAACTTTGTCATCAACCTCACAATAAGATTTCCAAGCCCGTTCAAACTAAGATTTCATAATGTTTTGAGATTGCATGAGGTGGTCCAACTTCAGGTTCGAACCTATAACAAAAAGAGTCATAAAGTGTGTTGTGTGTGTGTGTGTGTGTGTGTATGTGTAACAAAATTGATTATAGGAAATTAGAATACACAAGTCACAAGTACTTACATCATTCCTGGTCTAGGCCTAATCCACATAAGGCCATTTGGATCTATGGTCCCTGGGGGTGGAACCTGTGGCAGAACAGAGGATGATGCATAAGGATCTGAAGAAGAGCTAGGTGCAATAATTGACGTGCGGGGATGTGGAGATTGGACAGATGAAGTAGATGTAAGAGGAAGTGGAGCTAGGGCAAGTGAGCTAGATGTAGGATGATGTGGAGGTGGGGTAGGTAAGCTAGATGTGGGTGGAAGTGGAGGTGGGTGGGTAAGTCAGATGTGGGAGGATGTGGAGGTGGGACAGGTAAGCTAGATGCCTGAAAAGTACCCCGATCTCTATCTCTACCTCTACCTCTGCATCTACCTCTACCTGTATGGTTATTTGCCATCTATATACATGTGGTAAAGAAATATTATAATTAATTTTGTTTAAAGTTACTAAGAAAAGCAGTACATGTATTAAAGCAACTAAAGTTAAATACATTCATAGGCATGCATCTAAATAAGCTAAAGAAATTCACAAACAAGCATAATAATACAAACTAAGATACATAAATAAGATAATCAAAAAATGTTTTTTTGATACAAACCCTTCTTCTTCTTCTTCCTTCTCCTCCTCCTCCTCTGTTATAAGTTCTACATCTTCATAATCTTTTTCTGAATCAACTTGATTTAAAGACTCTCTTTCAACTTCCTTTATTGGACTAGTTATATCAACAACACTTTGTTGAAGATCATCATTTGAAACTATCATAGGCATTACAGGGACTTCAGTTTCTTGGTACGGATCATCAACTTCGGGCATCTTAGTTTTTGAAGCTTGAATTATACTTCGTGCCTTGGTTTTCATCACACATAACCACCCTTGTTAGCTTTCAGGATACTTTGTATATTACACTTACTCTACTTGTTGTGCTAATATGAAAGGATCATAATTTTTATATCTCCTAGACTCTCTAACTTCAACAATCCTATAATTTTTATCTGAGCAAGATCAAACCAGTCACATTAGAATAAAACCAACTTTTTGGTGGGCCGTCCAGTATACTCCAATTCAACAATATCAGTTAGCACCCCATAGTAATCATTCTCCATCATCTCCACTATAACCACAAGTGGAGCATGCCTAAACTGAGCATTTTCTTCAAACACATCAAACAGGGAATCTATCCAAATTCCTTTCATTTCTCCAACTCTCTCAACCTTAGCAGGATCATACTTTCTTCGAAATAATGAAGCATTGGTCTTCCTAAACTCTGAAGGATTATAAAATCCCTAGTGTTCTCAACCACTGCTTCATTCTCTAGCTATGGATGTGGGTTTCCAAAACTCTGTTTATGACACTCATCTATTCCCTTATGGCTATAGCCATCTCTCCTTACTTTCTCCTGACGATTGTCATCTCTCTGTTCACCTTCATCATATCTGTTGTGCTATCACTGGAAGATGCTATATCTCTTCGCATACGCCTGGATGATGCCATAGTCTTCTATACTCACTGAGCATTACATATTAAGTTGATCAAGATCAATATTCATGTAACAGTGCAATAGTTACCATGAACATATATACATAAGGCTGTCTTGCAATCTTATATATACTTTTCAGTATCAAGATAAGAAAATGCACAACATTAGCTTAGCTAGTCCATACCTTGGCTCAACAGGATGAATTGCTTTAATACCATAATATAACATCTCAAAGACTAACACAAATGACGTATCCAGTTTACGCATCAATAATTAGAATTTGGTACATTACTTATAAATACCCACAATTTTTTTTTCATAGAAACAATTTAATAATATACAAAATATGAGTCTTTAACAGAAGCATATTACACATATAGTATGAAATGAATTATATACAAATTATATAATCACTAGACATTACACAGTAGACTATTTCATTGCACAAAAATCTAAGTCTAAGAAACTAGTTATCTCTTCGTCTTTAGGCTCCATCTTTCTTCATCTTGCTCAACTGTTGTTAGTATTTCTTAGAATTATCATGGAAATTATAAAACGTAGGGGGGTGAGAATCATAAAATTCTCAGTAGCTTATAAAAATCGTGTCATCACAATAATTCTAGTTGTTTCAGTGGAAAATTATTCCAAATCATTACTATATAATCCGTAAGAAGGTGGCTAAAGCCAAATCGGGTCTTTCCTCTTCCCGAAACAGAGGTTCGTTTTAACGTTATGAAAATCATTCATAATTGTCAAAATCACATCATAATCCATATCTTTAAAATCTCATATCAATCAATCAAAAATCATATTATCCAAACTCGTATTATCAAATCATCAAACGTCATCAAGTTTCATGTCTTGAAAATCATCAATCATATCATTGAAATCTAATGTTTGGAATCCATCATATCCAAAGTCATTAAGACTCAATTCATTAAATCAGAAACCATCTCATATATTTTCCATTTTCAAGAAATATTGAGAAATTTCATGTTTATTTAAAAACAAGTATTCATCATGTCTCAAATCATTAGAACACGTGTCATTATAAATCAAATGGTATATAGGGAATGTCCATCCTCACAATACTAATCACTTGGTAGTAGCCTGCTTCTGGGTTAGTGCAGTTTAACCCATTCGTAGCAGTTTATCACGCTACACAGAACTACTCCGAGTAACCCATTTATAGCGGTCTATCATGCTATGCAATACTACTCTAAGTAACCTTCTTGTAGTGGTTTATCACACTACACAAGTACAACATTAAAGGAAATGTCCATCCTCACTATGATTGTGAGTAGTACTGTTGATAGGGAGGGTACCAGCCTTCCTCACACTATCCTTAAACTAGGAATGCCTCAAGTATAGAGAGGGAATGTCCATCATCAGCTACACATCAACTATAGGGAACTCAAGTAAAGATGAAGGGAATGTCATTCCTTAACCTTAATACTCAAGTGATAAGGGAATGTCCATCCTTAACCACCATTTCCAAGTCACCCCTAGGTCCAAGGATATCCTAGATAATGGGCTACTCAAAAATATCAAATCTCTTTGTTCATCAAATCATCAAATATGTAATATAATGCATAATCTAATCATTCTCATCATAGGTATTAAAGTTCATCAATCAATCTTATCTCCTATCATGATATCATGTATAATGATCAAATCAATTATACACTATGTCATCTATCTTATTGTCTCATATCATGGCACAAGGCCTTACATTTCGTCAACATGCAATATTATGCACATCAAGGTCTTTCTTTTTATCAATTATCAAGTTCATCATTCAATCTTGTTTGGTGCAATATCTTAGTGAAAATCATTGCTCAATCATCAATCAAACCTTAATACATCCCATTATGTCATTTTAGGTCAAAACACTATGCATTGCATAGCAAAAATCACACAAGAAACAAGTTTGGAGCATTTTCTAGGTTGTGTGTAATGCCCCTTTTTGGGAGGAAACGTCACATTGTCATTTACAATGCAAAAAATAAAGTTTATAAGTTAAGACCTAGTTCTTTTTATTACGTTTAAATTTATCTGGTTAAAGCTGTATAAATAAAATGGTGACTATTTATTTTTTTATTTTTTTTGTTATAATGATAATTAGTAAAACATAGCGACGAAACGTAAATGGCATAAAAGAGCAAGACAAAAGTAAAGCATACATTTGATCAATGTTGCATATTCATATATATATATATATATATATATATATATATATATATATATATATATATATATATATATATATATATATATATATATATATATATATATATATATATATATATATATATCAAATCTGTTTAATTACAAAGCCCGATATACCAAAAAGCAAAACTATACTTACCCAAAGGATCATATATACACATCCCCAAGATATCATAAATATATAGCCCACCAAAATAAAGACATCAGGCCCCCAAAATAAAACACTAGTAGCCATCAGTAGCTACCAGCAATATCAGTCCCTCAGATGAGGAGGAATCGTATCAGGATCCTCTGCGAGATCCTCCTCGGGAACCTCCTCGGGGTCTTCCTCATCTGAGTAAACCTCCATAAGAGCCACCGAACTATAGGTCGGAGCCCGAGCAGTGGAATCAAAAGAATCCTCCTGTGGGGGTAGTAGCGGGCAGCCTATATTTCCCTGATAGGCAGATAAAACTCCAAGCGTAAGTTGATGCAGCAGGTAAAGATCGGCGGTTCGTGACATCTCCAAGCCAGTGAGATGGACATGTCTCCCTGGTAGACAACACGATCAGAATCTAGGTTGATGTGCTAGCAGTCCGGCCCTCCAAGGAAGGTCAAACGCACATCACCTAGAAATCTACGTGTGTGAGCTACAATGATCCATAGTAGATGCTAATCGCGATCGGGCCAGAAGCCGGGGAAATCGGGAGCTTCACCCTCCTTGCAATAGAAAATAACAGAAGTACATGAAAGAGGTAAGACATCCTACCATCATGACCAATTATAGCAGCAAGAAATAAAACACCGCAAAGCGCCCACAGAGCATTTCAAATAATAATCATAAGCATTAAATAGCATAAATAGACAATTGAGCAGCTCCAGGCAGTCATATATATCAGTAATACAACAGTTCTAATTATAATAATAATTAGATGCTAGATAATACATGGACTCACTATGCACAAGCATACAAAGTCAAAATCCTACTCTATGGAGTTAGACACAAATAGTCGGGGAGAGAGATCAGGAGACACGTCTACAACTCGGCTACCGCAGCCAAAGTGCTATAATTCATCAGTTTATCCATGTGCACATCAAGGCATTGTACAGACAATCTACGTTGGATCACGATATAGGACAATGCCCGGTCAGGATCGTCGGTGCATTTGCATCGGTTTGCCCCATGGACAGAAGAGCTACTAACTGTCCATTACGAGGTACCCGCACCTCGATGCCCCTATGGTCAACAATATGACCTACACTAGTCTACTCACACCCGCACTAAGGTGTGTTCACCTCCTAGGCAACTCGGCCTTAACAACAGTCCAACGGACTTTCACAATGCATGACGACTCAATGCATAATCATGTATGTTTATCATTACATGCTTTTCCACAATGTACCACAGTTGGCCAAGGTAAGTATTAACACATCATTGGTCATTCACATGGACCCACAATATCATAATATTGGAATTAAATGAATTAATACATTTTTAAGGTTTATTATGAATTCTTACTTAAATTTAGCCTTTCTTACAAAAGTTCATCTCTAGAGGAATTCTATTAATTAATTAAATTCTCTAATGTGATTTATTCTCATACACTTAGAAATTTATTCTAAGGATCTCAAAGTTTCACGCTCTCTTGTTCTTTTCCTAATTAAAATTACCCTAAGTCTTATGATAAATTTCATTCTTGGTTCTTTAAAATTTATGAATCTCAAAGTATAGCCTAACCTTCCAATTTGCTAATTTTCCATCCTATTACCAATAATTTAATTACTTGATTATTTAAGTTCTAAGATTACCTAAGGTTGCATAATTAAGCCTTAAATGGCCCTAGAGGCCGTAGCCTCCCTAGGGGATCAAGTTCCCAAACTTTTCATTCCACTAATCACACATTGCACACTTGATTAATTATGTCTTCCACTTATTATAATTGTTCAACAAGAACCCAAATTTTGGGCCCCCAAAACCGTAGCTATTCAAGAGGGAATCCAAAATTATTTCCTTCCATTTCATGCCTTCCAATCCATGTTGGGAATTGCGGATTCATCACGCAGTGAAAACAGGTATTCCCACCGAGGATCTATGCGAAAAAAGCCATAATTCGAGTTTTAAATGATTTACCTCTTGAAGCGTGATCAAAAGGAAAGGCGTGAATCACCAACACCGTAATAGAAACGATGTCTCTATGGTATCCACATGAACAGACTCACGAACATCCAACGTCCGCAAAGAGGAGCCTCACGTCTCTCACACAGTGCTAGCTGCGAAGAGAAGAGAAGAAACCTATCGCTCTCTCACTCACTTTTCTGTAGGTGTGGCTAGGGTCCTGATAATGTATCTTTTAGCAGCCCCTTAGCAGTACTATTTATAATAGTGACTGCCTTAAGTGAGTGTGAGCAGCAGCGAGGTAAGCTGTGCAACCCTAGACCCATCTGTTATGAGTCTGGCCCACATTAGAATCTGAGTCCAACTTGGATTCATTGCTCCAATTTTAGTCTGCTCTATGTGTGTGACCCTGCAGGTTCTTATTACGTTGACAGTAATATTAAAATCTCATTTTAATATTACAAGCAGTGAGCGGCATCTAGCAACACATCGCTGCTACCCAAGTAATAAGAATGTCAGTGATTTGACATAACCTTTTCGTGACCAATGTTTCCATGTTATTTAGTCCCTTTGTCAAGATATCTAGATTGAACACAAGGCATGGAATGCGTCACCCTTGTATAGTCCAATCATTCGTTTCTTGATAGTCGAGTAGACTTTGTAACAACAAATGAAATTAATATCTCATATTGACTCATTTGAGCATGGCCATGCATTTTGCAGTCTCACTCAATCAGGGGGCCCGAAGATAACGCTCCTATTATGTAGGAGTGACAAATCCCATCTAGGTCACTCACATCCCTCTACATAATTTGCAGTACGTCCAATAACTAACTTTATAATCATCTTGTTACAGATGACGTTTGATGGTATTAAAACACACAACTCCTCATGTAGGAATCATAGTGATTTCAGGTCAAAAGACCATAGACACCATTGTCACTATGAGAATTGCTTATGACACTCACGTAACGATCCATGTAGCATTCTCATGGTGGGTCAATCCAGTACATCATTACTCTAATGTGTACCCATGTGAAGACTTGATATCTCATATCCATGACCCATGAGATGTGGTCATTAGTCTATGCACATACTAGTCTCAATGTATTATTGTTGTCCTAATTAACAATAATACTTGACTAGGGACATTTAAGAATAGTGTTATAACTAAAAGGATCTTACAATTAAGTCATCTACTTGATGTCCTATGGCATCAAACTTACTATTCTAAGGACTTTATTATGTTTATAAAAAAAGAACACAATAAATGAAATGCCTCATATATTAAAATAAGCATAATAGAATGTATGTAAATACAGAAAAAGTATCGGCCTCTAGGGCATACACCAACAATCTCCCACTTGCACTAGAGCCAATCAGGCATATGTCTAATGCCTAAAGACCTAGTGTGACCCTCATGCTTCTGCTGTGCAAGAGGCTTCGTTAGTGGATCAGCAATGTTATCATCTATTGGTACTCTGCATATCTTCACATCTCCTCTATCGATGATCTCTCGAATGAGATGGAAGCGCCTAAGTATATGTTTGGATCGCTGGTGAGATCTGGGCTCCTTAGCTTGTACAATGGCTCCATTATTATCACAATAGAGGTCCACTGGGTCCACAATACTAGGAATCGCTCCAAGTTCAGTAATGAACTTCCTGATCCAAACGACCTCCTTTGCTGCATTGGAGGCAGCAATATACTCAGCCTCTGTGGTAGAATCGGTGACTGTCTCCTGCTTTGAACTCTTCTAGCTCACAGCCCCACCATTTAGGCAAAAAACATAACCCGATTACGATCTGGAGTCGTCCTTATCAGTTTGGAAGCTAGCATCAATGTAACCTTTTACAACTAGCTCTTCCTCGCCTCCATATACCAAGAACGAATCCTTAATCCTTCTTAAGTACTTAAGGATGTTCTTGATAGCAGTCCAGTGACTTTCACCGGGATCAGATTGGTACCTGATCGTCATGCTCAAAGCATACCAGATGTCTAGTCGAGTACATAACATGGCATACATAATAGATCCAATTACAGATGCACGTGGAATCTTGCTTATGCGATCCCTCTCATCTTGGGTGGAAGGGGATTGAGCCTTAGATAGGCTTACACCATGTGACATTGGCTAGAGTCCTTTCTTGGATTCATGCATGTCTTAACACTTTGTCTATGTATGTACTCTGACTTAGGCCAAGTAGTCTCAGTGATCTATCTCTATAGATCCTGATACCTAATACATAGGTGGCTTCGCCCAAGTTCTTCATAGAGAAGCAATTCCCTAACCAAGTCTTTACAGACTGTAGGGTAGGAATGTCATTTCTGATAAGTAGTATGTCATCTACATACAATACTAGAAAGACAATAGTGCTCCCACTAACCTTCTTGTAGACACAAAATTCTTCTTCATTCTTGATGAAACCAAACTATTTTATTGTATCATCAAAATGAAGATTCCAGCTTCTGGAAGCTTGTTTCAATCTATAAATAGATCGTTACAACTTGCACACCTTTCCAGCATCCTCTGGAGTGGCAAAACCCTCAGGTTGTGTCATGTACACATCCTCGAGAAGATTTCCATTAAGGAAAGAAGTTTTGACATCCATTTGCCAGATTTCATAATCATGGTATGCTGCAATAGCAAGTAAGATCCGAACAGATTTAAGCATCGTAATTGGAGAAAAAGTTTTATCATAGTCTACACCATGAATTTGTTTGAAACCTTTAGCCACCAATCGCGCCTTAAAGGTATGCATATTACCATCCATGTCGGTTTTCTTCTTGAAAACCCACTTGCACCCAATGGGTTTTACCCCTTCAGGTGGGTCAACCAAGGTCTATACTTGGTTGGCATACATGGAATCCATTTCAGATCTCATGGCCTCAAGCCATTTCTCAGATTATGGGCCAATAATGGCTTCCTGGTAAGTCACAAGCTTATCTTGATCCATGAGCAATATGTCACCTTGTTGGGGCATGAGAAATCCATATCTCTCTGGTTGATGACGTATCTTGTTAGACCTATGCAGGTCTTGTGCTACTAGAGCAGGTTGCTGTTCTATAACATTTTGTGGAGGCTGCTCTATTTCCACCATTGGTTCGTTGCTGCTTTATGAAACTTGAACTTCTTCAAGTTCTACTTTCCTCCCACTGATTCCTTTGGAGATAAACTCCTTTTCTAGAAATATAGCAGTCTGTGCAACAAACACTTTGCCCTCGATAGGATTATAGAAAAAGTATCCATTAGTTTCCTTTAGATACCCCACAAAGAAGCATTTATCTGATTTAGGTCCAAGCTTATCAGAAACTTGACATTTCACGTAAGCTTCACAGCCCCAAATCTTCAAGAAAGATATACTGGGTCGTCTCCCAGTCCATATCTCATATGGTGTCTTTTGAACCGTCTTGGATG
The DNA here is from genome assembly GCA_029884595.1 of Ormosia semicastrata. Classification (NCBI taxonomy): domain Eukaryota; kingdom Viridiplantae; phylum Streptophyta; class Magnoliopsida; order Fabales; family Fabaceae; genus Ormosia; species Ormosia semicastrata. The sequence goes on from JAQQTO010000062.1 coordinate 36,205,851, forward strand.
GAACACGGTTAAGTGTGAAAGTTGTTGTTAACAGAGCATGTCTCCAGAAGGAGCCTGGAAGGTTTGCATGACTCATCATGGGTCAGACCATGTCCAACAAGGTTTGGTTCCTCCTCTCAGAGACACCATTCCATTGTGGTGTTCCTGGTGGAGTGAGTTGAGATATTATCCCACACTCTTTTAGATGATCATCAAACTGTTGGCTTAAGTATTCTCCTCCTCGATCTGATTGAAGGATTTTAATACTCTTACCAAGTTGGTTTTGTACATCATTCTTGAATTCTTTAAACTTTTCAAAGGATTCTGATTTGTGCTTCATAAGATATACAAATCCATATCTACTGAAATCATCAGTAAATGTAATGAAGTATTGAAAACTGCCCCTAGCGAGTGTGTTTAGTGGCCCACATTCATCACTATGTATACGGCTTAAGAGATCACTAGCCCTTTCACCTTGTCCAGTGAATGGGGCCTTTGTCATCTTCCCCAATAAACAAGATTCATATGTCTCATATAATTCAAAATCAAATGAGTCAAAGAATCCAACTTTATGGAGTTTGGAGATATGTTTCTCATTTATGTGGCCCAAACGACAATGCCAGAGAAAAGTTGGGTTCAGATCGTTTGATTTAAACCTCTTTATATTTATGTTATAAACAGACATTTTGAGATCAAGGACATAAAGTCCGTTACGTAATTGTGCACTAGCATAAAAAATGTCATTCATATAAATGGAACAACACTTGTCCTTTATAATAAAAGAAAAACCTTTCTTGTCCAAACAAGAAATAGAAATGATATTCTTGCTAATAGCAGGCACAAAATAGCAGTTCTCTAACTCTATTACAAGCCCAGTAGGCAAAGATAATAAATAAGTCCCTACAGCTAATGCAGCAACCTTTGCTCCATTTCCCACTCGTAGGTCGACTTCGCCCTTCGTCAATGGTCTATTGCTCTTTAGATCCTGCACATTTACACAAATGTGAGATCTACATCCAATATCTAATACCCATGATGCAGAAGTAGATAAATTGACTTCAATAACAAAAATACCTTAAGTGGAAGTCTCACTTCCCTTCTTCTTTTTTAGCTCCTCCAGGAACTTGGCACAGTTCCTCTTCCAATGTCCGGTCTGACCACAATAGAAACATTTACCTTCCTTAGCCACTCTACCCACTGGTTTCAAGCTATAAGTGCTGGGCTTGGACTTATCCTTGCCCTTGCCCTTGCCCTTCCAGTTGTCATTGGGCTTTTTCTATTGTTTCTTGCCCTTATTCTTTTGGACCATCATTATGGCCTTCCCTTTGCCTTTGTTAATGTTCTGCTCAGCAGTTCTCAACATGTTTAGCAGCTTTGGTAGTGATTTGTCAATCTCATTCATATTGTAGTTCATGACAAATTAACTAAAACTTTCCAGCAACGATTGCAGGACTAAGTCAGTGGCCAACTCTTGGCCCAAAGGAAAACCAAGTCTCTCTAGGTTTTCAATATACCCAATCATCTTGAGTACATGAGCACCAACAGGGCTTCCTTCTTCAAGCTTGCACTGAAACAGTGCTTTAGAGAGCTCGTATCTCTCATGCCTGGCCTGCTCTTGATAGAGCTTCTTAAGGTGTACGATTATTTCGTAGGCATCCATGTTCTCATGTTACTTTTGGAGCTCAGAGTTCATGGTGGCCAGCATAAGACATCTGATGTCCAAGGCATCATCTTGATGCTTCTTATAAGTATCCCTTTCAATTCTAGGGGCATTAGCAGCAGGTGGCTCAAGAATAAGCTGTTCTAGTACATACAGCTTTTTCTCTTGCTTGAGGATAATCCTCAGATTCCTTTACCAGTCTAGAAAATTTGTTCTAGATAACTTGTCCTTCTTAAGGACGAATCGCAATGATAAAGTACTCGATGTGTTTGTTGCCATGGTAATCTATTAATATAAATATACAAAATATAAGTATCATGCCACAAACATATTTAATGAGGTCTTTTAATTAAATATGCCTCCTACTATTTTATTCAAGTCAATGACCCTCAGCATTGACTCGAAAAATCCCATCGTAAGATTTCCTAGTGGGCCAAGATCCATATTTCACCTAGTTTTGAGTCAGCTTTGGCTGATCACCCAAAATTCAGTTATTTAGGTAGGAAACACTTTCCAATTACATCACATGTAACTCTTGGATAGTTGGGTGAATAACAATTATTCAAGTCCATCTAATGGACCAAAGCCTAACTTTATGCCTCCAAGCCTTCAATCCTATTGAAATGGCCTAGTTAAGTCAGACCCAATGGTTGGCAGTTGGATATTACTTTTATCCCATCGTGTCTTACTAATATAGATAAAGGCATCCTGCTTTGGCAGACCTACACTTGATCGATACAAGTCTTGATGAGTGCCACACATTGGAAGGCATCATATAATGACTTAATATTTGCTTTGAGGGAATTATTATTATTATTATTACTAGATCTCACCATTTATTAAACTGTTTATTATATTATAAACATTATCCATGCATCTCATACATAAAAAGCATATAATAAAAGTGACATGGTTATGGCCCTTAAAATAGTAGCATAAAGAAAGCCAGCTTCACCAAGCATCTCCCACCAATGTCCTCACTTGATGCTGTCTTCTTGCCTCCACATCATAATTACATTATATAGAAACCTCTTTTACATTCGAGAGGAGTTAGGTGAGAAGAGAATGTACAATCAGAATGTAGAGAGAAAGGCACGACACGCAGGTCATATTTATAAAAACCAAAATAGCATAAAAAGAGGACTAAGGCCATAACCATGCACTATGCATCACAAAGAACATATAAACTCATAACAATAATACATAATTATTTTTTATGAGTCATAAAAAGGATAGAAAAAATTGCGCTTTCGAATAACACACTACACAGAGGTAGCACGGGGGTCTCGCTGAATCTCTTGCGCTTCCCTTGAACCCTTGTGTGGTGCAAAACCCTAAGCTCGAACAACATGAACACTTCATGTACCATGGGGAACCCTTACGCCATCGTTCAACACTTGAACCTCTGGTGCCTCCTTGACGGCTTGATATCAACACTTGATGCTGCTGCCACAAAACAAGAATAGGGTTTCCAAAACCCCTTGCGCCGCACCTCTTATGCAGAAACAAGGATTCCATAACCCCTGCTGCCGCAAACCAAGAACAAGGTTTCCCAAACCATTGCACCGCGCATTGAGAATAAGGATTCCATAACGCTGTATGTATCACATACACACCAGAAAGCTTCGCAAAAACATACATCTTAAAACGAAATGGTTTTCACAAAACATATGAACATCTTCATGGGTTTTTGAAAACAACATCATGATTTTGCATACAACATAAGAAATAGAATATGTTTTCGCAAAGGGTTTCATACGATTTTCAGAAATAACATATTAAAGATCATATCTTTTGTCAAAAACAAGAACAGAAAACATGTTATCTTATGTAAATGAAAACAGAAAATCGAATCATGGTTTTGCAAGACTCTCTGATGCCACTGTTGGGAATTACGGATACATCACGCAGCGAAAACAGGGATTCCCACCGAGGATCCATGCGAAAAAAGCCATAATCCGAGTTTTAAATGATTTACCTCTTGAAGCGTGATCAAAAGGAAGGGCGTGAATCACCAACACCATAATAGAAATGATGTCTCTGTGGTATCCACACGAACAGACTCATGAACATCCAATATCCACAAAGAGGAGCCTCACGTCTCTCACACAGTGCTAGCTGCGAAGAGAAGAGAAGAAACCTGTCGCTCACTCACTCACTTTTCTGTAGGTGCGGCTAGGATTCTGATAATGTATCTTTTAGCAGCCCCTTAGCAGTACTATTTATAATAGTGACTGCCTTAAGTAAGTGTGAGCAGCAGCGAGGTAAGCTGTGCAACCCTAGACCCATTTGTTATGATTCTGGCCCATATTTGAATCCGAGTCCAACTTGGATCCATTGCTCCAATTTTAGCTGCTCTATGTGTGTGACCCTGCAGGTTCTTATTACGTTGGCAGTAATATTAAAATCTCATTTTAATATTACAAGCAGTGAGCGGTATCTAGCAACACATCGCTGCTACCCAAGTAATAAGAATGTCAGTGATTTGACATAACCTTTCCGTGACCAATGTTTCCGTGTTATTTAGTCCCTTTGTCAAGATATCTAGATTGAACACAAGGCATGGAATGCGTCACCCTTGTATAGTTCAATCATTCATTTCCTAATACTCGAGTAGACTTTGTAACAACAAATGAAATCAATATCTCATATTGACTCATTTGAGCATGGGCATGCATTTCGCAATCTCACTCAATCAGGGGGCCCAAAGATATCGCTCCAGTTATGTTAGAGTGACAAATCCCATCTAGGTCACTCACATCCCTCTGCATGATTTACGGTACGTCCAATAACTAACTTTATAAACATCTTGTTATAGATGACGTTTGATGGTATTAAAATACACAACTCCTCATGTCAAAATCGTACTGATTTCAGGTCAAAGGACCACAGACACCATTGTCACTATGAGAATCGCTTATGACACTCACATAAAGATCCATGTAGCGTTCTCATGGTGGGTCAATCCAGTACATCATTACTCTAATGTGTACCCATGTGAAGACTTGATATCTTATATCCATGACCCGTGAGATGTGATCATTAGTCTATGCACATACTAGTCTCAATATATTATTGTTGTTCTAATTAACAATAATACTTGACTAGGGATATTTAAGAATAGTGTTGTAACCAAAAGGATCTTATAATCAAGTCATCCACTTGATGTCCTATGGCATCAAACTTACTATTCTAAGGACTTTATTATGTTTATAAAAAAGAACACAATAAATGAAATGCCTCATATATTAAAATAAGCATAATAGAATGTATGTAAATACAGAAAAAGTATCGGCCTCTAGGGCATATACCAATAATCCATTCAAACATATCAATATGCATAATTAATCAATCCAATAGCTTAAATAACTTACAAACAACATGCAAACATACCAATCATGCAAACAAAGAATAACCCTCAATCGGGTTTTCTCACAATCAATCACAAACAAAGTTTCTTATTGCTAATAGAGGTTGAGGAGGAGTGTCTTCCTCTTACCTAAGAGAAGAAAACAAGAGAAGCCCTCCTAGAGTTCCTTGCAATTTCGGATTTGCACCCAACCAAACCCTAGAAATTTCAATCTCATCAAAATGACACCAATGCTTGAAAAATAAAGTATTGATGGTCACAAAGAAGACCATAAAAATGAAAATGAGTAAAAGAGAGTGAACAATCAAGAAGCTTACCCAAAAACCCTAAGCTTGAAGCTTGAAGAAAATGGTGAAAATGAAAGCTTTTCAAGAAACCACCAACTAGAGAAGTGTTTAGAAGATGGAGAGGATTGAGAAAATGGGGTTGGTTGAATTTTTAGTGATGGATGAGGCACAAATAGAGGGCTGGCCGTGAGCTTGGGGTAGAGAGAAGGAGGAGAAAAATTCAAAGGAAGAAGAAGGTAGAGAGAGAAAGTGCATAGAAAAATGAAAGTTACTTTTAGGTTTTTGAAATTAAGGTGGTATAATTAATTGTGTGAAAACACAAATTCCCCCCCCCCCAAAATTGGTGCAGTAGCCATGAGGCTTGGGAGAGAGGAGAGAGAGTGAGTAGCTTCCTTGGGAAGCTTGGAGGAAATTTCCTAGAAGCTTCCTTGAGAAGCTTCGCACGTTTCTTAATAAAGTGCAAAGTAAGCTTGTCTCCTTAATTAAATACTCTAGAACAGATGTTTAATTACACTGTTAGAATTATTTTCCCAGTGAATAAAAGTTACAGTTGATGAAAATAATATTTTATTATTCATCGGATAATTTTATGATACAGTGATTCTATTTATCAGATAAAACTTTGAAAAACGTAAACCTCGCACACTGTGCCTGGCCTCAAGTTTAGTAAGATCCCCCGTCGACAGGTCGACAGTTCAAGGTTTACCAGCATCAGGAAAAATATTTCGTTATCCCGGCTCCGCTCAGCGCGTATGCAAAATGAGGAATCTACTAAAATATTCGACATTTTCAGAAAAATCCATAAAAATTCCTAAAAATCACAAATATTGAGAAATGACTATTCATCACAAAACAAACAATTTTTCGGAGCGTTTTACTGACTCTGCTCAGTGTGCACGTAAAATGAGAAATATATTAAAATATTCAGTATTTTTGAAAACTTCTAAAAAAATTTCTAAAAATCACGAATATTAGGAAATGCCTATTCATGATGAAACAAATCAATTCCGGGGTGTTACACTGACTCTGCTCAGTGTGTACGTAAAACGAGAAATATATTAAAATATTCAACATTTTCAAAAAAATCCACAAAAATTACCAAAAATTATAAATATTATAAAATTATGATTAGTGATAAAATAAATAATTTTTGGGGTGTTACAACTCTCCCCTTCTAAAAAAACAATTCATCTTCGAAATTTTCATACCTTAGAATAGTTGTGGGTATTGCTCCTTCATCTTGTCTTCTAGCTCCCAGATTGCATCTCCAGTCATCTCATTCTAGATTACCTTCACTAATGAGATCTCCTTGCCTTTTAGTTGCTTTATCCTTCTATCCTCAATTCTTACAGGAGGTGCCTCATAGGTTAAGTTCTCTTTTAATTGTACTGTATCTGGTGCTATGACATGACTTAGTTTAGGAAGGTATTTTCACAATTGTGACACATGGAAAACATTGTGAATTTTTGAGATGAAAGGAGGTAAGGCTATTTGATAGGCTACAAGACCTACTTGGCGAATAATCTGGTATGGTCCAAGAAATTTTGCAGTGAATTTTCTAGATTTCAAGGCCCGGCCTACCCCAGTCGTAGGTGTGACTTTCAGAAATACATGCTCGCCTTCCTCAAACTCAAGAGGCTTTCTCCTTTGGTCTGCATAACTTTTTTGTCGGCTCTGAGACGTCCTCATCGTCTCCTGAATCATCTTAACCTTCTCAGTTGTCTGCTGTATAACATCTGGTCCAATTGTAAGGCGCTTGCCATCTTGGTACCAATATAAAGGCATCCGACACCGCCGTCCATACAGAGCCTCATAAGGTGCCATCCCTATGCTTGAATGATGACTGTTGTTATAGGTCAATTCTATCAATGGTAGAATGTCATCCCAACTTCCAGTCTATTCTATAGTGCAAGCTCTAAGCAAATCTTCTAAAGATTGGATCGTCCTCTCCGATTGGCCATCGGTCTGTGGGTGATAAGCAGAACTTAGACGTAACTTCGTCCCTAATGCTTCTTGTAGACTTTGCCAGAAATTTGAAGTAAATCTCGGATTCCTATCTGAAACAATACTTGTAGGCACACTGTGTAGTCTAACAATCTCTCCAATATAGATCTGGGTCAGTCTCTCCAGTTTGTGGAAGCAAGTTTGCCCCAAATGGTTTTATATGTTAAGTTTTGATGATGACAAATACAAGACAAAAAGAATACATTGCTTATGTTCCTTGTTGCATCCTATATAGAGCATATCCATTAGTAATTAATAAATATCTTTTTTGGATGTGTATATGAAAGTTTTATATGCATGTTAAACTAACTAGAGTTATACTTTTATAAATCATGCATATGAAGATATTGAACTATAATTTTGGACTAACTATGCTTGTTTAAGTGAGCAATACTTTGTAGGATAGTCCAAGTACCAAGAGTGAGCATTGCAACAAGAAAGCAAAAGATCTCTATTAAGCTCAACACAAGGAGAATGTGAATGCCTATGTCATGAAGGTATTGATAACATCAAAGTCATGTCAAAGACCAAGTCCGAAGGAAGATTAAATGGTATTGCTTTTAGGACTTAGGGTCTTTATGTAAGAAGCCTTATGGATATCTCAAATATGTTTTTCAAATCTTTACAAATGGTTTTCACATGTTAAAATGTCCAACAAATAAGTTTTGAAAAGCTAGTTATGGTAATAGTTCAAATCTATGAAAAATAGCAAAGTTTGAGTTTTTCAAAAATGACCTTTGGTTATTCTTTTGATCATATCTTTCAAAATCCTTCTAGTTTTGTTTTGAAACTTCTTTCATTTGAAAATAGACTCAAAGATCTTTCCAATGACTGGTCATTTGCTTTAAACAGATAAGAAATGAAGAAGTTATGACCTTTTAAAGTACGTTTTCAAAATCTGAGTGGGGTATTCGAATACAGGATGTGGTATTTGAATACCACAGCACAGAAAACGTTCCTGAACGAGTTTTTTAAAGGGGTATTCGAACACAAGATGTGGTATTCGAATACCACTGCCCAAAAGACGTTCCAAACTATATTTAAAATAGAGGTATTCGAATACCTCATTGTGGTATTCGAATAACCTGCTTCTGAATGGTTTTTTTATAAGAATTGGAACAGTGGTATTCGAATACTCAATGATGGTATTCGAATAACCCACGAGAATTCTGTTTCGTTTTTGAATTCATACAAAAACGTTAACGCATTTATTATCACATTAATTTGCTCCAACGACTATTTTCTATTTGGCTCTATAAATAGAGGCCGTGGGTCTCATCTGCAATAACCCTAGCTATTTGTTTAATTTGCGCTTGCTCTGAAAAATGTAATTTATATTTTACGCCTATTTTCTATGCTCTTTTTGCTAAAACTTTGAGATATCCTTTGAGAGCCTCTTAGCACTTCAATTTGTATAATTTACTCTGAGTGAGAGTTTCTCTTCATCTACATTTCTATTCTTCTATATTGAGGGTGAGGTATCCTTCAAGGTTTGTAAAGGGGGTGAGGTATCCCTCTAAGGTTTGTATAAGGGTGAGGTATCCCTGCAGGCTGAGACTTTAGCACAAGGGTAGAGTTTCCCTGTGTGTGAAAAATGCTCTTTTATGTAACGGTTGCAAGCACTTATTGAAGCTTGTACATATAGTGGAAAATCTCGAACTGTGTTTCGGGGACTGGACGTAGACCACAAGTGGTTGGTGGTCGAACCAGGATAAATATCGTGCCTGCTCTTCTTCTCTTTATCTCTTTATTTTATGCAATCTTTATTTTACGTAATTTTATATTATTGCACACTTATTCATTTGCTGTTGTTAAAGCTTTTCTTTTATCTCATTCCTTCTGTGCTTTTATTTAATTAGTTTTAATATTTGTATTTTAATTAAAAGAGATTTTGCCAAAAATTTTAATACCCAATTCACCCCCCTCTTAGGTAATGGTTGTCATGACTAACAAGTGGTATCAGAGCTTCGTGCTCTAGTGAAAGCTTAACTGCTTAGAGTTAAAGATCCTTGTCTGTTGGCAACCTTGAAAGTTTTTCAAAATGGAAGGTTTTGAAATTGATAAACCACCATTCTTTGATGGTGTGCATTTTGTTTATTGAAAAACTAGAATAGAGTTTTATATGCAATCTATTGATTTGGATTTGTGGGATGTTGTGCTAAATGGATTTATTTGCAAACCAAAACAAACTTGGAATGCCTATGACAAGAAATGTTTTTCTTTGAACATTAAAGCTATGCAAATTTTGAGAAGTAGTTTGAATGATGATGCCTATGCTAAAATTAAAAATTACTCTAGTGCTCAAGATATATAGGATGCTCTTGATACTATTTATCTTGCTAACAATGATTTTGTGCATAAAGTTGTATATAGAAAGCAAGAAGAGCAAAAGCCATTAAAGGAAGCTTGTCATGAAACGCATCCTCAAAGAGATACTCAAACTATTGAAGGGAGCCAAATGCCACTTGGTGACAATGATGCTCAATTTGAAGAAGAGGCAAAGTAAAACAAAATTGATGAGGAAGAATGTGATTCTCTTAAAGAGGCAAGTACCCTAAAAATTGAAACTACCTATATGGCTAAAAAGGACTTTGAGGTAAATGATTCTAAACTATATTATAGTCCTTCCTATGATGAGTTGCAAAGTGCATATAATGAATTGTATGATGGTTTATTGAATTTAGAAAAGAAAAACTTATCGTGTTTGGAAAATATTTCCTTTATTGAAAATGAAATTAAAACTTTGAAAAATGAATATATTTTTCTTGATGAAGAAATGTCTTTAAAATGTGAAACCTCATCTTCTTATAAAAAATGCATTAATTTAGAAAATCAAGTTGAGGACTTATGTTCTGAATTTGTCAAAGTTAATAATTGTAATTGCTTAAATTCTATGCTTGTTAATAAGAATAAAATTAATGTTATTGCATGTGAAAATTCAAGCAAGGCTTATGGTAAAATTAATTTTGAATATAATAACAATTAAATGCTTAAATTTTTCAAAAATGATATTTAAATGATTAAGCCATCATTAAATTCAATTATTTGTAATTTTTATGATCATCTAGGACATATTTCTCATTTATGCAATTATAGAAAAAAAAATTATATGAGAAATTGTATGGTATGGGTTCCTAAAAATCCTAAAGGCCTTAATACTAACATTTAAGGACCCAAAATGAAGTGGGTACCAAAGTGTCCTCCTAGTGTTTCAATTATGCAGAATATTTCTCAAAAGGATGGACAAATTGGTCAAAAGAAAGAGGAATCATCAAGGAGAATGCTTCCAAAGCCTAATAATAGAAACTTTCATCAAAGAAAGAAGATGGCTTCAACCAAAGTTTCTCAAGTACGAAATGTAGAACTTACAAAGTTCAAGACTCTAAAAGAGAAGCAATGGATAAGAAAATGTATTTCCTTGATTACCAAGGCCAAGGTATCAAAAGCTTTTACCTCTTATGCACACTCACATGCAAAGTCAATAAATTTATGGTATATTCCTTGTAAGCCTTAATTGATTAATAGAATCATGTGTACTTAATAAAATTTGAATATTATGTTTAACACATGATTATGTTCATTCTTATTATATCATAATTAATTAATTTATTATATATCTTCGTACATAAGGGTCTATAATGCTTATGTATGCTTTATATGCTTTAAAATTGTCTATATATCATGAAAGTAAGCATGCTATCAACTATGTGCTTAATGATATTTAATTATTTAATTTATTGTGCTCAATTTACATACTATAAAAAAAATTAATCTTTATGAGAGCATAATAAATTAATATTCAAAAACTAACACACAAGGACCCAAGAAAATTTGGGTACCAAAAGTCAAAAATTGAAGTGTGTTGTAGGTATACTTGAAGGCCAAGAAGTGACTTTGACATCTTGAAAGTGGCTGCTCCAAGTACAAAGACCAGAAATAATTTCAAGCTCACTTCCTTGTCTCCATGAAGCATGGAGTTGCAATCATTGGATAAGTGAAACTTGTGTTATACTTTTCTAGCTTTATGTCTTAAACATGTTTTTACACGTTAATATGATAGATAAAAGTATGCTCATTGTTTTGACAACCTTGAGCATGAGTTTTTGTTTAATCATGAGTTAAAATAAGTATTTGTATTAGATGGTTTTATCCTGTTTTATCCCTTTCTAACATAATCCTTGGTTGTTTCAAAATGTTTTTGTAAGAATCAAGTATCTGGTTTAATTGTCATGAATGCATATTAAAATGAGTGCTATATTGCATGGTTGTTTTTAATCTTTGCAATTATTATTTGAAAATTCTTCTGCATATTAATATGCTAGATAAAGTATACTCCATGCTTAAAATGACATGTCTAATGAGAATATCCTTGAGCTTGAGTTTTTGATCAATCATACATATAATATTTGAATTTATTGCTTAATTATGATTTCATCCTTCTTGAATTAGCACTGACTTGAGCTTTGGAGATATCTCGAAATCATTTTTGCAGGTACTCCTTCAAAAGGTAAGCTTTCGTCTCTCAAAATGCATTTCCTGGAAATATATATGTGATTTATTGTTTAAGTGATTCGAATACCTCCATATGATATTCGAATACCATTGATGTTTTACGTGTAAACTTGTGTTTTTCTGTTAAGGCTATTCGAATACCATCATGGTTATTCGAATACCTTACTTCAGTACAGCTTTTCTAAAAACTGGTGTTTTCGAATACCTAAGCAGTCATTCGAATACCCTGAGGCTGATCTTTTTAAGTTTTTGTTCAGCTTCTCTGGAGTATTCGAATACCAGTATGAGATATTCGAATACTTGCTCCTCTAGCCTTCTCTTCTCTTCTGTGAGTATTCGAATACTGCAACAAGCATTCGAATACCATCGTCTGGCAGCCAAACCAGTTTGGCCATCTATTCGAATACTTGGGAAGGTATTCAAATACCCTCTATCAAAAGGGTGCCCCTGCTGCTACTGGTGTTTTTCCTACCCCTGCTTTATTTTAAAAGTTTCTGCTGTATTTGTTATTGTATATGTTGCCTAGCATTAATAATCAATATATGCTAAATTCTTTGTTTATATTATCTAAAAGTATGCACTTAATGATATGTATGAAAAATGTAATGTAATTGGCTATTCTTTTGATGATTATATGTACTTAGTTAAATTGATCAATGAAATGAAATATGTTTTGCCCTTGTGAACTCATTTGTTATTTTATTATTTTAAATACTTATTTGCTTATGAGTTTGGCATAATGACTAACCTCTATGGATCCAAAATTGATGGATACCAAAGAAAGTACTTTGAATTATTTTGTAGGGTGTCAACTACCTCAAGCAAGCATTTAAATGGAATAAGTTCATTCAACTTGAGGATAGTGAAGTTTAAAAAGACTCAACTTTTAAAGGGGTGCAAATAATTTCTATTCCTTCATGAAAGCTTGAAGCTTGGAAGTTGGTGGAAGTGAGAGTCATCTACGAAAATTCAAAGAATACTTTTTTGGTGATATCAATCTATTATCCTTATCCATGCTTTAAATTTGATATCATGTGATATTTGGAGAAGTAAAGAGTTGTGTTATACCTTCACATGCCTTACATGATAATTGTTTGCTTAAAAATGCCTAAATAAGTTTTGATGATGATCATATGCTTCTTGATAAACTTGAATCATGCCTTAAAATGCTTAAACTTTTTTTTGGATTCAAGTGCATATGTGCTTCATGCATTCTTGTTAGAACTAATATTGTATGGTTGATAATGTGAAACATGCTTTAAATTATATATCAACCTAAATTATGCTTATAAATGGGCTTATATGATATTTGATGCTAACCTATGTTTTAGAAGATTTTTTAAAGTTAGCTTTGCAAGTCTCTCTATGTGTTTCAAATATAGCCATCAGATTTTGCATATACAAGCATATATGGATAAATGAGAAAAGTTGAATGGAATTCAAATGAAGAGGAAAATAAAGAAGATTTTCTTCTAGTGCAATAGAATGGAGAATTCAAAGGAAGAAAGCTCAAAGTTAAAGGACCAATAAAGAAGGATCATTACTCTTTATCTATCTCAATAAGTATCTCTATCCCTTAGCTTTTATGGTATATGATATGAATTGTATGATACTTGTTGATAAATTTTAAAATGATTATATGCCTTCTTTACATAAGAAGTATGCTTAACATTGACAAAGTACCTAATTAGAAATTAACTTGCTAATTTGTCATTGCATTTAGGGTGAATGATATTAATTCTATACATGCTTTGATCCCTATAGCATATTTCATCAAGGAGATGTACTTATGTTCTTTTGACTTGGATTGATCTGTCTCAATGAATATGTGTTTTTTAATATAAAATATCTCTACCCTTCTAAAATACTTTTAAAAATATAATGTCCTCTTGTAAAATTCTTTTTGAAAGGGGAAATTTTTTTAAAATGTTTTTTGATTGATGGATTAAAAATAAAATCTTTTGCCTACTTTTCTTTAAAGTAATGTGCTTACATGGTCTTCGCATACATATTTTCTTTATCTATTATTTTGATAATATGCATATTTTGAGGGGGAGCCTAGTTCTTAAGCTGTTTATATCTTTTGGCTTACATCCTTGTTTGATTACATAAAGTGTTTTTTACTATCATATGCTAAATGTTGACATACAAAAATATGACAAGCATTGCATGAATAATCCTCTATATCATCTTTCTATTCTTGACTCATATGTAGAATCTCTACGAGGGAGAAAATCTTTTCTTTCTACGCCTTTTTGTTGATGTCAAATAGGGGGAGTGAAAATTAGAAATAAAAATATGTTTTTGTGCTTATTGTTTGATATGCTTACATGAATATCATTTCTTGTATATTGCTCAACATATTTTTCTTTGGTGATTTGTCATCATCAAAAAGGGGAAGATTGTGGAAGCAAGTTTGCCCTAAATGGTTTTATATGTTAAGTTTTGATGATGACAAATACAAGACAAAAAGAATACTTTGCTTATGTTCCTTGTTGCATCCTATATAGAGCATATCCATTAGTAATTGATAAATATCTTTTTTGGATGTGTACATGAAAGTTTTATATGCATGTTAAACTAACTAGAGTTATACTTTTATGAATCATGCATATGAAGATATTGAACTATAATTTTGGACTAACTATGTTTGTTTAAGTGAGCAATACTTTGTAGGATAGTTCAAGTACCAAGAGTGAGCATTGCAACAAGAAAGCAAAAGATCTCTATTAAGCTCAACACAAGGAGAATGTGAATGCCTATGTCATGAAGGTATTGATAACATCAAAGTCATGTCAAAGACCAAGTCCGAAGGAAGATTAAATGGTATAGCTTTTAGGACTTAGGGTCTTTTTGTAAGAAGCCTTATGGATATCTCAAATATGTTTTTCAAATCTTTACAAATGGTTTTCACATGTTAAAATGTCCAACAAATAAGTTTTAAAAAGCTAATTATGGTAATAGTTCAAATCTATGAAAAATAGCAAAGTTTGAGATTTGCAAAACTGACCTTTGGTCATTCTTTTGATCATATTTTTCAAAATACTTTGAGTTTTGTTTTGAAACTTCTTTCATTTGAAAATAGACTCAAAGATCTTTCCAATGACTAGTCATTTGCTTTAAACGGATAAGAAATGAAGAAGTTATGACCTTTTAAAGTCAGTTTTCAAAATCTGAGTGGGGTATTCGAATACAGGATGTGGTATTCGAATATCACAACACAGAAAACATTCCTGAACGAGTTTTTTAAAGGGGTATTTGAATACAAGATGTGGTATTCGAATACCACAGCCCAAAAGATGTTCCAGACTGTATTTAAAATAGAGGTATTTGAATACCTCATTGTGGTATTCGAATAACCTGCTTCTGAATGATTTTTTTATGAGAATTGGAACAGTGGTATTCGAATACTCAATGATGGTATTCAAATAACCCACGAGAATTCTGTTTTGTTTTTAAATTCATACGAAAATGTTAACGCATTTATTATCACATTAATTTGCTCCAACGGCTATTTTCTATTTGACTCTATAAATAGAGACTGTGGGTTTCATCTGCAATAACCCCAGCTATTTGTTTAATTTGCGCTTGCTCTGAAAAATGTGATTTATATTTTACGCCTATTTTCTATGCTCTTTTTGCTAAAACTTTGAGATATCCTTTGAGAGCCTCTTAGCACTTCAATTTGTATAATTTACTCTGAATGAGAGTTTCTCTTCATCTACATTTCTATTCTTCTATATTGAGGGTGAGGTATCCTTCAAGGTCTGTAAAGGGGGTGAGGTATCCCTCTAAGGTTTGTATAAGGGTGAGGTATCCCTGCAGGCTGAGACTTTAGCACAAGGGTAGAGTTTCCCTGTGTGTGAAAAGTGCTCTTTTATGTAACGGTTGCAAGCACCTATTGAAGCTTGTACATATAGTGGAAAATCTCGAACTGTGTTTCGGGGACTGGACGTAGACCACAAGTGGTTGGTGGTCGAACCAGGATAAATATCGTGCCTGCTCTTCTTCTCTTTATCTCTTTATTTTATGCAATCTTTATTTTACGTAATTTTATATTATTGCACACTTATTCATTTGCTGTTGTTAAAGCTTTTCTTTTATCTCATTCCTTCTGTGCTTTTATTTAATTAGTTTTAATATTTGTATTTTAATTAAAAGAGGTTTTGCCAAAAATTTTAATACCCAATTCACCCCCCCTCTTGGGTAATGGTTGCCTTGACTAACACAGTTTGTATCTTATGTTGATCAGGAGAAAATGTGCTGATATCGTGAGTCAGTCTATAATTACCCAAATCGAGTCATGACCTTTTCTTGTCTGATGCGGGATTAAAAGTTGCAAACGCAAGTGTAGGTTATCTCAAGTAATAAATTCTCAGTGAGTCTGAGGTCGAACCACAGAGACTTGATGAAGAAAAATTAATTAAAGTAAAGTAAATATTTTGTTACAATAATAAAGATGATAAATGAAATTGTTCACAAGTAAAAAGGAATTGCTTGGGTTAGGAGATCCACCTTTGGTAAATAAATTAAGGACAAAATTAATTCTTTTATAACCTAACTAGAATCCACACATAATGGAGGTTCCAATCGGAAAATACAACTTTCAAAGTTCATTAAAAATTATATACGTAATTATATTACGATTCCTTTAATCATCTATTAACACCATCACTCATAAATGGGATCAAGCATTCATTGTGCCAAAATATTGTCTACAATAAATCAAGATCTCCACTTTATAAGGAGTGTTTCTAGTACCACCACTTGTAAATGGGTTAAAGTATTCATTGTATCAATCTCTTGTCTACAACAAATCAAGAACTCCACTTTACAAGGAAGGTTTTTAAATTAATTGAAAACAAAATATAATATGTATAATGACCACTTAAAAATATATCATTTAAGCACAAGAGAGAAATTAATTTAACCTTATTTCATTACCAAGAGCTTCACTCTTTCACCCAAGCAAAATGAAACTTAGTTACTCATAGATAAGAAGAAAGAAAGAGAGAAGAAGAAGAAGAAGAAGAACATGACTTCAATTTAGAACAAAAGAAAATTACTGCAAGAAAACCTAGTAACAAACTAGCATCATTTTAGTACCTAACACCTAACACCTTCAATGATATGCTAAGGCCCCCTTTTATAGAGGATTAGAGATACAAAATGATAAGGGGGCTGAGTCATTAGTGAGTGGATGAGTGAAAAATGAGTGGAAAATGCCAAATGACTTTTGGTGAGTGAAAAATTATGAAAATTCCTTGTCTCCAAAATCATTTAGCTCTGAAGTCATTGAATGCGTTAGAATGAGCAAATGTGATCTTCATCAAAGTTGTAAGGCTTGATCTTGACTTTCAAATGGCTTTAGTTTGAGTCCAATATCATTTCTATAGCTCTAGATACGTTCAAATTACTGTACACTACTCAGGCTCAGTCACAGCTCCTCTGTTCTAACTTGCAAGCCCAATATCACCCATTAGGCCTCAGATTCTGGATAAGTGTTCAATATGAAAGTTGTATATATAGGTCTCAACTATTCAATATCCAAATTTCAGCCCATTTGACAATCTCTATCCTTAAAAATGGCATGAACGGTACACATAGGTCAAGCTATCAGGAACAGCACTCTAGTTCTTGCTTCAACCTCAATTTGAGTTATCTACTCGTGTGATTGGGCATTTAAGGTCTTCATGAAAGTTATACAGCTCTCTCTTATCTTTAAAATGCCATCAGATTCACCTTATTTGACCACCTACATCCCAAGATATAGCCCAAATACAAAAATAACATAAGACATAAATTATGCTAAAAAATTCAATTAAGTCCAATTTGAGTCCAAACTTACAAAACATAATCAAACTCAATCAATTAAGTACATGGAGAGTGTAAATGACTAAAAAATAAAGGCTTATTAATGTATCAAATATGTGATCATCAAATTCTCCCACACTTAGCTTTTTGCACTCTTGGGCAAAACACACAAGACCAAAACTAAAAAAAGACGAAATAGACTCAAAAGTTAAACACTCTAAAAAACTTAATTTCTAATAATATTTAAAAATGAAGAGCAACCAATCATTCAAGTAATCAAAACATTCATGAAGTAACATATCTTCACATCTCAAACCAACAAGTAAGGAAACTTCAATTGAAAAGCATGAGTCAAGAATGATAGATCTTCACAAGATTCACTCTCAATCCCTCAAGTGTTTAAAAGGTAGGTATTTCACTCAATTCAACCCATGAAAATTGCACTACCATAAGCTTGCTTATCTTCTACTTCTCCACTACTCAGAACATATGCACACACAAATCATGAGGACTTTATTCAAGGTTGTAATGAGGTCAAGGTAAAGGAGAAGGTAATATAGATATGACAAGTTAAATACCAAAGAGAATAAAAGAACATGAAAGCTGAGTTCAATTGACAAGCATGAAAGTTCATCCCAACTCAACCTAATACAAATTCTCTTTACATATTCTTTTCCTTTCCTTTATTGCCTTGTTGACACTTTTTTTCTTTTTATATTTTTTTATTTTTTTATTTTTGATTTTTGATTTTTATTTTTATTTTTTATTGATTTTTTTTATTTTTTTACAAAAAGAACATTATATATACATTTTTTTAACCATTCTGCACACACACCCCCACACTTGTTCAAGAACTCATCGAATGATAAAGCTAATGTTCTTTTATTCCCTAAGGTCAGTTAAGAACATGATTTTTCATTTAAGGCACATAATGAGTTCGAAACAAAGAATGATCAAATAAGCTCAAAGGGGTTAAATAAGGGAAAATAGGCCATTTCCAATGCTTTACGTTGGCAAGAATCAGAGAATTTTCAAGAAGTCATAAGAGTGCTTGATATCATATTAAGACAATATGCTGCTAAGCAAGGCTGACTATTTGATTAAAGTAGCTATTTCAAGAAAAATGCCTCAATCATATTTATGTATGTATATGAAAATGTAGTTTCAAAAAGAATCAAAGTAAGTTCTAGAGTAACAATTCCATGAGTAAAATTCACACAACAAAGAAGAGAATGGTACAAATGTTCAATCCATTCATCAATAGGCTCAAAATCTCACAAGGCATAATTCTATCAATCTCAGTCCACCAATTCAACATCCATAACCAAGCATGTGATTTTTAAGAAAGAAGACAATTAACTCAATCATGTAAATTTTCCTGAATTTGAATTGCTACTTTCACACAAACTAGTTGTCTACCCCAACTAAGATGCGTCTCAAGAGTAAAAATTTACTCCTTACTCTGCCATCCTTAACTGGTTTAGTAAATTACAGATAAACATATAAACACAACAAACATATTAATACACACACTTTCTAAAAAAAAAAAATTTAATTTTTTTTTACACAACTATCCTTCCTCTCAACCAGATCACAACATTGTCCTCAATGTTAACAATTAAATCTAGACTGAAGAAATAATCATCAATATACATCAAAGAAATTGTTGGGACAGAATTAAACAAAGTAATGGGGAGAAGCCACATACCTGAAATGCTTAGACGAGAAGAGAATAACTACATCTTGACAATGGTTAGCAATGACAAAAAAAAAATGAAATAAATAAGCATGCAAACATTTTTTTTTGGGTTCTTTTGTTTTATAATTTTTTTTTGTTGGCTGACACTATTTACATCCCCATACAAAGGCTCCAAAATTTGGGAGGCACTTAAGCCGACTCAATAAAAACACGAAATACTAAAAACTTACCTTAGCTTTGGTAGACAGGATCGTCTACTAAAGTTTCTGCTACATCTGGATCCTTTAACTCAAGTTATAGCTTTAACCGCTGACCATTTACCTTCTTCCAAATTAATTTTATAAGAATAGACCAAGGGACGAACACCTTTTTTATCAGCAATGCTCTAACCTTTCTTAGGAAACTCCTTAAACTTTGGTTGCCATGCCTGAGTGTCATGATCCTGAGTTCTATCAAAAATAGTAGAAATATCAACTACATCAGATGGATTATTGATAAAATCAAACTCAGAATTGACAAGAAAATTCTCTAGGGAATCAAAATCATAGGTTGTAGAAACTCCCCTATCTATGATTGAGTCAATCATGTATGTCTGATGGCCCTCGTCATCATTTTCTGGCTTAACAAGACTTTTTGTCACCTTAGGTTCCTTGGGTAACTTAGCATCACTACTATCTTGATTCTTTTCCACATCCTCTAGCTCATTCACACTCAAGGAGTTCATCACTTTGGACACTTGGCTCTTTATCTCCTTGCTTTCTTCAACAACATTTCTATTCCTAAGGGTTATCACTGACTTGACTTAATCTATTTGTTGATTTTCTGAATTACCATCATTTAGACTGTATTGACCCTTGGGATTTAGTTGAGGTTGAGAAGGAAATTTTCCTTTCTCGTGAATGGTGAGTGCAGAAGAAAGTTTAGCAATAGTGTCTTTTATGTCAATCATGGCTTGAGTGTTTTGATTAAAAATGGCATCTTGCTTTTCCATGAATGCATGTAATGTTTCTTCAAGGTTATTCCTATATGGTGGGACAAAAGATATATATCCTTGAGAATTTTATGAATCTTGCTGTGTCTGAGGAGGTGGTGATTGCATGAATTGTGCCTGATTGTTGGTCATCCAACTGAAGTTCAGATGATTTCTCCATCCCGGATTGTATGTGTCTAAAAAAGAAGAAGTGAATGACTTTTTAAAACTGTTCATTGCATTTACTTGCTCATGCACAACTTCTTTAAAAACAGGAATTTTTGGACATTCATTTGTTGAGTGTCTCAATTCATCACAAATGCTACAAATTTCTTCATTTTGCACAGATTTGATTTCTTTTACTTTCCCTAATTCCATGGCTTCAACCTTTCTAGCCAAACTAGCAAACCTAGCATTTAAATCTTCTTCTTGACTAAGATGATATTTTCCTTTACTAGCATTTGTAAGGTTTGATATAATTGAATTTTCAGAAGGATTAGTATCATGCCAAGATTGAGAATTTTCAGCCAAATGGTCTAAATAGTCTAAAGCTTCTTCAGGTTCTTTATCAAGAAACTCACCATTGCACATTGTTTCCACAAATTGTTTAGTTTCGGGTGTTAACCCTTCATAAAAGAAGCTTATAGTGCGTCATTTTTTAAAACCATGATGTGGGCAAGAATTCAACAAATCTTTAAAACGTTCCCAACTTTGAAAATATGCTTCATTTGAATTTTAGGAAAAACTTTGGATTTGTCTTTCCAAAGCATTGGTTTTATGTGTTGGAAAAAATTTCTTTAAAAACTCACCTTGCATTTCTTGCCATGTGCCAATTGATCTTGGTTTCAAAGTGTTAAGCCAAGTTTTTGCTTTATCTTTTAAAGAAAAAGGAAACAATTTAAACTTAACAACCTCTTCAGTGCAAGTTTGATCATGAAAAGTGGTACATACTTCCTTAAATTCTTTTAGATGTAAATATGGGCTTTTAGATTCTAAACCATGGAAATTAGGAAGTAAAGAAATCATACCTAGCTTGAATCTAAAATTGTTAGCATTGAGTGGAAAGATAAAACATGATAGACTAGAATTTCGAGATGGTTGCAAATACTCACGCATGGTTCGCAACAGTTGATTTTCATGTTCATCATGCACACTTTCATTTTCAGCCATTGTGTTTGATGTGTGTGATTGTGATTCAAATAAATTAATATGTAAAGTACTAGGATTAACTTTAACCAAACGACCATAATTTAAATCACGATACCAATTAAGCATAAATAAGTAACTTAAAATAAAAAAGAAAATGTACAAGCTAGTAGTATAAATCGTCCATTAAATATTAACAAAGGTGTGGTATAAACCAACCACCGAATAGGTTAGTAAGCAGATAACTTAAAAAATTAGATAGTTAGTAATTAAGTTAGTAAGTTAGTAAATTAGTAAACAAAAATAAATAACAAAAAAAAATGACAAAAAAAATAACAAAAAAATTAAATGATAGAATATAAATATAAAAAATAAAGTGCAAAAAGTAAATTATAAAAAATAAATAAATAAATAAAAGGGAGAGTTTCCCCATTAAGTTAGTAAAAAAATTTTAAAAAAAGGGAGAGGTTCCCCCACTAAGTTAGTGCGTAAAATAAAAGGAAAAGTTTTCCCCACTAAGTTAATATGTACAAAGAAAATAAAAGGGAGAGGTTTCCCCACTAAATTAGTAAGTTAGTATGTACAAAAGAAAAAAAAATTAAAAGAGTAAAAAATATATACAAAATATTTACACCAGAAATTTGTTCTTCAAATCAAGTCCCCGGTAACGGCGCCAAAAACTTGATGCGGGATTAAAAGTTGCAAACCCAAGTGCAAGTTATCTTAAGTAATAAAATCTCGGTGAGTTCGAGGTCGAACCACAGAGACTTGATGAAGAAAAATTAAATAAAGTAAAGTAAATATTTTGTTACAATAATAAAGATGATAAATAAAATTGTTCACAAGTAAAAAGGAATTACTTGGGTTAAGAGATCTACTCTTGGTAAATAAATTAAGGACAAGATTAATTCTTTTATAACTCAATTAGAATCCACACATAACGGAGGTTCCAATCGAAAAATACAACGCTCAAAGTTCATTAAAAATTATATACGTAATTATATTATGATTCCTTTAATCATCTATTAACACCACCACTCATAAATGGGATCAAGCATTCATTGTGCCAAAATCTTGTCTACAACAAATCAAGATCTCCACTTTATAAGGAGAGTTTCTAGTACCACCACTTGTAAATGGGTTAAAGCATTCATTGTGTCAATCTCTTGTCTACAACAAATCAAGAACTCCACTTTACAAGGAAGGTTTTTAAATTAATTGGAAACAAAATATAATACGTATAATGACCACTTAAAAATATATCATTTAAGCACAAGAGAGAAATTAATCTAACCTTATTTCATTAACAAGAGCTTCACTCTTTTACCCAAGCAAAATAAAACTTAGTTACCCATAGATAAGAAGAAAGAAAGAGAGAAGAAGAAGAAGAAGAAGAACATGACTTCAATTTAGAACAAAGAAAAATTACTACAAGAAAACTTAGTAACAAACTAGCACCATTTTAGTACCAACACCTAACACCTTCAATGATCTATCAAGGCCCCCTTTTATAGAGGATTAGAGATACAAAATGACAAGGGGGCTGAGTCATTAGTGAGTGGATGAGTGGAAAATGTCAAATGACTTTTGGTGAGTGGAAAATTATGGAGATTCCTTGTCTCCGAAATCATTTAGCTCTGAAGTCATTGAATGCGTCAGAATAAGCAAATATGATCTTCATCAAAGTTGTAAGGCTTGATCTTGACTTTCAAATGGCTTTAGTTTGAGTCCAATATCATTTCTATAACTCTAGATACATTCAAATTACTGTACACTACTCAGGCTCAGTCACAGCTCCTCTGTTCTGACTTGCAAGCCCAATATCACCCATTAGGCCTTAGATTCTGGAAAAGTGTTCAACATGAAAGGTTTAGATATAGGTCTCAACTATTCAGTATCCAAAGTTCAACCCATTTGACAACTTCTATCCCGAAAAATGGCATGAACAATACATATAGGTCAAGCTGTCAAGAACAACATTCTAGTTCTTACTCAATTTGAGTTATCTACTCGTGTGATTGGGCCTTTGAGGTCTTCATGAAAGTTATAGAGCTCTCTCTTATCTTTAAAATGCCATTAGATTCACCTCATTTGACCACCTACATTCCAAGATATAGCCCAAATACAAAAATAATGTAAGATGTAAATTATGCTGAAAAATTCAACTAAGTCCAATTTGAGTCCAAACTTACAAAACATAATCAAACTCAATCAATTAAGTACATGGAGAGTGTAAATGACTAAAAAATGAAGGCTTATAAATGTATCAAATATGTGATCATCATTGTCCTTGGCAAACCCACTACAAAATCCATTACAATGTTGTCCCACTTCCATTCAGGGATAGAAAATGGTTGCAGCAATCCTGCCGGTCTTTGTTGTTCCACTTTAGCTTTTTGACAAACCAGACAAATCGATACAAGTCTAGTGATGTCACTCTTCATTCCATGCCACCAGAACAACTTCTTCAAGTCTTGATACATTTTTGTTATGCCCAGATGCATATTCAACTGACTTGTGTGAGCATGATTGATGATATACTCTCTAAGCTCTTTGTCACGGGGAATACAGACTCTACCTCGGAATCTTAGAATTCTGTCTGTTCCTTTTGCAAATGTTGTTTCGTTGCCTTGCTTCATTAGCTCTCTCACTTCTTGTAAGTACTTGTCAACCTTCTGCTTTTCCTGTTTGTCATCTATTAACTCGCTTGAGATGGTAACCATATTCATGTAGATCTTTCCTGGTTTTAACTCCACAAAAGACCATACATCTCTGAACTGCACCATTAGATCCTTTTCCTTGATCATCAGGGCAGAGACACTAATCATTTTTCTGCTCAAGGCGTCTGCCACGATGTTTACCTTGCCGGGGTGATACAGAAGTTGGAAATCGTAGTCTTTCAAGAACTCTAGCCACCTTCGCTGCCTCTTGTTCAACTCCTTCTGATCATACAAGTACTTTAGACTATTGTGATCACTGAAGATGTTGAATGTCGCTCCGTAGAGAAAATGCCTCCATATCTTCAGAGTGAAAACCACAGCCGCTAGCTCCAAGTCGTGCGTCGGGTAGTTCTTCTCGTGCACTCGCAATTGCCTCGAAGCAAAAGCCACTACTCTTCCATGCTACATAAGTACAAATCCTAGTCCTTAGTATAAAGCGTCATAATACACCTCAAAGGGGTCATTCGGATTAGGTAGCACTAACACTGGCAAGGTAGTCAGCCGATTCTTCAACTCTTGGAAACTCTGTTCACAACTGTCAATCCACTCAAAAGCTTGGTTCTTCCTCGTGAGTTGAGTAAGAGGTCTTGCAATCTTGGAGAATCCCTCAATGAACCTCCGGTAATATCCTGCCAATCCCACGAAGCTACAAATCTCCGTTACTGACTTTGGCCTTTCCCATTGTAGCATTGCCTCCACTTTTGATGGATCCACCGCAATCCCATCCTTCGAGATTACATGACCCAAAAATTTAACTTCTTCCAGCCAAAATTCACATTTTGACAGTTTGGCATACAGTTTCTTCTCCTTCAGAATCTGGAGAACTATACTGAGGTGTTTAGCATGGTCCTCCTGATTTTGAGAGTATACCAGAATGTCATCAATGAAGACTACAACGAGTTTGCTCAAGTAAGGACGAAAGATTCGGTTCATGTAGTTCATAAAGATAGTTGGTGCATTCGTCACACCAAACAACATCACGAGGTATTCGTAATGGCCGTATCGGGTATAAAAAGTAGTCTTGGGTATATCCTCCATCTTTACTCGTATCTGATAATACCCAGATCATAAGTCAATTTTTAAAAACACTGTTGCTCCCTTCAGTTGGTCCATTAAGTCGTTAATTCTTGAGATTGGATATTTATTCTTGATCGTCACTTTGTTCAATTGCCGGTAGTCCATACACAATCTTGATGAACCATCCTTCTTGTGAACTAACAGTACTGGTGCTCCCCACGGTGATACACTCAGTCTGACGAATTGCTTTTTCAAAAGGTCCTCTAGCTGCTTCTTGAGCTCAACTAATTCTGTTAGTGCCATCCTATAAGGTGCTATAGACATGGGACCAGCTCCCAGTACTAGGTCAATAGCAAATTCTATTTCTCACGCCGGTGGTAAACCAGGTACATCCTCTGGAAAGACTTCGGGAAACTCATTCACCATTGGAATTGCGTTCATATCAACCTCACTCTCGACTTTCAAATAAGACAGTAGCATGTATCCATGAGCTCTTTCTTTCAAGAGAGCTTAAACTCGGTTGGCCATCAGAAATCTAGAATCCTCATCTATGGGAAAAACTATGGTTTTTCTTGAACAATCTAATAGAACATGGTTGGAAGACAACCAGTACATCCCTAAAATTATATCTAGTTGGGAAAGGGGTAAACAGATCAGATCGACAAAAAATGTTTGACCTTCAACAATCAATGGACAATTTAAACAGACTTTGGTAGTAACTACCAGTTTATCAGTGGGGGTAGAAACAGTTAAGTCAAAAGGTAAGGTAGACATTGGTAAACCAAGTCATAGTACACAGTCATAAGATATGAAAGAATGGGTTGCCCTAGAGTCATACAGTACAGTTAAACGGTTATCTTCTATGGTGCCTTCCCCTTGAATCAAGTCTTTTGACTCAGAGGCTTCAGCTCGGCTCATGGTATAAACTCGCCCTCCTACTTGTGGTTTCTTGGCTCTTACAGCATTGATTAAAGGTTCAGCCTTCGCTTGATTGTAGTCTCGGGATACGTGGCCAGGTTTATCACATTTGAAGCAGATAATCCCCTTTATAGTGCAGTCCCTCATGAGATGATCCTTCCCACACTTCAGGCATCTTGAAGGATATGCCACGTTCTGGCCAGTCCGGTTCCCAGTAGAACCTCCACCAGAGCTTCCACCTGTGGTCTGTTACTGATTTCCCATTAGTCGGGAATGGGCTTCTTTTGGAAGCGGTTAGAACTGTTGCCACCGTCCCTTTGGAACCGTGTGGGTCCAAAGTTCCTGCTCATCGTATCTCTAGATTGCTCCAGAGCTTCTACTTCACAGCATGTATCTAGCAGCTCCGAGAACTCATTGATCTTCAGGGTGATAATAGCCTTCTTCACCTCATACCTCAGTCCCTCTGTAAATCTCAGACACTTCCAGGCTTTATTCGGTTGGTGCTGAAAGTACATTGAAAACTGTGACAAGTTTTCAAATCTTGCTGTATATTCACTAACGGTCATATTCCCTTACTGTAAGTTGAGAAACTCCAACTTCTTCGCATGCCTCACGCTCGCAGGAAAATACTTATCCAAGAATTTGTCCTTGAATAAATCCCAAGTGATCTTGCGGTTTGCAGCTTCCAGCATTCTCTGCACCCCATTCCACCAGTTTTCAGCATTGCCCACGAACATAAAGGTAGCATAAGTCACCTTCTTATCCTCGGCGTAGTTCATGTCTCGAAAGACTTTCTCTAGCTCTTTGATCCATAGACTAGCCTTGTCTGGATCGAACTCTCCTTTGAATTGGGAAGGATTGTGGCGACGAAACTCAGCCAAGTTCTGAGCATCTGCAGTAGCTTTGAGCTGTTGAGCAGCTCGTTCTTGTTGTTGAGCAACTCTCTCTTGTTGCTGAGTAGCTCGTTCAGTTTGTTGTGTGATGGCCTCAGCCATCCTTTGCATCGTCGCTATAGCAGTTGCCATGTCTTTCCTTCGTGCCATCTTACTCTCTCTGATCGGATTAACTGAAAACACAAGAAAAGTCAGTCGTATCCACTAGGAATACCAAACAATACATCTCTATGTTTGATTTTCAGAGAACACACAGCACAGACTAGACAGACTCAATCACAAGACCCAAAGAAACATAAACTGGGGCTCGAATACCAACTTAATGTAACGCCCCTTTTTGGGAGGGAACGTCACATTGTCATTTACAATGCAGAAAATAAAGTTTATAAGTTAAGACCCGGTTCTTTTTATTACGATTAAATATATCTGGTTAAAGCTGCATAAATAAAATGGTGACTATTTATATATATATTTTTTGTTATAATTATAATTAGTAAAACATAGCAACAAAACGTAAATGGCATAAAAGAGCAAGATAGAAGTAAAGCATACATTTGATCAACATTGCATATTCATATATATATATATATATATTTATATCAAATTTGTTTAATTACAAAGCTCGATATACCAAAAAGCAAAACTATACCTGCCCAAAGGATCATACATATACATCCCCAAGATATCAGAAATATACAGCCCACCAAAATAAAGACATCAGGCCCCCAAAATAAAACACTGGTAGCCATCAGTAGCTACCAGCAATATCAGTCCCTCAGATACGGAGGAATTGTATCAGGATCCTCCGCAAGATCCTTCTCGGGAACCTCCTCAGGGTCTTCCTCATTTGAGGAAACTTCCATAAGAGCCACCGAACTACTGGCCGAAGCCCGAGTAGTGGAATCAAAAGAATCCTCCTATGGGGTGGAGTAACGGGCACCCCACATTTCCCTGATGGGTAGATAAAACTCCAAGCGTAAGTTGATGTAGCAGGTAAAGATCAGCGGTTCGTGACGTTTCCAAGCTAGTGAGATGGACACGTCTCCCAGGTAGACGCAATGATTAGAATCTAGGTTGATGTACCAGCAGTCCGGCCCTCCAAGGAAGGTCAAACGCACATCACCTAGAAATCCGCATGTGCGAGCCGCCATGATCCACTACAGATGCTAATCGCGATCGGGCCAGAAGCCGAGGAAATCGAGAGCTTCACCCTCCTTGCCGACGTCTTCGATGGGACACAATATACAGATAAAAAATAATAGAAGTATAGGAAAGAGGTAAGACATCCTACCATCATTACCAATTATAGCAGTAAAAAACAAAATGGCGCAAAGCACCCACAGAGCATTTCAAATAATAATCATAAGCATTAAATAACAGAAATAGACAATTGAGCAGTTCCAGGCAGTCATATATATCAGTAATACAACAGTTCCAATTATAATAATAATTAGATGCCAGATAATACATGGACTCACTATGCACATGCATATAAAGTCAAAATCCTACTCCATGGAGCTAGATACAAACAGTCGGGGGGAAAGATCAGGAGACATGTCTGCAACTTGGATACCGCGACCAAAGTGCTATAATTCATCAGTTTATCCACGTGCACATCAAGGCATTGTACAGACAATCTACGCTAGATCACAATATAGGACAGTGCCCGGTCAGGATTGTCAGTGCGTTTGCATCGGTTTGCCCCATGGACAGAAGAGCTACTAACTGTCCATTGCGAGGTACCCGCACCCAGACGCCCCCATGGTCAACAATATGACCTACACTAGTCTACTCGCACCCGCACTAAGGTGTGTTCACCTCTTAGGCAACTCGGCCTTAACAACAATCCAATGGACTTTCACAATGCATGACGACTCAATGCATAATCATGTAAGTTTATCATTATATGCTTTTCCACAATGTACCACAGTTGGCCAAGGTAAGTATTAGCACATCAGTGGTCACTCACATGGACCCACAATATCATAATATTGGAATTAAATGAATTAATACATTTTTAAGGTTTATTATGAATTCTTACTTAAATTTAGCCTTTCTTACAAAGTTCATCTCTAAAGGAATTCTCTTAATTAATTAAATTCTCTAATGTGATTTATTCTCATACGCTTAGAAAGTTATTCTAAGGATCTCAAAGTTTCACACTCTCTTGCTCTTTTCCTAATTAAAATTACCCTAAGTCTTATGATAAATTTCATTATTGGTTCTTTAAAATTTATGAATCTCAAAGCATAGCCTAACCTTCCAATTTGCTAATTTTCTATCCTATTACCAATAATTTAATTACTTGATTATTTAAGTTCCAAGATTACCTAAGGTTGCATAATCAAGCCTTAAATGGCCCTAGAGGCCGTAGCCTCCCTAGGGGATCAAGTTCCCAAATTTTTCATTCCACTAATCACACATTACACACTTGATTAATTATGTCTTCCAATTGTTATAATTGTTCATCAAGAACCCTAATTTTGGGCCCCCAAAACCATAGCCATTCAAGAGGGAATCCAAAATTATTTCCTTTCATTTCATGCCTTCCAATCCATTCAAACATATCAATATGCATAATCAATCAATCCAATAGCTTAAATAACTTACAAACAACATGCAAACAAAGAATAACCCTCAATAGGGTTTTCTCACAATCAATCACAAACAAAGTTTCTTATTACTAATAGAGGTTGAGGAGGAGTGTCTTCCTCTTACCTAAGAGAAGAAAACAAGAGAAGCCCTCCTAGAGTTCCTTGCAATTTCGGATTTGCTTCCAACCTAACCCTAGAAATTTCACTTTCATCAAAATGACACCAATGCTTGAAAAATAAAGTATTGATGGTCATAAAGAAGACCATAAAAATGAAAATGAGTAAAAGAGAGTGAAGAATCAAGAAGCTTACCCAAAAACCCTAAGCTTGAAGCTTGAAGAAAATG
This sequence comes from Ormosia semicastrata, assembly GCA_029884595.1. NCBI lineage: Eukaryota > Viridiplantae > Streptophyta > Magnoliopsida > Fabales > Fabaceae > Ormosia > Ormosia semicastrata. Next base: position 36,235,780 of record JAQQTO010000062.1, read on the forward strand.
GTGAAAATGAAAGCTTTTCAAGAAACCACTAACTAGAGAAGTGTTTAGAAGATGGAGAGGATTAAGAAAATGGGGCTAGTTGAATTTTTAGTGATGGATGAGGCACAAATGGAGGGCTGGCTATGAGCTTGGGGTAGAGAGAAGGAGGAGAAAAATTCAAAGGAAGAAGAAGGGAAAGAGAGAAAGTGCATAAAAAATGAAAGTTGCTTTTAGGTTTTTGAAATTAAGGTGGTATAATTAATTGTGTGAAAACATAAATTTCCCCCCCAAAAATTGGTGCAGCAGCCGTGAGGCTTGGGATAGAGGAGAGAGAGTGAGTAGCTTCCTTGGGAAGCTTGGAGGAAATTTCCTAAAAGCTTCCTTGAGATGCTTCGCACGTTTCTCAATAAAATACAAAGTAAGCTTGTCTCTTTAATTAAATACTCTCGAACAGATGATTCATTACACTGTTAGAATTATTTTCCCAGTGAATAAAAGTTACAGTTGATGAAAATAATATTTTATTATTTATCAGATAATTTTATGATACAGCAATTCTATTTTATCAGATAAAACTTCAAAAAATACAAACCTCGCAAACTGTGCCCGGCCTCGGGTTTAGTAAGATCCCCCGTCAACATGTCGACAGTTCAAGGTTTACCAGCCTCAGGGAAAACATTTTGTTATCCCAACTCCGCTCAGTGCGCATGCAAAACGAGAAATATACTAAACTATTTGACATTTTCAGAAAATCCACGAATATTGAAAAATGACTATTCATCACAAAACAAACAATTTTTTGGAGCGTTTTACTGACTCTGCTCAGTGTGCACATAAAACGATAAATATATTAAAATATTCAACATTTTCAAGAAATTCTAAAAAAATTTCTAAAAATCACGAATATTAGAAAATGCCTATTCATGATGAAACAAATCAATTCCGGGGTGTTACACTAACTCTGCTCAGTGTACATGCAAAACGAGGAATATATTAAAATATTCGACGTTTGTGGAAAAATTCACAAAAATTCCCAAAAATTATAAATATTATAAAATGATGATTAATGATAAAATAAATAATTTTCGGGGTGTTACATTGTGCCATGGCTTAGAGGTTTGTGCCACGACGCTTCCTCTTTTGTGCTGTAGCTCCTCCTTCTCAGATAACATTTCTTGTAAATCAGAAACTTAGGGGTTGCAACTCTTCACGAATTGTGCTACGGCTCTCCCTGTTATTTATAGGTTCCCCAAATTTTGCAAGAACACACCAAAACACAAGGCTTTCTAACCATAGTTAAAGTAAAATACAAATATCTTCCATCATCAACTAAAAGTCATTCACAACAGTAGCAAAATCATCATATCAACACATCCAAAACATCATCCAACAACAATTCAACAAGTAGGTTTCAAGCCCATTTCCAATCTCAAAACTCATCCAGAATCAAGAATCAAACATAAAGCTTTAACTCACATTCAAAGTCCAAATGCATAGATCTATCATCCTCAAGTTAAAATCTCAACAAAATCATCAAGATCTCAGTTTGAAAGGAAACAAAGATGAAGAGGAAAAGAGACAAAACCCCCTACCTTGGTGTCCATAGTGCGTTGATCTCTTACCGCCCTTTGGTTGGCTTTTTTTTCCTCTTTCTTCTTTCTCCATTTTCTATTAGTATCATGCCCTCCTCTTCCTCTTTCTCTTTCTCTATTCTATCTGGTTTCTCCCTTCTCTCCTCTCTCTCTTTCACTTTTATTCTCGTTATCTTCTGTCTCTGTTTCTTCTCATCTTTCTTTTGTTTCTTTCTTATTTCTTTCCTTTGTCCCTTTTCATATGGAAGCCGTAAATGAGGGAGAGAGGAGTGAGAAAAATATATAAAAAGTGATAAATGAGGAGTGAGGTGTGAGAGAGGGAAAATAAAAGGGAAAAGTGAATCCAACTGATAAATTTTAATATGCTAAAGACACTTTCATTTCTCAAAAGTGAATTTTTCAACCTTCATAGGCATCTTGGAAAATTCTAGGATTTCACGCACTTCCTAGTTTAATTTTTCCACAAACATCTATATATACCTTTATCAGACACTAAGCTTCATTATTCATCCCTAGGTTAAGTTAAACCTCATGGAATTAAATTTAGAATCTTTCAAGTATCCCTTTTTAATCTATTTCTACTCTCAAATTAATCTATATCCTCTATTTTACATCTACTCTTAATCTTATAATTTTTTGAGCTATTTGTCTATTTAGTTTGGTCTTTAAACACTATTTTAGTGTCGTTCAAAATGCCAAACTAACTTATCTGATCTTCCAAAATTTCATATAGCTCATTCCAATCCGTTATAACTTAGAAATAAATTCACCAGGTTTATTTCTATCTTTTTAGCTATTTAAGCTAAATTCTGAGCTATTTTGAGCTATTTCTCATATTCAGTATTATAGATTTATGCCCAATTCAACCCAAACAATTTATCCAAAATTATCAGGTAATTATACTTATTTTATTGAGCTACTATAACCCTGATTAATATCATTAGGTTAGAGAGGATGTTACAATTAGAACCAATGTTTCACCAGGGGGAGCCCCTGTGCTCCTGGTGGAAAAGAAGGATGGCAGTATGAGGTTGTGTATGGATTATAGGTAACTAAACATGGTTACTAATAAAAATAAATACCCATTTCCCAGAATTAATGATTCAAAAGATCAATTAAAGGTGCAACTGTATGTTCAAAGATTGATTCACGGTCTTAACACCATCAAATTTGAGTTAGAGAAGAAGATATCCCTGGAATTACCTTTCAAATCAGATATGGACATTACGAATATTTTGTAATGTCTTTTGCTCGGATGGATGTAACACCCTTGTGGGGATGTCATATTTATGATGCAATAAAATAAAATAAAATAAAATTCTTACCCAAGTTGTAAAACGTGTGGTACATAAATAATATTAGTGGTAAAATTTTCTCCTTTTTTATACTTATAACGTTAAATAAAATAACATGGAACACAAAATAAAGCAAAACATAATCACACCATAATATACATATGATCTTGTCTTTAAGTATGCAAATAATTTACAACTACAAATATTTAATAAAAATAGTAAAAGTCAGCATACTACTAAAACATAACCCCTAAGACATGAGCCCTTGTCAGAAGACAATTTTCTTAGTTAGGAATGTCTTGACCGATAGAAATTCGACTCAAAAGTATATTGAAGTTCTCTCTAGGAGTGTGGTGAAATTCATTCCACAACTCCCTAATAGGTAAACTAACCTGTACGAAAGTAACCGTATAAAGTGAAGTAACGAACCCATGGCGAGTCCTACTTACTGATAAAGTAACATCACCACTGTATTCTATGTGTCCTGTGTCCCAATGGATATACCAAGCCTCAGCGCCTTCGAGAAACTGTAGTCTAAAGAAACCTAATTGACCTCTCCTTGCCGCCATTGTAGTCTTCAAAGATATAAACATAAAATAGAAACAAACAGAACAATACAATAAAGAGGTGAGACAATCTACATCATTACCCGCATGGCAATAAAGAAAACGACAATGCAAATAAATATTACAATATAATATACCATTATATCATATACAATATAGCAATTTCATACATCATGCATTTTATCACAGATTATAATAAACATTAAAATACAAATAATGAATGATAACACACACTGACTCGTTCCCACTCCATGGAGCTAAACACGGATATCTGAGAGAATGATCCGAAAAGAACTAATAGTACCTCAGGCTGTCCAACCAAACTATTACACTGTCTAACGTCGTGTCTATAGCCCACAGTCCAAAACATCATGTAGCAGTACACAGTCCAATACATCGTGCACTACAGGCATTGTACATAATAGTCTCCACAAAATCTCGATTAAGAATGGTGTTTGTCGAGATCATTAGTGTGTTGCCCGTTACCACGGCCCAGAGGCGCTACCACTGTCCACATATGGGATTCTCCGCACACTAATGCCTCCAAGTTCAAATAATGAACCATACTACGCCTATCACACCCACAACACAGTGTAATTCATCTCGTCAATTATCAACCAAATTGACAAAACTCTCAAAGCATGATAAAAAATTACCAAAATATCCTTAGTTTCAATATATTACCATATTACGAAAATACCCTCAGTCTCAATACACCAAAATATAGTATGTCTCCACTTGACAATACTATCTCACAACATGTCTGGGTCCACCACTTTGGCTCGATAGTAAAACTCGCTGTTCCATTTAGTCGCGTAGAAATTTTATCGCATTTTCACAATCGCTTAGCTTTTACAAACATTTTTAAATCGCGTAAATATATTTTGACATTTTTGAACATCGCATAATGTTTTTAAATCGTTTTCAAAATCGCGTAAGATTTTTAAATCATTTTCTTAACCATATAGCTTAAAATCATCATTTTAAATATGTGTAGACTATATCTAGTACTTTTAAACTACGTAGAATATTTTCTTTACATTATAAATATATTATGAAATCTTTTCATTTTATTTATCGATTTTAGTAAATTTCGGCAAGCATTTTGCCTAGAAAATCAGTATATAGTATTTTTAACATTTTTCTCTATACTCTGTTCATTTTAATCTTATCCAACAGTTACACCTTGAAACTTGCTAACGCGCTTCAAAATTCAGAGAGTGAGCTCTATGTTAGTACTTTTTAAGCGTTCGCTTTATTTCTTACTTATAATAAATTCTACTAATTTAGAATTCTAGAACTAAGTTCATTCATTTTATTTCTCAAAGATTCATTGGAATCAAATTCTTTTGTAGATTAGTTACTTAACCTACCTTAGAAAATAACTTTGGAATTTAATTGTATATTAAATGGCATGTTAGCCTTAATTAACCTATCCTTCATCAATAATCATTAAATCATTTTCTAACTTCTAAATTATTCTTAAATTCATTGTATCACCTAGATTCATTAAATCATTATTTTAGAAAATGGTTGAGAACATCTTGGTTCTTTTTTTCTTGGAGAAGTCGTGAGCCTCTATTATGTTCTTTAGAACACTCATGCAATCCATACATGTTATTCACATCCTACTTTAATAATCATATAATTAATAACACATGCAATATATTTTAAGAACTATAAACACATGTAATATATTTTAAAACTATAAACATGCTTGCAAACAAAATCAACCACAAATAAGAAAAACAATAAACAACCACACAAATGAATCCTTATGGATTCTTCACACACATACAATCCATTTTCTCATCACCACACAAGGTTGATGAGATTAAATCTTCCTCTTACCTCTTGAAGACAAGGATCTCCTAGTCTCCTCCTTTCCTTTGATTTTCGTGTAGCCCTCAAAATAAATCCCTAAAATTTTTAAACAATAAGCAAAATCACATACAAGGCTTCATAATGGAAAACCATGGAACAAACATGGTTTAGAAAATCACAAACTAAATTTTAAACCATAAAAACCAAAGTTTACCTTTAGGGAAGTAAACAAAAGCATTGATTTTGAACTAGAAGGAGTAGGTTTTTGATAAAACCTTGTAAAGAAAAAGTGTTTAGGAGATAGTTGTGGTTTAGGAAAAGTAAGAAAGAAAAATTATAGAAGATTGATGGTGGTGTTTGGTGCTTGGGCCGAAAATAGAAGAGAAAATAGAAGAGAAAAGTTGCTTGGTGTTCTTGGGGATTTTGGAGAGAATAGAAGGCTTAGATTTAGGTGTATGAAAAAGTGAAATTTGAGAGTGAAATTGAATGGGTGCTGCCATGAGTGACTTGTAGGAGAGGTTGAGTGATAAGCTTGGATAATAAATATCTATTTGTGTTCACACTTGCATGGCACATGGCTTATGTCACTTGGATGGTTCAAGAATAATGGAGAACATGGTGAATTTGCCTCCTTTGGCCGTGGAGTACTATGGCATTTAGGGGCCTAATTTATTTCCAATTAAAGTCTAATTGTATGCTAAATAAATAGGTAATTAATTAGGTTAAGTCTTCTAACAACACTTAATTAACATTCTAATTGTATAACTAATTAGTTTAATATATAATTGCATATATCATAACTTCTAAATAAAATTAGGATATCTAATTAATAATTAGATTATAACTAATTAATAACTAAGTTAGTTTACTTAGTTTGTTAATTAGATAATTAGATTAACCAAATTAGATTTAATTAGCTACTAAGTAAAGTCAAGCCACTATATTTGACTTAATCTTAACCATTGAATTTAGCTTTAATTCCTAGCCCTTGATTTAATCTAAGGTGGATATTACTTAGTGATTAAACTAGAATTGTTCTTACACCATTGATTTAATCAACAGTTAAGATCAAAGCTTCCAAAAGAAGCTTTTACATCTAACGGTCCACAAAGAAGTCTTTGCCTCTTTGTTTGACTACTTCTTATTGGTTAGAAAATTCATGCCACTTTCATTGAATTGTTCCTATTGGTTCAAAATTTGGTCTAGTCAGAATCATTGACTGCTTTTCTAAATGCGGGTCCCATAGACTTTTTAGGGTCCATGGTCATTTTGAAGCAGATTTCTACTATTTTTGAGACAGTAGGTACTGTCAAATAAAATAATATTATAATAATATAAAATTATTTATTACACAGTTAAATCTTAAAATTTAAAAGATTAATATATATATATCAATCAGAATTGGGTTTAGTAAGATCCCCCAGCTCCAATTAATTAAAATAAGATTTTTTCTGCCAGAAAATTATTATTTTCTTGACTCGGAGCAAATCACACACAACAGTCAAATACACTCACGAAACAATCAAATTTAATTTACTACTCACAGAAATCACAAAACAGCTCATTTTAGGACTATATTATAATTAACCCAAAAGTTGGGGTGTTACAATGGATGCACCAACTGTAATTATAAATAATATGAAAAAGATTTTTAAACCATACCTTGATAAATTTGTGGTTGTTTTTATAGATGATATTCTCACTTATTCAAAAACAATTAAGGAATATGAAGAATATCTTAGGTTAGTTCTAGAAATCCTAAAGGAAAAGAAATTGTATGTCAAACTGTTAAAATGTGAATTCTGGATGAAAGAGGTGAAATTTCTAGGACATGATATCTGGAGAAGGGATATCTGGAGAAGGGATATCTGTAGATCCTAGTAGATTAGAGGTAGTTTTATAATGAGAGAAATCATCCACTGTAATTGAAATTAAAAGCTTTTTGGGTTTAGCAGAGTATTATAGAAGTTTATAAAAGGTCTTTCTCAGATAGCTTTATCATTTACTATACTGATCAAGAAGGGTAGTATCTTTGAATGAACATGAGAGTGCTAAAATAATTTTCAAGAACTAATTAGAAATTGACCACCACTCTTGTTTTAGTAATATCAAACCCACAAGGAAATTTTGAGATATATTGTGATGCCTTAAGGAAGGGATTAGGATATGTTTTGATGCAGAATGGAAAGGTGATTCCTTACGCTTCTAGACAATTGAGACTCCATGAAGAAAACTATCCTACCCATGACCTAGAATTAGCAACAGTGGTTTTTGCATTTTAGACTTAGAGACATTACTTGTATAGTGTTAAGGTTGAGGTCTTTAGTGACCATAAAAGTTTGAAATATTTATTTGATCAAAAAAAGAATTGAATATGAGACATATAAGGTGGATAAAGTTGTTAAAGGATTATGAATGTGAATTAAGGTATCATTCAGGTAAGGCCAATGTGGTGGTCGATGCACTTAGTAGAAAACTTCTGCATGTGTCCTATGTGATGATACAAGAAATGGAACTCTTAGAGAGCTTTAGAAATTCAAATTTGGCAGTGACTATGTTACTACATAGTCTTTGTTTGAATAGATTGGAAATTCAAAATGATTTAAGAACTCAAATTAAAGCTGCTCAATAAGAAGATAAGGAGTTAAAAGAAATAAGTGAATAAATCCTGTTAGGAAAGAAAAAAGAATTTAGAAAAGTTGAAAATAGAATAATTATATTTAGAAATAGACTTTGTGTCTTAAGAAAAGCTAAAGTTAAAGAAAAGATTTTAGAAGAATCCCATAAGAATAAGTTCACCATGCACCCTCGTGCAACAAAAATGTATCAAGACCACAAAAAGATGTTTTGGTGGCCAAGTATGAAGAAGGATATAGCAGAATATGTGCCTAGATGTTTAGTGTGTTAAAAAGATCAAGATAGAACATCAAAAGACCTTCTAGACCTTTGCAACCCTTAGAAATCCCAAATGGAAATGGAAGAGTATTTTTATGAATTTCGTAAGAGGAAAGCAAAGTTTAGAGGATCTTAGATAGATTTTTAAGGATCTTGGATAGAATAGTAAAAGAGCTTAGAAGAAAGCTAGCAAATTTTGAGGACAAATTTTTTTTTAAAAAAGGGAAGAATTGTAACATCCTCTCAAACTTAATAGTCCTAGTCAAGGTTATAGAAGCTCAATAACACTATTAGGAATTATGTGTTAATTTTGATAATTTTCTGAACTAGTTTGAGCGTAATTCTATAATACTGAATACAATAAAAAATAACCAAAGTTTCTACGTAAACAACTGATATAATGAAAATAAATATGGAGAATTTATTTCCTAGTCATACATGAATGATAAAAGTTATAGTAAATTTTGGAGAAGTAACTGAGTCAGTTTGGTATTTTTAAGGATACTAAAGAGAAATTAAGAGAACAGTAATGAAACTGTTAAGTAACTCAAAAAATTATAAAATTTCATAGAGGTGACAAGTAAGATATGGAGAATATTTTGGTCTTTAATATAGATCAAGATAAGTATCAATAAGCATATTTACTTAATCACTCGGTTTAATTCAATTCAGGACCGAGTAATGAAGCTTAACTGATAAATAGAAGTATATAGAAAGTTATGGAAAAATAGATCCAAAGGACTAAGATAAGTTCTAAAATTTTTCATAACACTTATGGTAACTTGAAAACTTAGCTTTGGAGGATTAAAGTGTGCTTAGCAGATACAAAAGTCTCTGTATGAAATTATAGGCATTCTTTTTGACCAAATTCAACGGCCACTTTGTCTAGTTTTATCTAAACATTTCTCATCTTTTCTTCACCATTTTTGCACGACAAAATAGAGCACAAAGAGAGGCATAAAATAGTAGCAAAAATGTAAAAGAAAAGGAGAGAAAAAAGGAGGAAAAATGAAGGAAAAAAAGAAGAAAATAAAGGAACCAAAGCTAGGGATTTGAGGTAGGGGATATTTGCTTCATTTTTCTTACTTTCTTCCATGGTTTGTTGAGTGAAAATATATTGTTTTTCTGGTTGTGTTGATACCTTGATTCACAGCTAAACCATGATTTTCTAGTGGAGATTACTTTCCTATAGTTTGCTATTTCTCTTCTATTGGTTCTTTGCTTAAATTTGTGACAATATTAATGGTGAGGAAGTGAGAAAATCTACTGTATTTAGGCTGGATTGTCATGGCCAAGTTGAGCAAAAAGTGGAATTCCTTTGCTTTCATTTGTGCTTATTATTCTATTGATTGTTAGATTGAGTTTATGTTTGTTAAAATGAAAGTTAAGGTTAAGGTAAACCCTAGTGAGACTCACAGCTATGTTGAGAAATAGAGATGGTTGTGTTCTTGTAAGTTGTTCAGCTATTTCTATTAAAGATAGTGTTGAATTGTGATATTGTATTGATGATAAAATGATTGGATTTTGGTGCATGAAGGTCACGAAACTACATGGCCTGTTTGTGACCAGAATTTTATTCATTTGTTTGCTTAAGATTGTGACTAAAATGGTTTTGAATATTTAAGGCAAAATGTTGCGCATTGATGGCCAAAATTTTGATGTGTTTATGTATGAAAATGGTGACTTGATTAGTGCATGAAAGTCACAACTGAATGCTGCCTTATGAGGCCTTAAATTTTGTCTTTCTTATGCATGATATTGTGATTTGATGAATGGATAGAGGTCTTGGCAAAAAGCTGCCCTTAAAGACCATAAATTTGACATCCTTTGTGCATGGAATTATAGCCTAAAATGTGAACAAAAATATAAGTTTAAAGGTTGCTATGTTACAATTATAATTTGAGTGCATTTTATTATGCATTTAATCCTTCTTGGATTGAAAATGTTAGTTTTGGAATGAACATGTGTCTCACAAGACTCAAGGCCAAGTGTGCTTTATTAAGGAAAGTATTTGAATTATGTACAAATTATGTTTGTATGGAAACCTTTTGGTTGTTGTGATTGATATGAGTAGCCCTTGGTATCTTATATGGCCAAGAGATTGAAATAGGAAATGATCCTCATCCTAGGTTAGAGTGGAAGTGTGAGGATGGACATTGCCTCCCTCTCGGAGTAGTTGAGGTTAAGGATGGACATGTCCTCACTCTTTAATCAAGTTCTTCCTTGTTGGTAGAGGTTATCCGAGTTTGTTGATAGTGTGAGTGTAACACCCTAATACGAATATCTCGATACAGCTATCTATGTAAAGATATTTAGCATTAAACATATTACTACTACTATTATTATCATTCTAATCCCATATAATTAAACAATTAATATGAAGAGCCATGAAAAAAATAGATCATAAATATACACATCAAAAGCCTCAAAGGGCATAATGTCATATATACAACAACAAACTACTAACAAGCTATAACTCAAAATACAAAATACATGAGTTGTTCATACAATAAAACTAAAAACTAATTTAGTCTTGTTGCTCCTTCTTTAGCTGTGATACCCTATTGCTAAGGTTTGGACAAGCTTTTACCATGGAAACATAAAAAGGGGTGAGAACATAAAAATTCCCAATATATTCAAATATCTCATGGCATTCAACAAAGTAAATTGCATATAAGCATACTTAATGACAACATTATACAATCATCTATACAACTGTATAATGTATAGAAAATTAAACTATCTCGATATTACATAATCGCCCATACGGCTATGTAACATCAACTCAACTTCGCAAGTTGCTTAACTCGCTTCATTGACTAACTTAGTACTTAACTCATCCTAAGACTTGTGTAAGTAAGTTTACCTCACATTAAAACACTACATAAGGTTAATCGTATTCCTTATGTTACTTGACAAATAGCTTAGCTCACTGCTTTGTCCTAGGTAAAGTGTTGTATAGACACTTACCTCTCACAATTACCTCCTTAGTAAAGAGTTTAACTCACAACTTTGCAAAGTTAAGGGGGTTTAACTCGCTTCTTTAATATAAATGATGGTACTTTGGCTCCATTATAATTGGTATAGGAACCAACTCTTGATTAACAATTCATTTTAAGCGATTCTTAACTCTAGAAAATCTTAGAAAACTCAAACTTAATCTTATATACTAGGTGGTTATTTCCTTGGTGAAATATCCCAAAAATTGTCTTGCTACACTTAAGAAAGCAAATATAAATGATCTCAACTAATAGATAACCTCAAAACATCAAATTATCATCTTTGAAGGTTTCTAGAGCTTACGCCGCGATACAGTGTAGTCATGCCGCGTGCAGCTCTCTGTCTCACACGCCTCGGTGTGATTCTCAGTCACATTGTAGCGTGCTACTCTCGGGTGCACAGCTGATGCACACACGCCTCGATGTAGCATCACTCGCGTTGTGGCGTGAGGGTACTTTTTATAGAATTCTGCAGAAAACTCACAGTGCTGCACTGTTCCATTGACCTAAAAACACTTCCAACCATCTGAACTTGGCTCTTAGGTGAGTTCTAGCATCACCAAAACTTCCTAAGTATGTTGTAACTCTTTTACAACCTATTAGTTCACTTAAACTTGGATTAATTCCCAAATTCATATACCAAATTGTTCATTGCTTAATTCTCCACTTTAGAGACTAATTGACCATATCTAATGTCCAATTCAATTCTCATGCTCTCATTAATTTGTGATAGCTAATTTCAATCAGAGACAACAAGAATCAACAAAGAAAACAAATTTCCACTCTTTAAAACTCATTTTCTCCATCTAATGACATAAGATCAATAGAAAAGATGAAAGAAAGAGATGAGCTTCAATTTTAGAATCCCCTACCTCAAGTCCTCTGTGATGGTGGCTACTCTAGGTTTGCTTGGCCTTTCCCTTTCTTTCTTCTTTCCTCTTCCTCCTTGAGCTTTTCCTCTTTGATTCCCTTGCTCTATGCTACTACCTTGGCTGTTTCGTGAGAGAGAATTGAGTGAAATGTGATAAGAGTAGAGTGAAATATCAGGAAAAAGTCAATATAAAGGAATATTCCTGTATATCACTTATAACACTCAATTACTTAACTGATACTTCCTGATCTGCTAAGAACACTTAGATTTATCTAAATCAAGTTTTTTAACTTCCAACAACTTTAAAATAAATACTAAGATTCATTAAAAATGTTGTTTCACCATTATCCTACTTTTCTATATTTGCTGCTAGTCAATTGGGTATTAAATGTACAATCAGTATGCCTAAAAATACCAAACTGACCCTGATTATTCTCAAATTTTAACTACATCCTCTTACAGCTATTTGTGACTTAGAAATAAATTCTCTAAATTCATTTCCCTCAAATTAGCCATTTATGCTACTATCTGAGTCATTTTAAGCTACTTTCACACTTTAGGCTGCAACAAAGTACCTAAACTAACTCAGTTTGCCACAATAATTAACAAACATGTTAAATGAGTATTATGCTACCTTTGTAACTATAAACTAGTCTAAGATGCTAAAAAGAGGATGTTGCAGTGAGGATGGATGATACCCTCCCTATCTTAGTAGTTGAGGATGGACATTTTCTCTCTACTCACAACTCTAAGATGAGGATAGACATTCCTTTACTAGAGGTGGCCTGGGTTACTCATTAATCAGAGTAGTTCTATAATACCCTCATCTGGGTGCTATATTTAAGACTAACTCCTTTAATTCCCTTTACTCAAGTTATAAAATATTTAATGTCATAAAGTATAAGTTCTAAAGTTTTCTTTTTCCTTATTCGCTAATATCATACTTAATATAACAAAATATGGATTTTAAATTTCTTCTGTCAAAAACATAGACTTTAAAGTAGACATAACCACATAAGATATGACTAGTTAACATCACCCTCCAAAAAGATTATCCATTCTAGTGGCATGGATTTCAATCCACCCAAAATATATAAGTTAAATATACAAGTTTATAATCAAAAGACATAAAGTGTCCACTGATTCAAAAACATACATTGGCCTAAGTCTAGCAATCTAAGGAGCATGATTTTCCCCCTAGACCCTTCATAGGATCTTCCTTGGGGTTCTCCTCCTCCTCAGGGTCCTCTTCAGGATCCTCCTCGGCACCCAAGTCAGCATAGTTCCTCAGGTGAGGTAACAGCTCACGGACTGATGTCTTGGCAGAGGACACCACTGGGTCCGGATCCTCCCTAGGGGTGTAATGTAAGTCACCCCATAGCTCCCTAAGTGGCGTGAAAAACTCTATATATACCGCAATAGTAAGAGAAAAGAAAGGAACATCATTACGGGTCCTACGGATAGTTATAGTTATATCCCCAAAATATCTAACACACTCATTGTCCCAATCTATGCACCAGGAACTCGTACCATCATGAAACTAAATTTGAACATAACCAAAAAGATCTCTTCTAGCAGCCATTCCAAAATACAATAGCAAACAACAACCCTTCCTCTTAATCTTTGTTCACAGGAACATATAAAATAGAAAACAAGCAGAACAACAATACAAAGAGGTGAGACTTTCTACATCATTCCAACATGGTAGCAAGAGACAGAAAACAATAATAAGATCATAGAATACAATCATAATAGTTTACAGGCAATTAAGCTTCCAACAGATATTTCAAAATACATGTCACAAGTAAATCCACAGTATCATAACGGACAATCTCACTAGGCAGGTTCATCATGATGCAATGCCAAATGGTATGTGTATGCACAATGGACAGACACCTACTCCATGGATCTAAAACCAACATTAGAGAGAATGATTGGGAGAGTTACTGTTTGAACATCATTAGCCTCAAATCAAGTGCATCTCAAATAATCAATGTGTGCAACATGGCTGTACAAGACACTCTCAACCGGATCGTGAATAGGATAGTGTCTGGTCGAGATCGTCGGTGCATTGCACAGTCGCCACGGCCCAGTGGAGCTACCAACTGTCCACTTGTGGGATACTCGTGCCTCGACGCCTCCAAGTTCAACAAGTGAACTACACTACGCAATTTGCATCCGCACAAAGGTGTAATTCATCTCCTAGGCATTCCGCCTAACAATAAGTCATTCTGACTTTTACAATGTATGATTATGAGAAAATGAACCTAGGCATTCCGCCATAACAACAAGTCATTCTGATTTTTACCATGTATGTTCATGTAACAATAAACATAGGCATTCCGCCTCATCAACAAATCATTCTGACTTTCTCAATGTATAATTGTATGCTAAATGAACATTTATTTCATCAAAAGGAACCATAATAGGATTCAGTCCAGTAGCTCAACTGCATAATAATACCATGTCCAAAACATAAGGCATTTCAATCACAAGATTCTCAGGAATCATCCTTCTTAAAGGCCAAAGAAATTATAAAGTGTTGATTTTACATTTCACTTCTCTTCTTTCATAAGTCCTAATGGCACTCTACTTGATTATGAATTCTCTTCCTCACCTATTTTTCTCTCTTAAGGCTGAAACCTACCTAAAATCAAGTAGCCAAGATTTTGTTTCTACCAATCCCTCATAATCATGAAATCTCTAATTTAATCTCATTTCCATTTAAATTTCAAACTTCTAATTTAATATATAAAATTTTTATTTTTGAACACCCCTCCTTATAGCCTCTTGGCCATGAGCTTCCTAAGCCACTAGGTCCCCAAACTTTCATAAATAATCTCAAGCAAATAAATTATATCAACCATCACAAATTTCACCAAGATCACACATAACACTAAACCACCAAAAAAATCCATACAGTAAAGTGAGTAATCCTCACATGGATCTCTCACTTTCCACACATGAATTTTGTCCCTCACCATCATGAATGGGTGATGAGAAAAATCTCTCTCTTACCTTTCGAGCTATCCAACTACTTATGCAGGACTTTTTGAAGCAAAACTTCCTCCTTCAAGAACTCCCTTGAATCCGAAAATAACATAGAAAAAGTCATCATTTTTGGACTTGGAAAAGAGAAACCAAGAACATACATCAAAGCTTTGAAAGGAAGAAGAGAAGAATGATGAAAAAAGAGAGAACTTTTACTTTAGAAAATCACAACCCTAACTTGAGAGATTCTTGGAAAAGTGATGAGCAACCAAGATCTTCACTCTTGATGATCTTAGAAAGAGGTGTAGATTCAAGATTGTGGATGAGTGGAATCAAAGAAACAAAATGGTGGTTCTTTAGGGTGGTGGTCGTGTGGAGCAAGGAGAGAAAAATGGAAGAAGATGAAGAGAAAAGTGTGAGAAAGGTTTTGGTGAAGAGAGAGAAAGTGATAGTAAGATTTGATTTGATAAAAGATGATGGAACTTGTGTAAGTCCCTTTTTCTCCACATGTGGCCATGTGCCACCTTGGAAAAGGGAGAAGAAAGCTTCTCTTGGAAGCTTTATCTAAAGCTTGCTTGAGAAGCTTCTTATGCTTCCCAAAAATGGTCAATCAATGATGTGATGTGATGATATCACTTAGGTGATGTTATAGAAATGACTAGATAAAAATAATCTAATAGATTTTTACTACAAACTATTATCAGATGAATAATAGTCTTGGTTAACCAGGTCGGTATCTATTATTAAATGGACAATAGAGTGTACTCAAAATTTATCTGTTAGAAAAAATTTTGAAAAACAAAATCTTTGTAAACTTTGTTCAGCTTCGGGTTTTGTAAGATCCCCCGGCCCCGGTTTAACAGTTCAAAATTTTCTGACCTCGGAGAAATATTTTATTTCTCTAACCCCGCTTATGCGCATGCAAACCAAGAAATATAATAAAATAATCAAACAATTCAAACAATTCCAGAAAAATTTACAAAAATCATAAATATTATAAAATAAATATTTATCTAGAAATAAAGAATTTTTGGGGTGTTACAAGTTCTGTGTGACTGACGAATGGTCATAAATAGGTTGAAATGCACTAACCTGAAAACAGACTACTACCAAGTGAAAATGAATGGTATTGTGAGGATAGATATTCCCTCTATACCTTTTGAATAATGATGTTTGATATATGTATGATGATTATGAGATAGATGATCTATGGAAAATGATAATAAATGAATGTTCCCGATATATGACGAGATACGATTTAATTGTATAAATAAATGTGATAAAATCTTGATTTGATACTTTATGATTTACTAGTTTGATATATTTGATAAATAGTGATATGTGAGAAATAATAAGAATTATTTGATTGTACAAATGATTTTATAAAGGATAATAATTGGATTTCTATTTCGGGAAGATGAAAGACTAGATTTGGCTTTTGCTACCTTCGTACATTATAAAATGAGTTTTAAAAATTGTTTTCCCCCTAAATAGCGGAACGTATTATAATGTCACTAATTTTAAATGTATTAGAATTCTCACCACCGTCTATTTGTATTTTCTGTAATATTTTCAAGGATAACAAAGGCACCAGTAAACAAAAGAGAAGACCAGAAACATCAAATATTAGTTTAGTTAATAATGCTAGATAAAAATTTGTATGTATTTTGCATGAGTAGTAGCACGAAGGCATATAACATAATATTTATATTTTGTGAATGTATTAGTATAAAGATCCTTTCGATATATGTATATTATTACACCCGTTCCAAGCTCATATTTTCATATAAGGTATAATTATTTTCTCAAATCTATTATTAGTATAAAAGTGACATACCTATTCCTAACTATTAATGCATGATCCTGGACACGTCATTAGTACTAGTATTAGGATTTTACAAACTCAATTACTCTCGTGATGAACACATACATACTTAACAACTCATAAACACTTCCCACAAGTCAAATAAGCAAAATCGCTACTCAATTATCTACTAATTCAAGTCTACATCTTATCAAAGATCATTGGGATTTATTTTGGTACTTTTTATCATATTTCTATTTTCTCTTCTTTTTTTCATATAGAGACATAGACTTGGCAATGCTCAAACTCATAACAGTGCGCCTCCTCTACACATTACGAACTCTAGCTAAAGACTTGTGTTAAGTAGTGGATATTGAGCTGTACCTAGATAGGCACATTCTGGTGTTTTCCTCCTTGCACAGCAGTCGAACGTGTTGGAACTGGGGGGTTGGTACTTGCAAAGACACCCCAATGCTCAAGTCAAGCCATGCACAATTAAGGTTTATGCTAAAGAACAACAGATACCTGTTAGAGGTAATTAAGCTTGATATTTATAGAGGTTGGATAGGGAGATATGTTCCCTTAATAGTTGAAGGAATGCCTTTAAAATCGAAATGTTGATGATAGACTTCGATTGCATGCACGCCGGGTTGACCTATGGAACAGGATCTTGGATCACGGTCTAGAACAACTCGAATTCTTGACCATGTGCTTAATCCATACATCACAAACTCTAATCCCTGCTAATCCATACTCTTTATTTTTATTCCATTCACATTTCAACTTTCACCACCCCTAAACTTATTTTCTTTTATGCACTTAGGTGGATCATATAATTTTTTTTTCAATTGCCTAAATCTCCTTAACTCAATGCTTCTTAAAACTTTGCTTTGAAAAATGTAGAAAAACTATCTAAAGATTAGGGAAGCAACAAGGAAATCACATCATATACATATGCCAACTCAAGAGCTCATAAATCTAATGAAACAAGTTTTATAATCACAAGCTTAAGTTGATAAAATGCAAGAAATGAACAAAAATAACAATCATGAATTTTCTACTTTCACTTCTAAAAAATATTGACACATCAAACCTCTATTAGTTCTTTTCAATCATTTATTAATGCAAAATTTTCTCAGAAGAGTGTGAATTTTGGTAAAAAAAACTAACTAACTAACTAACTAACTAACTAACTGACTGACTAACTAACTAATTAATTTTTTTATTTTCATTTTTTTTGTTGGCCAACGTTATTTACATCTCCCTGTAAAGGTTCCGAACTCAGGGAAGGCACTTAAGCTGACTCAAAAACAACAAAAAGAAAATAAAACAAACCAAAAACTACTCTAGCCTTCCCCTACATTTAATCCTTATATTATCCTCAATGTAAGAGTAAATTCAATTAAAAGGCAAAAAAAATCAAAATATAAATGGGAAAATAAGAAAAAGAACAAACCCCCCTTAGGTTGCCTTCCAAGTAGTGCCTTTGTTTATTGTCGTTGGCTCGACTCAAAGCTTCCTTCTTCAATTAGTATAAATTGGATCCTCAAGGTCCAGTTCTGCCATATTCTCTACTTGGAAACCTTCATAGAAGGACTTAAGTCTATGGCTATTCACCTTGACCACTTTGGAAGTTGCTAAACTTTGAATTTCAACTGCACCATAAGGAAAAACATTAGTAATAACAAAAGGTCCAATCCAACGAGAATGCAACTTACCTAGAAACAAACGAAGTTGTGAATGGTATAGAAGGATTTTTTGACTAACTCTAAACTCCTTCCTAGAGATCATCTTGTCATGAAAAGCCTTCTTCTTTTCCTTGTAAATCGTTACACTTTCATAGGAATCATTTCAAATTTCCTCTAACTCTTGTAGTTGCAACTTCCTGTGTTCTCCACTTTCATCCATCTTCTTGTTGAGACTTTTGATAGCCCAGTAAGCCTTGTGTTCTAACTCAAATGGAAGGTGGCATGGTCTCCTAAACACTAACCTATAAGGTGACATACCAATGGGTGTCTTATAGGCAATCCTATACATCCACAAGGCATAATCTAAATGTAAACTCCAATCTTTTCTACTTGGATTGACCTCCTTTTCAATAATGGACTTGATCTCTCGATCTGACACTTTTGCTTGTCCACTAGTTTATGGATGATAGGCAGTTGACACCTTGTGGGTCATATGGTACTTTCTTGGGAAAGTCTCCACAATTTGATTGTAGAAGTGAGTGCCTCAATCACTGATTAGAGCTCTTAGAATTCCAAATTTGGAGAATATATTAGACTTGATAAAATCTATAATAACTTTATAATCATCAGTCTTGGTTGTAACACCCTCTCTAACCTATAGTTTTAATTTGGTTATAGAATTACTATAATATGAATTAAAATAATGGAATGCCTGATAATAATTCTGGTTAGTGTAAAACACTAAAATATCATAAATGATATTATATTTTTAAAGTTACTCCAAAGTCAAAGAGATATTAATTGATTCTCTTTTTCCTTCCACCGTCTTTGACTTATGCATGTATATCTTTCTTTTCTCTCTTTTCACACAGATGTTATCAGCATAAACGAGAAGGAAAGTAAGAAATAAAAATAGAAAGAGAAAATAGAGAAGAAAAAAAAGAAATAGAAAAGAGAAAGCTGATTCAGAGGAAGAAGAACTAAGTGCATAATAAGCAACAGAATCGAACTCCAATCCATAATAAACTGAGGTAGGGGTTGTTATGTTTGTTTTCTATGTTTATCATTCTTTGTTTTTGTGAAATTTGACAAAGAGTGAACAGAACCGAGTTCTTCATGATACTCGAAGAAAAATCATGGTTGAGTGTAATAAGAGTTTTCTTATGATACTTGAGCATATATTTGCAAAGATATGTATTTATATAAGAACAACTACCAGAGCTTGTTGTTGATGATATTCCAATACTTTTCTATGTGAGTTATGGTATCATTAGATACTTGTAGAGTAAAGTATTTGGTATAGTAGTGAGGTGAACAAGAAAGTTATTATTCTGAGATCTTCAAATTGTCTTTCTATAGTGTTCTTTTCGAATAAGCCAAGGGGCTATTCGAATAGAATGTCTTTCTGCAGTAATCTTTTCGAGTATGGCCAAAATGGCAATTCAAATAGAATATTATAGGTTGTTCCAGATTTTTGATGTCAGCTATTCGAATTTGCATGATTTTCAATGATAAACCAAGTTATTTAAGCGAGTGATTCGAATAGTATGATTGTAAGGCTAATCAAAATAGACTAGGAGAGTTATTCGATTGGCACAACCTAGAAAGACATCACTAGTGTTAATCGGGTAGACTAAGTGTCTCATTCGATTAAGTGTGATTTTGATATTAATCGAAATATATTATGTTAGCTTTTTGAGCACCAGTTCAGAATGACATACTTTCGATAGTGATCAAATAGATGAAAAGCTATTTGAATATACCATTTCAGAATGGTAAGTCAAGCTAACTGATTAAACTAAAAGAGCTATTTGATTGGCAAGAGTTGAGGCTATCGAATATACAACAGTAGTTATTCGACTATCAAGTTTTCAATTATGATCGAAAGAGATACAGTGAATAGACAAGTATTCTACAGGCATAATTTTGAGAATAATTAAAAAGACTTGAGCGTTATTCAACTAACATGTATTTGATTCTAATCAAATATGCAAAGTAAGGCATATTTTCAATTATGATAAAAAAGACAAGTGAGATACTTTAAAGGTAAAACCCAAAGTGGTGTTTTAAGTGCTGTTTAAAAGGCTAGAGAGGCTACTCGAATAACTGAGTTCAAAATTTGTATTAACATATCATAAACATTATTGTATGGCTATAGAGTGGTCAGCACTTAGCCAGGTCAAAGGAGGTAGAGGAGTAAGAAAAACCCTTGACTAAATCAAAGGAGTAAGAAAAACCCTCAACCAGGTCAAAGGAGCAAGAAAATCCCTTTGCGAGATACATGACATTGCATAGGCCTCATCATAACCCATTTCATCATCACTAACATTTATCATTTCGATGAGCATCCATACATAATTCTGCTTGAAATGTTATCTGATGTTTTTATTATAGAATTGTATATTGAATTATTCTGTTTGATAGTATGCTATTGAGAATTTTCAAATTCTCACCCCTTTGTCTGTTGTGTGCTTATTTACATATCAAAATCAAGATCATTCCAAAGGAGGGAAATGAAGTGGTAGTAGTTTCAACTAGAGTAGTTTTCTTTAATTTATATATGATGTATTTAGGCCATGAAGGCCTAGTTTGTACTCAAACAAAGTACTTCTGTACAAATTATGTAAATTGAATTTTTTCAATAAATCAAAATGTTCTAGTTTATTTAAGTACAAATTTTTGAATACTTTACTTCGATTACTCTTTTCAAGGCTCTGATTTCGATTATAAGTATAACTTCAAAATGCATTACAAATTATTTATATTTTAAAATAGTAGTAATGGCCTAATCAGATTTATGTAGGTATATTTTCAAATATATTGTAGTAAATCGAACTAGGACGTTACACTAATAGCTTTAGCTTCCACTCATTTTGAGACATAATCAATAACAAACAAAATATAAACATAACCAAAAGATATAGGGAACGAACTCATGAAATCGATGCCCTAAACATCAAATATTTCACAAAATAATATGGGGGTTTATGGCATCTCATTCATTTGGGATATATTACCTGTCTTTTGACAATGGTCGCATGACTTACAAAAAGAATATGAATCTCAGAATAAAGACAACCAAAAGAAACCACATTCTAGCACTTTTCCCGCCATCCTCTTCGCTCCAAAGTGACCTCCACAAGCATAAGAATGACAAAAGGTGATAATAGAAATAATTTCACTTTCAGAAACACACCTTCTTATCACTTGATCTTCA